>JAGTJL010000002.1:1306306-2612613 GCA_020746875.1 Rhexocercosporidium sp. MPI-PUGE-AT-0058
TGTGAAGGAAATGAATGGCGGCGTCCTCCAACTCATCAATCAGTGTTGGTATATTACTGTACGACAAAAGTCTTACCCTAGGAAGGTTGTACTCAGTCTTCGCACTTATCGTGATAAACGCTCCCATTGAGGAATAATGATTGCTGTGCTGTTATCATAAACCTAGAGTAGTTTGAATTTCCATCAGGCATGCATTAACGCTAAACTCTTCCAAAGACAAGCCAAAGTAATGTATGTACACAAACAAGCGAGATCCCAGCCTTCTATAGCACGGCCCCCATTTCCTCTCAGAATGGCCCACTTTGGACATCAAACAGCAATTTCTGAAAAGTTTCACTGTCCGTAGTATCGAGGCTACCTTTACTAACTCTTCGCTCCAGCGCTGCAGCTGGAACTCTCATGCCATTAGTGGTTTCCACCATTGGTGGAGCCCTCAAATTGGACTTGCCCAAAGGTGTTTGTTCACGATCTCGGTCTGACTCTTGGAACCTCGACCTGATCAAATTTGCTTCTCCTTCCAAAGTACTCACTCTTCTGCCCTGGCCAAAGCGTGATAAATTATTTTGGCGCTCCGTCATCAATGTTGCTACGCTCCATTCGGAGCCTCGCTCGTACCCTTTCGTAGGCAAGCCCGATGCTTGACTAGCTCTCCTCTCATCGCTAAGAGCCCTGTCGTATGGTTGAAGGGATATCCTTCTACTAAAAGGTTCGCTCGTTCTATAGTACTCCGTAGTGGACAAACCCGCACTCCTGTCGAGGTCTCTTTCCTCGTTCGGCCATTGGGCAGATGACAACTCTGACCCAAATAGGTCCTCGGAGGCCTGGATAATATTGGGACGCGCAATTCTAGGATATTGGTTACTTCGGTCCGTAACCACGAAGCCATTAGGACTCCCAATCTCGGCCATACCCCTCCCTACTTGCAGAGATCCAGCACCACCAGACATTTGCATACCCCTCTCTTCGTCTCGCGGCCGTCCAGCCGACGAGAAAGAGCTTTCGCCACCAGGTTCCTTTTCCGTCGTCGATCGCCTTATCTCCCCTTTATAATCACTGCCGACTGAATCTTCTTGGATGCGGCGCTCCTCGTCTAGCCGAGCGGCTCGCCATCGAAGGATGATGACTGATACCACAATGATAAGTGTAACGAGGAGAACCCCACCGATAGCGGCGCTTGCTATCGTTATGGCGGAGAGGGGAGGCGAAGACGAGAGCGCAGGCTGGTTAGTCTGAGCACCTGCAATGATTGCAGCTTCAATGGATGTCTTGGCATCACTGGAGGGAGTCGCCTGTGATGTGGGTCTTAGTACCTCGACTTCTGCGAATGATATAGTTGGAAGACCTGGAGAGGATGGATTGGGTGGTGTGACTGCTGGTTGTGCGGATGAACCAGAAGGTGATGTCGTCGAGGATATGCTAGCTGTTGATGATTGCGATACCCTAGACATCTGAGCTTGCGGAGATGTTGGTGTCAAAAAGGATATTATAGTATTGGTTTGCACGGAAATTAAAGGTTGTGGTGATTTTGCCGCTGGGGCATTCATCATACTGCCCATCGATAGCACGCTCGAAGTTGCCAGACCTTCTGGAAATGTGTTCCCAACCCCCAATGTAAGAATTTTGGATGGCGAAGCACAGCATTCGGCTTGCTTCCCCTCATCACAGCAGAAAGTTCCTTCTTTCGGATCTCCGCAAGACACTACAGCCGATTGTTGATTCTTGTTGACTACAAAGAGTACGTGTAAGTTTGGTTCAGAAGTTGCAAAGTAGGAAATACGTACGTCCTGTGCAAAAGGTAGGACAACTAGGACCGAAGCTGGGATCTAAACATGAACCACGGAATATCTGCGGAGGAGAGGATGATTCTTTGCTGACGCAAAGTTTGTTTGTCGAGCACACTTGATTCGGCGAACAACACACTCTACTCAAGCTATCACTGCCAAAACATGGTATATCGGCATCAGCCTTCGAACCATCAGGATTAAAGCATTGCGCTTTATCGACCGCAAGTGTAAACGTAGGCCATGCTATGGCTGCTATTGCAATTGGTACTCGATAAAACATTGAAATGACATTGGGCAACGGTAAGGAACATTAAACTGTTTTTGGTGTCAGGTAGTGGTGAAAGACGAAAAATTGCAGATGATGAGAGCTCTGCTGCAAGGGGAGCCCATATGCTTATACACCCTAGGTCGAATAGGAACTAAGTTTCCTTGAAGCAGCGAATAAGAGGCCATGCTTTCTTACCTCAAGAACGCCACGTCTTCAAGGTAGAGCACCAGGTACTCCGCTATGACCGACGTGCTGCATGTTGCTGTGTGTCGGACATATCCAAAACTTCGAAACAATTCAGCATAGGAAAACAGACAGACGATACTTCTTCTACAGGCAAAGTTTGACCGATCGCTTCGAAGGCAATGCGAAATGTTCGGGTGAAACAAAACAACATCGCGTTATGGTGTTTCGAACAATTGCGAAACAAGATCGATGCGAAATCGAATGGGCGAAAATTAGTACTGTACAGTAGACTGGGACCAAGAATCGATTAGATAACAGATAACATCTCCACAGCGTAAGTCCAGTACATCAAGCAAGAAGTGGTCTAAAATCATACTGTTTATGCATAAATGACCAAGAGCAAGTATCGGAAGATTCCATATGATCATATGAATTCTGAATAAGCTAAAGCAAGCAGGCACGACCTAGAAATTGAACACGAGATCGCAAGGCTGCAAGAATCCCACCGGATGAATACAAACTGTATTCAATTGCTTGTCAAAATCCGCAAACCGATGCGAACGCAGTTTTCCATCTCGGTGCCTTGCCTTCAAGTTTGTAGGAGAAGATATTCACTGGGAGTTTCACACTAGTTCGCGCAAGGTCAGGGCGTATCTGGGCGTAGTCCAGGGATACGGCCTAATTACATCATTCTCGAATCTCCGACTTGGAAGTTGACGAGGGTATGGGAATTCACGGTACAGGCGGCCTTTGCCTTTGGAGCATTTGTCATCATGGTCGGAGACTGTGGGTGTTTTCGTTCGTCGCTTGTAGACAAGGACCCGGCACTTGAGGCGGCGATTCGCAACCTTACTCTGCAATTGGCGGAAGCGCGTACATCTCTTCGCGAACGCATTGGGTAGGAGCAAGTCTGTGTCGAGCACTTCTGGTGTACAGTGATGGATGTTGATGAGAACCGTGAGTAGGTAAAGAGCGACAGATGAGGGACCGGTGATTTAGCATCATCACGTGGGAAAACGTGTCCTCAAACGGAAGTAAACTGAAAGCAAGACAGAAATGATCTAACCTAACCATAATACTGAGAATCCATACTATTCATTTGGGATTCTGAGTTTAATGCAATGATCTCTGCCAAGGGGATTGGGTCTATCGAACGTGACCAGAAAGCCACTTTGTCACCTCGAAATTTTTGCCAAGAGCTTCATCCCCTTCCCTATCTCCAAAGGAACCTCTGCTCAACAGATTTTCATTACACATTACTTCACGACTCTACCACTCGGCGTTGAAATCGATACCATCGTCAAAACCCCTCGTGTGACGCTTCAGACGACGGTGCTGGCGAAGACCGGACTTCGAGAATCCCGGTTCGTAAAAAGTCCGCCGAGATCAATGGAGGCTCCAGAGCAAGCGTTTCCTCGACCCCTACTCTTACCGCCTCCATCCCTGCGAGCATTTCGTACATCTTCTTCTTCAGCAAGTGGTTGTATTGCACATGATGCTCCAAATCCTGACGAAGGTTGGCGATCACTTTCTTCTGACGTTCACGAAAAGCTGCCTGAGCTTGCCGATTCTTCCTTCGCCTGCGGTCCTTGGACACGCCATCGGTGGCAGTGTTTCTGCAAAGTTAGCAAACAGTATCAGCGCAAGTGGGAAGAGACCTTACCTCTCTGTCTTCGGTGAGGCCTGCTCAGCTGGATGAGATGTTCTGGCTGATCTGGCATGTGATATGCCAGCATTCTCAGTCGGAGTGCTTGGGGAGGTCTGTATAGGACTGGGCCACTGGCTTTCATCTGCAGACTGTGGCTTCATGGTCTTCAGTAAGAGACTATCACGTTATACGAACGGGAATCTCACTGTGTACACTTGCTCAAACACGCTGTGTCGCATCTCCTCATAGTTGAGAGGAATTGGCACATCAGCTTCAGGGAAGCCTGTTAAGAATTGCCCGAAGTACAGTTCGTTATTTTGGCTGTAGTCCATGGTACTCTTGATTCTTGTACTGTTTAGTAGGAAAATCGCCACAACTGGGACCTTAATATAGATATCGAGATCTTGTCACATCCCGATATCTGGCGAACGCTTGCATATCGCCGCAATATTTCACTTTGCTGGTATTTCCGAAAGTGGGAGAAAACTGCAAATCGGATATCGCAGAGACTTTTGCTATCGGAAGAATTTACTCTAGGGGCTTTAAAAGCTCAGAAGGTACCGGCAATCCGTCAGAAAGTTTCCAGCTGACGCAAAAGAGGTCATCTTTCGGATGTCACCATGTCAATCAGTGACAATCATTACAAAGCTCACTCAGATGTGTGCTAGCCAAGTCTGCAAGCAGAATCAGAACTGTCCAGTACCTAATGAGCACCCGGTCTTCGGTAGGTAATCACAGCGGAACGCATGTACAGGAATCCATCCGCATAACTCGGTATCTCAATGTCGTCTGATGATTAAGATAGCCTGTTGCATTGCTCTTGCAGGAGATCTCACAGGAATCGAAAAACCAAGCATGTGGATCGAATCTTCGAAGCGGATCTGGCTATCGGTATGTTGCTGACCCCGAATTTATGAGGAGAAAGACCAATTACCGTCGATTATTTCCATCGCTGCTACTGCAATGCGGGAAGTCCGGTTGCTTTCCTGATCAGGTCATCAAGACATGATTATTCGCCTTCTCCGCTTTGGAAGGGCCTCCAATCAAGATCCCTGTACAACGCGTCAAGTTTCGTTTAATTGTCATTCTCTGGGCATTTCCGGCGCCTCCACACTTTTACAAAGTACTTCGGTACACCAGATATCGGATCAAGTGTTTTTCCTTGCTGACATAGACAAGTGTTCTATCCGCATCTGGAAAGTCACCACGGCCTGAGAATAGCTAAGTATTTCGCACGGGGTTTGGTATAAAACGGTGTTCGATGGCACTCGCTGTCTACGAACGAGCCTATGGGAAACGCAATTTGTGAGTAGCATCAAGAGGCAATGTGCGCTCAGCCTCGCCCGGCTATTTGAGTTCAAGTACATAGCATTTGTCCTAATCGTGTCTAAAGTGCCATCGAAAGTATCATTCGATACGGAACTTAACCCACGTGGAATACGCTTGGCAAGGCAACCCCTTCTTTGTAACCCGAGCATACCTCCAACAGGACGTAGACCCTTGAATCTACGTCGACTGCAGCTTAGTGTACTTACCGGTGGTCAAGACACGACCAGGTACCCGTTTACAGCTTAGGGCAGCCTCGGAATGGCAACTGATTACCATTCACCCTGTTCACCCCCCATGTTTGACGCGAATGCGGGCCAACCAGAGAATCTGAACGTGGGACATGAACAGCCTCAAGCAGGGTCAACCAAAGAGACGAGGTCTCGTGAGATGTACGAGTGGACCGATGATGTGGAAGCATGGACCACCGAGACAGGTACGATCCCCCACAGTCCACAAGAGGAAGCAACTGAGTAGCGGTTCAAAGTGGGCGGATGCATCGCTAATCTCTCTTACTTGATGTAGCCATTAAAGTAACAATCTATAAGAAGAAACCAGACCTGCCCCTGAAACAGGTGAGAAGCCTACAAGAAGTCTGACGCGTCAATTGACCAAATCTCCACCAGAACCTTCCCTTCGTCACTGAAACCGGGACAGCAAGACCAAAAGGTACTTCTCGGACTTTAATTCGCTCTCATGCTAGAAGAAAACCTGATAGTAGGACCAAGGCGCCAAGCCAGACTGTTCCGATAGTACCTCAAAATGGTAACTCCAACAGCAGAGACGAAAGTACTGAGAGCTCGAGTCACTCACACGTCTCCCAACCACATCTTAGCCTGTTTCCAAGGAAGGCCGCAGTCGACCCCTTCCAGACTTTGCCCGTATCAGACGCTGGAAACACTCAATTCTACATCCACTACTGTGAGTATTTTTTTACCACAAACCACTATCATTCACTAGTCCGCCTACATATAATAAATATCTGCCCATCGCTTCTTGACACGGCCTTAAGTACGCCTTTGAAATCCCACTTGTTGATGTTTTCCTTGATTCATTATACTAAGTGGGTCCTTTCACAGACGACTCGGTATTTAGCGAAACATTCTCACCAGTCAATCCCCGAAAAGAATATCTTCCCTTTGTCATGACCGATACCGCCCTACTTCACGCAACACTGTCCCACTCGTCTGTGAGGCACAACATCTTACATGGCATCCCAAGTCCAGATTCTGTTTATCACAAAGCAAAAGCGATTCAGATTGTGAATCGGCGGCTAAGAAAGCCGATACCAGAGGTTAGTCAAGTCCTTGACGTGTCTCTTATCAGGAGAAATACTTGCAACCCATCTCTTGAGCAGGTAATAGTAAACGAAGTCGCTTGGCCGGGAAGCTTCCGTTGCAGCACTAACATCTTACTAGTGTACAGATGCTACCATCACCGCCGTTGCATGCCTTGCTCTCTTCGAAGTAAGTTGCCTCCGCCACTATTTTGGAGTCCTCTTTAATGATCTGATTTCGACCTGGTTAGCAACTCACAGGGCCAATATCAAGCGCAAAAATCCACATGGATGGGCTTGAAGCTATGGTAGATACACGCGGTGGGATTACTGCCATTAGGCAAGGGAGTCACGCAAGAAAGCTCACAACATGGTTCGTAGACCCATCACTTCATCCCCCCCCCCAATCGCTCCAGTAAATACCTAATAATCCATAGGATCGACAGCTGCGCTTCAATACTCCTCGAGGCACCAGCCCGCTTCACTCTCGCCCTGGGTGACGACGAGGATCACCCAACAGATTGGTTTCCCTACTCCACCCTAGCACAAACATACCTCACGAAACTCGCCACCCACACCTCTCTACCCCAACTGAGCACTTCAATAATCTCCATCTACTGGGGCATTCATAACGTCACACAACTCAAAGAAATAACATCTCGGCTATCCAAACAGCCAGAGATCCTCTCTTATAGTGATATGGTCGAGCGTCTGGAGCGTCGAACTGTCGATGTAGTGCAATCCGCTCAATTTAATTCCGAATCAAATGCAAACTCAGCTATCATCCTCCTGTTTGGCAACGCAATTTTGTTACACATCTATACGTTCATGCGAGAGATGCCATTGGGGATCTCGTTTCTCTCAACATTGTCTCAACGGATCCGACGCACGATTTCTTCACTCCCTCCAGGCGTTCTTGATGAGCTACAAAGTACCTATCCAGAACTGTGTTTGTGGGTATATGTTGTGGCTGGTATTGGAGGCATTGGAACGGATGATCGGTGTCATTTTGCAGGGTTGGCAAGGGATTTCGGTAATAGAATGAGTCTGACGGGATTGGCCGGTGTGGAGACTTTCTTGAGAGGGTGGATGTGGTGTGAGTCGTATGGCGGCAAGGGTACGGAGGGGTTTTGGAATGATTTTAGAGGGCATGGAGAGAGTATGGAGGATGTTGAGAATGAGCTGCTGGCCGAGGAGAATGATATTGGCGAGTAAAACGAGGAGAATGGGATGGGTTATGTCGAACGGCTTATGATTGCTATTACGGATTCAAAAGTGCATAGCGATGGTTCCTCTTATATGGTTCAGTCATCGGTAAGTATGGAAGCTTCGTTTAGCCACTTTATATCCATGTATTTAAACGAATATTACCTGCCTCGATGTCTTGAGGGGCATCTCTCGCTTCGCGCTGTTGATTCTGATTTTGCCAGATTCTAGAGCCTGCCTTGTCTACTCAAATGATATCTACCCATAGGTCATTAACTAATTTTATGACTACGCGAATTTCAGTCATGCGCAAAGCGGAAAAGGACACAAAATATTATGTTATCGATTGATGCGGCATGAAATTGACCCTTTTGAGCTTGGTTCGAGCGAGGCCAATTGGGGTAGCTAGCCAATAAGCACAAAGCAACACCGTGTATGAAGCTTGAGATTCGTAGCCAAAATTAAAATCTTCTACAAAATGGGAATCAATAAATCATCTAGGAGAAAAAATGAGTTACCAGTTTGTGCAAATAAGTTACCCATTTCTGTCCAGGTATCCCTAGTAAGACCCTAAGATCGCGATTTTCCCTGGCGCTGGCGTGAATGACCCTTGGCCCATAATTTCTTGCGCGGGGAAGAGACGGACAAAGTCTAATATTAAGCTTCCCATAGGGTGACACAATGAATGGGGCAGGATGGAATGACGACAGACGCATGTCATAAAGAGGTCAAATATCGTGCGGTAGGTGGAGATGAAGGGGAGATATTTCTTACAGAATAGATGTTTAGAAGAGTCTCAAAGAGAGAGCTTGAATACTAGGTAGGTACCATACGTACTGATGGGGTGCAGTGCATAGAGTATCTGAATATACTATGGCTGAAATTACAATGAACAGGGATTGTCATTTCATACCGCTGCTCGCCTGGACTCGAAAATTGACTGATAATAAACCGCGCCGCACCACCTCACCCAACCCTCCACAACCATCATCATTCCCGACGGGCTTTCACTCGTTCACACCACATCCTTCCACGCTCCCTTACTCTCGTCCAACGCCAACCACACTCGTTTCGACAATTCCTCGCTCCCTGCCGCCAAACGGTATCTATCTGCGAAACACAACTGAGCAGCAGAACGCTTAATTGATTACTGCCGACCAGCATTCGGAGATTAAAGATCACGACAGCATCCCTGACCTTAACACGCATATCAGCCATCCTCCCTCGAAACAAAACTCGAGACGTGGACACTAAGAATTTGGGGTGAAGAGCGAACAAGCAGGCAGAATATTGGCACATTCCACAGTCGCGATTCGCACAATTGGAACCGCAGAGCAGAGGTGGCAGCAGAATTATTGTTCGACGACATTCAAGCTGTTTCGTTCAGTTGGATTAATTGAACGACGTGCTGAATCACGAAACGGATTTCAGCCAAGGACAAAGACAAAGAAGACGACAGTAGTTTGAAGAGTTGAAATCGACAACATCATTGCGATCAGACACGAACGCGATTGGATCGGCATACTTGATCTCACTATTGGACTCGAGAACGTTAGACCTCACAATGCGACCACCAACCCTCCCCCTCGTTTTCTCCCTCTTCTCAATCATCTCCGCTGCAGCAGCACAAACGACTATAGCGACTGCAGCCGCAGCAGGTGCCTCACCAGACGGACTCATCGTCCCCTTCTCATCAAATCTACCCCCATGTGCCTCGAAATGTGGACCTCTCTTCGACGTACAAGGCAAATGTTCGCCACCTGCTACAGGCGCCGTTGACCAGAGCTGCTTCTGTGGGGACTCGCGACTCACGGTATTCAACAACGATGGTACGACCGGTGTGTCTCTCGTCTGCGGCGCGCAGAGCTGTACCGTGCCGGCGGATATGGAAGCTGTGAAGAAGTGGTATAGCGGATTCTGCGCGAAGAAGACAGTTGTGACAACCACGGCTTCGGATGGGGTTATTGCTACGCAGACTGGTGCCAGCAGGCCGAAATCTACGGGAGCTAGCAATCCTACTTGGTATACCTAGTCTCCAGAACCATCTCTGATAGTCCAAAGCTAATGACCAATTCCAGGATCTCTACACACTACAAATGGGTTATCATGATCGTTGTGATATTCGTCGCTATTGTTGGAGGCTGGATTGGAGCCTGTCTACTTCGCCGCAGATACCTCCGCAAGAAGGAGAGGGAGATCGAAATGAAGCCTCCTGTTGCATGGGGACCGCATCAAATGCAAGGAGCGACTGGCGGGTACAACTACGGGGATGGAGTGGTTGATGCGAGCAGAGGCGGGCCAATTGGTGCTGGTGGACATGCAAAGGAATATGGAGCGGCGGCGGCCACTCCATCTGATGGCAGGAAGGCGAAGAGGGAAAGCAGGGGTTTGCACAAGAAGAGCAGGTTCCCATAATCTCGGTCTTCTTTTGTTTCTGCTTCTCTTCTACTACAATTAGGGTCAATTGAGCGCCATGGCGATCAACGGAGTTAGGGTTACGGATCTGGTTGGGTTGTTCAACTCGATATGCCTGCAAAGTCAAGCTTTCGCTTGGCAATGGTCATCGTCTGGTGCGACTGAAGTCACTCTAGTAGGGTGCATAATTGTCTTTAAATCGATGTGCGTGGGCAGACATGCGTATATATGGGATATGATAGTAGCAATTTTTAATGTTGATATTCTCTCCTACTACCTGTCCCGTACATTTCTCATCTCACGATTTCGTGATGAACATAGACACTGGATCTGGGTTTGACAAGGTCAAAAGAGTGCAGTTTGGAATCGCAATAGACAGGTTGGATATTCACTAATTTGCGTTGCCTATACATGATGAGGTATCGGGAGCAATTGAATTCTCCTAGGTCCAGCGCCCTCTCATCCCCCTCCCCCTATCTCGCTAACCCACCATCGACCAAACAATCAAAACAACACTCCATCTCACCACGCCCTCATCAACATACTCTCACACCACTACCTCCTCACCTCGCCTCACCCTATCCCACATCACAAACGCAACAATGTTCCTCCTCTCGCCCACCACCACACCCCTCGTAATCCTCAAACTCGCAGCCATTCTCCTAAGCATCACACTACTCCTCACAGCCCTCCTGCCAACGACTTGGGTCCCGGTTGCGTGTTTGGTGATTAAGGTTGGGTGGTTGGTGGTTTGCGCGGCGGCTCTTACGGGTATATTGTATGGGTGGTATGCTGTTGGTTAGTTTTGGTGGAGGGGTGATGAGTTGTATGTTTGACTGAGGGGGTTGAGCATTCACAGGAATCGAGATCTGTGGTGTGGGTGAGGATTGAGAAGAATTTGAGAATTGCTTAATTGCTTAATTGCTAGGGAGAGTTTTGATCTTGCAACAAGTACGGTAACAATACAATATCTTCTGGTGAGCTGCTGGCTGACTCGAGATAGAAGCTTCCAAGAAGGAGAGTTGAGGACAACTCCCGTTCAACTTCTATTCAAATTAGCTCTGCTCAGACTATTGGGCATTGCTTGAAGACACAAGTGAAATTCACTTACTAGCTGCTCAGCCAAGGTAGTTTGAGGACTACTTAACCCTCCCCGTCGACGAGCTTATCCAACTTACAACTTACAACAACATCAACCTCTCTTCCCTTCCTCCATCTTCAAGCTAGGGTTGCTCAAGTCGTGGTTGAGAGAAGCATTCACTGAATACTTGCTTAGTAGAGCTTTAGTCTACTTAAGCTTCGTTCGTTGACAAGCTTCTTCAGTCCTACATCAACCGACAATTTCCTCATCCACCTTCTTCAACTTCTACTTCTATTTGGCCACAATAGACTTACTGCATACCCAATTCTTTTCATACCTCTATTCAACTAAGGGAGAGGTACTACATTGGTACGTCTTTTCCTACTCCCTTGCCTCTTCAACTGGATCTCCCTCCCCATCTACCTTACTACTCTAACCCTTTCGTATCACTTGCTTATATCCACTCTCCCAGCATAGTTACTTGTCTGGAGGAACACAGCTTCAGCCAAGTGCTGGCTCATCTCCAACTTAAGAA
Source organism: Rhexocercosporidium sp. MPI-PUGE-AT-0058 (assembly GCA_020746875.1). Classification (NCBI taxonomy): domain Eukaryota; kingdom Fungi; phylum Ascomycota; class Leotiomycetes; order Helotiales; genus Rhexocercosporidium; species Rhexocercosporidium sp. MPI-PUGE-AT-0058. The sequence continues at coordinate 1,318,032 of JAGTJL010000002.1, forward strand.
TAACCACCATCCACTCACCCGGACAAATCACTATTTCCAACATCAAAACAACAGGTACTCAGCTTGATTCCCCCCAAACATCCTCTTCGCATCCTCCCACTTACCTCCGACGACCGACGATACGCCCATCCACCTCCTTCCGACCATCCGCCAAATCTCACTTTCGCCCTCTCTTTCGCATCCCATAACCGCCCACTCAAAAACTGAAAATTCTCAGCTTTGAAGCCACTCGTCAACATGGCATCAAATTCGGTCACTCACCCTGGCTTATCCCATCGCATCCCCGGCATTCAACCTACTTACATTGACGCCCACCCTGACCATCCATACACAGGCGCCAAGTCACCCAAGGGACGCACTCAACATCAAACAAGCCCCTCACCACGTTCATCCCAATCACATTCTCAACAACTAGCAGACATACAAGAGAAAATCAACCAGCTGCAGCTCATTGATGATTCTCGAGCCGAAGCTATTGTCGAGCAGAAAATCGAGATAGCTATTCTAAAGAATGAGCTTGGCCATGCTAGATGTGACAAGGAGGCTATCATCAGCAGTTTCGGCATCGTCATTGAGAGTATTACGCGTGGTGCTTGCGTGACTCCTTCACCGCAAGTGCTGGCTAGTTCATCGACTGCACAAGTCTCGAATGAGGAGAAGAGAATCAAGGCACTGGAGAAGGAGATTGAGAGACACAGAAAGTCTGATCGGGTGTTGAGAGCCAGAATTCTGGAATTGGAGCGTGGGATTGAGGTCCGTGGTTGTGCGAGAGAGCGCGAGAATGAATTTGGATCGATTGAGAGAGAACATAGCGTTTTGCACGGAAAAGATGGCTGGGGTGATGGTCCTGTCGTTCGCAGCCGGGCTTTTGATAAAGGAAAAAGCAAGATGGTCGAGAGTGAAGTTGGTTCCCGCTCAGGCTCGGCTAACTCACCAGAACGTCAACAAGACTACCTCCACACTATTGGGCCCGGACCATCAGGCCCCCAACTCGTCGGAAGCTGGGGTGAGGATATCGGTGCAGAGTTACCAACGATCCCTAACTCTCCTGTTGTGCGACCTGTTTTCAACCCCGAGAATGTTGATGTTGGTTTTTGCAGCCTGGAGGATTTCCTCGATAATGATGGTTTCCCTCCTCCAATCTCCACGAACCACTCATCTGTTCCTTCGACAATGATCAATAGCTTCCCTGCGACAAGTCCAGCTAACTCCTCTTCTCTCTCAACCACAGCTCAAATCCCAAGATTGCCAGAGGACGAGCGACACATTGACGAGCAAATCGAAGAGAACAAGAAAGCCATGGCCATATTCGCCAACATGCTCACCCCAGGCGTCATCAAAACCGGCTTCGCACGCCAAAGTAGCTATCAAGGCGCCGACTACGACAAAATGAAAGTCCCACACCCAACTCGAGACTTCGACCGTTTTGCACCCAACAATTTCCGAAGCATTGCCTGTTACTCATCACCTATCAGACGCCAACCTCCAACTAGTCCTCGTGTCTCGTTTGACACACCAAGCTCGCAAGATAGATCATTCGATCGAGGTGTCTGGGACGACTCTCACGATCGGAATGGGGCAGTTGAGGCTCACATGCGTGCTGCGAATGGTCGGAACGATACCCGGTTCCCGGATTTCTTCCGTTATGGTATCCAGTATATCCCCGCTGGGACGGACTCGAACTACATGCGTACTGTTATCTTGGGTAACCTTGCACTTGGTACTGAAATCCGGGATGTTCTTGCGCGTGTGAGAGGTGGCGATGTTATCAGTGCGACAGTCGTAAAGATGGGTCTAATCGCGCAAGATACTCTTCAAGCTCGCGTGGTGTTCAAGCATGAAGCTTCGGCTGAGGAATATGCCCTCTATGCTGCTGAACATCCGATTTCGTTCGCCGAGGGTAACGTCGCGGAAGTTACTCTAGTTTCTACGCCCACTTATCCCCTCTCAACCAAGACCCAATCCCGTCTCCGCGAACAAACCCGCTGCATAGCTATCCCCAACATCCCACACAACTTCAGCATCAATGCCCTAGAGCACAATCTCGCTTGTGGGAATGGCTATCGGGCACAGAGTTTGATCGAGATGTACATCGACAAGGCATTTACCCTTCATCTTGAATTCTCTACCGTGGAGCTCGCGAACTCGGCGTGGAATATTCTACATTGCTGGAATATGTACCGTGGGTTGCAGTGCAGGTGGGAGGCTGATCCTTGTGCTGGTGAAGTCGAGGAGTTGGCGAGCGAGGTGAAGCCAAGACCTAAGATTTTCCCGGACAATTGGGCGAGTCGTGGTGCTGAGAGTGATGATAAAAGATCTCTGAATGCGGAAGGTAGGAAACCATTTGCTGCTCCGGAGAACCAGCAAGTCAGTATCCCGGACTTTAGCGCTGTGAGGCTGCAGACTGCTAGTTGGGCTGACGAGGTAAATGGTGATTTTGAGGATGAAGAAGATGATAGGAAGGTAGTGACGATCATTCTTGATGAGTTGGCTGCTGGTAGAAATGCTGCTGAGACCGAGAGTTCTGGCTCTAGCTCTAGCTCTGGCTCGACTGATCTGGCAAGCAAATCTGCATCTGTCTCCTGTGTGGCAACATATGGTTCAGGAACTGGCTCTGCCTCATCCACTCCTATTGCCGAGTCTTCGAGTACCACACTTGAAGGTAGTCCTGCTCAGGAACTTGCTCAAGCATCACCATCTACCACCGTTCATGTCAACCGCACCACCACCGTCTTGACAGTAGATCAAGAACTTCAAGCCGCTCTTTGCGCCGCCAACACGAACCACGTCCTCGCCACAACTACCTCCAGCTCAAACTCCATCTCTACAGCAATAGTGCCTGTTCCTGGAACCCAGAAATCCCTCATCGGCCTAGCCGGCTCCAAATACGCTAGCTCTATCCCTGCATTCGTCGACTCCGGACGAAGACCTCGATCCATCCACATCAAGGCCTCCACCTCCTCTACCCTTTCCACCTCCAAGATTTCGCCAGATAACAAGGCGATTTTCTCGAGTGACGCGAGTGGTGCTCTATCTCCACAAAGCAAAGATTTAGCTATGGGAACCAAGCAGCGATTCTCAGCTAGTCCACCAAGAGTGGATCTCGATGGCTTGATCAAGAGCGGACGATCGAGTTTTGCTAGTGCGTGTGCGAGCGCAAGCTTTGGTGAAAATATTGAGAGTGAGGCTGAGGATGAGATTCGAAGTGATGAGAAGATCGATTTCGATACTCAAGCTGTCGCTGTGGAGCCAAAGATTCAACTTTTCAGATGGTTCCAGCCCGCTAGTGTAGGTGGCAAGAAACACAGCTATGGTATGCCAGAGCAAGAGATCGATGAGGAGAATTTGAGAATTCCTATTGAGGAGTTAGGAGGTGATTCGTCCTCTGCTTCTGCCAACAGTAAACAGAGAGACGGAGAGGAAGACGTTGAGAGAGAGGGAGAGTTGAAGGTTGTGAATCCTAATGAAATTTCTCTAGATGATGAGGATTACGAGGAGACCCTAGTTCGGGATCTTTCATCTGCATCTGCATTCCCAAATCTATCCGTGGGCCTGGGGGAGAAAGGGGGAGAGGATGTCAAGGTCGAATCTAAAGAGGAGGCCTTGGGGGTCGAACTTGCGAGGACGTAAAGATTCCTTGACTCTCTTTAGGCTACTTGAGAGTATGTATCAAGTGCTGGAGGAAGGAGCGGAGGCAGATGAGGTGTGCTGCCAAATGCACTCAACTACCATCGACATCTTGGCGGATATTTTCTCTTATTCTGAGCACAGCATATATCGACACAGCACAGTACAACACACCCTGGCGCTTCGGAGAAGATGTCAAAATTCCGGCGTTGTTTTTAAACGTTACTTTTTACAAACTTCAAGCAGTTTTTTTTCCAGTTTCTCATTTGAAGCAGGGAGGGGATACATGGATGCAAAATTTTGCAATATATTGGGGAAGAGAGGATATTAATTATAAAAACACACATACCCAACCACATACATATGAAGAAAGGACAGAGAGGCTTATCAGACATATACATTTGTATTTTTAGAGCAAATGGAGCGACAGAGAGAGATGTTCTTTCGAAATGCATGCGTGCGTTCTTCTCTCGGGGTATTGGATGAAGCGACGATTCTCTAGTTAGATGGCTTGGGGATCAAAGCCGTTGAAGAGAAGAAATGAAAATCTTTTATCCCAATATTGAGACCTTTTTGGAACTGGTGACTAATGATATTGGTGAAGAATTTGTGATTTAAGAGAAGTGAAGGAGTGAGTGATTTATTTTTCGGGATGTGCTAGGATAATTCGGAGTAGGAAGGCGTCCGAAGCTTACGAAGGAACATAAGCCAATGTCACAAAAACAGAACAGAACTTTACACGCCTGGGCGAAGGAAATTTGCTTAGCGTAAAATAAAAAGAGGCGAGAAGAGGAAATCACGTAAATATGACATTCCAACATGTAGAAAAGAGATATTGTCCAATTTTCTCTCCAATATACGAACCAGCTCAGAAGGTTGAGAAGGTGGAAGGTTTGTTTACCTACCCTCGCTTGCAGCTCACTACGATCAGAGCTGCCGCTCCCCCGCTCCCCCGCGCTCCCGCCCAACCTACAACAACACTACACCACTACTCCTGAAATCCTACGCGTACAAAAATACCCCTCGTAGGTCCCTCCCTAACGTAAGTAAAACCCTCCCTACCCTTCAAAAGCTCGCGACAAAAGTCAAGAGAGCGCTACAGAAACTGATTGAGTGCGTGCGTGCGGCCGCGCGAGCAGCTCCGACCGTGCCCAGGCGAGCGCGCGAGCACTCGAAAATTGCGACGTGCAACAAAGATATGCGAGGTTCCGGATTTGGATGACATGTGACTTGTGTCGTGACCATAAACGTGACTTGTTAGATTTCGCCTGGATGGGGTTGGCGATTATGATGGAGTGGTATGATATTGGTGAGACTTTGCCTTGTAGGAAGGAATGAGTAGTGGTTAGTGGGAATGTATCGATGAAATAAATTATCATGCTGAGACGTGACTTGGTTGTTGGTATTCATGGGTTTTGCAGCGTTGCGTTCTGCCTTTATATCAAGCTTTTTTTTCCACTGGCGACTCTTTCGAGATATTGAATCTTCGAGGAGATTAATGAAATTCGCATGTAAAGAGGGCGGATGCTGTAAATCCTAGAAGATATCGCAGGGTTATGTTTAGAAGAAGCCATGGAATTTCGGCCAGTCTATCGAATCACTTCTCCATGTCCACATTTCTCCGGCTTCATTCACATCATGGATGAAACAGCTCTAGTTTATTATTAATTAAGCTGTGTATTGATGTACAAAACTGTTGAGAGTACTTACATAGGGGAGGAATACTTGTTGTAATTCGACTCAATGCTTTATGGATCGGAGGTGGCATAATCACTTGCCTGAATCCCGGTGATATATTCGCAGTCAGTCACAACCCTCAATACAGTAACAGCTATGAGATGCTATCTTAATTGCCAATGAGCACTGCGTGTTTGCGACAGTGTCATCACTCCCGAAAGTCCAGCAAATATTACATCCAAAATCAATCAAACACAGGCTCCGCAATTCCATGTCCAACAAATCCACAAAGCCACGCCGCACTTCCAAACAACGCCAACAAACAAATATTAAGCTCGCTGTTATAGCGACGTCATACTCCGACATCCCCAGATTCTTGGGATGCATTATTTCAGGGATTCATCTATTTATCCACACAACTTGCCTACACCTGCATCTTCCAGGTTCTCCCAAACAAGGGTGGGTCACAATAAGCGAGCGAGTGTTTTGTACAGCATTCGCCCCTTCCCTGGCCTCGCCTACTTCACACATTGACATATCCGTACCTGCCCTATACCCCAACTCATATTCCCAATCACTACTGGAAAGGGGCTGATATGAAACATCCAGATTGACATCCATCTTCCCAATCGTTTAGTTCTCCTCCCAAGCACCTTGCCACATGGTGCGCGACTTCCAAGTTTCATTGTTTTGTTTTGTTCACTTTGTGACTGGCCAATGGGTATTGAATGGACTTACATGGTTGATTAAGATCAGGATCAAGATCAAGGTCTAAAGCCATGGCAGAGCCATCACCAACATCCACATGCACACCCCGAAGCATAGCCACATCTACAAATACCCCTCCAACTCGCACCCTCGACGCCAACATATCCTCCCCCTCTCCCACCACACTCACAAAACGTCCACCCTCAGCCACCTACTCAATTCTCAAGCTCAACATGGGCACGCAACCAAGCGCCATCTCGAGAGCCCTCCGCGCCACGCTCGGCCCGGATGGAGATCTCTACGCCTTCCCGGGCGATCCTCTGTACAAGCTGCGGGATGCGAGGCCATATAATCTAGATATCCAGGTGATGCCGGCGGCGGTCACGTATCCGAAGACGAGGGAGCAGGTTGCGGATGTGGTGAGGTGCGCAAGGGAATGCGGGTGTAGGGTACAGGCTAGGTGTGGGGGGCATAGTTATGCGAATTATTGTTTGTTCCTCTCCACCCATTTCTAAACTTTCTTTCGATATAATTCCGTTCGGAGATTCAAGGAGGTAAGTGTATATATAAGAAGAAGTCTCAGCTGACGAGATACAGGTCTCGGTGGTGTCGATGGAGCGGTCGTCATCGATTTGAAACACTTCCAGCACTTCTCCATGGATCGGAAGACTTGGCGCGCTACTATCGGAGGAGGAACCCTCCTCGGAGACGTCACGAAACGTCTACATGAAGCTGGGAATAGAGCCATGGCCCACGGCACCTGTCCTCAAGTCGGAATAGGCGGACATGCTACAATCGGAGGTCTAGGGCCGACATCTCGCCAATGGGGATCCTCTCTCGATCACGTCGTGGAAGTTGAGATCGTGCTGGCGGATTCGAGTATCAAGCGGTGTTCCGAGACGCAGAATGCTGATATATTTTGGGCTGTGAAGGGCGCCGGTGCGAGTTTTGGCGTCATTACTGAGTTTGTGGTTCGGACTGAGCCGGAGCCGGGTGAGGCGGTGGAGTTCTCGTTCTCGTTCCGTTTCGGGAAGTATGCCTCCATGGCGCCAGTTTTCAAGGCGTGGCAGACGTTCGTTGCGGACCCGAATTTGACGAGAAAATTCACGAGTTCGCTAGTCTTCACGGAGCTGGGGATGGTGATCTCGGGAACGTTTTTAGGGAGTGAGAAAGAGTATGAGATGTTGAATATGGATAGCCGATTCCCTGGGAATCAGGACAAGAAGACTATTGTGTTCAAGGACTGGTTGGGACTTGTTGGGCATTGGGCAGAGGATTTCGCTCTCCAGATTGGAGGAGGTTTGCCTGCACCGTTGTACACGAAAAGTCTCGCTTTCAACGGCTGTAACCTGATCCCAGATGAAGCCATCGATAAGATCCTGAAATACATGGACAACACGAAGAAAGGCACGTTAATCTGGTTCGTGATCTTCGACCTCGAAGGCGGAGCCATCAACGACGTTCCGCAAGACGCAACTGCTTACGCTCACCGCGACGCGCTGTTTTATATGCAATCGTATGCGGTGGGTGTACCGAAGGTGTCGAGCACGACGAAGAGTTTTTTGAGGGGTCTGAATGATATAGTTAAGGAGGGGATGCCGGGTGGAGTGGACTTTGGTGCGTATGCAGGGTATGTGGATCCGGAATTGGAAGATGGACAGAGAGCTTATTGGAGGGGGAATTTGGAGAGGTTAGAGATAATTAAGAGAAGCGTTGATCCGGGGGATGTTTTTTGGAATCCGCAGGGGGTGAGGCCTGGTGTTGGTGGTGGAGGAGTTGGTGGTAGTGTGAGGCGTGGCGAGAGAAGGGTCGGTAGGATGGATTGTATTAGCAATGGGAATGGGAATGGTGCGGTAAAACTGGTTGAAGCGAAGGATATGAAGAAGGGTGATGAGAGGCCGAAGAAGTCGTTTATGGAGAAGTTGAGGGCTTGTTTTAAGTAGGTTGGTCGGATTAGTGCTTTGAGTGTTGAAGGATTGAGGGCTTTGCTTTTGTACTGTCAATACCGCTCGTTGGTATCTGATACTTGGGATGGTTACGGGGGTTCTTCGAAGATGGTATGATTGTGGGTGTGGGATTGCGTGTCAGCATTACTTAGCTCTTTGTGAATCAATACCCCTTTTTTTCTGTAAGCGAGGTGGGCGAGGCGAGGCGAGGCGTTGTTCAAGATTGGTCAGAGTCATCAGCAGAGATGGAGTTCTGGTCTAGGAGGGAGGGGTTTTGTATTCCTATGTTCTCTGGTTAGTATGGGATAGGATAAAATAGGATAGGATACAACAAGATAAGAATAAAGCACATTTTCACTTCCCCTCTCTAACTCATCGTACTCTCCTCTCCTCTCCTCTCGCACAAGGAAGAATAGCGAACGCGATGGGTTTTAGAAACCTGCCTGAAACCTCTTTGTCCAGCACTTGTTTTGTTTTGATGAGATTACACGATGATAGATATACTGTAAAGAATCTTCCTACCGGAAGACGAACGGGTACAAGAGAGAGAGGTCAAGGGTAGTTAGTATTGTAGTGTAGTAGGGTTTCAATTAGCGACGTTGACCTTCCCCTTCTCCTTCCTTCCTGCACCAGACCAACTCCAACTCCAACGCACATCAACTTAAAAATCATTCCACTTAATCGGACTCAATTAAAATCAAATCAAATTATATCAAGACGGGTGATATAGACGGGGACTTTATCGCCCGCGCTGCGAAAAAGGCGACGCTCATCTTCATATAGATGAATACTCGTCGGTGGAGAAGGAGATGGATAAGTGAGGAAAGCGACGACACGATAGCGAACTTGTTCACTTGAGGGCTGACCCTCCTACCCCTCAGTCCTTCCTTCCTTCCCTCCTCATGACACAAACCCTTCGACAGGACGATGTGATACCGACCGCCGTATCGCAGGAACCCGGAACCCGCAAGAAGCGATGAAACGTACGGATAAGGAAAGTGGATGAGAGAAAAGGAACTGCGACGCGAGCAATCATCGACAGGTAGGTAGATTTCAAAAGTACGTAATAGACACTAAAAGTTACAAGAGTAAGGTACAACCCGACGTCCAGATTCAAACAAAAGTCAAAACACACCATATGCAACGCTGTCCTATGATATCACACAAACATCCTCATTACAAAATACAAGCACTCACAACGCAAAACACAGAAACAGATGTCGCTCGATTCATTAGCAGATCTATACCACGGGTGGTATGATTCGTAGGTTTCCGAAGTTTGCGATCAATAAAGAACAAAGAACTCTCCTATTTCAAATATCGTCCATAGAAGCAGTACTGTCTTCATCATGATCATGATCTGAGTTTGTGACAATTCCAATCCAGTCCATTCCATATGCAAATCCAGCCCTTCCTTTCATTTCCATGCAGTTTTTCTTTTCCATTTTCAATATACACAAGCTTGTTTCCCTTTCAATTCAAGAGGACACAAAAAGAGAGATCGATAGCTGTACATATTCGCTTTGGCGCAGGAAGAATGAGGTTAGAAGATTAACTATTCGAAGATCTGGATGCAACCCCAGCTCTGCTCGCAGCCGAACGCACCAGCCTCCTTCCAGAGATCGTTGTACATGGAGAACATGACGCACTTGCCACCGACGGCAGCCTCAATGCCCTTGATAGCCTTGTACTGCTCATCCTTACCGGGGCAGGCCTTGCCGTTGCAGCCATTTCCGGCCGAGGGCCATCCAGTCTCGAGATTGAGTCCTTGCTTTCCTGGGCAGAGATCATCGACGAGCTTGAGCTGGGAGGCAACGAATTCACCGGCGTGCTCGGCATCAACTTCAGCGTTGAAGAAGGGGTGGATGTTGCAGCCGACTACGTCGACGACGGGGCAGAGGACAGCGGCGTTCTTCTGCCAGACATCGAGGGTCTCGGTGGTAGTGATGGGACCGGAGTAACCAGCAGCTGTGAAGGCAGTCTTGCAAGAGACGATGAAGGCAGCGAGCTCAACGCCGGAGCAGGATCCAGAGAAGACGGCCTCGTTACCGACGACGACGAGGTCGACCATACTCCACTTGTTCCACTTGATGATGTCGGTGACTTGCTCGGCAGCGCCAGAGATTCCAGTGCTGCTGATGAAGATACCGAGGATGATCCTGAGTCCGTGAGCCTCGCAAGCAGTTCCGATGTTCTGGAGTCCAGAGCAGTCAGAGCTGTAGATGCGGACGGTGGAGAAACCAGCCTTAGCGATCCTAGCAATGTCACTGGCGACAGATGCAGCATCCTTGCACTGACCGTTGTCCTGGTATGGGGAGTAGGTGATGGCCCATTGTGATCCTGAGGAGCCGAGCTGACCATTGGATGGCTTGCTTGGGGAGTTCTTTGGTGGGGAAACAGCGGTGGTTGGCTTAGCTGCTGGGTAAGTGACAACTGGAGCGGGCGCAACATAGGTCGAGGTTGGCTTAACTGGGGCTGGGGATGTGAATGGGCAGAAGACAACAACGTTGGTCTTGGTGATGGTGGTGACGACCTCTGGCTGGATGTATGTTCCTGGGGCATACGAAACTGGAGTTGGGTAGACCCAGACGGTTGCACTGGTGACGGTGGTGGTCAATGGGGCGATGGTGTAGGTTCCAGCGGATGGGCAGACATAGGTCGTGGTCTTGATGACGCTAGTGGTAACATCGGAGTTGGTCTCAACGGCAGCGTATGGGCAGACAACCGTGGTCGCCTTCTCAACGACAGTTGTGACACCTCCAGCAGTGTGGGTACCGGCTGGGACGTCAGTTGAAGTGGCACCACAGACAGTGGTCGTCTGGGTCAGAGTGACGGTTGTGGCTGGGATGGTATAGACACCTGGGGTAGGGCAGGTTGTCGCCAGAGGAGTTGGGACAACTGGGGCTGGGTAGGTGGTTGGGACTGGGACGTAAGTCGAAGTTGGGGGAGCGACGATCGAAGTCGTGTTGGCAGCGTAGGTTGGAGCCGGAGGGAAGATGACTATAGAGAGAAATGTGAGCGCGTCTTCTTTTCGAGCGACTGTACTTCTTGCAGTTCGAGATTGGACTTACGGGATCCTTCTCCGGTGATGGTGGAGTAGATGGTGGTGCAACCACAGGTTGGCTCAGGAGCCGAACCAGTACCGGTGACAGCAGTCATGTACATAGCTCTCTCGTGGAAAGCCTCATGAGCATGGCGACGCACATGTTGCTTTCCAGGTTGAACAGCAGCAGCACCTCCAGCCAGCGCCGCAGCGACAGCAATAACTCCGGCCTTCATCTTGAATGAACGGTTTCCTTGGCAAGAACGGAGGTCGAAAATGCTTGTTGATTATTATTTTTTTCGGCGCGTGAAAAAAGGACGTTAACGAGTGCCCGCTGAAAGAGTGAAGCGGTGGGTAGATGGGGGGGAAGAAACGAAGGATGGGGTGAAGGCGAATTGAGTATCACGACATCAACGACGAGCAGGAAGGAGGAGGAGGGAAGGAAGAGAAGAAGAAGTAGAAGCAAGATGATGGGCGGGGGGGTTTGAGTAGTCAAAGGTGAAATGCAGGTCTTGGCAGTGGAGGTGTATTGACAAGGGGGGACGGAGACCGGAAGCACAGGATTGGACGAGTGGGTGCAGGGGTGGGGCAGGGCGTGGACCGTGAGTGGGTAGACCAAGCACATCAGACCAGGCGAAGTGACAAAAGTGGGTTGTGATTGGAAGGCAAAAAAGAACTTACTCCGTACCTACTTACAGTAGAGCAGAGAGAGGGACGAGAGGAACTGACTGGGGGGCGGGCTGCATGGGTTCATGGGTTCATGGGTTCATGGGCTTGGGGAAAGAAAGAAAGGAGGAGGGTGGGTGGATGGGTGGATGGTGGTGGATGTCCTCAACCACACCACCAACAAGCTGCTGTGATTTGCCTATCCGCTGATTTCCCTCTCGACTGTCCCCTCTCCCAATTACACACCACAATAGCCAAACTCTCTTTGGTTAAAGCTGCAAACCTAATCTACCTACACATTTCCCAATCCCGCCTAGAAATAGCGGTCTACGATGCAATTAGACGTTGGAATAGGAGGTATATCCCAGTCGCACCCATCTCTCCCCCTTTGTTTGCCGTGCATCCTGCATCCAGTCCCGTCGCTCTGAACCCCCGTCCTCTGATCCCGGTCGCTGTCTCTTAGCGACATTGCAATTTTGCGGGGGCGGGCGAATCGGTGCCTGACTAGACCGTTTACGGACGCGCTAACAGCTTAAGCTCAGCCGGTCAATTTCCTTCTCGTGTTGCTCGTTGTCGCTTGGTGTGGTCTGGTCGCTTGGTCTTTTCTTCTGGCCGCCTGGAAGACAAGACTGGAGGGCTGGAGAGACCGAGAGGGAACGGGAGGGAGAGAGATGGAGAGAGACACAGCCAGTGAGAGGAATGGAAAGACATGCTAGCGGAGTTGTTTGATTGGATCATCTTGGATGCGTGCGTGAAGAGCGTAGCTAGTCGCTGGTCGGTCGGTTGGTCGGTCAATTTCACGGCTGAGGCAGGCAATCAGTCAGTCAGTTAGTGAGGCAGGCCACATTCAACAATTCACAATTCACAACTTCGGAAGTCCCCCTTCCTTGGATGCCGATTATGGACGGTTGGTTGGTCCAACCGTCCAACCGCTGGGTATTAATATCCTTGTCTGACTGCCTACCTAACCGACTCGACTTGTTTATTTTGTAATCTTTATGATCAGCAAATAGAACAGGAATAAACGACCGTGTCCATCCCATCTCTTCCCTTGTACTTCTAAGCATGCACGCATGCATCCATATCAATGATCCAATTCTCCCCTTTCGGCGTACTTCATCACATCAGTATAGCATAGCGTAAACTATAAAATCAGAAAGCAAACCTTCTTTGTGCACAACTGTCGGCATCTGCAACATACACGGCAGCACATCACTGTGCATCCAGCCCAGCCCGCCCAGCTCAGCCGAGCATTCATTAGTCAGGAACCAAAACAATCCTCCCCCAGACGCCCACCAAGCCCATTCCAAGCTCACGTCCGGTGGCGGCCATTGTATTTAAAATTAGCCTTCTCCCTCCCACACCGTCCAACCTTTTCCAACCGTTTTCCAAAGGGCAAACAACCCATCAACTTTCGTCTCCCGCCCACCCAGCCGGCCATCCATCCATCACGTTTCGCCTCGGTACGTATGAACCCCAGCCCAGCGCCAGCCTTGCCCAGCGCAGCCGAGCCCCGAGGGTCGAGCCCATATTTTAAGTCCCCCCCTGTGCTCCCTTTGCTCCCATTACTGGATCTTCCTCCCCCTTTCTTCGCGCGCTAAGCGCTTTACAGGAAAGAGAATCCCGCTTTCTCTTCTTCGCTCCCATTTCCGTTCGTTTCCATTTCCAGCGTGGGCGTGGGCGGGCTTTGAGGTTAGCTAGTGTCTGTAAAAGCGGCAGCGTGTTTTTTTTTTCGTGATGGGAAATTTTTAGAGCGGAGATTGACAATGGGGATGGAGCGACTGTCCTTGGGGAAGAAAGAAAAAGGGGGAAGTGAATAGCTAACATGCAGAAGCATTGAAATCCATTTATACCATCCATCAAAAGAACTCCGACAACGAATCGAAGCAATCTAACCTTCTCTTCTCCATCCAGCAAATCATTCCAAATGCCCGCCATCCAGCCCTTTAGATTCCCATCGTCACCGTACATGGTCTATTTCCTTCTTTTCCCATCCTTGCAAACCCCCATGGGGATTATCTCTGCTCTCTCGTAACAATGCCTCCCACAATTCTTCTCCATATCTTTTAAAAGTATTCGTTTTCGAACTCGGTCTATTCATTCATTACATTAACACCTACCGCCGTCACTCCCCCCATTCACCCCACCCCACTCCCGTCCCCTCCCCTCCACTGAACGAACCCCCCGCGCAAAACATCCATCTCCATCTCCATCTCCTCCGTCTGGGGTTACATACAATACAGTAGGGACCTTACCTAGGTACTGCATTGTACACCTCGCATGACTTCATCCCTTACCTGTGACTTCCCACCCACCGTACTTCGTGAAAGGAGAAAAGGGGGAGGAGATCTAGACCTACCTCGTCAATTTCACAGGACGGCAGCACCAGGACCAGCACCAGCACTGGTATTCTAGTCTGCATAATCTCGAGATCTAGATCAGGGAGAGGAAATAAAAGAGGGGTGGATGGATGGATCGCAAGAGCCGGCTTGGAGTTTATTAACTTGCTTCAGAAAAGAAGATGTATGAAGATTGACCCGTATCTCACTATCAGCATCACCAGCGACGATCACTCGCAAATGTGAGCCGCTGACTGACCGTAGGAGCGGAGGAAGGGAAGAGCATTCAGAGCGGAGCGCAAGAAGCTTTTATAACAATTACTAACAAGGTCGTATATACCTAGTACCACCCACCACCTCCCATCTTTCATCTCTCTCATCTCTCGCCTCGCGCGTTGAATCCTCATCTCCTCTCCATGTTTGAAGAGAAAGTGAGTCAGTCAATGATCGAGAGAGAAAAGAAATCAGCATGATGCATTGATCATGACCATAACAACCACGACGTGGACCGCAGGTATCAATGTCGCCTCCCATTCAATCATATCGTATCGTAGCATATCCATCCCATGCGTGTATTCCCGATGCCTGCCATAATTCCATCCTGCATGTCCCGAAAACTCCATGCTGAAGAAAAACCCTGAATGGAAAAGCATTGCTAACTCCACCCACCTCCAGCCCAACTCCGGTGGCTTCATATCCATCCATGAATGAAGGAGCAGAAATACCATGATCTCGGGCTGCTGACCTTCCATGCACCGTGATTACCACACCCTAGCGATGCACCGCCGTCCGTTCCCTTGCCTGGTAGGAACGCAACAAGCAAACAAAATGAACAAATGAATGACGCCTGGAAAATGCTGTAGGCAGGTATACTCGTAACGTACATGGACGTATGTAATGAGTTTGGTCGTGTGAGTGAGTGCATGACGCTGCCTCGTCCTTCACTTCTAGTATAAAAAAATCCAATACCGAGACTCCTATGCGACCCTTCCCTTCGTCCTGTCCCAGGCCCATGGTGTCATGAAATAACAAAAGAAAATATGTGTAAAGGTACTGAGCAGAATCTAACCTTGAAGTCGAGATCCTGCCTATCCCAAGTGAGGAGTAACGATTCTGTACAATGCTGCTCTCCCACTTAGAAAAACCCCATGGCGACACCAAGCTTAGCAGCTCTCCGGTATCGTTGTTCTTCGGTACCCTTTGCTCTGGGATGCTTGACGACTTCCTCGTCGGTTTGTTTCCAATCGTGGCCTTGGCCACGTCGTAGACTTCGGCTTTTTCTTCTAGGGTTATAGTCTTCAAGTCCGTAAAGTCCATGTGTTGCAAGACCGCATCGTTCGAATTGCATCAAGCCCCCTCTCATATCGTCACAATTTGCAACAAAGATGTCTTGTCCATCATTGGTAAAGTCGACACCTCCAATTTCTCCAAAGAAGCTCAAGGTTTGTTTGCTGGTGAATGACTCCCCATCGATAACGCTGATGATATCCGCTGGCTCGGCAGCGAGAAGCACTCTCTTGCCAGAGCCTAGGGGCGAGAACTTGAGCTTCCTGACACCTGCCATGTCAGCTGCTACTGTAGCAACGCATTGAGCCAGTCCCGAGCTGTCCGTCCATTTCCTGGCATCCCAGATCTTGACTTGCATGTCCTGATTGCCAGTTGCAACGGTCCAGCCATCATCTGCCCAGTCACATGAGAATCCGAAATCTCTGTGGCCATCCAGACTTTGCAAGATATCGCCTGTCTCAGAATTGCAAATCATGACTTGTCGAGTATCACCAACCAGAACTCGAAGACGTTGGTCTGGAGAAATAGCCGTGCAATTTATAGCATGCTCATACTGATGTGATGAGATGAATGTGTTTGTACCAACATCCAGAACTCGCATATAGTTATCATTAGACGCGAAGGCAACCACTGGGGCGTTCGAGTTCGGTGAGAGATGGAGCTGGATATGGTTTGTGATACTGTTCGCATGCTCGGTGACAAGACCCTCCGTGTGTGACGTGTCTTTCTGGGCCTTCAGGTTCACCAACGCGTATTCCCCAGAAAATCCACCAGCAACAAGTATGTCATGATTGACAGTTAGTGTTGACACTTGGATGCCTTGAAGCGATCCAGCCATCCAGTGGCCAGGTTGTACGGTGGGGTTGGTTAGATCCATGGCCACGTCGGCTTGAGACGAGCCACTATGAGGATTCCAGTGTAGAACTTGTGCTCTCCCTGCGTAAAAGATGTGGTCACGAGAAGCACAGGCCATGAGGTTCCTCAGCTGAAAGTGGGCCAGATTGACGTTATGGTTGAAGTCCATACGCCTGAATCGGAAAAAGTTTTGGTCATCCTCCAGTCGGGCACCATTGAGGCGAGGCTATTTGACATCAGTGTTTGCTGTCAAAGGTATGGATACATCGCTTACATGCCACTGGCGATCGACTCTCAGGTTGGTGTAATTCCTGTAGGTAGCCCGTCGCTGCTGCCGTGCCATTACCCTACTCACCCCAAGGTCTTCCCAATTGATCCGTTGAATGTCGCATCGTTCTCCTTGAAGATCGCTTCGTTCTATCGGTTTTGGCCGTTCCAGTCTTTGCTCGCGTAAGGATGCCAAAGATGGCCCTCTGGCGCGGTGTCTGATTTCTGTACTGCGAGAGCTCGACGCAGAAGATGTGCCCCAGCTATGGAGGAAGTTTGCAAGTGTGAGATTGAACTGGTCTTCCACTTCGGGTTGGTCAGCATCCGACATATCATCGACTTCCACCACAGGAACATGAGAAGCTATTGTATTTTGAGCCTGGGCGGCTGGGAGGACTTGGGAAGGATTCGTCCAAGGTTCTGTAGGCAGATTCGCCGGAGCGATTTGAGCCATGGAAACAAAGTTCGGTAAGATACCACCAACGCCGACACCCCCATTTGGAAAATTCTGGAAGAAAGGTAAGAGAATGGAGGGAGTACTGTGCTGCAAATTTGCCCCATGTATCTCATCCGTCTCGTCTGCTATTTCTGCATGTTCTTGCCCATCTTGTCCATCCTGTAGATGTTGAAGTACTTGCGATACCTCGGACATGGCTGGAGGCACATTGGTAGGCATCGGAAAAGGTTGCGTGTGTTGTGCCTCGTCCATAGTTGTCCATAGACTTGGGGGGTCGTTGACTGAGGGTTCCGTAAAGTACGACGCCGGGGGGTAGGGGTCAAGACCAGAGATGTCAAGCATATTGTGGTGGCCCATTAACTCGGCATCCAGCATATCCATCTCGTTGTTCAAAGCCTCGGCGTGTGAGAGGGTCATCGTCAAGGCAGCGCCTCCATCCGACATGTCCTGGTCCTCATCACTGGAACTATGGGGTCCCCTCTCGTCCCCGTCGGCTCTGTCTTCGGGACTATCGATACCCATACTGGCAGGCGTACCCAACGCTCCGTAATTCGAGTATGGATTCAGTATTGATGTAGATGTTACGCCGCTGTCGAAAGCGCCTGCCTCGGATGAAGCATCATTGGGAGGAGTCAGAGGATTCTGCACCGACATCGCGGTCTGCTACTCAGGTCTCTCTGCAAGACTTTATATCCCATGTGAAGTCTGAAATTCCAGTCGTTTTGTGTAGCGTCAATATTCAAGTGAGTACGACGGCCGCGAAGGGTAGATAGAGTCGGATGAAAAAAGGAATCTGGTGTCGAGGTGAGGGCGTACAAGTGCGGGACCCAGCGCAAGAGGGGTTCTTGTACGTGCGGCAGCTAGTGGGCAATTCGCCAGGTAGACAGCTGGCAATGATGTGAAGGTCGGAGTGCGGGCGTGATACGTCTGCCAGTGACGGAAGAGGGTGGATTATTTCGATTAGGTAGGTAGGTAGGAGGGTGAGCGAGCAAGGGATTGTTGAGTGAAGTGGAATGAGTCGATGAGGGCGTCCAGCGTCTACTATCCACTATCCACTCTCCCCGGCAAGGTGCGGTGCTCAGATGGGCTTGCTTGGGAATTTGCTCTGTTGGTCGTCCTGCAGCAGCGGCGCTGGGATTCTGGGATCGAGAAGGAGTGCAGGACACTGCAGTTGGGTAGTGAATGGGGATGGGGATGCAGATGCAGATGCAGATGCAAGTTGGCTGAAGTGTGGCCGGGCAGAAGTGAGTGGTGGTGGAGGGAGTGTCGTCAATGGAGTGGTGAGGCAGAGGGTGCGCAGCGCACTGCACCGTCCAGTCAGAGCGGGGGCGGCAACGTGGGATGGATGGCGGATGTGCGGTGATGTGTCCAGGGTTTGGACAGGCAGTGGCTGAACGATTGGGACATCTGGCTGAATTAAACACAATAGAAATCCTGATGAATCCCAGCTTTGGGTGCGCAATAGGGAGATGCACGAGTCAGTCCAGTCCGAAGGGAAGAAGGAAGAGCGACGGAGGATGGATGACAGGGAGACTAGCAAGAGAGTAAGAACGACATGGGTTGA
Organism: Rhexocercosporidium sp. MPI-PUGE-AT-0058; assembly: GCA_020746875.1. Classification (NCBI taxonomy): domain Eukaryota; kingdom Fungi; phylum Ascomycota; class Leotiomycetes; order Helotiales; genus Rhexocercosporidium; species Rhexocercosporidium sp. MPI-PUGE-AT-0058. The sequence continues at coordinate 1,336,468 of JAGTJL010000002.1, forward strand.
GATGACAGGAGCGTGGAATTGAAATTGAGGGCTGGAACTGGAACTGGAACTGGAAGTCAAACCAAATAATAGAAAGTCAAAATGAACCCATTCCCATTGTCCTCTACTCCACTCCCACTCCCACTCCCACTTCCACTTCCCCGTTCTGGCTAGTGGCTACCTAACTTTGACGACATTCATATCTCGTCTACCAGAAGTCGCTCACTCCCCTTGCTATTTTGTCTCTGTACAACCTCAACCTAACTTTGCCTCCTCTGGTACAGTAGGTATTTATATTATGCCTAAACATACTCCACTCCACACTATTCTATTACTACGTACTCGTTCTCCAACCACTATACACCCTTCTTCTCCAAATCTAGGAACACGCATGCATGTACTCTCTTGCCCTTCACACCACCAATACTCGACTTGGCCCAGCTATATCAGGCCCCTCCTATAGCCCCGCCTTCCCCCTACCCAGCGCCGTGCGTGACCTGCAGACGAAGCCCGATCTCCTGTGCTGCATCTGCATCTGCACTTGCATCTCAAAAGGAACTACTTACATGCAAGAATGCAGACACTATCAGGGACTCATACCCTCTCGCGACCCCCTCTCACTTTCTGTCCCGCCTTATCGAAATTTTAGTTGCAATTCTCTCCGCCTCGAGCGCTTTCTGCATATCATCAGCAGTGCAAGCAGCTTCGATCCCGTTTTGATGCATTATACTGTACTGCAATGTATTTCTTTGTATTGTACGACTCTCGTAATGATGATGGGACGGCGGCCCAGCTTGCGGCACCTTCACATCCTTCGTGGTCCCTCTAGTGCCGCTCGGAGCTATTTGCGCTGGAAGAGAACGTGTCGTGCAGTGCCTCTGCTCTGTGCCCACCCCGAGAGCGTGGGGTATTTCACTTTGGGCCAAGTCGAGTCGCACCAGGGAAAATTTATGATCAGTTTGCTGCTCTTCGCTCACAGAATCTCTTCCTTTTCCTGGGTCCGGAAATTCGACAGCTCAGAATTCTCCAAGAGTGTTCGAGGCTTATATGGGCCATACGGCTGGTAGGAAATAAGCTTCGGAATATCTGATACGAGCACTTCGAGTGGGGTGAACTATCAGCTGGAGAGTCACTGCAGCCAGCCACCCAGCCAGGCACTTATCACATTGTTTTCTTCATCCAAATGTCTCAAAGTACCGTCGCACCCCAGGGTCCGTTCATATCCGGATGATATCAAAAACCCGCTCAGAAACAACCTCAAAAAAGCAACCAAGCAGAAACTCATTATTGCTAGGTCAGTGCTGATTTTACCTCCAAGAATACCTAGAATATGACAGGAAATTTCAAGATTTGACATTGCCTTTACTTTTTGCCCGGCACCCGCCGTGCAAGGAGAAGTCTGAGCCGCGTGTTCCACGATTGTGCGAACGTCCTTGAAACGCCTATCTGCTGTGGTGTCGTGCAGTATGCAGCTTTCCATTTCGGCCCGCCTTTGCTCATTGCTCATCGCTTTGCTTCGCCTCGCTTCGCTTCCACATACATATACACATCCACATCGCTAAACAAGACACATCACATTTCTTCGGGTTGTCCCAAGGAAAGCAACAAGAAGACGCAGCGAGCCGTGTGGAAACAGCGGTGAGTTTCCACATGAGGTTGCCTGTCCCTGTGTGCTTCTTTCTTATTCGCTGGGACAAGGGCTTTTTTCTTTCAGATTGCTTTCGACTTATCACGTGGATCTTCGATACGTGACCGTTTTGTCATATATCATGCTTTCACGGAAAGAGCTACATTATCGTGGATTTCGAATTATTATGCTGGATTATGTGAGCAGCAGAGTGAATGGCTTGAAGAAGCCACATTCCTAGTTGCAGTCCAACACCAGTAGCCTCGATTCCAAAACTCATTTTCTAACGTGGAAACTTTGAGGTGGTAGTAATGGCCTTGGGTCTTTTTTCTTGTCGATAAATATGTAAGTGAGGGTCTTCGATTCTATCGTACGACCAGGCACCATGTTGTCGTCCATGGCCTGGTTTCCCCTGCGTCTGTCACTTCGAATCTCTGCTATAGCGGAGTATCAAGCGAAAAAGCATTACGATGATGAGTTTGCCATGTTTGGAAAAGATACAGTCGAAAATGTGGCATTTAAGGAGCTAGTAGCCTACCTACTTCTATAATGATCAATCCCACAAGCTTCTTGGCTCTCAGTCTTCACTCTCATTACAGCTCCCTCACTTATCATTAATACTACTAATAATAGCCAACAACGCACCCAGAACTAGCACACATCTCCAAGTCAGCAAGCGAATACACCTCATCCCATATCTCCTCACTCTTCCCGATTTGTCCTATCAAAAACAAAACACAAAAAAAAGCAGAAGAAATGGCTACTCACAAGCACCGGCGGTAGCAATATACGAAGCCACACTCCACGCCGTCTGAATCGTCGTCGCATCACCCCAATTCTTCGAATTCAACCAGAGCCCAATCCCCAGACTTAATAACACCGGGGTAAGCACCACGATAGTTATCCTAGGGATGGACCAGCCAAGTATGATCTCGAGAGAGAGCATATCACCTTCGAGGGGATTGGTGTTGTTCTTATTGAGCTGAGCTAGCCAGGACGCCCATTCCAGCTGGACTTCTCGAGGGCAGTCCCAGCTACTATATGCATGGTAGAATTCAAGCAGGGCTCGCTCGCTGCTCGGATCTACCTTGATGCGTCGATGAAGTGGGGTTTTTGGATGACACTTTATATCGCGTAGAGATATCAGTCAGGAGGGAAACAAAGTAGCTCGCCTGTGCCTACATTCCAGTACAGTACATACCTGATAGATATTGAAACCCTTTATATCTCTCAAGGAGAATAGCATGCCGTTGCCTCTGATTGCTACCGAAGCCCACCAGATAGAGCGGAAGAGCCGAGATGGTTTGGAGATCTCGAGGAGTCGTTCGGTAGGCACGCTCGTGACACGAGAAAACACCCCTACGACCACGTAATGATGCTTTTGCCTCCGTCCTCGACTTAGTCTATAGCCAGTACGTACTTGATCTACGCTAGCTTCAACGTGACCGTTCGCGGAACCTGCAGCGGAAATCCCTGCTTCTGCTAACGATTCAAGATCTACACTAGTCCTAGACCGATGAGAATCATTGAGAGAGGCCGAAAGACGGATATCATAATCTCCCAATACCGATTCCACCCGATCGTCATCCCGCGTCTCTAAAGTCTCAGTGTGCGTCTCCTCGACGTCAACATGAGGAGTGTCCCAGATAGGCAACTCATACTGCCAGATTTTGAATCCCAGGATTCTAGTCCTTACCCACGAGCGTCGGGGCAAGGAGTCATCGATCCGCGCGCAGCCTCGCAATTGCGTTTCCTCGATGTTGAGCGCGAAAACCCCAAAAGGCACAATTCCCAAGCCGAAGGTAACTTCAGTGTATTCGTGGAAGCGATCTAGCCTAGGTGCTGCTGGAAGAATATGTATATGTTCTGGGACGTTGGGTACTGGCTCTGCTACAACTGCGTTGCTGTAGGCCGCTGGCTTGAGACTTGGTTGCGGCGTGCTTAACTCAGGAATTTGGTCTAGCTGTGATTCCATTCTTATGATGCGAGGATTTGCTTGGTACTTGTCCCAGAGATGAAGTCTTAATGTGAATGGTGGTTGGTTGAATCGTGTTCGCGGCAGGACATGAAGGTGCTGGAAGGCTGAGCTAGGCTGGGCTGGAGGCTCAGCTGAAAGCCTCGTTGGTGGCTTTCGGCCCCTAGCGCAACATCGAGACACATTCTGGGTTTTGAAACCCCTCGCGATTTGATTGTCAAATGTTGAATTAATTACAACGGAACTTGGTCATAGCACTGGCATTGTTTGGATCCCTTGCCGTAGCGAGAAAGCGTTTTATGGCCGATGCTCCCACGTCTAGCAATTAATAAACTCCTGCCAAGCCATTATGCCCAAGTCCTCCCTTCGTCAAAACCCTACCACCAAAGTTCTTTATACGAAACCATCCAATAAGTGATTCCTGGAGAAGTTCTGCTTTACTCTTCCTCGCATTCGCAGATACTTGAGAGCTACCAACCTCCACAAACTCCGCACGCCTCAAAACATCCAATTCCAGGGGTCCCAGATCGTTAAATAGTTCTCCAAATAGGCGACAAAATACTTGCCGGTATTTTACAAAGAATGGGCGGAGTTTACGGTCAATTGGAAGTCTGAACGGCGGGTTTGGATTGAGGGTTGTGATGCCCCTTGCAGTATTTCCTGGTTGAGTTTGAGTGAGACTTTGTGCTGGTATGTGAACTTGTCGCGATGATGATGCAGCTTGATTTGTAGAACGGTTGGTTCTTTCTTGCTGAGAGGAAGCGGTGTTGATCGGTGGTATAAGTGTAGGAGGAGACTTGTGGTAGACGTGGCGTTCTAGCCCAAGGGATGTGGTGTGGTTCTGGGCTTCACGCCATGATTGTGGGTATTTGAGAGGGTTGAAGAGCCATGGGATTCTTGTCTGTGTCCTATGGGATCCTTCGAGGCTGGCCATTCGTCTACCTGTGGACGAAAAGAAGTTTGTTGATCCGGATCCTGAATTTGTTGAGCTTGCGGTGTAACTTTCCTTCTGTGGCGAGGTCGAGGTTCTCTAGTCCGAGAATTGGCGTCCGTGATCCAGCAAGGGACGAAATAGTTGTCGTTTTGCAACATATTTAGAGAAGGCGATCGAGACCTCTGCCAATGTGGAGATCGCGACCGAGAAATGTCTTCTTGAGGTGTATGTGATCGATATCTCTCTCTTGAAGGCGGCATTCTGCTCCGTTCAACCCTTCTTCTTAGAGAAGACCTCGAGCGCCATCTGCTGTCCCCAACCGAGCTGGATCAGGATCTGGACCTGTGGGATCTCCTACCTCGGGATGCCCGCGACCTATAATCACGCCTATGACCGTAAGATGAACATGTTCGTGATCTACTAGCTCCACGAGAATAGTGCACGTATCCTCGTCTTTGGGGGGGATGTGATCGTCTCCTGCTTCGGCTTCTACAAGGTGATCTTGACCGGGCGAACATCCATCTTCGATAATGGCAGGAGTGATAGCGGTCCCTGCGATCTTCATAATCACGTCGTTTCTCGCGCCCTCTTGAAGGGGAGCGAGTTCTTGATCTCGAGGTCCGGAGACGCCGGTGCCATCCGTATCTGTCTATATCTCTGGACTTGTTAGAGCTATGCTGTGCTCGATTCAGAATAATGAATTCTCTTGAGCGCGAGCGCCCACGGGAAGCACGCCTGGGAGACATCTTTGCTGCAATTTAGTCAGGGAATTTGTCAACAATGAACGTATCAATAGCGAAAGAGTGACCTACCTGGAATGGCAATCTGTCCTATGAATTCGTCGAACAAACGTCACACCGAGAGCTTCATCAATCAAGTCCTCCGATGCTAGTGACAGATTGAAGAGCAACTACAAGTTCACTTTTGTGTGCGATGGATGTCGGCTTGTTGCTCAAGAGAAGTTGAGGTTATGGATTTGGCCAAGTCGATCTGAGTTGAAAGGGGTAATAACAACATTGTCTGACAACAGAACTGAGCACTTTCCAGGAAGGCAAGTTCGTTACAAGTGGGGAATCTCGCAATAAATTGCTGTTCACCATAAGTTGTCATAAGCAAGATAAACTGATATTTCAAGCAAGAACCTCAGGGCATATTCACTCCGACCAGCATCATCAATACCAGTCCTCGCTTAACCTAAAAGAAGAACACCCACCAAAACAAAACAATCCCAAACAAGTCTCAACCCCAAACAGCAAAAGCTCCACAGCAACTCCAACCAAAGGTTACCCTTACTCCTTAGAAAATCCCGACAAGGTTCTTTCAAGCCTATCCCTCTCCTCTATATTGTTACACAACCCTTTCACTACCTCCCCCACTCCCATATTTTGATGCCCTAGATGTAATTTTCGTTGGGTTGTAACAGCCCTGTGTTGCTTTTGGATTTTGTAGTTGCTTTTTCGACGTTTTTGGTTGCTTTGTTTGAATTGTCTGCCGGGATGCCCTTTAGATGACCGCAGTTGAACCACGCCGGCTTGGGTTTCCCAGAAGACACGGGGTTGGGTTAATTGTGGCTATTAAAGAGATAATTATTTCGAGATGAAAATGACAGGGTCGATATTTTGCCGGTTGATGGTGTTGATTTATTATTTGTGAATAGTTGGAAAGGCACTTAGATGTGCACTTCACGGCATTAGCTTCCAGCGTCATTCTGCTATCTACCGATTTGGATAACATGCATCTTGGGTTCTGAAGACTGAAAGGTTGAGATCATCTCAGCATGACATAAGAAGTCCTCGTTTTGAGTTATATTAAGAATAGATTTTGAAGCGTGAATGTAAACCCATTAGACTGCAATATACCTTGGCTAAATAAAATTGAATTGCTAAAATCCATCGCTCGCTTTTATCACATATATCTCCCCATGTCCAACGCTAGAAATAGAAAGGCTCGCAACGCTAATTGAATATGCAAAAATAAATGCTGATGTGCAAGAGGCTCATCGCTGTTACTTAAAGTCATCGCTCGATGTTAATATTCAAAATTCCCTCTCCGCTTCCATCCCCGATGTAATTACTGTGCACTCACCCCGGTGATAAGTACCTAACACCGCGATAGTATCGATATAGTAGCTTTGGCCAAACATTCTCTCTTGGATCATCAAGGATCAGAACCCAGTGAAACTTATCCCAAAGACGGTCTTGCCGAATCGTGCCATCAAGCCATCGACCAGCCTTCTTCTCCTGCTCTCTCCGCCTAGCACGCCACTTCTCACTCATGATCTTCTCCAGCACTCGCATGTGAAGTCGAGGTCTCTTCACTCTCGGCTCAACGCCATCACCTCGCTCAGACTCCTTCCATCCCAGCCAACCTCGCTGAAATCTCTCCTCGTCTCGAACTCCCGGCCACAAAGCCTTGAATTTTCTCTTCGGCGACGCAACTTGCAACTTTCTCCACCCCTCATTTCGCGCTCTCCAATCCCGTAATCTTTCACGAATCTCATCCTTCCAATTCAACACCTCATCATGAAACGAGACACTCCTACAACAAGTCAAAAGCCCAGGCTTGACAGCATGCCAGCTCCCTGGGATCCTCGCCCAGCAAAGTCCTACTCTATCCCCTTTAAACACCACATCAAAGACCTTTCCCCAGCCATTCTCCCCAAGTAGATCCCCTTCATCGAACTCCATGGCTTCTCTCTGAGCCCAGAGACTGAATCTCGCGAAGTTGCGCTTGATGTATGTCATTTCCTCCAACGAGCCATCTAGTGTCCCATTAAAACCAAATGGTGTCCAGTCGCAGGAGAAATACATCTTGACGGCACAGCTGGCTCGAGTCCAGCCATAGTTCTGGTCGTGGTTTGGAAATGGATTGGAACGTTCGCGGGCCTCGTAATTGTGATCCCAGTTCTGGTCTTCCAGGAAGCTTTGGAGATGGTTTATGATAGTGGTTGGGCTGATGGGCTCGGGTATTGAGGGCCGGGTATGCGCTCTTGGAGCTGTATTGATTGTGAGGAGTTGGGGATGATGTGAGTCAGGTTGCGGGATGGCGTATTTTCGGCGTTCGGAAGTCAGTGGTGATGAGTCGGAGAGGTTGTTGTGGTGGACGTTCTTGTGGATTCTGCGGTGGAAGTGGATGGGACCATGGTGTTTTTCCTTATGGGCATTGACGTCTGTGGAGCTAGGTTCTTGGCTCTGGGAAGTAGATGATGTACCCTGCGATGGAAGTTCATCAAACCTGGTCGTGTGCTCGATATCTTCAGAAGAGGACTTGGGAGTAAGTGCACCGATGTCTTGAGAGACTGAAAACAAGGCTGTGGTACTGCCTTTTGCCGCCGTATCAGCTGAACTCTGGACGGCACTCTGCTTAGTTTCGACAGTGAAGCTGCTGTCTTTGACTTTTGTACACTTTGCGTTGTGAATTTCCTGTAAAAAGGAGATCTGAGGAGTTTTGAGGTAGGTGATTGGTCTGGTATTGATGAATCGATATCTTATATTGGCGTGAGCAACAATCGGGGGAATCAGAGATGTTAACCATCCTTTTCTCGGAACGGTTGTTGCCATACCTTGAAGAGGTGTCAAGAGGGTTTGTGGTGATCTGAGATATCCGAATAATGACCGGAAATTGATGGGTTATGTGTTCTGCAGGCTGAAGCACTGTGATGTGATGGTGCAGGGTAAATGAGTTGGAATGTTCATCCAAATTTTGATGTCTACTGAGATGTCAACAGGTAGAGGTTGATGTTGAATGCCTGTCGAGAGGCAGTAGGGTGAGAGTTGAGAAGGATGTGACTAACCGTCGAGGGCGCGAGGAAATTCTGTGTCGAGATAGCAATTCAAAGCGATCTAAGTTCGATGGTGGTAGCTTAGGATGATGATCGAATGCTGAATATCAAAGTTTGTGGCCAGGGCAAGCTCGATTTTCGTAAGAACTGCTCAATACTCACGGGGAATACGGGAGTTGGAGAAAGAAGGGGGGCGTTTGGAAAACGTGGGTCTGTTAGGAAGGCGTCGTCGAAGTAAGATCTTTTGTATTTGTCGAAAGCTCTGTAGGATGGAGAACGCTCTAGTGATTGTCGACGAAGCCTTGGGGAAAGAGTTGATTGTTCTGGTCAGGAGAAGATGGACACGTTGATGAATAGTAAGGAGTGGCAGAAGGCGACGTAAGAGAGGACTTCTTTCAAAGCCCTTGAAAAAAATTAAGGAGTGGTGAATAAGCTCAGAGCCGGAAGGAAGGGGGCGGTAGAGTCGCTTCCAGCAGCCCATAGAGTCTAAGGACAGGTCTCGCCTTGTCGGACTGGTTTGGTGGAATTGAGAGAAACTAACTTTTCAATAAAGAGAGAAACGATCTTATGGTTATATATGTACCCGCAGATAAATATAGAGAGAGTGTAGTGTGTAAACTTCAGTAGAGAAAGATGGTTCCACTGGGGCTTTCAATCAGGAACAAAGCAACGATATTAAATAGGAACGAAAGAGAACGAAAGATTCTACGTATCTTCTCATGGTGACGACAGTGTTGGGAGAACATCAATGAATTGACTCATGGACCGAGAGACATACCATGCTAGTCTCGTCGGAAGACAGAGCAGAATGAAAGGCATAAAATTCTGAAGGTAAAACATCATGTAGCATTGCTAATCTTGGTATCCGAGGTATTCAGAACGGAATTCAAACATGGTCATAGAACTATCATCCCCAGAACTCCTTCCCAATGCACTTAATCTCGCGCCATAAGCAAAACTCAACCATCAGCCAAAAAGGTTGCCACGTAACTCCCTAACTTCAACTCCGGGTCACACTTAGCACTACCGCCAATTTCCTTGACTCAGGGAGAGCAATCCTTGAATGCAATCCAGGTCACCCTTCTTGCTCGGACTAACTTCGCCACGCATGAACTTCTCAACTTCCTCACCTACTTCCGCATTGCTATTCTCCGCATCCTCGAAGATTGCATGCTCGACCGCTGCTTTTCGTTTCCGGTTTCTATTTCCACCAAAATCGGCATGGCTTGGGATGTTGTTGTTCTCGCCGAGCACGGCTCGAGATTGAGGTCGCTTGTCTGATCGACCACTCGGTAATGGCCTACGGCGGGGGTTTCCTCCACCTTCACGTGGAACCCAGTTCTCCTTATCTGAATCTCCAGAAGGCGAACGCAAGAGACCGTCCTTGGTGTATTCTATTGGGTCTTGAGCGACCTTTGAAGAAGTCTGGCTGGGGTTTTGTAATCTGGCAAGACTTGAAACTGCTCTACCGAGCTTCTGTTTCTTTCCTTGCTTAGCCGAATCATGCTTCGCAGCCGGTGCATTCCGCTTGTTTGGGTTCGCCTTTAGAGCGGCATTGCTACTGGATCGAATAAGACTGATGGCTGCCACGGCAGAGCCATGCGATTCATTCTCGGCTAGTGTGGTAAGCTCGTCACGAACTTCTCCGTCACAGCAGGTCTCCCATGTGCGAGCGTCTCTCGAGCGTCCGGTAGGTAGTCGTGGCATTGATGATGTACTCGATTTGGTCATTGAAGGACGTGGTCCGAAATTGATAGCGCTTTGGCTTCTCTGGAGGCCCGTTCTTCTCTGTGGTAGCATAGAAGCTGAGGATGAAGTAGGACGAGGAGCATATTGACGTGGTGGTGATGGAGCAGATGAAATGAGTTCTGCCTTGCCGTCCAAGGACAGCGACAGTCGCACTTGAGATGATGTCGAGGATACAGTCTCATCAATACGTTCGGGGCACGAATTTGGCTGTAATACTTTAGAACTAGTTCATCCGTTAGTATTTGAGTCTTCTAAGTAGACATGGTAGACTTACATGGCCGGTGTAGTGAAAGCAGGAAGTTGAGATGATGAAGGGGTAGAAAAAGAGCTGTTGTAAGCATTCCAGCGATTTGCGAGGTATCCAGGGGTCGACGAGAATGACTTGGTGGTGGTGTCGGGCATGGAAAAGGAGCTAGACTCGTTGACAGAAGTTCCAGATGAAGCTCGACGAAGCAACTGTGGTGGCAGAGTTACAGCAACCTCCTCCACAACAGCTTTCACCTCTGCTTCGATTTCCTTTTCGGTTTCCACTGGGATTCCTACTGGCTTGGGCAGCGAAAGCTCAGGTACCTCATCTTGGCAGCTTTCTGGTTGTTCCTGACTTACAACAGCCTCTACTTCTGAACTGGGCTCTGTCTCCTCGGTACTTGGACTGCTACTGTATCCCGCCATAGATGCTGGGTCAGAAGACAATGCAGCCATACCTCCCAGTCCAAATGCGGCAATTTCGTGTGGCAGAAGTGGGCGAGATTTGCGTCTGTTTATCTGTCTTCTGTTCTGAAACCATATCTGGAAAGTAGTCAGTCTCTAGAACGTACCCATGCGACGCGATTAGTATTCCAAGGTTCGCGTCTAGGACGGGAAGTCTGACCTGTACTTCTTTCTCATTCAAGGACACCTTCTCTACTATATCCGCGCGTGCTGCTTTATTTGGCTTTGGATTCTGTTTATACTCGGCCTCGAGGATTGCCTGGTCCGCTGGACTATGGTAGAGAATATCAGCGAAAGTCCAAACTTAATTGCAACAACACCCAGTAATAAGGGACCCCCATTTTTTGCAAGAATGTCCACGAGTATGAGAACTATTGCGAAAAGAATAGCGAATACAACACTTGATATAAGTGTCTGCCCATAACGTACCTAGTCCTCTTCCTCTTCTGCTTATTGTCCGCCCTTCCCTCAGAATCACCCAACCTCTCTCCCCTAGCCACATATCCAGCAGACAGTTCCAAGCATGTCTCGAAATCCCCTTCACCAGAGCTTGAATCCGAACGGATGCGGCTTGCTGTGGCCGGGGCAGCAGAAGAAAGGCGGCGGGGTGGAGGTAGAGTCGCGTCACTCATTTTGGTTGATATTCATAACATACCAATACGTGTAACGGTATAAGCTGTATTGAATATTCTTTGAAAAGTATCCGGGCGGTAGTTGGGTTGTGGATGGTCAATTGACGTGGTGATATGGTGAGATGTGATGGGGATATTGAAGAGTGGAAGTCGCGTTGAAGTGCAAATCGCGAGGCGTGTAGGCCGAAGAAATTCCGCCCCACCCAACCCACTTCAGGCTCTTAGTCAACATCACGTCCCCATCTCGCATCAACACAGCAACAAAAGTCTTGAGACCTGAAATTTGAATTTTCGCGTTTACAAGTTTCACATTGTTTCGCAGTCTTTCACGTAATTATATCTGATTACGAACCTGCATTGAGGTCGAAGTCGCCCTAAGTTGTACTAGACAGGGTGACTTTCACTAAGAATTATCATTGTTTTGACGTCTATTCGTTTCCGGTCTGGACTCGACTAATTGCCAGTAGATTATTCTAGACTCCCAATTTTTTGCTAAGTCTCAGACCAGTCTCCCGCTCCCAGCTACTTCTACCATTCAATAACCTGTGGTGCAACGGTGGTAACCGCCGCAGCACTAGAACTTGACGTTGATGATCCACTCGCCTCACTCGAAGAAGTTGAGGGCAGTGCAACGAATGATTCCGTGTGAGTCGAGTTCGCCGTTCCCTCAGTCGAATAGTTCCCAGAAATCTTCAAGTTTCCATCTGCAAGATCCAAGCCCAGGAGAGTTCTGCGGAACAGTTCAAGACTCGCTACTGGTTGGTAGTATGGAACTTCGTGGCCGGCCTTCGATGACTTGTCAGTAAAGTAACCCGAAGCAATTAAAGGGGATATGCAACTTGCCTCGTAGACACGGGTGAACGAGAAGTTTCCTCGCTGTCGGACTTCGCCATATTCCGTTCCATCTACCATGAATGGTTCATATCCGGCGGCTGCAAATTCTTCCTTGTGCGTGTAGTTGACACCGAGAGATACTGCTTGGCCTCCAAACCTGACATAGAGTTAGTGATCACCACATGGAATCTACATTGATAATGGCATACCAATTACAAATGTAATCCGCGTCACCGTAAATCAAGGAGACCCTAACGCTATTGTTCAACAACATCTCAAGATCCTCGATGAAGTTTGGATACACGAAGTCTCCAGTCTGTTGGAAAGCGTAGTACACCTCATTATTGGATTGACTGTAATTGAGATTAACTCCCAAAGCATTGCGCGTAGAGTCCAAATTGAGGTAGTCGACGTAATAACTTGGCGGGGTTGGATCGTCTGCTGGATGTCGAATATCGTAGACCCCCCTGCCTGAGTAGTAATAATACGGTGACTCGACGCTGTCTCTGCACATGTTTGCTGCTTCCGTGCAAATTGCTTGATCGGAGAGGGTGGTGCGGTTCGTCGCTCGGCACAAACTTATCTGGTCTAGGCAGCCGAGAATCATGTTTCTAGATCTCGTCAATAAGGGTCCAGCTTAAGATGTCTCACAATCTTACAGTGCAAACTTCTGATAGTTGTAGACTGTCTCCGTCAGCTAAAATATCGGGGTAGAAGAATGCTCTATAGTTGGTGTGCACCCACCAGTATCGTTAACTGCTTTGATCCCGTAGGTGTCTGGGTCATATTAGCGATGGGAAGTAGAGTCTCATTATCACCAATCTTACTATTGACAGCAAATTCGGGATAACTATAATAGATCAAGTCAGTAAATTGAAACAGAATGGACATCAAGAACGAGGCTAACTAAGGAGCTTGAGTGTATTCGTCGATAATCCCATTAATGACTCCCAGGGTATTAAAATTGAGCTGGATGCCCTGGCTAGAGCCATTTGCAATCATTTCGTTCTGTTCGTAGAAGTAGTTGAAGAAAGCTAGAGCATCAAACTTAGTTCAAAATCCAGTCAATGGTCTTGGCCTGACATGCCTGGTCCATAGTGTCCACCATAACTCTCCGTCCAGAGATTGAATTCCTTCGAAGTGATATTAGAGTCGAGTTGGGGAAGCCCGCCCAGAAACCCTTGCAGTACATGCCATGCAGCTGCAGCAGAAAGATCCGTCGTGTCGAGGGCCGATGCATTGATGACGGGATATCGGCCTTGAACTCCGTTTATTGAACTATTCTGGTAGGTACCCGCTACAATAATGTCAATTAGCTATACATCCAAGTTAGGTAGACACTCAAATTTACCTGGATCGAGACTGCCTTCTCCTTCGCTGCCGTAAGAGAATCCGACACCTAGTGGCTGTGATAGGAACAACATATTCGAGACTTCGGTCCACGAGTATGGATTGACCTGGGTAGTGAGATTTGCTGTAATATTGCAAGGTCCGAGTTCTTGGAAACACAATGTAAGCATCGTACTAAATCCCAGAATCAACACCTACCTTCAAACAGACCAATCAACGAATCGGATCCCGGGCCGCCATTCAACCAAAGAGTGATTGGCGCTTCTTTGGGATTGTTCCTTGCTTCGAAGAACCAGAAGAATGTATGCGAGTTTTCCTATACATCTATCAGCCACCTATATTAAATTGCCTAACACCACGAGGACCTACATCAAGGTCAATGTAGCCAGAATAAGAATTGACACCGGGTGTGGTTTCGCAAACACCCTCCTTGCCCGGCTCCTTGTATCTGATAGTGACGTTTTGAGGGGTGGTGATGGTCTTCAAACCTGTGGCATTCGCAGGAAGTTGTCTGGCGAACTTGTGGCTGTCGAGTGACCTGGTTTGGAGATTGGGCTGTGTGTTTCGGAGTCCATTGGCACCTGCAAACAGGGCCAATGAAGTTACTAGAGATAGCATTATGGTGTGCTTATAGTCGGAGGGAAGAAGCAAATGAGTCCAGAAAAATGGCAGCTTTTCTGTCTCTTCCCAACTAGAATGCTTGGGGTTGCTCAAGGTTCTGGTAACTTCTGGGGGAGCTCCGGTTTTATAGCTCCAGTAGTTACTCTACCGTACAGCACTTACTAATGATCTTCTTCAGAGCTTCTTCAATGTACGCAAACAAGTCTAGGCAGGCCATCTCAAGGCAGAATCAGGAGGGGAGCTCGACTTCGAGAATGCATCTCCGTCGATCGAATGACGAAATTCTGCTACACATCGACGGGAGACTAGGTTCAGAGTCAACTACTCGAATCAAGCACTCCGATAAGGTTATGGCAGAGCAAATCCATGCAAAGTTAACAGGCAGAATACGAAGACTTAGAGAGGATTTGGAAGGTCGGCACTGTGATGACAAGGTACGATGTAACTCCATGCATACTCCCTTGCACCGAAGTACGTACTCCTCTATACCACGGGCCGTAACTTAGCAGTAAAGCTTGAATAGCAGGGAACCACTATAAACAGTACTAGAACTAATCGAGTCAATATAGCACTAGCCAGTTTAACACAGAGATTGATGTTAGCCGTAGTGGCGAGGACAGACGCCCAAAAGCTCCGCTTAGATGCGGGAGGTAAACCACCCACGGGAATCTCACATATGTAACTGACCGCTACTCATGTTGTGTACTTCGGGACGTCGAGAGAAACTTCTGAGCATCTCGACACCCAGAGGTGTTCACGCAGCTGGAGTCGCTGGCAAAGGAAAGTTCATGACGATGAGGGGTAAGCGGGGTTCCTGGTGGGGTTAGAGTCACTTCCGGCAGATCGAAACTACCCAACATCATCAGTCCCAGGTTCTTACTCGGAATGGTAGCAATCAGCTGTCGAAAAGCAGAATATCTTGCACGCCGTTACGAAACTCCCCTAGCAAATACCAAAAGACTATGACAAGAGTATTCGTTCGGAAAAGGCTTCTTGTTTGGTCGAGTATTAGCCAGAAGGCCAATACACATCACATTTGCAGTGCTGGGTCTGTATTGTAATGGCCGAATCAAAAGGACTGCTGGCTTTTTGGTCTAGCTACATACGCTGCTAAGCAGCATTATCTGAAGTCATCGCTACCCCCAACGTTTTACTTCGTTGTTCATAAAAGTCCCTCCCATCCATCCATCCATCCCTCTCAACATGCCTGCTGCTTGTATGAGATATCCCTGCCCAGAAAATAAAGAGGACCTATTGTCATCTGCCTCTATCTGCAAGACTGATGGACAAAAACATGCAAATGTCGCCGGAAAAGAACTTTCTAAGATGCTGCTATGAAGTGATCGCTATTGCCTCCAAAAGATGGCATTGCGCAGTCTACAAATCGGCATCATCCTCATCTGGAAGAGGCATCTGGGCAGCATCATTCATCTCCTGCTGGTATTGGGCGAGCAACTCAGCGTCGACAGTAGCGGTAGGTGGGGCAAGGGCGGGGGCGGCAACGAATTCCTATAAAATGTCAGTAAGAATACAATGGAGGAATTTACAGGGACATACCAGAGTGGCGTTTCCGACCAGCTTCCGGGCCAACCAGAGGAAGGGCTTCTCGAAGTTATAGTTGGACTTGGCGGAGATATCGTAGTACTGGAGGTTCTTCTTTCGGTGGAAGGTGATTGTTTTGGCCTTGACCTTTCGCTCCTTGACATCAACCTTGTTTCCGGTGAGGACGATGGGGATGTTCTCGCAGACACGGACCAAGTCACCTAGGCCAGAACGGTTAGTAGTTGTCCACCTAAATCTTCCATGTTGCCTAATACGTACGGTGCCAGTTGGGAACGTTCTTGTAGGTGATTCTGGAGGTAACGTCGAACATGATGATACCGCATTGTCCGTTGATGTAGTATCCATCACGCAGACCTCCGAACTTCTCTTGTCCCGCGGTATCCCAGACATCGAACTGAATGTTACCCAAGTTCTAATCCCAAATATTAGTCGCGCTCAACAAGCTTTTGGTGGGGTAGTGCGCATACTGTGCTGAATCCGAGAGGGTGAACTTCGACACCGAGGGTCGCGATGTACTTCTTCTCGAACTCTCCGGTCAAATGGCGCTTGACGAAGGTGGTCTGTACAGTTATTAGCAATATTTCTGGGCTCTTGATGCACCGCTGATGCTGGAATGTAGGCAGCGCAGTTCTTGCGCCCTCTCCACCGAGTATGACCAGCAGCGGCGCATCCAGCAGATCGATAAGGCTCACCTTTCCAGTTCCTCCATCACCGACAAGCACAAGCTTGAAGGTAGGGACGGTCGAAGCAGCTTCAGTCATGGTTGTTGATGTGGTTGTAGAGGTGGAGGTGAGGTAAACAGTGGATCAAGATCTCTTCAGGCTGCGATAAAGTGGTTAGCAGACGTAGAAGTAGTAGCAGTAAGAATCAACAAGGTACTGCGCGGTGGGAGGTTTTAAGGGAGTGCCAACCTGTGTTGCGGTGTTTCGTTTGTGGACGTGGTGGAGTATGATTTGATCTCTCTAGAAGTTGCGAGGATGTTTTGACGGAGCAGAGAGGCGGCCTGTTCGAAAAAAGCTAACCTAAGCGAATGCACGTGATATTTCCATCATTCGCCGCCGGCTGCTTGCGGCTCCGAATTCATTCTTGGGCTTGGTTCAACCAGCGCAAAAGGGTTCAGTTGAACATCAAGTTTTCGAAGTTGTGCCTATTGTGTCAGGCCTGTGGTTTACAATTACGCAATTTCACATCCAAATAATTCTACGATTTCACTACAACGAAATTCAAGAGTACCTCCAGCTCAGATATTAGGAAGTAAGAAGATCTTGCAAATATCAACCACTTCCTATCCCATCCGTTCCTAGAGACATTTTCTAATCCTAACGCCTCCCATGGAACACCTGCGCTCTAAATCAATCTCAAATTCAGCTCGATCCTGGCTCCGGCTCGAGGCCCGCTCCACTTATAAAGGAAGGATATGGCACCCAAGAAGGCCCCGTCCTCCCCAATTTCGTCGAGGTGTGAGCGTCAAAGTCAGCTCCTGCTTTCTCGAGCTGCCACTGATTGCCCTAGAGACCTTAACAAGTACCTCTTGCTGCGGAAGTTAGCCTGAGCTTTAATGATTTATACCGGACATGGAATCTTACACCCTCATTGCCCTGAACACACTCCGCAACTCTCTTCAGCTCATCATGGTTTGTGTTGTTAACGTATCCGAATACCCTAATCTGATCACCAGCTTTCAACCCCGCAGATTCTGCAGGACTTGCTGCCACAACACTGTTGACTTTGGCGAAAGGAGGGCTCAATACTTGTAGTTCTGACGATGATGAGAATTCTGCTGTTGAACTGGTTCTGTGGGCCACTAGCTCATCCTCTGGTCCGTTTTCTGCCAGCCGCGCGAAGTGGTCGTGAATATGTTTCTCGATGACGGTCATGAGGGCTTTGTGGTCATTCTTAAGGTAGATGATGCGCGATCGTGTTGTTCGAACTAATAAACTGTCAGTGGCTGCTAGACTTGAGAAGTTAGGAACATACTCTGGGCAACATCCAAGTCTGCTCGAGGGAAGCCATCCGGAGTAAGGAGTCTTGTGTTCATATCCACACCATGCTACGACTATCAGCGCAGATTCAGCAATCCAATGTTTGCACATACAGAGTCCAAAACTCCTCCTAAAGCTCTGATCTCTGCCTCCAGGTTGTCTTTCTTAGCTTGGAGCTGTGCCAAAGTCAAGCCGTTAGTTTGCGTTCCATTTGTTGCAGGGCCAGATGTAGGTCCAGAGGGAATCGTAGGTGCGTGTAGGTTCTCCATTCTGAGCGGCAGTCCCATTTCTCAAGTTGATGATGACGGTTCAGGGCAGCTTGCTTTTGTTCAGCCTTGTTCCCAGGCTGCGAGGGATACGCGCATTGATTTGGCGGGGTAGATTTACGATGACTAAGCAAGGGCTTCATTTGTTCGTTCCCTTGGGATGAATCCCACCTAAACTCTTTGACTGTCAAGTTCATTCAAGTGAGCGACGATGAAAAGATAGTTGCTTGTCATGATTGATTCTTGCTCAATAACTAGTAGGCATCCACTCTTTTCTTATCCAATTGGGTCAACCACTCTGCTGATTTAAGCCATTAAAGTTGTTCAATGAATCCATCATGGACCAAGGGTACCGGAGGTGGTGTTTGAAAATGGCAGTCCATTCATAAGTGAATACCTAATGCAATCGTCTCAAGACTCATTTGCTGTTCAACTAATTTAGGGGGAAGGGACGGTCAGTGATACTGAACCCGCTCTTGCCTTCTTCAAGATCTGTACGAGATCATACAAGTTCCTGTCACTTCCTCAGGCTTGCTTTCTTACTTCCTTATGCTTCACAATCTTGGTCACTCTCATCCCATTCTTCTCTTGCTTTGTAAACTGGTCTTCCTATATCAAAGACCGGACCTTTCTTGGACGATTGGAGCAATTTTGTATTTACATTTTTGGAACCTTGCTCCCACATCATGGATCTGCCAGATGCTGGTCTTAATGTTACAACATCCATGGGCCTATCAACTCCAACATGTTCCCGCCGAAACTCGACGCACATTACCCGAAAGACAAGTTGGGGAACTCCAATTCCTCCTCCGTCAAGCCAAAAAGCCACCGCCGGAAATGCATCTCAAGACGACCTTTTCGATGAAGTCAACCTTCAATCCAAAAATGAAGAGTCCGGTGGTAGCGATAAAGGAGAGGGTTGGAATACATTGGATAACATAGCAGCTCTAGGATTGTCTTTCAACGCTGACGATATGCAACCTCCAGAGCCAGTCAAGCTTCAGCGTTTCTCCTTGGAGGAACTTGATCCTTTTGGAAATCGCTCATTGCCGCTGGTTGGAGACCGTCCTTTCAACAAGTGGATGAGGAGCCTACAGAGACGGGCTACCGACAGACGCAAGACAGTCAGTTGCGATATGAGCAGCTCAGCGCTGGAGCACGAGCTCTTCGACACTCCGAGTACGCGGAGACGATCTGCGCACAAGAAGTCATCTTCAGGGTCCTCGTTCGGATTTGTAACGGCTGTCAAAAGTGCGAGTATCAGTCTTGCAAGCTTCAGCGTCGCACCACATTCCAAGAGGACCGGCGTCTCCTCTCGCCATCAGAGAACAGACCGCAGTAGCAAAGCTTCAAACATTGGCCGTCTTTCCGAAGATAGTTCTTACCTTGCTAGTGGTGCTGTCATCGACCAAGCAGTCACGAGCCGACTTCTTCAGCGCCGCAGAGTACTTGAGGAAATCATCACAACCGAAGAGAGCTATCTTGCAGATGTCAAGTTCCTGATGAATGTAAGTGCAGCTCCTTTGATTGGCGCCCATCCTTATCTGACTGCTTCCAGGTCTATGTCACTCTTCTGGCCTCAATTCCAAGTTTGTCTTTGAGCCTCCGAGCCTCGATCAATCGCAATCTCAACGATATTGTCGAACTCCATGAGGATCTTTTGGGCGAACTTCATCGAGCAGTTCCTCACTCGGAATATACCCAACCAAGTGCCGAAATGAAGATAGCTACTCCACGCCATGCACACCAACGGTGGCGAAGTCTCGATGCAGTCCCTGAGCACGTCGGTGGTACAGCTTGGTTACAAAAGATTCCTGGAATGACTGCAGAGCCAAAGGTTGCAGCTGATGTCGCAAGAGTATTTGGCAAGAAGGTAGCATAAGTGTTCACAGAAGACAGCACTTTCACTGACGGATCCTTGAATAGATGAATCGATTCTTTGTCTACGAGGAATATGGTGCCAAGTATGAGATGATGATCAAAGATGTGGCCAATGCCTACCGAACAATTCCTCAATGGGAGACTTACCAGAGAGGGTTTGAGGCCCTAGCTTCGTCTCTAGCGTCGATCAACAGCCAGAATGACAATTCCAAGAAGGCACTTACAATCGGGGATCTTTTGGTCAAGGTATGCTGAGCTCTAGGCATTCTGAGTAGGCCCTCTAACGCACAATAGCCAATCCAACGTGTATGCAAGTACCCTCTGCTGTTCTCAGAGCTGCTAAAACAAACACCTGTCTGTGACTGCCCTGATTCCCATATGGAGATTGAGAACGTCCTCATCCGGCTTCGAGAAGCGACGACAGAGATCAATCGTGCTACTGATGACCCAAGGATGAAAGCTACGATTGAAAAGTCCTGGCTTCTGCAAGACCGCCTCATATTTCCTGACATGGTGAGAACCCAGACCATGTGCTGTGATTGTGCTAACTAGTCCCAGCCTGGTGCGAGGTCAAAGGCATCCATTCGTACTCTTGGCCACATTCATCTCTGTGGTGTTCTTTACATCTCCTGGCAGACATTAACTGGAGTTGATGGTCAGTATATGATATGCCTTCTCTACCGTGACTTTCTGCTTCTCGCATCAGCGTCAAAGAATGACCAGATATATACCGTTCAGGCTTGTATTGGACTCACCGAGGTTCGGATCGAGGAGGTTGACAACGGCAGAGGTAGGTGTCTCCCATGGATATCTACTCGAAATCATTCTGCGGCTTGAAAAGTAGACGTCTCTCTGACTAATTGCTAGGTTTACAATGTCACACTGCACCCTGTTCCTGGAAACTTGTTTTCGAGTCCGATCATCAATTGTTTGAGATCACTATGAGTGCTTGTTCTCCGAAAGAGGAGCTCGAATGGAGAAGTCGATTGGCGGACCGCTCTGGCAGAGATAACCTTGATGCAGGAGAGCAAGCGTTATTCACATCATTATTAATGCCCGTCAAACCAATGGGGGCAGTTTTTGGAAAGCCTGGTAAGTTTCCGAGGCGCTCTTTCTTCTTTGGGTAGCTGACAATCCATCAGGCACTATTGCAAGAAGAATTTCGATACACAGAGCGACTACTGTAGGTTCAATGTCAGGACTTTGCCAAGTTATCATCAAGAACACGAACGCTTTCAAAGAAACAGCATCGAGCGCTTCAATAAACAGATCTCAATCTCTTCTTACGACGAACCGCATTCCGGTTCTTGCGCCATCACGGGCCGATCGCATTCGACTCGAAGCTCTTCTCGCAGACGTATGGACACGCGAAATTCTACCTTACCCAGGCATGTCTAGTCGAGCACGCAGTGAGCATCTAGTCCGCGCTTCTGCTAGTTCCATGATGCGGAAACTCAGTGTTGCAAGCATCGCAAGCAACTTCACCAAGCGCTCGGGTAGCATGGCCAGTCTTCACATGACTGCTGAAGACGACGAATCCGGCGAACACGAAGTTCTCAAGGCCACTCTATCTCGAGGCGAATACCACAGCGAACCTAACCAGCTGCCGGAGAACGACGACCCCACACGATCTCGCCTATCAGTCATTCAAGACGAGAAGGAGAATATGCCACAATCGGGATCTTTCGAGAATCTCCCTGGCGTGGCTGTCACCGCCAATGGAAGTCCTGCGAACACGCTGCACAGACTAGCTACTCTTAAAGTCAAGAGTTGGAGTCATGATGGACATCGCATCATAACACCTCCGCTCCGGACCTCTAGTGCAAATAGTGTGCCCGTGAACAGGGCCACGCCTACTCCAATTTCAACAATGACGGACTCGGTGATCGAGGAGAAAGGCGAGGATAAAGAGAATGTGCCACAGGTTCAGACGCAGCAGAAGATTGAGGTGTTGGGCAGTACAGACAAGCAGGCGAGGAAAGAGAAGGAAAAAGAGAAGGAGAAGGGACGAGGAATGGGTATGGGCAAGCGTGTTGGGGTTGCGGAGGGTATCAGGAATTTCTTCCGCTAATGGGAAAAGAGCGAGTTTCATAGGTATGTATGGGTAGGGGCTGATGACTACTTGTATATGATTTTCTTGGAGTATTGATAGGAGTGTTCGAGGTTGGGTTATCAACCATTAGAGCATCGATTAGATTTTTGGACGAAGAGACAGATTCTTAAATGGAGTTAGAGAAATGAATACACGGGTTCTCATACCCTCATGCTATACATTCTCCATACGTTTCATTAACTCAATGAAGGAGGTCTCTACTCGCTTGCTCTTTAGAATCTCGCTCAAACTTGCCTTGGTATTGAAATGTTAGGTGGCTAATGCGAAGAAGTCACACTGTAGAAGTTATTGATTTCCTGGTCGTTCGTTCGGGCATTGGTGTCATGCAAGATTGTTGCCAAGATCAAGTCACAAGCACATGGTGGGTACGGTATGGTATGCTCAATGGGGCAGGAGGAGTGGTGCATTTTATGAATTTCTCATTGAATGCAGAGGATCGACTACCTAACTAGATAACCGTCCATCATCGTGCTCATCAGGTCATAATATCCCCCTGTCCATTTCCCAAGCAGCGCCCACACTCGATGCAAAAGCTGCCATATCATCGCAAGCAAGTAGTGATGAGCAAATGCTCTGCCATTAATGCAAAAGCCTGATCATCATCTCCCTGACTACCAGTGTCCCTGGAAAAGAACCATTGACTTCACTGTCTATCGTACATTTGTTGCTCCAAAGAGCGGAGGTGTTTAGTGGCCGGCACGGGGTCCCATGCTGTCATTCTTGGGTCCTTGTCTTGCGATGCCCTGTGGTGAGTTTTGTTAGTTTTGCATTCTCTTGTTATTTTTTGTAGTGGGTAGGGGTGAGGAGAGGATGGTGGGACGGGAAGGAAGGGTTAAATACCTCAGTGTGTTGCATCTCACCCTTCTCGATGATATGCTTGATGACTTCCTCTTCCTTCGAGGTGCCGAATTCGGTCTCGAGGGTTTGGTTGGAGGCGCCGTCGAGGGGGCCTTGCTTGCCTTGCCTGTGGGAGAGGGGCATGTCAGTATTTCCCCCCCTTCGTTCTGTGGCATTGAGAGGGGATGGGATGCATGAGAAATGGTTGATAGAGAGAGAGACTATGTGCTATGGCAGGAAGGTGCCGTATGCTGTGGCGTGGTGTGGAAAGTGTTGTGGCGGGGTAAATAGATGGTGTTTCCAAGTGAGGGGTAATTTGGAACACACGAGTCGAGTCGAGCAAACGGACAGACACAGCTGAAATGGAGGAATGAAAGGAAAGGAATATAACTTACCTGCTAACAAACACCTTGAAGGAGCTGACGACTTGAGCGAGAGGAATGGTCTTGTCGGTCTTCCACTTCTCGGCAGCCTCGACGTCGTCGACGAAGATGACGAAGTCCTCGGCCTTGCCCTTGTAGTGGCACTTGATGATTGATGCTTCTCCGCGAGCCATGATTGTTGATTTGGTTTGGTTTGGTTTGGGTGTTTGTTTGTTGTTGGTTGGGGAGGGGGTGAGATCAATGTAGAGATCTCAAGTGTCGTGGTGGTTGGAAGTTGCGTTGTTTGTTGGTTTGTATGTCTGTGTGTTTGAAGAAGAGAGAGGTCGAGATGGAGGGGGAGGAATGTGGTTTTGTAGCTATTGGATCAGCGCAGTGAGCTGACTACAACTACAAGTACTAGTAGAAGCCACCTGAGGGAGGTATCCGGGAAGTCAAGTAACGGGGTTCCTGGCGTGCTCTAGTTCGCTTCGGCAGCGACGCTACGTCATGGCGGGGCAGGGGTGCTTTCCTCACGCGACCTGGCCCAATTGTGGGGTGAAGGAAGGAATGCGTATCGCTTTTCATGATCAGTCCCTTCCTTCCTTCCCCTGCCTTCCCTTGTGTTCCTCAAGTCTCGCATCTGTCCTTCTTGGCAAGGGTACAAAGTAATTGCTTCATTTGTTCGTGCCTGATTGCTTGTGCCTGATTGATTGATTGACTGCTTGCCTTCAAACCCTGCCCTGACTCTGAGGGCCCTGTTTCGGTGAGATGGGTGTGAGGCTCGGGATCGATCCCGCAGGTAGGTACGTCATGTTTACAGCATTGGTCTCAGGTGGGGAAGTGGGCTGGAGGGGTCAATACTGGGCATTGGCTTGACGATGATGGAATTCTGCTTTCTTTTTGATACCTACTAAGTAATTTCGTAACGGATCAAAGAGGATCGAAGATGAGAGACTGTTATACGCGAATGTGAAGGATAAATGTCTAGGTTGGTAGGGAAACTAAGCAACCCGTACAGAACCTGTTAGTGATTAGAGGGCCGTCCCGTTCCGTCTTTCGATTTTGGATTCCACGCTCATTTTGCAAGTAGAAATTGGCTAATGACTTAGCAGCAGCAACTACGGTTGATGTGTAGTAGCAACTGGAGGGTTATGCTACAAGAACCCAAAGAGACATGTCAAAAACAGCTCTATCTGTTGATGTCATGTATGTATAGCAATTGATAACTCGAAGCTATGCCAGCCAGAAGCAGACCGTACATAAAGCCATCTCAGATATAAGCCAGCTGAAAGACAACCGCCTCCTCATTCCCATAAATCAATACACAAGAACCTCCTCCGCCCAGAAATGGATAATGTCTTGCGCAGCACCTGGCACCCTCTCATCAAGCCAATTCTTCAAGCCCAACTGTCCACTCTCACTCGTAGCGGCACTAGATACCTCGGACAAGCTGTGACAGATATCACTGACCACATTCCGGGCATGTTCTGGCAGCGGTGGGTTGTTGGTGCAGTATGATAGGAGAGATACAGCTGGGTTGATGGGAGGAGGCGCTGCGCTGTGGTATTTGTTGATGAGTTGGCGATGGAATGTCGAGAGTATGGCTGAAAGGGAGGGGAGGGAGTAGAGCGGGATGATGGGCATTTCGAGAATTGAGAAGAGGCTGTGGAGGGGTTAGTTGTGAGTTTAGGCATGACATTGGAGGGATGCAGTACCTGACTTGTAATTCCATCATCGCTATGGTTCCATTGACCTTGGGTGTCTTCTCGTTCAGGAGGAAGAGAACTCCTACATCCCGGCCACCGGTATGGTGGTAGAGATGTTGGATACGTTCCATTGCTGAGGCTGGGGACTGGAGATCAGATGGAGAAAGAGCGAGTAGAAGGAAAAGTGCATGAGACTCGTCGTGGTTGTGCTTTGGGAGTGGGATGGCTATGTCGTGGGTTTGGAGAGACTTCTCTGTGTATTGTCAGCTTGCATTTGGGAATGAAGCGAGGTATGGGACCAACCTTTCCATCGTGAGCTTTGTGAAGCGAGGAGTGTATTGGGAACAGTGGCCCATTCGGGACGCTTTCGGAGAGAGGTGCAGAACATGTTGCCTCCAGATATCCGTGAAGGATGATGGACTTCGGTTGGTGGTAAGCTCCTCCGGAATTGCGTTCGCCACCAGAGACGGGCAGAGTGCAGTGTAAGAGCTGATAGTAGCTGAAGGAGTTAAGGATTGATGGCCAGTTGCCGACTGAGAATAGCCCCTCTGGGGTTGACGAAAACAACGCTATTTTAGGAAGCGACCTCGTTGAATAGCAGAAACGCCACAAAATGCATTCATGAGGACGTTGCAAATAATGAATTTTACACCAAAGAAAATGACTTTGGAGAATCCCTTCTGTGTAGAGTAGTATTGTACAAGAAGAAAGAGGAATGCCCTTCCAGCCTACCACGGCTCCTGTCTATACAAGATCCACAACATTGTGGTCTGTTCTACCCAATCGGTCTTACATCGAACTTCCCTTCTGGCAATGACTTTGCACCATCTAGAATTTGAGAAACTCCCTTGATATCTGCACGAAACTATTGCTTCATGACCGAGAAAACGACAAAGTCTTCTTCTTACTGCTTGCTTTCCTCATTTCCTCAATTGCTTGTTCTAGGGTCTCAACCCGATTCTGCTGCTCCTTCTCTACCTCTTCTAACTGCTTCTCCCGAGCATCCAACTCCTCCAGCTTCTTATTCAATTCCTCGATCTTTACCGCGTTGGCATCCGGTTTTCCTTTCGACCTAACGTACTCGTAGATAATCAACCCCCCGGCAACCATGAGCACGAAGGCGTCTCCGATGACATCTGCGAATAAATCCACCGCTTTGGCTTCTGGTAATGGTCTGAATTTGCGCTTCCATATGCTTTTGGACGCTTCTTGACTTGCGGTCTTCTCCTTCTGTGTATTCTTCTCCTTTTGCTCTTCGTCGTGCCGCGTCTGCTCCTCTGTCTTCACTGTGGGAGCTTCCGCTTTCTCTTTTGCTCGCTTCTCTGCTGCTGAGTCTTTGAGCAGCTTGACCGTCATCCGCATGTTGATCTGGTGGATGGTTTGCCCATACTGCGCCGCGTAGGTTCGAAACTTGGGATGGTCATGCGCTTGTGATTTGATATAATTCTGGTTTTACTCAGCCCTCATGTCTCTACACATACTGGTCTTCGGCTTGGAAACTTACGGCGCCATATTTGGATATCTGTCTCACAAAGAGAGCTCCGAGTTTGAAGAGGGGAAGAGGAACCATGCTGCTTGCTCAAGGGGGAAGCTACCATCCAAGACTCTTGGCTCGATACTCTGATTTCGCTCTTGCACACGACTTTTTCATCGACTTGGTGATGCAATCGTCCTGCGAGTGTATTTCAAATCCATTGTCCAACAATCATATCGATATCTTGCGCTGAATTTGGAGGTAGACCTCGGTGAGTCTAGGCAACGCAACTGAAGGCTGTGAGATTTGGGGCTCGTGGATGTTAGGTAAGCATTTCGTAGTTGCGGTTGCCATGTCAACACCGAACCCACGTCTAGCTTATTTACGATCACGGTCAGGGAAGGAGCTCATCGGTGAACATCAGAAAAGTCAAAGATTTCAACACACGACACACGACACTCGACCACGACAACGCGCAGTTCCTCTCCAATGCTGAACAGGACTTCACGACTTTTGCGCTGTCGATAATTCACTCCCACCCAACAGTCCGACTCCAAGTCTCATCACATAAACAGTAAGCTTTGTCTCTCAATGTCCCTCATACCGTACCGCGCAGGAGCTTGATATGGAGAAGTCCTTCGCCACCCCGGAGAACTGGATCTCCAATGGAGCTGGTATCAGTCCTGAAATCATTCGAGAGCTTCAGAGACGACACAGGGTCGCAGATTTGGCAGAAGCTCTTCCTCTGCAACCCGGCATCTTCATTCGAGCCCCTCACCTCTGGACGGATCAATTACTCTATATCCGCCTACAAAGATGGTCTCTTGAATTTCCGAACCGAACCTATGATATCATCGGCCGAATCTTCTGTCAAGCTCTCGCTGTGCCTAGGGATTGCGGGCGCATTGGGCCACACAAATTAACCTTCTTTACTAATTATCGTACTATTCAGATCTACTGCTGCCACAATCCGGACGAAGAACGGGCTGTCAAACGACTATCTGCGACGAGCTTCAAATATTTGAAACCTTTCGCGGCCCTTGAGATCGAAGGCTACACCTATCACCAAGCGACTGATATTCTGTTCGAGCAACTACGGAAATACTTGGCTTGGGAGTCAGTTTCAACTTTTTTGAGTTGAGCTTGGGACATTAACTGATACTGGAGTAGGTGCATATACCCGGAGGGTATCGATATGGAAGCCCTGTCGCCCCGTGACGCCAATGCCCATATCAGGGTCAAGCAGGCGCTGAAGACGAAGCAAGCCCCGGCAAAGTTGGCGAACAACAAGGAGAAGGATCATCCACCTCCTCCACCAGAAGAGGTTCGGGAGCCACCGAGTAAGACATATTGATTTTCCATCAATGCTCCTATTTATTCTTGGAGAGTGATATGCAATGGTGTTGGCTGACGGTAACCATCTAGGTTCGGACCGGCCTAATGGCGCCATTTATAAAACAGGCAGGTGCCTGGGTAAGGGAGGATTCGCAATCTGCTATGATGGACAACTCGCCGGTACGAAAAAGAAATATGCCCTCAAGATTGTGAAGAGCCATATGCCGCAAAAGAAGATGGAGCAGAAGTTCCAGACCGAGCTCCAAATCCATTCCAAGATGAACCACGCCAATATCGTTCAATTCCACAGAGCTTTCTCATACGAAAAATGCACATATATCGTTCTAGAGCTTTGCCCAAATGGATCTTTGATGGACATGGTCAAGAAGCGGAAGTTCATTACGGAGCCCGAGGTACGATTCTGGACGGTCCAAATGGCTGGCGCGATCAAGTATATGCACGCCAAAGGCATCATTCACCGTGATCTGAAGATGGGGAATATTTTTCTAGACAAGGATATGAATGTGAAGGTTGGCGACTTTGGATTAGCAGCTCTTCTCATGTCTGGCAAGGATTGGCAGGCCTGTCGACGAACAACCCTTTGTGGTACTCCAAATTACATTGCCCCTGAAATTCTTTCCAAGGATAAGGGCGGCCATGATCATGCCGTGGACATCTGGAGCTTAGGAATCATCATATTTGCAATGCTGACTGGCAAGCCCCCTTTTCAGTCGGCCACAGCAGACGAGATTTACCGAAGAGCAAGAGAGCGAGAGTATGATTGGCCAAAGTTGGACACTTCGGAGAACTTCATCTCGGAAGAGACCAAGGATCTTGTTACGGAGCTGCTCCAAGCTCCCGAGAAGAGACCCGATCCGGATACCATTGTGCAACATCCATTCTTCACTTGCGGCTGGGTACCACAATCCGAGGAAATGACTCCATCTCTACGTGAGAAGCATCCAGAGCCGAATCAATTTCTATCGGTCGGTATGCGAGGAGGTAGAGCAAACCTCTACACTAGAAATCTCAAGAAGCTGTGCATGAAGTGCGACGTAGGGCCCTGGATCGCCAAGCCAAAACACCACACAAGCACTTACCGAGAAGTAGCTGAGGAGGAGAAGGCCGGCCTCACCCCAGCAGTACCACTGCCTGAAGATATCGTCTATCGACCATTCCATGAAGTTCTTGAGGAGGAAGCAAAGCAGCTATTGGAGCAGGGAGAAGGTTCCTCAAAGGCACAAAATGTCTTTGAGAAGATTCTCTCCCCAGCCAAGTCGAAGCCCAACGAGCAGTATGTTGTGCCGGCCAAACCATCAACTCAGAGCTTTGCTGCACAACAACGAGCCAGACCTCAGGTACCTAGTGCAGGAATATCCGGACGTCTAGTCAAAACACGCCAGCCAGCACAAGAAAGCTCTTCTCGTCCCCTCCTCACAATAAACCCCAGGGGCAGGCCACGAAAAGTTGAGCCTGCGGAGCCAGAGAAGGTTGTTGATGTAGAAGACCGATTGGCAGCAGACCTAGTCAATCAATTGAACAAGGCCGAGGCCGAGAGAAAATCATCTGAAGTAGATGCACCAACAATATCTTTGAACGTCAACGCCTCACTCTTCAATCCTCGTGAGAAGCTGGAAGCTTTACCAGGCACAACACCCGATCACATTCTGGAAGGTCTCAAACGCTTCCAAGCCGAATTGGAGCGTGCACTGAACAGTAGGACTATCGCTCTTGAAAGCAAGAATGATCCTCCAGCAACACCCACTATCGTAGTCAAATGGGTTGATTACACGAACAAGTTTGGCCTGGGCTACATTCTGAGCAATGGCAGTGTTGGGTGCATATTCAAGGCAACTCCCGCATATGCCGATGATGCAAGCAAAGGATACATCCCGCCAACATGTGTTGTGGTTCGAGATGCGGAGAGACATTTCCAGAACAGAAATAACCCTTCTTATACAGACCGTCACCAAATACTACCAATTTCAGGACCAAACATTGAGTTCTACGAAAATCGAGCCGAGAAGGGTATCTTTCGCGGAAAGGTCAACCCACAGAACTTCAAGGTAGCAGTCAGTGCGACTGGTGAAGCTAGTAGGATCACTCGGGGACGGGATGAATGGGATAATAGAAAGCGAGAGAAGATTGTTCTGTGGAAGAAATTCGCGAACTACATGACTGCATTTGGTAGGGACCAGGACTACCCGTATGACGAGGCATTGGCCAGGTCCTCTCCCAATCGGTCATCCGATAATGTTGCCCCGGGTAACGTTGTGACTTTCTACCAGCGATTTGGAGATGTTGGCTGCTGGGTGTTCTGTGACGGTCATTTCCAAGTAGGTCTCGACCATTCCTTGTTGGTACCTAAATGCTGATTCTCTCTAGTTTAACTTCCCAGACCACACGAAGATTATTCTCTCTGCTGATGGCACATGGTGTGATCTCTATCATCTTCCACTCGAAGCTGCTCGTGACCTTGCCGTCACAGGCACTATTGCTGCTGCAGCCTTGGACGACCGTCGGGTCCTCTCTTATCCCGTCCAAACACTCCTCAACTTCATGAGCAAGCCCACACGCGCTGGCAAATCGACTTCCCGAAAGCGGCCAGAGATCGATCCTATGCTCCAAGGAATCCCCCAAGCCAACGATTTCCGCAAGAAAATCGAGTTCATCAGATCAGTGGTCAACGAATGGACCACCAACGGCGGCATTGGCCTCAGCGATACATCCATCGAAGGCCGTCTCCGATGGACTGGAAGCCGTGAGCTCATCAACGTCAAAATCCCATACAAGCACGTCTGGGTAACGGTTGGCGGACAAGGTAGCGACGATCGAAAAGTCGCCTGGTTCAATCCACGCAAGGCAGCTGAATTGATCCCAGATATCGAATAACGAATTACGAATATAAGACAGCATTCTCAATATCCCCTGAGCGCCTGGTGTTCTTTTTATGCTTTATGAAGCAGCTTTTTTTCTACGCTTGGCGTTACCGGATATGGATGGGGTGGGCATAGCGTTGGGCGCTCGGCGGATGGTTCTTCTCATCCATTCTTCTTTTTAATGTCATGGCATGGCGGGGAGCTCTTTGCTTACTTGCTCCTCGATCCTTTGCAGATTTTGATTGCAATGGCATTGTTTATTTGGGCGTGGCTAGGGACGGCGGGTAAACAGAACAGAACCATTCTTCCTTCATAGCTGTAGCGGAAATGAAACCAAGGACTTTACTTCACTGGACTTGACTTCACATCATTTCACTTGTGTATGGACGAATATTCGAGTTCCAAAATATTAGGTAGCGTTATTTTTCATCCCTCTCTTTATCTAATTCTCTCTCTCACTAGAGCTCCAAAACGAACAAGAACCCCCCCAAAATGTTCAATAATGCTTCCATGCTTCCAAAGTTTCATGCATGCATGTTCCCTCCGCCCCAATCCCCATCCATGAATGCAACTAACCAAGAAAGCCATCATCTCGAGAGAAAAAAAAAGGTAAACCAAAAAAAAAAAGTAAACAACGCCTCGAACGCCATCCAGCAATGCAAGCGAGTTCGAACCCCAAGATAAGCAGGAACAAGTGGATGGAGAGACAGACACTCATGCTTATATACAATTAGATTACCACATTCCATCAACCACCCCTTACGACCTTTGAGACTCTTGTTGTGAGACGCTGTTTGTAGTGGTAGATGCAAAAGAAAGTGAAGGGGACAGCAGAACAAGGTAGAGAAGAGAGAGAGAGAGAGAGAGAGAGAGAGAGCAAGGCAAAGTCGTATTTGAAATAAGACTCTGCCGCTCTCTTCTTTCTTCCATCCTCGTCACCTTCCACCGTCTATTCATTGCATGTAAGCAATGACAATAGTGTCAAAAGAAGAAGCCACCAAGTCATCTCATCTCTTCACTTCATGTCCACATCAAAACCACGATAATCAGTACAGCACATCACACATCACATCACCACACAGTCCTTCTCGCTCTGCCCCGTCTTCTCATTACCGCTACTGGTCTTCTTGATCTTGGATCCATTCCTCGGTGGCGCCACTTCCATCGGTGTACCTCCGCTGGCTGCGGCGCGAATGGCAGCGAGTCTGTGTTTGGCACGCTCATCGCCTGAGTCGGCTGCTTTGACGTACCAGACATTTGCTTCTAGGGGGTCGCGGCGGGTACCGATGCCCATTTCGGTAAAGTAGCCTACTGCGTACTCGGCTTTAGTGAGACCTGTTTCTTTATTAATTTTTAAGTTATGTGGGAAAGGAGTCGGAGCACATACCGCATTCTGCTGCTTGGAGTGCCCATTCGTATGCCTCATTCTCGTCTTTCTCGAGGACGGGCTCAGCGCCAACCATATACCAGGCACACAAAGCCATCATGGCAGCTGGGTGACCTTTCTGTGCTGCTCCAGTATAGAAATGCACGCTTAGTGCTGGATCTCGTGGGCATGAAAGCTTTCCGTGCTCGTACGCGTCGCCTAATCTGTAGCAGGCTTCAGGATGGCCAAGATCTGCTGCTTGGGTGAACAACTGAGCGGCATAAACTTCGTCCTGGAAGATGTCGTCCCCGTAGCCAGTTTCGTAGAGAAGGCCAAGATGGTAAGGTGCCGCGTTGTACTGTAAATCCGCCGATTCCGTTGCTCGCTTAAGCCATTTCAGACCCTCTCGGTATTTATTCAAGCCAAGGTCTCCTGATAAACAAGCACGACCGAGACGAGTCATCGCACCTGGGTGATTCTTTGAAGCGGATTGTCTGTAGAACTGCACAGCTTTGGCCGGATCTTTCCTGCAGCCCCATCCAAATTCGTAGCATAACGCAGCTCGATATCCAGATTCTGCATGACCGTGCTTACTTGCGGCAACGAATAGAGGAAATGCTGTCCCATAGTCCTCCTTTCCTTTGCTAAACAAGCCTGAAGCATACCCATCTGCGAGGTAGTACTGAGCGAATGGATAACTTCGATCTGAAAGCTTTTGCAGCATGTGCTTGGCTTCGGTCAGAAGTTCTTGCGGTGATGCTTGCGGCTTTTCAACGTAAGGACTTTCAAGATCACGGTTTCCTGGCTTGGGGCTAGGTTTCCTAGGCGAAGCATCGCCTTCTTGACCTAGGCCAGACTCTTGGGCGGCTTGGATCAAGAATATAGCAAACGCATATTGTGTTTCAGCGTCGTTGAGCTTCTTCACATTTTGCCTATACATTTCCAAGGTCTTTGCCATGCTGAGAAGCGAGGCATTCGTTCCAACAACAGATCGCAGCTGCGAGTTGTCCATCGAAATCGGCGGTGGGGGAGCTTGCGGATATGATATGTTGGCAAGGTCGACATACGAAAGAGGTCTACCATCATTTGATCGTCCAGAATGTGCTGAAGGAGCGCGCCCTCCCCAACTAGGAGATCCAGGTAATCCAGGGGACCGACCTCGAGGTCCCATGTCCGAGTACGCAGAGATTGGTCGTTGAAGAGGCGTCCGTCTCCCAACTTGAGATGTTGGTGTCAAGTGTCGATTTATCGATTGCCCAACGTCTACTAGATCATTTCCATATGGGTTATATTGCCCCCGGTTCCGATTGTTACCCCCTTCCGAGTTGTGTGATTGATGATGATACTGAAGTCGAGGGACTGGAGGTACATCACTTTCATTGTCATTTTCGTCGACATTCGAATATCCGCCGCGTCTTTGAGATTCATCCGAAGGGGTCCTGGAACTTGCACTTGCTCCCGACGAGATTACAGCCGTCTGCGGTTGCTGTATTTGGCCCCCTTTTTGTGAATTATAGGCCGGACGGAAAGGCATTTCTTGCACTACTGGCATCCGAGACTCTGTACGTTCGTACTGTGCGGGTTCGTACTGCTCAGATTCCTGCGAGAAGTTCCCATTCCCATCCTCAATCGTAGCTGCAGATGCCCGAGGCGGCCAATCCTCCCGCTGCACATTCACTCTGACTGGGGACATCGGTGCTCCTTGTATCCGCCCTGAAGCCGATATAGGTATATGAGATAGAGCCTGTCGATTTGGGCTGGCACCGTTCTCCTTATACTCGCCATTGTCCACGAATCTAGGTGGAGTTCCCACAGGTACGGGTTTTCGAGGCGGTGACGAAGGAGGAGTCTGCGACGCCATTATGGTTGTTGGCGCACGATGCGACCCCAGAACTTGGCCCTTTAGTGTTCCGGGTGGTAATTGTAGCCCTGCTTTATATATTGCCCGATGCCCCTCTGTAAGTTGGTTGGAAATCGAGCGATGGCGGGATTGGTGGGGTACCCTCGTAGAATGGAAACCTTGAATTCAGGAAGCCTTTACTTCACGACGAAAAGAGCGACAGAGGCAGAAGAATGGAGAGGTGATTTCGAGAGATCTAAGATGTGAGAAGTAAAATTAGTGATAGTCAGAAAGAGATTTTGGGGCACAGGTGGAAATATGATTCCATCGTCTAATCCTAAAGGAACATGTCTTACCGATGATCCGCTGTGGCTGTCAACGTGTTTGACGAGGCTTTGAAGTGCGGTGTGAGTTCCCTCGAACTATGGGGCAAGATGCAATCCCGTCAGGGAGCCGTGTTGCAGTTGCAAAAGGACCTCGGAATCTCCTGAACAATAATGACAGTTGAGAGCGCTTTCAGAGAAATGCTCGACGGGCTACTGCTAGTTAGTTAGTTGGTCGTCGTGGTGGTGGCCAACGAATTGCTCTGTTTCACGCAGCTAGAGTGTTAGCGGTCGACCCCCTGTGCAGTGGCAGGACCCTGGCAACATGTACCTGCGGCAGTGAAAGGAAGGATGCTCGCCCGCTTGGGATATGATGCCGCGAGAAACGGATACGGGGACGAGTCGACTCGATTAACGGCGACACGAGCCGTAGATCGCACGCTTGCTTGTTGAGGTGATGGAGTATGGGTTGATGTACAGTACACGATGTAGTGTTTATCGCTCGCTTGGTTTTGTTCGAGATAGCGTAGCTGTACTTGGGTTTCTTGGTCGTGTCTGGAATGTAAGCTGGGGAGAATGCAAGATCGGCCCCTGTTGAATGTTGCTGGTCTACCCAAGACATACGCACGTCAGATCGTCTTCTTGAATCGAACAGGACCCTTTGCCGCGGAAGGGAAGCTATACACAGGGAGGCTTACCGTCGTTTTATGCCTGTGTTTGCAGCAACCACCCAGAGCCCGTTCCCCTGTTGCATCCAACTTGGCCGCCGGAAGCTGGGCCTGTCCTGCTCCTATCCAAATGACAGAGGCGTGAAACCTGCGGGGAAGCTGCCCAGCCTTCTATCCAATTTCGAGAATGGTGGTGGTGGCGAACAGACGATTTTCCAGTAGGTCTGCCGCTCTCCCGCAGTTTGGAAATGATCGAGAGTCAATATAATCTCCGACAAAGGTGAAGTCGGAGAAGAAGCTTTGTCGAAGCGGGCAGGACTGTGGAGAGGAAGAGGATGGCAATCGGATTCGGACCACCCCAAGAGATTGTTAGGGTATGATTAACGGGAACAAGTTTCGTCTTCAACAATCGGTTTGGGCAAGGTTGTCTGGTTCCGGCGAGGGATGGCAGGTGTTCATGCAGAGAGAAGTGTAGAATAATGTCAGCGTGTCGGCTCAGATGGTGGTGATATCCGAATCTGACGAGATGGACGGGGCACCAAAGGGTAAGACTCTTTCTTGGATATGTTTCAGGGAGCTGAGTCCTTCAGGTAAAGTAAGGTTCTTGATATGCTTGCTTATTTGCTTGGCTCCAGGTTGATACAGGACTGTGCCATTGGCTTTTGAGTGGAACGTTTAACATAGGTACAAAGTATAAAATATACGTTCCCGATTCGGAAGTCGCGCGGGCTGGGCTTGTTCGAATCGCTCAAATCCCACCTCTCCGCCCTTTGCCCCACTGGGCCTTTTCTCATTTTTCTCTCAGAAAAACAAATCAAAAAAACAACACCAAATGTTAACTTTGAAGCCTAGCAACACTTAGTGGCGCATTTTGCGAGATAGGGGTTGCTAGGCTACGGTGTCGTCGGGTGACCAGCAGCTCCAGTATTCAGGGTCAGGCCGGTAAGTAGATTTGGGTTGAAGCCGCTCTTGCAGGTAGATCACTACTCGAGTGCGGTTTCGAAGTGCAGGTATGTATATATATACATAGTTCAACCCTAAAGGCCATTTGAAATATCTCAACTTCACTCACGATTTTCGATTTATCAGACTTTCCCTTCCTCCTTTCAAGTTTTTTTACGCCCTCTTTGCAGCTGCAACTCTTCCCGCCAAGGTGCCAATATCTAGCCTTCTTGTAGGCTGAGTGGGCATGGCACGGCATTGCATCACTTGTGTCGTCGATCTCTCTCTGCTTGAAGCTTGGAGTTGTTCTTCTTCGTACCAGAGGATCCGCTTTCTCGGATGATGTCTTGTCTTCGAGTGACAGAGATTTTACAAGTTACACTTTAAACCAAGTTCCTTTGTGGCACAAACACAGTAATGGGCAGGCAAGCCATACACTCCAACAGGTCAGAGTCTTACGAGAGAATCATTGTAGGACCCACTGCGCCACGGTCCTGTCGAACTCAGAAGAGCTATTCGCCTCATTTCCCAGAGTAGCTTTTACATCCTTACTCGCATCCTGCTTATCGATTTCACTTTATGTGGTTAGTGTTCGCGGCAAAAGTCTTGTCATACGAGATCAGATATCGAAGGTTTTGCCTTCAACCATGCCGAAACAGGAATTTGACATGCTTTCAGGTGTGTTGGGGTGGGGTAATCCATGGAAGCTTTCATCATCCGGGCTTCAAAGTCGTCATCG
Organism: Rhexocercosporidium sp. MPI-PUGE-AT-0058; assembly: GCA_020746875.1. Taxonomy (NCBI): domain Eukaryota; kingdom Fungi; phylum Ascomycota; class Leotiomycetes; order Helotiales; genus Rhexocercosporidium; species Rhexocercosporidium sp. MPI-PUGE-AT-0058. The sequence continues at coordinate 1,372,937 of JAGTJL010000002.1, forward strand.
TATTTCTTGGAAACACAAAGCCAGTGGTGATATCCTGCTGTCAAAGTCCGATAGGAAGGCACAGAAATGCAAATGCATGTTCAATAAGGTTCTTGAAGCTGCTACACTTCCCCAGGTATAGCTCTCAGGCTGGGGGTCCTGAAACCGGGTATCGTAAAATCAGGAGAAAAGCTTTCACCCACCCACTGAACAAAGTTATCGGGAGTTTAAGTTTTGAAACTCCGTCGATCGTGACGATGGAAATTGTCAAAGTTCGAGCGTATCTTCCGTACTGATAACGAGAATAACCTTGAACTAGCGCGCCAGTGAGAGAATTGTCATGTCTCTAGATCTTCGAAGTCACCAAGACCTAGAGGGGCGGGGGAGGGACGACAGCGAAGATTCAATTTTCGATTTGACCCCACAAGTCGTCAACGCCACTGCTGAGACACCAGGCGCCTCGATCCAGGACCCTCGTATTCAGCTGACCATTCACAACAGGCTGCAAAATGCACATGGCACCAAAGTGGACATCTTCTTCCGAGCGTCCATACGAATGCAAGACCTCTTTGACAGAGAGTACGAGGTACAGAGGAGAAGTTTTCCGGAGACACCTGGCTGGCAGGTTGTCTGGGAAGCTTCAAGATATCCGTATGGCACAGTGCAGGACCAAGACGGCATCTTTTCGCCGCATCGCATCGCGTCGCACCGCACCCCGTTGCCGTGCCATAGAGTAACTTACCAAACACTTGGTTGGGCTGGAGAGTAGTAGTGAAGTGATGCCACCTCGCTTTCATCCGGTCTCCATCGCGACCTCGTTAAAGCGTCCTAATGTGTACGGAGGATGGATTCAAACATCTTCTGGTGCAGGTAGTCAGTCAGCAAGGCTACCAAAAGTCAAGTCTCCAAGCCCCAGTCCAGCAGCAGCATCGTCTGAGCAACAAGTATTTTTAGCATTTTCCGATCCTTGCCGCGTTGGTGCTGGTGCTGGTGGTGGTGTGGAAGGAAGTGCATGGTTGATCGGCCAAGCGAGCAAAACAATCGCCGCCGGCTGGCATTGGCGTTGGCGTTGGATCCAGGGGTGGTCCCACCTCAAATCTCGACGAGACGAAAGGCTGCTCAAGAGGAACTCACAACTTTTATGCCACCCGCTGCACAACGAGGGCAATCTCAATCTCAATCTCTATCCCAATCCCACGCTTCCCTTTCTTTTCGTCGACGAGAGCTTCTTTCCTGCTCCTCATCGTCGGCTTCGGCGCCTCACATTCGTTTAAAGGCATTCTGTTGCCGTCCGGTCGCTCTCCGTCCTCCCTTATTCGAAACCCTGCGGCACTCACCTTCGTTCTTTGTTGGGCGACGACGACGACGACGACGACGAATTCTGCTCGAAATCGAGTCCAACGCCTTTCATCCTCCGTTAATCGCTCCTGATTCGACAGCCTTTTCAAGATCGAGAGAGCAGTGACGCCTCAGCAACTCGAGGGATTCTGGAAGGAGGCACTGCCTTGATCTCGTCGACCAAGGAACCAATCCCCGCTCGATCATATTGCCCGGGGTCAGTGGTATATCGACAATCGACAAACAGTCCTTTCCTTTCACTGCCGGCTTCTATCAATATCAATGTACGTTCAATACGCAGTTTTGTAAATTCCTTCCTTGATCCTTTTGTTGGGGTGCTGTCAACACCGGGCGTGTTATTTACAAACCAAAACAACAATCCCCTCTTGGTCCAACACAGCCACAACCAACAACACGATGACGAGATTGAAGTAACTATGGCTGGCAGACGACACTCTTGAGCAACTGCTGACAATTTCCCTCTCCGCAGAAGAATGGCGACGCCTAATGCCCCCGAGTCTCCCCTACGAGAGCAGAAATCTACATACCAGAACTCGCCTTCGAGACGACGTCAACCACAAGATGAGGAGACAGGGTACTTTCCAGGACATGCGGCGCCAGCTTCGCCTTCAAGGCATCGCCGTGATCCGTCGAAGTCTTCCTTCGCAGAAACGCATACCACTTCACCCTTGACACCCACAATCTCAACAGACCCCTTGGAGCAACCACTTCGATCAGGGACTCCTGGCCAGGATCTTGGACGAAAGAGGAGTCTGATTCGACCAGAGCGTAATCGGATCGATCAGAATCATCCTAATTACCACTACAGACAGCATGCGGCGAACATGAATGTCCTGCCTTCTTCGACTGGCAATGATCCAATAATGGAGGATTTGGAGACGGAAGTGGCAGCGACGGAAACCTCTGGACTGAGAAGCTCTGGAGACATAGATTCTGACATTTCACCACCCCCGCCGAAGAAGAGCAGACGTGGCCATGGTGCAGGACCTCGAGAAGTAGACTCCACGGAAAAAGCAGCTATACCACGAACCCGGACAAAACTCAGAAGAGAGAAAACACGCAAATTGACTAAGGAGGAGAAGGAAATTCAAAAGCAATTGGACGCAGTCAAACCGCCGAGTTTGTGGAACGTTTACTGCGCTATCGTTACCTTCTGGTGTCCGGCATTTTGCATGAAATGTTTTGGAATGCCAGCAAAGGAGCAACAGAGAGCTTGGAGAGAGAAGATGGGATTGATCAGCATCATTCTGGTCATCATGGCATGCGTGGGTTTCCTTACCTTTGGGTTCACTGCTACAGTCTGTGGCAATCCCGGACTTCGATTGCGTGTCAATCACGTTGATACTGGGTACATGATCTTCCACGGAAAGGCCTATGATCTCTCTAGATCAAAGCATCCAATCGCCAGAGGCGTTACAGCGAACGCCAACGTTCTTTACGATCTCCCAGAAAAGCACGGTGGCCAAGATGGAAGCTTTCTCTTCCAGAACGTCAACGGAAAGTGCAAAGACTTGATCACTCTGAGTCCAGATTCAGATGTGCCAACAAACGCTGACAAAGATCTCGCCTGGTACTTTCCTTGCACAACCTTCAACCAGGATGGCTCTTCTCCTGTAAACAAGACTGTCCCTTACTATCTTGGTTATGCATGCCACACTTCAGGCGTTGGTCGCGAGGCATTCTATGGGCTGAGGAGTGCTGGAGATGTTTATTTCAACTGGGATGATATCAAGAATGTGTCAAGAAACTTGATGGTCTACTCCGGAAACGTCCTAGATCTCGATCTCCTCAAATGGTTCAATGGGACAGAGGTCACTGTACCGCTCGAATTTGCCAGGCTCAGCGATCGTACATCAGGCTACAATGCTGCTGTTCATGGCAGAGATGTTACTCACGCTTTCCAGAGCAAGAGAGACAAACATATCGCTCAATGTTTGGAGCAAATTATCAAGGTTGGAACTGTGGACACTGAGACAGTTGGGTGTATCGCATCTAAGGTCGTTCTCTACGTGTCTCTAGTTTTCATCTTGTCCATTGTTGTGTCAAAGTTCATCCTGGCCCTACTCTTCCAATGGTTCTTCAGCAGAAAATTCGCCGCCTCGAAGACCTCGCAATCATCAAACAAGAAGAAGAGGGCTAAGCAAATCGAGGATTGGTCAAACGACATCTACCGCGCTCCTCCCAGAATTCCCGGTGACGTTGGAAGTACGGTCGTTGGATCTGACAGAACGAGCAAGAGAGGTAGCACTTTCCTCCCCACGACTTCTCGCTTCACCAGCCCATATGCTGCAGAGAACAGACTTTCTCGAGTTGGTCGTCCTCAGCCTACCACCATGGCAAGCCAAACGTCGACTGCTGCCCTTCTTCCGCCCAACCCTGTTTACAAACATCAGCAAAATAACAGTCGGATCAGTTTCTTGCGCTCAGAAAATGGATTCAGTGGCTCAGCGACAGATTTCGAAGGCCCTGGTCCTGCTGGTTTCATTCACGAGTCTGTTGTGCCTCAACCCCCAGCGGATTGGCAACCATTCGGATATCCTCTCGCCCACGCGATTTGTCTCGTAACTGCTTATTCTGAAGGAGAACTCGGTATCCGAACAACATTGGACTCCGTTGCCATGACCGATTACCCCAATAGTCATAAGACCATCCTCGTTGTTTGTGACGGTATCATCAAGGGTAAGGGAGAGACCATGTCGACCCCAGACATTGTTTTAAGCATGATGAAGGATCACTCGATTCTCCCAGATGAGGTTCCTGCTTTCTCCTATGTCGCGGTATCCAGCGGGTCCAAGAGACACAACATGGCAAAAGTATACTCCGGCTTCTACGATTACGGACTGAATTCCTCGATCCCAGTGGAAAGACAACAGCGAGTTCCAATGATGTGCATTGTCAAATGCGGCACGCCGGACGAAGCCTCAAAGAGCAAGCCAGGAAACAGAGGCAAGCGTGACAGTCAGATCATCTTGATGTCATTCTTGCAGAAAGTCATGTTCGACGAGCGTATGACCGAGCTTGAATTCGAGATGTTCAATGGCTTGTGGAAGGTTACTGGAATATCACCGGACTTTTACGAGACTGTTCTTATGGTTGACGCCGATACGAAAGTTTTCCCAGACAGCTTGACCCACATGGTTTCCGCCATGGTTAAGGATCCCGAGATCATGGGTCTCTGTGGTGAGACGAAGATTGCCAACAAGCGAGCGTCTTGGGTATCAGCAATCCAAGTGTTCGAATACTTCATCTCCCATCATCTATCGAAATCTTTCGAATCAGTCTTTGGTGGTGTTACATGTCTTCCTGGATGTTTCTGTATGTACCGAATCAAGGCACCAAAGGGTGGACAAAACTACTGGGTCCCTATTCTCGCCAACCCTGATGTTGTGGAGCACTACTCCGAGAACGTCGTGGATACACTGCACAAGAAGAACTTGCTCTTGCTAGGAGAGGATCGTTACCTTTCCACTCTAATGCTTCGAACATTCCCCAAGCGAAAGCAAGTCTTCGTTCCTCAGGCAGTCTGTAAAACCACCGTCCCAGAAACCTTCTCCGTTCTCTTATCTCAGAGACGTCGATGGATTAACAGTACAATCCACAATCTTATGGAGCTTGTTCTCGTCAGGGATCTTTGTGGTACTTTCTGCTTCAGTATGCAGTTCGTTGTCGGTATTGAATTAATTGGCACTCTGGTGCTACCAGCTGCTATTGCATTTACTCTCTACGTCGGTAAGTAAAGTCACCGTTTGTCCAGTGCTCTTTTGCTAACTTGGTTTCAGTCATTGTCTCCATCATTGGTCCGGTTCAAATCATTCCTTTGGTGCTTCTCTCTCTGATTCTCGGTCTTCCGGCTGTCCTCATCGTCCTCACCGCCCATCGCTGGTCATACGTTGTATGGATGTTCATCTACCTTCTCTCCCTACCCATCTGGAATTTCATCCTCCCAATCTACGCATTCTGGAAGTTTGACGACTTCTCCTGGGGTGACACTCGTAAGACAGCTGGCGAGGGCAAGATCAAGAAAGCAGGCATCGAGTACGAGGGCGAATTTGACAGCTCCAAGATCACCATGAAGAGATGGGGCGAGTTCGAGAGGGACCGCAGACAGAGATCCAACGCAGGCTGGAGCGCCTATGGAGGCAAGGAAGGAAGCCATCTGAGCACTCAGGCCTACCCAGGACACCACGCCGGATACGATGAGTATTCAGACATATGAATACCAAGCTCGACGTCTCGCTTGCAGCAAGGAACGCGTTGGCGTATGCACTGCGATGTTGTATGTTTGGATACCACTCGACAGTGGTTAGCTGTCCGATCGGAAAAGACGAAAAAGTTGGGTACAGATCAAAGCGTGCATTGGATAGGTTCGGGGGTTCGCTTTGCTTCCAGATGGCGTCTATGCTTTATTAGTACAATGTATTTTAGTGAAGTGGTCTAGTCCGTTCGTTTGCATAGGATGTGGTGTTTGGATGGTTTGCACCCGAACGACTGGTCGCTTGCTCTGCTTTTGGATACAGAATTAATGCATTACTTAATTATTCTGCCTTTCTTGATCAGTGCCTACAATGAAGGAACAGAGAATTGTCTCGGTGGGCGATATTAGAAGGTCGATTCACCTCGGGATGTACCAGAACAGAGCCTTGTTGCCTAACGACCAACCAATCAATCACATCACCTCCTCGGTGAGGTAAGAACTGCTTGACAAGTCTACCAGGCTACCACTCACCTACCACTCACCCCTCAATTTACCCCTCTTCCGCGCTCTCGAGTTTTCGACTTCGACTTTGACATTTAGTTGTTTTGTTAATGAACTGTTTTTCTTCGACATCTTCATCTCCATCTTCGAGCAAAACCAAAGTCAAAGTCAGGAGCTGCAGACTAGCTATCGAAATCAGCTAGCTGCTTGCAAACGCTTTACTTTTATCATATCCACCTGAGGCTTCGAGGCAGAGCAGTCTAGTCTTTAGGTCGAGGAACTCGAGTGCTTGAGATATTACGAGAAAACATCTTACACACTGGACGCGGAGTTCTGAAAGTGAGGCAGGATGGCGAGAAAGGTAAGCAAACACATGTCGTAGAGTCGTCTTGTTCTGTTGCATCGTGGGACATAAATCAGTATCCTATGGGCTTGAGACTTCTATTTCACATGTCTACAGATCCCTAAGGTATCCAAGAAAATACGTACCGAAAGCCAAGTACTGACATATCGATGCAAAGAAATCACGTCGAGGTGGCATGCGGCCGACACCGAAGAGGAGGGTGAGAAGAGCTAAAGATGGAAAACATTATAAGGTTCCGGGGTTTGATGCATTCAGTGTATGTGTTCCACCTCTCTCCTGTACATTCATGTCCTGCACTTCTTGATTTGCTGTATGTAGATGCTCAACTTCTAACATGTAAACAGCCTCACCCCATCCTCACCAAACCGCTAGCAAAAGGCCAGAGACAAAAGCTCGTTCCATGCGAGGAGATCATCGAGCCAGAGAAGGGCATCCATGTGAGATTCTTGCCTTTATTTCAAGCATGACCAACTCTGAACATGACGTCTTACTGATATGTTATATTCGAAGTCATTTGCATGGGCAGCATCCATCGTTCCGCAAACGACTGGGTTCTTGAGCTTCCCTTTCGAGCTCCGAGTCAAGATCTATGAGCACATCATCGAGGGTTTCTCATGCGGCGAAGAGCCCATCAACCCTAGGAAGAAGGGGAATAAGTTCTGCAGTCCGACGTGGAGAAAGATTGCTGAAGGTAGGATATTTACTTATTCTATCGAATCCACTACCACCGCCCCCCAAACAGACCTGGTAAAAAGACCACAGCTAAAAGAAGGCGTTTATGCAGAAACCACGAAAATTTCCCTCCTCTCCCGCCAAGTGTACGTCGACTTCGTCGGCTCCAGCCTCCTCTACCGCTTCAAGCCCTTTTCCTTTTCCAGTCCCACCCTCCTCCTCAACTACCTCTGCGTCATGAACCCCCTCCACAAAAACGCCATCCGCTCCATCACACTCAACATCCACTTCCTCCCAAACAGCACGACCCTCCCCAAAAAAGCCTTCACCTACCTCTCCAAATGCGCTGGTCTCGAAGAACTACGCATCCGGATTCATCTGCCTTTGGCATTATGCCGGTTTTCCCCCACGTTTACGCGGCCGCCGCAGTCGAATGTATATCGTGTAGCCATATCGCTGCCGCCGGATGGGAAGGTAGAGAAGAAGATCAGGGAGGGTGTTAGTAAGGGGGGCTTGGGGTTGGTGAGGGGGTTGAAGATGTTTGGGTTGAGTTTTGTAGAGCCTGAGTATCGACCAGTGGTGGCGGTGAATTTTAGGTATGTGAGGCCGGTTGTTGAGCCGTCGGAGGAATTGGAAGGGTTTTCCGAGGAGATTAGGGGGCTGATGGAAGGGGTGAGGTAGGAGGATTAGGAGAGAGCTGTTCGGGGCCTCTTGGACGTGGAAAGCCAGCAGGAGTCTCTCTCTGACCTCTCGTCTTTGTCATCGATTGACTTCTGCCCAAGATGTCGAGACAGGAGTTTTCGAGGGCTTTATAGGCAGAGCGTGGCATATGAACGGGAAGCACATGGGTTTCTTTTCTTTTTCTTGATTTCGTCAAAGAAGCCGAGGCGCTTATTGACTTTTTTTTTTTGACGAATTCCGAAAATCAGGAGGTAGCGAGCCGGGGACATTCAGGTGGGTAGAGCACTCACAAGATAGTGAGTAATGAACAATATTAGTCTGCACACATACAAGACAAGCAAAATAGGACCCAGATAATAGAGCCTCTCTGTGCTTGAAAAGTAAGCTAAATGAATTTCAAGTGTCATTTCCGAACAGACTCAACCTCAACCTCAAGTCTCGCTTACTGGGTAAGTACACCAGTTCCCCCCCTTCTGTATATAAGAAGTCTGGGTCTCTCGAGGTCGTATTATCTGCTGAGTGAAGTCTGTGTAGGTGCATTACATATGTAGGCGAGAATAGCTACGCTACATTTCCTCACAGGAAGATAGCGCGTGGGATACACATTAGCATTCCGAAAGAAGATTTGGTGAGTCTCCTTGGAAAGGCCAGTTTGCTCTCTCTTAGCATTGATAACAACACCAGTTACCAGCAGCAGCAAATGAATTGAAGGAGTGGCTATCACAGTGGCAGCGTCTCTTGTTGCCTACCTAAGCTTTTCCAGTCGTGCCTCATCTTCTTCTGGTAGAGCGTGCTTGCTGGTTTTAACTTGAGTCAACGGAGGGTTTGCGGAAACCAGAAGTTTTTCAAAGCATGTATTCATTTCCCGTATTTATATCTCCCTTGTGCCGACGTCTGTAATAAGAGATAGCAGATCTATAGCACCAAGGTAGAAGTGAGCCGGACAAATCATCCTGAAATAGAATATAGACCCAAGTCCACCTACAAGCAATTACCAGCGAAAATACAGACACAGGCATACCCCTCAACCCCACGATCCACGCATCCACGCATCAACGCAAAAGAAACCAGACCAAGCCATCCCATCTCTCATGACCTGCCCGCATCAAAACCATCAATCTCACCATTCCACCCCGCAACATACAGGGCCACGCAAGACTCCAGCAAAGGAAGGCCAACAGACCAGGAATCAGACGGTAGATGGCCTGATAATTCCCACCCTGTTTCAAGCGGTTGGTGGTTTTGTCTGAGTCTCTAGGAAATCAGGTCATTTTCGAGAAGAAGATGCCAGGGAGGGTGATATAAGGTTGGGATGCCCGCTGGGTGAAGGATGGGGTTGAAACTGTTCTTGTTTTATGTCTGGGGCATTGATATCTCTTTGATGGAGGATTTGATCCAGGACATACTGAAAGAAAAGACAACAAATGCAGCGACTTTGAGACGTCCTTCAAGGTTCGAATGTAAGGACATGCGTCATTGCTGCTCGCAGCCCGTAAATACTGTCGTTCAACAGAATGGAGAGATAGGTAAGATTGCCTCTCTTAGAAGTGTATGGAAATAAATCGTAGCTGAATAAATAATGAGAAGATGGAAGGTGGGGAATAGGTTTGATTACCAGCACTGTAGGCCAGCAAACCATTCTTATATTGATAGGGGGAAAATCCCGTCTAATCTTCATACCACTCGATTCAGAAATGTTCTAGTATAATATGCAATCCTAAGTTCCCCGCTACAAATTCGCTGCAAAAGTACAAAGATCCTCGACCCCCGATGGCCAGCATGGAAACAGAAGCGAGACTAGGAACGCCCGAGACCCGAGAATCTAGAGGTCTATCGAGCTCGTCTTCTTTCGCAGTGGGCTTGTGGCCGTGCTGGTCTCCTCGCTGGTACCGTAGGCTGAATCATCAAAGTCAATATCCCATTCCGTCTCTTGCTCTTGGTTTTCCTCGAGACCATCCCAGCCTTTCTGGGCTGCGCCTCGGGTGTTCCACTTGAGAGATGTCGATACACTCTCGAACCATTCGGCACCGGATTTCATAACGGTAGGGAAGGGGTACTGCGATGCCGCAATGGTGATGTGATCGCCCTGCTTCAGTTCCACACGGTTCTTGCCATCGAATGAACAGTATGCGGTGGCACGAGAGTTCCGTGGGATAGAGACACGAAGTAACATCGTGTCGGACAGAACCATTGGACGGAAGGACAAAGTGTGAGGGCAAATGGGAGTGAGGAGGATGGCAGGGATGTCAGGATGGACGAGAGAACCACCAGCTGACAACGAATAGGCCGTCGAACCAGTTGGGGTAGCGAAAATGCAGCCATCCGCTTGTACGACGGTAAGCAACTCGTCGTCCCCGTAGAGCTCGAGGTTGGAGACGTAAGGGGATGGTCCACGGTCGATGACGAGCTCGTTGAGAACCTCAAACTGCTCGGCCTCCTCCGGTTCATTCCTGGATGCTCCACCTTTGTAGACGGTACACGTGAATCGCATACGCATGCTAACTCGCATACCATCCTCACCCATGACCTTGTTCAACTGCTCTTTGAACTTGTCGTATTCGAAATTGGTCAGAAATCCCAAACTGCCGAGGCTGAAGGACAGGATAGGAGGAACGATGCCTTGGAATAACCAAGATGTGAAGAGCACAGTCCCATCGCCACCAAGAGTTAGGACCAGGTCAAACTTTTCGGGTTGGTTCCGACACATTTCTGGTTTCCAGTATTTGAGGAGATGTTGGAAGCGGGGATGATCCTCTAGCATTTTCTCGGCACCGAATCTCTTCGAATTTTGTAGCTTGGCATCGACGTAGACGTTCACGCCGAGTTCCGAGCCATATCTTGGAGTGCTCATGAGCCATGTCGCAAGCTCTCTGGTCAAGTGAACTAACTGATTGTCCCTCGCCTTGGTGACGATCATGACATTGCGGACAGCTCTCTTGATTGGGCGCCGTTGCAGTTGTTTTGATATCTCCCGAACTCCAGTAGCAGTAGCTAACAGTCTTGAATGAGACATCCACTCGTTGCCTCTGATCTCCTCTAGAACTTTGTCAATATTCAGAACATCGTCGAAACGCTCGTGGTAGAAGCATGGGGATTGCAGAGAGTTGAAACGAGGTGTTGTGGGTGTGCCATTGCGTATAGCGAGGTCCGAAAGAGCGGCAGATAGCCTTTGGGATGTAGAGGTTCCCGGTCGGTTCTCCATTTGGTTCTGTGCGGATATCATCCCTGAGAGAGACAAATCCCGAGGATTATGATTTCTTCCTGCGGATGCCAATGCTTTGATGATGGTCTGTCTAGGGATGGACTCGACGGACAACGCGTTCTTACGGTGGGTGAATGCAGGCTTCGAAAGTCGTGACGGAAACACCGGAGACGAAGGGAGAGAGGCAGAATCGCTGGGTGAATTTTGGCCTACAGTGGTAGCAGCAGAGAAAGAAGATTCGGACGGATCATTGTCAATGTCGTATGAATGCGTCGTGTTCAGAGGACCAAGCTGCTGTGCGTACTCGCGAAGGAGATTATCCCCGATGCCTCCAGAGCCTTTCAGTCCATTGTTCGTTGAAGCGCGAGACTGGACGTCTTTCTGATTCGAAGGAGGGGAGACCTCATCGATGGAGGGAAGGGGGAAGTTATCGGGGTTTGTCAGCGCTGGGTGGATTGACGTGGGAGAGCGAAGTGCAGACATGATGGAGCAGACGGGAGTGGAGGTTCGGAGTTGGGTGAATATTAAGACCGGGGTGTGGTGATAAGGTTTCCGGTGGCTTTTTATCGGACGGAACCTAGTCGGGGAGGACTTGACTGGAAATCTGGCACCCTTTTGAATAGAATTGTTGATTCGATCTGATAATCAGGCGTACCGGACTGGTTGAGGTAGATATAGATTGTTGCGATATTGCCGGTGGGCCAATATTACCAAGTGAGCTGGCTACGCGTATTGGATCCAAGAGGGATGGATGGCAGGGAAATGTTCGTGAGAAGCCGTCAGCAGCAACCAGAGCTATATTCGATTTCTGATCAGAATCTGGACTGGAAGCTTTTATCCGTAGGTACCCGAGTCTATTTGAGGGATTAGTTAGCTCATTCGTCACCAATAGTAAGTGTGCCATGCCATCCCCATCCCAGAGTCAAGACTCCGATTGGGTTTGCTGGGCTGTGGAGCGACAGGTGATCCAGCGACGAACTTGACATTCATCTGTGATATCTCGCAAAAGTATAGAACGAGGGGTATCGAAGTATCTTCTGTGATGTGATGTGATTGAACGACATGCCAATTGCGGGAGCGGGACAACGCCAGGCTGAATAGCCGCTAACTAGACTTGGATTGGCTCCCGCCATTGACTCCACGAGCATGAAGCTTCGATGTCCTTGTGATAGTTTGGGTTCGGGGGATGAGTTGAACAAGGACCCAAGACCCAGATTCAGGGACATAGATGAATGCATGAAGTGAAGGAAACTTTACTTACTGGGTCGATCGATCGAAGCTGTCACTTAAGCGAGACAAGCTGGCTGCAGGATGCAGGTGTGATCTCCGTCCTTACTCGTCGAACCGATCGTTCCAGATGCAGGTCAAACTTTCCGAGCAGCACAGCGCGCGTCAGAACGCTAATATTGGTGATAGTGATAGTGACAGCTTTGCAGGATGCAGAACTCCAGTTGAGAAGAGAAGACAGTAGATATAAATAGAACCTGGTTGACGAAGGGTGTCGTGTGGTGTTGATGTTGCCAAATGCGGGTATCGAGATGAAAAAGAAGGGAAGAAGAAAATATGACGCCCGGTCTATAGTCTATTAAAATAAATCGACGCCGAAAATGCAACAAGAAACGGATGAAGTCTAGATGCAGGAAGTGAACATTATTCGGCGAAGTAGAAGAAGGTATGAATGAACAAGGCAAAACGAGAGGCGACAATCGCACAAGCTGCCAGAGCTCTGCTTGGAAAGTGGAAGCTGATGCGTTGGGTCTGGTGAGGAAGACTGCAGAACAGAAACCAGACAGTCCAGAGCGCAGTCCAAAGTTGTCTTATACACCAGTCTCCCTGGACACTTGGAGATTCCCACGGCGACGGGCGGGGAGCATTCGCAGGCGAGTTTCGATGTATCGTCGTCTCAAAAATTACGGGCGTAACGGGCTAACGTTTTCAGTCCATGGCACCGGCGACAAGTAACAGCTCCCAGCCAGCCAGAGCCCCGGTAACTCTTGACATCTGCATGATGTTTTGATTACGGCAAGCCGGCGTGTGGGGCAGAAGCTTCTTATGGCATGTCCTCCGGCTCATCAAACACTATTGAGGCTGGGCGACTAAGTATCTCTGCAACCCTTCGTCTGATCCCCTGAGGCTGGAAAAGCTTCAAGCAGCCACAGCACTCGCTGCAGCCCCATGCTGCCAGAAATAGGGGCAACAGCTAGCATCACATCCTAACATGATTTGGCCGTGTGTGTCAACAAGCTCCGAAGTCCCGATTACTGTCACATAAACAAGGGTAGTTCGCCACGTTGATTGGGGACTGAGCGTCTGTGAAACTTCGCTTCAATCAGGGGCTCTGATACCCCAAACTGCCTCGTCCTCGCCCTCGCTACCGAATGCCTGTCGCAGGCCTTTCATGACCCCATCTAGCATTCCAATCCCAGGAGGCAAGCCCCCAAGACATCTTCATCTCACTCTAATTTTTAAGCTAAAATCCTTCCTTCATGAATCGTGATCGTAATAGCCAGCGGTCCGATCCTAGCTTCTTTAGGGAGCTTAGCCGCTGTAAATCCTCGCCGTCTTGGCATTCATGCCTTCGCACCTTCTAGAGATTCCTTCCCCGTCAGAAAGCGCTGTCGTATCCGGTCCACGCGGCGTGAGGGTCCCCAGAGATTGGTCGTGAAACGTTTTGGCAGTTGTGGAGATGTCAGCAATCGAGCTTCGTCTAGTTTGTTCAGTCTTTCCATTGGAGATCACGCTCGATTTTATCCTCCAGAGTCGACTTGACAAACATCATCATGCTCCCGCTCTTCTCATTCATGCCTTCGTCCCCCATAAGCCTGCCATCAGATGTTTGTGATTCGTCGCAGCATATTGCTTTCGCAGTGTCATGAACCGCCTCCCAATCCTTCAACGAAAAATCTCCCTCGCTCTCTGCTACCAATAAATCCCCATGGGATGTGAAAGCCATCACATGCACCGAGCTGGCGGCTTGGGACTCAAGGATCGTGGGATTCACGGTGACACTCCTGGAGGATCCGTCTGAAGTCAATGCAAGGAATGTTGAGTTCAGGGTCATAGAGAGAGGCATCGAGGCAGATAGCAGGGCCAGAACTGCAGTTTGAAGGAGTGTGGGCAGAATAGGTAGATTCTGGATGTGTCGAGTTAGCTATTTTCCCCTATAGAGTGGTTACAGGTTTATGTACCGAGCTTGCTTGTATCAACTTCGACCCCGCAGTATCATTCTCCGGTGTGCTCGTGATCTGGAGAGTGATTTGAATTAAGGTGCGCGGGAAGTTGTGAATGAGTATGATCTGGCGTAGAGTAGATTGCAGAATGGATTCAAGATGCCGCTCCCGTGTACCTAAAACCAAGGGGTTAGTATAACCGCAATGAGGCAGATGGAATCGGCAGAGAGATCCAGACCTCCAACACCAGCCGCAGGTCGTACGATAACATCGATTGCAGCCTCTTCTGGAAGCTCGTCTCGCCGTTGGATTTCGAGGGGTCCATTGACTGCGCCAATGACTGTGTAGCCGTTTTGCGAGAATGTGGCGGAACCATCTGTACGGTGAAGATGCGACAATATCGCCGTAGGTTCTGCAGAGGGGGCCATCGTGTAATGCAGTTGAATGTTCTGAGAAGTAAGGTCGTCGTCAATTTAGGTCAAGAAAGCTGCGTTGTTGATCTGCCGCCCCTCAATTACGAGTAACTTTTCTGGTACAGCTCCAGTGGCTTGACGCTAAAATGCGGGCGCTATCGCCGCCACTTCCTTCAGGTCCCCTTGGGATTGCTTCAACATCGAGGCCCTCTCCAAGAAACAATACAGCCAACAAAACTACCAACCAGAATGCCATCAACCACAGAGACTCCCGCAGCCTCCAAGGACATATTTTCTGCAGCTATACCTGATCTGCGAGACCGTTTACCAAAGTTACAAGCTCGTCGCAGGCAAGCTCCTTCATCGAATCCAGTACCAGTTCCAGAGACCCCCGAACTACCCTCACCACCAGATCTTTCAACGTTGACATTCAAGAAACCTTCACGAAGAATACTCTCCCCAAAGGACCATAATCTATTCCTCGCATCACCGACCTACAACCTGGTCGTAGGCTTTGTGTTCGGCCTCACAGAATCAGTTGTTGACACCCCCGCTTCCGCAATACGAGATAGCGATTTGAGCCCAGCAGTGAAGACGATCCTCCAAATTCTCGATAAAGTGCAAGACGTAGTCGAAAGGAGCCCACCAGAAGAGCAAGGTGATTCACGTTTTGGTAACAAGGGCTTCCGCGATTTTCTCGACTTAGCTGCAGAAGAGCATACGGAGTGGCACAAGCAACTGGGCATTACCTCCTCTACTGCTATCACCGAAATTTCTACATACTTCTTGCAATCCTTTGGCAACCGTACAAGGATAGATTATGGCTCAGGACACGAGCTGAATTTCATGCTCTGGCTGCTGTGCCTTTACCAACTGGGCATCGTAACCCGGTCCGACTTCCGCCCCATCGTCCTAAGAGTTTTTACCCAATACCTCTCTCTGATGAGAATAATACAATCATCATACTATCTCGAGCCAGCCGGCTCCCATGGTGTTTGGGGTCTCGATGACTACCAATTCCTCCCATTCCTGTTCGGCTCATCTCAACTCCTCCACCACCCCTTCATCCGCCCCCTCTCCATTCACCAAAACCTTATTCTCGAAGAATACGGCAACGATTACCTCTACCTAGGCCAAGTGAACTTCGTCAACAGCGTAAAGAACGTCGAAGGGCTACGCTGGCACAGCCCTATGCTAGATGACATCTCATCCGCCAAATCATGGAGCAAAGTCGAAGCTGGTATGCGTCGAATGTTCGTTGCTGAAGTACTAAAGAAATTGCCTGTCATGCAGCACTTCTTATTCGGCTCGCTGGTACCAGCGGTGGAAGAGATGAGCACAGAAGAAGAGTTTGGGATTCCGAGCGAGGAAGAGGATCCAGAAGGCGGAGAAACTGTGGTCATGGTGGATGGCATGAGACATGTGCATCAGATGAATAGCTGGGGCGATTGCTGTGGTATCAAAGTACCGAGCAGTGTTGCAGCAGCTTTGGAGGCGAAGAAGAGAGGTGCAGGAGGGCAGGGACTCAGGCGTATACCATTCGATTAAGCACGATTGATGTCCTAGATGTAAAACAGACTGAATGAATTATGACAAACTATGAACTGATTTATTCTCGTGCTTTAGAATCTCAACTTATCTTCCCTGTGTCAAACTCTCATTCCCAGCGTTCTGGAATTTCTATGCAGAACCTCCAATCGATATACTTTCATAGCATATCCTATATCCTGATTTGGCATCCTTCGATGCTCCCAGCCTTCATCCTCCACTCTTCCAAAACCCCTCCACTGAAGTCAAAGCCACAGAATAACTCCGAGTCCCGATCTTCCGTAACAGTATCAGGAATCCTATCAGTATCAATATCAGTATCAATATCAATATCAATAGCAAAACCATCTTATTACGGTGTACAGTACATGCGAGACCTTCGCTTCTCTCATCAGATCAGACATATAGCATAGCATATCATAACATACCAGTGTCTTACCGGTACTTTCCATCCTACCACCAAAAGAACAAGGAAAGTCCTACCTACAGCAGATAAACATTCGCTACTTCGCAACGAATCGCCAATGTTTCTTCTTCTAGAAGAGACATTTAGAGTTCCGAGGATCCGATAGGCTGCGCCGTCCTAATGTTGATTTGACACCGTCTGTCTGGTTGTTTCCGTGACAAACATTTGGAAGTAGAATTTGAACTTTGATGGAAAGTGGGAAAGATGGTTTCGTTCTTCTTACTGAACTGGGTAAGTGGCGCGAAATCCCGAATCTTAACATCGGATGAATAGGTGGCTTGGGTTATTTGTTGTTGATGTGAGATGTAGTAACGAAGTGAGGAGTAGAAGAATAGTACTTTTGGAGCTGAGCGCTTGTTGTATTATTATGTTTATCTTCTTACATTCAATCATTAGTTATATTTAAGGTACAATACCATGAAGTACAGCTCGGGTTTCCCAAGAGAAAATCTATCGACCCTCACAAGTTTATCCATACATATCCTGTTACGGCCTTCTTTTACAGGTCCCCCAATCCTATCATGCAATCATAAATCATTAGCTCAATTCCATACACTATATCCTCGCCCACCTTCTCACTACCATCCTTCAACAACTTTCGTCTTGACGTACAGTCCCTTGGCAGGCTTGGCAGTGACACCTCCTTTGATGACAACGTTCTTCTCGTCTAATTCCCTCTCGTCGTTCAGCGCAAACTCGAACCTGCCTACCCAAGCCGCAAGTAGACACATGAACTCTGCCTTTGCAAATGCTTGTCCGATACAACTCCTTGGACCGTGCAAGAACGTAAGATACGAGTAGTTGCTTTGGGCTCCTCCATTCGAGCTGTGCGGGTTCTTTTCGGAAGGTAACCATCTGTCTGGATTGAATTTTGCACCATCAGGACCCCAAAGGGCGGATGATCTGTTAATTGCCCAGGGGACCATCATCACACGAGTACCCTTGGGAACAACTTGACCGAGGATTGTCGTATCTTGGGCTGCGTCGCGGAGAGTGAGAGGGACAGGTGGGTAATAGCGAAGGACTTCGTTGCAAACTGCGTTCAGGTAGGGCATGTGGTCGATATCCTGGGTTGTTACATCTTCACTGCCGTTCACGCTTGGTAGCTTTTCTCTGATCTCCGCTCGTAGCTTCGACTGGACTTCAGGGTTGAGACAGAGCATGTAAATGGCCCAGGTCATAGCAGTGGCGGTAGTTTCATGTCCGGCAGCCAGGAAGGTCATCAATTGATCAATGAGATTTTCTTCGGTGAAGCCACCACTCTCAATAGCTACGCTGAGAATGTCAACATCTGTGAGCTCTCCCTTTTCAAGCTTGTCCTTCTTGGAACGAATGAGTTTACGGCAGGTAGTTCGGATGACGGCTGCGGCTGCTTCGATCTCACCATTTCGCCTCACAGGGAGGTTACGGACAAACCAACCGGGAAGGAAGATGTTAAGGAGGCCAAGAATAGCTGCTTGTCGGGAAGGCTTGAAGACGACTCTGTAGGTGCGGTTGAGCTCTGTATCGGGATCCTTAATTGCCCCAAAGTCTTGTCCCATTCCTGCCAGTCCAATGATATCGAGGGTTGCCCTGCTAGCCCATTCTCCAACTTCCGTCACTGCGTCGCCCTTTTCAACATCTGGTCTCTTATGTGCAGCTGGTAGTTCCGAATTTGACATTCCACCTGCATTGATGTGTTCTGTCATGGCGTTCACAACCTCCCGGGACTTGTCCCAGAAGACTGGAACGAGATTCTTTACATGACGGTAAGCAAATGCAGGCATGAGATTCTTCCTTTGTCGCTTGTGCTCGTCACCTTCCGCCAAGAGAACACCGATGCCTAGCAGTCTTCCAAGTCCGGTAGCAACGTGAGATGGCTTGATAAAATCGTAGTTGCGAGTAGTAAGAACTTCGCCCAGGCCTTTGGGAGTGGTAACGAAGAGACGCTCGGAGTTGAGCATTCCCATATATCGAATGATTCCATCATTAGGTACGGTTTCGATCCTGTTGTCAAAGTCAGCTCCTTGAAAGCGGCAAAATGACGGCGTCTGACATACCATTCGATCATTGGCCCTCCAGTAGGGAGAGCTTTTATTTGAGCGAAGTGGCCATTCCACCAACTTCCACCAGGAGGTGTAGGGAAATGTCTTATTGGCGAAAAGTATTTGGGGTACAAGACTATCTTGTAGAATGCCCATAACGAGAACGACAGGGTCCAAAATTGCAAGAAAGTCCCAATATAACTCGGCCGCGAGAATGGGAGTAATTCTGGTCGAAATCCAACAAGGAACGCCGAGGACGCGGCTGAAAACGCCGTCACAGGCTTGAGAGGTATACCAGACATTGTAGAGAGCTCGCAGATCAAGAATGTGGGTTCGAGAGGAGATGGCGGGGTAGCAGGTGGGGTGGCGGCTTGTGTCTGAGAGAAATTAGAAAGACATATATGCGTACGATATAAAAGGAATACTCACATAGAGGTACCAGGCGTTTAGAAATTGCCAGAAATGTATTCTGCCACCAACAGTTGAGTTGGGCAGTGGTAGATATTTAGATTTGGTTTCTTGCTGGCATTGGCCTTCAATATGTCGATCGTGAATTGTTTCGGGGCTACTATGCAGAGCGATTGTGCTTGAAGCCAGGAGGAAGTGGTCAGACACTAAACATTGAAAGAAGAGATCGGACGAAGCTTGATATATGCAAGCAAGACAAGACTAAAGAAGAGAAATTGCAAGCATATGGGGGCAAGGCCACGGAGTTGTTGATGCGAAGACCAGGCCCGTCGGAGATCGGGGAGAATGCGAGGCTACTTTGAGGCTTCCTTGTTAGGCTTAGAGGAGATCTGATGCGAGCATTTTGATTGGTCTCAGCCTTCAGGTGGGGGCGGAGACGGAGCAGTTTCGTCCCGAAACCCTGCGCACATCATTTTATGTCTCTGATAATTTGGACGGTCCCGAGGTCAGTTGAAATAAGGTTGGCGAACAACCCTAGGTAGGTATCAATTATTCGCAACGATCCAAAAGAATGCTTGTTCTCAGGGTTCAGTAATACTTCGCAAAATCCTCTAGAAAAGAAGAAAAAAGGCAGCCCCATGAAACATACGCAATTCCCAGGAAGCCAAATGTGACAGTTGCAGTCAAAATACCAGGCCGGGTCTACTGCCCGTAAAGAGACGACTCTCATTCGTTGGCGCAGGAAGTCTAAACTTGTGGATCGGTACATCACTTTACACCGTCCCCATTTCTAGGCTGAAGGCATATGATGGATTGCCAGGTGGCAGTGTTACGCACTACATGCCGTTCTTAGAATTCCTCACGAGCGGATCCTGTCAGCCCGCCAGAAGTTTTGGTGATGGGCCACTTGATTATTATAAGCCACATCGGCCTTCTCGGCTGTAAAAGTAGCAGAAGCAGGAGAGACATGGTTGTTCTCATTCGTTCGGTAAATACTTTCTGGATCACTTACCTAGATGCCTATCAAGGTAATTCAAGCCTAGTAACAAAGATGCGTGCTGAAAGAGCTTTCTGTTGTGGAATGTTTCGGACCAAAGGCATAGGGACAATGTCACGCTATGTTTCCGCCATGTGGAGGAAGGGGGCGTGGGGGTATAAATTAAACAACTGACTACATCTGGGTGACTGCGAGCTTAAGATGATCAGCTTAGAATAACTTACTTGTCATCATAGAGCCCAGTCTGACTGAATAAATCTTCACTGTCTTTTGGTAGCTCCAACTTAACGCCAAGCCTGGCAGACTGCGTGCTTGGAAAGAGCAGACTGAAGGCAGAAAAGAAGTTATGTAGAACATCAAAAGACTAAGATTTGACGGCAATCCTCCTCAGGAGACATCTGGCGTTGAAATTCCTCGCAGGGTTTGGTTGTTCTAAATGTCGATGGGCATGATATGAACTTCATATAGCAGAAATTAAGAACCGAAAAAACACATCTCAAAAAATGAATTTAATTGAAGAAACCAAGGTGTACAGCATGTCCGGCTAGAGCCTAAGCTGAGCTGAATGCGACTGTCATCTAATGGCTTGAGTAGCGACAAACGCATGGACATACGAACTGCCCTCTTGAAATCGTTCCGGACTTCGAAGCAGTACCCCTATGTGGAGGAGAGAAGAAAAATGGAAAGAGAACTAGGGAGGACCCCAGAGGAGCGGAAACAGAGACGTTAAGCTCGGTGTATGATAGTGATGATGATCATATTCAGCCTCCCTATTGATTCCCTACTGGCATTCTGGGCCACGATGGCGTGGAGAATGATGAATCCTGCGAGTAGCTGGGGTCGAGGCTCTTCAGGTGATCATTCCCAAGCATCGCCACCAGATTCTTATAATGCAGATGTCCCGGTGAGGAAACAACAACGTAAAAAGCGGCTACCGCTGAAAATGCCGCAAAGCATAGTCATCCTTCCGACGGAGCTTGTACCACTTGGCAGCCCTCACAAGACGAGCATTCCATCCTGGGAGATTAATAGTCGCCTGGTGCCGGTTTGTAGGCCAGTATGGGGTCTTTGATCGAAACCTTTTCGAATATGCCAGGTATCCGCGGATTTAAAACCACCAGGCTCCCCTGTCTCACTCTAAAATCTGGCAATTCGATGGTTGTTCATGGACCTTGTATTTGCGAGATCTGCCTTAGCTTCCTCCAGCGAAGATCTCATAGTACACCCATCCCGTAGCAAATGCCTCGCAAAGATGACTCAAAAGAATTCCATTTTCCGACTCCAAGAACCAAACCCCTTATCTCAATCTGCGTGCCTCACGTTCGGACTCGAGAAGGCAGAGGATATCGTCTTCGCGGACTGGGAATTTCACGTTAGCTGTGCCCCACACATGTATTGCCATGCCAGCCTTTCTCTTTCTCATTCTGCCAATTCATCCTCTGCCTTGAGTCTTCACCATCCCCCGCTGAATGTTTGCTAGAATATGAAATGTATTCGTACCTGGGCCCTTTACGTTGCGGATGATGCTTCTGGTGGTATCGTCCATAAACTCGACTCTGACCTGAGTCACACCTCCACGAGAACCTAGAAACCGTCAGAACTTCTCCTTCCAATCTGCCAGATACCTCGCCCTCAGCGCGATCGTGCGAACGTACCGGTACGGCCCAAGACTCGGGTCACCTTGACAAGCTTGACTGGGACTTTGGAGGCATCCATATTTGCGATCTACTGACATCAGCTTCTGCTCTGCAATTTCGGCTTTCCGGTGGACTGACTTGGTTGAATGCGCGGGGATTCGAGGGTGTGAAAGTTGGAGTTTGCTTGAGTCTTGAAAGCGGGCTGTGGAAATGTCGAAAATTGATGAAAGTGCGATTGAGTGCCAGGTTTAGCGAGAGATGGCGCTTGTCCTAACACAGACTAGCACAAAATCCGCATTAGCGTACTGGCGTGGGGCATCGGCTGGCTGGCTTCTGCAAAAGTTCATGTGCAGCTGGAGAGTGCAGAGTGCAGAAACAGCACAACAACACTCATTATTAGTTACACCATTCCATTGCAAAACCCCACGCTCTCGACCCCAACCTGCAGCCGGATTGTGTTTCAGCCTGTGATACGCCGCCATTCACCTGTACCATTTTCGCCCGGCATAAACTCTGTGTTGCGAAGCAGATTGCCCACGATTCGAGAGATACCCCGCGATCGGACGCTGGGTCCTTTGTTCTTGCATAGAAAACCGTCCTCCCCCAGGTTTCCGAGACAATGGATCTCGTGAATCAGTAAGATACCACAAGATGCCTTTCTTTCACGATGGAGAGCTTCATGAATCGTTTGCTAATAACCCTTCAAGTCTAGAAGGCCGATTACTGTTTGCAGTGCCAAAGAGTGAGTCAACCCACACTGCCCCCCACCAAAGTCGAAGCTGACTTTTGTATTAGAGGGCCGGCTCCTACAGGCTGCACTCAACCTGCTTGAAGGTGCAGACATCCAATTCAGACGAGAATCCCGACTTGACATTGCTCTTGTCAAGAATCTGCCAATTGCTCTCGTTTTCCTACCAGCTGCCGATATCCCCACCTTCGTCGGAGAGGGCCGAGTCAGTATTGGTATTACCGGACGTGACACAGTCGCCGAACATGCTGCATTGGTTGAGTCGTCAAGGAGAGAAAGAGCTGAGTCTGGGAAGTCGACACCGATCGAGGATGATGGTCAAATGGGCTGCGAGGAGGTAATGGACTTGGGATTTGGCTCTTGCAAATTGCAGGTACAGGTGCCAGAAAAGGGACAATACGTCAAGTCATCCGACTTGATTGGAAAGAATATTGGCACAAGTTTTGTTCACCTAGCTGAGGATTACTTTGCTGCGTTGGAGGCTGAAGCAGCCGTTGGGGAGACAAATGGGGCAAAGTCAGGGCGTAAATTGAAGACAAAGATCATTGAACTCAGTGGAAGCGTCGAAGCTGCATGTGCTTTAGGTGTAGCTGATGGAATTGTTGATCTTGTTGGTAAGTGAAGTACCTACTTGTAGGGGTCAAAAGCTTACAATTCCAGAATCTGGGGAAACGATGAAAGCCGCAGGCCTCAAAGCGATCGATACAGTGGTGTCGAGTACGGCGATTCTGGTCAAGTCAAAGAATCCATCAAATCCGCAACTAGTCGAATTGATCGCCTCAAGAATCCGAGGTGTTATTAGTGAGTCAACTCCCCTAGTTCACATCCTTAGTACTGACCGATCACAGCTGCACAAAAATACGTTCTGTGCCAATACAATGTTCAGCGAATGAACTTGGTTGCTGCGACCAAGATCACCCCTGGAAGAAGAGCACCAACCATCAATGCTTTAGAGGAAGAAGGATGGGTCGCTGTCAGTTCGATGGTAGAAAAGAAGAGAATCGCAACAGTTATGGACGACTTGACGGAAATTGGAGCTGTTGATATCTTGGTACTGGATATTGCGAATACACGAACGGGCTGATGAAAGGATTTGAATACCCACATAGATTTTGTTCCAGGCTTGGAATGGATGGATGGATAAAAACAATACCACTGAATGGACCCCTAACAGGTCAGTTGCCTTTTTGTCTCGGATTTTAGCCTTGGCTCCAGCCTCACGTCTCTGAATGTTTGGATGTCTGGGAAAGCGGGTAGCTGGCAGGTGTCACCACGGGAGATCTTTGAGATGGCCAAGATCTTCGGTTTCAAAAGACCTCCAGCTCCTTCTAGCGTTCTGATCTGACAGCCAGTGCGTGTGTGGAATTGGACCAGAAGTCAACAGTTACTCCTCAACCGCGGAGTGCGCCTTTCCCAGATTTGTTGTAAGTACTCAAGCACTTAGCTTTCTGTTTAGACGTCTCTGCTACGTTTGAGAATTTCCCACATCATCCTTATCTTTCGTTTGATAGCGTCTGTTGTACGACACAATTTCGCGTCAACATATCATTCGCGGCAAGGACATGATCACAAGCCAATGCCATGTGTGCTCATATTAAACGCATCGCCAAGAATAAGGCTGAGACATGGGTAAATTTCTCATAAGCTGAGCAAGTCACGGGCCTAGATTTGATTTGTATGTAGTTTTGTCCGAAGGTCGGCATACGTTGGGCTGAAGGATGGCGCGCTTGTCGAAATGGGGCTTACATGGACGAACTGGTGAGCGTCGGTGTAGATTTTCGTTCTCAGCTGCTACTGTGCGATCCCTTGCGTAACTCTTGGTATCTGGCTGCTTTGATCCTGGTATCATACTATAAGATCTCACCTGCGGTTATGGTTTCCTCTTCAATATTCCTCTTCTTTTGTTACACAAACTCCCGTTTAGCGAATACAAGATGATAAAAGTTTATCTCTTGTCCATCGTCGCAGCACTGCTGACACTTTCCAGTGCTCACCCCCAGCGCTTTCCGGTCTGCATTGTTGGAGCTGGGCCATCTGGATTGACCGCGGCCAAGAGACTTGAAGACAAAGGCCGAAAGGTTGTAATTTTCGAGAAGCAAGATTCCGTAGGAGGAAAATGCCAAGCTGTCTACGAGACGTATGCTTTCTCTAAATATTTTGAAATGGTCCATCGTAGCTAATAGTCGTTTAAGAAACACATTTCATCCTTTGGGAGCTCTTCTCTTCTCGAATGCAAGCTATCCCGAGACTTTGAAGGTCATCGATGTTTCCGGTGTCCCTTCCGTTCCGTTTGTAACGTGAGTGCTTATTCCACTTCAGCACCTTCAGTCCATGTGCATGTGCTAACTTTGAATTCTACAGTGGTCAACGTTGGCTATATGATGTCGCAAGTGGAAGCACCGCGTTGTCGCCTGCCATCTCCTCGGCGTTCGCAACACTTGTTGGGCAGGAGTTTCAGCGATACGCCGTGTATTGGAACACCTTGTTTGCTCCGTACTCGGCGCTGAGATACAAGGTAAGCCGGCAAGACTTTTGCCCTCCAAGTATCGTCACTAACTTAATTACAGAATGGTGTTCCGCAGGAGCTGACGGTGACAACCGCGCAATGGCTCGCGAGCAACAACTACCAGGCTTTGCCCGTTTTGTTCGTTCAAGCGATGGTTGCTTTTGGTTATGGAGATCTCAGAGAAGTCCCAATTGTAAGTCCATCCCTCTTGAAGTGCCCTCCATATTTGTCCAGTTCCTCTCGTGATATGAAAATGTACTTCGAGGCAGCCGAAGGGACGGTCTTAGTCCACGCTTACTGATTTCGCCCCTTTAGCTGTACATGCTCCAGTATCTTACGCCAGATATCCTTGCATTCTTCGCCCGTATACATGGAGTCTATCTCATAGGCAAGTTAACGTAATCTTGCTACCTGAATCTTCTAACACGCTGCAGACTTCCACAAAGTGTGGGTAAACTGGACCAAGAAATCTATCAAGGGACCAATCTACCTTCGCAGCACAATTACCAAAATCGGCATGTCCCCTTAGATCGCTGAACAGCTGTAAAATAACTAACGACATTGTCAGATCGATCTGGTCCCTTCCCAAAAATCACCTACCAGAAAGCCGGCAACGACAAGCGCACTCCGAGATCCAGACCTGAAGTTCAACAATGCTCCTCAGTCATACTGGCCTTCCCACCCACTGTGCCCGCCCTTCAAGCCGCCAAGCTCAATCTGACCCCCGATGAAATCACTGTATTCTCGCCACTCACATTAATTTCCTACTTTTCGGGCGCAGTCCGTCTCCAAACACCACGAAACCTATCGTTCAGCGCCGCAAGCCCTCCCAACATCCCCGTCGCAGCAACCGGAGCCCCAGTCTCCCTACTCCACCTGTTCAACACATCAGACATCGCCACCACCTGGTCATGGGGAAACAACACATCCAAAGCCATTGCTCGCCAACTACTCAAAGAGACACTCTCGAAGATCAACAAAGATCCCACAGACCCCGCCGCCGTACCGGTGCCAGTAACCGACAAGGATATATTGGGTTTCCAACAGAATGATTACTTCCCCCACTTCGGACCTCAAGAACTAGCGGCAGGTTGGTATGATAAGTTTAATAAGCTTCAGGGCGTGAAGAATACGTACTTCGCTAGTGGCTTGAATGGATTTGAGACTGTGGAGTTTGCCCTTCGGGCTGGAAGTGAGATTGTGGAGACTTTCTTCTGATGGATATTGCGAAAGCAGAGCATAGTGAGTGGTGGGTCGCTGAATTTCTAGCAAGTTGGAATATGGAGAGTGGGACTCTTAGATTTTGCATATATTTTTGGATGTAGGAATAGGGGTTGTGTTATGTTGATAGGATAGGCGACGAGAAGCTTTTACCTACTAATCGATGCGAGCTGCAATTGCGATCAGAGACAAAATTATATGATAATTGATCATCGATTTTGCAGCGATTGTACAGTTCACGTGAATAACCAACCTGGTCAGGCTTCCCATTTCTACGCCCCTCTTCACCCCCGGGTCTGCCCCGTTCGCTTGACTGTTGTCGCTTCGGCTATGAAGGCCACATAAAAAATAGCAAAAAGCAAAAGGTTATGAGAAGAAGGGGATTCGAACCCCTGCAGGTTTCCCTATGAGAAAGCCCAGTGATTTTTAATCACGAAGAAAGTAGGTACATTCTTGAGCCACACGCCATAACCACTCGGCCATCTTCCCAGCCGTGACGAAATCACGCAATTGTGATTCATATACCTTATTTTGCTCTATACAGTCTAACAAAAAAAATGCGAAAAGTTTCCACCCCTCCTGACCGAAGGGCCTTTTAGCTCCTGTTTGCCGCAATAGTGATTGGACCCGCGGGTGAGCTCCGTCCCTCCGCAATAGTGGGAGACATATAACCTGCAAGTCACCTACCCTCAGTCCATCTCAACAACAACGCCAACATCTATCGACAACCCATCTCAATGCAACATCTCCATCGAAATTATGACTTAAACAATATTTAAATAATTAGCAGTATCATTATAGTTCTGTTTACCAACGTTTTACTACCACATAACTTGAGTCGTGTCGCTTCATAGCACATTTCTTCTTCAAAAAAAGCGGGCTTTGCGACCCTCCGCTGGGAGTCAACTTCCAAAATGTACTGAACATATATATAAAGATGCCTCACGTATAAAACCCCCTCCCTCGTAATGTTCCTGTAGTTATGCCTTCATTTACCGCTCGTTAATAAGTGATGCACGATGCTGCTGTTATCGTCGCCACTTTAGCGACGAAGTCGTCGCTCCGTGCGGTCATCACTCTATCAGAATCACCCGTATTCATGTACTAACCTCTTTGCCTCCCCAGACTCAAATAGATAAACACTCCCTCGCGCGAAATCCGCCCGATATAAGAAAGTTCTCCAACTCTAGGATATCGTATAAGCCCAAGCTGCAGGCTGTTATACCTGGAGTAACCATCGAGCTTGAGGATAATAATCTTGAGGACAATGATGTAAAGCAGAAAAGAATGACCAACGGGATTAGTAATGAGAACGCCTTTGATGTTCAGCAGGAAATCCGTCCTTTTATTGAGGCTGACACCGAAAGTGAATTGAGTAATATTACTGAGCAGAATATAAACTACTTGGATGGGGTCACTCTCCAGAGACATTCGTACCTGGAGATTAGATTAAGTAAAAAGGACAGTCTGGACGGCTGTACTGCGTTTTTTTTTATTTTTTTTAAAAAAAAACAGGATGCTCTGAGTCCTGTCGATATCTTCGATTTGAATAAGAATAAGTTCTCTCGACTCCCGAACCCGCAGCGCAAGTAGAGGTTCTGGATCAACCTGGAAACGAGCCCTTCACGATTCGCGGGTCTTGCCATACCAAGTCTAGAATCGTTTGATCTGCTGAGATATTAGGATACTCCCCAACCCCCTCGCATACGATTTCGAGTCGTATAAAAGTTCCGACAATCGAGTCTTGTTGTCTCCAAGCCCAGAGCCATTCAGACGTCTTGTCCATTCTGAGCCGAGACATCCCGGTAACGGCCACTTCTCCTGGCCCACTCCAGAGCCCGCCTTTGAGTTCGATACTCCTAAGGTCTTCTCGGGGCCAATAACGAATATGGATATCGAACCTACCACTCATCACCTGGCTCCAATTACCGAAGCTCACTCTCCAAAGTCAACAACTTCCTGTGAGGTTCAGGACATCAACTTGAAGCGACCCCACGAAGCACCACCTGTCGATGTTGGTTCCGAGCCTATTGTCGCCACTTATTCTCAGAATTGAATGTTGCTGGGCAAGGGAAACATGTTATCCACTGCAACCTCTCTTTCAACCTGTCCGCCGCCGCCTCAAAGATCACAGTTAGCTCGCACAGCAGGTCCGGCTCTCCACAAGCCTCTCCGCCACCACACTCCAAGACATCCTCTAGATCGCATCACCAAGCCAATCTCAAATCTACCACACACGCAAGCGACTAGCCACACCAGCTCGACAGCGCAACGAGACAAAAGCACATGATTTACACGGCTCCCAAGGACATGAGACCAATTGTAACTACGCAGGGATGCACGTTGCAAGTCTCATGAAACATGTGTTGACATCCCCTTCAAACTGTGGAAGACGGTTCTGTTCAATTTATATCCTGCTGAACGAGAAGCGTTTGAGCCTATTAGAATTACGTGCTTTTTCCCCCGATCGCTGATCTGCTGTCAGCCAGGAGATTGTCCTGGAGGGTGACGTAAGATCCCTGCAGATACATTCCGTTCAGTAGAGTGTCAATCCAGATTATTTGTATTCATTGGTCTCGTAATATTATCGAGATGGTATTATTTTGTTGAATTTTTAGGTTGTTACAATGGAGGTTCAATGACCCTCGTTTATTCACTTCGATACGGCGATGGTTTGAATTGAAGGATTTCTTTTGCTTGGGTTGGACACTGGAAGTAAATGCGAGGGTCGAGTAAGGACATATGGTTAGCAACATTGAACACGTTCTTTGGTGTCGTCTTAATTTCATTACCGATCTTTTTCATGTGTCTGTGAAGATTATGATCCAGTACTCCCACAACTTCCTTGTGTCAAATTCAAGAGCGTAACGTGGCGGTTCTCATTCACCTTCTTACATGTGGTGAGTATTCCTCAAGGACAGGTCAATCTTTCGTTATTGAAACAAAAGCTCTTTCCCTAGGTTCGTCCAGGAAAAATATTTTGGTCAAATATTACCGATAATTTCTCGCTTAGCTGGGGTGGTTTGACAGACCCCCTTTTCGTAGACTGCTTTTTGAGTTGAGGGAAAAAAGACCCATAGAAGGACAGGACATAGTCCAATGTAAGTAAGAACGTCTAACGGCATTTGATATCTGAAAAACAAACTCCCACTTTTCAATGGGAGAAGGAAACCGGTCGAGTTGGTTTTTCGTTTTTGTCTTCCGGAGCGCTTGTCATGTATATATTCTCGGTAATAATTATTAATCGATGTTTTGTCGCTCTCATTGGTTTGTTGCCGATTACTTTTATGCTGATATATTGAAGTAATAGCATGTAATCCTTTTAAGACGTTAGGATAAGAAACTGTACCAGCTTCTGTATTGAGCAAGGGCCTCCCCTATCCCCTATTTTGGTATCTCGTATGGCCGAAGCCGACAGAAATTTGCTTGATCCAATACTTATGCTTTGGCTATTTTTGGGGTTTTTTCCGTGTGAAGAGGTTGGCGATAGCATTGTGGTGGAATGATCGCTTTGAGCGGGCGCTGATGTCGTGGTGATGTGATGTGATGAACAAGCATGGGTTTGGTGAAAGAAGGTTAAGCGAGGATGAGACTGTGAATTCGAAGGAACTTCAGTTGAAGGACATGGCCTGTGCAATATCTCTTGCCGAGAAAACTACTGCATTTGGGATTTCACGAGACGCACTTATCTCTCTGACTCGTCAAATTGGAATGTAGTTCGCGAATGTTGCGAATTGGTATTTGAATTTGGAGCTTCCCTTCAAGACGTCAACCCCCTAGAAGCCGATCAGTATCACGAAGCAGATAACATAAATGTGAACTGGAATACTTGTTCACATCATGGTATAGCATAGTTATATTAGGATAAAATGGATGATGAATGCTTTCGCTCTAGCTTCGACCGCACCTTTGGCCTCAACGCATTTGTTGTTGCTCGTAATGGACTAAGCGAGACCAGTTATGAAATTCCGGGAAGACTATTAATTTACTGCATTTATGACAATTCAAGATGGAAGGTCATCAAATTTACGTATGGGAAGGCACTGATTTCCCTAGCATATACATAGTCTATACACCTCGTTCCCGAAACTGTTGGGAACAATTGGGGACGCAGATAGGCTACTATTCACGTGCCACTATTCGCTGCACACAATGCCGGACTGAATATTTAGAACCTGGGCTATGACTTCAGTTCGTTGAGGAAAGACTTGTGGATTTGAATACCATATGGACTGACCCATCAATATATATATATATTGGTTTCCACCATGATACACGTGCCAAGAGCTCTTGAATCAGACTAGCCTGGGAGACTCTCGCCCCACCTTCCAACCTCACTTGGCTTTCTAACTCATATCCACGCCCCTCTCAAGATCTGTTCTTCATCTGAAAAGAGGCTGGATCCTTCACCTCTCTGCTGTGACGATTCTACGATCCTCAAAGCTCAACTCGAAACTCAACTCAGTCACAAGTCAAACAGAGCTTCAAGGTGGTGTCATTCGCGTGTCCGAAAAGGGGGATCTACTGGGTGCCTAGAGAGCTTAGAGCTGTCGCATAATTATTGTGAACCCCACAGGCTACGAAAATATGGCCTTTCGAGCAAGTCCGTAAACTGAGCCGATATTCGATACCGCGTTTTGATCTCTCCTCATCATGCCAGGTCGTAGGGCATGTGACAGATGTTTCAAGTACAAGCAAAAATGCAATTTCGACGACGGCGAAGAGGCGTGCCTGGAATGTGAACTGTCTAAGTCGGCATGTACATCATCACGTTTGCGAGTCCGGCAAGGACGACGTCCAAAGGTCAAGAAGCTTGGCCCAGAAGGCTCAGTCCAAGTCTGGGATGTTAAAAGTCCATCGAACAGCATTGTCACAATCACCAAGAAACTCAACCCAGAAGGCTCTGTCCGGGTACGGGATCTTGGAAGTCCATCGAGAAGTGCAGTCGCACCCATCGAAAGCTACACATACAAACCGCAAGATTTACACCGACTTCTGAGCTTCAATTATTGGGGATCTCCCAAGTTTCTCACGGTAGCAGAGCTCACTCTGGACTTACGAGAGAGTGGCCTGGAAACATATCCCATCTCCCACGACAGCCAACTCACATCTATGGCATCTCCGTTCCAAGTCGACTCACCTGAAGTTCTCAAACTATTCACTGATACCTACGACTTATTTATGCTCGGTCCGAGTTTTGCTTGGGAAATGCGTGCTGCTTTCCAACACTCTTACCTCTGTTCGCCAGTTCTGCTGCACGACATCATCGCTGTGCTGTGGGCGACGGTCAAGCGGGCCAGGAACAACGTAGCCGCGTGGGACCAAGACGATGTGGCTCGAGGTGCGGTTAGCCTGCAGCAATTGCGAACTGCAAAGATTTCTGGCATTGGGGACGCTCTGGCAATCCTGGCCCTAGGGCAAACTCTGGCGGCTTTTGACCTACTTACCAGCTGCAACGGGTCAACGTCTATCTTGCGCTACTCCCTTGCCTCTATCAGTCCGTGGTATAAGGGCGTTGCGATGAATCCAAAGCTGGACCCTGTCATTATCGCATCGGTTTTCTGGGACACCCTGAATTGTCTATTCAAGCGAGAAGTCCCGATTATAAAGCACATCTCGAGGGACTTTCCTGTTGTCGATCGCATGGCCGGACTCTGCACAACTCTATTGCCGATATTCTACGACCTTTGTGTGGCAAGCAAGACCTCGAAGGACAACTTAGAAGCGGGAATAGAAGTCGACATCTGTCGTCTCGAACAGATCCAGCAGAAGATCTTTTGGTGGAGTCCAGAACCTCAATTGACATTGGCGGACAACTTCTCCAACCAAGAAATACTGAAGATGGAAGCACAAGCTTCAATGTACCGGACAGCAGCACTGTTCTTCTGCCATCGAACTCTACACCCGATCGGCACCGGCGATAACATTGCCAGGGACCATGCAGACAACATCATGTCCGACTTTTCAAAATACTCCGCAATGCTCAACCCAGGAGAACGTTTGCAGAATGTTGGTTTCCCAATTCTCCTTGTAGCCCTAGAGATCCAGGATTTGCCAAAGGACATTTGGAAACATATTACACTATCAGCTGCGGCTCCGATTTTCGAGGCCAAAATATCTGCTATGATTGATTGGGTGTGGATGGAGAGGTCTAATGGCAGTAGAAATTTTCTTCTCGATCTTGTCGAACGTGGTCCGGATTTTGTCGTCATACCATGAGCAAAGCACGGTTGAAGATAGGAGGTAGGATAAACAATCGCTACCTGAGTAAATTCAGTGATGATACTTGTGTGTTCAAAAGCCAAGAATCAAATTCACGCGAGAAAGTTCAGGTCTTTCACAGCTCACCGGGTGAACAGCTCGGAAGCGCAATCATAGGTCGAGGGCAATTTAACGACCAGATTCACGATCTCCTTGGCTAACTGTGCGATATGATATGATTGAAAAATATTAAATGTTCAATGCTGGCCGCTACTCGTGTACAAAATCTAACAATTAACAAACAGGTATCATTCCGCCCTACACCCTCTTTCCAAACTGTATCCTCTCCAAAAATTTCAACACTCCCGCCGCCACAACATCCGGACTCTCAAACATTGGTGCATGCCCAGCTCCTGGCACAGGAAGAATTTCTGAATCTGGAAAGTTAGATGCCACCCATTCGGCTTCCTTGAGCGGTTCGCTCCAGTCAGGATCCTTATCCCCCATGACCACCAATGCCGGAGCCTTGTTCTTCTCCTTCCCAAGGTACGGCTTCACAACATCGTGATTGACTCCTACAACAGTCGCATGAAACGCAGACCACCTTCCAGGACGCTGGAGTAATGCCGTTGAAGTCGCTGCCCTTTCCTTCGCCTTGTCCCCTAGACCAGGCCACAACGTCCCAGCGTAACCGCGCCACACAAATGGTCCCCATGGCCAATAGAGCGCGACACGCATTATGAAAAGCATGAGAGCACTCCCTCCATTCCGAAGGAACGGACCAAGTAGAACCAAGCCAGCTACAGACTCTGGACTTTTCCCTGCCGCGATGACACTCGCTCCTGCGGAACACGAAGCACCAGCGAGAATAGCAGGACTACCACCCAGAGCACCGATGATGGCGAGGTAATCATCTGCTATCGCTTCATCACCGTAGTGATTGAAGCCAGTGGTACTGTCACCGTGGCCGCGAAGATCGACGCGTGCGACTCTGTATCCTGCGGCAACGAGTTTGGCAGCGAGGGGGGCGAAGGCGTCGCGAGTGTCACCCATGCCAGGCGAGCATACTATTAGAGGGGCATCGCTTTTGCCTTCTACTTCTACGGCGATGGTTCCACCATCGATAGCGATCTGTGTGATAGGCATTGTCGTCGTGAGGCGAATGTGATGTTTTGTTGGAGATGGAAGAACAAAGTGTTGTGGTTTTTAGTCAGGTGTTTTCTGGACGTAGTATGTTTGGATTGTGTAGGCGGAATGGAATGGCAGTGTGAAAGATGAAGATGCAAGCTTAGTTGAGAAGCCTACCATCATATATATATACATACAGTGTCGGGCGCGATTGATAAGCGAACTGCAGTCGAGCATTGGGTGAAATATCATTGGACCTCCACCCCTGTTTCATCCTGCCGCCTAGCATCCCTCGAACAGGGCCCTTAGATAATAATGACAGTTCGTGTAACGAGCCGCAAAGGTTCTAGGTTCATCTCTACATGGAAATTCCCCTCAAATCCAAACTTCGGGATAACCTCTCACGATGGAGTTAGTCGCGTATTGAGCCACAAAGGGTATAGCTCCGTCCCGACAACAACATCCTCGCCGTTCAGATGCTTAAGCGAGGCAGCTACCATCGCGCAATGAGCCGCAAGAGGCTTAGTGTCTGCAGTTGCAACCGTTGTGGCTGATGATTCCAAGTCTACAACGGCTACATCTGCGTCTGGCAACCGAACAGAACGGTGGTAGCCCAGCCAAAGCCAGCAGAAGCGCAGCATACTCATCATACGAGCACAGTTCTGTGCCTCTTATTGGTGGGTTCGTATATCGGACACAGATCCGTCGGGCCGCAATATCATGGTCAACGTCGGGGGGCGTTCTAAGGGGTGTACGACTTGCCGAAAGAGGCGTGTCAAATGCGGTAGGTCTTTGCATCTTGTACTGTATTTTGAACGTACTCTAGCCGGGCGACGGATGAACTTACCTCCTGTAGAGTAATAGTCGGACTAACTAACAATCATGAAGATGAAGAACACCCCACCTGTTTACGATGCCGAAAGAGTGGCTTGGAATGCGACGGCCCTAAAAGAGCCACCACGTTCATCGTAGGGAAAGTGATCAAATCTCGACGGAGCACGAAAGACGGCTCGAAAGACCCCGACACGGATCTATCGTTTTGTCACAGCCACATTCCTCAAGTGGCTTTACTCGGCAGCAGTCAATCCGAGGTGTACATCTGCTTTGCCTTGAAACATCTACGGCGTGGAGGCACGATAGAGTTGACTACGAGGACTATTCAGTCCACCGATATCGTGCCAGCTCGGGCCCCGGCCACTATTCATCATGGCCATATCTCTCATCAAGCCATCTTAAGCTTTGCTGCTATCTTCTTCGGGACGCAACATCGCCAAGCTGAGATCACTCGCATGGGATTCGCCTTGTATGGCATGGTACTACAGCGGCTCAACGAAGCTTTGTCAGACCCAGTTTACAACACCAAAGACGATTTGATCTACGCGGTTGTCACTCTTGGCATTCTGGAGACGTTCGTCTCGACAGGCGCAGGGAACCATCTCAAGCATATGGCTGGACTTGAACGGCTCTTTGCTCTGCGAGATCATAGCATACCGATTTCGTACGATTCGGCGGAGATGTATAGGAGTTTGAGACAGATGATCATTTTTGCGGCCCTGCGATCGAAAAAGGCGTCGATTCTGGCTCGGCCTGAGTGGAAGAAGCAGCTGAGGGAGCAAATTGATTCGCCGGATGAGTTGCAGAAGCAGGAGCTTTTCGATGTCTTGGCAGATTGCACGGTCCTACTTTCTGCTCGCGGCCAGATACTGAGTGGCTCGGATGTGTCTTCTCAGATGATTTTCGATAGGTTTGGAAAGCTGAAGGAAGATGCTCTGTCTCTGCTGGCTCAATTATCCTCCTGGAAAGAACGATGGGATAGCGACACGAGACACCACCCCACTAGAACGCCTCTCCCCCGAAATCAGCCTCTCCAAAGGGAGACAGATCCCCAAGAACATCTGTTGCCATTCACAACGAATTTAGAATACCCAAGCGAAGCCATCGCGATCACAACAATGCTATACAACATCTCCCTTATCCACGTCCTCCAAGTCCTTGCCCTCCTCACTTCGCCCCCCGAAAGCCAGCCGTACTACTCACCACCAACCACACCGCCGCTCCAGCCCTCACTCACAAGCGACGCTGGGAATTTCCTGCGCGATCCACCGCATTTCCCAAATATGTGGCTAGATTCTTATTCCCCCACCAGTACTCAACAACAGCAGGAACTTAATCCTTTCATCGTCGCTCAAAGTGCCCCGATCGTAGACATCTGCCGCAGTATCTCTTACCACCTCTCTGACCCTCAGAGGGCAACTTCGTCGAACCTTTATTGGGGTGTTGCTACCGTGTGGATCAAAGTTGGTGGTGAGGAATCTGCGGTTGGACGGTGGGTGTGGAGGATGTTGGTTGAGAAGAAGTCGATTCTTGTTAAGAGCTTGAATGTTCTGGCTGGTTAGGTTGGCTTGGTAATCCGGAGATGCTTGATGGAAATAACAACTCTTATAAGCTGTATGTTTGTGTTTTCGAGATATCTTGTTTTTGTCTCTAGGCCCACTAGTAGGATGTATTATGTTGGAGTCAAGTCACGGAGATCAATACTAATTTAGATTGAATATTATCGATGAATATATATCCTACGAAGTTCCTCCTTTACCGTCCGCTGTATCTTCTCAAGACATCCTTTTTTTCTTCTTCACTACCTTGATTACTCAATATCAAGTCGCTTTGTCAAATCACTTAATCTGCATTCTCCATTCATATTGTCTTCTCCCAATCCAAAACAAACCCACCAAGAGAGGCCGTCCTCCGACAACTATGATAAGCGAGGCAAGGCCTCCAAGTTCTAACCCACTTGTTACTGTGCCCCTGAAAGACTTTTTTTAGTGTGTGCTATAGATGCAAGCCACCAGGTGGTGGGATTTTAGAGCGCTTACCTCAGAAGATGCACACTCGGGCTTGAATATTTTAAACATTCGCGATTACACGGATAGAAACATTCCATGGTAATAATAGATAGTCAGTCGTTGCCTTGATTTTCTAAACACATGTCAGATCAAGATCTCTAAATCTTACCGGCAGGATTCTTTACATGGATGAAAAGTTCCAAGCCTAGAAGGATCTAGCATGTACCCAACCTTCGTGAGATACTTAAAACAGCTTTCGCTAAGCTTTCAAAGTGACACGAATCCAATCAGCCAACCAACCAAAGTACAGTACAGTACTGTATCGGATAAAAGATAAGACATGCATCTCGCCATGCACGTAACTGAAGATAGATAGCACAGCATACTGAACATCAGCCTTGTTATCTCACGTCAATCCTATTTGAGACCTACAGTAAGAGTCACATACATACCTTATCTCTTATCTCACTCCAAGCCTTCTCCTCATCACAGTACTGTAGGATCCGATAGTATTCTCTCACAGGGACACAAGATGCAGCATCATGACAACCGACCCGTCCATACATACATACATACAGCACTCAAAACAGGCACGCACCGTCGCGAGGCCGGAATAGGGAAATAGCGTGGCGTTATGCCTCCGTCCGCCGTCCAATAGATATCTCATGTATCTTCACGCTGCAGATGAGCCTACCCATCTCGGCACGACCGCCCGGCCCGTTCAGGTCAGTTCAGTCGGACGCATCCTTGTAAGCTGCAGATGGCTGGCTGGATGGGTGGATGGATCGATGGATGATGGATGGATGGCTGCAGCACGTCAATAAATAGCCACGCGTGCTGAACGGGACCAGGCTTGAAGGTTCGAGCAAACAAAGCTCTGCGCTGCTGGGTTGCAAACAATGCCTTTCTTTATCCTTCCCTCAGTACGACCGGAAGTGCTTTGGAATTAAAGAAATGTTGTACTTGGAAATCAAAGATAGATAGCAGGAGTTAGGGAAACCTTCGGGAGCATCCCCATCCTCCGCCTGCATCCATCGGTCGCTAAAGCCACCAAATTCCCCTTTTTTCCCTCTCCTGGTGGCGCAGATCTCCCGCTCAGCTCCCCCAGTCCAGGCCGGGCCAGGCCAGCTCAGGCTTCTGATCAGCTCGTTCTCCAACTCCCCAGCGCGCGCGCTCCAAGCAAACCTAGAACATTCCCCATCGAAAAAAAGACACCTCCACAACCACATCTCGAACCCATCGGGAGTACGTACAGTACATACGCCGCAGAATTGGAGAAGATTCCCCATCCTGCTTTCCTCCCTTCGATCAACCCTTCGATCAATCCGCCCAACGAAACGAACCGAGCCAAACAAACAAACGAACAATGCTCACCCAACTCCCCTCCCTCCTGCTCACCCTCCTCCTCCTCCTCACCACCCCTCTCCTCACCCACGCCCAAGTCGCCAACGAGACAATCACGCCCGAGAACTCCGTAAACGCAAAGATCTCGCCGGGGAACAAGAAGTACGAGTACATAGGCTGCTATGCCGAGACGACGCTGAACAACGGCACGAACGGGCTGCGCGCGCTGAACGCCGGCAAGACGGAGAGTGTCGATACCTTGACCGTTGCGAGCTGTTTGGATTTCTGTAGCGCGGATGGGTATGAGTTCGCGGGAGCCGAGTATACGAAGTACGTTTATTCCTGTTTTGCTATGAGTTGATTTGCTCGAGTCTATTCCATTCTACTCCATTCCCTACCTACCTACCTATCTCTCTTCCTGTTCCCCTTTCACAGCGATTGTAGTCGGGTTTTTTCTTTCTTCGTGTTACTAACTCAACCCTCCTCCCACAACAGAGAATGCTGGTGTTCCCACTTCCTCTCCTCCATCGCGGAGAAACTCGACGACAGCGCCTGCGATCTGGCCTGTATAGGAAACACGACGCAGATCTGTGGCGGCGCACTTAAATTGAGCGTCTACACGTTGAAGAGCTCAAAGAAGGGCGCGGCGGGAAAGGTCGCGCGTACGGCGCCCGTGGGGAGTATACTAGCGTTGGGGATCGCGATGGGGGTTTTGTTGTGCTTGGCTTAGACGGCTGGGAGAGAGGGAGGGAGGGACAGGTTTGGTTGTAATTGTGATGGGCAGGGAGGAGATGGTCAATTGGGAGTGCGAGAGGGGAGGGGGAAAGGCGAGGTGTATATCCTACTTGTTGGATTCGTGTTACGCTATGCTGGACCGATTTCCATATGTATCGGGAAAGAGGCTAGCCTCGTACTCACGGAGCACATATACCACTGGAGAAGCGGAGCGGAGCTTGCTTGCTTGATATATATGGGCGGCGTGTGAGCAACGGTCGTTCTGGAGTTCCGAATTTCTATCGGCTTTATTGTCCTTCAGCGGTTGGAAATGTTTAAAGTTGGTGTTTGTTTGTGTTTCATGAGGTCATGGGCACTTGGTATTGCTTGCTTTCTGCGAACTAGAGGGATAGACCGAGTGAGATCTGGCGTTCTCGCACAGAGGAGATAGGGAGGGATGAACAGACGGCAAAGCAAAAGTATAAAGTTGTTTGCTGGTTTCCTTTCATTGGTAAGGACAGTATACTTAGATGAGAGCAGCTAACGGGCTACTAATAATGCTACTATAATTCTAACTTCCCGAGTCCGCGTTCCTTGACTGCTAATTGGACTTTATCTTTGATGCCGTGATACGCATCACTCCATATCTTCGTGCCTTCGTTGTTCTCGTCAGATTCATCAATGAGCCATTCGAGCCACTTCACTACTGCAGCTACTTTGCTCATGTCTCGCTCATCTAGCACCACTCTTCGCAAATACCTCTCCATGGCTGCAACATCATCGGGATGTGGCCCGTCGTCTGCAAATTCTTTGTACCACGCGCTAAGCGTGTCTCGTAATTGAGGCAGTGTGCTCAGTTCTTTTGTTGTGAATGTTGGTCGAGGCTCACGAGGTGGGAGCCGAATCTTTCGCTGACCGAGGGGAGGTAGGTCGGGAGGTCGCCGCTTCTTCAGAGCTGCTGTGGTCATCAAACCGCCTTTCTTTTCAAGTCTTTTGCGTCTGTGCTCGTCCATGATCTCTTGACGCATGTCTTCTGGCAAGGCAGCGAGAAAGTCTGGATCAAAAGTGTCGGATGTATATCCATCTGAATCGCCTCCTGGGTCTCGAGAACTGTTTCCTTTGCTCGCAACAAAATTGGCTTGAGTGAGAATGGAATGCGGGTCCGGTTTGATTTTTGCACGAGCACCTGGTGGACGTCCTCTGCCGCGTTTCTTAGTTGGAGTGGTCTTCTTCGGAGGAATGATGTGAAGACCTTTGCGAGGGGACTGTGGAAGGAGGCCTTGCTGGGCTGGAACTGCGTGGCCTGCGTAAGATGCTAGCACCTCTGCTTTCATATCATCCGGTAGTGCTTCAAACACTTCTGGATCCAGCTGAGAAGGCAAACTTTGTGGTTCTTCTGGAGCCAGACTGTTGGATCTTGACTTGACGAATGGAGATTGAGCTCTGGACACAGGCCTGCTTTTGCTCTGTGCCATGAGCTTCGACCTGATGTCTTGGGGAAGTGCGGCCAGTACTTGAGGATCAATCTGGCTAGGGACAATGAACTGTGTGCCCATGACATTCAACACCTTCTTAGCACTCTGGTCTGCAGCATTGGCTCTAGCAATAGCGGCTGCAGGGTGGACAGGAGGAGTGTCTTTTGTTTTCTCGGGACTTTCGATGTCGTCTGTCATATCCTTACCGAACAGCAAGCGAGCAGTTGCTGGCTTCGGTCTTGTAGGGGTGACTGCTTCAACGATAGGATCCAAGGGTGGCTTGAAATTCGACTTGTCATTGCCCATGGGCATGTTCTTGGGTTTGGTCGGCGTATGTGGATCATCAATAGGATCTTCGGTAATTTGTTTTCCCAGCTTCGGTGGCGCAGCTCCCCAGTTGATTCGTCTTTGGCTACCATCTGGCATGCTGGCAGCAGAAGCCTTCATAAGTTCCAGTTTTGTCATCTGAACCCCAAGCCCTCTGAGTTCACCAGGCGAGAAGCCATAGCTTCGCAGGACAGAGACGGCCTCCCGTCCGATAACCTCAGCATTGTTCGTCGCAATTCCCAGAATGATACTCTTGTTGAAGGTATCGCATTTCCCATGGCCCAAATGTTTAGGCGGATCCAGGGGAGCATCGGCAGACTTTCTCATGATTTTCATAGTCAACTGTCGCCCCTTGACACCTTGATCAACGAGACGACGCTGAAGCTCGATGCAGAGATTCTGTACAAACTCCTCAGCCTCGGGTTGAGAGATGAACCGTATACCCCAATTGACCTCAGCAGAGACCGACTTTCGAACGACTTGCTCTCCAACTTCGGCACGATCGATACCTCGAGAATAGTCCCATATCTTCTCCCCAGTCTTGGGGCCAAGTGCAGTTATAAGACGATCTTTAGTCAGTTGTCGAACGTCCTTGACAAACTTCACTCCAATCTCCTCGAGCTTTCCTCCAATGCTGTACGCGACACCAGGTAGATCTTGGACGGTAAGCTCGCCGATGAAATCCAAAACCTCTTCAGGTTTGATCTGATGTTGGCCCGCTGGTTTGGCTTTGCGAAGTGCAACTTTCGCAAGGAGGATATTGGCTCCGATTCCGACTGACACAGCGCACCCTGTCTTTTCTTTGATTTGCATTCGAAGACCGTCGGCGATTTGGTCTGCTCTCTCTTGTTCCCTCCAGATGCTACCCTCGGAAATTCCTACGCCATCGGTGCCACCTGCAGGTAAGCAGAGACTGGATATATCAACCAATGCTTCATCCACGCTCACACTTTGCACAATTCCTCCAACATTCAAGATAGCATCGTAGAATCCTCTGCTAGCTTCTTCATATGCCGGAAAATCATAGGGCAGCACCTTGATGCTTGGACACAATTCCAAGGCTTTCTTCATCCACATCCCATTCTTCACCCCAAAACTCCTGGCAGGATAGTTGCAGGACGCTATCTCACTGCCAGTTCCACTGCCATGAGCAACAACTGCCGGTTTGTCAACATATTCTGGAGCGTTCTTAAGAGAGACTGCACAGAAGAAGCTGTCAAAGTCAACGTGCATGACATAACGTCTAGCTCCTGGCTTCCTCTTCACTATCACTTTTTGAGAAGCAGATTTCTCGGATGCCATCTGTTGGAAGCGGGACTTCAAGTCGGATTTCCAGGTAGACAGATGATGGAGACGAGATTCCGAGTAGAACTGCTTTAGAAAATCTGGGTTTGCAGTTGAAGACTTTCTAATGTTGGGGTCGGCTAGTAAGATGGCATTGTGCTCTTCAGCTGTCATGATTTTGGCTTTTTTGGAAGGGGAGGGGCTCTCGAGGTCGTGTGACCATTTCAGAGGGTTGGAAAGCCCACTGGCTTTAGATGGGGTCGTCAATTCTGGGATGTCGATTTGTTGGATGGATGGCTTGCTGGCATCTGTTGATATCTGGGCCTCCTGGTCTTCTCTCTTAACAGGCGCTGCCTGCTCCATTTTGAGTGGGCTAGACCTCCGCGCTGCATATCCTATTGTAGCACTGTTCAAAGCATCTTCCAACGAAGACGAGACCTCAAAGTCACCAGACGACTCTGGATTCTCTAGCAGTTTCTTGACCTTCAATGGGACCTTCTGTTGTTCCATAGGTTGTTGCTGTGGAGCCAAATCTCCCATGAAAACACCCGTCCCATTGAGCACAGCATTTTGCGTACTCGGAAATTGAGCACCATCCTCTTGATCGATATCATCAACGAACGACTGGACCTGGCTAGTGTACCAACTCGTGTTCATCTGGTCTCGATACCCTCGTTGCTGGGTGTTGGCCTGACTGACCATTCTCCCATCACTAAAGCCCAGAAGTCGCTGTCCTACACCCTCATCGACGACTCTATACGCATCCCACGGCAACAGTTTCCCCGCTGCCACACTATCCACAATCCACGCCGGCTTGACGATACGATACTTGCGAAACTCAATAGCCTTCTTCGGCGTCAGACTCGCCGCAATGATATGCGTAAC
Organism: Rhexocercosporidium sp. MPI-PUGE-AT-0058; assembly: GCA_020746875.1. NCBI lineage: Eukaryota > Fungi > Ascomycota > Leotiomycetes > Helotiales > Rhexocercosporidium > Rhexocercosporidium sp. MPI-PUGE-AT-0058. Next base: position 1,415,229 of record JAGTJL010000002.1, read on the forward strand.
GGTCGTCTTGCCATCGAGATACTGCATGAACCCCCCTCCATGAGCCACAATCAGATGATGGAGATCATTGAGCGAGGGCTGCGTGTATCCATTCACGTGTGTCACGATACCGCGAAAGATCTTAGGCTTATCCGCCGACTCCAATCGCAGTTCCGCGTCGAGATTCTGCAGCTTGATCTTTTTGCGGCGGAAGTAATCTGAGAAGCCTCCGAAGTTCGAGCCTTTGTACTCTTCGCCTTCTTCATCTTCGAAGGTGTGCGCTTCGATACGTTTCCGTACGGAATCGGAGTTTTTCTCTAGGCGGCTGCCCATCTTGATATTGTTGGATTGTCCGTGAGGTGGACTTGGCCTGGAGTAAGGGCTATCTCAGGATCATAATTTGGTGAGGGCGAAGGGAAGTGTGGTTATCACGAACGATTGCTTGCCTGGAAGAAACCCGGAGAGCGCGTCGACGTGGCACGCCAGCACGTGCGTGGCGAATCTTTCGGCTTCTCTCCGGCTATGCGACTACGAACTTCTCTCATCCTCAGGTCGAAAGTATCGATGTGCACAACCATCAAACAAGTTGCTGAGACAAGAGAGAAACCTAATGGTGAGGCTCCATTGCGAGGGGGTAGTGTAAGACAACAGTTCGGACTCTGGCAGCCGTGAAACAAGGGCAGGTCCTCGTGGAGGCGGCTGAACTCTTAGTGGCATCGTCATCGATTCTAGTGTGATACCAAGGCCAGGGTATCAGTAAACAATAATCTCATCTCACCCTTTGGACTCTCATTTTGAATCTCATCTTCTCATTCTTTCCTCTTTGATTTTGCGATTTCTTCCCAGACATGTACTATGATAGAAACTAGAAATGTCTCATAATCATCAAAATGAGAGAGCGCCACTCCTCTCAAACGGCAGTAGCTCTTCTCCCAATTCTCATGAAGAGAGACACGTATGTACACATTTCAAAATTATATCTACAAGGTAACTTACAGCTCCATCTAGCTACTAGAATTCAGCAAAGAAGACGAATCCAACCCCCGAAACTGGTCGGAATGGAAGAAACTCACCAACATCGCCGTGATAGCATCTATGTCCAGTAAGATCTTACTTCTGCCACCCTCCTCCGTTCCCATCCCTTCTAACAGAAATACTAGTTCTAAGTCCGCTCGCCAGCTCAATGTTCGCACCGGGTACCGAGCAGATAGCGAAATCCTTGAACACGGCCACGGAGGGCGTGATAGGATGCCAGACCGGCTTCGTAGTCATGCTCGGTATAGGCCCGTTGATTCTGGCGCCGCTGTCTGAGACGTTCGGGAGGAAACCGCTGTATCTTGTCTGCTTTACAATCTTCACTTTGATCCAGATACCTACTGCTCTAGCCAAGAGCTTGCCGGTTCTGATCACTATGAGGACGATTGCTGGGTTCTTTGGAAGTACGTATAAATGCCATTCAAGATGCATACTACTGAGAGGATATGACACTAACATGAGATATAGGTATCGGTATTGCCAATGGAGGCGGTACAATAAGTGATATGTACGCACCTAGTGAGAGAGCTGGTATCTTCGGATGGTATCTCCTGGGTCCTTTACTGGGACCAACAATCGGTCCCCTCCTCGGAGCGATAATCCTCGACAACCTGCCTTGGCCATGGCTCTTCTGGATTCTGTTGATGATCTGCTCCGTAGCCGTATTATCAGCATACTTTTTCCTCCGCGAGACAGTACGTGTATACCATCTCTTCGCTGATATCTCCCCTCTCAAATTTGAAATGCAAGATCTAGGCCGTCAAATCCATAAGCCAGGCTCAATTTCACTTCCTCCCAAATCTCTCAAAGGCTAGCCTAACCATCATCTAGTACGTTCCTGCAATTCTCGCAACCCGCAAAAAAGCCCTCGAAGCAGAAAACAACACATCCTATTTCTACCAGAACGAAGACCTGCGACCCCTCCCCATAAAACTAACGCAATCCATCAAACGCCCCCTCCTAATCCTCTTCACGCAACCAATCGTCATAACAATGGCTTTGTACCAAGCCCTCCTCTTCGCCATAACATACAGCATGTACACGCAGTTCCAATCCATCTACGGCGGGCTCTACAACTTCACCACCCTCCAAGTAGGCCTCACCTATCTCGGGCCGGGCCTCGGTTTCCTAACCGCCGTCTGGTTCCTCGTCCCTCGCATCGGAACCCTCTACAACGCCCTGACAAGGAAACACAACAACACCCCGAAACCCGAATACCGCCTGCCCCTCGCGAACATCGGCTCCGTCCTCATCCCCCTCTCCCTCTTCACCTTCGCCTGGACAACCGAATACCATGACCATATTCATTTCATGGTGCCGGTGACAGCAACGTTCTTCTACGGTATCGGACAAGTGGCTATCTTTAACGCGGTGCAGAATTATTACATCGATGCTTTTGAGAAGTATGCGGCTAGTGCTATTGCGGCGGGGAGTCTGTTCAGGAGTGTGGTTGGGGGCGTGGTGCCTGTTTTCACGGGGGGACTGCTGGAGAGGGTGGGAATGGGGTGGGGGTTTAGTGTTTTTGGATTTGTGAGTTTGGTTTTGGCGCCGAGTCCGGTGTTGTTTTATTGGTACGGGGAGGGGTTGAGGGAGAGATTTAGGATTGAGTTGGATTGAGGGTATATTGAGTGGACTGTGGAGAGTAGAATTGTGGATGTGATGAGTATTTGGGTATATGAGATATAGACACACGCAGAGAGGGAGAGACAAATATACTTACTCCTCTAAAATGGAGATGCCAGGAAATAATGAATGAAGTATGTGCCTGGTTCATTTGCACTCTTTGTTTATTTATAGAGATCGGGATCGAGACAGATACAAGTAAATTAGGGTGAAGATCAAGTGTCAAGGACAACAAGGTCATGGAATCCACGCTTATGTTGCTGCCTCCTCCTTGAATGAAGACCCACACAACTCTCTGTTACCGTTCCAATGTATAGACACATACGGAAAATGAGGAAGTCGATTCAATATACGAGTCGCATACTGACAAAACTTCGGGACTGATCCAGAACCGACTGAATGGGAAAGGGAGCACGCGCCGCCCTTGAGAGGACTCAGAGGAGTACAACGAGACAGATAAGGCAATAGATCGCATGTGATTCTTCCATCCATTCCACTAGGTACAGTCCCGAACCCAGCGCCACCAGGCACTCAAATCTCGCTTAGCGAGGTATCCTGACAGAAATGCGAGGTTGACATTGAATCGCATCTGCCACACATAGTCATGACGATGCTCGTCTCACCGGCTGTTCCTCTGCAGGTACCGGTATATTTGGTACAGGATATCTGATTCAAAGGCCCGAAAAGAAGTGCATGAGGAACTGCACTTCAAGATCCGCTGGTGTCAAAATTCGTCGCCTTACCCACTGGATGGAGCACAACTAGTACGTAGACCCAGGGAACATTCGCAGATCTAAGTGGAATGCTTAGCGGATGTGTAGTAAGATGCAATTTAAATTGGGAATATAGGTGACTGCAACGGCAACTGCAACTGCATGCCCCTATTCTATCAACCTTCCTAGCATGCGTTGGGAAGCAAGCAAAATCCATAACAAGGACTACTGTATGACTGCATGCTGCAGGCTGAACTGCATGCACAAGATCAGTTGATTCTCCACGGCGTTTTCCTTCAAACTCTCAAGAGTAACAAACTACGCAGATCCGGTATCAAGATGATGATTGGAGAAGGTGTACTCGGCAGCCTCCACTCTTGTGTCCCCAAGACCGGAGCATAAGTTCCTTTGGCAATTGAGAACCAGTCAGATTCCTGCTTCGAAGCGGCCGCAGTTCCACTCGCAACTGGGCAGCAAGTATATGGGGAAGGTCCAAGAAAAGAATTCCGAATGCAAGCGGAACTTGATACCAAGTGACAAAAAGCATTCTGAAAATGTAAGAGCCCACCAACCCAAAGTGCAGCCGCGGATGCAGGGACTCATACTAGAAAAAGCGAACCCATCAAATTCTCATGAAATCTGATTCCTGTTCGGAAGCATTACTCGGTGGATCCACTTGAAGTCTGAGGATTCTCCAGAAACTGTGCCACAGGAGCCTGCAAGTTGATTCGTGGAATGAGTGCGCACAATTCAATGCTTATTTCACTTGGACTAACTTTTTCGAAACTCAGTTCTTCGCACGGTTGTGAGGGGTAGAAGCGAACAACAAAACAGTCGCTTTCGGGGCAGGAAAGCCTTCCCCATAGAAAGGAGGCACGGCTCCCTGTTGCAGAGGCACCACGGGATGACGATGCCGAGTGATGGAGCAATTCGGGATACTGCCCGACGAAACGTCAAAACAAACTCTGATTTGAGCCGATCACTTCACCGCCTATAAGATGTGCACTCAGCGCTCCTCTATGATGTCGTCCCAAGCCGAATTCTGGTGGTGATGAGCAGTAAAGTGCTTCAAGCTTTGAACAAATGCGGCAGTCACCGGGACTGATAACTCGTTTTAAGAGGTGTTTTGCCCTTTTGAACCTGCATCCGGAAGATCTGGTCAAGGCTCCCAGTACCAGATTTCGTGAAGTTGAAAGATGGGTTAGTGTGGTAGGGTTGATGTCCGAGTCTTGATGAAAATCCCCGAGCAGGAAGCAATGTGGGTTGGGAGAAGGGCTGATCATCAGATTGATCTTCATAAGAACGACATCATTTCTTCTTACTGGCCCCCAAAGAAGAGCGAAAGTCTTCTACTACCAAACTTGACTAGTATCAAATCCTGCCAGCGGTGTTGTCCTCTCGTTGGACTTTTGGGAGAGTGATGCCTTCTGGAATACATTGAGGGCATTCGAGGTGTCAGCCATTGACAATGGGATTCAAGCCTGGCGCCAGGGAGAATGCCATTCATTGTCTCTTAAAGCACTTAATGAACTGATCCCGCCTGGTGGTCGAAGTCTTGAACTCTCATAGGCCACAGTGACCCAACTCAGAAAAATCAAGAGATTCTGTTAGCAGAGAATTCCTCACGATCATCGGCAGACGTGGGGAAGGAAGGGTTTATCGTTGGCCTCCTGCTTGTCAGGATGCTGAGGGACGGCGTGATTAAGGAGTACAGTAGTGGCAGCATCCCCCAGGCGCGGGTCAGAGATTGGTTAACAGGATCGTGATGTGAGACAAAGGAGTAAAAGAAGTGCTGATCGTGCAACGGGCTGCCCTGAGGAGAACAAGCGGCGGAGGCGACAACGGGAAAGGCGGTCGTTGATCTCTTGTCGTGAGACTGCGATGCCTGCCGATGATGTCAGGAGGGATGGGCGTGGCAAGGGTCGAGGAGCAGGAAGACGGATGATCCGTACGAAGTATAATGTGGGGTGTCTCTGTATCAATGCTGATAAACGCGTCAGCAGTTCGTACCTAAGGAGGCCGAGGCGCATCAATCTTGGGGCGCAAATAGAAGAAGACGAGAATAGTGTCTACCTGCAGTACGTAGTCTCTAGCAGTGCAAGCAAGTGTGAAAGAGCGAGACGATGAGAGCGTGAGGGCAGAAAGGAGGAGAGCTGAGAGGAGGAGGAGGAGATAAGCGAATGGCAGCGAGCCCCTCGAGGTGGGATGGGATGTTGACTTCTCCTCTCGGGTCAGCGCCTCAAGTCCCGTCCGTCGTGCAGGATGGTCACATGGTTCTACTGCACACATAACGCCTCGTGAACTCTAATGACGACCGGGATGTTCCCATTCGTTCGGGAAGTGTACTTACAAGTACAAAGTAGTAGCCTCTTCAACAGCGTCATTAATTTGCAATTTTGCTGGGCTCATACGATGTCGAAGGGTAAGGACATCGGTGATGCTACAGCTGAAGAGTAGGGACATGCTGATGAGGTTTGAGCAGGAACCATTACAGTAGTAATAGTACAGTACCTACCACATATAACATACTAGCAATAGTACCTACCACCTATAACATAGTAGCAGATAAGTAACCACGCTATGGACACTCGAGCACTCACCGTCTGTGGCAGAAGTGATGAGGGAATCTCCAAACCTCCAATGTTCTGTACTGTATCTCCATACATAACGGAATCCTTCAGGTGAAGTGGTACCACCAATCAAACACCAGTCTTCCTCAAGTATCGTAGCAGCTGTGAAGAAAGTAGATCAACCAACCAACCAAACCATACAAACCTTTGATGTTTCATTCTTCAAGATCTCAAGATTGCGAGCAACAACACGAAACCCCTCTTTCGTCGCTACACCTTCCACTCTGGGCCACATGCACTCTCATTTACTTCTACCTAGGTCTGTACCCCGAGTAGGCAGATGATGATCAACAACAGCAGCAATACTGTATGCACTGTATGTAATTAGCACCAACAACAACAACAACAACAACAACAACAACAACCCAGCAGAACCCACGATATCCACAGTCCGTTGCACTCTACTCTCTAATATCCCCCCACCCCTCCCGGGGCCATTCTCGGGCATGCATGCAGGGATCCGGGCTTCCATCACTGGATCGTCGGTCAACATCCCAGGACTCGTTCTTGGTGGGTGGTCTTGGCCTTGTACTGCTGCTGCTCTTCTCCACCTGACGAAGTTCGACGCACGCATCAACCTCCCGACTAAGTATACTTCACTAACTAACGGTCCTGTACCATCTCCTGTACAGTAACTTCAGGGTCCACACACCCTGTCCTGTCTCCCTGTCCTGCAGTCGCCTGCCACCACCTTTTTTGCCGTCCATCCACCACCACCACCACCACCCACCACCCACCACCAGCAGCCGCGGACAGAACTCCACCGCAAGCTGCACCCACCACACCACACCAGACCCCAACCTTCCCTCCCCGACTACTCGCGACACTACACTCACGCAATTGATTTCTTGATTCGAATTCACTTTTTCCCCTTTTCCTCCTTGCTGCACCACAGCAGAGAAGAAACAACGAACGAAGAGAGCGCCGCTTTTCCTCGTCCTGTCGTTCGAGAACAGCACGAACACTTTACAACCACACACCCTACGACTTCCCACACCGCATACCTACACCGAGAAGTCACGATACCTACATTGCAGTCAGTACCACGCATAGCACAGCAGTGCGGTAACGACGCTTCTCCTGCCTACCAGTGGAGCAAGCAGAGCAATTAAAACAAACTCTCTCCATTCCCAGTACCGAGGATATCTCGTTCCACGACATAACGCAACCCCCCTCCCCTCTCCACAACCCACACAACACATATAAAACAATGGCCTCACCTCCCAACCCAACCATAATGTCATCCGCCTCCTCGTCAAGCTCGTCCGTCCACGAAGAAGGCGGAGGTGGAGGAGGTGGCACACACCCGCACCCGCAACCAGCAGACACACAAACCAAGCGACCCCGTCTACACTCGCGCAAGTCAAGCGGGACCATCATCGTGCCTCGAGAGCACCCTCGAGTCGAGCTGAAGGAGGGCGACGAGGTGTTCGACGAGGATGATGCGAGGGCCATGAGTCCGAGGAGGAGTAGTCAGGATCTGGAGAAGATGAGTGAGGATGCGAAGGTGCAGTTGAACGAGTACGCCAACCCCCACCTCCTGCCCTTCCCAAAAATACCCACCAGACCAAAACAAAATCCTCTCCTCAAATACACGAAACCACCAAAATCCATAAAAAACCAACCAGGAAACCCAAGCTAACCCGTTAAACAGACACGCCAAGATCCTCCAGAAGTCCCTCCTCGAGATCTTCAACCGCATCGAGGCCGTGAAGGAGGAGCACGACAAGCTCGACAGCAACAACAAGTTCCTACAGAAATACATCGGCGACCTGATGTCGACGTCGAAGATCACAGCCACGGGCGCTGCCGGCGGACGAAAGAAGTGAAATGTCACGAGAGAATGGACTTGCCGCCGATTCTCTCCTACCCCGACTTCAGAACCACGACTGGCTCTGGTCACGGTCGCCTTTGTGTGGTACCGACACTGGGGGAGAGAGCGAGTCCGAGAGGACAAAAGAATTTTTTAACTGTATAAAAAAGCATGAGAGCACGACACCATGAGAAAACAGACTGGAGAGACACTGGGTATGGTGGCAGGATGATTTACATTGAAGGACAGCAGAGGCATTGCGGTGGCGTACTGTCCACATGATGAATTTTTATTTTATGGGAGGTGGCTCAATGGTATAAAGGCTCATCATCGGGTTTTGGATTTTAAGGCATACAGCGTCGGCGTCTTTTATATCAGTTTCTCATCATACCCGCTCGATGCATACAGCCAAACATCAAGATACAACGGTGGAACGGCAATCATTATGGGCAAGCCCGTTACAGGAGGATATCGCAGCTGTCAGTGAGGGTTGTACAATACATATTTAATGATAGCACTTTATGAACATACCTCCGGTGAGGCGAGGAGTAGCCGCGACGATTCGACAAATCCTATCGCTCTGTAATGAATACTTTTAACAAGTGCACCCCAGCCATGTGATCTGATTCTATCAGTCGCATATCAGATGATACCAAGCAATGCCGACAACAATAACTCAGACATTCTCGATTCCACCCAGGACAACCCTCTCATTTTCCTTACCATCCGTTCTTGTGCTCGCTTGAGATGGCTTTCTAATGGAGGGCGAAGACCTTGGCTCGTCCTCATCATCGATGACCTTCGCTGCTGCTGGCGTCACAACTCGCTGCCTCTTGGTGCCGCTGTTGTTCGTCGTAGCAAACGGCTGGCTGGCTCGGCGAGAAGGGTTCTCGTTATTCGCAAGAGCCGATCCGATCATTCCAGCCTGGCTGCCCATCGAGGCTGATGGCTGACTGGTTTTCCGAGCAGAATCATCATGGCTAATGGTATTTGGTTCTGTGGTTTCGAGAGGGTCGATCTTACTAGTTTGTGGTTTGCTGACTTTTCGAGTAGCGTTCTCATTGCCAATCGGATTGATGTTGATAGTCACCAGGGGCGAGTCCTGGATATTTTCTTTTCTGCTTTTGACGCTGCCGAAGTTTGATGATTTCAATGACATGGAAGGCTTGGACATCTGCTTCTCTTCTGCTTTCGCTGGATACGGAAGAGCCATTAGCTGACAAACTCTTGTCGCGAAAGACTCGAAAGACTCGAAACTCACCAGGACCATCGATGGTCATTTTGGAAGAGGCCCTCCGTGATGCCGCACTCATGTTACCAACAAGACCATTATCGGGCGTATTGGCCGGCGCAACTGGCCCAGCAGTGGCTGGCATCAGAGCCTCGCAAAGAGATTCAAAGGCTCCAGGCATCTGAATAGACTCGAACTGGCGACCTGTCTTCTCAACCTGCATGGGGTCTGAGACCTGGCGGCTACTGTTAGAGCGGGTATTGGAATTTGTATAATCTGGCATCGAGGTATCTGTTGTGGACGTATGTCGCCAGCCGCTGAATGCCGGATTGTTGGTGTTGTCAGTGACAAAAGGATCGTAAGCAGGCTGTCGTGGGAAGAGGGGTGGTGGTTGCATTGATCCGACGCCTGGGTTTGGAAAAGTAGATCTGCTTGACTGTCTGTGACGTGGAGAGTGACTATGAGCCTCAATAGCGTCGGATCCTTGTCGAGGAGAGAATTGCTGCGCAAAGTATGGACCGGCAATAGATACTTGACGCCACATTGCAGCATTTGGCCAAGCAATGGATGAGGCTTCAAGCACGTCTGCATGGTGACTCTAATTAGATGTGGGCAGCAACCACAAAGATACGAAGACCGCTTACCGAGTGGTGCATGTTGGAATGAGAATGAAACAATATTCTTGATGCGGTCAAAAGGATAGATCTGTTGTTCCCGAGAGAAGCCTTCTGAGATGACAACTTTGATCCTGCCTAGGTCGTCTCCTGCATTCCAATAGCTCTGGGACAGCAGTTCTTTGTGGAAGGTAGGGAATCTCATCTTCTCAAACTCGCCATGCTTGTCTAGGTCTATGAGCATCAGCGAATACACAGAGGAGAATCTGTAGAATCCGAAACTTACCAACACTGAGGTCAATGATAGCTGGCCATGGTCCGCTTCGGTCGAACCATTTGGAACTGTATCGTTAGCAAGCGTAGGTAGGCTCGTCGAAATTTGGACTTACCCAGCAAGTCTGCCATCGATGAAAAGTCGAGCTTCGAACATGACAACATCGGATGGCTTCTTCAGACTCTGACAATATCGACTGACCTCAGGATTCTGCCAGCAATGAACGGAGACGCGAAAAGGGGCCCCTGCCGGTAGACCTGGAATGAAGGACGTAACAGTTGGAAGTAAAAGGGGATTCAACTGCAAGTTATGTGATTCTGTTTGAGCTTCAGTATATACAATTCGGATGATTCAAAAGGATAGAAAGCGCAAGCACGCTTACCTGGATCTTGTATGACCTGACAACTGGTCTTGAACTCCTGCAGAGGGACCTTGTGCTGGTCAGGGAACAGGAGAACGTCCCAATTTTGGTAACGCATTTTGAATGAATGCAAGGCTCGTGACGTCGGCGATAAGCAAGTGCTCTTGTTGTTGCAGCAAGACTGAATGACAACTGTCGACCAGGGATTGGCAATGTGAAGTTGAAAAGAGTAGAAAGAGGAGAAGTTATAATTCTAAGAAAGAAGAGCTTATGCAAAGCGCGCCTTGATGTGGAAGTGACGCTGCGGATGTACCAAGGGAAGGAAGTTTGGATAGCTCAGGAAGAGGAAGTCGCCAATAATCTTGAACTGTGCAGAGAAGGAGCTACGTTACCTTATCAAACATAAAGATAATGATCAAGGCCATGAGATGTCATATTTCCCAGCAGAGAGATAAATTCACACTCGTTACTAGTTGCTACAAGATTGTCGCTACAAAGCAGAGTAACCGACTACTGTTGAGATAAATCTCGTCGAGGTGAGATTCGGGTACTTAGGGGACTTTGAATCCTCTTGAAATGCAGATACTAAAATGGTACTGATGGAGAGAAAGGTCTTAGAATTGCTGGTCATCCGTCCATCTAATGTTGACTAATATCACCACGATCAACTGGTTGCCAGCATCATGACGATAGAAAGCAATATAACCTCCAACTGCTTCACAACTCTCTTCCAATTCATATGTACAAATTGACTCTTCTACTGACTATTCATCACCTGGAGCCCTAGCCTAGAAGTAAGTTAGTAGCTGAGCGCAAAACATATGGATCTCGCCGGATAACATACCCTGACTGCATTCGGACCTCCCAATTCCCGTTCAAGTCCGCCCTCGAACTCCCTCGGCGCCGACTGCTTATCCGGGTATGACATTCCAACCACAGTACAAAGTCCAAGAACGGCTGCAATGAAACATCCAATCTGGAACAGGCCTTTCCCTGGCTTGGTGTGTGTGTATTCCTCTGGCGAAAACATCCCTAAGATATCATTATCCTCATGAACCGGCTCTCCGTAGTTCCGACGCTCCTGCTTGTCCCACCAATCTGCATGGGGATCGCGAAATTGTCGTTTGACTGGCGGTGGATTGATATATCCTCCATTCTGTACAGAGACAGTTAGCCAGAGATGAGGGGGATTGACTGGGGGAGCTGACCATTCCAGGATCCTCAACATCAGTCTGCGGCACAACGTTAGCTACACCTTCATCACTATACATGAAGTTTATGGTACTGACCAGTCTAGGATATTCTGTTCCAGTCTGCGCAACCCCTCGTTGTTGATTGAGAGCTACTCGTCGGACAATAGGGATGGCGTTTCGCAGCGGGCGTGCCGTTGCAATTCGCCGGGAAAGCATCTGGAAATAGTGTCAGTATCAGGATTTTACTGACATGTGGTGCTTGAAGCTGCATACCGTGAGTTTTGTAGCCGCAATGGGTAGATTCGATTGTGTCTCTCTCCTCAGTTGAGCTCACCTGGAGTTGTTGCGGTTCCAGCCAAGAATCGCGCTAGTGATTCGCTTCCTTCAGCATGGGTCGCCGTATCGATCGCTTTCCTCCGTTCCGTGGCAATTCAAATTTCTGTTGATTACCCCCAAACTCCCAAGTTTGCCATTTTTCTTCAACGGAGGCTGCAAACGAGCTCTGGGCATGCCAAAACTTCATATTTGGAATCTGATATAGACTGCGCGTCTTCCGAAGTTATTTTTGTCTCCTCAGATGACATATTCATGAAGTTCACGGTAGTGCCTTGCCCCCTCTTCTAAGAAGTCATGACACAGACCGCGTCGCCTACGCAAGACGAACAAAAAATACATGGTATGCGCAAACATCACTCGACGCGACAGGCGCAACATAGCTAATCAGTCTGCCCTTTAGAAGCTTCTACGAATGGCGATGAACCTACACAAGTAAATGGCCAGGAAGACGAGGCTGGAGAAGATGGGGAACCCCCGAGCAAAAGGCGTCGAGTCGTCGAGACTACACCAAATTCCAAACAGAAATCCAAAGACAAACTTCCATCCCCGCCATGGAAGGAGATCAAGGCCGAAGGATTATCGTCATTTACACAAGATGGAAAGAGGAAGTCTGGCAGGACAAATCATGTGCCCCTCGAGTTGCAACCACCGTCCGACAAGAGGCAGACACGAGGCGCTGTGCAGAAGGAATACTCGAAAGGCAAACATGGAATCGCGAATGGAACCACCCCATCGTCTCAGGCACGAGATCCACCCGCTACGTCAGTAACTGGAACAAAGAGACCTGGATCTGCTAGCACACCTTCCTCTCAACATCCTCCAAAGTCCCCCACCAAACCCGCGTCACCTAAAAGATCTCACCGCAAGTCTATGCCTAGCGAACAAGCAGCAACTCCAGTACGCTCACACAAGAAATCCTCGACGCCGAAGAATCCACAGTCTGCTCCAGTACAGGCTCGCACGTCTAAAGGACGGCGGTCAGGGAGGGCTATTGAGATTGCGGACGAAGAAGGAACTCCTCGGCCACAATCTTTAAAAGCAGACGACCATGCAGTCCCCAGTCCCAAAGCTATTCTTTCACGAATCAAATTCCGAGTCAAGTCTGCCACTCTTCCTCTAACGCACCCTGGACTCGTTCTGCCACGCCCCAGACAATATGATACCCTCAAAGAATACTTCGATCATGGAGCACACATACGAGTTGAGGACGGTGGGCTTTATGATGCAGAGGAGCCACCCGAGTACAGTCAGGATCAAATAATGAAGGACACGGACATCATACTGCGTGCCGAGGAAGCTGTCAAACCTGGTGGTATTTTGAGTGTGGAGAGATGTTCAGCCTATCAACCAGAGGCTACGGATCAGGTTCCCCGCCAGTATTCTCATACGGATCATTTGACCAGAGCTGCCTTTGAATTCAGGAGACTCATGTTGATCGAACAGAAGAAGCACCGGGCAGCCGCCAAACGAGTCGCAGACGCATGTGTAGCTGAATGGCACCGAAGGCAACCAAAGACCCTGGCCCAGATCGAAGCAGAGAACGAAGAGGCGCGAAAAGCCCAATACAAGAAGTTAGTAACGAAGACTCTTGACGTTATGTTCGAAAATGTAAAGGTGGAAGTGAATCGCCGGCGCTTGATAGAATGGGAAGCCCAGGAACAAGCTCGAGTAAGGAAAGCTCTCAGCCAAGCAGTAGATATATCAACGCAAAAACTTCAGGCGCGACAATCGCAGATGGACTCTGGGATAGCCTCCGACGAGGAGGAGACCGATGCCTCGGATGCTACAGACAATGAAGCTGTTTCACACGATGAGCTAGGCGAAGACCGGGAGAGCAACATGTCGGAGTCTGAGTCTGAGCCTGATGAAGACCAAGCAAGAGTGGATGTAGCCGATGATGAGCATCTGACTGTCGAGCAACTTCGAGAAAAATATGCCGCGCTTCCTAAAACGGACCCAGACCCAATAGGCGAAGAGACGGTGGATGTTGATGATGATCAACCTGGTGGCTTAGAACGAGGCACTGAACCTGCACCGAGTGAGGAGTTGGAGGAAACTTTTGATGACAGTGATGAGTCGGTTGACATGGATGATGACATGGGATCCAGTGATGAGGACCGCGACAGTGACGACGAAGACGATGATGCCGCCAGTGACGACGACGAAGAAGATGAGGACATGGGAGAATCCTCGCTTCTTGGGTTTCTAGCTCCCTCGGAACTGAAAGCGGTAGAGCTCGGTGCAGTCGGACCTGAAGCAGATTCGGTCGTTACGCTAGACGCTGCTGATATGGCATTGGTAACTGCCGCCGATGCAACCACTGATGGTGCAGGTGAGCTGTCATTCGTACCAGATGCTATGGAAGCAGAGTACACTCATTCTGCTGATAACGCCATTGCCGAAGTAGAGGAACCAAGATCGATAAATCCAAGTGAAATAGCTACGGACACTGGCGAACAGGCTGCGCACCCGGGGAACCGTCCAAACGCTTTGAAACAAATTTCATCCGAAGTTCTTCCCACAAGTCCAGACCGAAGCAGTCAGCCCACACCGAGGACAACAGAAACGCGCCCTTCCGACAGCGATTCTGCATCGTCTGTTGAGCTTCACCAAAGTCGTCAGGTCACTCGAAGTGCTACACCCCAACCTGGCAATCATCTGAAGACAAAGGTCCCATTCCTACTCAGGGGAACACTCCGAGAATATCAACACTATGGTCTAGATTGGCTCGCAGGCTTATATGCAAACAACACGAACGGAATTCTGGCAGATGAGATGGGTTTGGGAAAGACTATTCAAACGATTGCTCTTTTGGCCCATCTTGCCTGTGAGCATGAAGTCTGGGGACCGCATCTGGTAATAGTACCAACGAGTGTCATGTTGAATTGGGAGATGGAGTTCAAGAAGTGGTGTCCGGGATTCAAGATTCTGACGTACTATGGATCACAGGAGGAGCGCAAGAGGAAGAGACTGGGTTGGAAAACCGACGATGCATGGAACGTTATCATTACCTCGTACCAACTTGTCATCCAGGATCAGCAGGTCTTCAAGCGCCGCCGATGGCATTACATGATTCTCGATGAGGCTCATAACATCAAGAACTTCAATTCGCAAAGATGGCAGGTCATGTTGAACTTCAACACTAGGGCACGGCTTCTCATCACCGGTACTCCTCTTCAAAACAACCTAACCGAGCTGTGGTCCTTGCTGTACTTCTTGATGCCTTCTGATGGGACAGGACAAGGGGTTGGGGGGTTTGCAGACTTGAAAGAATTCCAAGACTGGTTCAAAAAGCCCTCGGAACAGATCCTTGAACATGGCCGCGAGCAAATGGACGACGAATCCAAAGGGATCATCACTAAACTCCACAGACTTCTACGGCCTTATCTTCTCCGAAGATTAAAAGCAGACGTCGAGAAGCAGATGCCCGCGAAGTACGAGCATGTCGAGTTCTGTCGTTTGTCTAAACGCCAGCGTGAGCTGTACGACGGATTTCTCAGTCGAGGCGACACCCGAGATACCCTGGCTGGCGGCAACTACCTGTCGATAATCAATTGCTTGATGCAATTAAGGAAAGTCTGCAATCACCCCGATCTTTTCGTGGAGCGGGCGATTATGACATCCTTCCCGATGGAGAAGTCGGCCGTTGCAGATTTCGAGATCAAAGAACTCCTCGTCCGACGACGCCTTCTTCGTGAAGATCCCATGACCAAAGCCAGTTTGGAATTCCTCAACCTTATTCCAACAAAACACGAACGCCTGGCTGGGAACGTCACCTCGCGGAGCGCAGCACTCAGTGCGCAGCGTGTACTTATGGACATGCGTGAAGCCCAGCGTCTCCGAGCCCAGAATGCTCTGACAAGCCTTGATCCGTCAACAGCAAAGTCCAATCTCACCTACCTGGAAAGCGCCTCGAGGTGGGGCCGTTTTGAGGAACTTCAGCACTGCGTATACCTCAATGCCCTTAGACGTCAACAGAAGCCCATATATGGAACACAGCTTCTCAATCGTCTTACCTTGGGTATCACTGAATGGCCATTAAAGCCTCGCCCTACTAGGAGAACGCAGATGTTGACCTGGCTAGAAAACCGCTCTCCGACTTTGATGTCAATGATCCCAACACTGGAGTCTCGGTCACAAACTCTCAATACCACCATACAGAAGTTCGCCTGTGTGACACCTCCAGTAGTCGCTCGAGATATCAATTCGATGATGCTCTCGCCCAAAGAGTTACGCACTGTTCAGAGCTCACTTACCAGCTCCAAAGTTGATCCATTCCATGAGGCTCGTATGAGACTCTCCATCCAGTTTCCCGACAAGAGGTTGCTTCAATATGATTGCGGTAAATTGCAGACTCTAGCAAAACTACTTCGTAAACTAGAAGCCGGAGGTCATCGTGCCTTGATCTTCACCCAGATGACCAAGGTCCTGGATATACTGGAACAGTTCCTCAATATCCATGGTCACAAATACCTTCGTCTTGATGGCTCGACCAAGATCGAACAACGGCAGGTACTTACAGATCGGTTCAACAACGACACTCGCATTCTTGCATTCATATTGTCAACTCGATCAGGGGGTTTAGGTATTAATCTCACGGGAGCCGATACTGTGATCTTTTATGACCTGGATTGGAACCCAGCTATGGACAAGCAATGCCAGGATCGATGCCATCGTATCGGACAGACTCGTGATGTTCATATCTATCGGTTGGTGTCAGAGCATACCATCGAAGCCAATATCCTTCGTAAGGCAAGTCAAAAGCAAATGCTTGACGATGTAGTCATTCAAGAGGGTGACTTCACGACGGACTATTTCAACAAGATGTCGGTTCGCGACGTCCTCGGTGAGAAGTCCGACATACTCGATGGCGATGCTGCTGCGAATGCAGCAATGGATCGTTTGCTTGGAGGACCAGGGAATGATAAAGATGTACAGAAAGTCCTTGCACAGGCTGAGGATCAAGAAGATGTTGCGGCAGCGAAGGTAGCCGAGCGCGAAATTGTCCAGACAGATGCTGCGGATTTCGACGAAAATGCCACTGCTTCTGCAACACCAGCAGGGGTCGGAACTCCGCGAGAGGGTGTGCCTACACCAGGTGCAACTGGCACTCCGGCTATAGAAGAAGTAATGGAATTAGATGGGGACGACGAGAATAATGCTTGGGGCGAGCGAATCCTCTCCACGGACGATTACCTGTTACGATTAGTTGCCGATCAAGTCAAGGACACTCCTCTGGAGCTTCCCAAAGACAAGAGCAAGAGCAAACGAGGAAGGGACCATCGTTCACATCGGGCGAGGTGATAGGCGGGCGGTCCTTGGATTTTTGTATAACTAGATTTGCTATTTCGAACCGAGTGAGTTGTGTACGAAATAGAATGAGCGACGTTACATGAGCATGGGATGGGGTCGGCGTTAGTACAAATAGTTGCATCACTGGGAGTTGCTCAAGCATAGGTTGTAATACCATGCCTTGCATAGCCGGCTCAAGGGTTTTGGGACGGGAAAATTACTGAATACTGTACAATATTCATATCGCAAAGGAATGTGCTCTGTTGAAAATCCTCTCTGCATCCCAGCTTCTCTAATCTTTATCAGAGATGCTCTTCTTTCCGTAGTGTTGGCTATATGTTCTACAATGAAAGCATGTTAATACAAATGTCGTTGGGTTCGGAGATAAGCTTCTCTCAATCGATATATCCTCATGTATGTGATCTGATCAACCCAACCACTGAGTACAGCATCCTTTCTCCAACCAATCGTTTCCTCCCACTCGATAATACCATACCACCACAGTGCATTGTACAAGGTATGATTTGCACCCCACTCGAACCTGCTGACATATCAGCGCAAGAAGCTATGGGGTGGTGCCGAGTTTCACTCAAACCAAACCAAATTTGGGAAGATCGCGGAACCGACTTCACCAACCATCGAGTTCTACGTGCACGGCAATCATCTCGTCATGTAGGTAAGACTTTGATCACCAAGGTAGTCTATCTACTCCTTCAAGTGCCACCTCCTTCTTCTCATCTATTTACTCCTCGCAAACATCCTCCTCACTCCCTGCCAAAACTTGCATCGCTTACCAAGGCTGAACGGAAAGCTTTAGCGGAAAGGCTGAGAAAGTACTGGACGACATTTCTACGGAGGTGATCTCCGCCCCGATTTTCGCGATCTTTTTGTCAGCCTTCCGAGAATCCCGAGAGCTCTTCTTGCCCATCTCGCTCGCACACCACGTTATTTGAGCGAAACAGAGGGATAGGAGAGGGCTTTGGATAGAGGGAGCCGTGTTACCGGTACCCTTGAAACCGGGTCTCGAGTGGTACTTGTACATAAATACTTGAGGATCCTGTTCCGAGGCTGTCTGTATCTTGCTTGCGCGACACTCGTTACCTTCGCAGCTGTTCTTACTCAGGATCAGCCTCACATTAAGACAATTGGGATCTGGAGAATCTGGAACGGGGATTCGCCTCGAATTTACTTTTCTGAAAGGGCTTGCGTGGAAGGTAATTTCTAGGTCTGGATACCATATATTAGGTCCAACAATGAATATCTCTTACTCGCCAATTCCGATCACAACCCTTTCCCCTGCCGTCGAGCAGCTAGGCCATGAGTTGACAAAGGGCACTGCTTTCCTGTTGATTCCCACAGAGCTCCTCTATTTCGCCATCTACTTCCACGTCAAAGGCCTTCATAGGATATATGAAGTACTGACTTCCCTGTCTCTGGCGACATTCTGGTTTGCAGCATACGCTGCTCCGATTTCCTACGGACCAGCTAGATGTCTGCAGCACTTTGCAGGTACGGCGCCTCAAATAAGACACACTTACCCTGGTGAATTTTGCTGATGTATCTCAGTTGCGATTGGCACGATGAAGCTCCTCGACATTTGGGCGCGCCGGCATGCCTTACCCGTTTACACGGCAGGGAAGAGACCGGCAGACTGGAAATTGGCTCTCATAGTCCTCACAGAGCTCCGATACGAATCCTTCACGCCAAACCACATCCGAGTCCCGAAAGATCAAGAGGATTTCAGCGAGCCGACGCAGCTGGGCATCCATGTCGCCATTTTCGCCTTCTTGCAGATGCTCCCTCAGAATTTCCCGACTGTGCTTGCTTTTGAGGTCATGTTGGCGATATATATTCTGTGGACGAGTATGCAATTGCTCTTGAGGTACAAGAGCAGTCCAGCTCTTTTCGGTCCACTGTACATGATCAATAGTCTGACGGGGTTTTGGTGAGTTTCGCACGGCTCGTGAGACATGGCACATGTGCTGAATTTTGAAAAAGGTCTGAATCGTGGCACAACGCCTTTGCTTCTCCCTGTACTTCGCTAGCATATGCACCACTCCGCTACGGCCTTCCGAAATGTGGAGTTCCAGTGGTAATAGCACGCTCCCTTGGCGTCCTAGGAGCTTTCAGCCTGATGGCTATATTCCATATGTATGCACTGTCTCCAATTCTAGACCGAGAGGGGTTAGTCCGGATAGGGATATTCTTCTTCTTCAATGGAATTGCCACTGTATCAGAAGCGGCGATATGGGGCCATAAAAGGCACTGGTTGAAGACAGTTTTGGCGTGGATGTTTGAGACGACGATAGCAAGTGTAAGTGGTGATTGAGGCATTCTCGGCTTGCTCCCGTAGCATTAGTGTTCTGTGCTGACTTTTCTCCAGTGGGCTGCGAGTGGACTGAACCTTCCTAATGGTTTATCGAGAATTCGATGGATAGAACTTTGCGAAGCGCGCACTTACTGAAACGAGTTGGAGAGTTCCATAGAGCTAATGATGACATGTGTTTATGATTTAGTTTGCAAATACCCAAGCATATTACCTGTTAACATACAACACTGTTTGAACTTGCAGTACAGTCCTTGGAATGCAAGGACAGCAAATAGTGACACATATGAGCTCGGAGTGAGGCAAAGGATAAATTGTAATGCAGAGGTACTTTCTTCAATCAAAGTGAACGGCAAGACGACAGTGCTAGATAATTGGCTTGAATGCACACGAGCGCTCTTCAAGAAGAGTGTCGAGAGAGGTCGATGACCAACAGATTTGTGGCCATTGTGTGCGAGCAATCCAGACGGTGGGAACTCAAATAATACCACTGAGATAGATTTGCTTGGATAACAAATGGCGAAAATACCGAACGATGATACGGACAGTTGTGTTGGTCGTTGGGAGCAGAAGGAAGGAAACAACTTAGAATCCAAGAGATAATTTATTCGGTAAACACCGCCTTCGGGGTGCTAGTCTAGATGTAGTCCAGTTGGGCGGCAGTATATCTACAGATCTACAGCGATGAATCAAGGTGTTGAACAAGCAATGCGCCGGAACTCGCACAATTGCTTTCGTGGCATTGAAAGTCTGTCTATCTACATATTCTATGACCGCCACATAGTAATGTGATACCGCGAATACCAGAAATGGAGCAGCCATCCTCAAGCTCCAAAGTTACAGGTAACGTACCACCAGACAGCTTCCCAAACATATCTTAGCTAATTCATTTGACCAAGTTGAATACTTTGACCCATATGGGGTATTCCAGCTTCTATCCCCAGGCCTTCTTCCGCGACTACCTCTTCGAAATCTACATTGGGAATCCCATGCTGGTCCTCTGCGGTCAATCTCGTCACTCCACGTAGACCTCATCCTCTCTGCTAAAAGCCCACCCTCATTCATATCGGCCGAGAATGCGTCTGCGAGCACATCGAGTCTTTCGAGAGTCAAGAGTGAGGATTCCACTGCGAGTGGCGATGATGGGTTCAAGACACAAGCACTGGGGCAGGCGGCAGTCGAAAGGCCAGAGACTGTACCTGGACCTCCTAAGGCGCCTACGAAAGAGCGGAGACATCAGATCCCAGGACTACGGCAGACACCGTACTTGAAGATCTTCTTTTTGCGATGCGATGATAATGATACCTACAAGGCGCAGGCGCGGCGTCAGGTCCGAGAATGGATCAAGGAAAATACACCGCCAACACAGAGCACAGCGAAAGTCACTGCGCAAGAAAACCATGATGCATACGAGTGGTTGATAGTTCATGTCATTGTCCCCAATACAGCCGCTGCGACCCAGCCGAGGACGAGCGGAAAGGGAGCTGAAGGAAGCTCGGGTTCGACTTCAGAGAAAACTACAGCGCGATGGCGGGGAGGAGGCTCATCTACGATACTCGAGAAACTAAGGGCCGACTTCAATGGATCGTCGAAATCGGCTATTGATCGCATTGCTCAGATACGCATCGGAATCAATGATGTCCCATACGATATGCTTCCTAGAGTTGTCCCAGCTATTCCTGGGTCATATTCCGAGAGCCCACAGGAGAATGAAAATGCTTGGCTGGACCTCATCTCGAAATTGAAGTTCCAGATTCTCACATCCTTTGATATGCGTGTCACTCAATATGAAGAGGATATCCGAGAGAAGGACGCCCAGAGATCACTACCTGGGTGGAATTTCTGTACATTCTTTGTGTTGAAAGAAGGTCTTGCGAGAGGTTTCGAAAACGTGGGGCTTATTGAAGATGCTCTTGTGGGATACGATGAGCTCGCCGTCGGCCTCGATGTCATCGTTAGGGAACAATCCATAACTGGGTCAGGCGCCCAGCATGGCGGCTCCTTTCTACCGTTCACAGAAGATTTGAAACAGAGAGCAGAGAAAGCAAGAGTTGCCATTCTGCGGGATTCTGGAACAGATGAGACCGTGGAGTCTGATGATCCCATCGACATGCAATCGGTGACAGCTGCATCTGATCATGAATGGAACGAAATTCCCCTGAATGCAACGAGAAAGCGCTACAGGGAGCTTATACTGGCAAATGATATTTCGATTTTTGATTTCCGTTGCTACATCTTTGCACGGCAGCTCACCCTCCTACTTCGACTAGCGAACGCATCTTCATCCCAAGAAGAGTTACTTGCAAAGATAAAAGAGCAGCGAGAGTCAAGTTTACAAGGCGTCGCTGCACGACTCCCCGCTTCACAGCCATCAGAAGACGCAGAAAGCCTGTCTGTCCTCGGCGAAGTTTGTCGAAGATCTATGGATTTCATGTCATCCATCTCAAACATCATGCGGGGGGATATTTGGCAATCCTTGCACGTCGGAAGACAAAACGGGACGAATATGGACAGCCCCTCTGATTTGGCAGATCCAGTTATGAATCAAGTTATCGACAACATGGTTTCCTCTTTCACATTTGCTATTGCCCAGCAAATTCTTGCCCAGACGTCAACAAAAGCATTACCTATTCCCCCCTCCACATTGGCACCTCCTACTGGCACTCCGGGTGCGGATGGGCAAGAGCCAAAAGCAGCAATCCCAGAGCCAAAGACGATGATGCATCCTGCCAGAAGCAGCTCTCTTGCTCTACGATCAAGGTCTCGAGAACCTCCAAGCCCAGGAAAATTCCCTGGTATGCGGAGATCCAGTGTCCCAGAACAAGGAGCTGCGTCGTCGCCGTTCCTAAAGGCTGGCCTGGAAGAACTCGCTGGGCATCGAGCAGAGCTCTATCTTCTGTCGAGAAGTATCCTGGTTCAAGTTGGCAAAGGTCGCAAATGGAGTGTTGGCTGGGAAGAAATGGCACATTTGCAAGGAGGGGGCGTTGGCGAAATGGAGGAAGTTGATCTCAACCAAGAAACAACCAGTAATCAGGAGAGAACGACGCTCCCACCATCTCTCCATGGTATCGATAGCAAGCTGCTTCGTACTGCACTTGACAACCAGGAAGATTTCTATCGTCTATACGAGACAATGACAGACAAAGCCCTTCGCCATTATACTGTCGCCAATCACATACAGTCAGTCCAGGCCAGCATGGCTGACCTTGCTATTCTCAAGTATCACCTTATCGATTTTGCTGCGGCTGCCTCATATTTCTATCGCATGAAACTCTTCTACGGCGAGACTGGATGGACACAAGTTGAACTTTCAATGCTTGTAATGTATGCAAAATGTCTCAAGGAGTTGAATCGCAAGGAAGAATATGTGAAAGTTGTGCTAAAGCTGCTCTCCAAAACTGCCATGGTAGAGGGTGCGAGACTCCAAAGGAAGTCCACACTAAAACTCCGTCTTGGCCACAGTTTCAGCCCAGAGGTTTTGTCAACAGAATCATACGTTCCTGAGCTGCTGAAAATCACCAAAGAATTTCAGCATGAGGTTCGTGTTCCTTTGGAAAGCTTTTTTGGCAACATTGAGGTTGATGGAACTGTCTGTTATCAACCTGAGAGGGATGGGTTCGAATTGAGACTTCGACTGCAGTATCTTTTGGCCGATGATATACCAATTGAAAAGGCTCGAGTGCGGGTTACTCCCGTGACGGGAGATTCAAACAAAGAAATATGGCTCGAATCAGATGTGCCAATGCTTTTCAAAAAGGGGGTAGCGAGCTTCTCCGTCCAGAGCAATGTGAGTAACGTTCTAGGTCATTGGTAACGCAATTATTGACTCTATTTAGGTGACTGTACCAGGCACATATCTTGTCAACCACATCATTCTCGAAACCAACAACCTCATTTTAGAGTACGACCATACTGCCACAGGTCTTTCCTCGCCCAAAGAGAGCAAATTCTTCAAGTGCCCAAAGCTGCTTGTGTACCACAGGTCAGAGGCATTCGATATCAAGCTGTATGCATCAAGGTACATGCACCTCGATCGAAACCGTTCTCTCGAGATTGTCCTCTCGTCTGGCTGGAACCAGCTAGAGAGTGGTGAACTCCATGTTCGAGCCGCCACTGCCGGCTTGAGAGTACAGACCAGTGAAGCCAAGGTTGTTGACGGGTCACTTGAGCTCTCTAAAAAGTCTGAAGCTGGTGTTGTCCGCTTTGGAGCCATGACTTCTCATTCGAGGGCCAGAATCATCATGCCGTTCAATCTTGAGCACGAGGTTAACGACATCTCTCTCAAGTTGGAAGTATCTTACACCACGGAGAAAGGGACCTTCTTCTTTGCTACCACACCATCGGTTTCTATTATGCTACCCCTCGGTGTTAACGTTCAAGACGTCTTCAAACACAAGGCTCTGTTTTCAAAGTTCACAATCTCATCTGCTACGTCTAGTCCTCTACGTCTTCTAGGGACCAAGCTAGAAGGCTCCGAGGTGTTTGAAGCTCACAGTGGGCTAACGCTATCGAGACCTCTAGTGGTCTTCCCACGCCAACCTGCGTCAATGCTGTACAAGATCATAAAATCTCCGTCCGGTACAGCAACACGCCCAGCGTCTCGAAAAGGACCGAAATCAACGTTGTCTCTGGTTTTGAATTACATTTGTCTCGAAGAGGAGATCGAGGATGCCGTGACCTCGAGTCTCAATCAAATTCTGGCAAATAGTCCTCTTGAGCAGTATAGTCGACTTATCTTCCCTACTGTCCTTGCTCAAGTACGAATCCGTCTATCTCCTTACGACCTTGAACGAACCGCCGTTCTCAGCGAGTTTTCAACTTCAATCATTTCGTCGGTAAGGTGGCGAGATCAGTTTGCCGGACTTGGTCGTAGCATAGAGCAGAATCAAGAAGTGGTCATCCTTATTGAAGGTTGCCTTCAGCAGTGGATACAACAAACACCAAGCATTCCTCTGATACCGATATCCCTCACAGATGACACGCTTGGGAAAAGCCGTTCGATAGTCATTCCCGTTGACGTGCCATCGGTTTCGGTTGTGTGCACAGCTGATCTCAAACTTCTCGACCCGTCCTCAGTTCCGTCGGATGTGATTGTCGCAGCATCGAACCAACCTTTGTCTGCATCGTTAACAATTAAATATACAAGAATCTGGGAAACCGCTCTCGAATCAGAACACGCCGCATCAACAGGGGACGAATACCTCGAGTTCTTCTATGAGGTTTCAGGAGCTTCCGACACTTGGCTCATTGGCGGGAAACGAAAGGGCCACTTCAGAATTCCCAGAAAAGCGTCACCTCGGGACAAAAAAAGCAAACTGTCATTTCCAGTTGTGCTTATTCCTCTGCGGGAGGGATTTCTTCCGTTTCCGAATGTTGATATCAGACCGGCTCCAAGACTTCATAGCCCAGGCGAGGGCAGTGGCAGTCCAGCCAAGAAACCAGAAGTAGTCAGTTGTGAAACGGATTACAAAAACGCTGGAGAGACCATCCGAGTTATCACTAATGCTCTGAAGACAACCGTTAGTTTAGATGCCAGTGGGCCACAAGGTGGTGCATGGCTACTTGAAAGCGAGAGGCGGGGTTGGGGAAAGTGAGAAGGTGTGCTCAGCTAAAGGGAAGCGATGGACATAGATTAAAGAAGAGTATGGAAAATAGACAGACCCAGCTCCTAGCAGTCGAATGCTAGTTAATCATTGCGGGTTTGGAAGAGCACATGACTGTCCTCAGTGTGTGATTACGCTCTGTTTTTAACGCCACTTTACGGGATGGTACATGCTATCTAACCAACTTAGAGAGCTCTCTTTAGATTTCGGATGGCTAGAGTACAAGATGATAGGACTGATAAGTCAAAATTTCAAGGCAATAAAATCCTTGTCTCACATTGGTTGTTGCCCCACGCTAATTTCATCAGCTTGGTCTTACTGTAGTGGTGCTAGTGATAAGCTTTCCAGAAAAAGCTTCGACTCCAAGTTCTGGGTGGCCTGTCACATTGGCGTCGACGGCCTTTCAAAGTCCAGGGAATAGCTGGGTAAATATCTGTGGAAGTCTTCCCAGAGGTGGATTCGAATGCTGACGAGTAATGGAACGTAACACTGGGTTCAAGGGTTCATGATTGCCACACTGTACTGTGTTCCTTATCATCGCGGGAGGTCTGCTTAAAGCAGGCATCTTTTGCCAACCCTGCCTGCAGGCGGGGCCACGGAATGATGGGGCATCCTGGCGATGGCGAATCAGCTGCAGCCCGTTACTGCAGCAGATCTGTGAGATCACCAGCTTCCTCGCGGAAGCCTTCCAGGAATTGGTTGTCAGTGGTTCCGTGAAGGCAATGTAGTGATAAGCAAGTCCTCCTTTTTGACTTTTTAGGCTTGCTTAGATGCGGTAGCTAGTTCGTACGTGCAGACTTCTACATATATCGGCCAGCTTCCCGGCCATATTTGGAAAGTGTTTTTCACTCTTCAACTTCATTGTCACTAGTTCGATATCATGGCAGATATCAAGCATGAACCAGAGGGTTATACCTCGACTGAGAAGGATGTGCCTGGTTATGATGTCTCCGCTGAAAGTGATGTCGGAGGCGTCGCTGACAATGTTGACGATTTGAAGCGAAGCTTAAGCGGCAGACAAATCCAGATGATCACGATTGGAGGGTCAATTGGTACTGCTCTTTTTGTCAGTATCGGAAGTGGGTTAGTACAAGGTGGCCCAGGAAGTCTTCTCATTGCTTTCACGATCTACTCGTGTTGGTTGGCACTTGTGAACAACTGTATGGCCGAGATGGCTGTCTTCATGCCTGTCAGTGGTGGGTTCGTCAGAATGGGAAGCAAATGGGTCGATGAGGCGTTCGGGTTCATGCTGGGCTGGAACTTCTTCTTATATGGTAATATAGTCCTCAAGTAATGAGAGTGAAGCTGATGTTTTGATAGAGGCTGTGCTCATTCCTTGGGAGATCTCTGCCCTGAACTTGGTGTTGACATTCTGGAGAGATGACATTCCGCTCGCGGCTGTTTGTGCAGGCTGTATTGTTCTCTATGGGTAAGGATGCTTGCCTCCCCGTAGCAGGTCCTTCACTGATTGGCACAGAATCATCAATCTCTTTGCGGTCAAGTGGTAGTACGTAACTTTCCACCCCTTGAAATCTCAATGATCTGGGATTGGGATGGATATTTCTTTGTTGATATTGATCCCGATCCTAAATCATTGAATAATATGCATGCTAAAGTCCTGACTAGCGGAGAATCGGAGTTCTGGCTCTCTTCCGGGAAACTGGTACTCATTATCATGTTGTTTTGCTTCACTTTCATCACCATGGTAGGCGGGAATCCTCAACACGACGCATACGGATTTAGATATTGGAGAGAACCTGTACGTTGATGTTCAATTTACAGTCTTTGTGAATTTCTGGGCCTTTTCAATCTTGTGGTTGTTGAGTGGAGCGACTTGGCAAAGCCACCGTTTGCTGGGCAACTAATTGTGGCTGCTTGGCCAATGCTTGATTATCAACGCCCACTCCATCACAGGTTGAACGGAGGCTGCATTTTCAACCAGATCGGTCAAGATGGAAATGCTTACATAAGTTGGGACAGGGTGCCTTCGCTGAATATGTTACTACTGGCACGCTTGGGAGATTCGAAGGTTTCTTGGCCGCCCTCTGGAAAGCTGCGTAAGCACTGAACGACGTCTTCTTCTGCAAAGTGGTTGGCTAATCTAAAACCACAGTTTCACGATCGTAGGTCCAGAATACATCGCCATGATGGCTGGCGAAGCAAGTCATCCCCGCAAGAATCTGAAGCGTGCATTCAAGACCATCTACCTCCGATTCGGTCTCTTCTTCATTGGTGGTGCTCTAGCCTGTGGTATTGTCATTCCTTACAATAACGAGAATCTCATCAATGCTCTTAACGATTCTTCAGCATCAGGAACTGCTGCGGCTAGTCCTTATGTGATCGCTATGCAGAATCTTGGAATTGGTGTTCTCCCTCATATTACCAATGCTCTCCTCGTTACCTCGATCTTTTCAGCGGGAAACTCATATGTGTAAGTCTCACCTTGTAACTTAAGGTCTACGTATTTGAGGCTGATGTAACACAGATACTGTGCTTCCCGAACACTTTACAGTCTATCTCTTGATGGCCATGCTCCTAAATTCCTCCGCAAGTGCACCAAGAAGGGTGTGCCAATCTGGTGTTTCTGCGTCACCATGATCTTTCCATTCCTCTCCTTCCTTGCTGTAGGATCTGGCTCTGGCCAGGTTATCACATGGTAAGGGTCTACTTCGCCATTGTTTCGTACCTCTCTAACGAAAACCAGGCTCGCCAACCTTACAGAAGCGTCACAGATTATTGACTACATCTGCATGTGCTGGATTTATATATACTTTCACCGTGCTTTGAAGGCCCAGGGATACGATCGGAAGGATCTTCCTTATGTTGGATGGGCTCAGCCGTACTGTGCGTGGGCTGGACTTGGAACCATGGTCTTCACGGTCTCTTGCTATGGATATGCCACATTTCTACCAGGCTGTAAGTTTGATTTTCCCTCAAGGCAAGCTTGCTACTAATTCACTCAGGGTGGGACGTGGGAACCTTCTTCTCTTACTACACCATGGTTTTTCTCTGTCCAATCCTATACGTCGGGTGGAAGGTTTACTGGAAGACCAGTATCATTAGGCCTGAAGAGGCGGATCTGGTGAGCACTCATAGCCCCGTGTGACTTTGCAATGTGGTTAAGACTAACACATTGAAGGTTTGGGAACGCCCGGTCATCGATGCCTATGAAGCAAGTGTTCTAGAGAAGCATGTTGGTTTCTTTGAGGAGATTAAGATTATGATGGGGTTCAAGAAGAAGGAAATGGTGCATGAATAGTGAGGAAGAAGGGATTTTGATATGGAGTTGACTGTCATGTTATCCATCTACAATATTCCCAGGCTTGTTTGACAATCTTCACTCCTTGATTCATTCAGCCGAAGTTTTTTCAAACTCTAGCAGATTTCTTTGATGAAGATTTCAAGCAGAATTGATTCATTCTCATAAATCTACTTTTATGAATTCATCTTCTATTAAATTCACTACCCCTTAAAATCACTCTTTTTAAGATTTACTCTCCATTCTATTCACTCTCCATTCTATTCACTCTCCATTCTATTCACTCTCCATTCTATTCACTCCTCTCCAAATCACATTTTAAGTAGATCACTCGGACCACATTTCTCAGTTGAGATCGACTTCACTCTCACTCCAACACTACCTACACAAACCAGATTAAGTATTATTTACATTAAGACAGAAAACTTGATTCACTCACCCACTCACCTACTTACTCGATCAATACAACTCAAAAGCTCTGGAAAGAAGCCCGATTATTCTCACCAGGTAGTACTAACCTCGAAATCATGTGGATGGCATGAAGTGATGCTGACATCCACTTGGATGATTATTTCCCACAGTCAAAGTTTTCTCACCCTTACCACAAGTATGAAGGACTTTTCTGAAGTCAGAACTTCGCAACGAGGCCAAGATTACGCAAAGCGCAATCCGCAAGGTAGGAGAACGACTTTAATTGCGCACAATGCTGTCCGCAACGGAATACCTAACCATCCCAATGACGGAATCCTTTAGATACGGAGACTCCGATCTTTGTGGAGGGTTGTAAGGTCATCACATTCGCCAATTGTGTTCTTGTGCTACCTCGAATATCTCCGAGGCGGCACAACTCCCCGCCGTTCACGCCACGATGACATACACGATAACAGACAATATAAAGCCTACCTCGAAACCACCTAGTTGTACCACTAATTAAGCTTTTATCTTGAATTTGCAGGGCATCTTGGATATCTACAACATGGCGACCGAGATCCCGACGACGATGCGAACTCTGGCTCTGGCACAGCATTGTAACCCCTCATCGTATAACTGTGCGACTCTGCCCGTTCCCAGAATCACGAAGCCGGATGAGCTTCTCATCAAGGTGTCCGCAGCATCCGTCAATCCGATAGATGTGAAGCTTGCTGGCGAGTACGTGTACCCGTGAAACATCTGTGATCAATTACTGACACCGGGCGCCGCAGTATGGGGAAGTTAATGCTGAAAGCATCGTACGTCAGCCTTCTTCTACCCCTCCAACTCCAACCAGCGAGCGCTCTGCTGATAACTATGCTTCATGCTGCAGGTTCCCTTACAAGATCGGATATGATCTAGCGGGAGAGATTGTAGCTATTGGATCGTCGGTGTCGAATTTCAAGCTGGGGGACCAGGTATATTCTCGAGTTCCCGAGGCGTATCGAGGGACCATCGCGCCGTACGCTCTTTCTACGGCATCGACCACGGCTCTGAAGCCCAAGTCGTTGAGCTACACCGAAGCTGCGAGTATACCGCTTGCTGCGCAGACTGCGTATCAGGCTTTGAAGATGGGAGAGGAGAGGATACCGGGTGGGCTGAGGGGCAAGACGGTGTTGGTGCCTGGAGGGCTGAGCGGCACTGGCAGCTTCGCGGTACAATTGGCGAAGAATGTGTTTGGGGCTGGGAAGGTCATCACTACGCTTTCGACGGGGAAGATACCCTTGATTAAGGAGTTGTTGGGGGATAGTGTGCCGGATCAGATTGTGGATTATACGAAGGAGAATCTGACGCAGGTGGTGGGCAAGGGGACGGTGGATTTCATGTTCGATACGGTGAAGAGTACAATGTCTGCTCTACCACTTATGAGGAAGGGGGGGATGATCGTTTCGGTTAGCACGGTTCCGAATGGGACGGGGTTTAAGCAGGTGTATACTGATATGCCGGTGTGGGTGGAGTATGTTCTCAATGTCTTGGATTGGTTCTACAGATCGTGGACTAGTTGGAAGGGAGTCCAGTACGAGTACCTAAAAGTTCATGGCAATTCGGCGGATTTGGATGCGTTGTCTAGGGCTGTGGAGGAGGGGAAGTTGAGGCCGATTGTGGGATCTACGGCGAAGTTGTCTGATCTTGAGGCGGTTAAGAATGGGTGCCAGCAGATAATGGAGGGGAAAGGTGGGGTGGGCAAGTTTGTCATTGAGATAGAGTGAGTTGATTTTACAGTAGTAAATGTACCTTCCTACTCTACCTAATCACTCCACATGCCATGAGTAGAAAGACAAGGACAAAAGACTACTGTGAGCGAGGTCCTTTTACCTAACACGAAGTCTTGAAAATTGCTTTACTCCTCCCTGTGGTAGCCGAGATGGAGCCATCTTCAGGATCCAAGCCGTCAGCTAGAATAGCCACGACGGGTACTTGCAGCTTCTTATATACGGTCTCATGCACTGATCTCCAATGATCTCCATCCCGTCCTCCCCGAGCAGAGTTCCACGTGGGTAGACGAAGGAATGGCACGGCGGTATTCTGGAAGTGGTGTGCAATCCCTTGTGGTACGAGGGTAGATGCTGTCCTCAGCGTCCCATGCAACAAAAATGTTTCCCACCGGGCGGATAGAGGGTTGGTCGGAATGGGATTGGTTGGCGATCTGGTCGTAGGACAGAAATAAATTACCCTCAGATGCAAGGGCCCGATAAGATAGAAGGACATCGATTGGCGTAGATGTGTATCGTGTGTATTGCTATGGTTGAAGCGATACGCCCTATGTCATCTAATATTCTTCAGATGCATCATCTGGCCTAGATCTTTAGTGAGCTGTATATGAATTTCTTCATTTCTAACGGAGTCCTGGGAACAAGGCATTGAACGGTATATGAAGGCTGACCAAAGCGTGATTGGATAGCAAACACTGGACGAATATTGTGTTACTCCCATACTGCTGGTAGTCTGAGGGTATCTTGTTCATGGGAGGCGGCATATTGGGGCTGAACCGTTTGATCTTCTGATAGTGAGAGATACATCAGCCGGCATACTGCAATGTGTTTTCTCTTGATTGGGCGGAGTTATCGTCTCTGAAGTCAGGCTTTGGGAAGCATAAGTAGCTCATTGCTTCACATCACGTGGATGTCTCAAAAGAGCACGTTTCGTGCTCTTGTGGAATGTTGTGATAACCCAGCTGACAGCGCAGCCCTATCAACCTGGAACAGATCGTTTTTAGGATGATCATCGAGGCTGACTCAGAGCTGTTATCTTTCTGTCCGAGGTCTTTTGGATGCGGATCTGATTGCACGAGTTACCGCCCAACGGCATTCATCCAAACAGGGTCAAATCAAAAGCCAAATTTGGAGCACCAAGCAATTTCATCATCGTGCCTCTGGATGGTCTGCATAACTTTCAGCCAAGCAGGGGATCCGATGCATGCATTCATTAATCTCTAGCCCGTCCTATCAGCGCGGCGCCGTGCCTGGATTTAGGACATTGCTAGTCAGGGGTAAGCACTTTATCCACCAGCAAGCCAACAACGGCTGAGCCCGCAGGGTTGCAGAGCAACAATACGGTGTGGCGAGGGGCCTGGGCATCCTTCCTACAGGATGAGTGGTGGTGTGCTGGTTTATTTGAGGACCAAACAGAAGGCTGTGCGAATTCGTTGTTTTCTTTGTTGTTGGCTGGGCCTGAAATTGCATCTGCGAATAATGCTTTGACACGAGTCAGTTTGCAAGTGTATGTTGTGTTGTCTTTCTTCAGGCGATCCTCAAGATGACCCCACCATTATTGCTGACAGCAGATGGCAGTCCACAATGCGGGTAGCTGGGAATCAAGCCAGCATGTTCTTGATCTTGTGAGCATGGAACCATGACTTGAAGTCATGATTGTACTGCAATTGTTGGGTCGTGGTTATGAGGATTCTGTTGCTGCAGAAGCTTCTACGGTTGTGCTAGTACTCCAACAGAAGAGTGTGGTTTTGTTGGTTACAAACGGAACCTATCAGCCTAGAACATATCAATACTGTGATTACTGGCCAACTTGTCAAGCTCATTGGCATTCCTTGCCGCCATGTCTGATAGAGGAGAAACTTACGTGCCTTGCATCAGCTTTTCTTTACTTCTCTCAGCCTTATGCTCTTTAAGAAACGGTGATAGAAGTGAAGCAAATTTCCCTCCACGCCGACACGCAACAACGCACAACGAGACAACTGAAGTCATCAAAGAATCGGAAATAGGGACTCAGCTTCATGCGCGTGGACAGCACGGTGTCCAGCGTTGTGATGATGTTCACGACATCAATCTCCAAGTCTGCCTATCAACGCAACCAAGGGACGTCACCCCAGCCACTCAACGCTCTTGGTGGGGTGATTACGTGCTGTGCAATCTAGAGTTGAGATTGGCGTCGAAGCGAAATTACAGTGAATGCTGAGAGTTTCCACTACTCGGCAGCACGGTCCAGTGTCCACTCACAGACAGAACTCTCACCCCGGAGAAAACTGAGAGGAGAGAAACACTGAGGCTTGGCCTTGCTTGGCATGTCATTCTGGAGAGTTCGAAGAACGGAACGAACGAATGAACGAGGGTCTAGCAAGACAAGGCAAAACGACTGAGTGAGTGAGTGACAGACTCTCTCTCCTCCCTCGGTTGTTAAGGAACGTGCCCTTGAGTTGTTGACTTTTCTCTGGCCTGCCTCTTGCCCAGCCAGCCAGCTAGCTATTTTCGACGGCCGGCCCAGAGATCATTTGGACGATCCCACTGCCGGCTCGTGTGTTCCTCTCATCTCATCTCATCTCATTTCGTCCCCAAAGAGCCGCCCCTTTTACCCCAAAACACCAAAACTTCCACTGCCTTGCCGCTCGGCGGTGCTTGGAAATGCCACTCCGCTCGTAACAAGAACTGGGCAGATCGCGCTCCGCATATAGCAGTAAATTGCACTCCCGAGTCTCCAGCAGAGAGAGATATACAGTACCTAGAAAAGGAGAGTTGGCTTGTCTGCATTTAGAGTACGGTGCCGAAGAGATACCGTCTAGCTTGGGGCGGAGATTCTACAGTACTGTACTGTACCTGGGGGCCTATCCGACTCTGCCCATCACGGCTCAAGCCACGGTCGCGGACGGAACTGGCGCCAACGAGGTCATTGTAACCCTTTGGTCCTGGTCTGGGTCTGGGTCTTGGTCTTGGTTCTAGTCTGGCTGGCGTATCGCAACGTTTTGTTGTCTACGTCTTGGCTGGTCTTTTGGGGCAATCTTCGCCTGCGGGGCCTGGCATTGCTACTCTAGCATTGTTGTCTTTGAATCACCATCCTCGGAACCAATGAAAGTCGCTATTATTATCTTGGTTGTAATCACCACGTCCTGGCACTGGCACACGTAGTCTGTTGATCATCGCTCGCTGGTCTCCTTTCCTCTTGTGGTGGTTCGTTCGTCTTTCGTCTTTCGTCCAAGTCTAATCCCCTCCCCCATCCCTGTCCCCCCACCCCTGCCGTCCGATCCTTGGCTTGGGTGGGCGCGTTCCTGACCCGGCCCGACGAATCAGGCAAGTGCTCCAAGCTAAGGCCCAAAGCCCGTCTAAGCGACTCCATCTCAATTTCGCCCTCACTCACCCTTTCTTCGCTCTCCTCTCCACCTCGTCCGCTCGTTCTACCCACGGCCATTTGATTCAAGATCTCAGTCCCGCCATCTTCCCCCCTTCCCTTCCCTCAGCATTCCCTCCAACTAGAGAAGTTTCGTCCTTTCGGAACTCTCTACCACATTCCTTTGGAACAGCGAAACTTAATCGGAATCCCTTGCGCGAGATCAACAGCCATCCAAACGCCTCCTCTTTACCTTAGAAACCTACGATCACCACCACTCCTCCTTTGGGAAGTGTCAGTCCGTCAATAGTGTCCGGTCACCAGTCAATGTATGTGTCGTCTCTCGAGTCTAGAAGCTGTAGTTTGTTCGAGTTTTCATTTGGACTTCACTTTTGCGAATAGTGAAAGGGTGGATTGTGGTGGCTGGGATCCTCGGCGAGATTCACGCATTCTCGAACGATCAGACGACTAACATCTTCTCTTCTCAGCATTTGATCACCACAATTTCTCACCACGGCTCCTGATTACATTCGTTGAATATATCCAGGTCGAATAATTCGCCTGCTAGTCTCCGAGAGACTCTTAACAGTCTTTAGTACAAATATCCTTCAGGAATACACTTCTTCACAATGAAGTTCTCTCGCCTTGCGCTCCTCGGCGCTGCTTCACTCTCT
Organism: Rhexocercosporidium sp. MPI-PUGE-AT-0058; assembly: GCA_020746875.1. NCBI lineage: Eukaryota > Fungi > Ascomycota > Leotiomycetes > Helotiales > Rhexocercosporidium > Rhexocercosporidium sp. MPI-PUGE-AT-0058. The sequence goes on from JAGTJL010000002.1 coordinate 1,449,711, forward strand.
GTGGCCACACCCCACAACCATGCCCACAAGCACGCTGCCCGACATGGCTCTCCTCTCGAAGGCCGCGATTACGCAACTACAACCACCGTTCCAGGACCAACCGTTACCGTTTACGAGCTGAATGGAGATTTTATCCCATGGGACGAGGTTGAGGCTGGTATCAAGTGCGGAAAATATGTGCTTGTGGGAGACAAGATCACTGCCGTTATCACACCCACCTCTACTTCCACCACTCCAACATCCACCCCAATCCCAACCACTTCGTCAACCCCCGCCGCGAAGTTCTTGGAGCAGAAGGTCAGCACCAGTACTACCCCAACTTCAACCTACGTTGCACCAACAACCTCGACTACACCTACTCCTACTCCTACTCCAGCTAAGCCAGCTGCTGTTGCCCAAGCCGCTTCTCACGGCAGCTCATCTAGCAGTGGCACTACCGGTCTCACGGCAGAGTTCCCAAGTGGAGAGATCGACTGTGATGATTTTGATGCTCTGACAAAGTATGGAGCGGTCCCCGCGGACTGGCTTGGACATTATGGATATCTTGGTGTCCAAATCACTCCGTCGTACAGCGTTGGTCATACTTCTATCAGCTACATCGAGACTGCTATCTCAGGAGAGGGTTGCGTCAAGAACTCTTTCTGCACATACGCCTGCCCAGCTGGTTACCAGAAGGCCCAATGGCCTGCGTGCCAAGGAAGCACTGGACAGTCCATTGGAGGACTCTACTGCAACGCTCAAGGAAAGCTTGAGCTCACCCGTGATGGCTATAAGACTCTTTGCATGCCTGGTGCTGGTGGCGTCAAGGCTCAGAACAAGCTTTCCAAGAACGTTGCAGTCTGCCGTACCGACTACCCTGGCACCGAGAGCGAGACCGATTTCACCAACGTTGCACCCGGATCCACAGTTGAAATCACCTGTCCTGATTCCAAGACCTCTTACGTCTGGCAAGGAATGGCCACCACCGCCCAGTACTACGTCAACCCTTCAGGCGTCAGTGTCGAGGACGCTTGCCAATGGGGATCTGCAGGCACTAACATGGGTAACTGGGCTCCCGTCAACATCGGCGTCGGTAAAGGAAGCACTGGCGAGACATTCATTTCAATCTTCCCCAACAAGCCAACCAACCCCGATGGTGTCCTCGACTTCAACATCAAGATCACTGGAGGTGTCAGCGGCAAATGCTCATATGAGGGAGGAACTGGCAAATACTACAACAACGGAGTTGAGTCACCAACTGGATGCACTGTAAGTGACGCTCTTAGTCTAACTCTATCTTTACTAACCATCGCAGGTCGCGGTTACGGGGACAGCCGTATTCGAGTTCTACTAGGCGCTTAAGCCCTTCAATTTCTTTGGGCGTCTGGTATTTCGCGCATACACCGAACGCTCGCGCGCCAACCTTGGTTCATGACTGCTACTTGTTTCCCTTTTACAACCGAAGGATACTCAACCGATATTTGAAACACGCTCTACTCGCAGATATCGATTCCATTGTTGAAGCACCTAATATCCCGAAGTGAACGGACTTCCTCCACTTCTGGTCGCTCGACATCCTTCGGCGCTCTTATTTTCTCCTTTGTATTCAATGTCGCTAATGTTTGTTGCATCAATTGCATGGTGGATCGCTAGGAGTATGTGTGTTTACCATGCTCTAGATGGTTGTGGATAGATGTGGGGAGGATTCCTAAGGCTGTAAGAGGCAACTGGTGTTCTACAGATGAGTGGTCTTCAGGCGGAGGTGCCGGATTCCTTCGATGGATCATTCCCTTGGTTAGCATGCATTCTTGCTCGTTTACTATACCATTTTCATCGGAGGAGGTTGTCCTGGCGGTACCTTCTGGCCGGTGTCCTTGATTTACACCGACTCTAAAGGCCGCAGGCGCACTTGCATACCTATTTGAGTCGCGCCTTGGGCCTTGTTCATGAGTGATGGTACTAGCACAAATATGGATTTGCTTGTGGACTACGGAATACGGATCGTTATGGTCTGTACGGAGACATCAGTCAGTCTAGTGGACAGGAAAGGAAAAGACATTTGATCTGTTGCAGTACTGAGATGCTCTTCTTCTCTTCGTGATAATTTCTTTTTTGACAGCATAGCGGCTTGAAACGATTCTACTTCACTTCCGTTCCTGTACATATATTGAGACTGGGCTTTTGACAGAATTGTGACGAATGCTTATGACTTTTCTTTTTAAAGGTGCTGGTGCGCGCAGACAAGTGAAATTCCCTAGCTGTGGTTGCCTATGTATCTATGACTGTACGATAACACATTGCACCAATTACTTTCGAGTCAGCCAGTCTCCTCAGCTCGACCAAAGTGCTAGAGCTCCGGGGCTGAAATGTATCAGGAAATCTTAACCATCTAGGAAAGAGATATAATGAAGCTATCATGGGGCTTAGCGGGAGTACCGGCCTGTGGGATACACTGCCAGTTTCCCACCTGTACCCAAAAATATTGAGCTTTTTGGGTACACCAGCTTTAGCTTATCATCTCGTGCACCTCCAACAAAAACAGCTGTCACGTAGGAAATTAGATACAAATCTCTCTCGACCTTGTCTACATGAACTCAATTCCATTCAAGGATGTTTAAGCTTACATCTACTCAATGTAGATCCCGTGCTCAATAGCCCACCCTACACCCCACATGATGGCTTTCCACCCTCGGCGAATCGTACAGCTCGAAGATTGCGTCTTGTGATTTCCGTATTGCGAGCCTCTTGCAGAACCTCAGCCCTCCTCAAAGCCAATTGCAACAGTCAATTATCTAGCTTCCTGCCGCAACATTCTACCCCTGTGTCTTCGAATCTCTCTCCCATTTCAGTTAGCTATGTCGTCCTCACGCGGCGGAACCTCCTCCTTGCCCTCAGCACCCAACACTGCCAAATTACGAGACAGCCCGACGGGGACTCAATCACCAAAGCACCGGATCGATAGCATTCTAGACACGGCGCGAACGCGGAAGGTCACCATGGACTCGGCGAATAACTCGGGCACGGCCAGTCCAAGGGCTGGGGCGAGGAGGAATAATGGAGACGTCTCTGCGGAGAACGAGAGTAGTGCTGATGAGGAGACGAGTATCTTCGGGCATAATGGGAGGGGGAATATGAATTATCAGAGTACGCAGCAGACCAATGCTAAGAATTTGCAAGCACAGCCTAGTACGGCGAGCATTAGGAGGTCAGGGAGGGTAGCTACTCGGGAGGGGACGATGAATAATGAGACGGAGGATGAGGATGAGTCTTGGTGGGAGCGGGTGGTTTCGAAGTACGGATCGATTGAGCTGGAGAATAAGGGTAGTGTGGCTAGAGACCATCTTGCTTTAGGTATGTCGTGCTCTGTTCTCTCACAATCTACGCCAAAGCACTGGAGTGGATTTTCAGAGCTTGACTAACATCTTACTTTCCACAGAACGAACATTCCTTGCCTGGCTTCGAACCTCCCTAGCATTTGCTTCCATAGGAATAGCCATCACGCAACTCTTCCGTCTCAACACGACGTCCGCTGCTGGTTCCAGCAGTGATCCATACCAGCACCTGCGGCAGATGGGTAAGCCGCTTGGGGCCACCTTCCTAGCCATCAGTATCGTGATGTTGTTCGTGGGCTTCCACAGGTACTTCGAGTCACAGCATTGGATCATACGGGGAAAGTTTCCGGCTAGTAGGGGGAGTATTGCGTTGGTTGCGTTTATTACCTTTGCGTTGATGATTACGAGTTTGGTGGTTGTGGTTGTGGTTGAGCCGAGGGCATTTGAGAAGAGGTGAGGATGGGGAATTGAAGAGAGGGGGGGGGGAAGACTTGTATTATTTTGTAGAGAGATGTATAATAGCTTTATATTGCGTATGGATTGGTTATGACAGCGAGGGAGGAAAATGGTTGGCTGGGGATTGTTTGCCCCGGGTAAATACATACCTTCACAAAGGTCCAAGGACAATCTAGCGAATGTAAAAATTAACTACACATGCATTGTGTGTTCACTATCTGGAATGATATCACAGTAAAGTGGTTTTCAAGCCCAGGAATGCTCCATATATAATGTCGTTTCAGCGAACAAGTAACACCACTCCCATCATCAACCTCACAGAAACATCGTCATAATACTACCTCACATGACAATCTCCAGAACTTGAACAAGAACATAACAGTCATGGCACCCAAAGAAGCAGTGGATATCCCATCCTTCTGCACCACCCAGCTCTCGCTCCTAGACGCAGAGCTCCAATCCGAGCTCTCAGAGACCTCATCTCTGATAACCAACACCTCACCTACATCCCTCCAGCGCGCGGGAATAGCAATCACCAACCTAGTCCTCTCCTCTCAACGGACCGGTCTCGGTGGTAAAACTGTTGTAGAGCTCACGCCCGACTCGGCGACGTCCAGTAAGAAGGGCAAGAACGGCGATGGCGAATTACCAGAGCATGGTATCCGGACGGGCGATATTGTTGTCGTGAGCGAGCAGCCGGCCGGGAGCGCGAAGAAGAAGGAGGTCAGGGAGTTGGAGGAGAAGGGGTCGAGGGGGGTGGTTACGAAGGTGCAGAGGTCGGCGGTTTGGGTTGCGCTTGATGGGGAGGAGGATGATGTGCCTGGGGGGAAGAGGTTGTGGATTGTTAAGCTGGCTAATGATGTGACTTACAAACGGTGAGTCTCTTCCCTATCTGCTTTTTCTTTGCTTGTCTAGATTGCTTTTGCCTCAGAGAATCTGGGACTTGAAGATGGAGATATATGGTGTTTTGACAAGCACTGATAGATATACAGTATGAATCAGACCTTGAATAGGCTGCTAAAGATGAAGTCGGAGGAGTACTCGAGTTTCGTTCGCGTGCTGTTCGGACTCACCACCCCGTCGCCTGTTTCTGGAGATCTTAGTCAAGGTGAAGGGGGGAAGCTTGAGTGGGTTGATCCGAGTCTGAATGACTCGCAGAAGGATGCCATTCGCTTTGCGTTGGCTTCGAAGGAAGTGGCTTTGATTCATGGTCCCCCAGGGGTATGTACTGTGTTTTTTGAGTGTGTAGTATGCTATTGCTCGGGCATCTCCTTGTGTGGTCCCGATGGAAGTTTCCACTTCACCTTCTCCCGTCTTCTCTCTTTCATCCATTCTAGCAATGTTGATTTTCGTTCACGGTTTTCACAACGGTCTATACATGATCTGATGCCCACACCTGAATTTCACTGACACGAGCTATAGACCGGCAAGACCCATACATTGATCGAGCTTATATTACAGATGCTAAAGCAAGATCTGCGGGTTCTAGTCTGCGGTCCTTCCAATATCTCGGTTGACAATATAGTCGAACGTCTCGCTCCTCACAAGATACCTATCGTTCGCCTCGGTCATCCCGCTCGACTTCTACCTTCCGTACTCAATCACTCCCTGGACGTACTTACACAAACATCAGACGCAGCTGCGATTGTCAAAGATGTAAGAAAGGAGATGGATTCCAAGCAAGCTTCTATCAAGAAGACGAAAAGTGGTAGAGAGCGGAAAGCAATCTACGGAGACCTCAAGGAACTCCGAAAGGAGTTCAGGGAGAGAGAGAAGAAATGCATCGGAACTCTCATAGGAGGTAGTAAAGTGGTACTTGCGACCCTTCATGGTGCTGGAGGGTTCCAAACGAAGGATGAAGTGTTCGACGTCGTCATCATTGACGAGGCAAGTCAGGCTTTGGAGGCACAATGCTGGGTGCCTCTTCTCCGGGCGAGCAAAGTCGTCCTTGCCGGTGATCACCTTCAGCTACCTCCTACTATCAAGACTTTGAACTCGAAGACGAAGAAATCCAAAACCACCGAGACCGAGGGGATCATCAAGGGGATGACTTTGGAAACGACGCTATTCGATCGACTACTGAAGCTCCATGGACCTGGAATCAAAAGGATGCTTAGAACCCAGTACCGCATGCATGACAAAATCATGCGATTCCCATCAGATGAAATGTACGAATCGAAACTCGTGGCAGCAGACTCAGTGAAAGATCGACTGTTGAAAGACCTACCCTATGAAGTGTCAGAAACTGAAGACACAACCGAGCCTTTAATCTTCTTTGATACTCAAGGGGGCGACTTTCCCGAGAAGAACGAAGAAGAGGAAGCGGACAAGAAGGCGGGGAAGGGTATGATGGGCGACAGCAAGAGCAACGGTATGTCTTTTCTGACTCTTAAGATTCTCCGTGGTCTCGTATTCGTAATTGGATCTTAGGTCCTGACCTCAAGACATTGGAAATTATATATACTAACACGTCAATCAGAGATGGAGGCTGCTCTGGTGAGACATCATGTGCAGAACCTGGTAGATGCAGGTGTCAAACCTGAAGACATTGCCGTTATCACACCATACAACGCCCAGGTATGTGTGATTCTACCGTTTCTTTATCTCGCATATTTTGTCTTACTTGAGATGCATGGCGCACGCACTGCACGCAACCTTTGCATTCTGGCTCGCTGCTCAAGCGAAGTCGCTGGTCAAAGGCGAATGTGCGCCACATAACTCTTCTCGACTTCGAGTCCCCGGGTTCCGAGCAACTCTTCAATGATTTACATTTCATGAGTTCACTTTGGGACTTGGTGGGACATTTGTCCCTCATGCCGTGGACGAAAATCAATAATGCCTTGTTGCTCGGATATTGAGAGGCTACTCCCAAGTTGGAAGTGGCTGGATTTTACTTTTATTGATTTCCTTGCCGAAGATACCATAATTCTCTGATCCGTTTGTCTCAAATGCCATCTTGTTCAAGTGGATTTAATTTATTGGGCAAGAATTCGACGCCAAGGTTGTCTTCTTCAGCGAGGAGGTGTCGTGGGGTTAATATCTTATCTCCTACGGGGCATCAAACCCCCCCCCCCCCCTTGCACTCTCCAGGCTTCAAAAGTGAACTAAAAGTGTTGTGGAGTTCTGTTTACTTTGTGAAGGGGTCTTTGATACCTCGCAGCCTGTAGGAGGTATATGAAAATCGTTGTACTAGTCTTGAATGCCTAATTGAATGCAGGCAAAGTGGCCCGGACGCATGCTAAATTCATTCCAGCTGGCGTTAATGTCCCGATCTATGAAGGAGGCATTTTCAGGCATTGAATTGGGAAGTGTAGATGGCTTCCAGGGACGAGAAAAGGAAGCCGTTATTGTGAGTCTTGTCAGAAGCAATACAGACAAAGAAGTTGGCTTCCTGGGTGAAAAGCGACGACTAAATGGTACGTACCTGTAACCCCTCCAAACGCAACCCCGCCCAAAATGGAAAGCTGACTTTCAAACCAAACAGTCGCTATGACAAGGCCAAGGCGTCTTCTCACGGTGATTGGGGATTCCGACACGCTACAGTGAGTTCAGGCCTTTTTTTCGAGAAGCTTTGTTCTCCACTATTAGCGGACCGACCGAGACAGCATGCTAACGGCCGACGTGTGATCGGTGCAGAAATAACACGTTTCTCAAGAAATGGATGGAGTTCCTCGAAGAACATTCAGATTTGAGATATCCGTCTGTCGCAACTCTGAACGCGCAATAGATTTCGGGCCGCGATGTGCTGATGCGATCATGCCAACCTGGTAAGGGCATTATTCGGTGCATCGATCCGGACAATTAGGAGAAGATGCTTGCAGTTATTGCATATTTTGCGCAATATCGAATTTTGACTCTAGCTCTTGTCGCTGTTCCACACGCCAGCGCGCCCAGCGAAGCCACGCGAGTCGCAAGGTTCGCGCATCAGACGAACGAGGGCCTATCCCAGCTGTTTCACATAACGAGCATGCAGCAGGATGTCGTGGTCGTCTAGTCCATTCAATTAGAGCCCGCTATCTTTCGGGTTATCTGAACTCTCCTGAGTGACTTCAAAAGGTTCTATTGCTTTGGAACAAATTAGTCTCGCCTTCAGAACTCACTACAGGACGGACGGCATGAATGTATAGAGGAGATGACAGCATCATCGAGTCAGGATTTATGCGTGGTAGATTGGTGGCTGCTTTTCGTCTACCAGAAGCAATTATTCCATACAATATTCTTTACCTAGTCCATGGTCTGTGAGCGCAATGATGCAAGTCCCCCCTGTCATTGCCCCTCTGCTCCCCCTCATCCCTTGCCCTCGAAGGCTCGATTCGCTTAGAGCGACCGAGGATGGTGCCATGGACAACTTGACAACACAACATTAGAGATCCTACGTCCGGTGCTCTGACATCTTCTTCTCAGCCGATTTCAGAATCCTCGCTCCAGCCTCGTTGAGTTCAACTGGCACTTGTTTCAAGCTGGCGAACATTTGCATTGAAGCCATCCATGATACGCTGTCGGGCCTTAGACTAGTCTGCACAAGCACGGCACAAGACAGATGAAAACAGCCGATGCTCTCCGACTCGACTATATCGAGCACATTTCTCGACTCCTCGACTCGTATTTCTCATGCAACTGTGGGTTGTCAACCCCTCTTGGCGCCACCTGAGCACACCTGTGTGCATCGGACGTGCATTCAAGCGCGTTCTTCACCACGAGCAGAGAGCGAGTAAGCAGCTGTTGGAGGATGACATTATGTGCCTTCCTGGATATTAATACTGCACTTCGGAAGGTTTGGCCGTCTTGACAGATGGTCAGTATCGATCATTTGCTGAGGTCAAGAGCTGTGGCGGCAGCTTTCCATGGGAAGACTGGAGATCCTTAACAGGCCCCTCCCCTGCCAACAAGATCCAGTCTCGGTACCAATCGCCAGCACTCCACTCCCTATCTGCGGCAGGCTAGAACTGCACAAGCCTGAGAGGCTCTCAGTAGTCCCAGATGAGGACGACAACTCTCCTGGTTTCGGATGAAAGACCAACAACGCAGTTCTGGCTGAACTGATGGAGGCCTCGCAAGCGGACGAGCCGCGCTGGACGACGGCCCCTTGCCTGGTCTATCCACTTTGGGCCATCTCTGGCTTGTCTCATTTGCTGATATCCAAGCAGCTCCTTCGTGGGGTAAGCGGATGGCTTTCCTCATGCGGCTCAGCAGGGGTGCCCGCTTTCTCATTTTCGATGGATCTCCCGTCCGTCGTCCGGCCTTTCACTCTTCCCATTTTAACCCTCGTTGCCCATGCCTGTCCTCTGCTATCGAGCCCGTTTCATGGGTGTGTCCCTGTCTATCGATGACAGGCGTCGCAGGATTATATGATACGTGATGCGTCCGCCATGCATGGACTAATGAAATTCCAGCTCTTCTTGTTCATGGCGCAGGGAAATCCCACGACAACACCTCACACATTGCACTGTATATGATGTGCGATGTCATGGCATGTGTCTAGACCATTTGAAGCAGTTTCTACTTTACCTAAAGCCACTGAATCTCCCTCCTGGTCCCGGCAACAAATGTATATCCCACCAGCCCTGATCTGTCGTCTTTGACCTTTGGAGGAACCAGCCAGCCTAATCACCAGTCTTTACCATGAGCAAGTTTCGAGGAGCTGGGAAATGGCGAGCAGAGGGCCCGGCGCGCTCGAATACAGGAACTTCAATAAGGGGGAAGACTATCTCACAACCAATCCCTTTCCCGGACGACGATGAATTCCCAATCCGGACCCCAGGAAGCGGGATCGCACTTCCCTTGAGCGCGGATAGCATTGAGAGACTGAGGGTGTCCACGGCAACCAGCGAGACTGACACCACATCCCACCAGACTGGCACTGCCATCACGGATTACATGAGTGGCAACAGGACGCCCCTAATGCCTACAGAACCTCCTCCCCCTCTACCAGAAGCGCAAGTCATGCGCAGCATTCAAGGTCACCGTCCCAATCAACCCAGCGGGCTTAGAAACTCCATGGCAAGTATGCCAGATGCTCCAAGTCTAGAAAAACCACAGCGCAAAAAGAGCTCTCTGAGATCTGTGTTTGGCAAGTTGTTCGGAAAGAAACGGAAAGGCAGTAGCCCATCAAGCAGCAAAAGAGTAAGTGGGGCTAGCGATGTGCGAGCCGGTCAACACCGAAGTGTAAGTATCAAGCTCTCCTTCGCAATACTGTTTGACTAACATATTAGAAGGACCCCTCTGCATTGAACAGAGTCACACAAGGTACCATGAACTCGCAGAAGCGTTCAGCATCCCTTCCAATCAACGAATTCAACCGGGCGCTTCGATCGCACAGCATAGTCGCAACCGATTTTCAGGAGTTTGGAAATGATAATGAAAACAACACAAACCGCGAATCAGCACAAGGAGATAGGCAGAGCAGGCCGCGAAGAGCTACAACACCAAGCCGACTGTGGACACCAAACAAAATACCGGGATATGTAGACTGGACTGGACTTTCGCCACGACCAGCTAGCAGCCATGCCCGTGGAAGTAAAGCTATCTCAGATGCGGAGGCCACCGCGGCCATTGGAACTGCCGTGACAAGTGGCAACCATCCGAACAGGCGTTCTCGGAGCGTTGGAGAACTTCAAGAAGCTATGAGAACACATGTCGTTACTAGGCGACGTAGTGATGAGATAAGATATTGGCGGGAGAGTTATGATCCGGGATTGTTGTCTCCTATGTCCTCAAATAAGGCAGAGACGGAGGACCCTCTTCCGGTTGAACCTGAAGACACACGTGATGATGAGCCTCCGAGACCAGAGCCTTTCAATTTTGGCCCTATGGGCGAGATGGCAGGCATGAAAATCACGCAAGCTGCAAGCCTAGAGACAAGAGTTCAACGATTGGAAAACCGTGTGAACAAGGTGGAGCGGACTGTGTCTAGGATCAGAAACGACGGTCCTCTCCAACTCCAAGATCCGCCAAAGAGAAATTCCGCGAGCTATCGAAGCACTTCAGGGACGAGGCCAGCAACACGACAATCAGAAGTATCACTACCGAAACACCCAAGATACCGAGATACCCAGGCTCGAGGTGATTTCCGCGGGAGCAGGCAGGGTAGTCAGAAGCGATCATCGTCTTACAGCAGTAGTCGCCCATCGACAATGTCTACGCATGGTTCTCAACTTCAATCGTTCGATACGTTTGTCACTGGAGCATTACTCACCGCTGAAGCACCGGACCCTTCACAGACTGCCGCACGTCCACTCTCTACTTCAACAACCATTCGTGGAATCCCATCTAGTTCTCCTACCATGCCAATTGACGGAACTCTCAACGGCGAGCATTTCAAGGCGCTCACAGACATGATTCATGCCGAACAGTCGGCACGCCTCCAACTCGAATCTGTAATCCACAGTCTTCAGCGCCAACTGCAGACGGTCCTCCTAGCCAGCGGAACAACATACCCCACTCCCGATTCGGACACCGCAGGCAATCAAATCCATGACGGCCGTACAGAGGGCGGCAATTTTTCCAATTTCGAGCAAGATGACAGCAGCGACGACGATGGTCGCTATGTCAACGAGGAAATTTTTCAGACACCTAACGAAGAGAGGAATCATTTCGAAGACGAGATCTTCGGCGACGTCTCAGGTAATACGAACGAGGGGAAGAGCGCGCCGCGGACGTTGAGCCTGAGCCAGATCACGTTGGGGAGGAATGTGCAGCCAAGCCTGAATTTCTAGCATTTCCTGCGTTTTGTCTCTTTTCATTTGTCTTTAGGGCGGAGAGCCTTTGATATGATACCACGTGTGATTTGATGACTTGTGAAGCCTTACGAGGTGGACGCTGTCTTTGTATGATTTAGCGAAGCGAGACTTTGCCGTTATTGTCTATCTGTATTATAGAGAGCGTATGGGTTGATTAGCATTTTGCATAGCGGGGGTTTGGGATTTGGGATTGGGATTTGTGGATCTTTAGATCTGGGTAATATAAATGGAAGATGATGTTCAATGTTCTATACTAGTGTCAAGGAAGCTTGGGTTGTCATAGTGACGTGATGGAATGGCAGAGTGAGAGCTCGCTAACTTGAAATTGTGTTATAGCTCGACTGTAGTGGTGCAGACGGTATGACAGTACTCCATTTCCGGAGCCTCTCAAGAGTTCGGACGTGACGCTGGCGGTCCGCCTCGAGGGGCTTCGCTCGCTAAGAAGGGGGATTAAGCGAGATGTTTTTCTTAATATTTTTCAATGAAGAAAACAATAAGAGTCTGACTTACACATGGTCACAGCAAGCCTTATAAGTGATCTATGTACTGCCGTATGATTCTGGAGCCCACTGTGAGTGGACTCTCATATTAATCATCATCCACCTTCTTCAAGCGTTGTTAAGATTGCGATGGAGCTGGTTTGCTTGATGAGGGACAAAGAGGACAATTCAAATCAAGATTTCCAATCTGGTTTACCTTTACTACAAGATAGCTCATTCTTATATTATATGCAGTACTAATTATTCACCACCTGCGTAGATATGTGAGGTTCACTTTGACGGACGGATTCAATTTTATACTACTCTCTCCGTAAATGTTAAATGAGTTTCCAAAACTAAATCAAATATCCCACGCGTTTTTATCTATTTTTACTCATTCATTAGACTAGAAAGTTTTAAATAGACTCTCGGAAAGAAAACATATGCGAAGTTCAGAACTGCGAATTTTAGAAAGTGGACAGCTTCATGCAAATGCACAGATTATGGATTTTTGTAATGTAAGCTTCAGCTATCCCGGGGTATTATACCTACCTCTAATCCTTCTTAAAGAAGAGAAGGGGAGAGCGTCGTGACGTAGCTTTAAACTACTTTCAAGTGCTTTGGTCTTCTTCTGCGTGGTTCTGGTTGAGACAGCAAGTTTGGCAAAAAGGAAAGAGTGGAGGCGGCAAGTGCGTCTTCATTTAGTATAAAACTCCCCTCAGATCCAAGTTTTCCTCCTCTTCCCATCTTACACCCTCAAATCTCACAGTCCGAACACCATTTTCTAATTGGTAAATGAAGCAATTTCTAATAGTTAGGTTTGGCAAGCTTAACCGTAAGAAGTTCTTGAGTGTGTTTTGGCCAGACGTGGAAGCAACAGGCAGGACATTTCACTTTTCCATTAGTGGCTCCTACCTAAGAACAACTGTTTAACGTATCCCGTACATAAGATACAAATTACCCTTCCAGTCCACTATCGTTCCTGTGCTTGAGCAGTATGCACCCGGCTCTTCATCCGCTCTCTACTGCACACCTCGATTTTGGCGTCTACCCTGTTGCTATCCTTACCCCATTCGATCGTCTAATCACTATACACGATCTGAAAGCAACCTTCCCAACCATCTCCTTCGTGGCATTTGTCACTTTTCAACAACACTTCGATCACCAACACCACAAGGGCAAACGATGCCGGCTTCAAGTCAGAAGGCAGTGTGTTTCGACCAGGGAACATAATCTACCTGGTAGTTGCTCTAGTTGGAATCATTATTTCGAATGCCTGCCTTGGTAATCAATCGCCACTTCAAGCCCCAAGCACGTCTCTGCAAACCAAAAGGATTTCAAAGCCAGTCTCTTTACTTGAACAGCTGCTAAAGGCCACAACAGCTATACGTATTACATCTATTCGAGAAACACACTCACTTCTCAAATTGGTATTCACATATTTCCTCATGTTAGCTATTTACTTACTTGGATATTCGTTCTGTGTCGTTGCTGTATGAATTATTATAGAATCCAGACACAGCCTTTGATACGAACTCTTTCCCCGTTGCACCGTTTTCTATCCCGACCATGAGAACATAATTCGGCTAAAGGGGGACTTTCCCAGTGCTTGCTCTATTTCGGTCATACCTTCTGCAACTACTCGGAGTGCCATGTGGCCATCATGCTCAGCATCGTCTTCTACCTGGGACAGAAGCTCTGCTTGTACATTTTCCTGGTCGAGCAAACACACAATGTCAAAGCAAATATGAAGTCAGGAATCAAAGATTACCTATATCTCCCAGGTCTGGTTTTCCTCCTCGTTGGATTCACTGCAATCGGAGTGGCGATGTTTGTCTTCCACATGGATAGTTACGATAGCAAGACGAGGATATGCCAAATTGGACTTACGAAACCAATTGCGGAAGTGCTCTTGGGGTGAGATGTGTTTTCAAACATATTCCTCACAGCTGTCTTCGTTCGACACTGCGAACCTTACATGGTTAGAGGTTTGAGGGGAACTTTCCTATATCTAGCGATAAGGGGAATCAAGAAGAAGTTTTTCCGATCAACGCCACAAGACTACTTCGGCGAGCCGCTATGAAGCAGTGGCTATCTCCCAGGTTGTACTTGTACGCGTGATTCGTAAGGCATTCTGGGGATGGCTGGGTTTAGTAGCATCGATAGGCACCAACATCTCAGTTCTGTGCTACTGGGCCGGACAGGAGAAAGTGAGGGACTTCTTCGCCTTTTGCACACTTGACGGTATATTCAACCTTGGAATTGAAATTTGCAACAGAGGTGAATGCCGCAACAAACAAAAGATCGAGAAAGAATACCGCTAACATCTTAGGACAGCGAATTGAGGTCTTGTAATCCTCCATTGGGTGAGTACTCTCTCAGCACTTTCTTCCTTCCAACTTTTGCTCGGGATGTTAGGACTTATCTCATGTTTGAAAATACTCCACGATTCAAACGCAGAACTCCAAACGCTTAATCGAGAGTACTCCTGACTTGCGCTCATCGTAGGCTGACGAATGCACCTCATGAAATGGTATCAATACCTCAAGTACCAATTGTCTACTCTGCCCTTGCGCCATGTCCTTCGCCATCTAATCACAGGTTGGCTCGAAACCAGTCAATTACACTACGCAGGCATACGAACGACGATTGCCTCCCGGTGGAGAAAAATGGGATACGAAGCCGAACCTGATCGGGTTCCGGAAGCATGAGTAAGAGCTTGATAGGTGAATGGGAGCGAGAATCTGCCTGGGTTTAACAGGACGTCGCCGATTCACAGCATCAGGATAGCATACAGCAGAACCACAGAAACAGGAAGGGAGGCTGAAAGTGCTTGAGCCTGGTATCCTAGATTGGCGATCCTCTGAGGCCATGAAGAGTTCTCATACCCAATGGCAGCAGGAAGACGTGGGTGTACCGCAAAACTAGCAGGAAAAGATTGGCTAGGCTTAAATCCCGTGTTCACACAGTTTCTAATAAGCACCTACTCATCGTAGCTATGATCTATGACCCTACAGTTCACAAGAACAGCTGATCAACTGTCCTCGAGTCTGTTCGCGGTTGATGACCTCGAACTGATGTCCTCAACACCCTCGCATGCACCAGATTAACCGACTGCCCCCCCTTTTCCGAGGCAACAAGCCAACCAAGACGCAAGCATCCCCAAGGACAGATGATTGGGAGATGCACATGCACCCCTCACTTGCACGACAAACCCCTCTAACATGCAACCGATACCAACATCGACGAGCAACCCACCAAGTAGTTGCCACTCGAGAACTTGAAACACAACACCGCAGGCTAATTTGAAAAGTGTGTGTGTGTGGAGAACGGAGCGAGAAGTTCGAGAAAAAGTTGGAACAGAATGAGATGGTATCTCATTCGTTGACCCGATCTCAGCCGTCCTGCACATCATATCTATCACATGCAAGCAAGGCGTATGAGATAAGAATGAGGCAATGCAGGGTAATCACCCAAGCGAGGTAGGCACGAGGAACTAGGAATAAAAGCAGAAAATAGAAATAGAAATGGAACCAGGAACAGGAACAGGACGGGGAATATGAATAAGAATAGGAATAAGCAGCTTAAGTGTGTGTGTATGTGTGTGTGTATGCGGAGATATTTTCAGGTTGCAAATGCGGGGAAGCAGTAAGCAGACACAGAGAGAAAGACAAAAACAGAAAAGAAGGTCTGGTCGGTTGCATATGACATGACGTGATGCGAACGAAGTTTTGGAATGGATTCAGGCAAAACAGAAAGGAAAGAAACAATTTTGACTGGAAGATAAGCCAGAGACACACACATATACACACGCACATGCAAACAATAAATTTTTTCCGAAACATGCAGGGCGAAACAGAACAGCGTAGCCTAGGAGCTTTCGTCTTTTGAATATCACAATTTTTTCTGCACGCGTCTTGTGGATTTGTTTTCGAGATGTTGTGATGATGCATGCATGCATGAATGCAGAACGAGAAGCAGGGACGCACACCGTCTACTTAGTCATATTCGATTAGACTGAACGGAACGAAACAAACCGAATGACGAACGAAATGATGACGGAAGGGAGGGGGAAATGTTATAGGTGTTGAGAAATCGAACGGGATAGGTAGGTTGTGTATTGTAGCGTTTGAGCTTCTTCTCCGTCTTACCGGAAGCTAAGTATGTAATGTACAAGTAGTGTATATATGTAGGGGGAGAGAGAGGTTTGCTTACTGCATATATACGTACACATATACATACATACATACATACATGCACGTCCTAAAAAGTAAGTAAGGAGGAAGAGGTTGATGTATAGCCTTGTAATTACTTTTTTATGTACGATGGATGTGTGCATGCATGCATATGCATAATACTTTCCTAGTTGTACGATCTAAGGATTATTTCATCGCTTCATAAATTGTATTCCTTTTTTTCTCTCTTGCTTTTTGCTTTTGTGTGTGCATGCTGTAGGGATGTCATTCCTCGTCATAGCGGCGTGCGAGCGATTTTGCTCCCTTCCATTCTGTTAGTCGCTTTGGGCGGATTCTGATTCTGTAACTCGGACGTTCTGTCACCGCCTTTTCGAGAGGGTCTAGGCACAACTGTGTATCAAATTTGCCGACCGCTAGAAATGAACCAAACCACGGTGGTTTTGTCTTCCTTATTGCTTTTTGTGTGTGTGAGGGTGTACCTGTTCGTCTATTGATTGGATTGGATGTCTTGATGCGGAAGGAAGGGAAGCCCTTCGCTCGCTGTTTTGCATTTTTGGAAATTCGTTGCTGATTGCTGATTGCCTTGCCTTGGTTTGGTTAGATTTGAAGTGAGTTTTTGTGTGGGTGTGGAAATTCCCGCGGGATGGGATTGCAGGAAGGTGCATTTTCGGATGTGGTGGTGGTGAGGAGAAAAAGCAAAGATGCTGCTGAGACTACTGCGCTGCCGGCGGCCAGTGGGCTTGCGAATGCGAATGCCGCCTTGAGAGGAGGAGAGTCGGCGGCGTTGTTGCAACGGGTGCGACTGCCGATGCCGTTGAGATTGTGGGGAGAGTTAGGTAAGTAGTGAGACCCAGGACCACGTTCTTCCTTCCTTGACTTGACCTGTGGCTTTGAGACTGACTCGAGATGTTTTTTCTTCTGCGGAATAGAGGTTTGGCAGCAGTGAGTTTTGTGCTTTTGTGGGTGTGTCTAGTGACTGAGGTGAGGATTTAGAGAAGATAATCATTTAATTGAGACGGGGTATCGGTAGGTCTTTGGCGATCTGGGTGTGGTGTGAAGTGATTGGCGAGGTTCTTTGTTGACTTGACTTGGTGTTTAGTTCGGCTACTGGTAGCCTCTCGACGTGCTTCGCGAGTTGGAGATACATTCACAACGAGACTGGTTGGTCCTGCCCTGAGAGAAGCTGAACTCTAATCATAATTCACTCCAGTGCTGATGTTATTTGTAGTGAACATATACTCGCACCTGATTGGAAGTGCGATCTTCATCGTCATCCCAGTGTATCTCTTCAAGAATGAGATACCTCCTCGTTACGCTGTAGCGACTTGGCAAGATGTTGTTGTCTGCTTGACTTATTTCTTGGGGGTTGCAATATGCTTCTGCCTTTCTGCAATGTCAGATCTTGCCTATTACTTCAGTACCGACGACTAACTTCCATAGATACCATACGGTTATGTGCCATAGCCGATCGGTAGATTTGTTCGGTGCCCAATTGGACTTCCAAGGTGTGATCCTTTTGATGTGAGTAGATCTAACAGGCGTGGCTGTCCTCTTCTACACTTGCTGCTACTTGCAAGGAACGGAGATATACGTTGTCTAGCTCCACCTTTCACTTCTTCCCCGGACTTTCCAAGATATTTACTCACTAACTACTATTTGTTCTAGGTGGAGTGCCACTATCCCACTCGTGTTCTACGGCTTTCACTGTGACAGGGCTCTGCGAAATGCATACTGGACGATGGTGAGCATCTCTGGCACTAGCTCTAAACGTATCTGACAGGAGTAAGCTTTCCGTCCTTGCGGCCATCTGCTCAATATCAACCTTTCACTCCCGCTTCCAAGAGCCATTTCTCCGACCAGTCCGAGCAGCCACTTTCGGTAGTCTTGGACTCTTCACAATGGTCCCAGTCTTTCACGGAATACAGGAACGGATGGGACATGCAGAACCAACAAATGGGAATAACCTGGGTGCTCATAACACTTGTCTTGAACGTCCTCGGGGCCACAGCATACGCCCTCAAGGTCTGACTGGCAAAGAAATCGTACGAGAGACACTGATTAACTGAGGTACAGATTCCCGAGCGGTGGTATAAACGAACGTTTGATATCTTCGGTGCGAGTCATCAGGTCTTCCATATCATGGTCGTGCTCGCATCCCTCACGTATACGAAAGGTATACTTCAAGCTTTCGACTTCGTCCATTCTCATGGAAGCATTCCTTGTCCATCACGATAGCATGACGCGATATCGCGAGGCCGTCTGGAAGCGTAGTACTTGAGGGCCGTTATATGGTAAATGCGTTGTCAAAAGTAGAACATAATGCACTTGCTTGCAACTCCAAGGATGATACTAGCAGCAGACTTTGATATCAAAGTTTCCATCAGATAGGCGCTCAGCCACTGTCAAACTTCGCAATGTGTTGCGGAGATCTCGGATCGGGACAGAAGTGTGATAGAATGCAGGGAACAGTCATAATGCATCAATCACGTTACTCTGAAATAGAACATGAAATTCATGCGAAAGTGCATTAAAGAATTGCCACCTGTTGACACAATCGAAACGTCCATCCCCACACCACCCACTTGGGAGGCCCTTATCGACGACCCCTACGGACCCTGCCGTCGCCGAGGCCAAGGTACGTGGGACCACCACTTTTGCCTTCTTCTTTTGGTGGATGCTGAAACGTTCGAGAAGGCCCATCATCAGGGTTGCGGATACACTGGCTTCGGACGTACAGCCTGTATCCAGCACGACCGTCCGTTCAGCGGTATCAGAGATGCAAGAAGTTCTTGGTGATACGATAAGAATTGCCACATGGGCATCTGAAGAGGGTCGAACTGGACGCAGGAACGTTTCTTCCAAGCCTCCCCACCCATCCACCCCAACTGGTTGATTCCAAAGAAGATGAGCGCAGATATGCCGAGGATGTTGCAACCGACCTTGGGTGTGGGAAACAAGAGTTTGGAGACTTGCCGTCCTAAGTAGACCTCATTTCACCAAGATCCGCTTCTAAAGAAGCTAAGCTTGGGTAGATCGCAATTCGGTATCAAAGTTTGACTAAGAGGGTGAGACATGTGCCGGCAGAGGGTTTTCGATCGCTCAAAATCCGTTGTGGTGGGTGATCGTGCCGAAGATTGAGAATAACTCAAGCCCCAAGAACAATCTGGAGATACGGTCTTCTGGCAAAATTGAACAGGTTTGGCTACTAAAAACTGTTGGAAACGTGCCACGCAGCCACAGCAGAACATGCAGTCGTCCGAATCCAGCAGCAAATCTGTTCCTTCATGCAGGTCTAGATTTGACCGCTAGCCAATGACAGCCAAACCTTGTTAGCCTACTAGAAAAGAATCCGGGGCAGTTCCTGCGTCGGCGATTTACCCAAAAGAGCGTAAACGAAGGCTACTTCAGACGGTCTTGGGAAGATTGAGACGAACTATCTCGCCCGGGACTTTTAGAGAGTAGTCACCGTCGGACGTCGTCTCCCTGAAAACCTAGTTCGCAACTACTCTGGACTTATCGACTTATCGATTATCAATTAGCCACTGACTGGTACGGGAGCGGTCGCGGGCCGCTGATGGTGTCATTTTATTTGAATTACAGTGAGACCGTCATGGATTCTAGGCTTTAGACAGGTGGATCCAGAGGAGAGCACGCTCGTGCGTATTTGTGAGGGTTTTCAAACAGGCCACGAATGATAAGCAGATTGTGAAGCATTTTCCAAGTGACAGCAGTTTTGAGTTCCTCAGCAATTATTCCGAGATGATTACCGGAGAACCGGCGGGTGGGCAGCATGTCTGAGAACTTACAGGCGTTTCCAACCTGTCGGGTCTTCTCCCACTCCTTCCACGTCCTCTGGCCTTCCTCTTGCAGCGCCACGTTCTTGAAGTGGAAGAGTATCGATATGGACCCTCGGACAGTAAGATAGGGCC
Organism: Rhexocercosporidium sp. MPI-PUGE-AT-0058; assembly: GCA_020746875.1. NCBI lineage: Eukaryota > Fungi > Ascomycota > Leotiomycetes > Helotiales > Rhexocercosporidium > Rhexocercosporidium sp. MPI-PUGE-AT-0058. Next base: position 1,469,821 of record JAGTJL010000002.1, read on the forward strand.
GGCCCACTTCACATGCTTGGCCTTGCTGAGGGAGAAAACTTTGTACGTTTTGGTGCTGGCTAGCAAGTCCCGCAGACCCGTCGTGATTTTGGGAAGACATCCGGAAGCCGCGGGTGGGGAGGCCGCTATGGATTTGTAGGTGATGGGCCGTGGTTGGCTGCTAACTTTCTCAAGTCCGAGCATCCTCTGATCCCAAACCTGGGTGGTTCTCCATCGATAGGACACGGGACGAAGCGAGTCAGACTGAGAGAGAGACTTCGGTTTGAGTTCAGTCAAAGATCGGATGGCAGGTTGTGGAGTTGGGGAACAGACAATGGCCGAGAACTATTGTAAAGCTGGGACCGTCTTTGCCTTGCTCGTCTCTTACGAGACGTGATATTCTTGAAACGCAGACTGACGTTCTGACATGTCCAACGTGCATATGCAGACTCGAGAGTCGAAATGCAACCGTTCGACTCGAGGATTCTGTTCCTGCATCGTACCTTGCAGGAGAAGAGGCAGAAGTCACCGTCCCATTGGTAGGCATCTCAGAAACGGCAGCAAGCATCCCCGATTCGCCAGGACGAATGCATGGCCGAAAGACGGCCAGGGCCGGGGAGATGCTTGTTGTGGAGTCGTCGTCTTCGCCCCCAGCCGACGCCACTGAGTGATGCCCCTGCAGGATCAGGGTTGCAGGAAGGGCCGGTATCCCAGCATCCCACAGGTTGTTGAATGGCGCATGGCTGGCGACCTTGGATGTCCAGGTGCCGTCCCTAGCAAGCGTCCCCAATATGCACCCACGGCTGCTTCTGGAAGAGTCCACGATGAGCATCTTGCCTTCATCATACGAACCACGGAGATTTGTGATGTTTGGTTGGTGGTCGTTGGTGTAGTAGTGGTCCGGTATGTGGTGTGGTGGGTGGTGAACAGTAAACGTGAGGATTCCGAGGATGAACGAGCGACGTGAGGTGGTGATGCCAACCACCAGGACATGCAAGTCCATGCCCAAAGGAAGTGGAATTTTATGCCAAGCCCAACCCAAGTCCTAGTCCCAGTCCCAGTCGATCCGGCGCCCACTCTGGAGCAGCAAAGCAGAGAGCAAAGGCCAGGCAAAAGCAGCGAGAACATCGCGCGAAAAGAGAATCTGCGCTCGTCCTATCTTTAGCTGTGCGTTTCGCTTCTGCCACTTGCACAAGTTGCATTATTAGCCAATGCACACCTATTATTATGCAATTTCCCCGGAGAACCTAGGTTAGAGCAGAGTGCAGAAACAAAACGACTCTTTCGATATGAGCGCGCGTCCGTGGTCAGCACCATGTGATGGAGATATGAACGTCCTATTCGCAACGTTCGGGCTGTCAGACCTGGGCGAAACGCTGCATTTTGTCAATTGTGCACCTGTGTTCACATTTGTGCAATCTGACTGGACAGGCATAACTGGCGTAGGGCTCGAACCGCTATCACCAGGTCGTCCTGGGCCAGTCCCATCAGCGGCAGCCCTCCACACAGACGGGATCGATGCGCGCGCGGGCTGCTATCGTCCTATCGATAGGCGATAACGAAAACCCTGACGACCCTCTCCATGATTATTCTCACCGATGAGTTGATATGCGGGTTGGGATGCTGTTAGTAAACACCACGGAGGATAAATGAAGCCTAAAAGTGACTACAACCCTCCGGTACTAGAGTCGCGAGACATGCCAAACGCCGGCTCGAGGCGCTCTTGGACGGAAAAGTACAGAATGGGCAAGGTATCTACGAAAATAGCGCTCCCGAGAGACTGGCGTGTATGTAATGCAAGTTCGTTTCTAACGCCATGAGATCGAGGATGATCTGGAGTCCTCAGCTTTCTCTTGAGGCTTTTGATCGTGCTGCTTTCCTCTTCTCTGGACCCATAGCGGGTGGTGGTCTTGAAGCCTCTACGGGGAAAAGGGGGTTTCGGGAGTATATTTGCGCGGCCGATAGACTAAGCAGCCAACCAAGTCCTCAGGAACGAAACAACCCGCCCATCCCTCAGTGGTTGCTCAGAAAAAGAAGGGTGTTTTGTTCCTGCAGGAAGCCCCTCGCAGCCGAAACACATGTGCATGTGCTTCGATGACCGCCTTGCTCTTGTACCTGAGAGAACTGACATATCAGGACTGCTGCCAACGGAAGGGAGAGACTGTACTCGTAGATCCGCGATAGGCAGGTACGATGTAGTTCAGTCTGACTAGTCAAGGGCCGTTGACCTCACGCATCTTGTTCGTGAATCGCCATCCGTCCCTTGTGGCTGCCCAAAAGCTGGTATGTACAGTAGACGGTTGTTTCATGGCTCGCTCGAATCTCTCCCCGCATCGATGATCCGCCCCTCTCTCCTCCCCTCCATGCTGAGGGAGCTGAGCGTGAACTTGGAAGCTACTCTAAGTTGGGACTGTTGGAAGGGCTGAAGAGTACTTTATCCATCCCACTATCGATAGCAGGGACCGGGACCTTGACCTTCTGAGGTCATGGGTGAAGATTGCATTGCATCGAGAGAGGCGAAAATGCGGAATAGGATTGCGATTGGCGACGACGCCTTCAGCGAAAAAGAATCACCCAGTTTGGTCGTCGATGCCGTGGCCAATGATCCGGCACGCAACAGGGTGGCTGCAGTTCTAGCCGTGTAAATGGTGTTTGCCTTTGTTCACTGCGTCCAGTGTGCATGTTGGAGGGTGGTCCTGAAGTGTGAGTGGGTGGTAGACTTGAGCGCGAGTCGCGAAACACGTCCATCCTTCTCCTGCATCACGTCGAATAGGATCAACGACGTCAAGAATCTTTTTTTTTGTCGTGTGGAAAGGTGCATGGAGCGAGGACGGAGCTGCCGCTTGGAGCCTTCGAGCAAGCTATACTTCGCTCGCTCGTCCGTCCGCATGAAGCCGTGAAGATGAGCCCATGTTGTAAACCTCGATTCTAGTGGTCAAGATTCTTACGATGGGGTGGATTCAGTAGGCTGTGCTGTGTTGAATCAGAACGTACGGGATCGCCATTTGAGACTGCACTGCGAGACGGCGTCGTCGAACAAGACAGAGGCGACGGGCTCGAGCGAGGGCGGGGTCACAAATCCACGCCGCACAGCATGTGTGCATTTCATCATGTTTGAATTGGGTGGGTTTCTGGCGTATAACGGGTATGCAGGAGTAATAATTGCGGCATAGTGAAGTCCTGACTCTTGCGCTTCAAGGCTCCGGGCAGAGGAAAGGCGAAAGCCGTTTCCATCTTTTCAAGCCAGCGAGAGGATCAGCACTCAGTCAAAGGTTTCTTATTATTGTAGAACATGGTGGTGGGCAAGAGCTAGCGCCGCAAGCAACGCAGCTTTATTGGAAGGCTTCAGCATTGATGGGGAGGCTGTTCGCAATTTCCTTTGACTACGATGATCTCCCACCACCAGAACCGCGATCAGTGGGCAATATATTTGCAATTAATTTTCCAGAAATTCTGAAGGATTGAGGTAGCGGAATTATGGGTTTGTGCGAATCGATGCTTAGTATGTATTAATTATTGCCAGTCGATCGATCGCTGGAGGTTGTTGCGATTTTCAATTATAGCTGCTGCCAAACTTAGCAATGAGCAGTGAGCAGTGAGGACACGATGTTTGAAAAGCTAGCGAGAGAGCGAGAGAGCGAGCAGAGTACGAAGTCCAACCAACGACGAATGATGACGCGTTATGCAGGCCGTATCTGTACCTGACCCTAGCCTCGTATGGATAATAATGCAATTCCCTAATGCACGCTTGCCTGGCCTGCCCCGGCCTGGTTGCTCATTTCATCGTGCTGTGTGTGTGTGCTAGCTTGGCCGGCTGTGCGAGCTGCTGCGATGCGGGCTTATGCATGCACATAAAATAGTGCTGCGCTGAAAAGAAAGAAAGAATTCAGAGTCGTACGAGCCCGTTCAGGATATTTGACTGGGACAGACCGCCCGCCGCTTTTTCAGCTACCTTCACCGGCTAGACTAAATCGAGTCAGGTAAGGTGGGAAGGTGAGAAGGTACAGTACAGTACAATAAACTTGTGGTAGCAGGTCGACGGTTGACGGGCCAGTCGATCCCAGCCGGCTCACGCCAATCACCAACACGCATTGTGGCCGCGGTGGGCACTGTAACTTGACTGGAGCTCCCGGAGAATCCGTCACTTCTCTTGGGGCTGGCGAGTGGGTTTATTCAAGTAGCGTCGAACACGAAGAGCAGCATGGTGGTGAGCGGTGGTGGGCAGTGGTGGGCATCCCCGGTATGGCCCAGCCAAGCAGAAGGCTGGAGAGAAGGCTGGATTTAGAATCCTCTCCACTCCCCAGCCCATGCCATCCCATGCCATCCCATTCCATCTCCCCATCCCATTTCATGCTGGCGTTGCTGTTCTGTTCTTCCCCTGCCGACACCACCCCAGACCGCCAGACAGGGTTTCCGGAGCCAAACAGCCTGCAGCCAGTCTGCAGCCAAACGACTAGTCCCTCCCAGCCAGCCAGGCCGGCCCCTAGACGCGGACCTGCTGGACCTGATCTCCATTTGATGCTGCTTCTGTTACCTTGTCTGGCTCCACCACCCAACACCACCAACACCACCGCTCTCTCTGTCTCTGTCTCTGCCCCATCTCCCACTCATCCCATCCCATCCCATCCCATTATTCCCCACTGCGACGCTCCCACTACCCGCACCCTCGTCGTCGCCTTCGCCTTTACCCTAGTCTTCCTAGTCTCCCCCCCCAGACCCCTGCTCCGTGTGCTTGCTCGCTCGCCATGCATTCTCTTCTGCTGAGACCTAATCCATTCTAGTCCCATTTGCCTATCTTGCATTCTATCACTCGTGGATCATCTACTTATTTTGTCAGGGTCCCCGTCACCACACGTTCGTTTTGCTCGTCCTTCAGGTTTACCTCCCACCACGCCAAACCATTCTTCTTATACCGACAACCGGTTTCCCTTTTGTATCTCACTCTTTTGGATCATCTTCGACTTGTGCTTCTGCTTATAGCCTCTCGATCATCTTCCGTACCTTCCTTTAGCATCCTGCTACCACTGCTTTCCAGCTCTGTACACCACTCGCCGATAATTGTTCCATAAGCTTTTGGCAACATCAACCATCGTCCTTTGCAACAGCATATGTATAATCAGTGTCCTCAACAATACAACTATTAGACAGTCTTCAAACCACTGTTGTTCAGTCGCTCTCCAAGCACCTCTTTTCTACCAACCCGTTTTTGAGTCTCGACATCGCTCGCAATCTCCGACAACAACCACAAAAACAACAACCTGATAACCGACTAGCCCATAATCAACAACACCTTTGAATCGAATCCTTGAAATCGAACACCACTCGGTACGTACGCATGACTTTCCATTCTCGCCTGGGAACGGACTGTGGGCTCGAACGGAACATGACTGACACTTGGCAGACAGAATACAGTTCACCTCTTTCGACATGGACTCCTCATACGTACACCCCCAATCGATGGGACAATCGCCGTTCTTCTACTACAACCCAGACCCAAAGCCGGACAACCGTCAACACGGCCACTTCTCTCAGCAGCCAAACCACGTTCAGGTGCCAGTGTACCACCCACACATGCAACCCATGCCTTCGACTCCAATTTACTCGAGACCGAACTCAGCATGCTCGCAACCACCAATGCACCCGCAGATGTACAACAACGGATACCCGATGAACATGACCCCAATGGCCTCGCCTCGACCGATGTACCAGAACCAAAAGCCGACGATCATGATCCAGGAGCACGCTCCCCGGATGATGTTGGAGTCTGATATGCAAGAGAGCGACATGTACTACTACCCATCCACACCACCGTTGTCCGCCTCTGGAAGCACCATCAGCAGCCCATCCAGTTGTGACGTTCTGCCAACCCCAATGAACACCGTCTTTTTCGGACTCGAGGGATTCGAAGGCGTTAAGGACGGATGCCAGGGCGAAGTGCAGGCTGAGAATCTTGCCGGCGGCGACTGGGCACGATGCGGATCTCCTCCCATGACTCCAGGTATGTGCCAGTGTCTACTTGCTTGTGTGCTTGAAGCGACGTGGTCTCCTACTTTCCATTGCGTCGTGTGCATCCCTGTCGTGATTTAATTGTGGTTTTACCTATGGGGCCTTCGCTGACTCGCCTTGCCATTTTTGCAGTGTTCATCCAGCCCAACTCGCTTATGAGCAACGGCAACGCTAACGAGCTCCTCTCTGCGACATCTTGTCCCTCACTTTCTCCCTCCCCTTCCCCTTACCCTCGATCTGTCATTTCAGAGCAGGACTTGGACTTCTGCGACCCACGCAACCTCACTGTTGGCTCCGGAGCTTCACCAAACCAATCTGCCATCAAGACTGCTCTGTGCACCGAATTCCCTTCATTGCCCACACTCTGTGCAGGCGACGACGAAGAACACAGGTACATGCTAGGGGGAGAGACATTCAACAAGGCTGCCGAGATTCACGCAAGAACATTCAACTTCTCCACGCCCACGGCCAACCACAGCCTGCCCACCTTCGATCAATTCTCTGATCTCGATTCCGAGGAAGATTTCGTCAACGGCCTTGTCAACTTCCCCTCCACCGACAACGTCCAATTCTTCGGCACCAAAAGACAACGCACTTGCTCTGGCTCCGACCTTGTCTCCCTTGACCACGAACCTTTCGTCAGCGAAGACGACTTCGAGGATTTTGAGGAGTTTGAGGACTCGGAACAATTTGCTACTGCTTGTCTCCCAAGCCCACCTGCATCGGTGTCGGAGGCCGAGGCCAAGAAGGAGAAGCGAACCAAGAAGTCCAAGAAGGCTCACTGCGACGAGGATAGCTCTGAATTTGACGACCTTGTCAGATCCCGCAAGTTCACCGTCCCAATGAACGCCGCCAGTGGAGCCCCAGCTCAGGAGAGCACCGTTGAGCATCAGTCTACCGCCCCCAGCCAATCTGGGTCATCGGAGACCAATGGCGCAAACAACACTGGTGAAGGCTCTGATGCTGGCAACACTCCCAAGCAGCCATCCGTCAACCGCCGTGGACGCAAGCAATCCCTCACTGAGGATCCATCCAAGACCTTCGTATGTGAGATCTGCAACCGCCGATTTAGACGCCAAGAACATTTGAAGAGACATTACCGTTCCCTCCACACTGGTGATAAGCCTTTCGAATGCCATGAGTGCGGAAAGAAGTTCTCTCGTAGCGATAACCTCTCTCAACACGCTCGCACTCACGGCAGTGGTGCTATCGTCATGGGTGTTCTTGAGGACGGTGAATTACCAAGTGACCACCCTGAATCAGCTAGTGAAGGCGAGCACATCGGTACCATGGGCAACATCCTCTTCCGTGTTGCAGCTGGTGTCTCTGGCAGTGATACCGATCCTTCATCGGAGAACGGTAGCACCGACAACGACAGCCAGGGCCGCAAGAAGCGCAAGCGTTCTGAGTAGGGGCTTTCTGCTAGGAAGTTTGGAGGGCTCACGCCAGACACGAATCTCACGACTACGGATACACTCTTCATAATCGGCCCACGCTACCTTTTACGCGATCGGTCACTAGGGATACTGGGGTCTCACGACCACCTTTGATGTTGTCATGAGGATGGGGGGGTTTGCAAAACCAAAAAGTCTTTTCGCCTTGCTCTTTCTGATACGATTTCTCTTCTCTGTATTAAAATTTCCTTTCAAGACTTTCGTGCCGAATTAGCGTGATGATGGGTATTGGGGGCTTGGCCGGGGTGAAGGGGCGTGTACTCTGACATGAGAGGTGGTTTTGACTGCTTATTTTCTTACATTCGCTGTATCAACACTGCGACGGAAGGCGGCCCACGGTCATACTTGCCGTCTTTTGCATTGCAATTTCTCGCGGCCTGCTCTTTCCAGATTGTGCTGGTCACGATATGTTCATATAGCAGCCTGTAGATGTATAGATTTGTCTTCATATCAACCTGTTTTCCCACCCACCATACGTCTTCTTTGAATTGAGTGAAACCTTATCAAAACTACCAACACAACAACATGCTAATCGCATTCATTTCATTTTACTGATATGGACTGATAGATCATCCGACATGCTCTTCTTCCGGAGACCGTATTTTAATAAAATGAAATTGTTGTGGGCTCGTTTGTGCCCACGTAGAGTTTTCCCAAATCAAACCAAAAAATTTCACGAAGTCCTTGCCGTGCCTGAGGCTCCACATCCGACCACCACCTGCACCTCTGTACCTCAAAACAATGAATAAAAGACTCCATCTCCTCATCAAACCCCAGCCAAAAAAAAAAAAAAAAAAAAAAACTACTGGACCAGACATCATTCCGGGGAACAGGGTCGGTCGAACAGCCGTACCCAATAAAAGCCGTGTGAACACATGGCGTCCCAAATTGGTCGACGATCCACTAAACTTTAAATCCCCAATATCTCAGCTCGGCAAGGCCACGGGCATCTCTGCTGCAGACTGCAGACTGCAAGCTGCACGCTGCGGCTCACGACTGCGGCTGTGGCCCTGCACTGCACAGAAAGAAACCAACAGAACAAACATACAACGGGATGGCCGACTCACTTCGAGTCATTGCGCTCATTTCAGGCGGCAAGGACAGTTTCTTTTCGCTTCTGCATTGTATCCAGAACGGGCACCAAGTCGTTGCCTTGGGAAACCTCTATCCAGCTCCTCCAGCTGCAGACGCAGGTGCAGCACCCGCCCCGCGCCATCCCGATGCCTCCAATCACGAGACCGAGAGCGAGGATGAGCAGGATCTCAATAGTTTCATGTACCAGACCGTAGGCCACACGGTGATTCCTCTGTACGAGCAGGCTCTTGGGATACCGTTGTATCGTCAGCCCATCGTTGGAAGTGCCGTGCAGACCGGGACCAGTTACGGGTATGCCGATGTTGGATCTACGGGGAGGAGTGGTAGCTCAGGCGATCTTGGATCAGCGATGGAGGGGTTGGAAGTTAGTGGTGAGGAGGCAGATGAGACGGAATCTTTGGTTCCTCTCTTGATGAGGATCATGGCTGAGCACCCTACTGCGAATGCGCTCAGTACTGGCGCTATCTTGTCAACCTACCAACGCACACGCGTGGAATCTGTCGCTATACGGCTAGGTCTCACGCCTTTGTCCTATCTATGGCAATATCCTATCCTGCCGCCTGGAACGCAGATCTCTCTTCTAGAAGACATGCAGGCCGTTGGTCTCGATGCGAGGATCGTGAAAGTCGCAAGTGGTGGGCTGGACGAGAGTTTCCTCTGGCAGAATGTGGCGAGTCAGCGGGTCATGCGGCGGATTGAGAAGTCTATGAAGAGATTCGGTACTGATGGGGACGGAGCTGTGCTTGGAGAGGGAGGAGAGTTCGAGACGTTGGTTGTGGATGGACCTGCGAGTCTCTTCAAGGGTAGGATTGAGGTCGAGGAAAAAGATAGGCGGGTCGTTAGGGAAGGTGGTGGATCTGCTTGGTTGAAGATCTTGAGGGCGAGTGTGGTGATGAAAGAATCGGAGGAAGCTGTGGATACTCAATGTCGAACTCCTGATCTCCTCGAGTCGAGATTCACCCATATACTCGCTTCACTCGATAAAGATAACAAAGATAATCTTTCGCTAAACTTTAAGGGCTCATTCACCATATCGGGATCACCTGTTCTGAATTCACTCAAACCACTTGCACAGAGATTGAATTCAAATGATATCCTTCACTGGACAGTTACCGCAAATCATTCCGACGCCAACGAATCAATATCAACACAAACCAGCAAGGCCATAGAAGAAATACGCCACCGTCTTCACCAAGCATCACTCCAGCCAACCGACATCATCTCAACAGTCATCATACTCCGCTCAATACAAGATTTCGCATCTGTAAACAGAGTACGTTCCTTTCTACCCTGCCGTATCTTCAAATACTAACAGCTATCAGGTATACGGCGCACTCTTCACCAAACCCAATCCACCATCTCGCGTAACCATCTCTTGCGGAACACTCCTCCCACGAAATGTATCCCTCCTAATCCACCTCTCTATTCAAAACACTCCCTCCTCGCTTACAGCCCGCAAAGCACTACACGTGCAATCACGTTCGTACTGGGCACCAGCCAATATAGGGCCCTATTCCCAAGCAACAAGTATCACACTCCCTTCAACAACCATCTCACAAACATCAACAAGCCTCGTCTCAATAGCAGGCCAAATTCCACTGATCCCTCATACGATGAACCTCCCCCTCTCTAGCACCACACACCACACCACTACGACCCAAAACAAGACTGTCCAAGACCAGAGAGAGCAAACAGAAGAGCAAGACTTCAAACTCCAAGCCCTTCTCTCCCTCCAGCATCTCCTCCGCATCACCCGCGAAATGCACATCTCCTGGCTCAGCAGCTGCGTAGCCTACCTTCCCTCTAGTACCAACACCAGCACATCCCCTCTCACCGCTCAAAAATCCCAAATTCTAGGCCAAGCATGGAAGCTTCTGCATCAACAGTCATCCTCCTCCTCAAACACCCCCTCAGATGACGAAGACGCACCCCGCGATCTCTGGGAAGAGAAACACTACGCCGGGATGGAGATCCGCGGCGGGGCGAAAGACGAGAGAGAATACCCCGCTTGGGATACAGTAGATTGTAGTGCCACAGAAGAAAACGCTACAGCTAGTCCGCCGTTCTGGACAGTTGAGGTAGAGGAATTGCCGAAGGGGAGTATGGTTGAGTGGGCTGCTGGGTGGGGTGTCGTTGGGGGTCCGGTCAAGGTATTTGATATCTCCTTTTTCTCCTCCCTCGTTCGCTCACGTACTTACTCCCTTTCCATTCCATTCACCGCCGCAAGTTAAGTAGAATACACGCTAACACTATCCCTACAGCTCACTACCACTTCAAGCCTACACGGCTGGTCACTCCACCAATGCTCATTCAGCAGCAAGATGATCTCCATCCTCACACTCCCGTACTCCCCGTCCCTCCCCTCTATCATCGAGAAACTAGAGGAGATCTTCTCCTCTTTAGGCGGGGTGAAAGGGATGCAAGAGGAGAGTACAGCGGCGTATATAGACGTTTCTATTGCTGGGTTGTGGGAGAGGGGTGGGTTTGGGGGTGGAGTGCCGTGTCGGAGTGTTTGGGACGGGGAGGGGAGGAGGTTAGCTTGTGTGGTTGTGTTTGATGATCTCTAGTAAAATAAAAATAAAATAAAATAGACAGAAGATTTGGTGAAGTAGACATGTGTATGTGCATATATGCTACTTAACTTTGAACTATAACTAACATAAAGCCAGTGAATTATGTAAAAATTTCACCTTACTTCTCCTTTACGTTATTAGTATTGCAGAGTAGACTTTCATTGCACAACAACTCGTTCACTTACGTTCATCTTAAATTATTGTATACATGTATAAATTTCCCCCCTTCTATTATAAACATCGAACCAAGCTCGGCTTTTGCACTACTCTACAGTAGATCCCTCCCTTCCTCTCGTCAAGTCTTGATATCGATAATCAAAAAGAATCAGAATTCATCTTTCTCAGATCTATTTAACTCGCTACGAAACAAGTAAGCACACTCAAGGAGAGTGTGGGTTTTGATACTTGAATATTACTACTTACAAGGTTTAATAGTACTACTTCCCCTTGTCAAAGATATCTGGGATATCGCCGATATCGACTATGAAAAGTCACACGCGAAAGGAAAATCACAAAGAGGTTAAACGACATGTAGTTGCTATATTAGAAATCATCGATCTATATCGCTTTTGTAGTTGTGGTCGGAAGCAAATGCCTAGATACCTGATGTTGAATCTGTTGGCCACTTTCCCACCTTCCCCGTTCCCATTTCCTCTCGATTAAACCATCGACAAGAAACCCATGCTCGCTCTCTTCATTAAAAACCCTTACACACTCTCAACCTGCTTACGACAATCAAACACTTCTGCGCAAACGGCCAAGCATTCGAACCAGCCCCTTATATACGTGATTGCCTTCTATTAAAGAGAACTTTAACGTCCGCGTCATAGTCAGCAAGATTCCGCTTGGTGACGTTAAGTTCGTTGACGAGCGTCTCTAACTGCTGGTTAAGGGATTGTATGTCCGAATTGGCCTGAGTGAGAGCTGCTTGTCGGCCTAAAAAGTATCCTGTTGGTCTAGAGCAACAAACGTAGCGACTAGCGGGTGAACTTACCAACATTCGTAGCTTCGGATTGCCGGATCGTCTCGTCCTTCTGTCGAAGAGACTCCTCGTAGGAACGGATAGTATCGCCTTGTCTTTTAATGATCTCTGTATTCTGACTTAGAGTCTGGTGGTTTTCTTCGAGGATTTGGTCTCTTTCGGCGATTGCTGACTTTGAGCTTGTGATAGAATCCTGCTGCGTCTTCAAGGTTACCAGATTCTCTTTCAATATTTTCATCTCAGTTTCCAGTGAGGTGATCCTCTCGATAGTCGTTTCCACATCCAGAGTGTCGTCGCCTCTGGCCTGGGATTTGCCTTTCAGATCATGCTCTTGTCCTTGCTGTAACTTAGCATTGTTTGTTGGGAAGAGTTTCCGAGCACCGCTGAGCTGGGCGCGAGACGTTGAAACAGAGCCCATCTTGCCCGATGATTTTTGCTTTTTTGCATTGTCTCTTGGCTGCTGAATTGGTAGCCGGCGCTTTGAAGGCCCAGCAGCCGTGGCAGCTTGAGCGGAATAGTCGATCGACGGTGGATTCGGAGGAAGTTTCGAAGCTCTGCGTTCCATTTCCTTTTGAACCCGCTCTTGGTCCGCTTTGGCCTCGTAGGGGTAGTTCTTAGGATCTAGATATGCCCACAATTCCGGTCGTAGAACATAAGCACCGTGGCCATCGGTTTTTAACGCGATCTCAAGCAGGACTGCCCCATCACCTTTCGTGTCCGCTGCGGCTTCCTCGTCCCCTTTATCTAATGATTTAGGTATTTCCATGGGTAGTGCCAATTGCTCCTTGGTAGTCTGATTCCTAGCAGCCAGCCTATGCATCCATATTCTTTTCAGTGCCTCAATGGTTCCTTTGTCGGGGTTTGGTGGTAAACTTGGAGTTGATGTAGTAGGCCTGCGCGGCCGCCGGCTAGGAGTGTCTCGCTCATCCATCTATCATAAAACTCAGCTCATGTAATCCCCGAGAAGATGAAATGGTCGAAGGCCAAAGTCGCAAGATAAAAGTAGAACATCGAAACAAACCTTTGGAATTTGAAGTAGCAAAGTAGGGTATTGAAAATGAATGGATACGAAGAAGTGAACTGAATAAAAGGCCGGGTCAGTTTGACAGTTCTCATGGGGAAATGGAAAGTGAGGACGAAGAGTGAGCGGCAAAGCGACTGAGCTAGACAATGTGCCGGGAGGGATATGTGACATCGAGATTAAATACCTTTGCGGATTGCCGATTCAAGTGAGGGATTTCTTGCGAAAGGTGAGCGAGTACTGGAGCCGAATACGTGAATCGAGTTTCGGGGTTCTGCGTAACGTTCGTAAGTATGAAGTGAGGAATGGTACTTGAGATCCCAATACCATGAAAGAAGGAGCGTGATCACCTCCTTGACCAGGTGCAGTTGTTTACAGCCGAGTTCTTTCACCTTTGTCCGAGTGACGAGTGGGTACGGTTCGGGGAAGGTGAATATATTGAAATTTTCGATCTGCGAAGAGATGATTGTGAACTAATATGGAATCTTGATTTGATCGAGGATCTTCTCCAGGATTGTTGGAAAGGAGGCGGATAGTAGACGGAGGTATTTGATTGAAGAGTAGTTGATTGGGCGTTGGAGGTTGTGTAGGTATGAGAGGCTTTAGGCTTAGTCGTAGGAATGGTTGTAGATAAAGGAAAGCTACCTATAAGAGGTTGCGTGCAGGGTCGTGGTCAAGGTTGTGGGGAAGAAGATGTTGTATATTGTGCTATAGGAGGACTGGAAGTTGTAGGTTATATAGTCCACAAGCAACGAGCGAAGTAGGGAGGTGAGTGGTTGTTCACACAAAGGGCAAGAGTCAGCCAATTCACTTGAATATTCGCCACAACCTTCACCTCAGCCTAAACCATAACCTCAACCACTACTCTAATATTTACACAAAGTACGCAGTATAGTAAACAAACTCACCTTAGTAGATAAACACCGTCATCCTTAAACTAGTAAACAATACCAGTGCCAGACTACGAAGAGAGCCACCACAGCCACTGCTCTCCACCGCGACCTTAGATTCGATCTACCCAAAAATCCGACTAACATTCAAGTGCAACTAGAAAAAGATACAGGAATACAAGATACTTTTCCAGATAGCATGAATGACAGGACGACAGCGTTGTCTAAGATCAGGCATAAGGAAACACGATCGAAGATCTCGACTGGAGAGAGGGCTTGTCTCGTGGTCGTGGTAGGGCACAAATGATAATCGACCACCAGCGCTTGAATGACCCGATGAGTAGAAATAATGAACTTCGTGAATTAGATGCAAGTAAACGAAGATTGAAGTCCTCACGCGGATAAACGACTTTCGTTGTGGTCACAAAAATAGAGAAAAGCTAAGCGAGATTTCCAGACAAGCCCATCCAAGTTTGAAATTTCAGATTACAACTATCTACCAACCCGACCCAGCGCCCTTCCCTCCAAACGAAGTATCCTCTATCTTCTTCTGCCCGCCTCCGCTTCTCGAAGACTTCTGCTGCGCAGCCTCGTGCTTCCTCAACTCCTCCGGAACACGTGATATCGAGCTCTTCGAGAGCATCTGCTTCAAATCGTACATGACATCCGCATCTTCGTTTCCAAGGAACGTAATAGCCACTCCGCTCTGCCCGGCTCTTCCTGTGCGGCCCACACGATGGGTGTAGCTCTCGATGTTGCTGGACATGTTGAAGTTGACGACCAGACTGACATCCGGGACATCGATACCTCTACCCGCAAGATCGGTCGCGACCAGCACATTTGTCGCACCAGAACGAATAGACGCCAAAGCCGCCTCACGCTGCTCTTGAGTCTTACTACCATGTAGTGTGACAGATGAGAAACCCATGTGCTTGATGTCGCGGGCCACTGCATCGCAGTTTCGCTTGATGTTGACGAACACGATGATAGGGGGCTGGAATTCTCCGGAAGCGAGAATCTCGTTGAGACGCTTCTTTCTCTTGTCTTCGCCAGATACGAACTCGACGCGTTGTTCGACGGTCTCGACGGCTTCTCCGATATTACCGATTGTGACGATGGCAGGTCTACGTAGGTACTTCTTGGCGATCTTCTCCACAGCAGACGGCATAGTGGCTGTGTACATCATAGTCTGCCTGTATCTGTCTTTGCCTCCGAGATGTCTGCTCATAGCCTGAGCGTCCTCAGCATCATCGGTGTCTGGTTTCTCGTTGGTGACGGGGAGCGCATCGAGGATCTTGTTCACGGACTCTTCGAAACCGAGATCAATCATACGATCTGCTTCATCCATGATGATGTAGCAGCACTGGCCGAGCACCAAAACTCGTCTTTCAATACAATCCACCAATCGACCGGGAGTGGCAATGACAATCTCCGCACCGTTGCGTAGGTTGTACGATTGTTCCTCAAGCGAATGTCCTCCAACAATACTAACACAAGTAAAGCCAAGCGGGGTTGCGAATTTCTTTGCTTCGGTCTCGATTTGTTGAGCCAACTCACGGGTCGGTGCGAGAATGATAGCGTAGGGTCCATCGTTCTTTGTCATTTCGTTGAGGGGTGGAAGTTCTGAGATGTATACCAGCAGCGGCAGTAAGAATGCAGCAGTCTTTCCGGAACCAGTGACTGCAACACCAATCAAATCTCTGGCTTGCAAAGCAATAGGTATAGCAGCTCGTTGGACTGCCGAGGGTTGATCGTATCCAACTTGTGCAACAACATCCAGAAGGCGTTTCGGGAGGTTCGACTCTTCCCAGCTTCGCATCGGATTGGGGATACCGCCACCCTTCGTACTGATGTTGAAATCTTCCTTGAAAATGCGCCAGTCTCTCTCACGCATGTGCTCGAGTTTCTTCTCGCTCCAATGTTTGTCCAGAGAGTTTCGTCCGCCAGCATCCTCTTTCCTCCGTCGTTCCATCTCCAATATCTCCCTCGCGCGAGCGCTTCCCGCCTCACCATCTCGTTCCTCCAAAGCTTTGGCATATTTGATTACACCGTTTTCGCTGATGTCTTCCGCAAATCCTCCTAGACGTCCACGACCGAAGAAGTTCGTTTCTGAGCGCTGTGAGTATATGGGATTATAGTCTGGACTTGTATCCTCCTCGGCATTCCATTCAAAGTTAAATTTCTTCTCAGTGGTTCGCCGCCTCTTCTTCTTGGCAGAAAATGTTGACTGGTTGGTTTCTGCGCCCATGTATCGTGTCCGGGTAAGGGCTGCTTGTGTATCTTCGCCGTTCGCGGGTCTCTTCTCACCAGCCAGATGCACCTTTCCAAGAGCGGGCGCAGCTTTCGTAGGCGCAGAGTTATTGCTTCCTCTATCACCACCCGATCGACTGTCGTTAGGCTTGCCCGAATGATTGTTTCTTCCAGCAGCTGGACCAGAGGGAGGATCGCCATTTCGCATAGCCCGAGGACCTGTGGGCACAGATGATGAATCTCGACCATTCATATGCCTATCCGATGACTCTCTGTTATTCTGAGGGGCGTATCCATTTCCCGCGAACATTCCGCCACTTGCTTCAGCTTCCTTCTTCCGCTTCTGCTCTTCGACTTCCTTGGCCCGCTTCTCTAGAGCAAGCTTCTCGCGCGCAGCTTTGGACAAGAACTTCGGCTGCAAAATTAAATAATTAGTAAGTGATTCGCAACGAACTAGACATGCTTTGTGAACATCGCTACTAGAAAATCCTTTGCGTGGTTGGTAACATACCTTTGCTGCCGCCTCATCGGCTTCCTTTTTCTTTTTGAGGATATCTTCGATGCTGAGCGGTCCACGATCCCGAGCAGCTCCCCATCCTGCCTTTTTCTTCTTTGGCGGTTCTTCTGGAGGCGGAGGCAAAGCCTCTGATGGTGGTGGAGGAGGTAGATCGATCGGAGGTGGTGGTGCGCTCGAAGATGGAGGAGGGGGAGGGGCCATCGAGTCTGGAGGGGGTGGTGGAGGAGATGGTAGCCTTCCGTTCATGTTGATGGGAGGTGGCGGTATCGCAGAGTCGCCATTGCTGTAGCCCGACATACTTCACAGACAATCGTGTTAAATTGCCTATGAACACCTGTAGAAAGACTGACAAGGGTAGTGGGAGGAGTGTTTACGAGCAAGTTTGTTGTTGTAGGGTTGATAAATTTCGTGGTTGAGGAACAAGGCTGAAGTCAAGGCTCGAAATTAGTCATCAAGATTTTATCTTTGAACCACGACGAACAAACTACCACACAGCTCAAGCTCCATCAAAGACCGCCACCAAGCTATATTCACCATGGCGACGAGCTCGACACAGTACATCAAGCTCGCGCAGCAATTGCCCCCTCGACTTACACGATTTTTCGCCCGCTACCCACCGCAAGCCATCGTCTCATCCGCGCTCTCCCAAGCCTCATCACCAAGCACAACAGCAACGGACTCTACCGCTTCATCTGCGGATCAGATATCTACGGGCCAAGATGGATTGACCGTTCCCTCACCATTCAGGAGCCAGAAGCATCCAGTCACAGGCAAATGGCACGATCCAGTATTCTCATTAAGGAGGCAGGCGGATCTTCTCAAGCTCGCGCGACAACATGGGGTTGAGGAGTTGATGCCATTCTCGATCAAGAGTACGGCAGAGAGGGTACGGAAGAGAGAGGAGAATGGGCTGAGGGTGAAGGGAACTGGTATTGGACAACGCGTGAAAGGAAAGGAGTCCGAGAGAACATTGAAGGGACGGTACGTTTTGGATGCATATATCTGCTTTGAGGATGCGGAGATGCTATTACTACTCTGGTGGACAAGAGCGTATACTGATGTTAGATTGCTACAGATTGGAGAAGCGCAGACAGGCTATGTTGGAGATGCCGCAAATGATCCAGACATGGAAGGAGGTAAGTTTGCTTTAAAGTTGGATGTCTTGTGTAGTTGCTAATAGCCAACGTAGAGAGGTCATGGTCGCGCATGGAAGAAGTGGCCGAAATAAACGCATCACCTCTGAGGAACGGCCAAGGTATCGCGTCTGGAGCACGAAGGCTTTCTGTACAAAAACCACACTCGATGTGCAGTGCATGGGAAACGGCGTTACAGAACTGTACTATATCATGTACATCACTTCAAAAAGAGCTTCTATCCAGCCAAGTTTCACTGTGCGATTCTTGCTTGTACCAAAGGTTTGTGAGAATGCCTTGGTTTTATCATCTGCTACTCTACATGAAAGTTACATTGGAGCATGTCCCCAGGTTACACTAGATCCCCCCTTTGGATTTACATTGCGAAAGGAATCAACATGATCTTGTGGCGCTTACCCATCCCCTTATTCTGCATCTCAATGGACCAAAAGTATGTATAGCAAGATTTGGATGTTTCCTGATGCATGTCCGTTTGGCTTACTCGAGGAGCGGTGGTGCTACAGTCGAGATAGTAGCCCCCTGAGCATACTTACCATATTGCTGCAAGGTACTTTCATAGGCCTGTGGATAGTGGTATGTTGCAAAGGTGGAAATGCTGTTAAAGGAGAACGGCATCTCACTGGGAAAACACTGGAAAAACACGGTTGGTCTCTCCCTCGTGTTGAGAAATTGGCTTCACGTGGAAATCTCAAGACCCGGGTATATCCAAACGGCATCGTCATGTGGTTCGGAGGTCCGTCAGTTAGGTGACGGTGGCGAATGGAGATTGGTTAGAAGCCACAGAAGATCTCGCTGTCGGAAAGAAGACTACTTATAGAGCATGGAATAGGAGCTCCGTCTGGCATGTGAGACTCACGTGAGAATCTGTTGACACTCTTAAACAGAGTCGAGTCATGAAGCACTATCAGATTCTCAGCAAGTGAGAAGTTTGACGAAACGACCATATATGGCAATTCAATTCTCGTCAGCCTCTAGAGCCGTCAACAAAGGCGATTCCGATATTAGAGTAAACAGCCTCGGCAGTCGAAGATGACGCTTGTCCTAATTTCCTCATGTGATAAAGCAAAAGTGTCGTCGAAATATGAACGACCTGGCACCCCACACCTCTAATCCCGTCCTCAGGCTCAAATGGACCCTTCCCCAACGAAAGTCCCAACAGAAACTAAGCGAGACCCTGGGTATCCCTGTCTATACTTTTACCCGAGCTGTGATTCGTCGAGCTGGACGTCACGTCTTGAAGCAAAAACATCAACTTCGTAGATTTCTTGCAGTTTGATAGGGTAATTCTTCTGGTCCCCTATTTGTTCCTGACGGATCAGCCGAGTTAGGATCGTGGTCTGCTTGACTACTTGACACCGCCCTGGATCCCGTCCCGCGGCTGCATTTGCATGTGAAATATTAATCGGGACGGAAAAGAGGAGCGATACTCCTTTGACTGCCCCCATGTGCCACGATGTAGTGTGAATGAGGACCGTGATGACGAGCACACCACCAGCTGTTGGGAGATTTGGAACCGCCATCGGCCCAGGAAACAGGTTATGTAGGCTCTAATGATCCGAGGAATGCAGAGAAGTCACTCTCTCGCAAACAAAGGACCCTCCCCTCTGGTGTCTGGAAGTCTTGAAGACTTTGGGCGGTGAGAAAGATTGTGGAGAAACCAAGGTTGGGTTTAGCAAGTTCCCCCCACTTGTTTGTTGGAATTAACCTGTAAAGACGTTGGTTTCGAGATGGCTAGGATTCTCCACGAATCGATGTTGGACAGAGAGGCGGTTCCACGATAATCGACCTAGTGAGGTCGAGCTTTCCGCTGTCAATCCTCTCATCCTCTCTTAAAGCTCGAAAACTAGGGGTGGCAAAAATAGGGAAAATACGGGATTGTGAGATGTACAGGAGGTGCTGCTGTGGAGATCGTTCATAGCTATGTGGGAAGATGCAAGTAGCTACCTCTTTTTGTATTCTTGTGCAGATGGTGTGAGCATGTGTAACAGGAACAAGCAAGTAACTGGTGAGGTCTCTGAGCAACAGGAACAAAAGAAAAAGTCGATTGGCAGAAGCATTGCAGCGGTGGGACAGGCGGCCAAGGAGGCTACGGTAGTGAACACAAATAACGAAAATGATATGCGTCGACGAGCTGCCCGACTTTCAAAGCCACATGCAACTATCTCCATTTGCCCGTGTTCACAACAACCGCGTCCATTCGGGATCTGGTTGATCGAACAGCTGAGCATGAATGTGCCAGATGGCAACGGGCTGGTCTTTTATGGAAGCAAGTTGTTGGCAAAGAAAAGCAGCAATCTAATAAGTAACAAATGTCAAACAATCTCTAGCTGAAAGCTGCAATGTGCATGCATGTATACTTGTACATGCATCCATACCCTACCACCTTTACTTTCCCTCATGACCTGGACTGACTGACCTGGCCTCGGGGGCGATTGGCAGGCGAGTGCAAGGCTACTTCCCTAGCGCCAGATGTAGATTTTCTGCCGAAACTTAAGAGAAAAAGAGAGAGACCCTGGAAGACTAATTGGAAGGCAAGGAGCCAACGAAAAGACCGGAGTGTTTTATGTAAGTGCTTGGAGAAATTTGGCGGGACGGCTCTCGAATAAAAGCCACTGCACTTCCAGCCAGCCCTCCTCCCACGAAGTCACTCTTGCTCCTCCCCTCCACACCTCTTCTTCTCGTCTTCACCTGATCTGTATTTGGTCCTTCTCTACATCGGTGCCTCACAGGTAAGTTCGCTTTTCCCGATATTCACTCAATTGATGCGTAATAACCTGACACGCCGCACAGTCGCCCCATCCCACAGAAACTCGCCTGGTCCCAAAGCCCCCCACCAAGTGGCCTCCCAACAGTTTCTTCTCGGCCACGAACGCTCATTTTCGAGGTCCCATATACTCCAGTCGATCATTTCAAAGGTCTAATACTTGATTATCGGAGTCAATTGCATCTACGGCACTCGATTTCGTCGCGCATTCCTCGCAATGGCCTCTACTGCAGTCCCCCAACAACGAAACCTCCTTAAACGGACGGTCACTTCCACCACCAACGAGTCCTCACCTTCGACCGCCAGAGGTTCCCCCAGCGATACCCCGAGGCAATCGCCATCCTCCACATCATTGTCGTCTATGTCATCTTTGGACGATGTGAAGGATACTGGCTTTGGAAACCTGATCGATACATACGGCAATAAGTTCGAGGTCCCAGACTATACCGTCAATGACATTCGAAATGCTATTCCCAAGCACTGCTTCGAGCGATCTGGACTGAGAGGATTGGGATATGTTGCTAGGGATATTGCCAGTCTCGCGACTACCTTCTACTTGTTCAACAAGTTTGTTACGCCAGAGTACATTCCAAGTACCCCAGCCCGGACTGCGTTGTGGTTTCTTTACACCGTTGTCCAAGGTCTCTTTGGCACTGGTCTCTGGGTTCTGGCCCACGAGTGCGGTCACCAGTCTTTCTCTCCATCCAAGATTCTCAATGACACCACTGGATGGGTCTGTCACTCGGCACTTCTCGTTCCTTACTTCTCGTGGAAGATCTCCCACGGCAAGCACCACAAGGCTACTGGAAACATGGAACGTGATATGGTCTTCGTCCCCAAGACTAGAGAGCATTACGCTAGCCGCATTGGAAAGCTCGTTCACGAGATTGACGAGTTGACCGAGGAAACTCCAATTGCCACCTTGATCCACTCTGTCGGACAACAACTCCTCGGCTGGCCCATGTACCTTTTCGCCAACGTGACTGGCCACAACAACCACGAGAAGCAGCACGAGGGTCGTGGAAAGGGCAAGGGAAATGGATTCATGAACGGTGTCAACCACTTCAACCCAAGCAGCCCTCTTTACGAGGCCAAGGACGCCAAGCTCATTTTGTTGAGCGATCTTGGAATTGCTATTACCGTCACCGTCCTCGTCATGCTCTCCAAGACTTACGGTTTTTCCAACATGGCTGTCTGGTACTTCGCCCCTTACATCTGGGTTAACCACTGGCTCGGTAAGTCATTCTCGAATATTTGAAGTTAAATGCATCACTAACATATTTTAGTTGCCATCACTTACCTCCAACACACCGACCCAACTCTTCCCCACTACTCTGGTGAGAGCTGGAACTACGTCCGTGGTGCCGCAGCAACTATCGACCGTGAATTCGGTTTCGTTGGCCGCACTCTCCTCCACGGCATCATCGAGACCCACGTTCTTCACCATTACGTCAGCACCATTCCTTTCTACCACGCCGATGAGGCAACCGAGGCCATCAAGCCAGTTATGGGTCAACATTACCGCTCCGACGTCCGAGGAGGATCTCTCGGATTCTTGAAGTCAATGTGGACCAGCGCTCGTTGGTGCCAATGGGTCGAGCCATCGGAGGGAGCAACTGGACAGGGAAGGAACATTTTCTTCTTCAGAAACCGAAACGGTCTCGGAACGGCGCCACTCAAGCTCCAAGCACCCCAGTAAATGTTGTCAGTACTAACAAGTAAATAACGACTGGGGAACTGGGCGACGGGGCATCGATTTATTTGCATTGCATCATTTGGCTTCGATCGAGGGAGTCTGCTGAGGTGTTATGGCGTCAGTCTTTGATTGTGTTAGGCGAGGATTTAGCACGGTATGTTGAAAACGAACGACGCAGACTGAGTTTGCAGATAGAACTGCGATTGATAGAAGACTGCTGCCTCCAAGATGATGATACCATTAGAGAAGTGTTTTATAGAGTCATCAACGAAGACCAATCAAAAAGAACATAACTTTCTCCCATAACGGGTTCGTACGCTTAGTTTACGGGTATCAATCGCTCTTTATTCATTTTCATGAGATTGGATGGTCAGGGGAGTGAAAAGAAAGTACGGGATGTATCAAATTTGCTGCTATACGGCGAGTGCCTGTCTTGCAAATAAAACCGCTTCAAGGTCAACAACCTCATTTTAACTTGAACTAATCGTGATTTCAAAATTCACGACGTATATACAATTAACTTGTCAACATCAACCCACTGAGAGGAATTTGGAAACATGAATACTTTGTCCAGCACAAATTCTCTTATCCTAGTGTCCCTTCTTCCACACACGCGTTTGAATTTCCAAACGAGAAAATCCACACAAAATTCTATACCTCGTTGACATTTTGTTATTCACTAATCTCGCAAATTGACAATTTTGGTTTTCTCTTTATACAAAATTTAACTATCTTATGATTTTAGAGGACTACGAGAGAGTTTAGTGGAAGTTCCTGTGGGAATTTACGGAGCTCTTTCTAGTGAAAGAGCTAATCTAATAAGAATTTTCGAATGTATTCGCTGTACCTTTTTGTCAACCTTTTCTGCGGGGTTCACCTTCTGCTTTTTTATACAGGCTTCAGGGGGGCTTTGAACATCTTGATGTAAATCAATCTCATTCTTGTAGAAAAAAGGGATTCAGACCACGATGTTGTTCTACTTCCTACTTTCTTGATTCCTCTTCATTTGGCCCTGTTGTCCTTATCCAATCCACAACTCCTTACTTCCAAGTGGTAAGTATCTACCGTATTACCTATATGCCAGATCTATATTCCATATCCACATCCCTCGTCTCCCAACCCGAACTAGCTACTGTACTTCCTCACTGGGTAACAACAACCCAACCCACCCACACCTTTCTTTCCTTGCCGAAGAAAAGAACCGCTCCAAAAGTAAAAGGAGTCTTAAAAATACTTCCACTCTCAACCCCTCAGACTTCCTTTCTTACCTTTCTAGCCCCTCCAAGATCCATCCAGCCATCTCCTCGCTAAATTACGGAGACCAAAACAATCCTCCGAAAATGGGTTATCTGTTCTGAAAATCGGATCCAGAAAATATATAAGCCTCAAAAAACTCGCTCGTTCTGTACATGGCTGAGGTAAACCAATTTCGTCCTAAGAAACAAGAAAACGCTCATAAAAACCACCCATGTGTATTCATACACCCCACAGCCCATTTCCCAGACTACCTAGCTACCCAGCTACCTAGTTACCTCATTCTATTGTTGAGTGCCAGTCATGAGTCGGTAATTAATTCCTCCCTTCAGATCTCGAGAAGAAATCCCGCCATAGACGCCATGTACTCTCGTTGAAGCCGTAGACGATGGCGTCTGCGAAGCCTTGTATTACTATGCAGGACTATGGATGGGGTTTTGGTTAGCTCTTTTTTGTCGGATTTGTTCGAGTTTGAGTTTTTTTTTTGGCTTTAGTAGTTTTGGGTATATGGGTATAGAAAGTCGAAATCAGGGAAAATAAAATGAATGTGAGAAACGGGGGGAGAGAAATCCTTACCTTATCAATAGTCCCAATAGCAAAGGGCGCAGCTTCATTCGTCGTAGCTTGATAAATACGTATCGTCGTCGGTATAGTCCAAATAAGTATATACACCAATGGATACGTCATCATCTGGTACGAGATCTACTCTTCATCAGCATTGCATCAACATTCCATTAATTTCTCCTGTTCGCCTTCCCTAGGCATGTCCTACGCCAGTACGTCCTTTTGAAGAACAGAATGTCTGAACAACCAAAGAAGATCCAAAGGAACGGGGATTTAAGGGATAATGAATGGCAAACGTACCCTCTTCAAAACTGGACTCGGCCTCCCCATCCTCGTATGCGTCGTTGTCACCGTCGTCGGATGATTCCTAAACCCCCTCTCACAATTCCCATCGCCTTCCCCACTCACACTCACACTCCCACTCCCCTCCACCGGACCCCTCATCTCCACTCCCTGATGACCAGACAACTCCCCCTTTCCGCCCTCACTCCCGTTCCTCAACCGCGAAGAATACGATTCAGTCTGCAAGCCCAAGCTCAAGCTCCCGACAACGTCGTCTTCGTCAAAAGACATAAAGCGCGTGTGTGCTTTACGGATGATGAAGTAGAGGCGGATGTAGAGCGCGAGGATGGTGATGATGATGAGCCAGCGCGGGAGGAAGTTGACGAGGAGGCGGACGCGGTCGCTTGTGAACCAGCACCCTTTTGTGCGTGAGCCGTAATCTCTCGAACATCATGAGGAAAGGGAGGGAAAGTGGGGAGGGGACGGGAGGGGAGGGGAGATTTTTGAGATTGGGATTGGGATTGGGATTGAGGTTGAGATTAATGAGGGGGTGGTTGGCTTACAAGCACCGATATTACCGTAGCCTACTACGGCGAGCCCTATTGCTGCCCAGAGAAGTGAGAGGAACCATGGTATAATCCATATGACGAGTTTATGGTCCTGTACCCAGCTGGATTGTGTTTTGTGGCTGGCGAGGATCAGGTATGTGCATGTCGCTATGCTGAGGACCCAGTAATCGGCTACATTCTACTTCAGCACAAGATACAGGTGAAGGGAAGGGAAAGGAAGGCAGGGTAGACTAACTCTGTACCACAAACACCTGGATCATGAACCCGTTAAACGAACAGAAATTCTTCTCTCGCGGACTCCCAATATTGGAACCGCTTATGTTCATAGATGCCGACGAGAGGAAATTAATCGCCATCCAGAAATCACTTATTGCGAGACCCCTACTCGAATCATCAGAAACTCATTTCCTCACTTACTCACTTCCTCACTTACTTACCCCAGCACGCACACACTCACTAGTATCGTCGGCAAGGAGAAGGAAAGGAAGAACTCACAGGATAAGTTGATGTCTGAACGTCCTTAGGGATTTGAAAAGCTGTATTACGAGTTGAGTTAGCTACACCAGGAATAAGGTAGTGGAATACAAAGTTCAAATAGGGTAATGAATTTAGTGAGTAAGTGAGTGGGTGAGTACCCACCAAGAAAGAAACGATGATCCATCCAGCACCAAGCACAGACAACACCGAAACGACAAAAATAACCAGACTCAGAACGTGGATATCATGAGGCGACGAGGGGGCAGACAGAACAGCCATTTTGCCTTGCACACTGCAGTACAGCCCAGTATAGAAGGTATCGGCCTCGTATGCATCTAACGATCTATTGGCCTTTATAGTAACGTGGACGACGTAAGTTCCAGTGTAAGAATTCGCCGGCTTCCGAATTAGACATAAAGTTAAGTTAAGTTCATCTGCACTTTCCCAAGGATACATCATCAATCTTATACAGATACACAAGGACAGGTGCCAATAAATAGTCCAGTTGCTTCTAAGGAAAGTGAAGCAGGGAAGAGAGGATTCCCTTATCTCCAACCCGCTCTCTTTCTCTGGAACCGAAAAAAAGTAGATACTGTTAAAGCAACTACACCTCAATATCTGTTTCAGGGTACCCGCTGAACAGGAAGGAGCACGAGTAGGGAGAGATATTGATGATCCATGCTTATCGCTGTAGCAAAGGTGCAAAAGCCAAGACGGCAAGGCAGCGGGCACAGGCGAAGGAATCTGGTTTCTTATCTTCGCGTTGGAGATGGACGAGAGAGAGATGCCTTTTATTGGACTGTGGCTGGAATACACTTTTGGAGAACTATTGGTGTGGAGCGAACGGAAGTGGTCTTTCTCCTGGAGAGGCCCGAGGAAGGTGAATTCATTGGTGGTAGATGGCTTATGCGACTTGGGAGATCAGGGGAAGCAAGTTCGTCTCCGCTATTGCGCGTGAAGCTTGTTCGGCGGGATGGAGAGTGAGACGATAAATAGATAGCTGATAGAGATGCGAGAAGCTGGAAACGTGCATGGAAACGCATGTAAATAATATCAAAAGAAAATCAGAAATTGCACTTTTGCACCCCCACTCACCAACTCAAAACATACATTCACTGCGACCAACCAGGCATACAACGCAAAGCACCCGGTACGCACAGCAAAATCAAAGATAGTAGAGAATCTGATATCTTGCGCGCCTTATCATGGCCCTCAATAGTCCCGTTAAGGCCGTGCTCGGAGCATGGGAAAGGACGACCATCGATTTCCGCGGAGTGACCCCCAAAAATATGATATCGGATCATGGGAAGCGCATCACCCGGGAGGATTCTTTGGCTTCTGTGGGGGTGGCGAGGCATACAACTAGCCCTGTCGTGATCGATTGCGACGGGATGGATTCCATTTGATGTCTTGGATGAACGGTTGGCTGCCACTCGGATGTGGGCTGGAAAAAGAAAACAATCGATTCAGGGGTTGGGCACGTGGCTCTCGCGTAGCTTTGATGTCGTGTTGTGGTCACCCCGAATTGGGAGAGAGCTACACTTTCCCTTTCTGACAATTATATCGAGCCGAGTTTTGGCCTCTAGAGTATCCATTGAATTACTCGAATGTAGTGTTCTATATCAAGACAATAGTAGAAAGGCACTCACTTGCGGATCTGTGAGCGAGGAGAAATGTTAGGGTAGAGAATTGGACGCAGACCTTGTCTTTAGTATTGCAGATATCTAGCTATCATAGTAAGATAGCTTTAAATATAGCCCTTTATTAAGAAACCGTTGAGACATCTTGATAGCCTCGAGTCTATTAACTAACAATTAATCGTGGCCTACGTGAAGTTGATAAGTAGGCAATCTCCTTAAGATAAACGACAACCACTCCTGCAGACCATCGAGCGCGAACACGGAAATCACCTTATATACTTCAAAGGTGACATAATTATGTACTTTAGCGAAGAATAACATGAGCACTTCCAACAGTCTCTCCAACAAACACTGAAAAACAATACAAAAGTTCCGGACATTTCTCCCGACGTTAAGCTACCGAATCCTTCCAAGAGTGAAGGGATTTTGCTTATGTGATAATTCCACTCTGCAGCATGGCGTAAAACGGGCCACGTAACCTTTTTTTCAATTGGTGTCTCTAAACTGGGTAGTAAGATTGGACAAAAACGAGTCCGAGTTCGAATTGCCGTCGAAGCCCTTTTTAAGTTGCTATACGATAACTTAGACTAAATACGAGTGTCCTTCAAAAAAGTAAACGATTTGCATGAAAGCATAATTTCGAGTTGAATTCGAGGCCTTTAAACTTACTGTAGTAACTATGCTACAGCTCGGGCCGAGTTCAAGTTGAGGTATAAATAAATGAACGAGTTGGATAATAAAAAAACCCGTATACATGTTCGAGGCAGCTTATGTATACAATTATACGGATATAGTACAAATGTACCGGTATTCACGTGAGCGAAGTTACTTGCTCCTTCTTGGTGTATAAAAGCAACTTCGCGAATCAATGTGGTACTCATACAAGTTTGTTTTCCCAACTCCGCCCGCGTGAGGTACGGCTAGTCCGACTTGAGACTCGCCCAACCCTACAAACACGGCATAAACTCTCAAGCAAGTTGAACCCCAAGAGGGGAATTTAAAAATAAAAAAACATTCAGTAAAAACCAAGCGGGCATCTCGCATCGACTTTCGAAAATGTAGCGGTTTAGGTTAAACCTCGAGAGAAAAAGAAACTTGATGAGCCAGACTCATGTGCAACGGGAAACAAGGTGCAAGGAGTGAGGATGAGGAATAAAAGAGACTTATATGTGACGAGAACAGGAACTGCAGTAGTTCATGCACCGGGAGTGACACCGGTATTGGAGCCGGTCACTTATCCCGCATGAGGCAGCCATGCATGTTGATGGGTACCTGGGTACCGAACAGGGATACTTCCATCGTGGTGCAACTAAGAATGTAAGGATGGGCAGGACTGAAGTGATACGCAAAAAATACCAAGCTCCAAGAACGCAGATCTTCAAGGCAAGTTTTCTTTCTTCCGAGGCTGCTTGGTGAGTGATTCCAAAGATCTCCGAAAATGCATGAGGGAAGGGGGAACAGAGTTCGGCCTAGCAAAAGTTGCGACCGGCCTCGCCCGTCAATCTCAAAACCGTGTCCAGGTGGTGGTGTGCAAAGAACAATTTATACTTTTGCAAAAGTACCCGTGTCCACCCGGAAAACGCCTACAACACTCTCCACCCGCTCATGCTCGTACTGCAAATACTGCCGGAGCAGCAAAGCGAAGATGAAGCGACGAGTGTCAAAGCACTGTTGATACGATGCAGTTAGCTCAGCTGCTAGGGAGTGTCGGGAGAAAACTTAACGGTACCTGGGTACTTTGGGGAGATTCAAGAAGCTCGTGCCAGCAACGCAACCTTCCTTCCCCTTGCTCGCTCTTCGGATGTGCTGCCCAAAGTCAAAACAAGGTTGAAGAGGGGGTGATTTCTCATTGGTTCACCAAGCCGTGTTGCAGGAAACCGGAGGGGTTTCTCCAAGAAGCTGCTTGCCCTAGTCTCCACCCAGGATCTCACGCTAAGATCTCGCACCAGATCGGTCTGAGCTAACACGAGGGCACGTTTTGCTCGCTCCGGTTTGTCAACCCGTGATGGGATTTCACTGCTGTAGAGTGATAGCACCAGATGGGAATTTTCGCTTCGCTCTAAAATAGTGAAAGGGGTGAGGGTCAAGACCAAACCCTAAGAGAGCTAATACGGCTAAGATGCTCGACTAACATTGGCCAGGGGAAAAAGGAAAAATTCGGATTGATCTAGATGAGTCTGTGGGATGAGGACCCTTGGTGGCCCGTTCACTTAGAGGAAAGTATATTGCGAGCTATTCGACGCCCTCATCCGTTTCCGTTGCCAACCCCGCATTTTAGGATTTGGTTTGCGAAGATGTAACTTCCCAAGGCATGAGGAACATGCCCATTAGCAGTCATCATGGCAGCCCGCCATCAATGATCATCACTGATGGGTCGAGACGACGTTTTGAACTATGCATACTCTGCCCCGAGTGGTTCACGTGGTGGTGTCAGCAACAGAGTTTGTAGGGAAATACAAAGTAGAACGTCGTGTGAAGTTTTGATGACATGGATCCATTCGTGTAGGATTGAGTCGAAGTCTCTCTCTCTCTCTCGCCCAAAACTTTACTGTGACGACCATCACTGCTCTTGGCCCACGACCTGCTTCGAACCTCTCGCCGACCTAAAGAAAATTTCGAACCTGGGATAAACTCAAACTGGCGCGGCGTGTGGTCTGGACTTGTCTCACGTAGCAGCGCGGTCAACCGCTTGATGGAGCCTAGACGCGCACACGCCGAACATCATAGCTGGTCGATGAAAACCGGGTAGGAGCAAAAGGATACCTGCTTTAGGTTCAAAGGCTTGTTAGAATAACGGACACAGACATTTCACTAAACGATCGCGATACGTCACTTGAAAGTATAAAGGCATGCATGTAAAACTAATCTCGATGTCTTGACGGGCGAGAGGGGAAGGGAGGTCTATAATGTAGGGATATTCAGTATAGGGAACCATTGATGGATCAGCTGCACCACGATAACCAGGTAATTTATGCTGCTTGCGCCATCATCGACAGAACATAATCAATGCAAAAGAGGCATGACAATAAGAGAGCTGACGGGAGTTGCCTCGTGATACTGTCAGTTGATGCCATTCCCAAAGTCAACACAGATTTGGAACGGGTTGTTGTCGTTCGAAAAGGACGGGACAGGGGCACAATAAGTCTCGTTCAATGCCGTTGCAACCGACCAGCCGCACACCCTCTGTGCAGGCATGCTAGAGCACGCTGGAGGTATTGTAGTATGGCTGCTAGGATCCGACCGGGCGTGGTGTGGTGTGGTGTGGTGTGGCGCGGTATGGCATGGTATGGCATTTGCTTCTGCATCAGCGATGCAGAAGAATGCAGGTGTGCCAGATCTGGAGAAGATGTGAAGATGGATGCAGACTGATGCCTGGTGCATTCCGCATTTACTAGTACCACCCACTAAGAAGGTGCTGGTACCTACATCTGGAGCCGCACCACAACTGAGCGCCGCACCGCAGCCAAGGCCAGCCCAGCCAGCCAGCTAGCCAGCCAGCCCGCGCCAGAGAGAAGAGAGAGGGAGGGGAGGGGAGGGGGGAGGAGGGGAGGGTGGGTGTGAGGCGTCTCTGCGCATTGCCCACCCAGCGGTCTGAGAGGGGTGAAGGGGGGCGACGGGGAACGGGGAGGGGGCATCCCACCTGCATTGGGGGAGCGCCGGGCCCCAGAGCTGTCCGATGGCGGCTGAGGATAGCGCCAAACATTGTATCCCTGATCGCTGTCTGGATGGATGTATATTTTCGCGGTGGTGGCATGTTTATGACGAGTGTTTAAACGCTGCTCCATCGCATGAAGTGAAGGGAGGGATAGATAGATAGCGCGAGAGGGGGAGGAGGAGGAGGAGGAGGAGGAGGAGGGGGGGTGGTCGGTTGGCTGGCTGGCTCGAGGAAGTTCTAACCGGAGATTCTAGGCAAAGCGTGCTGCACAGCTGCCTCGAAAAGGGAACGGACCAAAGCAAACCAAACCCGTAGAGTTAGGACTACGGTGCGGCGGGTAGGGATCTTCTGGTGCGCGCGCCGTGAATAGACTCACGAAGGAAGGAAGGATGGGTGGATGGATGCGAGGATGCGTGGCTGGGTGGATATGGATATCTGAAAAACGTGGCGGTTACCGATGGTGAACTTGGACAATGCAAGCCGAAGAGCAGGAGCAGGCATCTGCTGCACGACGATAGCGGCTCATGCACACCTGCCTACCTACCTATGTACCCACCTACCTACTCCCGCCCTCCTACTACTTGCCATCTCATGTAGATTTACCTCACATCCATCCATCCATCTATCCATCCATCCTTCCACCCATCCCTAGTGGCATCCTCCGTAGTTTCCTCCAGACTAAACCCCCCAGCTGTTCGTTCGTTCGTTGCTCTTGGCCAGGCATGTACTTCGCAACGACAAAGTACCTACCTACAGTCCAGTCCCCGACGTTGGCGGAACCCCCACCAAGGTCACACGCACTTGCTCACTTGCTCTATCGTAGAGTGGTAATCAATCAGTACAACAATCTCTATGATTGCCCTACCATAATTACCATATTCATACCTAACCGTACTCTACCGTACCGTACAGTACAACAATGCGACTCCAATCTTTGCTCTTCTGCTTCAAGCAAGCGTGGTGGTCAGCTGAAGGAAGGCAGGCATCAAATCACATCAATCAATAATCGGATCCAAGTCTTCTGCCGGCCCCAGATTGTGCGGCGGCGGTTCGTTAGTGGCCCGTAGGGGCTATAAGATGCCCTTTTTATATGCAACCCTCTTTGGCGTGGCGTCATGCCCCGGAAAAAACAAAACAACAAAAACCAAAAGCAGAAAACACTTCCTCGCCCATACTCTCGCGGTCTTATGAGAGACACCGTCAGACGTGGACGTGGGGAGGATCATCGGATTGGCAGGCGAGGAGAGGCATATCGGCTTCCAACCAGCATACCGAGACTCAACAAACAGACTAAGGCACGAACAATTAAAGGCTCAATGTGCGAAAAGTTGTTTGATTGGATGTATTCTGCGCCCTGCCCAGGCAACTAACATTCAAATCCCATTTGCATTCATTCCGTTCCAGCCTCTGCATGGTCGTTTCCACGTCCCAGCAATTCCATAACTTTTCCCATGATGTGTGTGTGTGTGTGTCCGGTGGCCCCAATCCGAAACTTGCTCCAATGTATATCATCATATCCTCCCATTATATCATTCCGAGGTACTAGTCATTCTTGTGAGATCCAGCTCCCTCTCCCTCCCGAAAAAAAAGTGAACGTAGTCAAAAAACTTATACAGTGAAGAAAATATGAAATTCCCAAACAGAAAAAAACCCCTGTTATCCCCAAAATAGAATACCCCGCCATTGACGCCCCGCTGAGAGAACTTCGTGATCATGTCGTTGCCGATTGTGTTTGTTTAGGTGTATCCATTGTCTTTCGAATCCGGTATGTGGCCCAATATTGTAGCCCGAGTTGAGGAGGAGTGGTGAGTGCGTATGTGTTCGGATGAAAATGCCCCGATCAGGGACTGCAGAGCGGGCAATGCTCAGGCACTACAATGTACCGCTCATGAGGACCTCTGTCACATCGGTGCTCCTTCTTTCCATCAACCGAAGTACCAAAGAAGTGAGCTCCTGGATCCACGCAGGAGGTATAAATGTAGTAGTTTTTGGTGTATTCGCACATGGTGAATATGGTGGGGTTGGGTTGGGTTGTGTTGTGGTGACGACGGTCTAGAGCAATGTCAGGACGTTACTCGGCCTGGACAAGATATATATGCTGGACGTACGGAGGTATGAAGATGGAAGCAGCGTTGAATCGAAGAGGGAGAGGAGCTCACCAGAGGTGGGTGTGAGCTGATACTTGTATCGAGAAGGGAGGGCTGTTCCTGCAATGCCGCATGCCTTTTTATATAGATGTCGAGCTGAAGAGCTGTGAGTGATGAGCAGCAGGGGATGTGTCAAGCCGGTGAACCCCGGGGGGAAGTCGAACAATAAAAGCAAAATTGATAAATGAGGACATATGATGAGAGGAGAGACTACAAAGTTTTCCTAGTCGGCGGCAACAAATTACTTATGTGAGGGCACGACCAGCTTCCTGAGCTATGGCCGCCAAGCTGCTTGTAACAAAGAGCTCTCCAGCGGCAGAAACGCACGCAGGTCAACATTTTGCGGGTAGGGTAGGCTGGAGCTCAGGGCAGGCATCAGGGCTCAGGGTAGGCCTGTGGGTGTGAGAGTGAGTTGAGTGCGAGAACGAGCCCCAGCCAGGCCAGGACAGGGCAATAGAGACAGGCCTCAGAAACGAGATGGTGGTGGAGGAATTCAAGCTGCGAGGGTGATCCACCATCGAGTGCTCGGAATGTAGGTGATTCAGAACCGTTCTGAGCCCTCTACAAAGCCATGTCCTTACCGGTAGCCATGTCCCTGTCCCTGCTCTATTCCTGGCAGCTGCAGCAAGGCGGAAGCTTCTGGGCTACTCCCTCACCCTCCCCCTCCGGCCCCCCTGGCAGCATCATCTCACGGCTCACGTCCCTCGATGGCAGGGTAGGACAGGGCGGGCTGGCAGGGCATTCCAAGCCGGGTGTGTGACGGTTACCGGCGAATGCACAAACCGACGCAACCGAGACGCACGCAGACGAATCTGTCTGTAGCGGGCTGGTGGATATAGAGGGGGAGAGGGGAGGGCGAGGCAATGGTGGCAACTCGCCCGTAACCGCTACTATTGGGTAGTTGGGGGTTGGGATATGGATGATAGAGGGGTGGGATGGGCGTGGGTGTGTGGGCATTGGCGGCGAGCGAGTCTCTTCGAAGAATGGGAGGTAAGAGACAAGGGACGAGCGTAAAGTGTAGTCGTCGGGGAGGAGCTTAGGTGGTCATTAAGCGAGAGAGTTAGTTGAGTGAGTGAGTGAGTGAGTTAGTGAGTTAGTAATGGACGTGAGGTGAGGAGAGGAGAGGAGAAGTGATGAGGTGAGGTGAGGTCCAGATGGTCCGAGCGGTCGAATTTTTAGTATCTGCCGTACAGTGCAGTGCAGTGCAGTAGCGAGATGAACATGGGTGAGGAACAAACGAACGATCGCTCTTGGCCTGTCTATGCTTCCAGCACGCCTCCTGTCTGACCTCGCAACTTTCTACCGTGCCTGTTCCTGAGCTTGCTGAATTGTCGATGCCCCTACCACTCACGTTTCCCTCTGTCTGCACTACCCCTGCTTTTGCTTTGCCCCGTCCCATCCCAACCCAATCCTAGTCCTGACCACCCTGGCTCTGGCTCTGGCTCTGCTCACGGCCGGCAATCAAAAAGAAGAGAAACCTAAAATAAAATAGAACCGAACAAGACTGAAATCGTTCAAGATTGAACAATAGCTAGACGTGGGTTGAGCAAGGCACGATCTGGATGTTGACTTCCACCGAGCTTCACAATCCCAACAATTTGTATCCATGCTTGTTCTCCGTCTCTCCCCGGCTCACCCAACCCACTCACTCACTTACTCACTCACTCACGCACGCAAGACACAGACAGCCAGCTACCATGACATTCCAGCTATCACTCACTTCAGCAACTCGGTGGTGGGATTCACAGATCAGATCAGCTTGCGGGCTGCCCCTCCTTACCAAGATACCATGCCATGCCGTGGCCATGGTCATGCAAGGAAGGTTTACCGATGCCCTGCCCAGGCAGGCTATTTTGCTTGTTCCACTCCAAATTCAGTAGCGTGGTAGCACCGTATTTCCCTTTTCAATGCGTTTGTCCAAATCATACTCTTACGCCCCGGGTGCTTGAATCAGATGTACGAATGGGACCAGAATGGATAGGAGCGCAAGAGAAGAGAGATGACGGCGCCACTTTAAACTGATGTTCTTGAGTTTGAGCCTCTTTGCGCTGCAGGTCACGCCGTCGAGACCCACCCTCGCCAGCTAGCTCATAGGCGCGCATAGGATTACTCCGTAGGATTCTGCAACCCAAGTACCGCATTGTTGAGGTTGTTGCAGAGCAGAAGCGAGGCAAAGTGAGATGAGGCACAGGATGGGGTGCTGTGTTGGAAGACGTGTCCAAACAGCAGTAAGGTAGGTAATGCTCAATTTCAAGTTCAAGTTCAAACCAGGAAAAGGTCCAGACGCATCAGAGACAGACTCCTATTCGTGCAGAGCAGCAGTAGGAAACCCACCCCCTTTTGCAAGACTGTCCCAGGAAGATGCTTTCAGATCCATGAAGTGGTCCAAAGTTGACTTTTTCTTCAATATTGAATTGCGTTGCCTATCTAACTAATTGAGCTGGACACACGATCTGCCTACTGTCCTGGCCCACCCTGTCTTGCGTGGAACTCGTGGCTCGACCAAACAACCAAGCAAGACCAAGTAGTGTCAGCAAGCGCTGTGCTTCACGTTAGGGAACCGTTTTTTTAAGCGTCTGAGCGGCAGCGCGCTACAAGCTGCACTAACAAACCGTCGAAGTTAGACTGACAGATCTGAGGGAGGTGAAGGTGAGAGTTATTAAAGTTTATTCGGTTGGGTAGCGAACCGAACAGCGAACAGCGAAGACAAGTCCCAAGGATCAGCGACATAAATAAAAAATTCCACGGAAACAGACGGCTTTCGTCGGATTTCAGCCCGACCCCGTCATATCCCGGGACCCCTTTTCCTCCCCTAGCAAGCAAGCCTGATTTACGGAAAGTCGTCGTCGTCCTGGTCCTTGTAGCCATCAAATCCACACATCACGATAGATCGACTTCCAAAAGGGGAAGATCTGGAGGACCAGGGTGTCCGAAAAGAGTTACCCCGCGAGGAAACGTCATAGCGCGTTGAAAACAGAGGAAGAACCCATATCCTAGCCGTGCCCCATGTCCATGCACACACACATGCACGAACATGGGTTGGGTCAGCACTCGAGGTCTGTGCATCTTGCTGTCAGGGACTAGGACAAGGACAGGGGCAAAGATCCATCCACACATCCACATCCACTTCGCTCCACTCCACTCCTCGAAGTCTCCTTCACCTCATTCCTAGGATCACGGCATTGCCAGACAGTACTCATCCAGTCATCCGTCTCTCCTACCGTGAGCTGGCGAGATGGAACTAAAGAAAACTTACCCGTTTAACAGCCTCGCCAGGATACTTCTCCTTTCTTCTTCTCGCCGCACTACCGTATCATGCTTGGACCAAACTTCAAAAGCCGAAAAATACCTCGGAACATAGTTCGCGTTCTCGTATGAGAAACCGGCTCCGGCTCATTAAGTCCAATCCAATCCAATCCAATCCAATAGTTTGAAAGGAAAGCCGTCAGTCAGAATCGATATCGAATGTTTCGCTTCCTCGCTCATTCATATCCAAGCGCTGCTGAGGTTTGAAGAAAAGAAAAAGTCAATTGAAGGGAAGCTCCAGGCCCACGGCCTCTCGCTTCGTCTTAGTGTTTCGGGGAGTTCACATTCTCATCACACAAATGTTGACTTTCCGCTGTCAAAGCATGTCACAACTACCACCTCACTAGAGGGAAAGAGATATTCCCCCTTCCCTCCACCATCGCATCGCAGCCCACAGATGTTGAGGCTCTCGACTCTTTCGAGCGTGCATAAATAGGTATTCCAGAACGAGCCTTTCAAGTCAGTGCAGTGTAGTGCGTGTGAAAAGAGACGATTTCTCCGAAGCGTCGTGTCAAAATCGCTCCCTCTCGCGCGCGCGCACTGTTGCGCTGCACAAATAATGATCTCCGCGAAAACCTGCTTGTTTCTTGTTTGCATCGTATGATTTTGTTACTTTGCATAGCTCAGATCGCCAATTCCTCCAGGAAGGAGGGCCAAAGCGTTCGTCGACTAAGGTGTTTCAGATGTTTCGCGGGAGCAAGCGTGGCGGTGGGGTGGGGTCAATAACGCAGGTCATCATCTCATCCCATGTTTCTTTCTTCCTGGATATGGCACAGCAGAGCAGAGTAAGGTAGAGTGAAGAGTCCATCTGCCCAGTTGTGTTTATTCCGTCGTAATCATTATATGAGATGGGTCTGTCTTAGATGTCTAAGACAGAGAGAGCTCCAGCAAGCTTGCCCTGCACCCCATATTTCATTAGCTTTCTTGCCAGGCTCGGGATCGCTTCTGAACTCTTGGGTGGCTTTCGGCCCCGCAGTGTTTGAAATACAGTGTTCGATGGAGCTACAAGGCTGACTGTTACCAGAATTGAACAGAGTAAACCAAGACAGTAATGTACCAGACTTCACTTACATGGGCAGAAACTTGAAGACAGGGAAAATTTGTAAATTGTAATGAGTGCTCAACGTTTGTACGGGAAAGTCCCTTTCCGAGAGCTAATTTCAAAGAAAAAAGTCTGGAATAGCTTTTCCAAAGCTCAATAAACTATTGGCAGTTTGGACACGGTATCTCAGAAGCTCGGATATTCGAACCTCTTTAAGTTAGTAGTTCTTTCACACTGTCGCCGATTTGTGTCACCCACTTGATAGACACTCTACTGGTTATCGATGGTGTGGGGTGTGTGCCCATCTTTCTGGATCACCAAAAGGTGCAGGCACCTCTTTCTCGGGTTTCGCTTGTTTGACGTCGGCCTGGCCATCAATCCAAGAACGCCGGCGATCCGCCCGCATGTGCGGTGTGATGCTGAAGAAAGTATCCCGAAAAGCCGGGACTGAAAAAAGAAAATATGGGACGGGCCATCTTGCATGACGGTCCGACAGTGATATGTCACGCGGCACCACATTGCACGGCATGGTATGCAAGATGGTGACACAAGACTTCGGAAACAGGGGCCAAGGCAATAACATGAAGGGACGAAAAAGAAATATGAAGGTCAAAGTCCTTCGGAAGAGGATCGCAACCGATGGAGATATTGATAAAGTGCTCACTTGCGGAAAGTTTGACAGCTCACTAGCTCGATCGATGGACAGCGAAATTTTGTTTTCCATAGAAGATGTTGGTTTGGTATCGCTAGCAAATGTCGATGCCCTGGTGTCCTGATGCCCGTGCTGAAGACAAGACATCGATGGTTGGTTGGTACAGTATGTAGTGAGGCCGAGAAGTAGGCTCACCGGAACGATCGAAAGGAAAATATCTCCCCCACCCCTCCCTCTCACCCCCACCAACGCCATTTCCCAACCATCGGATGAGAAACGGATCGCCTTTCAATCTTCATTCGCTAGTCCACTTTATGTAAATCAGACATTCCCATCACAGCAAAGCCACAACCGCTGCCAATCCTCCTATAATTCCAGCACCGAGACCTGCCGCGTTCGTCGGAGCTGCGTTGAGCGGAGTGGAGGTTGTTCCAGCACGCGTTGTGCTGGCGACATTCGCAGCGACCGAGGTACTAGAGCCAGTGGCGGTGATGGCTGGGCCCGCAGGGTTTGTAGATGAAGGCAGGCCAGTTGTGGCAGTAGAGGCGCATGAGACAGCTGTTGGGAGGCCGGTGACTTGATTTGCCTTGCAGAATGCCAGAGCATATTCTGTCGCCTTTTGTTGATCCGCTACGCTACACTTGTCTACCAGGCAGCATGCGATGTTGCTCAAGAAGTCTTTGTTTGAGCAGATACATGCAACGTCGATTCGGTTACATCCAGCAATCTCACTGCCTCCGCCCGTGGTGAATTGATTGACGCAGGGTTGCTTGATAGTTGGGATCAGTATATAGGAGACGCCACGCTGAGGGAGGAAGATAGACAGCTTACCGCGCAGGATGGCACACCACCGGAAACCTGAGCACAGGTGAGGCTGGCCAGCGCACTGGCAACAGCTAGGAGGGAGAACTTCATGGCCTGGACGTGGAATTCAAAGCAGGATGTCTGTGGGACGCGCGCGGGTGAAGCTGAGTGAGTGGACGTGAGTTGAGTGTGAGCGGCCGAAGGGAAGGGGGAGGACAATGCGATGTGAGAACTGGCGCAAAAGCAATGCTCTGAAGTCTGTCAATTGATGAAGCGTACAGTACAGTACTGTACTATAGGGACGTGAGCAAAGCGCGGATGGGAACAGACGACAGAAAGAAGAAGATCTCCGCCTTGGTTGGATACTGTACTTATTGAATTTGTTTAGCCAGCCGGGCCGAGGGGCAGAAAGAGATTCTGTACGCAAGCCACAGCTGCCACACCAGCTCTGGACGATCGGTGAGTGGTCACTTGGCCTCTTGGTGTTGTTGTTTGGGGGGGAGGGGGGGATGGAGTGTTCCCCTCAAAATCCAGACCACGACCTTGACCCTGACCCCAATCTCTGAGAAAGGACTAGTTCCGATCCACACTAGTCCATTTCGAGAGTAGCTTGCAATGTCCCAACTCTCTCTCTCTCCAACTTTCTCGGCTCTCGCAACTTCGCAAGGTTCACTGTGTGACATTGACAGGCAGACAAGGACCCAGGGACAAGATCAGAAGGTGCCGTCTCACAGGATCATGATGAACTCAAACTTATGAGAGAGAGAACTCGACCGCCGTACGTCCGAGTATTCCGAACACTCTCCTCTCCCTCCCTGTCTTGTCATCTCCGGACGGACTGAATATGCTTTGTTGACCATCAAGGTGCTCGCTGGCTGGCTGGCTGGCTGGCTGCTTGCTTTTCTTTCAGACTTCACAGGAAAGGGACACGGGCTTGAATCCTGTTCCGAGGCCTTTGTCTAACCTTCTGATGCCATGATGGAAACCGAACTGATTTGCTGTAACTTTCCGGAAATAAACCTCTGCTCTGCTCTGTGCAAATCCACAGCACTGCTAATTCTCTAGTATGGCCCGATGATGCCCCGGAGTGAAACATGGTCATATCTCGACCAGAACACAGTTCGACTTGTCCTCTTGACCCCTGAGCTGGGCAAGTGAGATTGCTTGTGCTCCATCTCCTGACTTCCGTGTAAATAAAACACCAGACACCGGGCTTCTGTGGATATTATAGATGCAGATCAGCGCTACCTATAGGAGCAACGTCATCATCATCAGATTTAACTTTGACTTGGGGCTTTCATTCAAGGAAAGGAAAAGGAGATGATGTCTTGATTATTTAAGTTCTCGTGAGATGCTTTGTAGACGTTGACAGAACTCAAATCGAAGCGCCGCGGCCAGAACCCTAGACTAGCCTATTCGAACATCTTACGAAGTACTTACTTTATATTCCGTACATGAGGGTGTGGCTGGTTGAGACCACCGCCCGCCAGCGCCACTCCAATCGGCCGTGGCCCTACGTTTCCTCTCCTTTCAGCCTCACTGCGCCCAATTTCAAGGAGAAAGTCAAAATTCAACATCCACGAAACAGAAATCCACGAGCGATGCCCTCACAACTACTCTCGTCGCCAACACACGATTCTTGAGACTCGCCAGTCTACTGAGGATCTTCCCTTAGATCTGCCAGAGGTCAAACCTGCCGCCGTCTGCCAGTTGTGGGGTACCCCGCAACAGCCTTCCTAACGTTGGTGCAATGGGGATGTGGATACTGGAATCCAGGTCCATGGAACATGTTCCAGGTAAGCGTCGCGGGATTATCGGAATACCATCAGTAACATCATGAAGGGACCACAAGATATTTCGACGACCCAGAGCGACCACAGGCTGCGACCGCAGAGACTGTTGGTTTGAAATGCGATACCAGCGGTGCCGTTCCAATCATCCTCGTCCCTCAACCAAGCGACGACCCAAACGATCCTCTTGTAAGCAGTCCGAAGCCACACCTCCCATAACTGACTCTATATTAACCCACGGGAAACATAGAACTGGCCACTATGGAAGCGCGACGTGATCATGTTGATTCTCTGCGTGGTGTCGATCTTCGCGACCTCGCTTGGCCCGATTTTAGCCGCCAATACCATCACGATGGCCTTGATATTCTCCCGAAAGTTCACCGATATTGCCATTCTCACTGGATATTTCCTGCTGGGCGTGGGTGTTGCGGGTATATTGTGCGTTCCGTCAGCTAGGATATGGGGAAAACGGCACTTGTTCCTTCTGGGAACTGTGATAGTGATCTTCTCGAGTGCTTGGGGAGGGGCATCGAGGAGCTACAATTCTCTTCTATGGGCGAGGATTTTTCAGGGAGTTGGGACTGCGTATGTCATTTTCTTCGGCCCATTGCCTTTGCAAGCTGCTGACGAGACGATAGACCATTCGAAGCATTGGTGAATGCTGCTGTCGGGGATCTCTATTTTGTTCATGTGCGCATATGACTTACACCTTCCCTTGACCAGAGCTAACGACCACTAGGAACGCGGCAAACGAATGGCTCTCACTAATCTCGCAGTTTTTGGGGGTGCTTTTTTCACACCTATCGTGGTTGGGAAAATTACTGATACAATTGGGTGGTCATGGACCTTTTACTTTGTGGCTATTTTTACCAGCGCATGCCTACCCCTAGTCATCTTTTACGTTCCCGAAACTGCATATCGACGCTCGGCGCACCTCAACATCGACTTGATTGCATCTAACGCTAGTGTCCGTCACTCATACCCGAAGTCAGATGATGGCCATCAACTACAGACTTTGAATCAACAAATCGGAGAATCCGAGCAGGCTCCTTTGGATCCTGAGGCAGCTCAGAGACGCACTGTAGATATCAATTCAAGCATACCCCAGAGAAGCTTCAGTCAGACGCTTCTGCCTTTCAATGGCAGAGTCTCAGACGAGAGCTTCTGGAAGTTGTTCCTCAGACCGTTCCCACTCTTCGCACATCCCGCAATTCTCTGGGCATGCCTCATCCAAGGTTCTATGATTGGATGGACTGTCTTCATTGGTATTATACTCGCGGTAAGCATAGCCTATCACCTCGTCCTTCGGACAAGCCACACGACACCTATTGCCTAGATCATCCAAGTCATAGAGCTAATTACCTCCCCTTCTCCTCAGGCGATCTTCATTGGACCTCCCCTTCTCTGGGGTGAAGTCAACACGGGATACGCCTATACCGGAGCGTTCCTAGGAGCGGTGATAGGCTTCCTCATAGCAGGAGCCCTCGCCGATTGGAGTGCAAAGTACATGACGCGAAAGAATGGCGGGATTTACGAGCCAGAATTCCGCATCGTGCTCGTCATCCCCCAGCTGATCTTCGGCTGTGCAGGACTCTTCTTGTTTGGAATCACAGCTGACAAGCTTATTGATTATTCTTACATTATTCCCATTGTGGCTTTTGGCTTGGAGGTCGGTGGGATGGTGATCGGAGCCGTAGCTGCTTCGCTGTACATTGTTGATGCGCATCGTGAGTCGATCATTTCGGTAACATGACTTTCGAAAGTGCTAATTGATGTGTAGGGGACATCGCTGTTGAAGCCTTCACATGCATTCTCATCTTCAAGGTCAGAAATTCCCGCTTCGGTACAAGCAAGCAACACTGACTGACTCGACCAGAATTTCTTCACATGCGGTCTCACCTGGAGCGCCTACGACTGGCTTGTCAAGTCAGGGACACTTGAAGTCTTCATGTGGATCTCAGGAATCCAAGTATTCATCTGCCTCCTAAGCATCCCGATGTGTAAGCCCTCCCATCCCTCCCCCTGAAGCTGAAGCTGAAGCTGAAGCTGAAGCTGAAAATGTAAAAATCTCGCTTAATTGCCCGCTAACCCAAAAGTCCAGATGTGTTTGGGAAAAGGAACAGGAGCTTCTTCCACAGGCACGACATCCTGAAAATCACTGGCTTGGCTTGAACGGCACTTATTGACTTCGTATCTCAACTTGTTTCACCGCTGTACTGTACATTTCTGTTTAATAAACAACGACTAATTTACTTGCCGTTTTTTTTCCTATCATACCATCGTGCTCGTGCTACTGACTCCTTACTGCACACAATCCCTTCCATCCCAGTCAGCGCCTCAGAGCCGAACACGTGGAACGCCTGCTGCGACGATTGCAACACGTCCGTCGACGCCAACGCCAAAGACAGAGTTTTTCGTTTTCAAATGCAGGAGAATCCGAAAGAGACATGGTGTAGGCGTGCAAAAGCATGGATCCGAGGATAGAAGATGGAGTTGTCACTGTCTTTAGTACTACGGGGTCAATGAAGAGGAGTACTAGAAGATGGCCTGCTTAAGTCCCCTGTCTATGTTTTGCCCCTGTTTTGGACGCTAGTCCTCGAATATCGTGTTATCGGGTGTGTTTGACTTTCTTGTTGAGGGGGAGGAATGGCGACCACGGAGCTCATTCGTTCTTGCGCGAGAGTCTCGCCAGTGCCACTAGGTAGCAAAAGCCAAGTTGATCTTCACACCGAGAGTCGAGACACCCTGTCCATGCTTCTGATCTGGTCTTGGACGCCTCGCACACTGTTCACGCTTAGTTCCGTGCAGAATGAGGGGAGGAAGTGGAATGGTGATCCTGGAATTCATCGATGTCGGCGAGTTTCTCCGATACCCCTGGGTTGAAGAAGTCAATATGATCTTCACCTCGGGGGTCGTGACAGGAAACGGTACCCATGCTTTTGATCCCGTCTTGGAAGCCAGTTCTCGCATATCAGGTGCTTTTGACTTTCTTGTTGAAGGAAAGGAATGATGATCCTGGAGCTCGTTCACTATTGTGATTCTTTCTTGAATGTTACTAGGTTGATCAAGTCAGGTTGATCTTCGCATCGAGATAACTACCCTCTCCATGCTTCGATCCTGTTTTTCACGCCAGCTTTAGCACACTGTGCACGCTTCGTTCCGTGCCAAATGAGAAGGAATGATGATTCTGGGAACCACCGATGTCGAGCAAGCTTCTACACTGCTATCGGCTTGGATACGTCAGTATGATCTTCACCTCTCACCTCGAGATACCGACCACATCCATGCCCTGGTGTCTTGGAGGTTAGGTCTTAAATGTGATCTCCATTCGGTTCTGTACTAAGAAGAATGGCTCATGACCTCGCAACACCTCGTCGTCGAGCCAGCCTCTTCAACACCACTAGGTATGCTAAACAAGTCGAGATAACTGTCACCTCGAGCCGCCCATATCCATGCTCCGATCACCCCGCTTTAGGCCAGACTCTCGCACAATTTCTACAGTACACTTTGTTCTGTACTACGAGAAACGATATGATCCTGGAACTGGTCGCTATCGAATCCAGCCAGCCTCTTTCACACCACTGGGTCAAATAAGTCAAGACGGCTATCATTTTGAGATACCCTGTCCATGCTCTGATACTATCTTGAGCCCTTAGTCTATCTTCAATCGTTAAATCTATGGTTAGGTGATGAAGACGGCCAACCGGAACTCATGTTTATTTAGTTTCTTTAATACCACTGGGTCAAACAAGTCAACATAATCTCACCTTGAGACACCCTGTCCATGCTCTGCTCCTCTCCTGAACGGTAAACACTAATAATATTTTGTTTAGCTTTTTCTCCTTGTTCAGGTTTTCCAGTTGAGAAAAATATACGGTTTGCGGAATTCAGTCCCACTGATTTGACCCACGGTTGATCAGCCGAAGCCAGCTACGCCGAGTCAGACAATGAATGCAGTGTTTAAGCACTGCTTGAGCACTGGTATAGAGTCTAGACGCACTACGATATCACACACATTCGAGGTATCTATAATTGAATTGGTGTTGGCGTCAATACACAAACAAGATGACCCTTGCCACTCGAGCTTCAGTCTAGCTTCAGTTTCAGCAGCTGGCCACAGTATCAAGCCATCAAGATCAGCCTCCAATTGTTTCCACCTCCCCGTCCT
This sequence comes from Rhexocercosporidium sp. MPI-PUGE-AT-0058, assembly GCA_020746875.1. Lineage (NCBI taxonomy): Eukaryota > Fungi > Ascomycota > Leotiomycetes > Helotiales > Rhexocercosporidium > Rhexocercosporidium sp. MPI-PUGE-AT-0058. The sequence goes on from JAGTJL010000002.1 coordinate 1,514,552, forward strand.
TTCCCGAGTTTCCTTTCTTCCGTAACGCAATGATCACTCCTTGCCCTTACTTCTAATTCTTGCTATCCCACCAGTTCTCCTCCCCGATGGTAAGTCTTGGCGCCGAGAAAATCTCTTAGTATTACGAAAATTACAAGACGATTATAGCAAAGTTTTAATAATTAGGCGACTGTAAATAAGAGTGCTTATAGTTTTCTTTCCGTGAAGTTTTTTTTTCCCTACGACGATGATTTTGTTCCTAAGGAATGTGTTCCTGCTTCCTGGGCTAGTGATATTACGAAGTACGCCACAACACTTCCTACCATAAGCCGTTCCTCCAAGTTCTAAACTATTTGCCGTCGGATCCTACCCACTTCCCCGAATTGGTCGCAAGATCCATCCTCATCACCACCAATGCTAAAAGCCTCAAGAAAAAAACCGGGCAAGGTAAAGTAAGTCCAAGACCCTCCGGCAACACACAAACCCACTCCCCTACCCTCAGCAAACACCAAAGAAAAACATCTAAAATTAGGCAACTATTTCGTCTCTATATTCGCAAGAGATACTAAGAATGAGAAAGAGAGACAAAACAAAACACTTGGAAGGTAGAAGACCCTGCTTGTCGGATGAACTTTATTCCTGACAAGCTTCCGGCTCGGCAGCTTCCTTCCCTCGAGATCATCTTAAGAGACTCAACTCAAAACAAAGGCTGCAGCAGAGTCTGCTACAACACCAATTCCACGCCTCCGACGACAATGAAGCGAGGAATGAGTCTAAAGATACACATACACGGATTGGAGTGAGGGATGAAAGAAGAGGGAGTTATTCTTGTGATTGGGAACTTAATGTGGTTAGTCCGTTGTGAAGCTATTTAAGAATGATCCAAACGAACCGATGTTCGTGAAAGGTGAATGTTGCAAACTCTTTGTGTTTGGAGTTCTCTGACCAACTATCTATGCTTCTTGGAAGGCGTAGCCAGGCTAAGCACTTTAGCAGCAGCCATGAATATGAAGAAAAAGAGAAAAAGGGAAAAAGGGGTCCACAAGTCGAAAAGCTCACGAAAGCAATCTATGCTCTTCCCCTCACTAGTTTCCTTCCCCTTGCTCGCATCTCACAATCATCGTTGGCGTCACATAAGTCTACAATAGTTAGGGTCCACAACCTGCGGAACGGGTAGAGTTTCGATCTTTCTATGGAAACTAGACCAAACCAATCCAAGTCTACTCCATTTATTCGATAGACGTCTTCAGGTCTCGTACAATATAGCATCATGGGGAATATCATATGACAAACTAGCGAGTCTTCTTTCTCAGGTAGTTTATAGTCCCTGTCTCAATCAAATAAATGAACAAGTATCGGAAAGGGTGGAAGGGAGGACAAGGGAGAAATAAACCTTCTTCACCCTAGGGAATCCTCTGTATCTAGTTATCTGATCCAGCTAGCAGCATAGCAACATGCCAAGAATATACTTCTGATACTAGCGCAGCACAACACGGCTCGTAGGACAGAAATGAAGAAAAACGCCACGGGTTCGGAACCTGCCGACCGAAGCCCGACGCGAGTACTAGACTGTCATCGCTGTCACTTGTTCAGCGTGTATCAGAGACTGGCGCCGATGCGAGTCATATGCCATTTTTAGAGCCCAGATGGAGATTGATATGACAATTCGGTAGCCCCTAGTGATGACTGGGTACGCCCGTCGGGGAGCTTATCCACGCTAATGCTGTGACTTCCCCATGTGGAATCCCCTGCATATAACCTAAGGGGGCGGACTACCTCCTCACTCAACTACCGACCCTATATCGACCCCATACCGGCCTAGCTATGGTTCTTGGGACTGGAAGTTCTTGAGGACTTAAAGTTACATGCCCTGGGGCATTGAAGAATAACAGTACCTTGGACCTCTCTGCAGTCTAGTAAATCACACACGCAAGGGGAGCCTGGTCGGCGGAAATAAACAAGATGACAGGGAAGTGGCTCGAGGAGAATATTGTGTGGAGATCTACCCCTCTAGATGTAGTCACCTTGGTCATGAAAACAAATTGAGTTCCAAGAATCAAGACATTGCGATGCAGGCTTGAACTAGAGACCTGGTATCTGTTTTTCAGCTACCCAATCTGGCGTCTTGCAGATGTGATGAGGAGGTGGAGGATGGGACACCAGTTATGGCTGGGAAAAGGAGGGAAAAGGTCTGAAGAGGCTTGAAGAGGCAGTTTTTGCGGGTAGAGCGAAAGGAAGGGAGGTGAAGAGTGGTGGAGGGGAAGGCGACGAGGGCAACAACGTCATGGTAAAGACGTCCATCTCTCTGTTCTGAATCATGACAGTGGAGGTCTACGAACACCCACACATGCACAGATGGCTCTGTCATGCCTAGCCTTGAGCATTCGGATCTACTCGCTTTCTTTCCTGGGACTGGACCCATTCACAGTGGGCTTGCAAGGGAATCTGGGTAGAAGATCGCCGTGTATTCTTATCCCGGTAGGTTCAATCCGACGGGGACAGCGAGTGGCTTTTCCCTTTACCTCAGATCGATCTCCTGCATGGTTGTGTTCTGTAAATCAAAATACAGTTTCAGAATCCAAGACAACTTCAAGACAGACTCAGACAGGGGGGAGGAAGAGTGAACCCATCTCGACAAGGGACAGCGGCCTGGAGAGCACAGTGCACACATCCCCTGTCCGTTCCTCTGACAGAATTCAAAAATCCGATCGAGGTGCTGGTAGATCGCCAAGCATGTATGGTGCAGTGGGTTCCCAGAGACAGCTGAGCACACTCGGAGGCTCGAGCTCGCTGATCCTCAGGGACGAAGGACCGATGTCAATATCAGTTTCGCTAGGGACTTAACAGAAATACGCCGCATGTCGGTAGCACGACCACTTCGGAGATTGATAGAGGAACCGGGTTGGAGTTTTCTCTAAAGGCGATATTGGTCTAGAGGATGATGTGATAGATGCGCTAGTTAAGCCTGATTGAGATCAACAAAGCAAATAGAACATAGTTTGGTCAAGGTGAGTGCCGAAAATGTGGAAATCAACTTCGCGGTTCAAAACTCTAGACTAGGACATCTCTACTATCGCCTGTAAGAGGACGTAATTCTTCCACGGGGTCCCACAGCCAGCAAGTACTCTCTGCTAGAAAATGGACGATAATGCATTTCGTTTTGGCTCGTCACACGCCCAAGCTCCGAATCTTCAAGCAAGAGTTCACCTCTTGAGGCATTAATCAACTAACTGATCCGCGATGCTGAAAACTCTAAAAGGCTGAACTGAGCTGACAAATTTCACAGCCTGGCATTTGATCATGCTTGCTGAACTTACACTTCAGGATTGCTCGAAGGACGTTGTCTTGCTTCTACCCTTGCCCTTCTCGTTTCCATCAATATCCATCGCTGAGCCAAAGCTTAGCTTTCTATCGCCAGGTTTCGTACCCAAAGCCACATTCAAGGAACGGAGTGCTCCTCCGATAATTTCCTAAGAAGGATGAGATCTGAATAGCAGTCCGAGTAGGCCGATCCAGATCTCGGAGACACATCAACATGCAGTTAAGATCTGTCCGATCAATTGTTTTGCAATCCAGGTCCGCATACCATGTCCCTTGCCCATGTTCCCCATATAACAACCCATATTGAAGACCAAACCAGGCTCCCGTACGAACCGAACTCTCGGACGCCGGGTTGCATCCTAGACCCGGTAAAGCTCGGCTATCGAGAAACAAAACAGATCATATGTCCTCGCATTAAGAGCGTGATTTAGGAGATCATACTGCGGAGATGGAGACGGAGACTTTCCCAGTCTAGTCTGGCAGATCTGACAGGAAACGGATGACAGGGTCATGGTCAGTAATTAAGGCCTGTCATCATGTCATGTCAAACAAGCGCGAGCTAGTCTGATATCGGACGAACAAACTACTCGTTTTGGCCACTGACCTCTTAGCCTTGTGCAGAACCCATCCCATGCCATCCGCAAAACCTGGTTCCTGGTTCCTTACCCCCTGCATCGGAAAATGAAAAGTGTCGAAGAGTTGAACGCGCGTAACTTTTCTGGCAGATCGTATCTGGGATTGGATTGGCCCACTCGGGGAATGGGCTGTGCATGCTACGAAGAGGAACGTGCTCCTATCCCGCGCTTCTTGAATGCAAAGGAGATTCAAACAATCCAAGCTAACAACGGGCTTGAGTCGAGACAAATAGCTGGTCTCCACAGTTATTTAAGCTGTGTTGGGTTTCTTTTGTCTCAAACTTTCATATTGCACACTGGGAGAGGACGGAGATGCACTCGTACGCTGTTCCTTGACCAGATTGTTGGAGCTCTGGAAATGACAGCTGTGCGTCGATCACCTGGTTTGAGCACATCCACTTTCCCCTAACGGTAAGACCTCGTCTAGAGGGTCAACAGAAGCACAAAATGAGACAATGTCCATTGCCGTCCACATTTTGTGGTGAATACTGCCATGATCAACAATTGAGGTATCTGCTGAAGCCCTTCTATCATATATCTCAAACTCTTTCTCGTTTCTTGTTATCAAATTGGAGCACCGTCAACGATCTGCCCGTAAGGTACAGCGTCGTAGTCTCCATTGCAAGCTTGATCGTACTTTGCCAACTCCTCAGCTTTCTCCTGCGTCTTCAAAAAGGTTTGAAGTTCACACCATCCGTCCAATCGATCCGCTCCACATTCTGCAAAGTTCAAACCCAGAGGGAGGGTACGTTGGTTGAGGATAAAGTGGATGTATGTTGTCTTTTCGCCCTCTTCATACAGTCTCTTCGCATTCAATGGCGAAGGAGTTTGGATGATTTCGATATCAAGACGGGCGCCGAAGGGCTCGAGATGAGACACAGTCAGGTTGTGCGGACCTGGGTAATGTGTCGAGGGAAGGAGCGTATTAAATTGCGTAAATCCAAAGGCGGTCAGGATGCTCATGATGTTAGTGTCGTGTGAGAAGTCGAAGTAAAGACTCTGATTCAAGGGGAAAGTTTCTTCGTTAGAATCTAGGGTGGTATTGATCTGAGATCCTGAGTAGCCCAATGTGTGGTTCTTCAGACGAGCAATAGTTTCTTGCACATAACCAAGACCAACTGCGCGGCCTGTTGGGGACTTCGGATTGTTAGCCAAGGCGAAAGTCTTGAGGATGGGTATTAAATACCTGGAAAGAAGAACTTCCTGCGAAATAGAGATCGAGTGAGTATTCAAACCCAACCCATTCGTCGTATGTAAACAGATCACAGAATACGCTGTATCCATAGGCAACCTTTCCCCCCATCAGTTGACATTTCGGGTGGAGGGGAATAACTCACCGTCTCGTAGGGACACATATTCTGTGCCGCATAAGTATCTTCAATTGTCCATTCAAAGCCTTGAACCAATGGTTGCAGTCGCTCTGTTGCATCCTTGAGGTACACGTTCACCCACTCTGCCGTCGCGTTGATACCGCCTTGATTTCGAAAATTGTTCGCGTTTTCACAGTTGTCATAGCCAGCAAGGGAGTTGTTGAAACCCTGCGCCTCGATAATCACTTCAATGGTCGCATTGTTGGTCCATTCCAAGCCAAAGAATCCTGCCATGAAATATTCTGCGCTCTAGTTTGTGTCAGAATCAGTCTTTCAGCTGCCATGACCATTTACATACCTTCAACATCCGATCCTGGGTTGTCGTTCGGACAATTATCTTGCTGTTTGTATTGTATAGCTGGCCATACTGGTAATAGTGCAAAATGCCACTTTCAAACAGCTCTTGCCGTCCCCTTGGGACCAAAATTTCCCTACCCAGTTCGTAACTCCAAGTATTAAGGAATGAAAGCTGTCCTGATGTTTGGAATTTGCCGGTGAGATTTGCCATTTTTTGGCCGAAAGCATAGACATTAGCACCTGATGTTGGATACCTGGAACCGTGGCGAGAAAGCATCTAGATCATGTCAAAATTTTCTCTTGAAATCGAACATCGAAGCTCACCTGAACTTGAGTGATGTTCGCCCCAAGAGGCAAAGGGTACTCCGCTACTCCAAAACCAGACGGGTTGGGAAAGTACGGTGACAGCTGTCCCATGAGATGGAAGATACTTTGATTCTGCTTCTCACCAATGATCGGAATGGCAGTCTCAAGAGGCGTATTAGGGACGAAAGTTGCCGTTGGATCAAAGGATACAGCATTCGTCTGGGCCAGGAAAGGTGCCCTTCCAGTCGCTGTAGGGCCAGCCCAGAGTTCAGGGGTCGTCTGAAAGTACTGTGGTACCGTTGCCGTGGACTTATGCAGAGCTTCCGGATCATCCACCGTGTCATCCTGACTTCCTGGCAATGTCGCCGAGTTGGCTGCACCAGCAGTGATGATTAAGAGAAGATTATCGAAGAGCATGCCGAAGGTGCAATAGAGGATCAGTCCCGTGATCGTTATCATTATCGCCTTGCTCCATAAACGAGCACTCTTGGAATGCGGGAAGAGCTTCGAAGGAATATCATCTTCTTGAGAAGGATCCACGCGCCCCTGCAAAAGTCGTGTGTTGTCCTCTGCCGAGTTCCGCATCGTGCCTCTGGATCAACCCCAAACGTCCTCCTTTGAATCTTCGCTTTCGTGTCGGGCAACACTCAACTCCTACGACCTATGAAGCAGAAATATTCATCAAAAGGCGTTCTTTATCCGAATAAAGTCTCTTGAAATTTGTAGATTGTGAGCTTGGAGTCCTGGCACGATCGTGTTGATGATAAATTCAATGAGATGAAGCGATTACGCAACGCAGGTGGTCGCGATTGAGGTTAATGCCAAGACTTGTGACAAGCGAACTTAACAGGACAGGGGTCCCGACCAAATTTTACCTAGAGCAACCGCTACTTCTAAATCTTTTCACAGCTTCACTTCATACTGTACTTACAACAACCGAAGAGACGCAGCGGAGCGATGTTAAGAGAAATATGAACCATCTCCAAAGCATACTCGTCTTGGCATTGGCTTAAGAGTTCCGTATCCGTAGCTTGATTTAAGTGCAACATCTTGACATCAATAGCCTTTTAACGCCGAAAGTCAAAACTACCCCACCATGATGGAGTATCCTCTTTCTACGTGTATTTTCTGCTTTTCCTTCAGTGTCGTACTGATGTTCACATTTTGTCTTTCCTTGTACTAAAATTACAAATACGTTGAACGATCAAGATGGCCCGTCAAATTCCAGAGAAGATGCTCGCTGCTCAAGTGGTAGAGGTGAAAAAGCCAAACTCCTTTCATAAGAGGAAAGCATCTGCAGCAGTTGAATGAAGTAGTAGAATAGCTAATACAAATCTACAGTCCAAAAAACCATACAAGATCCATGAAGTACCAACTCCCGGGAAAGATCTCAACGAACATGATATGCTAGTCAAAGTAGCTGTTGGATCCCTTTGCCATACGGATAGAATGGTAAGCGAGGGAATAATGGGCACGAAACTCTCATGTGTTGCTTCGCACGAAGGTGCTGGTACAGTCGTTAAGGTCGGTACAGCTATTAAGGAGTTCAAGGCTGGGGATAGAGTGCTGTGTAGCTTGACTTATCACCGTTGTGGCGAATGCATAGACTGCAAGGGACCTGAACAGGATCGTCAGTACTGCGCAAACGTGGGAGGTTATCTGGGCGTCACTATTGATGGATCTTTTGCGGAGTACAAGGTGGGTGATGACAGGGAATGTTGTCTGCTGCCGGACAACTTGAGCTTCCAATCTGCTGCCCCACTAGCCTGTGCTTGAATCACTGTTTGGGGAGGTCTTGTGAGAGCTGGACTGAAATCTGGCGAGAGCGTGGCTCTGGTAGGGGGAGGCGGTGGACTCGGACATCTCGGAATACAACTCGCCAAAGCTCTAGGCTTGAAAGTCTTAGCAATCGACGCTCGAGACTAGGGGCTTTCTTTGGCGAAGGGGTGCGGTGCCAACTTGGTTATAGATGCCCGTCAGGGTAAGGAAAAGATTGTCGAAAAGGTGAAAAACGCCACCGACGGAAAGCTGGCTGATGCAACTCTCAATGTCTCCGATCACGAGTCTGCCGCTGCTACAAGCGCTGCTGTGACCAAGATGCACGGTAAGTTGAATTCACACCAGTCAGCTCGGCTTTTGTAACATTTTCTAGGATTGCTCGTTCAGATCGCTCCACCGACCAACGTCTCAGTTCCATTTGCGGAGTTGATCTTCCGTGACATTAGAATCCATGGAAGCCTCAATAGTACGTTGTAGCGATCTAAACGAGCATTTCACTTTTGACAATACTCAGGCTCAAGAGAAGAGTGTCAGAAAATGCTGGAAGTGGCTTCGAAAAACAAGATCAATGTCAAGACAAACCCTTTCAATGGAATCAAAGAGATCCCAAAGGCTCTCGAGCTTGCTCACTCAGGGAAGATGCAAGGAAAACTAGTCATCATTATCGACAACGAAGCTATTCAAAATGAGAAGAAGTCTAGACTCGAAATGGTCTAAGGAGTGTGGAGAGGTAAAAGATTACAGAAGTGGAACGGAGTCGAAAAGTAGGGTAGTATGTTAAAAGAGGTTAATGTAAAGATAATATTTCGAGAAAGTAATTGTTCATGAAGTTCTACCAAAGTTTGCAACTCTAAAAATAGGGACAACGAAAGAGAAGGATCTAGCTCCATACGGCTATCGTGTGGATGAGAATTTCTGTCAAAGAAACTCGGTCCTCGGCGAAAGGATAGTAAACAATGAAAGCAAATGAATGTGGTGAGTCGAAGGGAATATTTGGGGTGAAGGAGAGACAGTTTGAACGTAAAAGCCAGAAAATCCTCCCCCCCCAAAAAAAGACAATGAAACATCCCACAACAGCCGATTACATCCTTCCCAGCCGTAGATACTTACTTCATACGCTTTACCTTTCGATCTAGAGAGCCTGCTGGTCTCTTTCCGAAAGATATGTTCACACTAGAGCCACCTTTGAGCTGCGAGATGAGTCCCGCCAATTTGTCCCGGTATGCCTGCGGCGCCGGGCCCCAGCCAATTGTACCTAACAAGGCAAGAATTTCTTCTAACTCTTCGACGAAATGCCGAGCTTCTGGCAAGTCTTGTAACGCTTTGATGACAAAATTTCCGCCAGCAGGACTTGTCCTAGATGTAGTCCCGATGAGACGTTCGTAAAGGTTCCGGTCGATTGAGAGTTCGCCATGAGGACGACGTCTTGGCCATGTAGAGTTCTGGTAAGCATCATGGTTCCTGTCTCTAACAACCGTGCTGAGAATAGAAACCAGCGCTTTGGCTGCCTCGCCGCGGGACACTGGGCTCAGTGGTTGCCTCTCTGTAACGTTGATACTGATGGAGTTGACAATATCGACAAGTGTCTGGGCGCATCGAATCAGATCATGCTGACCGGAACTAGGACCAATTTCGCAATATCTATCCAAAAGATCAAGTGTTGTTTTTGCTTTGCTACCCATCTTGTCGAAGTATTCTGTAGCTCGTAAATTGCGAGATACAAGAGTCTGAAAGTGGTGGAAAATGCTGTCGTCCATGATCAACATCTTGGCCACAGTTGCCTCTAGATCTCTCTTCACAAGTATTGGTTCCGTGGTGATGTCGTCTCCCGACTCAAACAAATCCTGTCGATAGCTATCCGTGTCTACGTCAGAAAGAGTTGCCATTATGTCACGGACAATCTTCATCCTTTCCTTGATCACACCCCTTGTTTGATGGCCAGAATCCGAGGTTGAATATGTCTTTTTGAGCTGCCATTGAGTCTCCTCAGTATCCGAGTCGGTCCCTTGTCTGAGTTCCCAACGAAGTTCGTCACACAAATTGTCCAACCCAAATTGTGAGATGTGATCGTACGGAGTGACGTTTGTCTCTTCGTCCTCGACTGTAGGCGATCGTGTACTTGAAAGTTGCTCCAGGAACCAAAGTATATGACGACAATTCCCTTGCTCTTTGCAAGAACAAGTAGGCCGTCCTGAATCGGTTGTACTGATTCGAATGCTGTATCTTTCCACCTCGGCATATGCAATCTGAAATGCATAGCGTGTACCGTGTTGTCGACAATGATCGAGAGCGAAGACTCGGCATGTAGTATCAGTCTCCTCGTCCAGCCCCGCATCGTCTGGATCAGAGCCGTTGGAATCTTCGTCGGAGCTTTCCTCCGAGCTAGAGAGCTCTTCTTCTTCCATTGGGGCGGCTTTCCCTTTGCCTTTCCCACTAGAATTGCGACTTGTGTGCCCCCGAGATGAGTGCATTCTTTGTGTGATGGAGAGCTTGCTGAAGCTCAATATGGGTGAAGACATGAGGATGCAGACCTATGACAATGGAACGAGTCTGCTGGATTAGGAATGCCATAGCGGCACATAACTGCTTTTATAGGAGGAATGTAGAGATAGTCGCGATGTTCTGCCTACAGAAAGATAGTCACCATCAGTTCGAAAAAGTTCTCTAGGCGCTGTGCTGAGCCGTGCACCGTTGCAAAGAGGCCATCGATCAGGCCCGTGGTCTTCCAGATGGCCGGCTGGAAGAGCAAAGGAAGCCGTTTGTGTGATATAGTGTCGTTGGAACATTTTGGCAGAGCAATTGGGGGGGGTCTAAGGAGGCAGCAATGCACCTCGCCGCAATCAGAGAGTAGATGGAATGTTGGTGATGAGGTCTGCGGCCAGGACGGCAGCCGAGAGACGAGAGAGCCTTGTGGGAGTTGGCCCTGCGATTGGCCAAGCGAGATGTCAAGGCTGATAGCTGAGAATCTCTCCTTTCTTCACTCTCTTTTGCACTCTTCTTGCCCGCCCGAGGTCTCTCTCTTCACCCCTCAATCTTTCAGTTGGTCGCCGCTCTTCTGCGCGTTAAGCCCGTCTATGGCAGACGCTCAATTGCCTCAATTTTCTAGTGCCCACTCTGGAGCAGAACCACTGTCTCCATACTCGGGCTTCCCCGTTAGATGTCCCTGTTGGCTATGTTGGCTCGGAGCAGGTTTCTCCTTCTGATATCTCAACTACGTTCCGTCACACGCATGATACGCAAAGCGAATCTCGCTGTCTCCAACATTAGAGTGTCTTGATGTGCATTGCCGTGGATTGTCCCGCACCATCCTTCAAGTGACGGCCTCGGGCATGTATCGAGATGCCAACCACAGATGCGGCGTAGTTGAGCTCCCACGAAAAGACCAGACAGAATTCGCATTCCTCGCACAGTTGCATGACGCATGGGTGCATGTGCAAGAGTCTTGTCCAATGATCAGAAGGAAGTTGGCAAGGCACAATACCTGTTCGAGCAATTCGTTCCAAAGATACTGTCTGCCTGTATATCGAACCTCTTCAGCTGCCTGAAACTCAAGCACCCATTGGCCAATTACCTTCCCCTTGCGTTACAAGGGAATATCGAGGGGAGATGATCGTTCCCACAGCTCTACGTTTCAAGTTGTGTGTTATCAACAGGTTTTGCCACTTCAGCCCTATTGCAACCCTTGTCCGTTTTGGCGGCCCACCCTCTACTTTACAGGAGAACATTTTACTATGGGTACAGATTTCATTGGACACAAAGTCTGCACCTATTGAATCGCTGTAGCCTATTGAAGGTCAAGAACGACTCTCCCTTGCATCTTCCCCTCTGACATCTCTTTGAAGATCTCAGTCAGCTTTTCCATCGGCTCAATCCTCAATCGAGTCTTGACAATGCCACGCGCAGCCATATCGAGAACTTCGAGAGCCTCGCGCTGGTTTCCCACCGCACTCCCCTTGATGTTATGTGACATTGCCACCATGGCAGCTGGAAAGGCTTTGGCAATGGGAACTGAGTCTCCCTCTGGCATACCTACACAGACTAGCGTTCCCCCAAATCTTAGAAAATCAAGAGACTGGGCGTAGGCTTTATTTGAAGCTGTACAGACAATTACTGCTGATGCTCCGAGCCCTGATGTCATTCAGTAAAATCCTTGGTTCAATGTCGAGTTCAAACATACCACCAGTCACCTTTTTGACCTCTTCAGCAATAGATTTGTCGTCATGCTTGGTAATGTCGATGAAAACTTCAGCTCCGCAGTCCTTCACAAGCTCCTCCTTACTTCCATGATCAATTCCGATAATTCTCAAAGCCATCCCGCGAGAGCCGATCTGGCAAGCCAAGTGACCTCTGGTTCAAGCATTAGCGAGGGGTCTCATCAGTGGAACAAGGGCACCAACAAACCACCACCAGCCCCAGCTAATTTCCTCACATGTCAGTCAACCGGATTCTCCAGTGCAGGAAAAGGAAATCTACTCACCGATCACGACCCATTGTCCAGATTTCGCATCAGACTTTCTCAAGGCTGAGTACCTAAAATAGAACAAGGTTGTGAGCTTCGCTTTTTTTATGCGGCCATATCTGCGACCACCTTCCTCACAGCCTCAAAGGTCAACACTTACGTTGTAACACCGGCACATAGCATAGGTGCGGCATCCTCGGAGGATAAGGCATCAGGGATAGGTGTGACGTATGAAGCTGGAGCGAGAGCATATTGCTGAAAAGTCCCGGGGTCTGGTGAGTACATCAACACATGCTCCACTTTTCCGGACTTCAGCGATTACACTTCACTCACAGTAGTAACCTGAAATCTTTTGATTCTACCATAGCAGAAGATGTCAGAAAGGTCACACCGAGATAATACGGGAACTTACGAAGCAAACACCGTCTTGGCCCTCTAGGCATGCTGGGCACGCACTGCAGGCATAAGCAATCCACTATCACCATTTCAGCTTTGGCTCTCAATTGATCACAATCACACCACGCCGTGCTCTTTACCTTGATGCCTACACGGTCTCCAACCTTCACTCGTCCATTCTCCGATCCAGGACCAAGCTTATGGACGATCCCAACCCCTTCGTGTCCACCGACCTGTCCTGCCTGCGTTGGATGCGGCAATCCGCGCCAGCTGTTTTCCATCACGCCCATATCCGAGTGGCAAACTCCCGAGTGTGTCCTGAGTGTCCCAGCAAGTCAGCTGCATTTCAATTGACGAGAAGCGTTGAACTCACAGTCGAACGAGAACATCTCCGGGGCCAGGCTCAGGGGTTTCAAGTTCCTCGATCTTGGTGGAGATAGTTCCAGGATTGTCGTACACAATAGCCTTGTACTTCTTCGGGATGTCGAAGGTCTTCGGTGCAGCTGCGGCGGCCATTATTGCTTCTGTCAAGATATTTGTCTATATTCTAGATAGGATATGAGATGAGAAAGGATAGCCCAGATTGGGGGAGGGTTTCTTCCATTCATATACCTCGACCCCACGTCGAAACCCAGACTTGAGAGCGGGGGATCTCCACCTCTCAGACTTGACACTGATGCCCCGTTGCCTGCGGAATCGATCCGAGGTCAAGTTCTCTTTCTATCTGAATGTGGCGCAAAGCGATGGTAGCGATGGTGGGGTAGGCAATGCGGGGTAAGCATTGTGACGCGACGATAGTAACCGAGTGAAGTTACGGACTTTATTTCTTAATTCCTATTTCTAGACACATATGATCCAGCTTGTTAGCAATCAGATTCGTTTTTACCAGGGACGAAGGTATATTCAGCGGTGGGATTAAAGTTGACATGTGCTTTCCATTATACTTTCTCCGCAAGTAAATTCGGCCTCCTCGGAGCATCCATTACGAAGTTACTGGCTCTTACATGAGGCCCCTGTATGTCTTGGAAAAATCAAGTATGCTAAATCGCAAGTAGAATTGGATTTAGTTAAAGCTACTCATAAGGAAGTTTCGGGGTATTCGTAAGTTAATACCGGCTCCGTTTGGGTGCCGGACACCGGCTCGACCGGGTCGGAATGACGTGTCTCGAGATTTTCTAAGAGCTGACTTAGTGAGTTTGAAGTACCATTCGATAAATACAAGGTCTTTCTCAACTTATCGCAGACAATCCCTTTTCTTATATTTTGTAGGGGTTCGCTGCATTCTACCTTGGGCCTCATAAATTGCTAAGGACATTTGATTTTCTCTCTGCTTTATCTTTGAAAGATGTCTTCCACCATGGACAAACAAAAGCCGCAATCCGTTCATGGCACCGAGCAACACCGCAAATACGGCGCTTTTCAGAATGAGTTATACAGAGGTGTTATTATTTCTTCTAATTTAAATTAACTTCTAATTAAAATTTCCACAGCCGGCATGCTACATCAACGACTTCCCCTCGTCACCACCGATCCCAACAAGCTCGAGGAGCAAGCAAAGAGCGTTCTTAAGCCCACAGCATACAACTATGTAGCTGGAGGTGCAGGCGAGAGAGCCACCATGGACGCAAACCGATTGGCATTTCGTCAGTGGAAAATGATTCCGCGCATGCTGAGACCGACAACACAACGAGATCTCGCAGTAAAGCTTTTTGGGGAGACTTACGGTAAAGGACTCAAGCTCTGATAAGGTATCACTGCTTACAAAGTTCGTTTGTGTCTATAGAGAGTCCTGTTCTCATGGCACCAATTGGAGTTCAGTCCATCTTCCATGAAGACAAGGAAACGGGCCTCGCTCAAGTATGTTCCGAGATAGGAGTTCCATATGTCCTCAGCACCGCGTCCAGTTCTTCCATCGAAGAAGTCGCCAAAGCAAACCGGGACGGACCTCGGTGGTTCCAACTGTACTGGCCACAAGACGAAGAGATCACCGAGTCTCTACTCAAGCGAGCCAAAGAAAACGGATACAAAGTCCTCGTCGTAACACTGGATACCTGGGCTCTAGCATGGCGACCGGCCGATCTCGACGGTGCATACATTCCTTTCATGAAGGGCATTGGAAATGCGACCGGTTTCACGGATCCGGTCTTTAGGAGGAAATTCAAGGAGAAGTTCAATGCGACGCCGGAAGAGAAGGTGCTTGAAGCGTCGAACGAGTGGGTGGGAGATGTCTTTTCTGGTGCGGCGCATTCGTGGGAACAGATTGCGCATCTGAAGAAACATTGGGATGGGCCGATTGTTTTAAAGGGCATCCAGGTGAGTCTTTGGCGTGCGGCGAGTTGAATTTGATGGTCTGACAGGGGGCAGCATCCTGAAGATGCGAAGTTGGCCGTCGAGCACGGTGTTGACGGGATTGTCGTCAGCAATCACGGAGGTAAGTCCTATTTTTACTGAACTCGGGACGTTTTTCTGATGTATCAAGGGCGACAACTTGACGGCGCCGTTGCGTCTTTAGAAATGTTGCCAGAGATCGCAGAAGCGGTAGGAGACAAACTCACCATTATATTCGACAGCGGCATCCGAGGAGGTGTTGACATAATTAAAGCTCTTGCTTTGGGAGCAAAGGCTGTGTTCGTCGGAAGACCTGCTATTTACGGATTGGCAATTGCTGGAAAGGTGACTTCCCCTGGTCCCGACTCAATGCTTAAATGCTAACATTGAATTTCACACGAGGCTGGAGCGAAGCAGGTCTTGCAAGGGATCTTAGCTGATCTTGATCAATCTATGGGACTCTCCGGAATCGTAAATATCGAAGGTTGTAATCGCTCGATGATTAGGAGGGTTGAATATGGTGGAGATGTAAAGTCTTCGAATTAGTGCTGGATGATGTGAGGATTGTTGTGATAGCGATGCGAAGATAGATCGCACTTTCAAAATAGCAATATAATACTTTCGCATATGACTGTGCTAATATGAGTGAACCCGTCTTCCTGAAATTAATACGTAATGAGACATACTGAAGTAGTCTGCAATCACAAGTATCTTGGCAAGACATGTTTTGAGATACTTCAAAGATATGATTACAACACGCTCGACAGAATGAGGAAGCTATTATAGTACGGACGAGGGATGTGTTGCAGTGTTGACCTCTGTACCTAAGGATGTCCGATGTGCCGCTGGAGAGCAGTCCGCTAGCACCGAAACGACAGCCACAACGGCAGAAGGCCAAGGTCGGGAGGAGGCATCACCAAACAACTTTATTGGATAAACAGAGGTGCAGACCCGTTATTGCTTAAAGAGACCTTCACGCCCGGCGATAAAGATATTGATAACGAATCGTGGGGTACAATCGATCGAGACCCCTCGTTTACTACCTACCTACCTCCTCTGGCTACTCGTAGATTCTCACTACTTCATCTTGTGAATTTTTGACTACACTGAGCTGAAGCTGTTGTTTGAACTGCACTAATTTCACAATGGCTGATCAGATAAATAATTCTACAGCCCTCAAAGAGCCTGTGACTGATGGGCTGGTGGGGTCAAGCAGTGGGGGCTTATCGACAGCTTCAGGAGGAAGCAACCAGAGCGAAACGATGGAGGAGAGTGCGCTTCAGCATTTGAACGTAAGTTTGGCCTAAATGAAATAGATCTCCTGTTCTTTCTCCGTCGATGTTAACAAACTAGATCGATTACGAAAATGATTCTGCTGTCGGTGGCATGACCCCGCAGACTTCAACCATGTCTGTGGATTCGAGTATCTATCAGTTCGTTGAGGAAAATGGGAGAACATATCATAGGTATAAAGAAGGCAGTACGTTTCGAACTACTACTCCACATATTGAGTCTAGACTGATCCTTTAATAGCCTATTTCCTTCCAAATGATGAGGTCAGTCTCCAACTTCTCCAGCTTCATAGGAATCTCTCCTGACATACCATCAGGCGGAAATGGAAAGACTTGGTAAGTGTTTCTAATTCTAGCTAAGTAATTTGTAGAGTAGCAATACTAACTGTGCCGAAAGATCTTCAACATCAGCTAGTAAGTGGCCTTATCACTCCATCAGACTTCATCACGGTTGATGATTCGCCTATCATCTAGTGGATGCTCACTTTGCACGACGAAATGCATCTGTCACCCGTCAACAACCCCCGACATGTTTTAGACATTGGAACTGGGACAGGAATCTGGGCCATAGAATTTGGTATGCCTCGAATCTCCGGCTGAGTTTGAAGTGCTAACTATTGACCCTTTTCAGCAAACAGATTTCCCTCAACGAATGTGGTTGGGACCGACCTCTCCCCCATCCAACCCGAATTGTACGTCTCATCCACCCACCTCATCCACAAGACACCGGAATACTGACACATATAACGTAGCATCCCATCAAACTGTCATTTCGAAGTAGACGACATCGAAGACGAGTGGAACTTCTCCCAGAAATTCGACTTAATCCATGGCCGAGCCATGGTAACCTGCTTCAAGAACCCATCCACCGTCTTCAAATCCGCATTCGACTCCCTAGAACCCGGGGGGTATTTCGAACTTCAAGATATGGCTATCCCCATGCGCGCCATCGACGACACGCTGGAGGGAACAGCGATGGAGTTGTGGGCTGATACGACGATGAGCGCTGCTGAGAAACTAGGTAGGTCGTGGAAGAACGTGGAGAAGTACTCGAGGTTGATGGAAGAGGCGGGGTTTGTGGATGTTACGGAGAGGCATTTCCAGTGGCCTATGAACCCGTGGGCGAAAGGGAGGCATATGAAGATCTTGGCGACGTATTGGATGGAGGATATGTTGAGGGCTTTGGAGGGGTTGAGTATGGCTGTTTTGACGAGGGCGGGGGGTATGACGAAAGAGGAAGTTGAGACGTTGACGGCGAAGGTCAGGAAGGATATTGTGAATAGGGACATTCATGCTTATCAGCCAGTGTAAGTCCTTTACTCCCTCTGATTTTGGTAATACGTTCTAATTTGGGTAGTCTCGTTGTTTATGGAAGGAAACCAGAATAGGCGAGGTTAATACTTCTAGATTGCAGCATTTCCCTATGGAAATTCCACATATTCTCATTGACTGTTTAGAACTAGCCTGGGTTTTTGCTCTATTTGACCCGGCTTATCGTTTTTTGTTCCGTGAGACTGTGACTCCAAGGACATGTTCACGATCGAATCATATTCACTGCCTACCTTAGCATGGTAAATGCAAAGCGATGTCTATTATCAAATAGACAGCCAAACGAGCAAATATATAATAACAAAAGTCATTCAACACCATCTCCATACTGCAGTAACGTCTAAAATTCAGAAGATTGCAAAGTTAATAACCCAGATCACGTGAATTGCATATCGGTGCGCTTCCTGAGGCAAAAATATTTCGAGATTCGCCCAGCAGATCACTTCCATTTCCTCCTTCATGCACAACTCCGCACAACTAAGACTCAAAGCAGTCCTGCCTCCGATGGATCGATGACCTACATGCCAACATACTACGAGATTCTTGGCCTCCCCTCAGCTCTTCACAATGAGCCAAATCTGCCGGCGCAAACCCTACGAACCGCCTACCGACGAGCACTCCTGCAGAACCACCCCGACAAATCCTCTGCGAACAATGCCCTGAACTCGAAAACAACCATATATTCAATTGATCAGATCTCCGAAGCTTTCAATACTCTGTCGCATCCCCAATCTCGAACGAAGTACGACCAGGAGCTGAAGCTTCAAAATGCCACGACAGAGCAAGGAGGGGTAATGGGCAAGCAAGTGTTTCGCACTGGTATTGAGACGGTGGATTTGGACGATTTGGAGGTTGATGAGGCACAAAGTATATGGTACAGGAGCTGTAGATGTGGTGATGAGAGAGGTTTCTTGATCAAGGAGGCAGATCTGGAAGAGGCTGCTGAGGATGGAGAGATCAGTGTTGGGTGCAAGGGTTGTAGTCTTTGGCTGAAAGTGCTCTTTGGTGTCATGGAGGAAGCCTAGGGATACCTGCGTACTGTTACACAGCAGCAACGGATACATACATTCGAAGAAGCCGAGACTCGAACCCCATATTGGAAGTACCTGCCTCTCCAGGACGACATCTATCTTGCTCAGCTTCCTTACGAGGTTGGCTTGCGAGGATAGGTTGCCTGCTAGGTTGCGTCTAAAAGTCGTCACTGGCGCATTAAATGACTGGAACAGTACGGCGCGCCCGTCCTAGAGATAGATGGACATCTATCTAGCCGCCCTGCCGTGCTGTTGATTCAAACCCTTAGAACCAGAACAGAAAAGAAAAAGTCTCTCAATGATGTGCCGTCTTCCTATGGCTTCCTTTCAGAGCCCTGGGGCATCTAGGTCACCTCAAACTTGCGGTATAGTTCCTCTTGCAACGTCCAATACATATAAATCAGAGAACGCCAGACACATCGTGTGAACAATCGAGCGTGTTGGAAGAACTTATGTTGCTGGAGAGTCTAGGAGGCCTGGATCGATAAGAAAAATATATATGTGGAAATGCAAGTCAGCACACCGCCTTTTGCAGACTATGCTTCTACCGGGCGAGACCAAGCCTCTTTTGGCAGGCGCACAACCCCTTCTGCCGCCACTACCGCTGATTTGAGTTGACTCGAGTCGTTGTGTGCTTGCTGTATGAAGGTGCATCGAATAGTCGCCCGCCCGCTCTCTGTTGTGCCCTGCCCTGCATAGAACCCCACCTTCCTTTCCTTGCCCCTCCCTTCGCTCTTGCTCTTTGCGTGTCTCCCCTCCTTCCATGTTGTCAATGCGTGTTCTCACTTCTGTGGTCGAAATCTCGAGACTGTCGACCTTGTCCACCCGCCCAGTCGTCTCAACTCTTCTGACAACAACACAAAGAAGACCTTTCAGCAGCAATCTTTCCCGTTCTTCCGTCACCTCCCTTCCCAGTTCAATGTAAGCTACTTCATTATAACCCCAGTCCGTTTAGTGAATTGCTCTTCATCTTTGCAAGCCAGCCTGCCACTCCTTCTTTAAGCTCTACATATTCTCATACTAACAGTCCATTACAGATTTCAACCTACTTATAGACGACCCCAAACTTCTCCATACCGCAAACGCAACCCTTCCACTTCTGTAGCAATTCGCAACTGCTCCTACCGAAACCACAAGATGTGCAGATCACTAGGAGAGGGGGATGTGGAGTCCAGCGGCATGGATGTGACCAAGGGCAGACAGATTCTCCCTGCGGATGTTATTCCCAAGCACTACAATATCACTTTGGAGCCCAACTTTGAGACTTTCAAGTTCAAGGGGACAGTGGTTATTGACCTGGATGTGGTGAAGGACACCAGTTCCATCTCTTTGAATACCCTGGAACTCGATATCCACAGCACCAAGGTCTTCTCCGGCTCAGACACACTTATCAGGTCAGTGGATGGCTTCAGTGGCCCTTTCAAAAGTGCGGTTCGGTACTGACAGTGCGTACCAGCTCTTCCCCAGCTCTCACCTACGATGCAGATGCTCAGACGACCAAAGTTGCGTTCGAGAAGACTCTCACGAAGGGATCCAAGGCAAAGCTAGAGATGATCTTCACGGGCGAACTCAATGACAAGATGGCTGGTTTCTATCGATCCACATACAAGAACGCAGACGGCAGCGAATCTATAATGGCGACCAGTCAAATGGAGGCTACAGATGCCCGAAGAGCTTTCCCATGTTTCGATGAGCCAGCATTGAAGGCCGAGTTCACCGTCACATTGATCGCAGACAAGAAATTCACTTGCTTGAGCAACATGGATGTGGCATCTGAGAAAGAAGTCAAATCGGAATTTGGTGGAGATGTCAGGAAGGCAGTGAGCTTCAACAAGTCTCCACTCATGTCCACATACTTGATTTGCTTCATCATTGGCGAGCTTAACTACATCGAGTCAACCAAGTTCAGAGTCCCAGTCAGAGTCTATGCTCCACCTACGTCCGATATAGAACATGGCCGCTTCTCGTTGGAACTTGCTGCACGTACACTTGAATTTTACGAGAAGACCTTCGATAGTGCATTCCCTCTACCAAAGATGGTAAGTCCAAGCCTGAGTGCTTTGAGAGTTTTCATACTGAATTTGCTCTAGGACATGGTTGCCATTCCTGATTTCGCTGCTGGGTAAGTCCCAAATTACGTCCAGGACATCACTTTTCTGACTGAGATTTCTAGTGCTATGGAGAACTGGGGTCTGATCACCTACCGTGTCGTTGATCTTATGTTGGACGAGAAGACTAGCAGCGCCTCTACCAAGGAGCGTGTAGCAGAAGTCGTGCAGCACGAACTCGCCCACCAGTGGTTCGGAAACCTTGTGACTATGGACTTCTGGGATGGTTTGTGGCTTAACGAGGGATTTGCGACATGGATGTCCTGGTATGTAGCTCTGGAATACCGCCCTGAGATACTCCATGGTGTGGGGTTTGGGATTGGATCATCTATTCTGATCCCAAGACATTGAAAATTTTACATACTAACCAGTTGCTTAGGTACTCTTGCAATGTCTTCTTTCCCGAGTGGAAAGTGTGGCAGAGCTATGTTACGGACAGTCTTCAGAGTGCTCTCAACCTGGATTCGTTACGTAGCAGTCACCCAATTGAAGTGCCAGTCAAGAGAGCAGACGAGGTCAACCAAATTTTTGATGCTATCTCCTACATGAAGGGATCCAGCGTCATTCGAATGGTCTCGAAGTATTTAGGCGAGGATGTTTTCATGCAAGGTATCCGAGAGTATCTTAAGAAGCATGCTTATGGAAACACACAAACTCAGGACTTGTGGTCAGCTTTGAGCAAGGCCAGTGGAAAGGACGTCGAGAATGTCATGGATATTTGGACTAAGAAAATCGGTTACCCTGTGGTATCGGTCACGGAGAATGAGTCAGGAAACTCAATCCACGTGAAGCAAAATCGATTCCTCCGAACAGGAGACGTTCAGCCAGAAGAGGACACCATTCTATATCCTGTTTTCCTCGGTCTCCGCACCAAGGATGGCGTAGACGAGTCACTTGTCTTGTCGACACGAGAAGAGGACTTCAAGGTCAAGGACACAGACTTCTTCAAGCTCAACGCAGATCATTCCTCTCTTTATCGTACTTCTTATAGCCCAGCTCGTCTTGAGAAGCTTGGCTTGGCCGCTAAAGATGGCTTGTTGACTGTCGAAGATCGTGCCGGCATGATCTCGGATGCAGGTGCACTCGCAGCATCCGGCTATGGCAAGACTTCCGGTGTTCTAAACTTGCTCAAGGGTTTCAGCGGGGAGAAAGAGTTCATCGTTTGGAGCGAGATTATCTCCAGGCTTGGTGCTGTTCGAGGAACCTGGACGTTCGAGGATCAGAAAATCCAAGACGGTCTTGAGACCTTCCAGCGAGACCTCGTTAGTGATCTGGCCCACAAAGCTGGTTGGGAGTTCAAGGACAGTGATGATCATCTCGAGCAGCAGTTCAAAGGCCTCCTCTTTGGAGGCGCTGGAATGTCCGGAGACAAGGTTATCATCAAAGCTGCCCAGGACATGTTCGCCAAGTTTGCTGCCGGCGATGCATCCGCCATTCATCCCAACATTAGAGGTAGTGTTTACGGCATTAACTTGAAGTACGGTGGAGTCAAAGAGGTAAAACTCTCCAGCGTTCTTGCTGCAATTATTTACTAACAGCTTCTAGTACGATGCCATTCTCAACGCATATCGCACAGGGAAAACGGCTGATGAGCGAAACACTGCCCTTCGCTCGCTAGGAAGAGCCAAGGATCCCGAGCTCATTCAGAGAACTCTTGCTCTACCATTCGGAGGTGAAGTCAAGGAGCAAGATATCTACATGCCAGTTGGCGCGCTCAGAACCCACCCCGCTGGGATCGAGGCGCTATATAACTGGATGACGGAAAACTGGGATGAGCTTGCTAGACGCCTGCCTGCCGGGTTGTCCATGTTGGGCTCCATGGTCTCGATCTGCACATCTAGCTTCTCCAGCCAAGCTGACATCGACCGTGTCACCAAGTTCTTCGAGGGCAAGAGCACTAAGGGCTTCGACCAAAGCCTTGCACAGAGTCTTGATTCTATCAAGGCAAAGAGTGCTTGGCTTGATCGGGATAGGGAGGATGTCAAGAAATGGGTTGAGGCTTATGAGGGGAAGACAATCAAGAGCGAATTGTAGATAACTGCTCTTCGATGTTGTAACATAAAGACAAGATAGCAAGGCTCATATATGAAGCAGCAATGAGCTCCTCTCCAAGGACTAGAGTTCTTGTGACTTTGCGTGAAAGTCGTTCCATTAGTAAGGTAGCGGTAGCATACTCTTGACCGTTCAAGGGGCTCGCTTAGTTTGCCAAGCGCTAGCAACATCAACCTTGTAGAACTGAGCTGCCATTGTACTTACATCACATTTAACTTCCAACATTCCCCTTCACTCCGTCTTGTTTCTCTTCTTCTCAACACAGGGTACTTGTCCCAACAGCCAAATCCTCCCTTTTTTCAACACCCTCAACTCCAACTCCTCCCTCCCTCATCAAAGTCTATGTCGTCATGACTCCCCTCCAACCCATCCACATCATTGGCGCAGGAATCAGCGGCCTAACACTCGCTCGCTGCTTCAAAATTAGAGGGATCGCATCCATCATCTACGAGAAGAACCCTTCGCCCTCCCACCACAACTATGGTATCTCTCTGCAGCCCTGGGCGTGTAGACTTCTTGTTAAGGTGCTTGATATTGATGAGATGACTTTCGTGAGGAGGGTTGCTGTGGATGGGGTGAGAGAGGGACGGGGACGGGTTTATGGGGGTGATGGGGGTGATGGGGGAGGAGGAGGACGAAAGCCGTTGAGAGCTCATAGAGGGAGATTGGAGGGTTTGCTGAGGGAAGAGATTAATGTTAAATGGGGTCACGCTTTACAGCATATCTCTCCATCATCAGACGAGTCCGGCAAGGGCCACACCTTGACATTCTCAAACGAAGAGAAAGTACACAGTAACCTCATCGTCGATACCTCGGGTGTACATTCTCCGATCCGGAAAGCGCTTTTGCCTGATGTAAAGTTGAATGTCCTTCCGTATGTGGTGTTTAGAGGGACGAGGAGGGTTGAGGGAGAGGTGTTTGGGGAGGTGTATGGGAAGTTCTTTAATGATGCGAATGTCATTGAGATAAAGCTGGGGGAGATTGTTTTGCAGGTGGCGGTTAATGATTATGTACCGGATTCACAAGGAGGAGGAGTGGATATAAGCTACATCTACTCTCGTCCCTCGAGAGCAGATGATCTTCTTCATAGACCGGGTCGCGAACTCGACCAGTCGAGTAATATATCGGAGACTTTCTTTGCTGAAGTGTCGAAGCTGAGTGGATTGGAAGGGCCGTTTAGGCATGCTTTTGATGTCGAGGGGGTTAGGAGGGGGAGGACCCTGCATTGGTTGATGAGGGAAGTGATTGTGCCAAAAGAGGAGTTGGTGAGGCTGGGAGGTGTGGGGGTGGTGATGGTTGGGGATGCGGCGCATGCGTTACCTATTCTTGGGGGCAGGGGGCATGTTTTGCTGTTAGGGATGCGGTTGAGTTGGCAGGGTTTGTGGGGGAGGGTAAGAGTGAGGGTGGTGGAGGTATAGATTTGAGTGTGGATGTGGAGGGTTTTTATGGGAGGATGTTTGGGGAGTGGGTGGATGGTGTTAGGGCTGGGGAGGAGAGCCTGAGGGAGATGCATTCTGAGGGACTGTCGAATCTATGAACTGTGAGAGGAACAGGTTGAGCAGTGGGTGCTTGTTTTAATGATGGTTTAAGGTGGCTTTCAGGAGCTCGTTAGAATATCTTTTTATTAATAAAAAACAGCAGAACACTATCCGAATTACTGATATAATTACTGGATAGTATACTAAAATGCTGCTTCTCTACATACATTCATAGCCGAATCAATAACAACAGGGACAGTATACCGATACACGTGACAACACTGTTACTTATCTCGCAAAGGTGGGAGTGGGGGGATTAACTTCCTTTTCAGAATCCACTTGAATGTTCACTTTTCTTATCTCGAAAAGGTTTCCTCATCTTTATCTCTACTTGAGTCTAACTTCCTTGTTTGGTTTCCGTATCTAGATCTTCATTGATCTTTCCAATAAACTCATCATGCCTAGCGAGATCAAAGCAATCCTCTGCCCAGAAGCTTGTGCTTTCCCTCCAGGACTTTTCCGTATGCCGTTTTCCATTTATAAGATGACCAGAAAGACCAAAAGACTGATCTGAGGTAATTTTGTAGATCACGCGAAGATCCACAACGGTGTTGTTTACTGTGCTGGCGTCAGTGATATTTTTCAAGCATTCATCTCATCTCATCTCAATCTCTAATTTCCTCAACTCATTTAAAACCGCAACTAACACCCCCCACAACAGCAAATAGGAGCAAACGTAGAAGGCACTCTCGTCTCCGAAGAAATCGGACCCCAAACCGAGAAAACCCTTGAGAACATCAAGAATATCCTACAGAGTGCTGGTAGCAGCTTGGAAAGGGTATTGAAGGTTAATATTTATATGCTGGAGCAGACGGATTATGCTGGTATGAATGAGGTTTATAAGAGGGTTACGTATTTCTTCTTCCTTTTTCCCTTTGCCGAGTGGACATAAGCTGGGAAGTGGAGACTTTTGGGGGAAGGGGCCAGGAATGGTGATGCTGAATTTGATGAGTAGATCATGCCGGATCCTAAACCGCCGAGGGCGTGTGTTTTTGTGAAGGGTTTGCCGGGCGATGCAAAGGTTGAGATTGAGTGTGTTGCTGCTCAAGACTAATGGAATGAGACGGCTTTGAAAACGGAGGGGAGAGTAGTAAATCCGCTCCAAACTGCCGTACTTTCGAAGAAGGACTTCCTCCGCACACCTTTTCAATCATTTCGCTTGCCACTTTAAAGTAAACCTGAGATATTCTAATACTTATGAATCTGGACTCTCTTAAAGGACCTGAAATGTACAAGTCCTTTCATTAAATGCCACACCTCAAGCTGGGAATGGCGGGGAAGTAATCGGGACATCAGACGCCGAGCCTATTGAGGAAGGTGGAAGCTAAAGCAGATGACGATCTTGCTATTAACGTCGAGATACGCATTCTTGTCTCTTGAGTAGTACGCGACCCTTTCGGTGTTCGAAATTAAGCTTACAATTCTTACACTCCTTGAAGAATTCCCAAGTTTAATCTTCAATCACACCAAGCAAAATGAAGCTAAGCTCGCCAACAATCTCCATTCTCGGCCAAGATCCGAATAGACAGCATAGGATCAACGCGAATTCCTTTCAGCAGAACGCGATAACGACAGTCCATGGATGGCAATACGTCGCGTTCTACACAGCTGTTCCTGTGCCAAATGAAACAGGATCAGCATGTCATGTGAACATCGCTCGTCGTCAAGTATATCCCGAGCTTGCAGAGGCGGCGTGGCAAGTCTTGACTTTCGAGGATTACGAACAGGTGCGTGATGATGGACATGATACTATTTCGATTGGAGTGTGTGAGGGGGATGGCAGTGTGCATGTGGCTTTTGATCATCATTGTGATGAGTAAGTCTGTTCTCTCGCTTGACGCAGACGTGTTGGAGGTGAGCTGAGATGAGAATGTAAAGTTGATTGATGGTTTGTATGTAGGTTGAAATTCAGAATGTCCAAGATCGGTGTGGCAGGAGATCCTTCTAGTCATGCTTGGGAAGCTTCGCTTTTTACGGAGCCAAGGCGTTATTTGCCGGGGATTGAGAGTGAGGAGGTGTTGAAGGAAGTTACGTATCCGAGATTCGTGAATGTTGGTGATGATCTATTGTTGACGTATCGTACTGGCCAGTGAGTTTATACCAAAAACTGTTTACATACTCGCAGAAGCCCGTGCTGCCTCTCTGCTAACGTGTGTGTTAGAGCGGGTCTTGGATCAGATCTCCTTTACAGATACTCGGCATCTACCCACTCGTACACATTCCTCGGCCAACCCTTGACAGGAATATCAAACAGTCCGTATATAAACGGCATAGACTACCGCAAAGACAAACTACACATCTCATGGTGCTACCGGGCTTTCATCACGCCCCCAAATCCCGTAGCAACAGATGCACATCAACAACAAGCCGGGCCAAATGGACCAGAGAATAACTATGATCTGAACTATGCCTTTTCCAACGACCAGGGCGTGACTTGGAAGAGCTCTCAGGGGAGAGTTGTGGCGCGTATGTATGGTGGTGAAGGGGTCGAGACGACGATCTTGCCTGGTGTTGAGGGTGTAAGAGTCTTTGAGATCCCGATGGGGAGTGGGGTTCTGAATCAGGAGGGTCAGACTGTGGATTGGGAGGGGGGGTTTTGGGTGCTGAATAGGGAGAGGGTGGATGGTGGGATGGTGTGGGTTGTTTATTATCGGGATCCTAGAGGTATGTTTTTATATACCAATATCTAGTTGTTGGATATGCTGACTAGAAAGGGGATTGGAGGAGGACTTTGATTGACGGGGTATTAAAACCTACGGAGACGGGTCCAAGAGGGAGTGTTTGTGTTGATAGGAAGGGTGATGTTTACCTTGTCTTACCTGGGAATTTGGATGACAGTCTTAATATCTTGCGAGCGCGGAAGGAGGAGATGTATACTAGGTTCGACCCGGTGTGGATGTGGGATGGATTTGATGGGGAGCCGTTGGTTGATGTGAGGAGATTAGAGGCTTCTGATATTCTGTCGGTGTTCACGAGAACGAGTGCAGATGTTGATGGGATTAGAAAGGTGGTTGTGCTTGATTTGCTCTTGACGGAGGTGTAGAGAATAAAGTCAACAAGCTGGGATTCAGCGTCAACCATTTTCAGTACCGGTGAAAGTGAAAGTCTCAAAGATCGCCGAGAACTTTGAAGAATACTTCTTTGGGCCGATGCCCATGCCCACGTACTCGTTACGGTCTGTATCTGACTTCCCACTAAGGTAGGTACCGTACAGAACGGGCTCACCTCTCGATAGCACATATTCACTTCGTCGTCTGCTCGCGAATGACAACCTTTCAACCCCAACCAACCCCAACTCCGATTCAATTGACAGCAAGAACCCCAACAATTACATGAGACGAAAATAAATCCAGAATCCAGACGAAATGGTGAGCTCATCGCCGTGCGACGACAGTCACATACTAACCACCCCAGGCGCCCAAGAACCTACCTCCCGCGGTAAAGCAACAAAAGATCCTCGATTACTTTCGTGAATCAATGAATGTCTTCACGCTCAAGGAGCTCGAGAAGACGCTCGCATCAGTCGCATCCATCCACGCCATGCAAGTCAAAGAGTACCTGCAATCGATGCAGGACGAGAACCTGATCCGCGTCGAGAAGATAGGCAGCGGCAACTGGTACTGGTGCTTCACGTCAGACGCAAAGAAAGCCAAGGAGAACATCCTCAACAAGTTGCAGGCCGAGGAGAGTGGAATGACGATAGCGATTGCAGAGGCGGAGAGGCAGATTGAGGAGGAGATGGCTAAACGCGAGGATGATGATGAGAACCTACTCGAGGGTAATGGGATGGATAGGAAAACGCTGTTGGAGACTCATGGATTGCTCTTGAAGGAGACGGAGGCGCTTGACAGGGAGTTGGCTTGTTATAGCGACAATGACCCCGCGGAAATTCAACGCAAGATCGAAGAGACGAAGAGGTTGAAGGATAGCGCTATCAGGTGGACGGATAACATTGAGTCTTTGGAGTCCTACATTGGTACTCTTGCCACGGATCGCAACCAGATGACCGAGATCATGCTGGCTGCTTGCGGGGACGAGTATGTCTTTGGAGAGGGACTGAAGGACATGTGAACAGGTCTTGGGCGCTTGTGCTGATGGATGGATGATGGTTTTGTACGAAACGCAATTTGCGAGGTTGTGCCGCGATATAAGTGCTTTGTGAGCTGGTCACAATATTTCGGGCTATTTCTACGCTGCCACTTGCTGCAGATGTATAGTATGGCTTATTCACGATGATAGCAATGGATGAAGATGTCAACATACAGTCTATGGATTTCCGGCTGGCAAATAACTAGGGAGTAAGCCGTGCAGCAGCCAACATCAGAACAGCCAATCGAAAGATGATGCGATAGTGAAACGGCATATCCTGTCATGCACGCCATGGAATTGAGGGCATTATTACAAGGGCTCGACGATGCGAAGAGTGAAGTGTCCACTGTTCAGACCGCCACATGTTCGACGGTACGGGAAGGAGTCAAGCTTTTCTCATCGTCAGTGATCTCTGGTCTGATCTGAGAAAGCTTATCTCTGGAAGCAGCCGATGCCTGGGTCGAGCAATGCCCAGGAGCCCAGAGTTGTTCGGTTGGGTGGAAGTGCCTCCGTTTGTCGAACGGCGGTCTTGGTAATTCTTACTTCAGTATGGCGAGGGTAGACGTGGCGGAAGGAGGCGTTGAGTGGCTTTCAAGTTCCTAAGTATTTGTCCTGCTTGCCACTTTGCTGTTGTTCCCAGGACAGAAGAGGAGAGGCAATTATTATTCCAGTTGTGTATCGGTAGGTTCTGCAGCCGTTGTCCGACATGCTGACGAATCCGAATATTTGAAGCATGACAGCGTTTGCCAGTTCCCATTTTATCCCATGATGCTTATTCTGATTCTTAGTCTGCTTCACCGATATTGTCTTTCCGAGGTGTTTTCAGGATGTCTGATACTGTACTGTACAGTACAGCTGCTTTTTTGTCGTGGGGGTAGCGAAATCGCAGGAGCAGGGTACAGTAGGTCCCAGCGAATCGGCCCAGGATCTCGAGCCAGTACAGTAGTGTGTGATAGATGGAGGGGGAGTTTAGGGAGGCAGAGGCAGGGAAGCAGCACCGAAGCTGCCACCATCCTCTTTGGGACATTTCGCTGCTGGATGAAGCATTCCAGCTCGCGTGTCGTGTTGCACAGAAAGATAGTACAACGCAAGGAAGATACGGTGTGTAGTATTTGGGCTACATCCATGGGACTAGTGCACAGTACCAAATGCCACCACCAATACAATTGATTCCAAAGCCACCGAGGACCAACACAAGCAGCTCCGCCACGATGGCCACATCATGGGGTGTGTTCAAGAAATGCTGCTCTCTTCTTGTCTTTCCTGCAGTCCAGTAATTTTCTAGCTGCAGTCCCAGATCCAATCATTAGCAGAGTCGGACACTCTTCCACCGATATAAAGTTGGCATGGGTTAGTACATATAGATGCGTAGAAGGCATGCCAACTACTTGACTACAGTCCCGGACTGACTTACTTTGGGTATCCTCACCGAATAACCAAAAACAAGTACGGTTCCATACCTACTCCGTACAGACATTCGAATCACTGACGTCGCTCGCCGCGGTTATCAGTGTGCAGTGTCTCAACATTCGCCAGGCCCCGTACTGTACCCACCCATAGAGTTTCGTAACCGCATCGCACGTACTTACGTACCCAGAGCCAAAGTCAGAGCTGACTTGGTGCTATTTTTGTCTGCAACAAGAACACAACTGTACCTGGCACCTTTGTTGTTTCCCAATCGACGACCATTCGAGTCGACTCTTCCGCTTCTAAAATAGTTCTAGCCTTCTGTCACTCCGAAGCCCTTCGCTCTCCGCTCTTCTTCGCCTTGACTTCGGCTCCTGGCTTGGAATCTCCCTCTCTTGCTCGTTCGTCGTCGAGTTCTCGGCTGCGCTACAGGACAGTCCAGCCAGTACGCAACGCTTCTGTCCTTGACTGGATGCAATCTAATCTAACCCTTCAACGAACCTACTGTACTGTACAGTACAGTACAGTTTATACTTATACTTCTAGCTAAAGCCAATCGCCGATAGTTCCCCTGCCCCTCCACTCCCTTACCCTCCCCTGCCGGCCCTCTCGACCCCTCTCAACGTACAGTACCGTACCGAATTCCTTTCCTGCACTTCACCGCAAACCCGATTGCATTGCGGCTGCATATCAAGCCTCAAGCCTACTTTACCGTGAGCTTGTTGCGCGCTGCCTGCTTTTGTTCTTACGATTCTGATTTGATAGCTCGACTCTCTCTCTCTGCCTGCAGCTGAGTTACATTATATCTATCTGCACCTGCTACAGTCCCGACTACTCATTACCTGATACCGGTACATACACCACCTGCTTGCTACCTTACTCTCATACAGTATATACATCATCAACACACGGCCCCCCCTGCTTTGCCTTGCCCACCCAGGCTCCGCTCAGATCCGTTCCTCCTTCACCATCATCCTCACCAAACAAATCCCGCCCTCCAAAGTCCAGTTCAGCACGGCACAGTCCAGAGTCCAGAATTCCCGATCACCCTATCCTATCCTGTCCTGTCCTATCTCTCATCCTCCCCTGGCACGCATCGCACCGCACTGCACTGCAACGCACTGAACACTCTTGAACCGCACCTCACCCACCCACACACCCACCCAACAGGCCCGGCCCAGTTTTCTCTAAGCCCCCGGATCTCTTGTCTATCTTTCGTGTCTTGTCCTGCCTATCCTCTTGATGCTGCATTAACTTCTTCCCACACTCCCCCTTCCTCCTCTCTCCGCTATCCGTCTCCGGTACCTTGATCCCTCGATTCCACTCCTCACACACGCACTGGATGCTCGGCACGCCACTCAGTGCTCTTGATCTTGCTCCAGGTCAGATCAGGTCTTGGTTCTGTTTGACCTCACACCAAACTCTGGCTTTGCGCTCCGTCTGCCAATACGGGCGTCTACATGTGACCGGTTACTCGCCGCTGTCGAGTATCCCCGAATACTTGGCACTCACGATCGAAATCTTGGCGATAAATACATCACCAGCTTATTGACATGTGCGCAAATGTCAGTCCATCGACGTCGGTGCCGCCTCTACCGTCGAGCAGTCGATCGCTGCTGTCGCGACTGACCGCTCCGCTGAAATCCCGGACGAGGAACCTCACTGAATTCCACATCCGCCCCAACGAACCCCATCGAAAGTACTCGCCCGGCGATCTGGTGAGGGGTGCTGTCGTGCTCACCGTTGTCAAACCCATACGACTGACCCATCTCACTGTCTGCCTCCATGGCTACGTGCGAGTCTTCAAGAGCCCGAACGGTGCGAACGACCCAGTGCCGGATCTTGGGTTGACCGCGTCGAGTAACCCCCGGAAATCCCAATACTTTGGCAACGGACATGCTTCTTTATTCCAGGATGAGGTCACCCTGTGTGGTGAAGGACGACTCGATATCGGTGTTTACGAGTTTAATTTCGAGCTGGAGTTCCCTAGGAAGGGACTTCCATCGAGTGTTGATGTACGACCCACCAATATACTTATCACTCCCCGTTCAAAGGTTCAGCTCACTGATGATTCTATAGTTCGAGAGAGGAACTATTTCATACTTAATTACCGCCACGATTACACGGCCGACCTCCATTACTGCAACCTCAAGTTGCGACCAGAAGCTTTCCCTCGTGGAGACTGTCGACATTGGGCCTATGGTTCCCCCCAAACCACAAAAGATCTCTCTAGAACCCATATCGCGGCGCGTTAGGAGGAAGAAAACAGTCAAGAATAAGGAAAACGGGTCGCCGGAAAATACAGAAGCAGGTACAGGTTCTGGGAGTGATGCAGCACGCGCCGTAACATCGCCTCTTCCTGATGACTCTGCGAGCCAGCGTGGGTCGGTTGATCAACAAATTACAAGTCCTCGGAGCCCAGTTCCAAGTGAGGTACAAAGTACGGGTAGTGCTGGTAACAGTGCAGAAAGTACTGTGAGTAGTAGTACCGGCATGAGCTTCAGGTTGGGTGCGGTGCCGTCCTCAGCAAAATCGACAAAGGATAGCCCACGGAACAGTAGCAAAGCGTCCCTCTCAGACCAGACTATCACTGCCACCATCGAACTTTTGAAGTCGGGAGTTTTGCCTGGCGACAATCTTCCACTCAAAATATCCATCAAGCATACCAAAGCGCTGAAAAGCATGCATGGAATCATCATTACATTTTACAGACAAGGGAGGATTGACTCTGCACCTCCTCTATCACTCTTTACGGATATCAAGGGAAAGGAAGTAGAAAGATTGAAACATGAAGAGTACTACCCCAAGTCCAAGACTGGACTCGGCGGCCTTTCTCTATCATCCGCCGGATCAAGCAGTATGTTCCGGAAGGACCTGGCCCAGACATTTGCTCCAATCTTAGTTGATCCCACGACTTTGACAGCAGTAGTCAATGCCTCCGTTAGAGTCCCGGAGGATGTTTTCCCAACAATTTCTGGTGTTCCTGGCCAAATGATCACTTTTCGATATCATGTAGAGGTAGTCGTTGATCTAGGAGGCAAACTCGCTGGCCAGCAACGTCACGTTCCTCGGTTGGGGGCTGTTGCATTACCTTCAAGTTTTGGGGCTTCTGCTGGACTTCGTGGCGGAGAGGTCAATCCTAATATGTTGGCGGCCTGGGGTGGGAGTATTGTTGACACAGCAAACATTCGTCGAGAAAAGAGTGTTGTAGAATGCCGTTTCGAGGTTGTAGTAGGGACGAAAGACACTGCACGAAAGAGGGCTCGAGGGAATAGCTCAATCAGGCGACAAATAAGTGATTGGTCAGAAGACATGTCTGCAGTGCCTGCTCCGACGCATGAGCCTATATATGAGGAATCTGTGGCGACAAACGATGATCAACAAACCCACCCACAATATCAGGACCCGTATCCATACTACGACAGACCACCAGATCATCCACATCCAGATCACCAACATCAAGATTACTATGCGCATGAAGAGTACGATTACCAGGACCATTATCTACCTCCTGATCATGCTCAGATTCATGTACCACCTCCAGAAATGCAAGCGGACGAGGGTCTGAGTGAGAAAGAGCGGTTACGTCGAGCCGAGGAAAGATTACTTCCCAGCCAGCCACCAGTCGATGAAAACGCGCCTTCATCTTCGAGAACGGTTGTGCCTCCACTGGCCCCGTCTGTTCCGCCTGGGGAGTTGGAAGATGATCTCTACGGTCCAGACGATGCGACTCCTCAGGAAGCACCGCGCGGATTCCTTCCACCTGCTATAAACACCCCCTTGGAAGTTCCGAATGGTCCATCCGCACCCGCGCTTGAAGACCTCAATCCGGCAGCTGGACATCAACCCACAGAAGACAAGCAAGAGCTGGAGCGTCGACGGTTGATGGGCGAGGCAAGCGCTCCCTCGGAATTCCCTGCTGATGATGATGACAACGGAGGCGAAGGGAGCAGTAGGCCTCGACCCCAGCAAGAGCCGTCTGCCCCGCCACTCTTGGAAGATGATGAATATGGGTCTCAATATGCGCACCACAGTTTACCAGAATCATCAGCACATCGCGAGACTTTACCAAAGTATGAGCGGTGATAGGAGGAGGATCAATACCGAGTATCCGGTTGGAATATGTATGTAGAAGGACATGGCTGCAGCGACGAAGATACCCCTTGATGTTCACTCAATTTACCTGACTGTAATGCTTGTGAGCTACTGATTGTACATGCAGAATCTCGTTAAAGCCAATTCGCTTAGCAAACCCCTTCCCCTTTTCAGTCGCTTAGATCTCAACCATCCAACCTTTAATATAGCTTGGCGAAAGTCAACATCCATCACATCACAGTTTACTAGTCAATTCACGACCTTGCAAAACCTCGCCTCCATTGACCTTCCCACTTCCCCCCTCCTCCCTCGCAATCCTCTCCCTCGCCTCCTCATTCGCCCTCTTCCACATTTCAATCCTCTTCAAATGCGCCCTATCAAAGCTTTCTCTCCACCACTTCTCCCACCTCGGTAGTTTCCTCCCCCTCCCATCCACCGTCGGCTCTCCCGCCATGCATCTCACCTCCTCGAAATACTCCTCGAAATCCGGATACAGCGCCGAGAAAGGCACGCCGTCGCCCTTGTACGCTATGCGATCCTCCTCCCATTTCCTCTGCTCTGCTACAGGAGGGAGCGTTATTCGACCGGCGAGGAATCGCGCGGCGAGGACGGCTTGCCATTCGAATACTTTGAAGGTGAAGCCTGCGGCGACGGCGCCGACGAAGCAGAGTGTTGGGTCGGAGGTCCAGAATATGTGTTGGTAGAGGTTGGGGAGGCGGTTGTTACGGATGGTGGAGGCGAGGTGGGGGAGGAAGTGGAGGGTCCAGGAGTAGCTGGATGGTTTTTTTTGTCAGATGGTGGTTGAGGGGAGGAGGGAGTTGGGGAAGGGGGATTCGTACCCGGTTCCGAAGATTATGTGGTCGACTTTCTCGAGCTTGGTGCCGTCTTCGAAATGCACTGTTCGCTCGTTGGTGGTGCGGTTCGAGGTTATGTGCGTGATTGGTGGGCGGCGGAGGATGTTAGGGTGTTGGAAGGCGTAGTCGGAGAAATATGGATGATCTGAATATAGATGTTAGATAAACGGCTTTCGAAATATAAGTGAAATAATACAGTAGGTTATATCACTACACTTACATTTTCCACGTACAACGCAATTCAAAGGCATTTCCGTGATATTCGCTAGAGCGTGAGAGATATCCGGTCCCGAAATACTTGCTCCAACGACGATGGTCCGCTTCCCCCTGTACTTCTCGGGCTCCCTCCACGCTTTGCTATGTTCTACCACCCCTGGGAAGTCACGAGCTAGTTCTGCGAGGCCGGGTGTGTGAGGAATGAATGGGACGGTGTAATGACCCGGCGCAACGACCACGGCGTCGAACTCTTCAGTCCACCACTTATCCTCCTCTCCATTCTCAAGCGGCTGTCTGAGAGTAAGAACCCACTTCCCACTCTCTTGGTCTTTGTGCACTAACTCCACAGTCGTGTTGTACGTGACTAGATCTTGATATTCATTCCGATTCAGTAGGTCTTGGAGGTATTTCTCCACGGCTTTCCAGTGCCGGAATGGAGAGTCGAGTCCGTGTCTCTTGATGTTCAATTCGCTTCGCTCTTCTGGGAAGGGCTCTTGCGAGAAGGACATAGCGAAGGCGTCGATGTTCGTTTCGAGCGTGGGGTAGATGGATGTCTCTGAGAAGCGGTATTGGGTGTTGTGTGGTGTTTTTGTGGGGAGTTGTGAGGGGATGGGCAGGGTTTCGTCGGGGGTGCGTGATGATATCTTGTTGAACTTCAGGAGAGTCAGCGCTGAAGTTTACAAGAGTCTGAGCTCTAGCTCAAGAATTCGTGTTGCCTAAGACGTATTGGTTCTCGAAATATGTCGTTGAATCAAAAATTCCAAGTCTTGGAAGAAATAGGTACATACGTCGGGGTATTGTTGGACATGGTCTTTTGGGTCAGCAATCCTGCTTGGGAATTTAGAGGCGGGCTCAAATGAGAGGGGGAGGGGTTGATGAGACTTGAAATGTACTGACCAGCATCCTCCAGCTTTCTCTCTTCGCTCAAATACCCTTATGGTATTAAATGCCTTCTCTTGCGCCAGGGCATCGACCGCTATCGCCCCAGCAGGGCCAGCACCAATTATCGCTACGGAATTTATAGGAACCATAATTCATGCCACGCAATATTTCCAGTGAGCAAGTAACGAAGGAAATGAGTGTGTTATATCATGGCTCGAGATGCGCAAGAGAACTCCCGTAAGACTGTAAGAAAGGTACATATGAAGCAAGCCTCGGTGATAAGACTTACTTGTAATATCTTACAAAGAAAGGCCATTCAAAAACACCCCCACATCGAAAGATCTACAGATAACAATTGACAAAAGTGGATAAGATTGAAATGGTGCCATATTTGCAGAATGCCCCTCATTCCTTAGCTCCGGCAGAAGGGAATTCCAGGTAACGTAGAGGATTGAGAACTTGCAATGAGCGAATGAGAGGTCAGGATTTGAGATAAGATGAAAGGATACGAAAAGAGTATACGGATCATAAACCTCTCATGTGTCTCTGTGCTTGAGCTAGTGATATCGCTCAAAAATTGAGATTGATGTTTTGACATGATTAGGTTCTTGGAAATGGTGCTGACGGTTGGTATACCTGTTAAGCACAACCAATTCTAATGTCGTGAAACGTCGACTTCTTTTAAGGGAAATTGTACATCCTTAGAGGATTCTCATAACCTTTTGGGAGTCGTCGTTTCCACACTCCCTCGGAATTGTGAAAGTATAACCCGGTCTGCACGTGACCCCGATAAGGTTTACGCGCCACAGTCGCGTCCTCCTACCAAAGTCGCGACTTCACTTCAACACTTCAACACTTCAGCATGTAGTCGAGAACTCAACAACTATCCCACCATGGACGAAGATGAGGATGATTATGGCGACATACCCGATGAGGATTTGATGGAAGCCTTTAGTCAGCCATCCCAGACACTACCAGCACATCCATCCCCCCGGCCGGCGAAGAGGCGAAGGATATCTTACGACTCGGTCGAAAGTGGCAATTCGGGCAACGAAGGCGAAGAGAGCAATCAGAAGAAGAACCCGAAATATAGGATACATATTTCTGATAAGGATGTACCTGCTGCGAAGATCGTTGGTGCGACTCAAGCAGAGGCGCTTCCCGATTCAAGTCCGTGGAGGCCGCGAGGTCCAATCTTCATAAGACCCAGGGCAGAACCACCTCCCAAACCACCGGCTTTCTCTGCGACTCCAAAAAGGGCAACAAATCAAGCAGCGACCACTTTCCAGAAACGAAGCAGCGTTCCGTCACAGGAACATGATTACGGACGAGAATTGGAGGACCTCCCTTCCGATACCTTCTCTTCCCCAGACAACGATACAGCTTCAAAAGAGCCCATCACCATAGGCTCCTCTCCTATTTGTACTAGTCAAAGTGATTCGTTTCGCAGCCAGCGTCTCATTGCACCACAAGGAGGACTTCGCCAGACGACTTTATTCGGTGGCCGCACTCCGGACGAAGTGCCTGCGTCCCAAGTCAAGAAGGTCTACAACTTCATTGCCGATAAACCACCTGAAGCCCCTACGCATCACAAGCTGGACCAGGAGGCTCTGAAGACATGGGTGTATCCGACGAACTTGGGTACCATTCGAGACTACCAATTCAGCATTGTCAAGCATGGCCTCTTCAACAATCTTTTGGTTGCCCTACCTACTGGTCTCGGGAAGACTTTCATCGCCGCTACTATCATGCTCAACTTCTTTCGCTGGACCAAGGACGCGCAAATTGTCTTCGTAGCCCCTACCAAACCTCTTGTAGCTCAACAAGTAGATGCATGCTTCAATATCGTAGGCATACCAAGATCGCAGACGACGATGCTTACAGGAGACCAAGCTCCGGCTTTAAGAGCTGAGGAATGGGAGAGCAAACGAGTCTTTTTCATGACTCCGCAAACCCTCCAGAATGACTTGGCGACTGGCATCGCAGATCCTAAAAAAATCGCTCTTTTAGTTGTGGATGAAGCTCACAGAGCAACTGGAAACTATGCGTATTGTACCGTGGTCACTTTCTTGCGTCGATTCAACAAAAGTTTTCGAGTTCTGGCTTTGACTGCAACTCCGGGAGCAAGTGTCGAGGCTGTGCAAGAAGTCATCGACAATCTTGAGATTTCTAAAGTCGAGATTCGAACAGAGGACTCGATAGATATTCAGCAGTATGTCCATCAACGGAACATTGATCAGATTGTTCTGGAACCATCGGATGAGATGATAATGATCAAAGATCTCCTGTCGAAAGCACTTCAGCCACTCGTGAACTTGGTCTGTTCACAAAATGCATACTACTCAAAGGACCCGATGTCCCTAACGCCATTCGGAATGTTGCAAGCTCGTAAGAAGTGGATGGCAGATACAGGCCGTAGCGCTAGCATGGGACTGAAGGGTATGATGAATAGCCTGTTCACTGTCCTCGCAAGTGTTGCCCACAGCATCAAGCTCCTTAACTTCCATGGCATTGGCCCCTTCTACGAGACCATCAAGGCGTTCCGATCAGGCGTAGAGGAAAAGGCTAAGCCGTCTAAGTACAAGAGTCAAATCATCGAACACCCAGACTTCAAGAAAATGATGGACCGAATTCATTTGTGGCTCAACAAAGATGACTTTGTCGGTCATCCGAAACTCACTTATCTTTGTGAATCCATTCTCAATCATTTCATGGATGCGGGGGCAGGAAGACTAGGAGACGATGCTCCTCCTTCAAGTACTAGGGTCATTGTCTTTGCGGAATATAGAGACAGTGCAGAAGAAATCGTTCGAGTCTTGAACAGACACGGTCCCATGATTCGAGCCTCGGTCTTTGTTGGCCAAGCAGACTCAAAGCGGTCGGAGGGGATGAGCCAGGGTGTGCAACAAGAAACGATCAACAAGTTTAAAGCAGGAAAAATGAACGTCCTGGTTGCCACTTCGATTGGCGAGGAAGGTTTGGATATTGGTCAAGTTGATCTCATTGTGTGCTATGATGCATCTGCTTCCCCGATTCGCATGCTGCAACGTATGGGACGAACGGGGAGAAAGAGAGCGGGGCATATTGTGTTGTTGTTGATGAAAGGCAAGGAAGAGCATTCCTTCATCCAAGCAAAGGACAACTACGAGCAGATGCAAAAGATGATCAGCTCCGGTGCACGATTCAACTTTCGACATGACTTATCTGTTCGGATATTGCCTCGAGGAATCATACCTGTGGTTGATAAGCGGCTGATTGATATTCCCATCGAGAATACTCAAAATCCAGCATTGCCTGAACCGACACGGCGAGCAGCGAGAGGAAAGAAAAAGCCTCCCAAGAAGTTCCACATGCCTGATGGAGTGGAGATTGGGTTCCGCAAGGCATCGAATCTGACTGGGGAAGGTAGCACTTTGACAGATCTTGGAGTCACTGTCAAACGCAAAGCTCCGCCGAAGCCCCAACAAGATCAACTCACTCCTATCATTC
This sequence comes from Rhexocercosporidium sp. MPI-PUGE-AT-0058, assembly GCA_020746875.1. Classification (NCBI taxonomy): domain Eukaryota; kingdom Fungi; phylum Ascomycota; class Leotiomycetes; order Helotiales; genus Rhexocercosporidium; species Rhexocercosporidium sp. MPI-PUGE-AT-0058. The sequence continues at coordinate 1,553,804 of JAGTJL010000002.1, forward strand.
CAACTGAATCGGTCTTCCTTACGCCTGCTCAAGAACGGGAGTTCATGGACAAGTACATTACTATATGTGGCGATGAATCTCAGGAAGTCAGCTTTCCAACCCTGACTTCTCACCCTGTTTCACAGCGATCTCTCGGACCTGCAGTCAATGTAGCCCACGGTCAGCAGATGAGAAGAAATGTGAAGCTGTTTAGTGTTCTAGGACAGTCCCAAAAAATCGAAGATCGATATGTGAAGCCTTACGGTGACACCGAACCTTCTCGTGGCTTTTGGGATCCCCAGTATCTGGTTGACGATGAGGCAAAGGTTACCAAAGTTTCCGGGAAGACGAAAAGTCTGGGGAAGATGCCAGGTCCATTAAAGAACAACGCTGCACTAGCGAAGAAAAAACCTGCCCAAAAGCAGAAGCAAAATCAAAATCAAGCACTCTTCATTTCCGACATCGAAAGTGACGGTGATGAAATGGATCCTACATCCTCCGCGCGGCCTCATCGGGCACGGGATGGATCCATATCTAGCGATGAGAGTGAAGGGCAAGGAGACGACATCGAAAGCGAAGAGCAATCAGAAGACGAAGACTCGGATCTTGGCAGCCTTAAGGATTTCCTCGCAGACGGATCCAGCCCCAGGAAACCTGTCATGGCTCGATCATCTACTACACCACCTCCGAATACTGCGCCAACGCAAAAGCCATTCTATGTACCTACACAATTCAGTAATACCCAAGATTCAGATGATGAGATGCCCGATATGCAGACCTTGCTTGGGAAGAAGACTAAACAGGTTTCTAAGGCGACAATCGACATTGCTTCTGATGATGAGGGAGATGGTACTCCCCTTCAGCCACAACGTCAGAAGAAAAAGAGAGCTGTTGTGGACTCAGATAGTGATGAGTGAGTGGTTGATGGAGTAAAAGGATATATTTTTGGCAATTTTTGAGAGCATAGCGTTTGGAGTTAGGACGAGCGTGTACCTTGTGTTGGTTTGAACGCAAGAGGACTGCGTGTGTCTGCCAATTATGGGGTGTATAGTATGTGACGAATTTCTAGTTGAGTTGAGATGGAGCTTATGTTCACAATAGAATCAGGCGTGAAAGCAAATCTTGAGACAATGACTGAGTGGACTGTGAGAGCCGTTTTGATTGCTACGTATGGACTAGAATCACTAGATCATTCTAGGCCTTCCCGGGCCTACATACAGAAAAGATGCACATTGTAGGCTCTATCTAATCCACTACATGCGTATCCTTTTCGTCTAGTGTTTCCCCTGTGACTTCAATCTGCCTCCTCTTCTGATCACTGCATCTCTTCAATCAAAATGCCATGTCAGCCACAAGATAAGGCTTGACTTTATGATTCCAAACAATGAAATCGAAAGAAGACACTGAAGTTTGGTCAATAGCATACATTCCATTCCTTTTATTTGTACGTGTTTTTCTGCACGGGTAGGTGATGTTTTAGGAAAGTATGTCTCTAATTGTCTTTCTCCCGAACCGCCGAGCCGAAAGGGCCCTTTGAGGGTTTGAAGATCCCAGATACTTGTTTATGGATTACGAATGGATACTTGGTTTGTCAGGAGATGGAAAGATATTGCTTTATGGAAGTGGAAAACAAGATACCTCCGATGACATTTCGGCAAGATTCAGGCTAGGTAAGAGACAGTATTAGGGTCAGATGGCAGTAAGATTGCAAATTTGGAGTAATTGCTAAAGATCTATGTTACATCAGAGATAAACTTACATACACTGGTATCTGAATCTGTATGGAATAATAAACTTAGAGCAGATGTATATTTTGCAATAACATTCTCACGTGTCATCTGGGAGGACTTAAGCATAACATGTTGACCTATCTATCCTTGATGTACTGATTATTAAACCACTAGTGAACCCTTTTTGTATACACACACATATATATATTACAGAGATTGGTTCGTCACTGCGACTGCTTGAAGTAGTTTTGGCTTGTCTATTGATGTAAATCTTGGGTGCCTTTGTCGAGGTTGGCCTTGAAACCCACCGAGAGAAAATACAGGCACTTGTTATTCTCTGAAAGAAACACATACCTTGGGAAAAGAGAGCAATTTGGTAAAGTAAATTTTTAGATGATTAGACTGTAAATATAGCCAGTCACATTGAAATAACTTCTTGTCCTATGATATGCTCAATTCGTCCGTGTATTACTTACTTCACGTTTGAGGAACAAGCTTTGTATAGAGGTCTCAAACATGTAAGCTGAAAAGTCCGTTTTTAAGTAGCTTTGATGCTTTTCTTATACGTTAGACTTCCCGCAAGATAACTATAGCTATGCTGGAAGTCACTACCATGGATGGAAAGGCTGTATTAAGCATCTTGTTTCCTATGCATATACAATCTTCCAGAAAGCTCGCTCTCTATTCTCTCTTAGGCTAACGTAACAAACTTTCTATGTAACATAACTGTTCTTCTGAGACTATTTCTTTGATCTCATGTCTAATATGCTTGAATTTCAGAGTTCATAAGCTTTGACTCGCTTCAAACAAGAAGAAGCAGCAAAATGCATGGGGAGTCTCTCGGCTAACACCAAACTCGGCTATTTCGAAGTACTAACTCCTCTACCAACACCTTCGAGTAACCAACACATTTAATGACATCTCGAACTGTAAACACCTAAAACCAATACAGAATTCGCCTGAGCAGTTCGACGAGGCTGGCCGTTCGTATAGCTGCACTCACGTGCCCCAGCCTTCCTCACACAAAGGCACCTGCTCATTTGTTTTCTTTCTAAGCTGCACCTTCCCCCACGACAACAAACAACACAGTCACAAAACACGGTCGCAACCACGACGTACCCTCTCTCAACATGTTGTCAGCTGTCGCACAAGGCAAGATGAAGATGACAGTAAAGGAACGACGTGTTGCTTGGCCTCCAAGAATCATCCATCAGACTCCAATGGGTGTCCATCGCGATGGTAAGTCTTTCAATTTATCAAATCCTCAATCCCACAGTCCGCCAATCCCCTAGGTCAATGGTACAGTCTCCTGACATGCGATCTGACAACGACAGGCACCGGAAACAAGTATCCACGCGACATTGGTCGTTCTAGCATGCTCTCCAATGGAGACATCATCTTTCAGTAAGTACAATCCCGCTCGTGAGATCGGAAACTGGCACTTTTGAGCTCCTTTCTACCCCCTTTCAGCTTCTTTGAGCCCCGTTGAGCTCCACTCATCCCCGAATAAGCTGGTTTGAGCTCCCTTCGGGGCTACTTAGCTTCCTCCATCCCTCCTCGGCTTACCCAGCCTCAAATCAGCTGCGTTGAGCTCTCTTGAGCTTCCTACAGCAACTCTCAGCTTCATTCATCCTTCTTCAGATCACTTCAACCCTTCTCAGCCTCCTTGATCCCCAGGTCAGCGCCTTGGGCTGTCTTGAGCTCCCTTGAGTTCCCTTGATCAATAACACAGACACTACTCTAACCTGCTCTCCGCATTGTGCGCGGAGCTTCAGTGTAGACTTTGACTGACTCTCTCTGCTGTAGATTCGGAGATACCTTCATGCACAATGAGAAAGGAACCTTCATCGGCCTTGCAAGTAACACCTACTCCGTCGCGACCGATACCACAAACCCCTCCCTCTCCCTCTACAACCATGCTAGTCCAGTCGGACAAAGCCCCATCGAACCATTCATCCCTCTAGAGCCTGGCGAGATTGCACAAGGATTAAAGGCCTGCTCTTTCAGCGGTATCGTCGAAGATGTCTACGATCGGGAGATTGACAAGCGAGAAGGATACAAGATGAAACTAATTCAAGGATGGACCTTCTTTGAAATCCGTCGGACCATTCCCAATTCTTCATTGCTTCCATACCATCAATATGTCGGGGTTGCCAAGGTCGTCTATAACCCGGATGAGAAGGAGGCAACTGCGACTTGGACTGGTGCATCAAGCGCCAATAGAATACTCTTTGCAGTAAGTTCCATTCCTTGAGCTCCAGAACGATATTAACATTTTGTGGCATGATGAAAATCTTCAACATGAAATACAACCAAACAGTGCTAATAGTAAAGTAGGGGAATGAGCCTCGGTTTGGATCACTGTGCGTTGTTCTGGCCGATGATGACCATATCTACTTGTATGGCCAGAGGAGCGAGAGTGATAAGGACATTTGTGTAGCCCGAGTTCATGCCAACCGCGCCAATTTGCGACAGCATTACGAGTTCTTTGACGGCAAGGAATGGAACAAGGACATCAGAAATGCTGCTTCGGTCATGCGTAATATGCAGCAAGGACAGGTCTTTCGAAGCAAGATGTTTGGAGCTACAGAGATCTACGAATGGGTCTTCATTGGAGTAAATGCGCAAGGTGATAGTAAGGTTCAGATGGGCCGTGCTAAAAACCCCGAGGTAAGAATATCCGCATTTGGTTGTCTGAATCTCTTCAGAATCAAATCTTGGGAAGATGTGTGCTAGGACTAAAGATCTTAACATCCATATCTCTTGATTGATTGGATCACAACATTGCTAACCCGCCCAACAGGGACCATGGGATATTCAGGTGACTGAAATCCATCTACATTTCACCAATCCAGTCCTATTTGGCCAGTACGCTTACTGCGTCTACCCACACCCTTGGGCGGATGAAACACACGAGAATGGGTAAGCCTAGCCCTACTTCCCAGATTGCAAAGATACATAAATACTAATACTCTGTAGAGATCTAACAATTTCGTGGTGTGAGAGCATTATGGACGGTCATGTTCTGATGTCAAAGATCCGATTCCAGATGGAGGATGTTAAGGTCTAGACTTGGGCTTTTTGAAGACTTTCAGATGGTTGGGTTTGGCAGAGAATCTCAAATGGAGAGTAGATAGTGAAAGGCTTTCTCACACTTTGGGCTGTTTGTACTTCCAACTTTTGAGCAGCTATCTAGTTTGTGAATGAAAATGCCTTTCAAGACCTACTTAGGCTATCATTATGCGTGACTGAGCCAGTACTAGTGATGAAAGCCAGTTGTGCACCTTTAGGGTTCAAAAGAGTACGCGAAAACAAGTTTCCTTAAGGAATGGTATCAGGATGTGCAAGAACCCAGGTAAATTGATTGACAGCACCGCATCGTCATAGCAAGCTCAAAGCAGGACTTAAATGGACAGAACAACATTGAGAAGACAAGGTATTCACAACACCGGGTCCTCAACGCAAAGTTACAGCATCAAAATTCATTCACAACATCAAATTCATTAGAAACGAGACAGCCGTTCTCGAACCATCCGCCACCAAAACCCAAACCCTTTAGTCAGCTCTCGCTTATACGCTATCACAAATCAAGACTAGCGTTTCTGAGCTCTCTCAAGATCTGATATCTTGAGCTTTTTGCCTGCCAGGTATACTTCCCCAGAACATCCTCACAACCCCTCACGATACGCCCTCTAAATCCTAGGATTTGATCCGCAGACCGAAGCGCAAGCACTCCAAGTTCAGAAGTGCCATAATCCAAGCGAGCGCAACTTCTCTTTTAGTCTCGAATCCCGTCGCAAACCCACTCTACATCAATCAACACCACCACCCTCGAGTCAATAAATACAACTCCACACAAGCACACCCACAATGGCGAACTACCTCGCCAGCATCTTCGGCACCGAAGCCGACAAAGTCAACTGCTCTTTCTACTACAAGATCGGCGCGTGCCGGCACGGCGACCGCTGCTCGCGGAAGCACGTCAAGCCCTCATACAGTCAAACCATCCTCCTCCCAAACCTCTACCAGAACCCGGCCTACGACCCCAAGAACAAGATGAACGCCAGCCAGCTGCAGAACCACTTTGATGCCTTCTACGAGGACTTCTGGTGCGAGATGTGCAAGTTTGGCGAGATTGAGGAGGTGGTCGTCTGTGATAATAATAATGATCGTATGTCCTGCCTACCCTTCCTATTTCCCCAAAATCACACCCCCCTACCTGCAGTCCTATATCATACCCAAGAATTATTTTGTGTAGAAGCTTGTACTGATTCGACTTCCTCACAGATCTCATCGGCAACGTTTACGCGCGCTTCAAATACGAAGATTCCGCACAGAAAGCCTGCGACGCCCTCAATTCGCGCTGGTACGCCGCGCGGCCCATCTACTGCGAGCTCTCGCCCGTGACGGACTTCCGCGAGGCCTGCTGCAGACTCAACAGCGGCGAGGGCTGCGTTCGCGGCGGCTTCTGCAACTTCATCCATAGGAAGAACCCGAGCCCGGAGCTGGATAGGGAGATTGAGTTGAGTACGAAGAAGTGGCTTAGACTGAGGGGCAGGGATGAGAGGAGTGCGAGTAGGAGTCCTAGTCCGGAGCCAACGAGGAAGAGGTATTGAGTGAGGGTTCTGGGGGAGGGGATGTGGGAGATGGAGTAGATGGGGATTAGGAAATAAGGCTGGCAAAGCGTGGAAGGATGGGAGAGGACGCAGGGATGTGTGCTGATTGAATGAGTGATTGGTTCAGGGCGGCAATATCTGGCGTTCAGGTTCAGTTCTGGCTGCATTTCATCATCGTGAGGTAATTTGCGCAGCAGGCATTCAATCGTCTTCGAGGAAGGGAGTGAAGCAAAAACAAAAAAAGGGGAGGGAAGATATGTACTGTACGATTTTCGCAAAAAGTCCCGGGCTTCTCCTTTGAAGACAACAGATTAGGACTTTGGCTGGGAAGGGAAAGTTAAACAGATTCCCAATCGGGACCATCAGCTTAGCTTGGTGTCCGACCTGCCTGTTTAGTCGATCGAGATCAGCCGAAGCTAAACAAAACAATGAAGTCCTAATAAGATAAAGTTAAGCAAAGCAGTGAGGAGATGTAACTGCTGACTTACTTCAAGTAAATTAAATTATCTATCTACCTCTACATTATCTAGCTATAGTTGAAATAGCCATTCATAATCACAAATGTTTACATGCACATCAATACAAAAACACAAAATGATGGGAAATTCCATGCCTGCACCACTATTTCGGCTCCATTTTCATGCCTTGCGTATTATTTCATTCATTTATTCCATAAAGCACAACGCCCCATCCCCGGCTCCCAACCCTCCAGCCAATGCCTCCATCCCACCCCAATATCTAGAAGAAGAAGAACCCTCTTCCCTTCCTATCTCCATAGGTAGCTAGTCACTTGTATTCATGACCTTCTTTCCATCCATCCATCCCGTTTAAAATCAAAGATAGATATGTCTCGCACGCGTGCAGATGCTAGTGAAGAAAATGTACCGAATTAAGGGCCAGTCATTTCTAGAAGATCTATTCCTCTGCGTCGACGAACTCATCCTGAATTCGGAATTAGCTTAGATTGTCCGTATTTCTTAGGACACTCGCTTCGGGATACCTGGGCTAGATCCATCGCTTTTATGGAATATTATGAGAAGTAATCAACGTACCAAACTCTGCGTATCAGTATCTTCCCGTTTCAGTGGCGCCATCTTCTTCCCATTCGCATCCACAGTGGGTAGATCTTTCTTCAGATCATCCGTGAAATCGATTAGAGACCCACCATTCATCTTCTCGGTACTCGTCGAATTCAGCGTCTTCTCTAGATCCTTCTGCTGCTGGCCATTATTGAGAGTCTGGGCTGCTTCGAGATCGGCTGGGGCGTGGTAGGCGGGAATGAGGGCCGAATTTGTGGTTTTAGAGGGTGCTTCATCGCTTTGGCCGAAGTCGATGAGGTCGTTTGAGTGAGTGGTTTGGGGTGGTTGGTTTTCTGAGGGGGTGGCCGCGGGTGCGGATGCTGGTATGTTTTGCGATTCGCTGCGGGTATGTTGAGGTGGGATTGGGTTCTTCTCGTTGCTCACTTGGCCTTGGAGGATGGGTGTTACTGCTAGGATTTGCTCTGCTTGCTTCTGAGGCGTTGATCCATCACTGTTGAATAGTCAGCTCAAAGTTCTTAATTCAAAATTGTACGACAGCACTCACATGTTTGCATTCAAAATCCAGTCCAAGTCCTCTTCGCCTTCATCTGGACCTCCAGGGCCACCCTTCACAGGTCTGAAAAGTCGCGGATGCCATTCTACCCCATCTTCGACTCTCCGAGCAGCTTCATCTCTCTGCATATCCTCAATCTTGGTCTTCTCATCCGTAGCAACCTCATGGTTCCGCTCCTTGACTGCTTTAGCGGTAGCGAACCATAATTTTTGAGATTCGCGCTCTTCTTGCTCCTCGAGAGGTCGTACTGTAGGTGGTGTATGCTTTGCCCGCGTAGCATCGAATAGCACTTGCTTCTTTCCAGTCTAAAATCCATTAGTATGTAAAACTCCCAACCTAGTGGTTCTGTAAACCCACCTTGACGTCCTTCATAGACATCTCCCCAGTCCACATTCCTGATAACTCATACAGAATCTCGCCTGTATTGTCATTCCTGATCACACCTCCAATGGCATTGTATGTCCCGCCAAAGTACCCTTTCGTCTTGAACTCGATATCGGCACTTAGTCCCAGCTCCGGACACCGCACGAAACTGTGATCTCCAAGCTCGTACTTCATTTTCCCAAACAGGATGCCCCGCGCATACATATTCGGTTGAGTAAGGATGTACCGCTCTCCTTTCCCGCCTTCTCCCCGATTCAGAAACCGCAGAATGGCAATCCCCTCCATCATACTAGCAGCCGAGTTCCCCAGGAACTTACTGCGCGGCTTCAGGCAACCGTCGATTCGAATGTGGTGCTCGGGTGCCATGTAGAAGTAGCTCGATTTCGGAGGGTGGTGGGAAGTTTGTTCGGAGATGTAGTATCCCTTGGTATTATCTGGAAAGTCCCAATAGCAAGTAAATGTCTCACCTAGGATAGGGTTGAGTGGTTTTTTGACTCCACTGTATGCCCGTCAACATTTCCCAATCCTAGTCAACAAGGTCGAAGTAAGACGTACGGAGGTTTGATGTGCCACCCACTCAAATAAAACTTAACCACCGAAACGAATCTCTCAGTCGGATCCTCAATGTCGGGCATAGGTAGCAGTGTTTCCGGATGTGCCATGAAGCTGTATTCCCATCAGCACTCCCCCTTTCCCAATTTGCCTTGCAAAACTAAGATACGCACTTAGTGATTCTCTCCAACATGCTCCTAGGCTCCAGAATAAAAGTCGGCAGTACGACCCGACTCAGATCCGCGCCCGGTCTCAACTGCGAGATGATATGCGACAACACTATTCCCAAGCCACATCAGCAACTTCTCCTCTGGCATCTGGGTGTGTATGGTGTGAATCGAGGGCTAAGAAGGCCTCACCATTTCCCTGATCGGGCTCCACGATGGTAGTCTCGTCCTCCGGGCCATCCGACCTCGACTCATCGACCGAAGACCTCGCGCCTGCTTCCCAAGAAACCATTAGCACAATGGCCTTGCTCATATCCATGCCCGACTCTCCAACTGTCTATCTCTCTCCTAGAGCGTTAGGCGTGCAAGCCTGGGAAGGGTACCTACTTGCCGCGGAAGCCCGGCGATGTACATGTCCCAAGCTGACCATGCTCGCCAACCGTGAGCGCCTTGCCTCTTGTGTTATTCCTTGGGGTTTATTCGAAGCTGTTATGTCGTGGGGTGGGAGGGAAGAGCGTCGTTCTGTTCGTCTTGTCTTGTCTTGGGAGTGTTGATAAGTAAGTGAGGCTGTGTGGTGGAAGGCGAGGTACGTACAGGTTGAGTTGAATGACCGACTGACTGAATGACTGACTGACTGACTGACTGACTGACTGACTGGACTGACTGGACTGGACGGACGCCGGTAGTGGCGGTGGTAGTAGGGCAGTGGGAGTGCAAACCACAGGCGAATGACGCAGACGGCACGCAGCGGAAGGGGACTGTGTGGGAGGGATTAAAAAACAGCTCAGGAATTGGTTGGCTGTGGTACATCCAGCCAGGTGGGCAGGGGAGCAGAGGGGGAGGGGGGAATGGTTTTGGTGGGGTATGGGAATTGCAGGCAGGCAAGGAAATACTAAGTAAATGGCTGAGTCGCATGTCTCTTATTGGCCACACCCCCAGCTCCGTCATCCGCTATCGATACGGTTTAAAGAATAAATTTATCTTGGGTTTTTCTTGGGCATTGCATATCTATGGCCGACTTTCTTATTTATCCCGCTTGGTCCTGTACCTCTACACACTTGGGATATGTCCTGTATAGCACGCCTACATGTCTGCAGGTCGGTCTACCTTAGGACCAGACCACACACAGCATGTCTTGATGCTAGATAGAGTGAGATGTCCCGTCTGTCAGCTGCGCAAGCAAAAAAAGCAAGACGTCACATCTTACCAGCCCATCAATCATCATCACATTACTAGCAATGCTTGCGTCTCGTTCCATCTCATCTTATAGGTCTAAACTCCCGACTCGTCCGACAAGCGAAGAGAGGGTGAGAATAGCAACAGGAAATTTCAAGCTTTATTTATATGTTCATCTCATCTATGTACTTATCTTACCTAGGCTCCCATTTAAGTCAGAAAGAGAGATATAACGGCGGCCAAGCTTGCTTCCGTATCCAGCGTATCTGCGTTACGCTTTCGTATTGAGACAGCGACCCCGCCATTTGTTTCATGCCAAGGAAAGGAAAGGAAAGGCAGCGGAACGGGAGGGGAGGCCGCCAAGATTTACTTCCTCTACATTCATGCCCGAAAATCCCATGACTTTCTTCACTCCAAACCAAACCAAACCAAACCGAACCGAACCTCGTCTACCTCTGATTATCTTCTATCTTTCTAAAACTCAAGGCTGTCATTGTCTTGAGTCTCTGCGGTAGCAAGTATTATGCAACTTTCATCTCCAGCTCATCCAAAACTTGTGAAAATTGTTCCGGAGCTGGCCAGCTTCCAGGCATCCGAAGCCGAGTAGTTGGGCGGAAGAACGAGATGCCCCGCCGGCCTTGGCAAGAAATATACCGCATGCAGGTAGTGATCGATACTGTAGGAGACCCGAAGATGGGATGGGATGGTCCACTGGATGCTGATGTTAGATGCACGTTCTATCTAGATAACTGGGGACCGGCGGATTCGTGGAGTGAACTGGCGAATGGGCATATCCCCACGTCGGTCATCATTCAAAATTCTCGTAAGTGTGAGACGAACGACTATGGTACGGCCAAACGTAGTATTCAGTTTTCAAGAGTTGTGGTGAAAAGTAACCTTTTAATTCCGATATATGTCAACGCGTTTGCCATCGCGAGAGTATCTCCAGATCCCATGGTCCCGCTGTCCCACCCACCCATCCATCCACCCCAGTCCAGAAACTTTGTCTTTTGAAAAAGTAGACGAAGAGTAGAAGAAAACAAAAATGCGTATGCATTTCGCTGTGGTATCGCCATCGCAGAAAGAAGCACAAAAGAGAAAGAGAGATTACAAGGACATAAATACAACATTCCACCCGTCAAGCATAACACCACGAATCGAACTTAGGACGGTGTGACTTCTCTGCTATTCCGTCCAGCCTTGCCCAGGAGACCCTTTCGTAGGCCACCACTGCTCGGTCTCGGGCTACTATCGCCATTCTCAATTATGGGGGTAAGCACAAAGTTACTCTTGAGAACGACCTGACCACTGCCTGCCTTGACAACCTTCTCTAATCCAGTGCCCGATTCGTCGACGAAGAAGAGACCCTCGCCAAGGTCATCATCGCTGCCAAAGGTATTGTGGCCCTTGACTTGGATCTGGAATTGCGTGTCTGCCGAACAAGCACATTTGAAGCTCTCTTTCTTGTCGTTAAATGTCACGGTACCCGAAGCCGACTTGATGTGTTCTGTTTTGTGAATTGTCTTCGGCTTTGGACTAAGTTGCTTCATGTAGACCATGACGTTCGAGGAGGGGGGGAAGCCGCTTGCAGAGAGGATAGTGAAGCTTGCTGTTTTACACATTAGCACTCATTCACTTCCACGTCTCAGGAGGCGATGGGGACATCTTGGGAACTTTCGCTAGGGTTATCTTTCTCGAAGAGTACTTCCTAAGACTTTAGATGAAAAAGAGATTGTATGCTGACCTGTGCCTGTGGGGGCTCTAGAGCCGCCTTGAATAGTGCTGTGCATCGAAGACTGCCCAAAGCTCTTCGTGCGATTGTGTCCTGGGACACCAAGAGCAGTACCTGGAGGCGTGACAGGTGACTCGGAATTTGGAGTTGGTGGTGGCAGGTTGCTTGCTCGTCTGAGTCCGCCAGATCCACCGCCATTGGCAAACTTTGCATCCTCTGCTTCCATTTCAGCACCACTGGTATCATCATCCTTTTTCTTGCTCTTGAAACCGTGACGGATAAAAGATGCTCCTTTGCCCACACCATGAGCGGCAAAGCCAACACCTTTAATGGGCGCTCCAGCCACACCAGTCACAATTTTGCCTGGAGTGGCGAAAGTACCGGAGAAAGTTGACGATCCTTGACGCGATCTTGTAACATAATCAGGTCTGAAAAGTAGGCGTAATCTAACGTTTCCGGACTTTCCATCCAGGGTGAGATTATACTCTTGAGCCTTGAAAGGATCCAACAAATCGAGATTGATATCGGCGTTTCCCAACGAGTCGGCTTTGTCTGCAAAATCCCAATCGAATACTTTGCATGTGAATTTGGCTGCGGTCCTGGAGGCCACATCGACTTCGAAATATTCGTTCCAAGCGGGGTGTAGAGTCTTCTTCTGGACCTTTGTCTTGAAAACTTCCTTTCCATTCAGGTCGAATACGCAGTATGGGTCACTGTATCCATTCCGATCTGCGGATGGGAGATCTGTAGCATCCAGTACATCGACACGGAGTTTACCCATGTTGTTCATACTCTCACTAGGATCGAGTTGCATCTTAACAGGTATGTACTTTAAGCTAACCTTGATGCTGCAAGCTTGGCCCTGCTCATCCTTGAGTTTGAGAATGGTTGGGTTATTCTAAAGAATTGTCAGCCACAGTTAAAGTAAATGCCTGGAGAGTGGATTTACAAGGCACTGCTTAAGCGTATCCAGAGTGTTGCCCGTAAGCTTGGCAATGATGTCCTCCCTATCTTTCTTTGAATCACCCCTCAGCTCACCCTTCTCACGAATGCGAAGCGTGATTTTTGAGAAGTCAAGTTCACGAACGAAACAGTCTCCAATTTCGTCGATTGTGGTCTTCCTGGATTTGATCTTTGATGATGAATACGACGGGAAAGCCATATCGTCAATAAGAACTAGTAAATGTTAGCAGTGTGTACGGCTCAGTGAGATATACGTATATACATACCATCCACGTGGGTATTGCTATGTGTCAGATCAACATCCATGAGTTTAAAGATGATAAGTCCAGACTCGTGTTTGAGAAGTTCCTCGGGGGTCAGATGGATTTTGGGCAATTTCTTCTCCTCCTCGATCTCCGTCTGTTCCTTTTCGCCCTCGGCAAGGGTGTGTGCAAGAGATGTATCGATTTTTCCGTTTTCAAGTGACCTGTTTGCTGTAGCAACTGCATCTCCTCCCTTCGTGTCGCCAGACCTGCTGCTTTCAATGGATGTACGGCCTCTTGCTTCTTCTGCAGACTTCTTTCTGGCCGCAAGCTCTTCCTCATCTTCTGGGTCCGCAACATTCAAGCACGGATAGAACGATACGGTGTAGTTGAGAGTACCTCTGGGAGAGCCCTTCCCGTGGATACGGAGTGGCCCGGCCTGTGACTTCTTTGCATCGTTGACGAGATATTCGCCATTATCGGCCTGTGAGATGTAATCGGAAGCAATAACCTCCACTGAACCTAGTGATCGGTCACTGTTGATTGTCTCTTGATCCATGACTTCTAAAGTCAGTTTCTCACGAGTACTGTGTACGGGCACGTAGATAACCTCATCAAAGTCAGGATTGAGGTTGTTCTGGAACGTGACAGTGCGACCTTTTTCGATTCCAGAGAGCAAGACCCGAACATAGGGGTCTGATTTTCCAAGGGTCTCAAGATTGCGAAGATCACGAGCATTCTTGAAATGGAATCTCATAACACCAATCGGGGTCACGTATCCTCCGGTGCCAGCTCCGACACCCGAAAGAGCTACTGGCTTCCACTGAAGGGTGAACTTGACACGACCAGACTTCGCACCAGCAAGATTATACCACTCTTGCCCCTTCTCCATTAAAGTCAGCATATCGTTGAGCTTGATTTGATATGTGCCAAGTATGGGATCAGCCGAGAGATCTCTGTCGTCCTTGATAACAAGTCCAAGCTTTGCGGTCTTGCGGTCTGTGATGAGAACTTCCTTGGATCCATTGTCCCAAATCGGGTTGTTCGTTCGCTTCAACTTTCGGGTAATGTGGATTTCCTTGTTATTGAGCAGCAGCACACCGTATGGATTTAAGGCCCCTAAAAGACTCTTGGTACCATCAAGATCCTTCGCCTGCTCAATAGTAATCTTCGCAATACCAGTGTTGGATTCTGGAGGGGGCTCTTTCTTGCCATCTGGAAGATCCCGACCTTCGAGAACAGGGAAAAATCGAACATCGGCGGACAAAATTCCACGGGCTTTCCCGTTTGCCATGATCTCGAGTTGTTCATTCTCGTACTCTGTGACTTCCTGTATTCTTTCAAGGGGGAAAGTTGCAATTCCCAGCTCCTTATCTTTCCGATACTCGTTGTAGTCAAAAATTTGGAGTGTGAGACTGTCATTGAATGATGTGACAATCACATACTTTGTCTCGTTCCATTTTGGATTTGCGTTCTCCTTGATGATCTTGGTTTGTGCCAGAGCAGCACCATTATTGAATGACAAGACCGTATATGGATCGGGAGTCCCAGCGAATTTGTCAGGATTCTTAAGTCCTTGAGCTCCGTGGAGAGTGATGGCCATAACACCAATTGCTTGGTCAACGGCCGAACCAGAAAGCATCTTCGCAACTTCGATCGGGAAGACGTTTGGAGCATACATGATAGGACCGATGTTCGCGTGGATTTGATCCAGGATAAAAGTTTCCAAACCAGGGATGAAGTTGATATCAAAACCAAGCATCTCACCACCAAGAGGCTTGCAGACATAGTCGATGGTGGGCTTCTCCAGGAATGAGATCTCGATCTTCTCAACATGGGGGAAGGGAATCTGGAGCTTAATCTTGACTCGCATGAGGCCTGAGAACGACATGTCTTCTACAATTACCTAAGAAATATTAGTAAATTGTACATTATATGATGATGATGATGAGTCCAGTTTGGTATTGTTGGTGATACTGAAGGTCCAAAAGGTTCCAAGAAAAAAAGGGGAGCGGGATCCCTGGTTGAATCTCACAATCCTCCGGATTGTGAGGCGTTCTCCTTGGCCAGAAGAGCGGCTTTTCGAGCATTTTTTGGATATTTTTGTGACGTCCCAAGTCCTTGACTGCTTGGCAAGGCTTATTGCAATGTGTACAATGGTGTCTCTTCTCCCTCAGGGCATTGGCGCAAGAGCTCCGGTTGTTTTGGCAGTACTGTTCTGGATTCTCTTTCCATCTCTTCAGATGGTTGGCTTTGGTCCTATCTGCAAACTTCTGAGGGTTTTCGGTTTTCAGCTTGATGTATGAGTTGCGATGTCTCTCTTTGGTCTTGGCCACAGCAGCAGCAGCTTTTGCTGCTAATTCTTCGGCGCCGTCCATTTTGATAGCTGTCTCCGGTAGAACGAGGAGGCAGTCTTGGTGGCCGTATAGTGAAGGACGGGAGCAAATGCCAGCCACAGCAGTAGTACCAGAGCAGCGTGCTATCCCAGGTTAGCAGGATGCTTGACCATGAACACGGAATACGTACCTAACAGTTGATCGGAAGGCTTCTGAATAAGGATTTCGTTGAGAATGTAGCAGCTTGAAGGACTTCCAGGAGGGCCGAGGCGAAATGTAGAGAGGTTGCAGAAAGGTGCTGCTCGATGGAGATCCGGGGAGATAGGATCCAAGGAAGTGCATCATGTTCCCAGGTGGAAGGAACATCCTACTTACCAAAGCAATCGTGCCCGGGTCCAGATGAAAAGGGAAGGGGGACTCAGAAGAAAATGGGGGGGAAATAAGAGATGACAGCACTTAAACGTACATCCAGACCCTTGCTGATCATAGCTTTGCCGATTCTGATTTCAAGTACAATCTTGGGGTTGACTTTGTTCTTGATCTGACGTGAAGTCATGTCCGCATGGTCGTTTGGCGTGAAACTAAATTTCCAATCCATGAGCACAACGTCGTCCTCCGCCTTTGGGTAAGTCTTGACATGCTCCATTCTTGGAGGCTTATTACCCAATGTAAAGGTCTTCATGCGCAGACTGTCTAGGAAGGCTGGTGTTGAAGTACTCAGAACTTGGTCGACGGAGTTAATAATGGTTTCCGCCAAGACAGGCTGGAAGATGGGCCAGAATTTGACCAAGAAGCTGTTGATCCACTCCAAACTCTCTGTGTCTGTTTCTAACCTGTTCTTTGCTAGTTCCCTGTGGACATCGTCTCTGAAGTTTCGTCGAACTCGTCGGAGGGAGGTGCGATAATATGTACCGCAGATGGCCATAATGAGGAACACCCAAGCAAGTCCACCACCTAAGACTGCCACGAACCAAGAGGAAAGACAAGCGAATATGATGACGCCGGTGTTGTGGTACCAATCTGCGAGAATTCAGTCAGAAGTTATGTAATTGTAGACTTGGATTTAACTCACCACCAAAGAACTTATCGTCTAGCTTTCCTTCAACCCACGTTTGGTGGTCTGCCAGACTCTCCTCTTCAATCGAAGTACCGGAGACACCATTGCCAAATCTTGGCGCCCAGCCTGTTCTTTCCACCCATCGGTCGTTCTCATCGTCGTCAATGAATTGGCCGCTGACACCGTTCGTTATGGGCTTCCCACTTTTGTCTTTAGCAGGTGCCGTAGGGGCGAGAGCTCCAGCTGTAGACGGTGGGGGGAGGTCGTATGCCCCAGGTTTACCATCATCGATGTCTGTTGGGATTGCAACACCTTTCGATTTGTGTTCGTGGTGGAAGCCTTCTGGCACACGCTGTCAAAGTCAGTAATTGGTCATAAGGAATGGGGGAGAGGGACTGCTTACAGCTCTGGCCTGTGCTGCCTTCTGCTCGGGTGTTGCATCTGGATCGAAAGAGAAGGCAGCTACGCCAGCCTTCTTGCTCTCAGCCACGATTCTTTGCTCCGCATCTTCTGCAGTAACAGAGCTGTTTGGGTCCTGGGCAGCTTCCACGACGCCCTGGGTTTTCAATTCGGCGGCATTGGAATTGACATCCATCGTTGCTGAGGTATATGCCGTCTCGATGCGGGATTATTGAGCTCGCCAGCAACTAGGCGATTGAGGTCAAATCAATGGTTCCTCCACGGTGTTTTTGGCAGATAAACAGAATCGAAAAGAAGGCAAGGAAAAGGAGGAGCAGACGATGAGAAGGACAGGAGCTTCTGATCGGTGGTGGAGTGATCTGCTCGGGGGGGGGGGGAAGGAGGAGGAGGAGGAGGAGATGGAGGAGAGTGAATTGAGTTGGAGCCAGACAAGCAGACAAGCAGACAAGCAGACAAGCAGACAAGCAGACCGACGAGGCAGGGCTCCAGGGCTCCAGGGCCGGGCCCCAGTTCGTTTGACCTGTGGTGGCTTTGGTCGGTGAGAAGTTGGTTGGCCAGTTTGCTCGTACAGGGATGAACAGCTTGCTTGCTGCTTGCATCAGAGTGACATCCCTGCCCAGCTGTCGCTGACGATTTTCCCGCACGGCCTGTAGAACGCTAACTAACAATCGGCTGTCTGTCTGTCCCCCCTTCGCCTTGCTTGGCTTCGCTTCGCTTCACACACCCGAGATCGAGCTTGACTTGACTGACTTGCGGGACTTGAGCTTCTGGCTGGAAGTTGATTTGATAGGATGGGAGGGTGAGGGGTCTCAGCGAGGGGAATAGAGAGGGGGAGGGGAAGGAGAAAGGTGGAGTGGGGGGAGATAGAAAGGGCTCTACTGTATGTACTGTACTCTACTCTATAGGAGACAAAGATAGCTATGCAAGTAGAATGTTCCAAGAGCAAGAATTTTGGAGCGGTACTTTAGTCCACTCACAGCGTCGAGTGATTCACATGTCTCTTTTTCCTCACCTGTCCCCCGAGCGAGTCAACAAGTCCATGTTCCACCACAGGCTTTATTCAACTAAGATGCGACATTATAGTATGACGAGATACCTATTCTGTTCTGCTATGCTGCTCCGTCCGTCCAGCGTTCCATCAGCTTTGTGTGAAATTCCTGTTCTTTGTTTAACACCTGACTTTTCAATTTATCTCAGTGTTTTACCTGCTGTACAAAATCCAGGCCTGCCCAAGATCTGGTTTGGCTCGCTTGGACAGCAGGGATGAAGGCGATCATCATCATCATCATCATCCCACATAACGGCGGCCCAGTCTCAGTGTGCAGTCCATAATCCAGTCCAGCCCAAACCTCACAGATGCATGTGCAAATTGAGTTGTTGCTACATACCTCATTCCCAGAATCAGCGATACAGTTGTCGCAACAGCGTGCGCAGGCGGGTTATCAACTGCTCAGCGGCACAGGGTCCTACTATTTGAACCGCGCTTGCTACGCGACCTCCTCTCTCTCATCCTGGAACTTCCCTCTTCTGCATATGCACTGCGCACTTGGACACTAGACCATTCTACATATGTACCTCTCGCTGCCTTCAAACCACTGCGGAACCTTCCTTTGGCTATTGCGTCTTCCAAGTCTCAGACACCCAGTTGGATCCTCCGACGTTCTGCGGTGTCTCCGTCCGATCGCCGTCTATGATTGTCAAAAGAAGCCCGCAATTCGTCCCACCACATCCATCCTGGCAGTGCTTGCCTCGCTTGCCAGTCACTTAACTGCTCCTCGGAAAGCGCCTCGTAGTCTCGTCTAATCGGATGAGAAAACCCAACAAAGCGGGGGGTAAATAAGCTGTCAGACCAAGCCAATAAACCCTCATCACGCACAGATCGACAATGTGGCTAATGTGTCGCCGGCGTCGGCTTGAATTCCCATCAGCCCCGAGAACCAGCCGGAAATGCTCAAGGGTCTTCGCAAGAACTGGGTAGGTGGCAAAGTACCTTCATGTTTACTTGTCTTTGCTTCTCGAAGGAGCACAGAAGCGAAACTCCAAGTTGGGACCCTGAAAATAGTGCACGATCACATGATGCCACTAGCGACCATCACATGGTGATAACGCTTATCGCTGTCTGTTTTGGTACACTACCCAGACGTAGGGAGACAGACATACAATGCCACTTGCATGAAACGTTAACGTGGGTCCAATCCTAATCCTAACACTCCAACAACCCTTGTTGAACTCTGAACAAATGATCCCGCATTTGTTGGCTTCATAGGGCCAGAAAGTCTCATTCACCAACAACTCAATGCCACCTCAAGCCCATCCGTTGTGACTGTGTTGTTCCCTTCGATTGCGGCGTAAACAGCCGCCGCGCCAGATAGACCCCTCGAATTGTGTCTGCGCACCAAACTCTACTCCTCGTCAACACAATCCAACCTGCCGTTGATCGCGTGGCCATGGAAGCACGTTCGAGCAGCCCCAAAGATGGCGAGAAAAAGCGAAATCGCTTCATGGGGAAGCTCTTCAAGGAGAAGAAAGACGCAACGAGCCCGGAGTTTCAGTCCCAGTCCCAGAACGATGTGGACGAATTTCTCCATGGCCCTTCGGACAAGTTACATATGGTTGGGACCAGTCCCTCCTTCCCACCACCTTTGATGCGCCTCGATACCTCCGCCGCACGTCGATGGCCTGCTGCCTCAGATCTGCCAACTTCGAAGAGCACACGAGGTCGATCAGCCAGTCCGAAACGGAATAGGAAAGGTCTCGTGGTACGTTTTACAGACGAACAGCCGGAAGTGATTGGAGAAGGCGGTGATGAAGCTACCTCGCCAGTTGCGGAGATAGGGATGAGAAGGAGGGCACATACACATCCTCCAGTACGGCAGCCCAATCCAGCACAGACAACAGGGCAGAGGGATATAGAGGCATCAGACTATGGACCAAGCTTCGCCGAGCGTGCCAACAACATGGGCGATTTCCGGCCGGGACCCATCAAACGTACACAAACGGGATTCCAGTCGATTCCAGACATCGTACCAGACTCCAACCACGCAGATGTCTCTGGTGGAAGTCCAGACAATGAACCATTCCGACCTTTAGGTCTTCGATCTGAAGGAGATAGGCGCTCATTCGCAGATATGGTGAAAGCAGAGATGAGATCTGAAGAAGGCAAGGCATTGGTTCAGGCCGCTTCCCATACTTCCGACCCTGATGAGCTATTTACGGGACCTGAATCGACAGGGTCGTCTCTTCCTACACCTCAGTTTGCAGAACTTCAGATCAACACCAGAAAAAATATACACATACCATTGTCTCCTGGGTTACCACCAAGTGCTGTATCGAGCAGGCCAAGCTCGAGTCGACCTATTACCCCAAATGATTCTTACCCACCAATACACTCAGCAGAAAACCACGCAGGAGGCTCTGGGGCGTCGTTAACCGTTCCGAGAAGCCTCCAGCCAAACATCCCCGTCACTAGCAACCAAGTAATAGAGAGTCCAGCCACCCTCTCGAGAACGTCCACCCTTTCAATCCAGGACGCAGCTGTTGCCGTGGGAGATGATGCACTTCAAGAGTTCCAAAGGCGGATAGGACACCTGTTTACTCTTTTCCGGCTCTCTACAGAGGCCTCGAAACCTCTGTCACAGTGCTCACTGGAAGAACTTGTTCGAGTGGCCTTGTGGTGGTTCCTCAAGGGGAGGATGAATCTTGAAACTGCAGTCAGAGACCGGCCTGGTACACCTCAAGCTCAACAAGCTAACTATTTCGTGCGGGCGCAAGCTTACGCCGACTTGGCCAAGTCGCTCTGGTTAACAGAAACTATAACGGCCCAATATCCCGAAGTCCAATCACGGCAAAGCACAACCGACCCAAATCAAGATGTGTTAGAGGCTCGTCAGGCGGTCTTATCCAGTCTAAGGAAACTAACAATGTCAATGAAAAGAAACAATTTTCTCCCTCCTGACCCAAAGGACGCCCCACTAACCCAAGGCCTAGATCCATCAATTTGGGTCAGAGGGGAAGGTGATCAGTCATTACTCTACAGTCAACGACTGACCTCAGTAAGATCTCTCTCTGAAGCAATGCCTTTAGGGGATACAGGCCGAACCTTCCAATTTGGGAGGATGTTTGTTGAGTCAACACTGGTGGAAGCCGCTGCTCCACAACAGTATCGATGTGCGGTTTTGATATCCATGGTCCGTGGTCTCAAAGAAAGTTCCACCACTGCTGTCATTGCGAGTCAAGATGGTGCGTTGAACCTCAGGTAAGCCCATTTCGCTCTGCACGTGTCGCTCTTTGGCATGCACTCCTGCATTTCAAAACAAGTATAAGAGGTTTTTGAAAGGTGGCATCAAATGATAGGCATTCTTGATTTTCATTCAAAGCTAGTGGAGAGTTGAAGAACTGTAGGCTAATTTGCTCCAATAGCATACAATCAGACAAGACTCGCGGCTTGACCTGGGAGGATGTTCGATGGAGGGCAACCCAGCGGATCATCGAAGTCAGCTTGCCCCGAGGGTTTATGCTTTTGCTTCATTGTAATGAGCAAGACTTTCGGACATTGTGGGGTATGCATGATTATGAGGAAAGAACGCAATCAGTCTTGGCTCAACAATCGGGCGAGGAGCTTGTTTTCGAGACTATTCTGCAATCTTTCCAGTACTTTGATCAAAGCCAGCAACCACCATTTCCCAAGGAAGCTCAGCCAGATTGCCACTTCAAACTTTTCGAGAAATTCGTGGTTATCAAAGCCGCTACTGGGCCACGTACATTGCATCGAGGCTTTCGTCTAGGCTTGAACACAAGTACGAAGTCGAAACATTTGAGATGCATTGATCAAGAGTTCTTACCGAGTCACCCAGTCCAATTTGGGTTCTTGCGAGGGGATGGAGGATCGCCTGCACTACTACTCAAAATCGATGACGGAAAATCGAAGTATACAATGGTTTGTACTTTCTACGATGCAAATGAAAGAATCAGATTCCACACACTTCTCACTGGCATTGCTCTTGGGCAAGGGGAGGATGTTATTGCCGAAGCACCAATTACAGGTTTCTCTATAGCAGACTCTGATGGGGATCTGGCCTGCCTTCAGCCTCTTCAGTGGCAGGGATTTAGGTTCATCAACTATGATCATACAGATTTTCAGACTGACAAGACTGTCTTATCGGAGAATCTGCGGGTTGCCATTGACTTCAAGGGCGGCAGTCTCACAGACCGTATCAATGTTGAGCCTGGAGAACTCAAAGTACGGTTGGACGTCAAGTCTCTTACCGAACTCAAGGTCTTGCGTCAGCCTCAACAGGACATGACTGCATCAGTTGCCGAGTCCCAAGTACCGAAAGAGCTTCCACGCGAGCTTACATCAATACTTCTCGACGGTATCGCCAATTCGGAGTCAACTCGCAAATACACTTTCCCATCACTCCAAGAACTCCACCTATTCCAAGCTGCCTTGACCGGATTTGCTGTGGTATTTGACGGTATCGCGTGCTCCTTCAACATATCACGCCGAAGAATGGTCGTTCCTATCTACAAGAAGTGGGATGCAGCTACGACTCGGGTACAGATTGTTCAGAGGGAGAAGGTCATTCAGTTAGTGGCTTTTTTCGACAACTTCAGCCATGGCAAAGCCATGAATTTCACTTTGAAATCCACAGATATCTTCGAAACGTCTAGCAGCAAGAAGACTTTCTCTCTCCGAATCGTAGACGCCAAATTCTCTCTACCAAAAGCGCAGAAGGGAACTGAGGCTGGAGTTGATCATGAGTTCGTCTGTCTCGATATGCCAGAGTACCCTGGTGAGCACGACGACGTGACGATCGTTTTTGATACCGAGGCTGGTAAGTCAAGATAATATTTCGCCGGCTTTTGCTTTTATTTGCATTGACTAATACATCACAGTTCGAGATTCTTTCGCAAAAGCATTGCCGGCGCCAGCCAAAATCGCATCGCGAATGCCATCTGTGAGGAGATAGGCCATTTTCTGTAGATGGGGTCCAGACAAGGAGTACATTTGAGTTATTCTGATGAATGAGTTCATCTTGCAAAGAAAAGAAAAGGCATTGCAATTGAGCATTTTCTGGAGGAGTGTTGTAGCATTTCGGGATGATATCCAACAGGCGCTTTTGTTTTTTTGTGTTTGTTTACTGGATGAGATGAGTATATAGGGTCGAGGGATGAATGACTTGAATGAAATGTGGATTTGGTATAACGAACAGCTTCTCTTGTGTCGAAGCTCGTATTCGTTGTGTTCAATACTCAGGATGCAGCACAACACCTCGATCGGAATGTTTTGATCCTTTCTTACTACTTTCTTATTCACGTGAGGGCGTCTCCAGATTTCATCATTCCAATGAGCGCCAGCATCTGCAAGTTCTCAGGGGATGGAGGGGAAGCTGTCAGACTGCCAACACCGTCATCCCGTGTTCGAACTCCACCAGCTCACTGCGCACTCCAAAAATAGAGGAGAGAGCCACCCACCGGGGCCTACGCTGTCCCAATCACAAGCCGTTGACCAAGATCGTCTTCACAGACAGACCGTTCAGGCGCGGCGCCACATTTACAAACCACCGACGTACCAAAGAAGCTTTTGCGGATCATGGCAGTGAAATTACACTGACCAGCTTAAACGGGGTGGGGTGAGTGCTGGTGTTTGAAGAAAGCAATGCAATCTGGGGACCATGGGATGAGTCATTTGGGTAAGGTTTACTGCAAGGGAAGTTTGCATTTTATTATGGTATTATGGGGTTTGGGGATTTGGGGATTTGGGGTGTTGGGGTAATTGTTCGGCGCATCGCTGATATGGGATGATGCTACTTGATTTGTTGGCAGAATGTAGGATCGTGGCTGAGTGCAGTCCAGTCCAGTCCAGTCCTATGCAAGCAAGTTCCGGTAAAAGCAAAGGCAAGCTGGTAAAGTAAAAGTTCCTGACATCCATGAAACTTCCCTTCCCTTCCCCTCCCCTCCCCTCCCCTGCCGGCCCTTCCCTTCCCACTCTCGAGCGAGCCCACTTCCACTTCCACTCCTCCTAATAATACGAAGTACGAGGCTTCGCCCAGTTCTGAATTATGCGCAATCGGGTTAGAGCGATATACATACGGTATTACTTCGAAGTATGTTGACGGCACCGCGCTGCACTGCTCCACAGAGAGAGAGCGAGAGAGACCTTGCCAACTTAATTCCAACTCCACTTCTCCTTCTTCCTGCAAACTCCTCCATCCAACCCGGTTCACGTTCAACCTCGCGTTCTAGAATTAATTCCTTGTCGTGAGGCAATCCAAGCGTCTTCTCTTTCATCTTTGGTTTTCTTGTCACTCGCTCAACATCGCCAACGCCCACCGCTGAAGTGTGCAAGTGGCGCAACTTACCGACCGTTAAATTTAGTTTGAATCTACTTCGTAATCGCCGGATAGGCTGCTGCTGCACTGAGTGAGGTGAGGTGGTTTTGGCTGGCAAGCCCGCTTCGTTTCACACGCCAACCTGCACCGGGCCCAGGCAAGAAGCAAAGCAAAAGCAAAGCACGACCCAAGATTCCAGCTATCCATCCATTCAATAATCACTCGCTCGCTCCCGCATCGCATCGCCGCACCGACACCAACGCTGATACTGCCTTTCTCTGCGATTTCACCTTCTGCAACCTCGAATGACGCGCTCCGGCTCATGATGGTTTCCTGAGCCAAGTGCCAAATCCACGAAATCCGGCCCTCTACCACCTACCTTCGCTGAACGCCGCACTGCACTCGCACGCGAGAGTCGCTCGTCGATGTTATAGCCCTGAGGATTCTGGTGCCATGGAAAAGTCAAAAAGCTGCAATATTCAGGCCCTCATCCTATATCCACACGGCGATCATGGGCGGCACAGCAAACCGGACGGAACAATAACAATGTCTGCGGACTCGAGAGAAGCTGGGCAGGATCCATGGGATGGGAATGGCTTTGCAAATGCACCGCTAGAAATTCGGGAGACTTCGAGATTAATACGGACGGGAGGACGGGACAATATGGCTATCAGGGTGCAGAGGAGGGGCTCGATTGCTATGCTTCCATTTCTCCTGGCTCTGATTGCGAGTCTCTGCATCGTGCCAGCATCTGCAGTCTTGATCGATTTCCAAAATTGTCTGTCTGATGCTGCCAAAAACAATCAACCTCTCCAGCTGCAATTCGTCCCCCTGTTTGTCGATGCAATATTCAACACCACGGATCCGAAGCAGCAACTGGCTGTCACGGTATGGGGGAATATTACTGGATCGACGGTTGGCGATGCTCCCAGGCTTGTCGTCCCACCTGGAAATGATACTGACTACTGGAACGGTAATTCGACTTTCAATGGAGGCAAGATTGTAGACAGTCCGTATCCAGATGCAGCCGTTCCGAAGCTCACGACTCTGTCAAATAAGGTCAACATTTTGACGTACGAGCCTTGGAGTGAAGATGTCGATTTCTGTAATTTGCTCATCAATGCATCTTGTCCCCTTGGACCGAGGTTTTTTGTCAATGAGTAAGTCTGTTAGTCTCCGAAGATGTGCAAGAGCACTGCTAATCACAGTATTCAATCAGGACCGACCGTCATAGTTATCCTGCCTTCCAATTGAAGAACAACTCCTTCTCGACATACTCGTTTACATCCATTGCTGCAACACTTCTAATCAAGTATGGAGACCAGGCCGCCACCCCAATCGGATGCACTTCTGCGGTGATTACTCCGGACCTTGGTAGCACCTTGAGTAGTGTTCTCACTTATGTTCCCGCGGTTATCTTGATCATGGTTGCAATTGCAACGGCTTTTGCAGCAATCTACAGTCCATGGGGAACGACAGACACCTTTCGCTGGACCACCAACTACGGCCGTGATGCTGACCTGCTCCGTTTGGTTACTCCTGGGTTTGGAGACTGTTTACAATACATTCAGTTCATTGTCCTGACTGGAGGTCTCACCCTGAGTTATCCTGGATTCTACCAACCGATCGTCAGCAAGGCATCATGGTCAACTTTGATGTTTAGTGAAAGTTTCGTTCGGAACACTACATCCAATCACGGGCTTGTCGATGGAATATATGTTGTCCATGGTACTTATGGCCTGGATAAGCTTCGCCAGTTGGTGGGTCTGAGTGGAGTCGACGATGTCTGGACCGGCATGACCGTCTGGCTCCTAGTGATTCTCGCAGTGGTTCTTGTGTTAATCCAAATTGGATTCTTCATCCGATGGGCATACCGACATCTCAGCGATACACCAGAAGAGGATCTCCGGGCAAAGAACATGCCGTTCTCGATGGGCAATGTGATCCGAATTGTCTTCAACTACTTCTTACTTCCAATAGTCGCTCTTTCGATGTTCCAGTTGGTGGTTGCGTCAAAGTCGCCCTCGTACACTGTTGCTCTAGCAGTGGTAATGCTAGTCCTCATCATTGGCTTTGCTATTTGGCTGCTATACGTTATTGCATCCACCAGACCAAAGTCATATCTGTTCGACGACTTGCCGACAGTCCTTCTTTACGGATCTTTATACAATACATATTCGGACAACGCTGCACCATTCGCCCTTATTCCAATTACCTTGACCTTCGTACGGGGTGTTGTGATCGGTGCTGTGCAACCCTCTGGTATTGCACAGATCGTAATCCTTGCCATCTGCGAGGTCATCACTCTTCTCACTCTACACGCCTTCCGGCCATTCCATTCCCCAACTTCGATGAATGCTTTCCATACAGTATTTTCGGCAGTGAGGTTTACTACCATTCTTCTCATGGTTGCTTTCGCTCCGTCACTTGGTGTTACCGAGGGACCCAAGGGCTGGATTGGATATACTATTCTTCTGATGCACGCCCTGGTACTGATCTTTGGCTTCTTCCTTAACGCCATGCAGACTATCATTGAGGTTGCAGCTCGTATGGCCGGTGCTGGAGGAGATGAGAGTGGAGCGGCAAGAGGTGGTCTTGTCAAGGTGTTCGGTATGCGACAGCTGTCGAAACGTATGCCACGTCGTGATGCTACATCTCGACAAAGCCAACTATCAAGTGCTGCCATGTTGGACATGGAGAACGAACGGAAGTCCTATGTGCTTGGTGATGGTCGCAACAGGAGCCAGTCTGCGGGAAGCACAATTCTGCTCAATAGGCAGAGTACAGGACTCGACTTTAATGTCGAGCCTTTCGGAGCCATACCGCCTCAGCAAGTCGGTGGCAGTGGTGGAAATAGCTCGTATGCTGCAACTACGCCCAGAGAGGCAAGCTCCTTTTCTTTCTTGCCCTCTGCGGCTGCACCCCCCGGCAGGCGCCCAATTTTGGGACTGGCTACAGCAGAAGCATCAGATCCCTACTATCGACCACCAAGGTTACGGCGACCTACATTGGAAGCATATTCCCCTGCTGCCAAAAGCAGAGGGTCATGGGCCAGTGGAGACTGGGCAAATAAGACGTTCAGCTCGCCAGAAGCAGAGACTCCAGATGCTGTCGACGAAGGTCCATCAATCTCTGGTCGAAATACCCCAACTGCGCCACCAGGGGCTGCTCTTGATGGTAGCCCAAGTGACCCGAGGAGATCTCAAGCTGATTACACTACTCGAGAGGTGGATTTCTACTACGGAGTACGTGGGCCAGCGCTGAATGCCAATATTCCAAGTCGAAGGATCAAAACAGGCCCAGCAGATCCGACTGGAATTCCTGCCTCTGCAGCCGGATGGTTTAAAGGCTTCTTTGGGGGCAAGACTAAGGAGAAGGGCAAGGGATTCGAGGTCGTGCGAAGTTCGAGGATGCCTCCAGGCATGCAAGCTCGAAATGCTCCAGGTCAGGAAACACCCCCTGAGGGTATTCCAGTTGCTACTGCCGGGGTCGTCCGGAGTGGACCCATTGATTCAGATGACGACGAACCAGTTCATAAGGGGTCTTCAAATACAACAGTACCTCCACAGCCTGAGGGCACTTTAGTGGAGCCTCTACGCTCAGATGAAGAGACTGAAGATGAATATTCCGACGATGATTTCGAGATTACGAGGATATCAGACATTCCTCCAAACCTGTCCGGCCTAGATATTCCAGGTGGTGGCATCGAGCTTCCATCTAGATTCCCTTCGAAAGCTACCTCGAAGGCTAGTTCTCGACGGACAAAAACGTCTAACGTACCTCTGGTTCCGGGTATGCCTTCACGATTGCCATCTAATAAGCCTTCGGTACCAAGGAAGAGCTCAAGAAGGAAATCACAAAGTATTGATTTGACCCGGCCCGGGGCCGATTTCCTTCCCCAACATCGTGCTCAGCAGTCCCTAGATGTTGGTGGGAGTAGCTCGCAAGCTCCATTCGACCGCAGTAATTCCAACAAACGCCACTCCGACATATCGTCGATATCGAGTGCAACTGGACCTTCGGGCTTTGGCCATACCCGAGATGGCTCATCGGTGCTGGGTAAATTCTCTGAAGATCTCTCCGATGACAGACCTACAAGTATGGGCTATGTCAACCAACACAGCATCCGAACTATCACCCCATCTGAAAACCAACAATATCTCGGTCACTCGGCGGAAGTGGTCGATGGTCGAATCAGCGGCGCCTCATCGATGGATCACTCTCGGCAATGATAACGGACTACCTATATAATCTTCTTGATCACCACAACACCTCATGATTGCGACACAGCAACAACGAATTTTCTTTCGTCTTCTTTGTTTGTTTTGTTAGTCCGTACGTTAGGACGGGATGAAGAAAAGTGACTCGGCGTTTTACACGATTGGGATTTCTGGCTCGCTTGTTTGCCGTATTCTCTCTCCTCAGAACGAGAGCAAGGCATGGCAGGGCAAGGCAAGGCCACTTTTGTATGTACTGTAGAACGGGACTGGAGTATATGGATTTGGCCCTGGGAGGATGACTGAATTACTGCGCTTGCTTGGTCGCCTTCCTTTCCCCTTTGACTTTTTACTTAATGCATGGCATATGTCCCCGTGGGGGGAGAATGGTTGATAAGAGTGGAGGAAGGACGGAAGGACTTGAAATAAGATGAGATTGGCCTGTGAGGGATATGGATAGTGGATTCTTTGCTTGGGAAGGCGACGATGCCATACATAAGCAGTAGTCTTCCACCCGAGTAGACGTTAGTGTAGTCTCGGTCTAGTGGTATCTAGGAGGATGGGCTGGATCGGATGGGGTTGGCTGATGCGCAGGAGATGAGAGAAATAGCGACCGGCCGCCTTGTGCATAATAGTAGTCCTACCTTCCTTTCCACTGTAATAATCAATCACACAAATGTGTTTTCAGAATAATTCAGCTTAAGTTCGGTCATCCACCTCATGTCTCTGCGATCTGAAATCTTTTACGGCATACTAGCAGCGCCCAGGTCGCTGTGAGTGCTGCTAGCGCTATGGCGCTCTAAGTGCGGAGACAATAAGGGGTGAAAATCGTGCTCTAGGGTTTCTCGTCCAACGATACAAAGGCTGATTGAAGAGACCCGAATGATCGAATCTCGTATTTCTAACATATATATACTCTTAACTCTGAATTACTCAATCAATACTCATACATTTACAATCACATTAACATTCAAGTGTAGATTTGAACTCCAGTCCCCTGCCCCTGATTCTGAGAAGAGATGCGATATAGTAAGGAGGGTAGTATTAGTTAATAGGGAGTTTGACTCGATTTGGAGGTTCCTTTACCCCTTTCTAACCTCGCCTCGCTTAGCAATGTCAACAAAGAAGGATGATGATGCATGACAGACGCCATGGGCTGGGAGGACTTCGGGGAGCAATTGTATGCGAAAGGGCATATTGTATTATATTATATGAGATGGCTCGTGTAGAAAAGAGGATATATCAGAAGAAGAAAAATAGTGGCCCACACTCTAGCCCAGCCCAGCCCAGCCCAGCCTACTTACTCAACCTCTCGTCTCATCCCATCCGCATTCATGAAAGGCAAGGAAATCCACTCACACTATATCGAACCAGCTTGACCAAAGCTAGTCCGGGAAAGAAGTCACGCGCCACTCGTGGCAGCTGTACCGCAACTCAAGCAGATGCAAGTATGCATGGCCCGGCCGTTTTTCTTCGGCCTATTTGAACGAGGGGAGATGGCTCCGAGTGGAGGAACCAGAGATCGAATTAGTGATTGATCGAGATGATGATCCAGGGGAGTTGGGTCCGTGGAGGTAGACGGCTGGGCCAGAGCGGCATTTTGGTAAAGGGGGTTTTTTTTTACTTATTTGAATAGATATATCCAGGTATAACAACAGGCTGGGGGAGGGATGAAAGCTCCTGAGTTATTGCCGGGCACCCTTTGTTGTGAGTATCATTCATTTGAGGATAGGTGCTAAACACGGTGATTCGTGTTCATCATGAAGCCAATAAGCACACTTAGAATCTCAACTTGAGGTTTGGGTGGAGGATTGGAATCATCAATGATAGAATGCCATTATTGATCAAAATACATTGGTAATCGACTTGCCATCTCTACCCAACACATTGCGTATTCCACGCCCTCAATCACGAAGCAAACGGGTATAATATGAACGCATTACATAACAACACACTTCCCATCCTTCTTCTCCTTCTCTCCATACTTCCCCTGCATGCCGGACTCCCTCGAGACATCTGTCCAGCCAGCACTACTTGCTCCGTCTCCGATTTTGTCTTTCTTCTCTTTCCGCATACTTGCTCTCCATCCCCTCTTCTTAGCGTCTTTGATGTTCTTTGCCGCACTCCTCTCGGCTCGGCTCGGTTCTCTACCAACCATCGTTGATTTCTGCACGAAGTACGGAGACGGCTCTCCACGGTCAGATGTCTGACTATGGATAGTCTCGAGGCGTGCCAACGGGGGTCGTAAATTTGGAGAGTTGCCGGAAGGACTACGGTTGTGGTGGTTTCCGCTGGGTCGTCGTGATGGTGAAGAAGAGTACGGACTGCCTTGAGGAGAATTCCCCTGGCTATACCGCTGTGGAGATGACCCGTATGCACCAGCTGCTCCTCGTGGTGCCTGACTGGCATTGAAGGCTTGCTCGGGTGTTAGTCTCGGAGGTGTGTTGTGCATGGACCCGCCAGATGCACTTCTGTTGTGAGAACCACCCGAGAGCCGTCGAGGATCTGTAAAACCATTTGGTCGTCCTTTCCGACTGTTGAGGCGAGCAAGCTGATCCGCGCTTGGCAAGACAAGCGAGGGTGGGTTTAAATTGTTTTCTTGAGATTTGCTTGTTGTTGGCGCAGTCTCGGCTCTCTTCCAAATCGGCAATGGGTTCGAATCCATACCTTGAGGAGGTGAAGCAGTGATGGGGACGGTCTCGCTACGTCTAGGAGCAGTCTGTTGAGACTCTATTATTCTCTGCTGAGCTCGAGGTACTGGTGCCGGTGGAGGAAGCTCTGTCAAGTGATGTGTGCCATCTGGTCGTGGTGGGACTTGTTTGTTGAGGGTTTGACCTTGGCTGCGTGAATGTCCTTGAGATCGTTCATGTGCATGTTCGGAAGGGATGGTAGCGCTTTCCATCAATCCTTGAGATCTTGCTCTTTCATGTCCTGCAGAGGTAGGAGCACCTGCCCTACTTGCGGGCAGATTTTGCTCAGACGTTGGAGTGCTTTGACTTTCGCGACCAGCTGTTCCAGGTTGGGTAGGCTGCGGGATGGGGGAAGCAGGTTGATTTAAAGTTGCTAGCATTATAGGTGGTGGGCTTGATGGTGTCGAAGGGGTAGGTACAGTTGCGGGAGCACCGACAGGTCTTCTAGGGATCAGATTTACCGTAGCTGCTTGAGGTTGAGGGGACGGCTGTGGGGATCCCTGCGGCGAAACGTCGTAGAGGTCGTCAAAGTCTTGCATCGGACTAGTTGCCGGTCTGGGATCTTCCTCAAATGAAACGCGGTCTGAGGTCATGTTGGTGGAGTCGCTCATCGTCCTATGAAATTGGAAACGCTCTCTTCGAGACTCTGCTGTACTAGAAGATGCCATTGTTGCAATTGTGTGAGATCGATGCAACGAGGGCGAATCTAAGCCTGGGAAGTCGAGGCTAGGGGAACGATGTGTCCTTGAACGCTCCAAAGTTGCAGCAGCAGCTTCTGCTAGAAGCGATCTTTGAATGTGCTCAGGTAGAGGTGGAAGAGGATCACGGGTGTATGGAGGAGGCGGCGGCACCCAGTTATCAGCGTCACTTTCGTGTGGGTGCTCCTCCCTTCCATCAGCTCGGCGATATTCAATATGTTCCTGAGCAACCGAACGTGGGTGGAACCTCCTATTGACCGCAGCCGCAGTGGCAGCTCGACGAAGTGTAGTACCAGACCGAGGATTTGTGTGAGAGTACGGATCATCAAACGCATCGTGGTCCTCGTCGACAGAAGATGCTGTCTCGGAGCGTTCAGTTGACGTTGTTTGCTGACTCACTCTTCTCACAATCGGATTGCGAGACGAAAACAGGTCACCCAAATCCTGAACGTTTGGCATTGGTGGTGGTTCAGAACGAGGAGAGCGTGCCTGTGTTGTTGCTGAACGCGATACGTGGCTACGGTTTCCGCGTCTTTGAGCAACAGTCCGTCTCCTGACAATCGCAACCTCCGCATCTAGATCCCTGTGTTCCTCTTCTAG
The DNA here is from genome assembly GCA_020746875.1 of Rhexocercosporidium sp. MPI-PUGE-AT-0058. NCBI lineage: Eukaryota > Fungi > Ascomycota > Leotiomycetes > Helotiales > Rhexocercosporidium > Rhexocercosporidium sp. MPI-PUGE-AT-0058. The sequence goes on from JAGTJL010000002.1 coordinate 1,586,287, forward strand.
AATCTCAGGTTCGTTCATTCCAACTTCGATGGTGATTACTGTCTTGCCGCCGTTTGAAGTAGAACAGTCAAAGTCCAGGATAGAAATCCGGCCTCCATCGACCGGATTCATGCCATCGTCTTCAATGAGAGGACCTAGACCTCCCACGCCAGGGGCAACGGTGACCAGTCTCTCTCCATGAAAGGTACAAGTATCGGTATTGACCCAAGCTAAGGCACTCACGCGATCGAGAGAACCAACCTTACGACCTTCAACAAAGGTATTTCTGAACTTATCACCCAGTAACTGCCATTGTGGCGTTCTACTGATGCTATCCCGCGTTCTGGTAACAGAACTCAACGACGGCGCGCTATTGCGTCGTCCTAGATAGCTGGCAGGTGTACTCACGCCACTTTCTGGGCTATTAGTCACACTATCCCTGATGTTTGGTAAGGCCTCGAGATCTTCTGGGACACCGTACAGCCAGATTGCACTTTGGAACCCGGATGCTACCAGGTCTCCAGACTCGCTTGCTGCTGGCAATGTGCTTGGTAAAAGCCTTGATGCAGATTCAGACTCAGCAATAGGGCCAGTGAAGTAAGTGGTTCCATTTCGTAGATCGTCGACGCGTACCGTGCGGAAAGTTTCGAGTACTCGATCGTAGGTAAAAGCCCAAGTTACTTCGCCATCTGAGGAACTGGGAAGCAGGACTGCGTGACTACAATCTCGGCTGCCATTCGGGAAGAGAATCGAGGTTGTCCAAAGTGAGCTTACACTATCTTCTGGGAGACTTCCACCAGGGTCATAGTAAGGAGCCGTAAGAATGACGGTACTTGGATTTCGGGACTGCATGGTTGTACCAAGAAGTTGAGTTCCATCTCGGGAAAAGGACAGCGCATCTGCTGCATAACACTTCACAGATCTCCGGTCTGTGCTAGCATAACTAGGATCCAAAGATGACACCTCCACACCGGAATCATAGGCGGCGGCAAGGACAGAGCCCGTTGGAGATAAAGCTATTGTCCGGGGAGTATGATCCAAAGCAACAGCGCGAGTGTGCTTCGGGTGCTCCCCCGATAGATCATACAAGTCAACTTGGAGGTCTGTTGACAGGACAGCTAGCGTGATACCGTCATCTGTTATCGTAGTCGATGCAGGTCTTCGTAATATCTTGAGCTCCCTCTTCACTGTGATCTCGCGCCCTGTGACATCTATAACATGAATGCGGGAGGAACTGTATGCCAGAATGTAATGGCCCCTGGGCGAGAGGCTGAAATGGAAAGCCTCGCCTCCAGGAGCCGAAGAAGAACTGATTGATGTCGAAACCAAGTTTATGATTGTTTCTTTGGGTCGCAGATATGCTTCGAATAGGTTTCGCTTCGTTTCCCGGGCGAACAGTCTACGAAGATGTGATAAGCTGTTCTCGTTGTCTGGAACTGGGCTTGAACGGTGCGAGGCTGCGTAGGAGGGACATCGAGCCAAATGATGGGCATAGAGATGGGCTTGCTGTGAAACTGTCCGCCACTTCCGATTCAACAGTATCAATGATGCAAACGCATTCGGAGTCGTGAGCCGAAGAATCCTATGTACACCCAGTCAGCGCAAGTGTATAGAGGCTCGGGGCGCCGATAATTACTGCTCAATGATTTCATCGGGAAGTCTCGAGAATGCCGAACCCTTCACCGGCGCAGAAGCGAGCGTGGGCCTTTTGAAATCGTCCTTGGAGTACAACACTCCATTGGCATTCATCTTTCGTGATGATCTTCAGCAGTGTTGTTTGTGCTGCGACATCCGAGTTGAGGAAGATAGCTTCTGAAGCTATATCTTGACGATCGAGAGAGGATGCGATAATAGCTTGGCTGCCGAATGGTTAGATGAAGAAGCTGGCTTCGAACATGTTCTCATTAGTTCGTAGAGGCGAGTGAATTGAACAGAGCTGTTCCCTGGCGGTTGGAGCTGCGTTCGTATCAGGTTGCGCGGCTCCTGTTTCGTTCTGGAAGCCCCCCACCACCGCTAGACTGCTGATGCTGACCTAGTCTCGGGTGCGGAATGATCTTCCCAGGGGCGTAGGTAGTGTTCAAAAGATACTGAAGAGCTTCGTTCCGAGTAGATAGCAAGAAGTTGTGAAGAAATGGAGGATGTTGGTATCACTTGAATGGGGTGAGACAGCTGCCGATGATAACGATACTGATTGGGGCGTCTCTTCTCGATTTCCATGCCACTTACATATTTTATTACCGCGGCTACGTGCAACCATGCCGTGTCTAAAAAAAGACCTGAGGCTCAAGATTGATTAGAAAGGATCGACGAACAGAAAAGATTGCGGCAACAAATCTACTGCACATACAAGTACAATTTCGTATTCCTGTTCGCAAATTGCAGTGAAGGACATTTAATGTTTACACTTTTGAGGCTCAAAGCCCCTGTTAATTGAAAGTCAAAGTACACAGACTTTGGCAACAAAGTCGATCTAATCGAGGTGGCGAAACATATCAGCTTAAAATATGTATATAAAACCATTAGAGTTGACTTTAACTTCAGTATGTAAGTAAGGTAGTGGATAAATTAACAATATCGAGCCTTATGCGAGTTGGTTTTGAAGCTTCAAATCGAAGGAGGTGGGGGCGGGACGACGAGAGCTTGGCAGTACAGGCACGTGATAAAACTGCTTTGTCAGACGGCGCTAAGCGTCCAGTCAAAAGCCTTCAACAGCACAGCAGAACGATCGCGACATTCACCTAAGACCTCGACGAGCGCTTCCAGCTCTTCGTCTCTTCTATGCATACCCCCGCATCATGCCCTTCAACGACATTGACTATGATGAACTCATCAAGACCTTGACTGATAATTTTAATGTTCTTGCAGATGAGGTCCAGCTCCTCTCTGACCGGAAGCAGATTCTGGAGCACAAGCTCCGCTTTGCGCATGAGCAAGTAAGTACAGAACCGACCTCTTCACCATTCCTCCCGCCTATCTTATGATGAAAAACATTAGCTCTAGATCTAGAGCTGCCAAAAGGCAGCGACGACTGACAAACACCATGTATCCTGAATTTTCCCATTGTTACCGCAAGCATCTTCATTGACTCTTCTCAACATTTACTAATCATCCTTTGTACAACAGTATCAGTACCTAGCGGACAAGTATGCTTCAGGAGATTCCGAGATTTCAAATACTCTTGCCAAACTCCAACTCCCCCCGGACCTACAAGTCGCTCCGCCTGACCGAGCCGTAGTCGTACCACTTCCACAAAGAACAGGCATCAGCTCAAAGCAGCAGACAGCGGTTGCTATAAGAGACGGTCGGCGGGCGGCGCAGCGTCTTACGGGATTGGTAGGCAAGTCGACCGGATCTACGGTTAGCGGGAGAAGTATATCCGGGACAAGCAGTAATGTGAAATACTCGGGGCGAAGGACCTCCCTCTCAACTGTGTTGGAACAAGACTTCACCGTTGAAGGCAAGAAGAGCTCGTTATTGTGTCCATTCTCTCGTCCAGCTAGACAAATCGACGCTTCGATGGATCCCGAAAGGTCTCCAGGGTCTGGCACCCAAGATTCAGACCAGCCATTGACCCCGTCCGACGTGAGAGACCAGACGCGTCACCAGTCTTCAGATCCTATATGTGCAGCTCTGTATGCCGAGACTATGAACTCCCCTCCCCCATCAGCCAGCGGTTCCGGTGCGAAATGTCCAATTCGTTACATGGACCAACATTCCCCAGAAGAAATAGCCCAATACTTTGAAACTCACAAACATGAGATCCCACGAAGTCATGAAGTCTGTGTCAAGCGGTACCAGAGAAACGAGGATGATATTAGGAAGTTAGATGCGAAGTACGGAAACTTGGTCAGCATGATTCAAGGATTAGGTCAGAAACATCAGCCTATGTTGCCTACGAAGGAGGAGGAGGAAGCTATGGAATTGGAGAAGACATCGAATGAACGGGTGGAGAACTGGGCTCATGCCATCAGTGCCGATGGAATTGATTCCGAGGCTGAGGAGGCTGACCCACATGTCGAAGACGAGGACCGAGAAAGCAGATTCGACAGACCGTTGAAGGAGATACGCGTTGGTGAGTCACCAAGCCGACCATGGGGTATCTCCGTGCCAATCTTCGACCCACCTGAGGGCGAAAGACCAGTGTCTCCTCCACCAGCTCCAGTCTCCGCAGAGCATACACCACGGCCTGTAGGGAAGTGTCCATTTGGACACGGTGCCAAGGTTGAAGAGAAGCCAGTACCTCCTCCACCTGCACCTGAGGAGAGACCTGCCGGACAATGTCCAATTCCCCACGCCGCAGCCCAGAAAATGAAGGACGAAGCGGCCCCGAAGGCAATTCCTCAAGCTACACCAATCCTCCAAAACCAACCAGCCTTCATCCAACCTTCCGAGTTGCAAAAGCCGACCGGACTCCCACAGATGGTTTTTACAGGGCCTGTCTTCATAGGTTATCCCATGGAGCAAGCTATCACTTTTATGCAGCAGTACAAGAGTACACAATGAGCTACGAAAGAGCAGCAGTGTGGTTGATATGTATTGTATGGGTTAGCGATGGAGTTTTGGATTTCTCGAGGGTTGTCTTTAAAGCGAGCAGTCATATTTCATAGTCGAGCGCTGGTTTTCTTGATGATATGATATGGAACAACAGTCCAGAAGAACAAATTGATACTTTGAACTTTCAACTCGCTTCACTTGTTCTTCTTGGTCAGATTCAGTGAGTGCAATGAGGAGTTTGCAGATAGAATGGTCTACCAATCGTACCACGAAAGGATTGCAAGTCGCAAGTTGTCACTGTATGAACACGGTAAATGGCCTCCTAAGATGAGAAGCTGGACTGGGATATGGGTAATTTTTACTGATTTATTTGTTTTTTTCTCCTATCTAAGCCTGGTCATCGATTTCCGCTTGGTCCTTTTGGGGGATCTCGCACGAGAAGTCTGACTTTGCCTGCTCCGATCTCATGACCTTGACTAAGAATATCGACTGGTTCTTTCTCTCCTTCAGGTGCTGTCACAGAGACAGCTACCCCATCCCTTGCCAGCGACTTGTCGAAGGATCTAGCATCGATGCCCAGAATACCCCCAACGTTGTTTCTGTCTCCAGGGACGGAGAACTCCCTGAAGGAATAGGACCAGGCGCTTAGGAAATTCCGGATAGCCTTGCCAACCTTGTCTTTGCCATTCTTGCTGTGGTGTCCAGTGCCAGTAATAGCATATACAGGTCTCGTCTCGTTTTGGTTTTCTAGGAGAACTTTCTCGAGATACTCGACGGCCTCTTCCGGGTGAAGACCATGAAGGTCAACAAAAAGCTCCGAGAACGACGAGTTTCCTTTGTTACGTTCTTCGTAGAGCTCGCGAGCAGCTTCTCGATGTGCTTTGCGCATGGCATCATTTTCGCTCTGGCCTCTAAGACTCAAAGCTTTAGCAGCACGTGCATCGTTGCGATTCCAGGCTTGGGCAGCGCTGTTAGGGTGTTAGTGGGGGTTACTTCAGTGAATTTCGATGACTGTACCTCTGCAAGAACTTATTCCTCAAGCCTCCATGCTTGATAGCATCTTGTCTGGCTTTGAGGTATGCTTTATTGGCTCTTTCCCCTGTCTCCAACCAAGGAACATGGTTGGGTTGTGGAATAGCCTGTGCAGCGGCACTGTTCTCCCCATTGCGAATGTTGGTGGAACTGCCGTTTCGGCCCATCTTCTTTACATCCTGCCTCAGCAAACTTGGGCCGGGAGAAGGTGACATCTTGACAACCTAAATCCCAGAAACTCGAAGTCAGTTAACTTTGACGGGACACATTGGCGGGCCCAGTCTCCAAGGGAAACAGATCACAGAACAATCACATTGACTATTCTCAGAAGATCTGGCTTACCTCTGCAAGTGAGCTGGGAGGAGCGTTCTCTTTGTGCGCGTGCCCATGACCACCTCTCTTCCCGTGATGTTTCTTGCCACCTTTTATAGTGATGGCACCAAGGGAAGGGAAAGCTTCGGTGTCGTCAAGAGCAGGAGCCGAGGGCATGTTCTCTCGGGTTTGATGCCGCGAACTGGGCCGTGATCTCTGACTAGAGCCATCGCTTGTATAACCCTGCATACTTTTGAAGCCAGGCGGCGGCGGAGTGAAGCTTGCTCCCTGATAATTAGCAAAAGCGCTGGCAGAGCTATATGAGTTGGGCCACTGGTCTTGAGCAGGTTGTAACGATGGGAAAGCATTGAAATCCTGGAACTGAAAGCTTGGATGAGCATTCTGTAGAGGAGGTGTGCTGCTGCCCTCTAGTGCTAGGCGATTCATGAAGTGTGATGGATCGTGGGAAAAGATACAAGTATCACCCGCAAGACAGTTTCCTTCGACCCAGTATCTAAGTTCAGTCAGTATTTTCAATTCTGGTAGTGAGCCAAATTAACAAGACGGATGCAGAGCATATCAAGACGTCTGTGAGAAGCTTCTCAATAATCACGAAAGAAGTCAGGCTGCCGAAAGTCTGAAATCACTTACTTGCAGATGTGGTTACTAAGGTCATGGCTAAATCTGCAGTCCGCTCTAAGACATTGCCCAGTAGAAAGCCAGAATCTGCAGACAACACCGCTTTTTTGCTGGCCCGCAGGAGTGATGGGACGGGAAATGCTCGACGCCATTGATTTGCCGATCAAGATAGCATTTTTGACATCGGTTACCTGCGCGATAGTGGAAGTATCGGTAGTTTGACCCTCCATGAACGCCATAATGGTGGCACTCAAGTCATAACCGTGCATAGCGAGAGCAGCCTCGATCTCTTCATCTGACTTTGAAGGACCAAGGATGCTGCGCAACATATCATAGGGAGACATGTCCGTGTTTTGAGGCGAGATATACTCTGCGGCGGCTGCATTGAGACCACTTTGCCCACCAGCTGATGAAGATGTATTACTTCCACCATCATCATTTACCAACCAGTCGACATTATCACTGCCATAGTCCCCGTATATGTCTTGCGTAGGAGATGTATCGGTAGGGAACTCATAAGCGTTCAGACTCGGACTGTGAGGAATGGCCGGGCTGGAAAAAGCAAGTCTAGGGGAGGGGCGGGGTGAGGTGAAAGGAGACGCTGTTGATGATTTTGCTCGAGTAAAAGATTGTGGCACGAATCCAGGTGGTGCGAGAGGGCTCACGCCGAGTCGAGGGGAAGATGATACTGGAGTGCCACTGTTGCCACGAGGGATAGGCCATGGAGCTGGAGATGCTGCGCGGCGTAAGACAGTGTGTCGCATCGGTGGGGGTGAACTGGGATTTGTCGTAGATTCTCGATACCGCCAAAGCACATCCAAGACCGCATTCTCTAGGACTCTGCCGACCAAAGTCGTTTCCTTCTTTAGAAACTCCTCCAACTTGTCGGTCTTCTCTTCGTCTTCGAGGCTCGCGTCTTGAAGCAAGGGGAGACACAACTCGTATGTCTCGTCGGACACCATGTTTGCAGATGCTTGAGGGGACGCTCTGCGATGGGGGAGCGAGTGTTGATTAAGTTGTTAACTAATAGAAGCAAGCCGGGCGGGCGACGAAGGACACCTGGTGGGAAGGTGAGGCGGATTGGTTCGTGAGGTCGGCTGGGCTGAGGAAGGAGCGCGCTGAAATGCAGCAGGCAGGCAGGCAGGCAGGCAAGATGGAGATGAGGGAGATGATGACAGCTAGAGCAGGGCGACAACGAAACGGCACCTGGCTCTTACATTGTCGGCCCAAGACTTTCTGAAGCTATCATGGGAGCGAGGGTGCGAGTGGATAGATGGAGTGAGTGTTCTGAGGTGGGAGGTGGAGGAGGAGGAGGAAGAGGCGGAGGTCGAGGCGGGATTCAGGTGAGGCTGGACTGGGAGCAGATCTGGGGGGAGAGGGCGCTACGGGGGCTGTGATTGGCTGGTTCGATTGAAAGTCCCCATCACCGTTCCAGACACTGACAACTGGACATGGCAAAGTATAGAAACGCATACACTTACTTGCCTTGCATCTCCGAATGGTATTTATGTACACAGCTGTAAGACTTCTCTAAATTATCCGTCTAGCAGAGCCCCTGGTTTTTGTGGTCAATTTCAAGCGGATAACTGTCAGACGTGTAGGATGTCGGGGTTAAGGTACTAAGGGCCGCGATATAAGTAGTTCCCAAGATGGCTTTCTTTACGTCACCCAAGGAGGGACAAGCATCTCAGAGCTCCCAAACTAGAGATCTTACTGCACTTCTACCATGAACATACATCTTGACTGTAGCTCACTACCTCTGCCAGATAGAAGACTTCACGACTTAGATCTACTTGTTGTCTGCAACCCAGTTCTGCTGGCGACAACTCGTTTCAAGCATAGCCTCAGACCCACCACTTCTTACTTCTCACTCCTCTCGTCCAAACAAACACCCCCCAACAGCTCACCATCGAATCCCTCAACTTCCCTCCTATCCAAAGACTCGATGAATCCGCAGATGTGATACGTAGTCACTTCTCACACTAAATCCACACATTCAACAACCCTCCCCCATCAACCCAACCCCGCCACATCCGCTCCATCAACCATCATCAACGATGCCCGCCGACTACCAGAGCACTGCGAAAGCTCTCGCCCTCCCCATATCCCCAATCGGGTCTCCCTCCCCCGAAAGACAAACCATACGCCCGCCCTGGTCCCGACGACTCTCCTCCGGGCGCCACCGCTCCCATTCCTCCCCCTACTCGATCTCCAGCCGAAACCAATCCTACCAAGCCAAGATCCTCTCCTCGGCCTCAAAAGTGCAACGCAAAGTCATCAAGACCTTCCTCGCCCTGACCATAGCCCAGCGAATCATTGCAGTGACAGCACTGGTCTTTCTCAATGTCGGCCTCATCCTTTTCATGGTCTACAACGAGCGAATCTTTGGATACCTCGCCCCTGCGGCGAAGAGATGGCACGACGTCCGAGGTGGATGGACGATCCTCTGGCTCTTAACGTTCACAAGCTCTTTCCCGCCTTTGATAGGTTATAGCACGACCATCACGATAGCAGGTTTCGTGTACGGGTTCCCGAATGGCTGGTTCATCGTCGCGACAGCGACGGTAGCTGGCTCTACAGCCGCATTCCTAGCTTCAAGAACGGTGTTATCGGAATACGTGCACAGGCTCGTAGGGCAGGATAAGCGGTTCGAGGCTCTGGCTCTCACGCTCAAGCATGATGGCATTAAGATCCTCTGTATGATCAGGTTATGCCCATTGCCGTACAGTTTGTCCAATGCAGCGATCTCTACCTTCCCAACCGTCCATCCGCTATCGTTCGCCCTCGCCACAGCGATCACAAGTCCGAAACTGCTCATCCATGTTTTCATCGGGAGCAGACTGGCTAGCATTGCCGAGAATGGAGGCAAGATGGATGGGAAGACAAAAGCTATAAATTATATCAGTATAGCGTTCGGTGCTATCTTAGGCGCTACAGTGGGGTTCATCATCTACCAGAGAACCATGGCACGAGCGAAGGAATTGGAGATTGAGGCTCTGGAAGCAGGGACTGCAGAGGGGGGGTTGGTCATTGGGAATGGTGGAAGGGGATACAGCGACGTGGATGGGATCGATGACACTGATGCGGTTGCGTTGATGGGAGATGATGATATCTCGTTATGGGACAACGACGGAGAGAGAAACGGTGCATATAGCGATGGATTTACTGATGATGAAGATGTCTTCGCGAGTGGGGATATCGATGGGGAACCGACTAAGCAAAATCGGCTTTAAGAGGAAGCGAGTGTACGAAATAGATTCTAAGGCTATGTTTTGGATCATGGAGTTCGGATGAATGGCGTCGGTTAGCATGTTTATTTGATATAGAAGCATAGAGTTCAGCACCTAGGAATGGATGATGAGAAATGTTTAAATATCTGCCCTAGTATTATTAAGTGGCGGCTGTAATGTTGCGATTTCTTTCATCGCTTACTACCCCTTTTCTACTTCGCTAATCTTCTCGTTATACCAGAAAGATACTCGGCTATATCCCCGAGCTTTATTAGTAATTTCGCTCATATATCTCACCCCACTAGACTGTATGCATCGGCGGATTGGAGCATCTGCAAAGCCTTCAGGTGGTCCTTTGACATCTTTGTGCGTACTTATTTTTATTTCTATCAAGCTATAATCAGGTCTTGTCCGGACATACACAAAACAAGCATGGAGCAATGTGCCAGAAATTTTGAGGTCAATAAGCCATGATGGCCACTACTCCATCTTCAATACCTCGAACTGCTTGATAGTCTCCTCGAAAGCCTTCGCCTCAGTCTCAAGGTCGGCCAGCTTCTTCAGCTCGACTTCTTGCAATTCCTGGCTGACCTTCTCCTTATAGCCCTCGTCATTCAAAATCTTCTTCTGCTTCTCGATACCGACCTTTGTCTTTTCGAGCTTCTTCGCAGACTTAGCGATCTCGCCATCAATGTCGACGCGACCCTTGACGTACAGGAAGACTGCAGTGGTTGAGGAGACGGAGAAAACAACGCAGCCTGCGGGTCGGGAGTCGGTCGTGGAGAGAATGTCGATTGACGAGACACCTTTACCTGAGAGTGATTTGATGGATTGGATTTGGGCGGTTATGGTGCTGTGGGAGGTGATATCGGTAGTTTGGACATACACTAGGGAATTTGTTAGCAAGACAAGGCATGTTGATTCAAGGTGTCAGGTTGGGGGAACCTTTAGCTTCGTCTTTGAGCGAGTACTCGGCCATCAGGGAACGAACACCACGGGAGATATCGAGAACGAGCTCGTAGGCGGCTTCGGAATCGGGACGGTCCATAGATTCATCGTAAACCGGGTATTTGGCAAGACCTATGCTGGGAGTCTTGTCATCTGGGCGGCGGGGAAGGCGTTGCCACAGCTCCTCAGTTAAGAAAGGCATGAAGGGATGGATCATGGTCAGTGCGCTTTCGAGAGCTGTGTATAGAGTGTTGAGTGCCGAAAGCTTCTCTTCCTCGGTACCATCTTGGAGAATGGCTTTCGAGTTCTCGATGTACACATCACAGAGCTGGTTGTACCAGAATTGGTAGACAACGGAGGTTGATCTCTGGAACTCGCGCTCATTGATTGCTTGATTGATGTCCTTTGCGGCGATGGTCATCTTGTGAAGGATCCAAAGCTCCGCGAGAGATTCCTTGCCAGTGAGCTTAGAAGTCTTGTTGGGAACAAAGTCTGCAGGTAATTTGCCTAACACGAATTTGGTTGCCTGGTAAATCTTGTTGCAAAATTTGCGATAAGCGTGAATAACCTTGACGTCGAAGAGGATATCTCCAGATCCAGTGGAGTACGATACAAGCGCAAATCGCAGAGCATCAGTACCGCACTGCGGAATTCCTTCTGGGAAAGCAGTCTTCTGGTACTTCGTGGCTCTCTCCACCTCGTTCGGAGCGAGGTTGCCGCTGGTGAGCTTCTTGTGCAAATCCTCCAAAGAACATCCCTCAATGAAATCTTGCGGATCGATGACGTTGCCCAGAGACTTGGACATCTTTCTACCCTCAGAGTCGCGGACAAGAGAGTGGCAATAGACTTCCGTAAAAGGTACCTTGCCAGTGAGTTTGAGACTGAACATAATCATACGGGCGATCCAGAAGAACAGAATATCCCATCCGGTCTCTAGCACTGAAGTCGGAAACAGAGTCTCGAGATCATGCGTCTTGTTAGGCCATCCCAAAGTAGCGAAAGGCCACAAGCCGGACGAGAACCACGTATCCAGGACATCCTCATCTCTCTTCAGGGTGAACTTCTTCCCAGCAAGGGCCTTCGTTGCCTTGGCGTGGGCTTCTGCCTCCGTGCGACCTGCAAACCAACGACTACCGTCGGCTTCGTCATCCTCCATGCCTTCGATTTGTGCATAGTACATCGGTGCTTGGTGTCCCCACCATAATTGTCTTGATAAACACCAGTCATTCACATCTGTCATCCAGCGGATGTAGCTCTTCTCGGCTGATTCTGGCAGGATCTTAATCTCGCCCGATTTAACGACATCGAGAGCAGCTGCCGCCATATCCTTCATCTTCATCCACCATTGTGGCTTCAGAAGTGGCTCGATGACATCTTTCGACTTTTCACAAAGCGGCACAGTCATTGCATTGTCCTTCTTATCGACATACAAGCCGGCTTTCTTCAAATCTTCCTGGATAGTATATCGAACGTCAAATCGCTTTTGTCCGATATAAGGGCCGGCATTTTCATTCATGAATCCATCATCAGTCAAGATGTTGATGCGTTCTAGGTTATGACGGGTACCAAGGGCAAAATCATTTGGATCGTGGGCAGGGGTGATCTTGACGGCACCAGTACCAAAGTCCTTCTCAACATATGTATCAGCGACAATAGGCATTTTCCGGCCTGGGATGAACGGGTGAATGGCATTCTTGCCAACAAGATGTTTGTATCGTTCATCATCGGGGTGCACGGCAACACCAGTGTCTCCAAGCATGGTTTCTGGACGAGTAGTAGCCACTTCGATTTTCTCATCTGTGCCTTCAATCTCGTATTTGAAGTGAACGATGATACCAAACTCAACCTTCTTGTCATATCCAGGCACGTCAAGCAAAGTTCTACCGGTGAGCTCCTTGTTGACAACTTCTAGGTTCGAGAGAGAAGTGTTGAGCTTGGTGCACCAATTGACAAGACGATTCTCTCGGTAAATGATGCCTTCCTCATGAAGGCTGACGAATGTTTCGGTCACAGCAGCTGAGAAATTTTCGTTCATGGTAAAAGCTTCCCGAGTCCAGTCCATTGATCCACCCATTCTTCGTAGAACGGTGTTGATCTTCTGATGATACTCGGTTTTCCAGTCCCAGACGGTCTCCACGAACTTTGGTCGGCCCAGATCGTGACGAGTCTTGCCCTGACGGCGCCACAGCATGTTTTCAACAACATTTTGTGTTGAAATACCTGCATGATCACATCCTGGAAGCCACAACGTAGTCTTGCCGTGCATACGGTTGAATCGAATCATGACATCCTGTAGGGCATTTCCCAGCGCGTGACCCATATGGAGAGCACCTGTAACATTCGGGGGTGGCTCAACAATAACGAAAGATCCTTCGGGCTTAACCTTCCCATCTGCTGTAAACTCGGGCTTGAAGAATCCTTCCTTCTCCCACCATGAGTACCACGCTGACTCCACAGCCGTCGGGTTGTATGCCTTGTACTGAGGGTCATCGAACGACTTAATGATCTTCTTCTCGCCGAACGGGGTATCTTCAACATAAGGAGGAAGTACGCCCTCGTCCGCCTTCTTGGTTGCATTGGCCTTCTTCTCCTTTGTCTTGCTGGTTGTTGGAGCAGCGGTTGCGGCTTTGGCCTTCTTCTGATCGAATTTCGCCTGCTTCTCAGCCTTCTTTCGCTCTCTCTCGACTGCAGTAGCGTTAGTCACCTTGTGCCATGCTCCATGAAGGAAAAATGGGCACGCATACGCTCTTTCTCGCTCTTCACTTTTGTGCTAGCCTCCGCTGTTCCGACTTTGCTGCCCGCATCTTGCCCCGCGACGTGAGTACCGATCGGGCTGGAATTCGTAGCATCTGCGAGAGCAGTTTTGGTCTCGTTGGATACGGGAAGAGGTTTTCCAGAAACAGGACCCGTCTCCTCGCCGACTATATAAGCATACTGTTAGATTTGTTTCTACACGGGAGCAATTGCGCTCTTCCTTACTCGGGTTATGCGACGCAGCGTTGGTGGCCATTCTAGCAAGAGGGGTATTGAATGTAAATCTGTATGGCGACCTGCGCACCCAGAGCACTCTGGATAGAAGCTTAGACGTCGTGCTGGCGACTAATGCAAACAATTGAGTAAGTCTGGTGCGTTGTTGGCGATCAGGGTATTTCGTTCGTGGGCTGCAAGTCTGGAATACTTCAAGTCCAACTGGAGTTTATTGTGACGATGATTTTGTGAGTCAACTGGGCTCGGGCATTGGTTGGTTGGCTGGTGGCTGGCCAGGGGTGAGGTAGGCTCACTGCAGCCAGCCTCGCCAAAGAATACAGTCCGACACGAGACTAGCCAGGGGTCAACCCTCTTTTGCCTTCTCCCACTTCCACTCCTTCTTCACCTCTTCACATCAAGACATCCATCTTCATCACAGAATTTATCTGTCCATATCTATCCTATTCCATACTACCTGGGTCAGCTCCTCTCGAGCAAAACATAGTAAGGATCATTTTCTACCCGATCATCGTCTATTCAAGTCTTCTCTCAACGTGGTGTTGGATTCCTCCCGATCCTTGCAGCCTCGTGGGGTCGTTCATGCAAGGCTACGGTTATCTTCTGCTGTCCGAAGCTCAGCAACATTTACTTTCATTATCGATGCATTTCAATTTCTTCTCCTGATTAGGGGACCGCAAGTCTGTATCAAAAATCGGATGAGCCTCTGTTCGTGTGACGGGCAACATGGCTATCACAGCTCTTCCAGACTCAACAATACACCTCCTCGGCTCATCCCAAGTTCTCACAACCCCTACATCTCTGGTCAAAGAACTGGTCGATAACGCTCTTGATGCCAAAGCCACGTCTGTTGATATTCTCATCTCCCCAAATACCATAGACAAAATTGAAGTCCGAGACAATGGCCACGGTATTCCCCAGGCAGACCTCGACTCGCTTGGAAGGCGTGGGCATACCAGCAAATTAAGATCGTTCGATGAGCTCAAGTCCATCGGAGGTGTCAGTTTGGGCTTCCGAGGAGAGGCTCTAGCAAGTGCCGTGCAGTTAGGCTCAGTTTCCGTAACTACCAGGACTGAAGGGGAAGCTGTGGCGACTTGTGTCCAGTTGAAAGCTCCTGGTGGCATTGCAAGTCAAAGTCGGACATCTCATCCAATTGGAACGAAAGTCTCTGTCACCAAATTTCTGTACAATCTTCCAGTCCGAAAGCAAACTTCAGAGAAGGAATCGGCAAAGACACTGAGAAAGGTCAAGGATTTACTGCAATCGTATGCATTCGCTCGTCCAAAAGTCAGATTCTGTCTGGAGGTAGCCAATGGAGGTAAAGGCTCTTGGTCATTCACTCCACGCCCTCACGATGGAATGAAAGAGGCGGCTTCCCAAATCATCGGACGAGATGCGGCAGCGCAATGTTTTGAGAGATCATTGTCATTCTCCGAGAAGTCCTCCAAGCCTGAGCTCTCCAAAAACAACAATGGCCCAGACCAGGGCCAGGTTAGCGACACCCATGTTTATGCTTCCGATGAATTCGTCGTCGAAGCGTTCATTCCAAAGCCAAAGGCGACGAGTGCTGGCCATAGCCAGTATATATCGATAGACTCGAGACCTGTATCGCACGATAAGGGCACTATGAGAAAAATCGTCTCTGTCTACAAATACTACGCTAAAGGATCCGTTCTGGAAGGCGAAGAGAAGTTCAAGGATCCTTTCCTGCGCCTCAACATAAAGTGTCCTGTTTCGAGCTATGATCCAAATGTGGAGCCTGCGAAAGACGATGTCATATTTCAGAATGAGTCTCTTGTACTAGAATTTATTGAACAATTGTTCAAGGACGTGTACGGTGCACCTGAAGCTCCTGCTATAATGACCGCACCGCAAATCCTTGGCTTCAAAGGAGACAATTTTGAACTCCTCATGTCTCGAAGCAAGAATAGCAAAGACCTACCCACATCTGGTGATCCTGTCAATTCAGTACAGAATATGACCCTCATTCATCCCGAACAGACTTCAGCGCCAGACGAACCACCAGAGCTTAGCGAAGGTAGGGACCTTCTTGTTCTGAGCGATGATTCTGCAGAGGAGCCCGAGAGGAGCGACGGACGGAAGTGGAGTATTGACATGTCAAAGGACTATAGCGAAGATATCGAAGGCTTCCAGAGACAGAATCGATCCTCTCAAAATTTGAGACACACACAACATCCTGTTACAGATATTCCTGCTAGTCCTGGAAATTCCTTGAATCCATGGATCATCTCTAAGATGACAGCACCGCTTCGACCCAGGAACGTTGCTGTTCCTTCATCAGCGGGGTTCATTCCATTTGAGTGTTTACCAACGCCTCATCATTCATCTGATCCCATTGCTGCTGATGCGGAGCCATTCTTACCTATCAGTATCGAACCCCCACGCCACATAATCAACAGAGATGAAAGCTCAGCCTTGGATCTGCCCGCCGCAAATTCTCTATGTGGTGAACTTCGGAGAAGATCAATTGACTTGCTCCCCTCTACCGCTCATTCAAGCCCAATAGGAGTTGAGTCTGATAATGGTTTACTGCCTGGAGATGACTCAGGGGTCTTTAGACGCAGGAACGACTTCAGCAGCGCCAGAAATATCCTCGAGAGTCCTATGCAATCATTTCCTCGTCAAGGCAGCGCAAAGAAATCGAGAAGTGTCAATAAGCCATTTGTTCCCCCGGAGAGAGCCGTCGATAGTGTTATGTCACAAGATGGACTGCGACAAACAATTCTAACAGGAGACACTATCTATCCAGCACAAGCTCAGAATGGCCGTGCAGCAATCCGTGCGGAGTCGGAAGAAAACCCCGAGCTTGCGTGGGCTATGGACTTCGAACGTAGGAAGGAAGATGCTACTCGCCAACGTCGAAAGGAGATACTCGCTGCTCGTGCAGAAGCTCAAGCACAAGAAGATGCTGAAACTGGCACTTCTGCTTCGGTTACTAGAGGTCGTCGTCACGAGGAAAATATTGTATCACACATCGAGAAAGATCACACAGAAGACACCGTCAGATCATCACCACACAAGAACCGGTACAATGCTGCCATAGCCGACCTGGAATCCAGCCATCAAGCTCCTCGTATCAGTAATGCTGCGAAGCCATTTCTCAAGACCTCCTTACCAGATGGTGATCCTCGAGCATATCTTATGAGACGACAAAAATCCATGCAACCAACTATTCAAGGTGGGCCCTTGAGGCCTATGCGAGCGAAGTCTACGCGACTTCCTTTGGAGAGCATTCCAGAAGCACAGAATCTGCACAGTTTGATGTTGAGGTATGCTGTTGATATTGGCGCAGTTCAAAACGCTCTTCAGAATTGCACAGGTCATGATATGTATGTCAATCATGGAAGTCAATACAAAGGTCTTCCGATGAATATATCAGAAGCAAATCTAGCGGAGAGCAGAATTCGTGCAGTCGTTGGGAGGTGGGTGGAGATGTGCCCTGAACAGACAAATGAACTGGAGTACAAATTCGAGAACTTGGTCCTTGTTGAGAAGCAATAGGTGATCTAGCTTGGGATGGAAAGGATGATACTATACGGAAACATCTGGTGGGGGCACATATTGGCGTTTTCTGCGTAGCATATACACGATACCCATTTGCTTTGCCGAGCTCAATATATGCAGTCTTATGGTGTGTTTGTAATAAAACTTAATTGGAATAAATACTATATCCGGATAAAAAACGATCTCTAGACCAAAATACGATAACTAATACGATTAAATGTAAATAAGCAATAAACAAAAACGAATGCCGCGGGGCCTTAGTCTTAAGCGCCCTATTCAAAGCTATCAAGACACGATACTGGGATTTAGAGACCCTACACAGAAGCCATAACAGGCAGTAGGACGAAGTCGACCACAAAAAGCAGAACAAGCAATACTAAACGAATGACATAGACAGATGAAATAGAGCTGAGAAGCTAGGAAATCCGCGAGAAAATGCAGGGATCACCACCAAGATACAGCAGAAGACCGAGCCTCTAGGGAGCCCAGTCGCGAGATCCATTGCTATGATCATGGTACCAACGCTTGTGCTGTCGACTCCATTGCCAGTACCCATCTCTGCTCTCTCCATCCTTAGGCTCAGAGCTCCGACTCGGCCCGGCCGAGGAGTTGCTCGTGTTTGAGCTCCCAGTAGCACCTGAAGAGCCAGTAGCCCCGGAAGAGCTGCCAGCACCCGAGCCACCCCCGGCCAGAAGAATACCTTCGGACCTGAGGATCCCAATGGTCTCGTTGGTCCATTCCTGGCAGCGCCGGAGGGGCTGATTCTTATTGATCCTCCTAGGTCCGTTGAATTGCTTTGCGGGAGGAGGGTTGGCATGACAGACAGCGTCGACGCGAGACAGGCCGTCGGGCTGGATCTATCCCAGCTGTGTCTTTGATACGAACGTGCTAGACAGGTCAGGCTTCTTCGACGTCCGTCTTGTCTCGTACGTCATGCCGTTCTGGACGCCGCCTTCACGTGGAAGAGGGTTCCGGACTGATCCTGTTGGGTTTCCGCGAAGATGGTATGGTGGTTCCGAGGTGCGCCGATATATTCAATGAGGTAGACAGCATGGAATGACATATTGACGATGAGAAGGTTTCCAAATTGGGGATATATCGACGAAGTTTTGTAAATCGGCGACAAAGAAGACAATGAATTCGCTTTTTAATGTCGGATTGTGATCAAGGTAGCTGAATTGTACTTGAGGAAGAAGGTGATCTGAAATTCGAAAGGGGGACATAGCGAAATGGCATGTATATATACCACATTTTGTTGCAGCCGTTCTATCATACACTCTAAAGTCGAGGTTCGCTTGGCGAGAATTAACTTCGGCCAAGCGGGCTCTAAGAATACTCTCATGTTTCATTTCGTCTCATTACATCTGGATACTTGGAGGTTAGCCCCTTTGTGTTGGATCTCTGCACAGCACAGATTGGCTACTTCCCTTGGGTTACTCACGATCATTCTGCGACACTCGGTTTCAGATTAGTCAAGAAGAGGCCTATGACTAGACAATCAATTGAATCTAGCTGTTGGTTTTCAGCTGAAGCTGTTGATTCGGGTTCCATACTGTGTTGTAGGTTGCTGAAAAGGGCCGCCGCGTGGAATGCGCTGACCTGGAGGCTACCGCCTGGCCGGCGTTTAGTCTAGCGTTTGACCTAAGAGTTTCACATGGCAACAGCTGGCGGTGCGGCGTTAATCGGAAATTGGAAGGGCCGAGTTGCTCAGTTGGCTCTGAGTTCGGAAGTAGAATTAACTGATCACAGAATCAGCCCCGCTGCCGCCAAGGTCGTCAGATAGCACATATTTTTAAATTTATCCTAAGAACAGTAATTTAATGATCCTACAAATGTAAGCAAATAGTTGGGTGGGAAGAACGATACTTGCGCTGAATAGGTTATGTTGGTTGGTTTGCTTAAAGTAGACGAGACAATATATCTCTGTGGAGGGAGCAAGACCGGGGGGTGAAAGTAGCAGCTAAGCGATTCTCAGTTCAGGGATCACGCATCCATCATGTACTTAGCGTCAATACCACGGTTCTGAATGCCACAATCTACAACTCCCTGTCCCTGAATCTGTGATCTCTGCTCGTTCCATAGGTGATCTCCAACAAGTCTAACTCCACCCTCTTTTCTATCACAACCCCTGAATATCGCTGCGCCGCTAAGCTAAATAGCCACGTGTGGCGCTGTCCAGCGCCGTTGGAAGAAGACCTGCTGTCGGACCCCGCGGGAAATAGCCGATTTCAGGGCACAGGCCACCACCAAAACAACAAATACTCCAAGTGATAAAATGGTATTAACTCCACGACCGCAAAAGTTTCTTCCTTCAAACTAAATTTGTAAACAGCATTTTACTACTTGATAATGCTCCCGAGTTTGTATTAATTTTATATCGATCGTCGTTATGAAAATTCGAGTTTTGGCGGGTGTCCCCGAATCTGCCACTTCCCGCGGGGCCTGACAGGACCTGGTAGCGAAACGAGAACCGAAAGCAAGGACGTACGACTGCATACACACTAAAATTAGTATGCGTTTCTGTCAGTGCCCTTGTTGCGCTAGCGTTTAATTAGCTTAAAAATATCACCTGACCCTGCATAAAGAGGGCTTTTACTAGCAGTCGTTATTGGAGCTGTAGCTGCATAACGGGGCTGTTGACTTCGATTTAACGGGGTCCAATTAGAGATAATTGCCTTCGTACCTCTTGGCTCTTTTCAACCCCCAAAAGGGGGGAGGGAGGGGAGTCTGAGGGGTTACGGAACCCCTCAGCAAGGCACGCTAATTAGTGCCTTGTACTGTAAGTGATTTAGAAGTGTTCACTTAAGTGCTTTAACGTAGTCTTAGATTAAGAATATATTAAAGAGAGGAGCTTTCGGGGTCGTGCTGGCTACCTAGGTAGGCTAGCACACAGTGTAGTTGGGCGGGTGAATGTTGCACGTGATTTGAAGCTGACACAGAACCTGTCAGGATTCTGTATACAGGTGCACGTGATGTGCTGAGTAATCTGCTTCCTCTATTTAAGGCCAGACCTTGGGATAGCTAAATTGATTTATACATCCATCTGCTGATACACTAAAACCTCTGTCTTCTGCCTCCTAGCGTCCTTATTTTGACAGAATCACCGCGAACATCCAAGGTCCCTTGAACTTCTTGTTACCTTCCTGAAGCAACGACAAATTACGGAGCTCTCTCTTTTTTCGACAATTGTTACGGGGGGTGCAAATCATGATGCCGGACACAGCACCATATGATATCCTGTTTATAGACCAGGCCCAAAATGAGGCCAATACTGTACCAACCCCGAATGATATAAATGGTTCCGAAATCTTGATCCACCAGTCCACTGGCTCACGACTTGTGAGGATGCAGCAAAGATTCGTCATGAAATTCGGCGTTCAAGTTAACCCAATTGAGGCCCATAATATGCTTTACGTGGCTAAGTCTACGACGGTGCCTGTTCCTAGAGTCTACGCTATTTACCAGAGTCCTTCAGAGAACGAGAGCGTCGTCACATATATAGTCATGGAATATATTCCGGGAACGACACTTCTAAAACTATGGGCCAAGTTGGATCAAGCTCATAAACTATCTATCGCTAAGACTCTTCGAACCTACTTTGATGAGCTGAGGCATTTAGAACACCTAGGCTATTTCGGCAATATTACAGGGGGACCACCACTTGATGACATGTTCTCAGCGACGGAAGGAGCCCAGGAGGTGAAGACATCGTTTAAGACAGAGGATGAATTGATAGATTGCATAATTCGGATATACTTCCTCGAAACTGGCGACCGGATGGCCCACAAAACTCAGTATTACAAACATGTCTTGCCCACTATTCTTCGAGGCAATGGTTCTCCTGTCTTCACCCATAATGACTTTCAGAGGAAGAATATTATGGTCCGGCATGATGGAATGCTAATCATAATCGACTGGGAGTTTGCGTCATGGTATCCAACCTACTGGGAATACTCGACGGCTACTTATTCCAATGGTGGCTGGAACGATG
This sequence comes from Rhexocercosporidium sp. MPI-PUGE-AT-0058, assembly GCA_020746875.1. Taxonomy (NCBI): domain Eukaryota; kingdom Fungi; phylum Ascomycota; class Leotiomycetes; order Helotiales; genus Rhexocercosporidium; species Rhexocercosporidium sp. MPI-PUGE-AT-0058. The sequence goes on from JAGTJL010000002.1 coordinate 1,607,422, forward strand.
ATTGGCACGAATATGTACGGAGGGTATTGGACGAATACCCAAATCAGTCTCTTTGGCTATCAAGCATGAAGCTCGAAATGTGGTCTTGAGAATGCGTGTCGATGGCATCTGGCGTGACTTGGTGAATGAGGAGGGCTGATCTGAAATCGACATGTGCGCCCTCAGAAGTACCACTGAGCACCGTTCAAGGGAAGGGTGGAGGCTAGCTTCTGACGAAGAAGATCATGACTTAGCTCACAAAAGAGCGAGAATCATGCTTTCTAGACGAATTCATAAGTAATTACATGAATACTGGATCTTTGAACCTGAAGCAAATTACGTTAAAATGTCGTTCAGCAGAGAAAGATTGATATCAAGGGCGAGAGCTTGCCCTTGACGCCACCAGTGATGAGAACAATGGTTGATGACGACCCCAGACAAAACTATTCGGCTTCGATATTATGATTGCATTGCATTTTTCATCTCTTCAACCTTTCCCCATACCAACAACATCGGGCACAAGATGCACATCATCCACCCTGAAGTCGTTGCGGTCTGGATCACCAACCGGGGCGTGTGGCTGCACGCCTGCTCTGATTTCGACGCACGTCGGCTGCAACTGGAGCACTCAAAACCAATGTCCAGCGGTCAACAAGGTCTGACCTCCCTAGTTGAGAGTTTGCCACTTCGTAGGTTATAACCCTACACTAGGCTCTAGTCCAGAGTTCCTTGAGACACTGTATCCAGCACGATCCAGCGATCCTGTCCATGACCGAGGTGAAGAAAAGGGCAGGGAAGGCTGGTCGGTATGCGTAACCGGCAAGGGTATTAGCATCAGCTACTGGATGTTATTTCAACGATGGAAAATGATGAGGGAGGGAGGCGGTAGAAAATGGATTTGCATTCAGACGTATATTTTATTTTATATTTGGAGGCCTCCATATAAGCCGAGATATAAATTGATAATAACCTCGCTCGTCGTAATGGTCACTGACACACACATTTTGTTACAAGCTTCCCCTCCTCTAATTCCCTCCTACACATAGGGCTCTCGGTGATTGTGACATGCAACTCAGGACCAAACAATTTAATAATGGCTTCATCCGCAATGCCCCTCAGCGTAACTTCGGATTTTGGTATGATCAGCGAGATTCCTTCCTTTAGGACAACAGGCAGAGACTGTTCCACTTTTTTTACTTTCGCGTTGAATAGATCCATCGCAAGTTGTTCCACGTCCCGTCAACAGATATCCAGGCTCAGCTGGCATCCACTTTTCGGACCAATTAGAACCATTACCCTGCTTCACTACTAGCGCTAGGTAATGTCTCACCAGACGAAGGGATAATATAAAGCCATAAATCACGCTGAAAATATATTTGGAAGTTCATTTGTGGTAAGATCTTAAATGCTATTATATAGCCCGTAAGTCATTGCGGTTCGAAATATTAGACTCTCTGCCAAACATCTTAAAGAACTCTTCCGGTGCAGTTATCTGCTTCGCAGCAGACGACTCAGAGGCTTTGTTGCACCAAAAAAAAAGGAAGAAAAAAAAAAGAAAAAAAGCCCCTTTTGCAACACGGGGATGAACAGAATGAAGGATATTCCTCTTCCATACCTTTGGAAACGGTTCCCTGTTGTCATTTGTTGTATTTGTCTTGGCCTGGTATCTACGAAGCAGAGCACAGCTCGTGTTTTGAATGTAAACTTGGCAATGGTCTTCGCCATTTCCTTCGCAATAACATCATCAAGCCCAGTACGAGTATGGAAGCTCCCGGAGCACATGCACTTATCCTTATCTTCACTGATGTTGTCTTTGAAGCCATATGCCTCAGGATCATCCAACACCTTTGAGAAGAACTTATGGACATCCGAGGGTCAGCCAGGGTGCATCTAACTCAGCAGTACGCTGCAAGGTACTTACGGCGTCGCTGACGTTGTTGATTCCTATCCAAGAAGTGAACAGAGTGTTAGACCCATGCCAAAATGTGTCCCTCGAGTACTTTGGCTGGAACAGATTTTTAACTTAGTAGGTGTAATTATCTGGAATCGAAGCACCACCAACGCCAGATATGCTTTTGTCGCAAGCGAAGATGTGCCCAACCAGAAAAGGGGGAGCGTTGGATGAGCGCCCGAGGCCGGACGCTAGCGACCTCCCCCACTTGTCACCAGCAAAGGCGTAATTGTGACTCCACCTACAAATTCATATAACCCTAACATACAATCCAATATCAACTTCCATTCCCAACTCGAATTCTGCTTCATCTTCAACCCAATTGTTTAACAGTAGCCATGGCGACCTCGGATACAAATGGTCTCAGTCAAGAGAACAAGGAAGACCATAGCACGGATCATGGACTCGCCAATCTCTCGCTCTCTTCGAAAACTATCCACGCCGATGATTACTTAAATGAGGGTACAGATGTTGCACCACCGATGCATGTCTCGACTACCTTCCGGTACGATCGAAATCCAGAGAACTTGAAAGCATGGAATGAACGCCAGGTACTTGTTCCTATCTAAAGTTCAAAATGGGTAAAGCAGCTGATTAAATATTCAAAGCCTGGAGAGAGATTCGATGGTCATATCTACTCTCGCTATACAGCACCAAACACCACACGCTTTGAAGCCATCCTCTCAGATATCCTCAAAGGTCCAACTCTGACCTACGGTTCCGGTCTGAGTGCTTTCCACGCCATGTTGGTCTTCCTCAACCCCAAGCAGATTTCCATCGGAGATGGATACCACGGCTGTCACGGCGTCATTGGCATCCACCAGAAACTCACGGGGCTCAAAAAGATTGCTCTGGACTGCCCGGCTGAAGAGCTCCAACCTGGTGATATCGTGCATGTCGAGACGCCGCTCAATCCTACTGGCACAGCGTACAACCTGAAAGCGTTTGCCGAGAAGGCTCATGCAAGGGGTGCTTTCCTCACAGTTGACGCTACGTTCGGACCACCACCTCTACAGGACCCGTTTCTCTGGGGAGCGGATATCGTCATGCACAGTGGTACAAAGTATGTTGGTGGACACTCGGATATGCTTTGTGGCATTCTGGCGGTGAACCCTAAGCGAGAAGGCTGGTTTGAGAAATTGTTTACCGAAAGGCAGTTTATTGGTAATGTCATGGGGAATATGGAGGGATGGTTGGGTATCCGGAGCGTGCGGACGTTGGAGGTTAGGGTCGAGAGACAGGCAGCCAACGCAGCGAAGTTGGTGGCTTGGTTGGATGACGCGCTGCATCCCGAGAAGGATGGCGAATCTAAGGACGGCGAAATCATCCGGAAGGTGGTGGCTAAGATTGAGCATGCTAGTCTACAGGCTGGGGATATCAAGGATGGTTGGTTGACCAAACAGATGCCGAATGGGTTTGGACCGGTCTTCTCTATCTCCTTGAAAGAGATGAACCTTGCTCGCCGACTACCGAGCACGCTGAAGCTTTTCCATCATGCTACTAGTTTAGGTGGTGTAGAGAGCTTGATTGAGTGGCGTTCAATGACTGATTCGAAGGTCGATACTACTTTGCTAAGAGTTAGTGTTGGACTTGAAGGATGGGAAGATCTGAAAGATGACTTGCTTCAGGGCTTCAAGGCTCTTGCGGCATAAAGGAATAATTGGTGACGGTTCTCTCGAGCACGCATTTATAATTCTGAAGAGTAGCTAGCCTTGCACTTTAGATAGCTCTGGGCTTTAGATTTGGCGTGAATGAGCAACTTTATGATCAAGTGATAACCACATGGTGGGCCAAGGCAGGTGAGGTATCTTCTGCGATTGATTTGGCACTATACAAATTCAAGTCTTATACTGTGGTATATGAATAACCCACCCCCCCCCCCCCCCAAAGAAAAGATCTCGCTAATCAAAACATGCTCCACAATCAACCAAGACCTCAGAATACCATTTGCTTGCTGCCATTCTGACCCGCCGTTTCGCTGCCTAGGGTCGCGGTACCCCACATTTCAGCTTCTGCCTCACCAACCCAACCCTATTAATCTCCTCAATAGCCTCCATCAAATTCTCAAAAGACTGCCTCGTATGCGGCAGCAACTTACTCGTAAACGCATCAAGCACAGCATGTAAACAGCCCATCTCATGTAATATATCAACAACCGTGGCATGGAACCCAGAAGATAAAGCGAAAGGTTTCAGCAACGGTGATTCGTAGACTGGATCAGAAGGCGAAGGATTGGTCGGACATGGTCTATATGGTGGAGATGATGGTTGGAGAGCTTGAGATTCTGAGATTACTGCAGTGAGGTGGTTCGTTGTGCAGAGCATATGCAGGAATACACCTGCGACGGAGAAGGTTTGAATTCCGCCGCGGAGACTAATCATTTGTCGAAGACCGTTGAGGTGAGTCTCTACTTCTTCGGGTTCGCCGATGATGCTCTGTTATTCGAGTTAGTTCGGCTCATCGCAAAGAGTGTTGATGAGCCTATGGGGTGAAGAGGACTACTTACGACGATGTGCGTCAGGAGCAAAACAGCGGACAGCGTCTCGTCACTCATTGCTTGAGCAGGATTACGCAAAGATTCATTCAGCACTCGGATTGTCTGAGCTTTGTAAAAGAGAGACTCGACTGTATCCCTACAGCCATGAAGTCCAGCGTCATGAACTGAGGCCACGTACAGCGTCGTGTTGAAGAGAATGGGATTGGCAATGGCTGCTGATAACCATGTAGGATTGGTACAGTACTGTGAGTGGATCCGGGTTGGGAAGAGTGCTAAAGTCGTTGTCCCTTCTCAGCGTTAGCTTTCCAGATGTTCCTCTAGACTTCTTCCAGACATACAATGATGCATCAGTGCGTGGACACGCGGAGTGCTTTTTGCAGGGAGCACTGAGAACGGGTCGACTCTCCCAGCCATGAGCACTGCATCCGACATGACAGGGTTGCAATCGCTGACATTGGAGGAAAGACTCGGGAGATTACCACAGATTCTGCATACGCCAAAGACTGAATCGAGCAGCAGATTCGTGAATGCTGGAGTCTCGGAGTTAGTCAAGATCATTTGCGACTTAGGAAACTGTCATACCTGCATGATGGCAAGGACATGTACAACACCCAGGTTTTTGAGCAGAATTCTGTGAGCAAATCAAATCACTGTCCGAATTTGTATGTTCACTCGAGATATCAGACGTATCCGGTGATTCCGTCAAAGCTCGAAATGACTGCTCGTGGGGTGCAGCTTCTGTCGGCTTGCTTGCTGCGAACCGCACTGTCACCCTGGGCTCCCCTTTTTTGCTCGGTTTCTGACACTCATAATCACAACTTGTGATATTCTTGAAATGGACTTGACACCTTCTGCAGACTGGCTTTTGTTCATCGCACTAGACCCAATCAGCAAAGGTACTTTGTGATGAGGAGAAGATGAGCTCCAACCTTCACTTTCCTGACTTTGCAAGACTTGCAGCCAGTTGTCGACTTTTTGTGTGCTCTCTGTGGCACGGGATTGGAGTGGATGTACATGGTGTGATCCATAATGAGGGTCTTGCAAAATAAACAACGACAGGTCTGGTTTGTTCTTGCACTCGACGGGTGTTCGGATTCGGGTGTGTTGTTCGAAGCCGTTGATGCAGTGTTAGATATATCAGCACTAGCCTCATTCGAGCCAAACAACCTTGTCGTAGATCAAGATAGATGATTGGGTACTATTTTTCTGTCTAGTATAGTGATGATGTGGATGTTTTCCGGATTTCTTGAATACGAATTAACTTGGATCATTTCAGAGCGACCCGCGATTCGTCTATGTGAGAGCTCTGGTTCGGCATTGGTGTGAGAGTGAGGTGCGTGTTGAAACCATTCCTTGACCTCTACTGTAATATTGCAAGCCACTGTAGAACGTCTTGAGATTGTGAAAATTTCTAGGATCTGGTGAGGAGATGAAAGCTGTCCACGAGCGGTTGATGCACTCGCACTTTAAATGTGATGATTGTGCACTTTGCAGTTTAACTATTGTTTACTGACAATCAGATATGATTCAACAACATCAACCCTCGTTCTCGCCTTAATCGCTATGCAGCAGCAGATCAGTCTTGTTCAAACATGGATCCAATCGCCTTCACTTTGATTTAGAACTACCATCTTCGTGAATGTGTGCACTATAGACTTTTTTCTCCTCTTCTGTGAGGTAGGTCACGAAATGACAGGGAGGGGATCGTCTGGATCTGTGGAAGATCGGTGTTTGTAAAACCCCCTGTTATTAATCAGTTCAGATGCTATGCCCGGTAGCTTTTATGCCTTGTTTAGACTCCTTGAAGATTGCTTACTTGATTCTCTTTTATTTTTATTTCGGGATTCTATATTTCTGAGCATTAAAGTGCGTTCATGGAAAGAGGAAGAATGACCTACTGCTACTTCAGCGCTGTTTCCTGCCGCTTGTACAGCTGCAGCAAATTTTGAACCGCTGGCCCGTTCAACGTCGACAATTGTAACACCGCCGGTCAATGTGATGAATCGCCTTGAACATAACCATAAACCCTGCTGAACATAGCTATCGAGGTAGCTGAGCTATCTGGGGAAAAGTAAGATGTTATTGATACAATTATTGCTATCGAGTTGAAATGCACAATGTGAATTAACGGCCGGCTCGAAGTTTACGGTAGAACTAGAGCAGAGGTATTTGAGCTTATAAGCCTTGGATCTTGCAGATCGTTTCAAAGATGATATGAGGGGTCACTTGACTTGCTGCATTTCGGTGCTATGAATAGTATCGAATGGAAAGTGTGTATCTTCTCACAGCGCCACTGACATTCGAACCGACCAATGCCTCGAAGGAGGTGTTGTTGTGGCGTTTAAGGGGGTGTCACAGCTGAAGGCAATCAATTCTATCAGTGGACGGCCGCATGCATGTATCAATGTGACTACATACGATCATGTACATATATGTTGTGATAGGATAGGGCAGCCTTGAATCTGTTGGCAGACCACGAGGCTGAGGTTCTACAGTAAGGTAACTTACTGTACGCCCTTCCGGATCCTCCACCTACCTACCTAGGTACCCAGCTACCTTCCCACGCGTGCCGCCGCTCATAAATTTGAATGGGTAATGTGAGGGAGAGTGGGCCAGACTACTATCCTTCTGTAGGTAGCTTTTTATCCATCGACGGACACGAAAACTTAGAATGTGCAGGACTCTGGGTATGCGATAGACTCGTAGGTAGACAGAGCTTTGACCTCAGCTATCAACTCCGGGTTCTTCTTCTTCTCTGTAATCACGTACAGAATGCGCAGGTTATTTAGTCCTTCCGCGATCGTATCGATGGTGCGCTCAGTAGCTTGATTGATATCGCGGGTCAGCCACTTAATGGTAAGGATGACTTCTTCGCGGATATGCCTTTCCTGGTTAAGGCTAGGGCGAAATACCGAATTCTTCTTGAAGGCTTCGTCAATCTCTTGAGCTGGGGGATTGTCTCTGTACCTCATAAGCTCAGGGCGAGCTATAGGATTGAGTCTACCGAATGAAGTCGCTGTAAAAGATGTACTGCTACTGTTTGAGCCGAATTGAAGACGGTCAGTCCGAGTAGTGCGCATAGACAGTGCTTCCTCTTCAATTAATGTGTCGATTTCCCGTTCGACTCGAAGTATGCCTTCTATCCCAGCGTATATGTCGTCAAAAGACCGCATGTTCTCAGTGTCGAACGTACTTCCATCTTTCACGAAGCTCCGGCTTTCCGCCTGAGATGCTTAGGCAAGGCCGCTAGAAACTTGGTAGTCATTTGGCGTTCCGTGATGATTTTCTTCCGCATACAGGCTCGACCAACTTCCCTAAAAGCTCTGAGGAATTGGCGAGATTGAGACTCAGAGGCATCTTCCGCTATATGCCTAAAGTCCCCAGATATTTTCTCCAGGTTTTGAAGAGTATGGCGGTACTGTTCGGGGTCGAACGTTCTGTACTCTCTCATAACTTCTTCAACTAACTCTTGATAGGTGCCATCAAGGAAGTCAGGGAGCCACTAGATGTTTCGGCCCACTTCAAGAGTGCAGTAGTCTACGACGTACTGTTTCTTTTCCGTGTCATCTGTAATACCTCGAGCAGTGAAGAGTTGTTTCAAGGTCTTGAAGAAGTTGATAGTATTATTACCGATAAAGTATAAGCAGCTAGATAGAGGTGCCCGAGGTCGGTATGGCCACCACGAACTGAGGAGGTGCCTTTGTAGAGTCCATAGCGAGTCATGCGGCTTGAGATACAGGCTGTTGAGGTACCGCACTACTAGTAGTAGACATGTAGTAGTGGTTGTTTAGAGCTTCGTTCGTTCCGTGTGGTATATAGACTTCGGCTGGCTTGTACTGTGCTGACGCAGGTCGTACCGATCGGAAAGCTTGAGTGGGAGCGACTTGAGCTTGAAGTAGCACTGCGTAGCCTGAGGGTGTATAGGCTGAGTAGGTGCTATGTAAGTTGGTAGGGTTTAAGAGGCGACTCGAGCTCTTGTACCGGAGCTCTCTGGCTGTCCACTACCTTGATTGTAGTTAAACAACTGGTGGCATATTCAAGAGGGGTACTGTACTTTATACTACAGTAGCTCCAGTGGTGAGGCAATGTTGACCATAGAATAACATCGAATTCTCTGACTCTCCCCCGCAAAATTCTATATCTAGCGAGGGAAAATACTACGCTGGACGAGACCCACCTGAAACTCCCTTTCGTACTAGCGGGTACTTCCGTACCTCAGTATCATGGCCCCGTGCTCGCTGGCTGTTCCACCTAGAAGTTCCTTTGCAGAGCAATCGTTCTATCTTTTTATTCAGAGTTCAAATTGATCGCCCGCGTTTCTTGACTTGTCAAGTTGTCATCGGGCGGGCGCGCGGGCACACACACGCTCCCCCCCCCCTCTCTCTCTCTCACCCCTCCCCTCCCTTACCTGCCCTCGCTCTCTCGTGACACATCCACATGCCAGATACACCTCCGACCAAGTATATATGGAGTGGCTTTTCCATCCGATGCGGCTGCTGCTGCACCGACCGCCCTCTCCTCACGGCATATCAAGTAGAATGATGTCCTCAGGATTCACTACTTTAGATAATGCAGCCAAGATTGAGGAAGAGACGATGCCAACCTACGGCGTGTACTACCCAGTTCACTTTGGAGAGCTCTTCAAGTCTAGGTATGAAGTTCTCAGTAAACTAGGCTATGGCGCGAACTCGACCGTTTGGTTCTGCTGGGATCTAGACCAGGTCGGTAAATCATCCTTTGGAGGCCCATCGTCCTAATTCATGGCCACAGCACAAATATGCGGCCCTCAAGGTCTACCGTTATTGTTCTCACGGCCCAAAAAAACTCGAGGTACTCAAATATCTCGCTGCCGTGAAGTCCGAACATAGTGGTAAGGCATATGTCCGGACTATGATTGACTCTTTCGTCGTAAATAGTCCAGTAGGAGAGCATCATTGCTTGGTACATGAGCCGCTGCCCCTGAACCTTCTCGAGCTACAAGCCATATTGCCCAGGAAACGCTTGAGCCTGGATCTATTAAAACAGACCCTTAAGCAATTACTCCTTGCTCTCGATTACTTACATACCGACGCTCGAGTCATTCACACAGGTCAATAACTTATTAGCCAATTCGGAAGCAAGAGTGCTAAATACAATTCAGATATTCAAGCTCGGAACATATTACTTGGGACTCTTGATCAATCTGTGTATGAAGACATGGATGCTGCCGAGGTACAAGAGCCAAGCCCACGGAAAGTCAACGGCGATACTATTATCTATCGATCTCGACGTTTCGAGCTAAGGAAGGATTTGCTGATTGGGGTCTGCCTGTCCTCTGCGACTTAGGAGAAGCCAGAATTGGCACCAAGCATAAGGGCGTTATTCAACCAAACAGCTTTCGATCACCAGAGGTCATTTTAGGTATGGAATGGGATTGCAAAGTGGATATATGGAATGCGACAGTAATGGTACGTATTTTATGGGTACTTTTTGACCTACCTACTATCTAGGGAAGGTTGGGCTGTGCTCACAGCATTTTAGGCATGGCATCTATTCGAAGATGACCACCTCTTCGACGGCAGGATTCTTGGGAAACATTCGGACGCCCAACTTTTGGCCGAGATAGCGTCTGTTCTTGGCCCGCCACCAAAAGAATTCCTTGAACGGAGTCAAGATAGCTTGAAATATTGGGATGCAGAAGGTAAACGAACCGAGACTTGCTTCTAATGGAAATTCTCCACTGATCAATGCTGATTTTGGTAGGAAAGTGGAAAGGCACACAAGATACAGAGATCAAGCCGAATCCTTTTGACGACTGCGAGGAGGGCAAAGATTATGAGCTGTTTGTAAATTTCTTCAGAAGAATGTTGGCATGGGATCCGAAAGAGAGATCAACAGCAGGCAAGTTGCTGCAAGATCAGTTTTTGAAGATATAGTGGTGCTCAAATGAATCTTTTTGCCGGCAATGATGAAAATCATGCGGGTAATGTCCCAGTGGCCATCCCGCGGGCGATAATTCTTCATAGGACAGATGAAGCTATTCTGGGCAGGAGAGGGCTCTGTCTTTAGTAACCAAATTTGACAAGGCTGCCCGCAGACCCAGATAGCACAGAGATTCAGCAGAATCGTCGCAATGTAGGCTGGCTCCCTGCGCCCCGAGACAGTTGAGAAAATCGTTGCGAAGTATGTCGCTGACATCTCGACAGTTCCAAGTCGTTGATGCAGCGTGAGAAATGTCAGCACTAGCCTTATTAAAGCCGATAACCCTTGTTGTAGATCTGGATTAATGATTGGCTATTTCGTAATTTTTTGAATCGCTCGGGCTCTGCAATCTAGGGCTGAGATCTTGCTAGCTATGGTTGGTATATGGAATCATTACTTACAACGACCGCCCAGGCTAGGCTTCCTTGAACCTGACGTGAGAAGCTCAGCCCCAAATCCGATGAGCATGTCAGTAACAAGGATGCCCTGGGATACTTTCCAATGAAACATGATGCAGACTTCGGATTGCAACAAGTCCACTACTTAGTTAATCATCGGCTTCGGGAGCTAATGCAGAGTTCGGGATCAGAATTCAGGGTGTTGTCAAACTTCCTCCTTGCCGGGGTGAGCTAACTACACTTAGTTTGAACCTCTACAATATCTACCAATCAAGCCAGCTCAGCCGTAGAACTAGATCTGAGTTGGTATGAAACAAAATAATAAATTCTCAATCTTGACGTCTGTGGAGCCTTACTCCGAAAGCACACCATCTGGACATGATTGTTCGTTGGCCCGCTAAGCGACCTGTATCCGAGATGTGATGGACACTTAAAGAATGGCTATCTTCCCATGGTCCCTACTTGATCTAAACACAATAAGGGACTTGTCAATACATTTCTCAATTTTCTCACAAACCGTCTCAACTTTCTTTTCCGAAGTCACAACCAACGCCATGTCCAAACCAACAATCGTCTTCTGCCATGGGGCATGGCATACGCCCAGCTTTTTCGACAAAGTCATCACCATTCTCGAGCAACTTGACTACAAGTGCGTTACATTCGAATTTCCAGGTACTGGAAATGTACCTCCCGTGAAGACTCTGGACGAGGATATTGCAGCTGTGAGGGCAGTTGTTTTGAAGGAAATTGATGGTGGAACCGATGTGATTGTTTCAGCTCACAGGTTAGTACTTTCCCTTCATTAATTTCCCAATACCTTAGGGTCCGAGTCCAGGCATCAGTGCCTTGGGATCACAGATCATAGATCCTGAGATTTTGATTAAAGCCAGTCCTAAAGTCTCAAATATAGCTGGGGAGGTGTTCCTGCATGTAGTGCTCTGGATGGTCTGAGCAAAGGGGAAAGACAGCGAGATGGGAAGCCTGGAGGAGTTGTGAAACTGGCTCTTGTGACATCATTCATCCTCCCAGAGGAAACCAGTATTTCGGATGTCTTGGGCGGTCCTCTAGATGTGTGGGTTCCCGATGCTGTTAGTACAAATGCTGGACACATCACTGGGGTAGACATTGCTGACACTCCCGAAGGATGGAAACCTCAAGTTCTCAGACGATGTCAACAAAGAGGTGTTCTACCACGATCTTCCATCCGATGAGGCCGATGACTGGGTATCTAAACTGAAAGTCCAGTCACTTGCAACCTTCATGACGAAGACCAAAGCAGCGGCCTGGAAGAAGATTCCCACTTCATATCTGATTTGTGAGAATGATCGACCAATACCTCTTGCACTGCAAGAATCAATGATCGCAAAAGTCAAGGAGCAAGGTGGAGAGATTGAGACCGAACGACTGTTCGTGTCTCACAGCCCTCATCTGGCAATGCCTGAGAAAGTGGCTGGGTTTTTGAGAAGGGCCGCAGGCGAAAACTGGAAGGGGGATTTGTAGTTGAACGTCCGGTCCGATTTAGTCACAACCGACGAGAGTGATGTAATTGGGACAGCAGAGACGAAGATTCAAGAGACAGAGATAAAATCCAGAGCTTCAGTTGTTTGCATTTGATGTTCAACACCCAGAATCTCAGCTTGAGTTCGAGTGATTTGACAAATTTTAGACATTCTCATGGTCAAATGCAGAGGTTTATTGCCAAGGCCACGTTGAAGAGATAATTATAGTGAAACTTGAGCGTACGTGTAGTTGTAGATGTTCTAGAATTGCTCCATCAAATGGAAATGGGAGGAAAGCTTGGCGTGTCGCAGGTCGGCTGATGCCCGTCATATGGCGGAGTCGGCCAAACATCTCCTGATCTTCTTCATCCTCAACACCTCTTCACACCACTATGATGCCATGCTGACGGTTTGCGATAAAGACAGTCAATGACCTGCTGGGATAAAACGCAATGTTCCTATGTCCCCCAAATCCATTCAGCAGACCTGCTGTAGTTCTACAACCATCACATTTTCTGTTCTTCGAACCTTGAAGGCTGGAGTGCAATTGCAAAGACATGATATTCCACCCTTTAAATCAAGCTTACTCTTCTAGAGTATTAAATCAACAATTGTCACGGGAGGAGACTTTGTATTCGCTGTGCAGTACCTAGAGTTCATCTCAAAAGGAATTTTGCTACCTTACATTTACTTTACTTCTCCCCACTGCATTGGCTGGTCGCGAGGATACAGGCACAAGGTACACGCATTTCTCGGATGTTAAAACATCACCTCATTTTTGCGGATGAGGGGAACTCCATTTCCCCGGATTGAGACCTGCTCGGTAATGTCTTCCTCTACCAGATCGTATATAAGATGATCTGATCTAGAATTGTCCTTTTTTTTTTAGTTCCTGTCCATTCTTTTCAATTCTCGATATCTTGGAATATTCATTTTTAAATCAACATGCCATACGATATCAGTATCAAGAAAGTTGCTTTTGCAGGTGTGAGTGACTTCGTCTTAGGAGGTTTCGATATTCGACTCTAATGTCTCAAAGGCTTCAGGTAACCTAGGCTCTGCGATTCTCAAAGAACTTCTTGAATCCAAGCTCTTCGACATCACGGTCTTGACTCGAAAATCTAGCAGCCACACATTTCCCTCGGAAGTCAAGGTTGTCAAAGTCAACTACGAAGATCTCGACTCCTTGACCACAGCTCTGTCAGGACAAGATGCGCTTGTATCGACCCTGGCAAACTCGGCTATTGCCTATCAGAAAGTTCTCATTGATGCTGCAGTCAAAGCTGGAGTGAAGAGAGTCATTCCTTCCGAATTCGGTTGTGATCTCAAGAACTCTCAAACTAGGATGCTTCCCGTCTATGCTGACAAGGTGGCGATTGAAGAGTACTTAGACGCGTTGGCCTTGAAAGGAGTTCTCAGCTACACCCTACTCTACAATGGTCCCTGCCTTGACTGGGGCCTGCGAAACGGACTGTACCTCAATTTCAAAGAACGAAAGGTAGAGATCTACGATAGTGGAGACCAACTATTCAGCACCAGTCGTCTATGCACTGTCGGCAAGGCAGTGAGGAGGATTCTCACCCATCCTAGGGAGACCTCTGATCGAGCTGTCTGGGTGAAGGACATCGATGTGTCCCAAAACCAGCTGTTGAAGCTTGCTAAAGCTCTGACTCCTGGGAAGGAGTGGGAAGTGAAGCAAGTGGACACCGCGACTTTGGAGAAGGAATCTCTAGCACAGCTTCAGAAGAACGAAGTTGGTCCGTCAACCATGCTGGGATTCTTGAAAAGAGCCATCTTCGCGCCTGGGTATGGCAACAAGTTCGAACATGTGCACAATAGGTCAGTATTACGTGCTCTTTGATATCTATATTTTCTCGGAAGCATCCCCGACCCCCTCCAAAACATAGTTTTGTTCACATGCTGATACATTTTGAAGTGTCCTGGGCATCACTGGCATTTCCGAAAAAGACGTCGAGGAGCTTGTGGCAAGCATTTTCGGGAGGAACGCGTAGGATATCTCGTTATCAGCCGGGTTACATCTCTTTCATAGGCCGATTTAGGTGAAAGAAAACAAATTGACCTCACTTGGGAGTTTCAATGTCCAGTTACTTCGCACCCTTGAAGCCGGGTAGAGGCCGTGAAATTATGTTCTTTGTTTGCTACGATAAGCGCTTATTATAGCCTTTTGGAATGTACCCCGCTCTGCATAGAACAAAAGAGTATGGTTTGCTTTCCGCATTAAATCTCGAAGTTCGGATGTTCTTTGTTGATATCTCGCTTGCGGTTGCACGAACAGTTTTGAGGTAAAGCTTCGAGTCTCCTCACTCGAACGCCCTTCCTTCGACGGCCTCGGAGGATGCAAGATGGATTCACCTAAAAAACCATTTCGACACTTTCCATTCCAATCAAATTAATCGACTATTTAATTGTCAACTCGTGCTATGGAGATCTCAATCCCACCAATTGCAAGCCTGCCACCACCTCGCTTTGCAGCCAACTACGAAAGCAGAGACCTGCCCAGCGTTCCAACCCGCAATCCGCGACGAAGCCAAATATGGAACGACGTTACAAGAACATGGGAAACCGTGATTGCAGAATCCCCCAGTTCCTCGCCGCATAACGTTGGCAACTCTACCATCCAACCAACACCAACACCACCACGATCACCCACTTTCCAACTACTGCCCTCGCCACGATCGCTAGCTTTTCGGCAGCAGGCTCCATCACCAACACCACCGATGACGAAATCCTCCCAGAAAATTCTTCAGCTCACTGGTTTCGATCCTAGATTTGAGAGGGTTCTCCCGCTTGAGCACCAACAGCTATCGCCAAGCCTGCCAACCCGCCCTCAACTTCCACACTCACCTATAAGGAGTATATCTTCGAATAGCTCAGGAAGTTTCTATAGTCAAGCCGAGGTTAGTTTCAGATCTGAACACGCAGGGTCTCCCAAGGATTCGAGCGTATCACTCGCACAGTCTTCGAACTCTGAAGGCGAGTACTTAACTTCATCAATTTACAACACATCTGAGCATAGTTCGACAATTTCGCAGACATCTAAACAAAAGATGAAGACGAGATCAAACAACGAGAAATTAGCACCACCTCCTGCACCAAAACCAGAAATAGCACCTCAAGTCCAGCCGCAACCAGGAGAAGAGCCATTACCACTCCCCCGCTTCCCAACCAGCTCCCAAAAATCCAGAGACTCAAACGAAATAATTACACTCCCCGAAATCCTCGCTCAAGAACAACTTCCCTACGAGAAAGGATTCGAGAAAGACACCAGAAGCACCTACAAACACACCATGCCCCTAACCCCATCACTTGTCCCCTCAGCTCTAACCATGAAACCCAAACATCCCAATCTCATTACCAATGCCGTTCCAAAAGCCAAAGAAGGAGCAAAACCAAAACACATAACCGTCGTAGGAAAGAAGACGCCCTCCCTCTTCCGCTCCGCAATAGATTCTCTAGAATGGGGCATCTACGATCCCAGCACCCCGAGCCCAAACTCCAATTCCCCGAGCAGGAGTAGATATCCAACTACACCCGTAAGTCCCATGTTCAGCATGGAAAGCGACCACCTCACCCTCTCCCCACCCCTCGGCTCCTCCTTCCCCTCTTCCCTAGAGACACCCAAGACACGGAGAAGGCGCTTCGGATCCGGTTCTAAACATCCTCTGAAAAGCCCCTTTCCATTCACTAAAACTGCACGAGAAAGTGCTACGGCCGAGGAGGACGAAGAACTCGACTCTATGCCCTCGCCCTCCACATCACGCACCTTCAAGCGCAGAGTAACAAGCACGCTCAAACACCTCTCCCCGACGTCGCCTTCGTCATCGGGGGACAGTAAGTCGAGTCCACCGAGTAGTAGGAAATTTGTTATCGCGAATGGAGCGAGGAGGGTGGATGGGCCGGCTACGCCTGTGCCGCCGAAACATGGGTTTATGGAGGGGGTGATGAGGGGGAAGGAGGTGCTTGGGATGGTAGTGGGGATGGGCGGCGGTGGTGGTGGGGGGATGACGAGGGAGGAGAAGAGGAGGGAGAGCTTGAAGAAGAGGATTGTGGTTGTGAGGATTACAGATCAGAGTCCTGGTATGTTTGAGTGCGTATGATAGATGAGGAGATGCTGACTGTTTGCGTAGATGGTAGAGTTGCTGAATGGCTTTGATTTTATACTGGGAACTGGTCTGGGGAAGGGGCTTGTTGTAAGAATGGTTCGAGATGTGAGAAGGAGACACTTGCTAGTAGATCGGGTCTTGGGTTATAGATTCCAATTCTAATATTCCTAACGTAACTAGTACTACCATTTTGTATGAGTACCAATGAACTCTAAAAATCATGCATTTTCCCACATTCCGCAGCCTTCAAGCCTCCCCAAATGACTAGAAACTTCCTACCCAAGGATTATAATTCGAGCACCCGTTCGCTAAAGTCGTCGAAGCCGTAATAGCCTTTCCAGTGCCACTTCCAGTTGTAACACCACCCCTCACAACACTGAACTTGGGGGCACCAGTCTGTCCATTAAACCGCTGACTCCAGTGATTAATTCCTGCGTTGCCACTATACGTGGTAACAGGATTATTGCCAATCTGGACATGGACCTCCGCAGCCGATTTGAGCAGCGCGCTGAAGAACACCCCATCCTCGACTACAGCGTTGGGAGAGAGTTCCTGCTGGCCTTGATCGGCATTGTTGCCTACTACGCCACAGGTATTTCCTGCTGCCGCTGGATGTGTGCGGTACCAGTATTGCATCTGATCGCGCGTGATATCGAATTGCGAGCCTTTGAACTTGGCGATGTAGTATGGCAGGAAATCGAGCCAGCTCTCATGCGATTGTCCATCGACGTAGACCTCAGCTCCCGAGGCAATCTCACTCCCGAATCGAACAGGTCCGACGTACATTGATTCGCCAAAATCGTTCCAGGTAACGATTCTATTGTTGATGCCGTTAGCGAATCATCTTAAGGGAAGCGCGAGAAGACTTACTGCACGAATTCGGGATTAACTTGAAGGGTTTGAGCCCAGCGATCGGCCCATAGATCGTCTCCTCTCCAAACCCATTTCTTACCGCCATTAGTCGAATGGAAGAACCAAGGTGAAACACCCATCATATAACTCTTTCCTCCAATAGCACCTTTCCAGGCGAAATCACTGTCTGTGGTCTTGTTGCTCGCTCCGTTAGGCCACATCTCCCAGCTGAAAGCTCCTTGGACGTTGTTCAGATGCGAAGCGAAGTTTTGAGGACCAAGACTCGACCAGTCGGGTACGAAATAGAGTCCTCCTACAGCAGAGCGGATAGGGCCCCCTTCGGCCCATTGATTAATATCGTCCACTCCCTCAAATGTCGAGACGAATGGAACGCCGCTGTAGCGGAAATAGGCCGGACTGTTTTTATACTGGTTCAGGTATGATACAACGGAGTTTGATCCAGTCGAAGGCCATCTCTGTCGTTGTGTTAACTTTGCTTCATTTTAAAAATGCCTATTGCTCAATTGTCTTCTCTGAGGACGGGAGCCTTTGAACAACTTAAATAAAACAAAAGAAACGGCACTAACCTGACCACCACCCAAATAATCAAAAGCAAAGAACAGCTTAAACCCACTCCCCGCAGCTTCAGCAGCAGCAAAGGCATTCGCAACCTGACCAGGGATGTTCCCATCCGGATAAGCGATGTTCAGAACGAAGGCATCGATGCCAGTATTCCTTGCGAGTTGGATATCCTGTGCCCAGGTGGCTTGGGTGTGAGCCGCTGTGTTACCGACCACGACGTGGGCGAAGACTGCTTTTTGGGCTGAGACGGCTTGAGAGAGGAGCCCGAGGGTCACGGCGGAGAGTTGGAAGAGAAACCTCATGGTGATTGAGGGATGACTTGTGACTTGCTGGTGGCTGTGAGGAAGTGAGGGCGATACTTGAGAGGAAGTGACGATCGTCTTATATCCTCCTCGACATAGAGGAGGCTGTCCCGATTACAAGGATTACTTGTGATCGGATGAATCCTGAACGTGTGGAAAAGACCTCGATGTATGGAAACACAGGGCTTAGGAAAGGGGTGCAACCGGAAATGGACAATGATGAAGGAGTCCGATCTTTGATCATCCCTAGTTCACTAACTATGATGCCATGAAGGAAAACCCACCATGACCCTTCAGACCCCAAGTAGCGTAATTAAGAAGCGCCAATTTAACACTCACCGACAAGGACATCCAATAAAAGGATTAAAACGAGTTCAAGCAACTAAGAGCACGTAGACTAAGTGAGGAAGTGTCAAATCATCCCCCAGCTCGGGGGCCGGCTAGGCCCGTAGCGCTCGCGTTTGTCAGGAACCCGCAGGGGAAGATCTACGGCTCAGCCTTCAAAAATCTGCACCTCGGTTTAAGCGACGGCAATACAAGAGAACGAGCTCAGCCTCGATCACCCAAATGACAAAATCTCATTCGCTCCTGTGTCTCTGTCAGCAAGGGGCATCCAGCGACAAGTGGGGAGCGATGCCGTTTTCGCTACATGTTCCGGTACCTTGATCCTAAATTTAGATATTCCGACATGGAGAGTGGGACAGTGAGAGAGGCACAGGTTCGTGTTCGAAGAGCTAATGTTGATGAGTGATGACTTTGCAGCATTTTCGATATATGTCGGGGCAAAAAGTCTGACGATGTCCGGTCTCTCATAAGCGGTGGGGTGTCGTGGATCATGACACATGGAAACTTTTGAATAGAAGACTGTCAAAATGTCAATTGTGAGCAAGCAGCTAATTACTGCTGAAATAGGCTTTCAGGTGAGACTCGTGCCCAACCTGGGAATTCAATGGAGAACGAGGATGCGGGTGCAACAGATGCAGCCGTGGGGTCTGAAAACCATGAACGGGATGGTAAGTCAAATGTGGATGTCATGAGCTATACTTCTTACCTATTCTGGAAACCGGTGTTGGTGAGATTGCCATACTGAGGTGGTTACACTGTCAGTCATGATGAGGCACTTTGTCCGAGATAAAGGTAATGCCGTAATCTAATCCATGAATTCATCCTAATTTTGTTTCGTGATCCCACAGTAAAAGGTGTTGCCGATCAAGCCTAATGTCATATCTACAATTGCAATCTGAATGTTGCAACCTCGAAAGGCCTTAATGTGATTTCAATCTTGCCCTTCTCAACCTTGAATTCCTCCTCGTCGTCCTCCAAGATGTTGGTCTTCCAGACCTTCTTCACATCCAGAGATGTCTCGATAGTGCCCTTGCTTGTTCCTCCCAGACTGTCGTAAATGCGCAAGATCACACTCTTACCCTTGCGTTTTGCGAGTTCACCTCTGCTGACATCCTCATCATCCTCGCCTCTCTTGACACAGTCCAGAATCAGGGATGGGTTGCCAGTGAGCTTGATAGGACTGCTGAATGCTGAGGCTTCAAGAGCCTTGGAAGATTGAGTAAGCTTCAATGGATTGTTGAAGTTGTATGCGGTGCGGACAGTGGTGGAGCCAAGGTCGCCTTGATGAGGGAGAATAGCCCAGCGAATATGATGGCGTCCCATGTCTGCATGTGCATCTGGTGCCTTAGGAGCACGGAGCAGTGACAGACGCATCAAGCTACCGCAGGTAGCGAAACCATATTTGCTATCGTTCAAGATAGAGACACCATAGCCATGCTCAGAAAGATCTGCAAACTTGTGGCAGCAGACCTCAAACTTTGCCATGTCCCAGCTAGTGAAGGTCAGCAATACTCTCATTAAAAAAAGAACTATGTAGACTCACGTAGTATTGTAATGGGTTGGTCTCCGGACAATACCATACTGAGTCTCGTATGAAGCCTCGGTATTTCGGACGTCGACAGGGAATTCGACCTTCAAAAATTTCATATCTTCTCGCCACTCTACCTCGCTGTGCATCTCAACGTATGACTGTTGACCCTTGAAAGCAGCTGAAAGTGTAATATAGGTTTTCGCCCAACTCTTCTCGCTAATCTTCGTCTCGGTCATGACACTGACTTGATGAGCATCTTGTTGAACGATCTTGGTAACACCAGAGGTCAACTCCTTGCGAGAGTCTAAGTGGTAGACTTCGACATCCCAGGCTTGCCAGTAGAGAGGCTTGTCGTCGAATATGACGAGTTGATTGCCTTTCTTTCCCTTCGCAATCACTTCCCTCTCAGCCTTGAGATCGTAAAGCGAAGTGATGCAGCCACCATCGACCTGTACTCGAAGTTGGTCGTTTTGCAGGACAAACACTCCACTCTTGACTTCCTTGACGGATACTTCTGGAGTTTCAGCAATCTTGAAAGTCTTGATGTTCAGCAACTGCCCATCACCGCAAGCAACACCGGCCTGGCCATCGCCGATGGAGATGACTTCTCGGCGGTGCCATGGCATGGTGTTCAAGGCGACCAAGTTGTCTTTGGATTTGGCCTTTTCAACGCTTTGAACGCCGAGAAGCTCTTCTAATTCCTTCAAAATATTCTCACCCGTCTCGAAGACTTTCGCGTAAAGCTAAATTGATGTTAGCATTTGACTGAACTAAATTGCTTCTAACTTACCTCATCACTGTCATCATAACACATCTCGATAGAACTGCCAGGTAGACAATCGTGGAACTGGCACAAGAGAACGGCTTCCCACATATCGTCAATCTTTTCCTTAGGATAACTGTATCCTGATTTGATGCTTGCAAGAGTCGCCAGCAACTCGACGTTGCGGAGCATGATCTCGGACTTTCGGTTGTTGCGCTTGTTGTTCGCTTGAGTGGTGTAGGTACCTCGGTGCAGTTCAAAGTACAGCTCACCATACCAAGTCACGAAGTCCAGACCGCCCTCAACCTTCTTCTCAAGACGATCGAAGAAGTCCTCTACAGAGTCACCCATGTGAACTCTAGGCAGCATTCCAACAGTGTCGCTCATTCCACGACATCTGCGGAGCTTCTCCAAATGCTGCCAGGTTGGCCCGCCGCCACCATCACCCTTACCGAAGACGAGAAGTGAGGTCTCATCCTGGTCCATGGATTTGTGTTGAGTTACGGATCTCTTCACATCCCCAAAATTTGCCTCGGCAGTGTACGTCTCGGAAGGAGCCATATGGCAAATTACTTGACTTCCATCAAGAGATACCCAGTTGAATGTTGTGTGAGGAAACTTGTTGATGTTGTTCCAGCTTAGCTTCTGGGTGAAGAAGCGAGTCATACCTGCCAATCTGCAGAGCTGTGGAAGTTGACTGGAGTATCCAAAGGTGTCGGGCAGCCAAAAGGTACGGCATCTTTCCCCAAAGTTGCTTTCGAAAAATCTTTGGCCGTACACAAATTGACGGACAAGTGATTCGCCACTCGGCATGTTAGTGTCATGCTCGACCCAACTACCTCCAACAGGCTGGAATCGACCTTTCTTGACCTTCTCCTTGACACGATCAAAGACGTAGGGATAGTACTGCTTCAGCCATTTGTATTGTTGGGCTTGCGAGACGCTGAATCTGTGTTCAGGATAACGGTCCATCAAATCGCACTGATTTGACCATGATCTTGCGACTTTCCTCTTAGTCTCTGCCCATGGCCAGAGCCAGCAAGTATCAATGTGGCAGTGGCCGATGCCGTAAACAATGGGCTGAGTTCCAGTATCGTATACCTTGGATGAGCTGACATTTTTGCCTAGATATTCCTCTGCGATTTTGCGACCCTTGATGATAGAGTCCTGGTTTCCCAGCTCGAAAGCTTCAATAATCGCGGTAGCCACCTTCAAAGCTTTATGTTGCTCCCACGAATCGGTTGGAAACTCTCTCGCAGCATCTCCAATAATCCAGATATCAATCCACAATTGGCGAGCTTCGGAATTCACAGCCACGATGTCTGCTTTGCTGAGCTGGAAGTATTTGTTTGGGTCCGGAGGCTGAATCGAATCTCCACCAGGAGCGTTTCCAAACATGCCATTGCAGGCCATCTCGATGTAGATTGTGTGCTCTTTTCCGTCTCTAAACTTGTCTGGAATAACCCATTCTATTCGCTCACCACCTCCGGTCAGGCCTTGAAGTGGTTTGCCATCCTCCGTCCATACCATTCCCTCATTGTTGGCATCCCAGTGTAGTTCGAGTAGTTCTTTCTTGCAAAGCTTGGATGGTATAGTGAGCTGCACCTTGAACCAATGGGTGGACCAAGATGGACCGAACCATTCTCCAACTGAGGTTTTCTTGAATGTGTGGCTGGTAGCGTCTTTGAAGGTTGGTCGAGTGAGGTCGGGAGCATCCCAAACCGAGAGCTTGACATGCGGCGGTCCGGACGCAACACCTTCATCCATCATTCTGCATTCGACAATCAGTTTCTATCAAGTATACTACATGACGGGTATTGGCATACGCTCGCAAGTTCTTGCCCTCATACTGGCCCCCACCATAGAACATGGAAATACGGTCTTTGTAGATGTTCGGAATCCATTGCCCAACTGGATGGTCCGAGAGCTTCGGGTAAGTGCTCTTAGGCTTCGCGGTCTCGACGGTTTCTCCTCCCATAATTGTGTTTTTGATAATGGACTGTACGGATTTGAGAGGATCTTGGGGGAGAGAGGAGCTGTTGATGTCAGTTGAGAGCTATAAGTGTCTCACCATAGGCGTGTAGGGATGAGCTGCGGGGAGCCGAGCGCCGGCGGGGGCAGGTTGACCCACCAAAGATGGGGGAGCTTCAGGGGAGCTTGAATCCGGACGACTTACAACATATTGATGAACTATCAGATCCCCATTGATGTCGAGGAGGAGGGTCGTCAACGGCACGATATTGATTTATGCGGGCAGAAGATGGAAGGCAGGTTGGGTGCTGCTCGAACTGTAGCAAGTCAGCTGGCACAAGGTCAGAGCTGCACCTGCAGGTACGAATTGGTCGGTCAGATGTGCTGGAGCTGGATGATCTGATAGGCTACCCAACAAGGGGACGCGAGGTCTCCAGGATGAACTGTTACGTTACAAGGTTTCGTTGGAGGAGTATCAATTCCTACTTCCCGACTCCCTAGCTATCGAGGCGGAAAGCTTCACAACGACCTATTCCATCACCTACAAGAAACAGGGTGATAAGGTTACGCAGGTATACAGGCATCGAATAAGTAAGGATGTCCCAAAGTCTGAGGCTTAAACCTAGATTGATACGCGACGACCACTGAATTTACGTACTTCTGGCTCTGAAGAAAGAAAAAACAGACAACGTGCTGGGTATCTTGCAACATTGTACCCAGTTCAACCGCCAGCAAGACACCTGTTACCTATCACCTCAACGCCGCCCTCCTCTGTGACCGTCGCTTAAACAACACTCCTAACTTTCCCAGTCTCGACCTCGTAGATCCATCCACTGATTGTAATGGCATCCGGGATCAACTTGCTCCCCTTCAAGAACTCCACATCGTCCTTGACCGCCGCCTCCAACTCCGGGAAAGGCTGGAAGTCTCCCTTGAAAGCAGCCAATTCAGCTGTAGCTTCCTCTCCCAGATTCTTTCCAACGATTCCAACTGCGTCATCGTTCTTGAATGTGAGCATGCCGCACCCGGTATGTTTGACGAGGATAATCTCTTGTGTACCAAGGAGTTGTTGGGAGATGACGAGAGAGCGAAGAGCATCGCGGGCGTTTCCTCCTGCGTTGCGGATGACGTGGGCGTCGCCGAGGGAGATTCCATATGCTGAGGCAGGGTCGATTCTTGCATCCATGCAGGTTACTGTGAACTGTTAGAAGGCGCCAATATCAAAGATATCTATTGAGCATGGATGCTGAAACTGGTTTTGGACAATGGCCTTGGGAGTAAATCTGCAGAAATTTCGAGGGTATGGCATCAACAAGTAAACGTACAAACGGCATATTTCTTCGCAGGTGGAAGAGCCAGATGGCCTTCAGTGAAATTGGCAGCGTAAGCCTTGTTGGAATTGACCAGGTTCTCTTGAATAGGTGTAGGTGCCATCGTGATTTGGGTCTGTCGGCCTTCGAGTATATCTTATTGGGGTCTGGGCACAAAAGAAGCTTGTAAGTGCGGTCAAATCGTTATTTGAAAGGACGAGATGCTGATAGCAATTGCGGAGGAGCTTGCCTCGCCTTATATTTGACTGAGCGGCATCTTCTCAACGGAGGTCGATGGAGCGCAGCTGTGCCATATTGACCCCGCAGATATCATCCAGTTTCATTGGAAATTGGATCCATTGCGAAGGATTGCGACATTGCATACTACCAATCAATGCGCTTCTATTGTTCCCAATTTGGTGTCTAGTTGGAATGACGGCATGCAAGGCGCCCATAGAAGAAAAAACCACACAGGAATCTTAAACAACAAGGAGTCTGATCCTCCTTATCTCACAAGCAGTGCCCAGAGTAGCGGTGGCTTTGGTGCTCGGAGCACTTGTGGAGTCGGTGTGGAGGATTAATGGGAGCAAAGGTGGTATTGGAGCTTCAAGCGTCTCATCATACGTGAGGCACAGTCAATTACAGGTAGTATTGAAGGAGCAAGTTCCATGAAATGGATAGGTACGCAGGGAGTTTAACGGAGTTAAAGATGTGGAGGTTGAGCTCGAGGTTGAGCTTTGTTACCGCCAGAGCTTCGTAACCGAGGATCTTGCCCTCCAGCTGGTATTGTACGGGGAGACGGGGCCGGCAGTGCCAAAAAGAGGGGCAGGAGCTCCGAGGGGACGGATTCTGAAATACCCCGCAATGGGGCATCCGCCTGCAGCGCCAGCCAGAACGGAACAGAACAAGGGCAGCTTTGCACTAACATAAACCCGATCTACTATGTCTCTCGAAAGTCCAGAGAAGGTGTCCGAAACAACCGCGGACTTGGATCTCGACATCAATGAGAGAGATGTGAAGGAGATCATCGAGAGTATCAAGGAAGCCCAATATTTTGATGCAAGCAGCATGGCTCCGCTAACTCCGGCGTCGGTCGTAAGTACTCACTATGCTTATTTCCGTACCAAAGCACGAACATAAACACAGTTATCTGACCAGGATAATAGGCAGCTATCGCGCGCTTGAGGGCGTACAAGCCTCCGCAGTTTACAACATGGGACAAGCTTCCTCTCAGCAGGAAAGCCGCCGTGCTGATCCTGTTGTTTGCGGATCGCCGGGGCGACCTGAGAGTTGTTCTCACAATGCGTGCTTCAACTCTGAGAAATTACTCTGGTACGAATTCATGGGTTTCAGATGAATTCCCGTATTGACAAAGAGTAGGACAAGCAGCCTTTCCTGGAGGAAAAGCAGATACGCTTGACGAGAAGCCTTTTGATATAGCTCGAAGGGAGGCTAGCGAAGAGATTGGCCTCCCCCGTGATGACTCCAAGATTCCTCGTCCGTTTCGAATCGAGCATCTGTGCCAGTTACCGTTCAGTTTCGCCAAGACTGCACTCGCGGTCAGGCCATGTGTTGCATTTCTACACTCGGACGATATCAATGGAGAAAAGGGTGCTAGTGTGGAGGAGAGTATGATACCTCGTCTTGATGCGAAGGAAGTTGCAGCGTAAGTGCATCATCGGACTCCTATTTCCACGTCCTCAATAATCTCGGCCCAAGTACCAATGCTGACTGCACAAAGCGTTTTCTCGGCCCCATTTCATAACTTTCTCAGGGAAGAAGATGAGGTTCGAGGAGGGGATCAAGTGGTTGGAAAGGCGTCGGACTGGTATCAAGGCCAATGGTTGGACTTCCACGGCAGTCAATGGCGAATGCACAACTTCTATGTTCCGATCAATAATCAGAATGTAACGAAGCCGAAAGTTAGAGAGGGCGGTCAGGCAGCTATTGCAGAGCAGCTCGACGAGGAGGAGGAGGAAGGCATGATGAGATACAAAGTATGGGGTATGACAGCAAGGATGCTAGTTGATGCGGCTCGATTAGCCTACGGGGAAGAACCTGAATTTGAGGTACGTTTCTCCAAATTTCATACAGATCATGACATTTGGTTCGGGAAATGTCCTTCCATAATAGGGACAACACTGCACTCACTCCGAACTACTTCAATGTCTCTCCCTGCAATTACTGTGCGTTAAACGATAGACTGACAAATATCAAGCATAACACTCACTTCGGCGACGAACCCATGATAGAGAATTTGTACAAGATGAATCGGCTCGGGGAGAAGATACCCGGCGGGCCAGATTTGACGGATGCGGACATGAAGACAGCCCGCGACGCAGCAGCTGCGGGGGTGGCAAAAATCTAAGTAGACACGATGAATCACGATAACGAAACGACAATCGATTGTCGAAATGGGCTTACTAGATTAGAGGGGCTGTGCAACACTGCAAGAGTCGGCGGGATGACGAGGTCAAGGAATCCGCGGGTTTGGTATGACCCCGAAAGACGTGGTTACCAACCATGGAATTAAAATATCAAATTTTTTGTGTCTAGAAAGCGTTGGACCCTTTTCTTCGATGTCTCTCCTTGCGGCCTGCCAAGAGTATTAAATTTGTCACACAGGCCCAAAGCTCGTTTAAGGCCCCCTGAACCGCTCTCGCTTAGGTCATAGAAACCAGGAACCATGCCATCTTCCCCATATTTCGATATATTTTTCATAGCCATGTGGCATGACGAAGAAATCTCTGATATTGAATTAGTTGCCCGACTGCAAATTTTGTAAAACTATTTTGCAAGATTTGCAGGAGCCTGGTGGGAGGTTTTGTTCAAGCTTTGAGTATCAAAGCCTATTCGATGGGCCAAGACGACGGTTGGGGCTGGACACCTGGGCGGTTACGTAGAGCACTTGTCTTCCCATGTTTGTTATCTGCTGAAGCCTGGCGAGGGAGGTCTGAATCGCAAGCTTTTCGGCTTAAACGAGGGGAGGTGTCCAAGATGTTGCAGTGCATTTGGCAGAAGCAGTTACGCAGTCAAGAGTGGGAGAGGTGATGTATTGCGCAGCAGCAGATCTACCAAGGGATCTATCGACCATGCGCTCTTTTCCAGTAGTTAATGGCGCACGTTGCTTCTGAGCCATACGGCATGCATTGCATCAGAGGCAAGCAACAGAAAGATACCAAATTCCATTTCCAGCATGATTATTGCAAGTGCTGCATCTAGAGCTGGCACGATTTGTAAGCCCATGGTTTTTGAGTAACACCTTGTGCCCCTCCCCCTCCGAAGCTGGGCATTGCAGGCTGCCCTGCGCTACCACAGCCAAGACTGGTAACACTGGCTGGCACTGGGCAGCATGTGAATATTAGCAGCAGGGCAGACCACTTTCTCTTTACTTCTTTCATTCCTTCTTTCTCCACAGTAGAGGAACAGCCGATGGATGAACCTTCTTAGGGGCCCGCCAGCACGAGCCAGAGTGGGTGCCAGGGCGGACGGAAGTTGAAGAGTGGCCAGTGGAAGGGTTGAAGTACCGTAATCGATTACTCTGCTAGAGCCTAGCGTCAGTGTGCGAAGGGCTGGAACCGACTCACGGTCCAGTTGCGACCCCTGGCTGGCGCACCATAGCGCCCCCGGCTGGATATCCATGTCTCCCTGGACTCCTACTTTAGACTATCTTAGGTAGACTACAGACACTAAGTGACTGACTGACTGACTGACTGACTGAACTGTCCGGCGTCCATTCCATTTGTACAGCAGTCAGTCGCCGTGCTCACACGATAGATAACCGGACACAGCCACCACCCTTTTGGTTCTGGCGTTCGCAAAGAAGTATATCCTCTCCCTTCTCCCCCATCTCTGAGCTCAGCACGCACATCTCTAACCGTTCGCCTACATTAAGCTTCGAAACATACATATCGTCATCAACACCAACCCATCTATCTTATCACACATATCAATACACGATATGGCCGACGTGTTAGCAGCATTCGAGGCCTTGGAGAAGAAGGAGATGTCCAAGAAGCCCGTCAAGTCAACAAACAAGAAGTTTGTCAATCCACTGAAATCATCGTATGTCTGCCCCTCATTCATCTTTCCTTATCTGTTTCATCCCCCCCATGGTTCAGCATTCCTCCGACAATTGGTCACCATCAGATCACTATGCTAACGGTGCCAACCACAGCTCTGGATCCCAGCGCACAGGACGAACGCAAACACGCCCTCAGAGCTCGGGCAACAGCCTCGTCCCTCCCACCTCCTCAGGAGGCGATCGCTCGCCCTCCGTTGTATCTAACCGACGAATCTCCTTCGTGGCAACGGAACCCCCTCCCTCAACCCAGCGCCGCCTTCGAATCCCCACGAAAACGGCCTCTCTAGCCTCCGGCTTCGTCTGGGACCCCAAGCTAACGAAATACAACGTCTCGGAGCGCGAGTGGGAGAAATTCAGCCAGGACGTCATCCATGCCGCGGCGCTCCCCAAGAGGGCGAAGCTAATGTGGCCGCTGGTTAGGCAGGATGTCATCGATAAGCTGAAGCGCGACCTGGATTTCAACGGTGATGTTAAGACCGAGTTGAAGCAGTGGAGTGCGCATTTCAGGCAGAAGGGCTTCACGGTCGGGCTAGAGCTGCCGGGCAAGGTCAAGGAGAGGGAGGAAGATACATTCGAGGAGCGCCAGCTGGCTGAGAGCTACGCGAAATTCTTCAGAGTGGTTATCACGCCTAATGCGGAGAGGAGCGCTAGCATCTACTCCAGGAACTCGAGTTTGACGAGGAGTATTACGGGAGAGGGGCTGGCTACGAGCAGGAGCACGCCTGATGCGAGTGAGGATGACGACGACGAAATAGACGAGGTGAAGATCAACAGTGGGCAGGTTGAGCAAGTCAAAAGTACTGATATCTGACAGGGGGAAAGGACGGGCAGAGCGCAGGGATAACATGACATGACATACGCCTTTAGGCACGACACGACTTTACGATTGTATCATAGGACGGTTTACGACGAAAAGAGGGATCTTGAGCGTTGGAATTTCAAGCGGAGGTATTGGATTCGATTCAGTGAGCGGATATGTTAACACCGAGAAGGTTGTTGCGCAGCGGGTTTTACAGGACGTCGATACGGCTCGGTGGTTTTTCAGTTCTCTGCTTATATGGGATTGCGGTAACATTTTGGATGCAAAATGGTCTTGGATAGTAAGTCGTAGCAAACACAAGCTATGCGGCCAAAATGACAAATTTCATTTATTGAGGCTTGTCAATTGACACCCTCGTTTCTCCCCTTCGAACGTTTGTTCCCAAAAATACGCCCGCGTGAAATTGTAACCCAGTGCACATGCTGTTCGCCAACAGCTGGTATTCTTCCGCTCATTCTCAGTCATTCTCAGTTGACATTTTCCCCTAGCCCTCGAATATCTCCCTCCCCTTCAATGGCAAGCCGAGTCCTTGGTCGCACTTGTATTATTGCCAAAGACCAGATATCCCACAAACGAGCCAACGCCCACAGCGAGCATTACCCATCCATTGTAAGTCATGAAGAGCAACCTGCACATCCCCCGTCAGCCACTCCCCACACTAGGTTCGGAAGCAAAGGAAGGGAATAGAATACTCACATCAACATGAACGCATAGAACGTCTGCAGCGCATACAGCACCGCCTTGATAACATGCGCCTTCTGGCTAACCTCCACCTGATTGCGTCCTGTCCACAGGAAA
This sequence comes from Rhexocercosporidium sp. MPI-PUGE-AT-0058, assembly GCA_020746875.1. Lineage (NCBI taxonomy): Eukaryota > Fungi > Ascomycota > Leotiomycetes > Helotiales > Rhexocercosporidium > Rhexocercosporidium sp. MPI-PUGE-AT-0058. The sequence continues at coordinate 1,637,189 of JAGTJL010000002.1, forward strand.
GGCGTCCTCTCAGTAACAGCTCCAACTTCACGCGCGCGGACTCTCAGCTTCATTCATTCTCATCTTTATTTCCCATTCATCCATAGACATGAAAGGAAGGAAGAACTTATGTATATGAAGTACGGTTTGGTGTATCTGAAGCGGGGGAAGATTTTGGAGGGGAGGACTTACGAGGTGCTTCCACAGCCTTCTTGGTAACGTATTCTTCGTATCTTCGCGACGAGGACCGGATGGCTTCGTAGGCTGCAGTGAGGGCTACGACGGCGAGGAGGGAGAAGAGGAGACCGGCTGTCGTTTGGATGTGCCACCACTTGAAGACGATGCAGAGGTTCGTGGTGTCCCATGTGAACAGCATCTGCCAGCGATTCATTGATTAGGTTCATCCTTCTAATCCGCAGATGGAGGGGAGAAGGTCCATGACGCTGGATGCGCAACTCACGTTCATATTGCACATTGGCGTCCCGCTGCCCATATCGCCGTGTCCCATGCCCGAGTGATCCATATGCGAATGATCCATATGTGAGTGGTCCATTTCGTAACTTGACTTCTTTCCAATGTTCCTGCGTTGTCTTCTCAAGCTGTCGGGTTGACAATGATGCCGTAATCTTCGTAATGTTTGGTCGAATTTAGGAAATGGAGCTTTAGGTTCGAGCTATCTGCAGAGATGAAGGTATATAAACAGCTTGTAGGTAGCTTGCGTGTGACGGACTGACTGTCGTTGTCATATGTCCCACTACTCGAGTCGTTCAGATCAACTGCCTCAAACGTGCTCTTGTCTCAAATCGCGTCCCACCAGGCAAGCTTCGGAGCGGGCCGAGGTCGGATGTCATTGGCCCGGACACATCGGTGCGAGTACACGCGATGGCATGGGGGATTTAGGTTCGGTTGCTGTAGTTTGTTTCTTGTTGCTGTCTTGTGGTTGGAAGAGTTCTATCTCTTACTTTCTTGTCATTCGTGAATTTACTTCAGGGCTTTAACTTTGCTCTGTAGTTGGATTGGGTAATGTTACTTTTCAGAAGCATCCATACATCCATCCATATGTGCTTCCGTCCAAGCCTCCATTGTCACTAATCGTAAATCGACATTGAGAGGAAATTGTTGTCACTTCTCAGCTTCGTCAAGTAAGCTTCATTGACTTTCCAGAACATGAGTAGCAACGTATCAACATGTCGTCTTCATGGAGGACTCAGATTTGACATTTCGGTAAAAACCTACGGAGTAGAGCAAGGCAATAAAGTATGTTGCAATAGCGTTTCGTTCCTCACGGAAGAATCATAAAACCAAAGCCCGGATTCCAGATGGTAACCTTTGCTTCATCTTTATATACCTACTACTGTTGAAATCCTGCTCTTCTCCTCTTCTGTTCTAACTCTAGGTTCTCCCTCCTCGAGATAGTTTCCCTCCTCATATCCCGGATATTGAATATCCGTCGATAAGACCTCTTAGTGCTCTCCACATCAATCATTGATCCACTCGAGCGATCAACTTCCGTCCATCGAAGTATGTGTACTCCAAAGCCTCCATATCAATATCCGTGAAATTCCTCACCTGGTACAATCATCATGAGCTATCGTACACAATTTCCATCCCGTCCTCCCCGACAGCAAGCAAGTATTCAATCCTCGAACAAAAAAAATTGGAAGCGGGAAGCGAGACGTACATTAATAGCTAAAAAATCTTTGTCTGGCTCGGGACGAGCTGGCGGCGTGCCGTTAAAGTCGATGAGAATACTCGTTCCGCAATTCTTGCAGAATTTATGAGTCTTCAACTTAGTGTTGAATTTGTAGGTACCGAGATTCTCATAGCCTAGTGATGCTCAGTCCTCTGCTCCAAACTGTGAGTGGGATATGCTCCAGGCAGGGCTTACCTTGCGTGAAAATGACATCTCGACGAGGAGGGTAGACCAAGACATAGCCGTTTTGAGTACAGATTGTGCAGTTGCATTTGTTGACTTTCTGCTGGGGGAAGGGATCGTCTAGAGTCACTGTGAATTTCACATCTCCGCAATGACATGCTGCTTCATGTGTGACTCGAGCTTTCTGTCCTTCCCCGGAAGCAGGAGTGGGTTTGGTATCTGACATCTTGGAATGGGGTTAAGCGAAAGGCAGGCTCGGGAGGAATGAATAAATTGATTAACAGTGGAAGGAGAATGATCACCAGGGTGAGGAAGGATATCTAGACTAAAAGGATATCAACAAGTCTCAACCGGAAAATATTTGATCTTTTCTTGTATTGCTGCGCCGTATCCTAATGTCAGCCGAGCTGACAAATTTAAGGTATCTAGGGAGGAAGCGGTCAGCTAGACCTCTCAGCCTCGGAAAATCAAGTCCTCGTACTAGATGTGATGATTTACGTCCTTGTCAAGAGGCTCAAAAGGCTGTTCAGTGTCAATATTGAGGACCAATATTGGATGCCAATTGCATGCTGACAATCTATCTCCCGCTGCAAGATATTGATTAAGAGTTATAAAATGCTAAATTCAACTTCTCCCAAGAAAATCAAGAAGTGGGTGGGTGCAGTTAGAGCAATTGCTGATTCCGTTGTGTAGCGTGTTCTTGATACTTACTTATCAAGTCAAAGGGTCGAGATTGAAGTCAAGTCAGCTCTGGTAAGTCCTTATTATTATAAGTTCCATTTGCCGAGTCGATTTCAAGCTTGCTATGATTGTAAGAAAGAGCAAAGTCATCAACACAAAAGAAGACAATTGGTTGCTGTATCATGTATACAGCGCATGAATATACACAGTCGGACGCCGCTGAAAAGTCACTAGCTTTGATGGTACTTGGTGCCATTCGAGACAGTAGCAAAAGCGCCATATTTTTAAGGAGCAATAGTTGTGCTACGTCCGTAACTATGGAGGATTCAAGCTTCTCTGTGATTTAGGTAAAATGAGGAATATCTGACGGCGAAGACAGATTTAGATAGATCCCGAGTGACCAGTCAAGGAGAAGTAGATTGTAGGAAACGAGATATCGACGTCATAGATCCCGAACGAAATCGTATTACTGGGGCCGTGGAAATAGGAAGTTAAGTTATTTCTCACTGTTCGGTCATCTGCATGAAGGAATTCGCTGTTGTGGAAATGATGGTAAAGGCATTCTTTGAAGCTCGGAATAAATCGCATTCGGAGCTGTTTGGATCGGGACCCGCCGGAGCCTGCAAGGCCACCTCGTGCAGGCTCAAAGAGTCATCGGGCGAGGCTGAGGTCAGAAAGTGGCACCCGGATCTTACAACACCCAACCAAAGCATCTCAATTCCCAAGCTGAGCCGAAGATGCATCCTGGACGACACAAGGAACGAATCGCCGACTGTTAGGAATTGAACGGGATCAAGTATCGGCCGAGACAAAAGAGCAAAAGAGCTCTGCACGCGGCCTGGCTTACTTGCTCTCGCAGCCTCAGCCACCCAAACAGAAAACAACCTCTTTTAAAGACACCACGACCTGACCTCTCTAAGGCATTCACTCTTGCTATACAAACAACTTTCTCATTGCTTTCTCAAGCGACCACTAACATCTTCTCACTCAACTGTCATTTCCCCTTCTCATACATTCAGGCTTGACTCCTAATCATCCTCGATGTACGTAACAAGGGTATCAACAAAGCTTCCGCTCTCCAAACAGTCTGCTACACAGCTCTCAAGAGCAGTAGCTAGCTTCTCCCAGTGCCATGGAGTCTTGACGAACACAGCAGGTCTTGGTTTGACCAGTGGACACCTCCAATTTCGCCGTCCATTCTCCTCGACACCCAGAACACAACTCCGAGACATCTTTCCTTCTCCAGACCACGAGCATATCAAGAAAACCGAAGCAGCATGGCCACATCCACCGTAAGATAATCTGCCAGTACATCTGCCCTTCTCAATGCTAATTCCTTGCCCGCAGATACGATGGCGAAAAGATGAGAAAGGACATCTACTACGCCCACCGAGAACCCCAAGACTTCTCAGACAGAATAGCTCTGTTCATGGTCCGGTTACTTCGATTTGGAATGGATACAGCCACACGATATAAACATGATGTCGAGGCCCCCAAGAAGGTCGGTGACAGCAACGCTGTTACAGCAACGAAGCCATACGCCATGAGTGAACCCAAATGGCTCGTCCGAATGATCTTCCTCGAATCGGTTGCGGGTGTCCCAGGAATGGTCGCTGGAATGATTCGCCATCTCCATAGTCTTAGACGACTCAAGAGAGATAATGGATGGATCGAAACTCTCCTTGAAGAAGCATACAATGAGCGAATGCATCTCCTTACATTCCTCAAGATGGCTGAGCCTGGCTGGTTTATGAAGTTCATGATCCTAGGAGCCCAAGGAGTTTTCTTCAATTCGATGTTCCTCTCGTATCTCATTTCACCAAGAACTTGTCATCGGTTCGTTGGTTATCTCGAAGAGGAGGCCGTCCTGACGTACACTCTTGCTATTCAAGATATTGAAGCTGGCAAGCTCCCCGTAAGTCATCACCTTCGATTGGCCTTAATCAAAAAGGCATACTGACTTGACTAGAAATGGTCCGATCCCAAGTTTCAGATTCCTGAACTGGCTGTCAATTATTGGAAGATGCCCGAAGGCTCAAGAACTATGAGAGACCTGCTATTGTACATCAGAGCCGATGAGGCTAAGCATCGCGAAGTCAATCATACATTGGGCAATCTCGATCAGAAGGAAGATCCCAATCCATTCGTCAGCGAGTACAAAGACGCCGACAAACCACATCCAGGAAAGGGAATCGAGCACATCAAGCCACTTGGATGGGAAAGAAAAGATGTCATTTGAAGGTATTCAGAGATACTTTCATCGACGAAATCGAGTCATTACAGAGAGATTAGGATTTTCATGACCTAGTCTCGACGGAGCAGCCTACACTACAGACAAACATCGCTCTTCGCCTGTACATACAACGCCTGAACGAATTTCCTATGTGCTTAACACAACGGTGTTCGGGTAAAAAGATCTCCTATTCTCGAAAAGTTCCTAGATGATACCAAAGTTGCACTGTTCATGTCCATTGGCCTCGCGGTTTTGGATTTGAATTTGGATTTGGATTTGGCGTTTTGCTTTCGACTTTTCAATCAGAATCTCAGGTTAATACATGGTCATTACTGTGCTCCCTTCCCAATGTGCCAAGACGGTGGACAGTATGTGCAATGAGGGCAGTTTTTTTCAAAACCTTATATGGGCTTTTATTATTGACATTGACCGCCTTCTTTGTTTTTTGCGATCATCCAGGTAGGCCTCACTCATGCTGAATGTTTCAGAAGCATTTTATTCTAGAACCACTGAAGTTGAATAGCCAGAGGCTCGGATTGGCGGGAAAATTCAAGACTTGGATGACGATCAGTTGAAGGTACGGTGCCTTACATTTCGCTTCTACTTTAACCCGAGGCCACGAGTTCACTGCATCTGTTTAGGAGGTTAGAACCAGCTTTCATGTTCTTGTATCTTGTCTACCCCGCGATATTGCTGGAGGATCACTCTCGGCGCCTGGCGCCCCTGTTGGCTACAGACCCCGACATGTTAAAGTGGATATTCGGACATACTGACGGGATAGGCAACTCGACAAAGCACAATAACTCGGACCCCATCAGAAGCCAATTTAAGGATATGTCATGTTGCATCTTAGCTTATCTGATGAAATGGCATATCGCTTTAGCAATAACCCGAGAGCTTTGCGTGCTCAGGAGCGGGTCAATAACAGCAGAGGGAAATTTGCTTTAAGTATATGAACCCCTAAAAGGTCCTGATTTGAAGACACGTTAACCACCCCGACTTTTTCTGATTTAACCATTTCTTCTGTGGCCCTCGGACTGTGCAGCCTCGCTATTGGGCTAAGAGTCAACCGCCCATCATGTCACGACGACTCATACTTTCTCTTGCCCTTTATGGTTTGTTCGATTCGGTTGCTCCCCAGATGTTTAAAAACTCCTCCAGCTCAATAAGTTCCGCTTCGGTACATTGGCTTGGTGAGAAGCCCTCATTCAACTACGGGACGACTTTCGGTCTTCCATGGCCTCAGGGACAACATCATCCTGGGAACACCAGCTTCACAGTCGCAACTGGCTCCAATGAACAACTTGAACTCCAATCGTGGGTGACTGGTCATTGGGCCGATGGTTCAGTCAAGTGGACAGGCCACGCCATTCCAGCATCTGAGAGCTTAGCCGATAAATACACCGTCACGGCACAAAATTTGAAGAACACGACCACATCTCCATATACTAAGAAGACTGGATCGCTGACTGTTACCGATACCACGTCTAAAGTCACTGTTAATACGGGAAAACTCACAGTATCATTTCCTAAAGAAGGCAGTGTTCTCATCGACAGCATCCAGACTAAGAGCGGAAAAGTCGTCGGGAAAAATGGGCACTTAGTTCTCCAATCCCAATCAGGCGTGGCAGCCAACTCCGACGACCGTGGAAACTCTTCTATCAACTACTTCAACTTTCTCAGCAACATTGAAGAGGTCACCGTTAGCGAACAGGCCTCTGTCCGTGCTCTGGTCACGGTTCGAGGAAAGCATCAAGTGCAGGATGGCGGGAGCCACAAGGATTGGTTGCCTTTCGTATTGCGTTTCTATATGTATGCGAATTCTGATTCTGTTAGGCTGGTTCACAGTCTGGTATTTGACGGAGCTGCAAATGAGGATCTCATTACGGGTGTTGGAATCCGGTTCAGTGTTCCTTTGGAAGGCGAGGCCCATTACAATCGACATGTCCGATTTGCTGGTGTTGATGGAGGATTGCTTAGCGAGTCTGTGCAAGGCATCACTGGGCTGAGGAGAGATCCTGGTCAGGTGGTGAGGACCGCGCAGGTGGATGGCTCTGTTTTGCCACCTACTGATACGTGGGATGTGAGAGTCTCCTCCAGACTTAAGTGGATTCCTACTTGGGGCGATTACAGTTTGAGTCAACTGTCCTCGGATGGCTTCACGCTCAAGAAGAGGACTAAGGCTGGGCAAAGTTGGGTTAGCATTCTGGGAGGAACTCGTGCTGGTGGATTAGCCTATTTGGGTGGTGCAACAAAGGTAAACCTATCCTCTCTTATCTTTTTTTTTCACAACAAGTCCGAATCTAGATGTCCAGTTTTTTCACGTCACAATTCTTCCTGGCTGAGTACTAATTGTTAGCACAGGGAGGTCTGGCAGTAGGACTGCGTGACTTTTGGAAACGTTTCCCAAGCGGTCTCGACATTTCTAACGCAGCTTCAGACCAAAGTGATCTAACAGTCTGGCTCTACGACCCTGCAGCCCAACCCCTTGACCTCCGGCCATATCACGATGGTCTCGGTCAAAACGGCTACAAAGACCAACTCGATGCTCTCGAGATCACTTACGAAGATTGGGAGCCCGGCTTCGACACACCCTACGGTATCGCCCGAACAAGCGAAGTCTACATCTTCGGTTTCGAAAAGATGCCAACCAGAGACACTCTTGTAGGATTAACCGAGTACATCAACAACCCCCCTGTGTTGGCCGCAGAACCAGCTTACATGCAAGAATCGAAAGCCATCGGAACTTACTGGTCTGTACCCGACACTAACAGTCCCCAAGCCACAGCCATCGAAGACCATCTCGACTTTCTCTTCAAGTTTTACAAAGAGCAGGTCGAGCAGCGCAGATGGTACGGTTTCCTAGATTATGGCGATTTTATGCATACCTACGACACGGACCGCCACTCATGGCGATACGACGTTGGTGGGTACGGATGGGACAACTCAGAACTATCGCCCGACCTCTTCTTCTGGCTATACTTCCTCCGCACAGGTCGACACGACGTATACCGCTTTGCTGAAGCCCTCACCCGGCACACAGGCGAAGTAGACGTCTACCACCTCGGGCAATGGAAAGGTCTAGGAACGCGGCACGGCGTGCAGCACTTCTCAGACAGCGCGAAGCAAGCTCGCATCTCACAGCCTCAATACCGCAAGTACTTCTACTATTTCTCTGGCGGAGACGAGCGGGTCGGCGAGCTGATGGACGAACTTCTCGATACCGTCAACACATACGGCATCCTGGACCCGAACAGAAAAGTTCGCACCGACGGCTTTATTCCAACGCCTGGATCTACTGTCGCCATCGGCTTAGGAACAGATTGGGGCGCCTTAGCAGGCGGCTGGTTGATTGCCTGGGAACGCCGCGGCGCTCGCTGGGAAGAGGCCAGGACCAAACTCACCAACACCATAACCGGGATCGCGAACCTAAAGAACGGTTTTGTGACAGGCACATCCCTCTTCAACCTCACATCGAGCAAACTCGGCCCACCGCCGTTAGATCCAAATAACACAGGCTACGTCGCGGTCTCGCACCTCTCCGCCGTCTTCGGGCTGCCTGAAGTGGTTTCTGAAGCAATCGAATACTACGGCGCCTCACTGCCAGCGGGATTCAAAGAAGCCTGGCTGGATTACTGCTACTACTTCCGCGCCAGCGCAGCCGAGCAGATCGCGAGGTACGGCGTCAGTTTCGGGGCGTTGAATTTGTACCAAGGTCATTCGAGATTGATTGCTTATGTGGCTAATGAGAGGGGGAATGAGACTATTGCGGCTAGGGCGTGGCAGCAGTTCTATGCTTCGGATGGGCTGAGACCGACGGCGCCGTGGAATAAGACGAGTGTGGGGGGTAGTAGGGTTGTGATGCCTGTTGATGAGGCGACGTGGATTTCGGGCACGAATGATGTTGCGCAGTACGGGCTTGCTGCTATTCAGAATTTGGCGTTGGTGAGGGACACCTTGGAGAGTTCGTACCCGTAGATGATGAATAGGATACATTTGGACTGTGTAGGTTTGTACATATATCTATTTCTTCAGTAGCTTGTTAGATAATGCCCTGCATGTGAAACTAGTTAATACGTACGTAAGAAATTTATCGATTACTTATATTAACATATTGATATTTACGAAGGCACCAGACAGACAGACAACTGATGCGAGAGCGGGAGGTAGAACTTATGTAAAACTCGGATTATATTTCTCTCCCTATTCACCCTCTTCCTCCCAGACTAACCTCACAAAAACAACGATGTTTCCACAGCACCCCGTCCTATAACAGCAACGAAGACATGTCCCAAGACGCCCGCCCACCCGAGGCAAAAGACTCATGAATACCGGCTCTTGATTAAGCAGCTCGAATCAGAAAAAGAACTTTGAAACATGAAGATAATTTGAACACTAGAGTGCTCATCGCCGTTCCATGCAAGGATACTCACAATACCATGCTATGCTTCCAGAAACTCGGACATTCAAGAAAGCCAAGAGGCAATAGAAAAAGCGAACGTTGCCACACAAGTACGATGCGATATATGCAGTGTACGTGTATCCCGACCCCATCTCGCAAGCGCTGATTACAAATACGTTACATCAGATCGCTCCTTGTGTTACCAAAAGAAAGGTCTGGCACATCCAGAAGCCCAAGAATATCAACAGGTGTTTAGAAATTAGAGAGAGGGCATCAAAAGCGGCAGGAGCATCCCTATGCAAAAGTCATCTCGATCTCTTTCTCCTTGCCGAACTCCTCGTCATCATCCGCCCACGCGTTATGCCCGAAATCCATCGGCGCCAACGTAGTTGGTAACGTAGTACTGCTCTTCAACTCTGGCCGCTGCAGAGTGGCAGCACGATCTGTGGGTTCTGGGGTGGGTGGATTGAGAGGCGATTGAGCACGCAGAGGGAGGTGATTGCTGGATGTACCTGCTGAGCGGGGGGGCGACCGGTAGGCGGTGTCAAAAGTCATTTGGACTTCTTCCTCATCCGCTGCGTAGATTGGAGGTGATCGGTTTGATGGGATCCACTCGCTACTCGGTTGGCGAGGCGAGGCAGCTGGCGAGGGTTTGTTGACTTTCAACGTCGAAGTGCCCTCGTAGGACTGTGTCTCGCGTAAGGTAGTACGTGGGCTGGAGGGGCTCATCGAAGAAGAGCCCAAATCGAGTTTCATCGGTGGAAGCGTGGATTTGAGTTCCTTGACCTCCATGTGCTCGCTTGCAAGCTCTGCACGGATAGCATCAACATCGAAGAGGACGCCGTGGTTGTTGCCTTGACCATCTTCGGTTCTGATCGATTGTGGCTCGCCCTTGGATTCTTCGTAAGTCTCCCATTCCTTCCGCTCCACGACCGCCTTCTTCTTGCGGCTGAAGAATCCGAATTTCCCTTTCGACTCCTTCTCCTTCTCTTTCTTTTCGTACTCTTTTCTCGCCTCTTCAATTTCGTTGATGAGTTCTCGCTGACGCTGTGCATGATTTTCGGGATCTGGATCTTCGATTTCGGTAAATTCGTCGCTTTCAACTAGCCAGCCAACCTCACGAAGGAGTTTAGGCATTGCTGTTCGGTAAGCCATATGTCCAGGCACAAGATCCGTGACATCGACGTTTTCTAAACCTGGGATTCCTTCTACAGGAGCAAGCCCTGCGACTCGACTAATGCCACCGCTCGTCAGACGGAAAAGATACCCCAGAATCCAATCGTTCCTGGCATATCCGTTCACGAATCTACCAGCAACAACAGATCTTGCTTTCAGATACTCATCCTTCTTTGCGACAATTGGCGACCCAAACAGGTAGACATTCTGAACAAGGCCATATGCCCCTTTCCTAGCAAGTTCTTTCAGGCAGGCAAAGATGACTCTGGATCCAAGAGAGTATCCTACGAAGGTGATGGGACGCGTACCCAAATTTCGATCAATAAGAGAATCGGCCAGGATAAGACCGGCCATGTTTGCTCGGTCAAGAGAAACAGTCCAAGGGTTGTCGATGAGATATGCTAATTTTGTCAAGACGACAGGCAGTGTCAGGGCGGCCATAAGACCAGTCAAGATTGTGCTACCAAGTACTTGTTGGAGACCTTGAGTCAAAGCCTATGCTTATTAGCTGATAATTCTGAGAGTATGGAGAGAGACTAACCTCAGTGGCTAAGATGTTAATAGTATCTCCCATACTTTGCAACATTTCAGGTTCCCAGAGTACTGAGTATATATCTCCCATGATAGGATCCACTGTACTGTATGGTAGCCGCACATCATCGACTTTTCCAGTCATCCATCCCGAAACAGTGACAATCAGATTGACTCGCTTATTGTTGTGTAATGGTCGGTATTCAAAGGTTTTGACAGCCCCTGTTCTTCGGTTTGCAGCTCGCACGGCAATGATACCTCCTGACGCTGCGGCACTAGATGTGATGATAGCAGCTCCTCCCGCTCCAGCAAGGAAGCCACTTGTTCCCGCAACACCAATGGTTGTAAATCCTGCTGCTAGCCCGGCACCAATGACAGGAGCGAGCAATCCAGCAGAGAGACCAATAACCAGGCCGCCTCCAACAGTAGCAAGACCCATCATCATATATCGCTTCTTCAAAGCTAGTTTTCTTCGGCTCTCCTTGTGCTCATCCTCGTTCCAGTTCTCTTTCTCGGCGGCTTGTTGCATTTCAAGAGCATCTGTAACTCGCTTCTCGAATCGACAGATTTCGAGCCATGACACGTCCATGTTATCTCCTACCTTTTCTAGCAGGACTCTAGACCGGGCATCATAGACAGAATCAGCGATCAGTGTTAAGAAGAGATCACAAAGAACAGTCCAACGAAGGTCAATGTCGAGACTTGCTGTAGTTGGGAGCTGCGAAGGAGTCCGTACTTCTGGCAGATCTTCGCCTTCGTGCTCTTCGTATGGAGGTGGCGCTTGCGTGGGCTCTTCCTCGGGCCTGGGAGGAGTTGAAGATTGCCGGGGAGAGGAGATTGAAAGTCTGGATGAAAGTGACAACCGAGAACTCCTGTCCGTGGAAGTCATGGAGTCGGGTCTGGGGGATGAAATATCAGAGGTAGAGGGTTCCTTCTCGGCCATAGGGTTCTTAACTCGAGCGTTTTGCATGAGTGTGGGAGTCAAGTCTTTAGGTACAACGCCATGTTCAGCAAGTTGCTCGATCATGATCTGCTCCGCGGTGCTGATCTCCATGTGTGCGTATATTCGGACCATCATTTTCTGACTCCACATTTGCATTGCTTCGGCTGACAACTGGATGTCCTTCTTACTTCCTCGAGTCCGGTTTATGGTCTCAGCCGCAGTCACCATATTCGAGAGAATCAATCGAGTCATTCCAACGTAGGCAATTCTCTGTCCCTCGGTCAAGAGGTCCTTCGTAGCCTGCATTTGTGACGTGGCATCCCTTTGCTCCTCGTCCTCCATTTCTCCAGCGCCAGTCCCTCCATTGACATCTTTGAACAAGTATTGAGTATTCTCGTCCAGACTAGTTGCCGATTGAGCATCCTCGTCCAACTGAACTCGTGTATACCCCTTTCCTGCACCGCCCAGTCCTTCATAAGCATCTTCCTCAACATCGGAATTATGTTCCTTCGCAATAAGCCTATTGTCATCATCGTACATGTCGTATGGCGCAAATGCCGGCATAGTCTGCCATTCGTCCTCTTCCACTACTGGTGACTTAACATCCAATTGCGTGGTATGCTGATGTGACCATTCCGATATGCCTCCACCCTGTGAACTCTGTCCTCGAATATGTGTTGCATCTTTTGGCTTATCTTTCTCCTCGCCATTGCCTTGGCCATTGTCTAAGTCCTTGCCGACAGATATTTGGGACCCTGGAGATGGTTCTGTTTCTGCGGTTTTGGCAGGTTCTTCCGGACTTTCATCGTGAGTCTTTGATTCCACCTCTACAACATCCGCAGGCTTCTGAAGTTCTAGAGTAGCAGCTCTCGCTGTGCCTTGTCCGTTCTCCCCTGCCTCTTCTAATTTCGGTATTGGTGTTCCGGCAGGTAACGGCGTTGACCTGGCATCCTTGAATTCCTCATCCTCACTAGATTCCTCATCTCGAATCTCAAGCTGAGGCTTCGCAACGCCGATCGATTCCTCAATTTTGGAAACTTTTCCCTTCACATACCCGTTTACTCCGGGTCTGGATGGCACCTCCTCGTCATCGTCCTTGGTCTCCGGTTCTACCGGCATTGTGACCTTATGTTTGACCACCGGGAGGCCGAAGTCATCGAGTTCTGCCACGGCTGTGCTGGGCGCCGCATGGCCATTGCTAACAACCACTGCAGGTGATTCGTTGTTCGCTGCTTGTCCACTCTCCGGCATATTGGTTGAGCTTTCCACCGCCTCGTGTCGCAACGACCGCCGTTTCTCTCATCCAAAGGCTCCTATAACGATTTTGTTCGAAGCTGGGAGCGCTCCTCTAGTCGTGGGTAAGGAATCGTCTCTAGCAGACGCATGCTTTCCGAAGCACTGGTTCGTAGTTCGAGGTCGTGCTTAAGGGACGGCGATTGTTTGAAGTCGGTGCAGTGAAGCGCAGGGGGGTTGCTGCGCTAAGTGACAAAGAGACGTGAAGGTGGGGTGGGGCTTGCTACGATCATCCCAGTAGCTTGCTGAGATCCAAACAGCTGCTTGCGGTGTTGTTCTGCCTTCACGAACAAGTACTCATTGTAACCTGACAAACTTTCTCACTTCACTTGGACACAAAATATTTTTCACCTGTAGCATCATTGACTTGCACTCATGCTCCGTGATAATTAGTGAGTCTCGCAGCTTCGAAAGCCATTCGGGAGTAACAGAGCTCTTCACTGGGTATTGCTACGACATCTGACAATCAGCACCACCAAAACGCCTTTCCGCAAACTACTCAACATCTTCATCAGCTATCTCTGGTTTTGGAGTAACTCCTCCTTTAGCCTCTGCCCCAGATTTGGGCTTTCTCTTTCGTTTCCGTTTCGCACCTTGTTCTGGCCCATCTGATTTCTCAGGATTCGAAGCTCCAACTGCCGCCGATTCCTTGCCCTCTTTTGGCGCAGAAGATTTTGGTCCTTCTTCCATTGACTTCTTCGCCTTCTTCACGGCCAACGGGTTTGGGCCTTTGGGACCCTTCGTCTTTTTCTTCTTCTTTGGGATATCCGCCTCGCCAGTGCCATCCAAATTCTCCTCGCCATCCTCCCGTTTCCTCTTGAGACTTCCACTTCCCCTCTTCAGCCCCGCCCTAAACTTCACTCGTTCCTCCTTCTCCCTGTTATCCGTACTGGCCTCAGCCATCGGCTCCATAATCATAACGCTTCTATTGATATACACCAACGGCACACCCAGAATACCCCTCATGTGTTTCCGTACTTCCAATTCCTGACTAGCCACAACATAGCGGTTCTTGTTCGTCTTGCTGCCCTTGGGGTCGACGACTGAAGCCAGACATTCCTGCGTACTGAGTGGCTCTGGGTAATCTTCTGGGCGGTGACCGCATCTTCTTCGCTCGTAGGTTTTGGCTTTGTCGATAAGGTATGAGACGCCTGGTTCCGAGGCAGCGGCGTAGAGATGGCGCATCGAGCATTGCGTGATCACTGTATCGATAAGCATGTACCTTGAACATCTGGTAGGGGCGCATACTAGGCTTGATTTCGCCGTGAAGTGTCCGCTCGAGTCCTCCCACTAGATCCATCTTGAATCTATCTGCGTCTCTGATCATTTCCGCATCAACTGAAAAACACGGTCAGCGTCGTCCGCAAAGGCTGTAATTGGGAAGCTCACGAAGTACTTGATAAGGTACGCGGAAGCCATAACTGAGCCCATACTGCTGCATGAGCTTCCGGTATTGTTTGGATCTTTTGCCCCTCATTCTGAATTTGTGATGCGGATCAGGTCGTTGTAGGACCGCTCCGCCGCGTTACTTATTTTTTGAAGTTTTAATTTTGCGCTACTGCGATAAGCCTCTTATCGGCAGTGTGCCCAGACATGGGGCGAGGCTGAGGCTGGGAATACGAGGAGGTACCTGTTGCAATAGTACTTTTTCAGGCGCTCGAGATCAACAGGATACTGTTTTCGAATACAACTCGTTGAAAAAGCGCATCCGTTAAAATTTTTGGACTAGGATTATATTGATTTGGAAAGTGAATTACACATCAAGTGTCTTTTTGATATTATGAGTTGAGCTTTAGTGGTTAAGCCTTGTACCTTCACAGAAGCCGAATGTTGATTGCACCTTGGTGACAATGATATTAGACAATCGACAGTTGCTCTGGTTGACAACACTTTCAAACCTCTATTTGTATCGGCTGGACGCCAGTTTCTCGTGGCCCAGTTTCTACGTTGGATCTTCATACCTAGTGCGCTGAAGTGCCCATCCCGGTCTGGTTTTCCGACCTCTTGAACATTGTCTGTTGGCTGAGCAGTTCTTCGCTTTTGTGGACGGCAAGTTTGTGGTTCCACAACGCCTGGTTTTCCGAAGGGCAGATTATGTCTTCTCCTTTTGCCAATTTGCTTCACCCCTTGCTACGTCTGCATAGAGCTGCTACTACACTGATATCGTCCAGCTTGCCTAGGTTTCTGTTAGCTAGACAACGTTGAAGTCCGATCCTGTCACCTCACCTCCTTCCATTGCTAAGCCCTCCTCAACAGCATGTTCCATAAACGGACTTTCCGCAAAAGGGTCAGTTGCGATGACTTTGGCAGCTTTCATCAGCTCCTCGGCCACAAACTTCATTCCTCCACCAGCTCCACCCTTTCGATCACCAGCACTGTCTCCACCTTGACCATTCTCCCACTTTTGTATGCTGTCCACCACATTCTGAATGATCTCATGCTCCCATAAATTGTCAATGACTCCGTCAGACATGGCAAGTACAACATCGTTCTCTTCTATCTCCACCTTGTCCATCACAGCGTTGTCTCGAGGCGTATCCGGACTATTCGTTCCTAGCTGTCTCGGACAATCAAACCAATGCCACTGTTCAGTTGTCTTGTAGACCTTCTCCCCATCTCGCCCATTTCGGGGTCGAATAACTAGAACTTGAGAATCGCCTAGATTGGTGACATAGAGAAGAGGCGTAGGAGGAGCATCCGGATCCGTGTCGGATTTTTGAAAGTGTAGTTGCGCTCCAGAAGCAGTGGTCGTGCCTTGCCATTGATTTGGCTGTGAGGTTGCCTCGATAGTCTGCTCGTAGGCCTTCTGGAGATACTCAATTGGTGTGGGTGTGTAGCACTGTCCTAGAGGTCGCAACCGATTGGCATCTGCCTCTGCTTCAACCGCCCAGAAGTGTAGTATTAATCTTGCCCAAAGTCTAGAGATGTTAGCATTGTCTGATCATGGGTACGGCGCAACTCGAACCCAGCATGACCCCCAGGTCTTGTAGACCAAGCACCAACTCCATCATCTGCCGCAATGAACTGGTCGCTAGCATATACTGCATCGTCTCCGTTCGTGTACCCGCGGATCTTCTGCCCGTTGACCAAAGGCCGCCGGTCGCGACTCCTATCGTGAGTGCTGAGAGGATCCGAAAAGGAGCCTGACGGCGGAGACAGGAAAGGCGGAGGAAATGGTCTTGGTGCTCGTTTCGCAAATAGAGCAAGACCAGTCTCAAATCGAAATGGCAGAGGCTCATTGTTCACGGCAGGCTGGTTAGGACTGGTCGCGGTTGAGGATGTTGCCAGTTCTGGGCGCCATCTTGAGGTACTTTTCGTGAGAGTACGGCGAGTCTGAGGAAGTGTGGCTCGCGCAGCTGATACTCGAAATGCCGACCTCCTCATCCCAGCGTCGTAAAGTATATTCGAGAAATGAAGACCGCGGCAGTAAAGCAGCGCATCGATGATTGTTCTCCTGGAAGCGCGGAAGGAAGTACCCCAACAAAATGTTCACGATAAGAAATGATTGGCGCGGGCTGCTAAAGCTTGGCATCATATCTGCGGGGGAAACAAATTCTATTCGCATGTCAGCCAGCTCTGCTGGAGCCTTTTCGGGTTGAAAATGACAATCAATTACTGGATGCGTCGGACTTGACTTGACTTGACATTACACTAAAGCTTGCATGGCTCCGGAGTAGTCAGCGTTGTATCTGTGCAACCTGCAAGTCGGCGAGTTACAGTATCAGGCGAGTCTGTCAGTGGGAGGCTATTTTGGGACTGTATCCAGGGTTGTATCATGTTGAAATAATGAGATTATAAGCCGTCGAGGTTTATGGCACGCTCGTCGTTCTAAATTCTTGTACACTTTGGATTACCTCCTTAGCAGAAGAGCCTCGTTCACACTTTGAAGAAGTCAGAGCATCCATCTTATGTCGGTCAGGTAAACAGACATATCGTATATGGCGCTTATGTTGACTTATTGCTGTAACCTTCTCAAGAAGGAAAAGAGAAAACACCAGTTTCAAATGTTTGAATAGACAGCCCTTTGATGACATCAGCGCAATGCCATGAACGAGACGGTTAAGCAAATACTTGTTAAAACTTTGATTCAAGGTTCCCGTAAGTCCGCCAGCAAAGTCAAAATGTAATGCTTTGAGCCTCTTTCGCTTTGGCAGTGGCTCGTTGAGACATTCACGTGCGTCTGATCTGAAGCAATTCCAGGTATGAGCACAAGACGCAAAAAAAGTTAGACATGTGTGACGGGAGGCGCTCAAGCCTCCTCCTCCGTCCAACTCGATCCGATAATCCTCAGACCAGGTACTTGTACAGTACAGTAGAGGCCATCTTTATTGCTAGTGCTTCAACTACCTCGTTGCCGATGCTCCTGGTAGCTTCACATACCGGAGTCCGTCCTTTGTAGTGTTCGGCATCCTTATCTCGAATCAGAACCAGAAAGCAAGAACCAGTTACGAAGTAAGGCAAGATGATGCTCGTCCGCTCGTATTCCATTCCAAGCCTGCGGGTCGATTGGCATCCAAGGTCTACGAAGTAATAATAATACGATCAAGAACCAAGCTAGGCTAGGTTTCTTTGCAGTCTTTCGCTTCACAACTAGCCATCTCGCATCCAGTAGCTTTAAAGCGCCACATTTTTACATGACGCGTCCAAAGACAGCCAAGGAGGTAAGCCGGATAAGTACCCATTTCCAAACTTCTCATCTTTCCGTACGAATGGACATGGGGCAGGACTGCTTGGCTCCAGTCAGGACTGGTTAGGATGTGATGGAGTGAAGGGGAAAGGCTTCTGGTCGTTCCGAGTCGTGTCTGATGAATAAGCGGAACGAAAGCGCTGTGTGTTGACATGATTCGATTTGACGTAGAGTCTTGGTCTTGATACATGTCGGGAAAACTGTCCAAGAATATCCTCTCTGTCTTCCTCTCTTCCTCCCCTCCTCTTATCATTTTATCCTTCCTCATTCCTGTGTGCCACTACTGTACCAACTTTCATTGCATCTCGTGTCCCTGTCGCTCGTTGGATACCGACTCGGCAGCAGATCTGCCTCCCCGGCCAGCCAGCCCAGCCCAGCCCAGCCAGCGTGGTGACGAAATTTAACCCGTTCCGTGGTATCGACCCTGGACATACGAATTCGCTATTTGATACAGTACAACACCACAAAAATTCATCCTCAACTCCGACTTGACTTCCCCATCGTCTTTTCTTTCCTCTCCTCTCCTCCTCGAATCCTGCAGTACCTCGAGAGCCATCCAATAGTCCAGCTACGTGAACGTCTCACGCATTACAGCTCCGATCTACAACCAAGCCACCAGCAACTGCATATGTCAATAAACTAAGGATCGCAACCGGATCCCCGGAAGAGCAGCATTTAATACAGGAGGACAACATCGCATTCATTACCTAGAGAACACAACAAACCAGCCGACATGTCTGCCCGAAATCGAGGTACGTGTGGAATGTGGAAGCCTTGGACTTCAGCGTGTTGACTTGCGTTTGAACAGTACTTTCGTTCATGTCCAACTTCTCGAACAACAAAGAATCGCAGAGAAGCACGACGCCTACAACGCCCGCAAAGAACCAAGAGCCCCCGAGGAGTGAACCCGCAAGACATGCCACCACGATGCCAGTCGGAACTTCTCAATACAACACAGATGGAAGTGCTGGTCAGCCAAGGGTACAGCGGGAGCGCGCTGTGTCGGGCGCCAGACCTCTATCTATGGTTCAAACTTACCACCCATCGATGATGGATGTGTCCCAGGATACGTTGCCTGAGCTTCAGCCGATTTTTACATTTCTAAACAGTCATGCAAATAAGCTGTACCAGGAAGGATACTTCTTGAAGTTGGATGACCAGAACACGCGTTTGTAATTCCTACTTGTCGAGCATACTCAGTTCTAATGTAATGCAGATGGTAGACCCAATGCCGATCGAACATGGACCGAATGTTTTGCCCAGCTTGTAGGGACAGTATTGTCATTATGGGATGCTGCAGACCTCGACGCAGCTGGACAAGATGGGGAGGTCCTTCCAAAATTCATCAATCTCACGGATGCCTCCATCAAAATGGTAAAATACACGCAAATCAAAATAGAAATCCGCTAACATATTCAAGATCGAAGCACTCCCGACTCGAGCGGACAGCGAGGCTCCTCTGCAGAACGTCCTCAGCATATCGACTGCCGGTAAAAATCGATACCTCCTTCATTTCAATTCGCATCACTCCTTGATCCAATGGACAGCGGGAATCCGACTCTCGATGTTTGAACATGCCACGCTACAAGAAGCCTACACTGGCGCTTTGATTGCTGGAAAGGGGAAGGGACTAAACAATATAAATATCATCATGGACCGCGCAAAGATGCCAACCGCAGACTGGGCACGAGTTCGTTTTGGAGCGGGAACACCCTGGAGACGCTGCTGGTGTGTCATTTCGCCACCTGACGAAAAGGAGGTTCAGAAGCAGCAGAAGCAGCTCAACAAAAAGAAAT
This sequence comes from Rhexocercosporidium sp. MPI-PUGE-AT-0058, assembly GCA_020746875.1. Taxonomy (NCBI): domain Eukaryota; kingdom Fungi; phylum Ascomycota; class Leotiomycetes; order Helotiales; genus Rhexocercosporidium; species Rhexocercosporidium sp. MPI-PUGE-AT-0058. The sequence goes on from JAGTJL010000002.1 coordinate 1,656,786, forward strand.
CCGCCTACGATCGATCAAGGCCACCTCTATTAAAGGGCGACATCAAATTTTATGATTCGAAAAAGACGAAGAAGGTTCGTCCAATTGCTACCATTAGTGATGCGTATTCGGCCTTTGCCATCTACCCGCAGTCCAAGCCATTGATAGATGCTTCCACTCTTGTGAAAGTCGAAGGTTCAATAACTATTCATTCAAATCCACCATCGACAACAGAAGGATTTGTCTTTGTCATGCCTGAAGTACACGCCGCTGTTACAGGATTCGAGATGATGCTTCGCTGGTTGTTTCCAGTTTTTGATACCTTTGGACTTTACGGACGACCTGGCCGATTGGTTGCCGATACATCGGACCCTAGAAGTCTAATGTTTGCGATGCCAAAACACCGGAGATACGGGTATCTTGAAATTCTTGATGTATCAGGCCTTATTCTGGAGCCAGGGAGTGCTACTTGGAGAGAGGGAGAATGGAGGAAGAGAATGAAAGAACTCACTGGAAAGCGGATGACGGCGGTTGAGAGCAGCAGCCAGGCCAATAGCAGATATAGCAGTAGGAGGAGTACTCGAAACAGTTTTGGTCCATCACGAAGCCGCATACATTTCGACGATGGTGCCTCTGTTCGGTCTACCCCTTCGAATAACTGGGGCGCAGGTCAAACAGATGGAGCCTTCGGGATTCCACGGACGGATTCTGCTCCTCCTGGTGCTGGCGCTTTTGCACCTCCACCTCCTCGATCACAGCCCAGTGCCCACAGCCGGTCATTCTCAGAGAGTCAAGGGTTAGATCGTTTCCGAGATCAAGCACCTTCGAATTACGATGGAGCGTACGAAATTGCCCCAACTCCACCACCGCACGTAATCAGTGTAGCCTCATCTCGCGATAGTCCAAGTGGGAGGTACGTTCCTGAGATAGGGTCCACCCCTGAGCGAATCAGTTCAGAGGATGAGCAACACGCCAGAACGACACCGGTTCGAGAACTTCAGGAGTTACAGGCGACTACAACTCCAGAGCCAGTCGCTGCGCCACCAGCATTTGCTCATGGCCCTGGTGCTATGCCAATAAGCAAGCCATACCACTCCCCTGAGCTGCGGAGAGCCAACAGCCGAATGTCAAATGCTACGCTGTCACAGTTAGCTGGTGCTGGGGGCGTGGCTGCATACCATGCACACGGGGATGAAGCAAGGGCTAGCGGAGAGCACAGACAGCCGTTCAACGGTGACAGAGGGGTACTGCCAGCTGCCAACGTTCATGGATTTCCTGCTAATCATGACGGTCTGAATGAAGGCTTGGTAACAGCATCAAAACCCCGATTTTCCTTTGAAGATTCGTCTCCTTCCCATTCTACGGAGCACAACACGCCCACGAGCTTTTCTCACCCATCCTCTCAATTCCCATTTAATACACATCATCTGCCTTCGCCGAACGATTCTCGAACCGGTTCCCAAGCTCCTTCAGCAGCTCGAGAACCATCACATCAAAATCGTATGTATCAGTCACCGCAAAAATCTAATTTCCCTGCATCGAATGTCCAAGGTGGGCCTATTGAACACGGCCATAACCACCAACAATCAACAGACTCAACCCACAGTACCGTGTCCCAACCTCGTCTTCAGACCAGCCCAAGTATTGTCCGAAAACCTCTTCCCGTTCGTAGCTCCAGCCTCCAAACACCTGCCTCAGCTGAGACAGCATCGAGTGTCGGTAGTCTAGGGCAGCACGTTATTGATCAAACTGCTTTTGACATGATTGGGCGTGATAATCACACATCCACTAGAGGTCCAGAGACTCAACTTTATCGTCAGAATACCAACACCAGCAGTGTTTACGAAGACAATGCGTCGACGGCGTCTCCAGATTATGCCAGCACAAGACGCTCTGTTGACACTCGAAAATCGGTCGAAAAACCTCGGGCCGGCGTCATGAAGACCGTTGGAAACGTGGAAGAATCGCAACACATGGGTAGTCAACCTACCGATTCACCACCGATTCAGATAGATTTTGGGCCTACTCTTAATCTTGCTTCCGGGGCCCAACCCAGAAGCCAAAGTCCAGGCCCATCGCAAGCATATGCTAGAGCTGCTAGCCCAGGTCCTACATTGAATAACTATCCTGCAGATCGATCCCCACGCCATGGAGGTTCGGCAATGAGGCCCGACAGTGCTGGGCACTCGAGATCGCCAGCTCGCAAGGCTATCACTCCCGAGAATACACACTACCGCAATAATTCTTCGGAGAGCAGGACTGTGGCGTGGCAACCTGGCATGGCTGGTAGTGGTAACGCTGGGAGTCGAATGTCGATTACCCCAGAGCAATTTGTTCAACAGCGGGCAGCCATGTCACCTGCCACGCCATTATACGCACACCAACGCCAGCCTTCTAGTAATACTTTACGTGCCAACACTCCTACGCCTCCGCTTGTCAACCGACCAAGCGACTATATGGCTCATCATTCGCGGAATAGTTCTACAGACTTACTCCAACGGCCAAATTCGCGTGGTGCCAATGTTGCTCTTGGACCATCTGGTACTGGAGATATTCCTACTGCACTCTCAGCCCGCGAACAGGAACATATCGCCAAGATGACAGGAACCCCTTTGATCAGCATGACTCACAACAACAAACAAGGGTCTCCTAGTGGACTGGTCGGGGCCATCGAGGTGAGAGAACGAGAAAAGCAGCAGATAAAGCAAGGCATCAACAGTCAAGCTGTTCAAAACGCCATCTCCCAGCGGCAACAGCAAGCTATGTATCAGCAGCAGCAACAGCAATATCAGGAGCACATGGCGTCAGAATATCGGGCGCCTCAACAGTATAACAATATGGGACAATACCCGCAGCAGCAATATCCCCTAGCACAGAGACAACAGCAACAACAGCAAAACTGGGGCATGTCGCCAGCGGCAAGCGTTTTCGCTCAAGGTGGTGGATGGAGCGCCTCAACACCTTCACCGAACTACACCAGCCCTGAGCAGGGTAGACAATCACCCTCCCAATATCCTCCTAGACAGCAGCAACACTTCCCACCACAGCAACAACCACAACAAGGGCGTGGCAACGGGCCATTTCACGGCCATGGACATTAGACGATGATGGGGGTGCGAGCATTGGGTTTTGGCGTTCAGACAAGGTTTCGCGGGATTGGTAGCGACACGTTTGTTTGGAGTTTATTTTCTTCTTTATCTTTTGTTTCGCGTTCTGACTACATCACATGAACTGTGTTGACTTCGACTTGTGGTCCTTTTCTCTCTCTTGTATTCTTGCATTGATGGCGAAAAAGAATGGGGTTTTGTGGGGGCGGATTGATGATTGTGGTGGTGTTACCTACATATTCATAGAAACAGAGACTAGTTCATTGGAATGAATGAAGAGAAGCATTGTACAGCAGATCAGACTCACTTCTGCTCGCTGCTTGACTTGTATTGCCTTTCCTTCCCTTACCATGTTTAAGAATCTACTACATGCCGGGGTTCCGTAGAGCGACAACAAGCAAGACTGAAAACGGGGCTGGGGACCTTAACTTTTCAATTTCTCCATATTTTCCACATCTACCAATATAAGGCTCTTACCACGGTCGCTGATACACGCTTTCTTTACTGTACAAGATGATAAATGATTTTGGGGCGTGTCTCACCTCTTTTAGGCTAGCCGTAGAACAGCGAAAGTAAATACGTGCCAATCCATCAACGCTCTCCTTCGGACTTCAGCGGAGGAAGAATATGAGAATCATGAGTATTCGTTGCGTCCTAAATTCCTCGAAATGCCATTATGATTTATCGGCACTCAGCCCGGCCACGGCACGGGCCTTCCAACCACACGAGTCCCTATGGACAGACCATGCGACACTTAGTCAACAAAATAGAATATACCCCTTTCCCAACCTCGCTAAACAAACAGCAGCAACAGACTCACAGAACAACAATATCACCGCTCAACTCCGCCCACCTAAAGAAATGATTTCTCAACTACCACATGCAAAGCCTCTGTTACCGTCGCTCCGCCTCCGCAATAGCAGCGTCTATCCTCCTCTCTTCCTCCTCCAACCTCGCTACCTCTTCAGGCGTCATCCCCTCCTCACTCAAGAAGGGCGATTGCATCCCGCGTGCCGAATTCCCCACAAAGACCTGCGGTACATGTCTCGCGTCTCCATATGTAGGCACTACATCATGATACTGCTCAAAGCCGTCTCCTGACCGCGGGCTCCTCGCTCCACTAGAAGACGTTCCAGATGTCGTGCTCACGCCCCTGGAAACCGTGCTTACCATCGTGGCTGCCGTGGGTTTCCGGCGTGGTACTGTAGCTGCGGCGCCGTTGTAGGGTGCAAAGGGGACGGGCTCATAAGTCGCGAGTGCAGAATGGCGTTGAATTGGGAGGGCATTCTGGGGACCGTCAATTGGTGTTGCTGCTGTTGAGGTGATTGGGTCTTCTTTCTCCGTGACGAGGTTCCGCGAGAAGGAGTCGGTGTGCATGCTTTGCGTAAGCATCACTTGTTCGGGCTGATTGCGTCTAGTGTGTTTGCGACGGAGGAAGAGGAGGGCAAGAATCAGGAGGATGAGAGCGAATGCTAGAGCTCCGAGGGCAATTCCTACTTTCGCTCCGATGGAGAGGCCTTTCGAAGAAGATTCTACCTCACTAATTGTCGGCTGTGCTGTCGCCGTCGGGGTAACAGTCGCAACGGTACTCGAGGGCTCTGTTACTGTGGTGTCGCTTCTGATTGTGCTGCTGGGAGGTAGAGATGTTGTTGTAGTCGGATTTATTGTTGTTGTTACAATCGGGCCAGATGGCTGAAGCTCAATAAAAACCTGATTTGCTTGGGAAAACTGCATGGGTTCGCCCTCTTGTGGAAATTTGAAATCCCGCTTCGCCTTCTCATGCCCATTCCCGCCTCTCTGAGATGGTCGCACAAAAGCGGTATTCGCTGGTGCTGCTGAAGTAGATGTCCCGTCCGCACTTAGGTGATCGTTGTCGTCGGAGTGTACTATGGTGAACAAGCGACTGTAGTAACTACAGTATTCGCCTGTGGCATTCTTGCTCGCAAAGCAGAAGAAAAAGTTCTCGAGAAGTTTTTCCGAGATACCATCCTTTATTGTAAATGTTGCAGTGGTTGAATTTTGGAAGTTGCTCTGGATAGGCCATGATGGTGACTTGAAGGGTGCGACGGTAGGAAGTGTATCGCATTCATTCGGGCTGTTGAGGTATACACAAATATCTAGTTGCAAAACTATCTTAAAAAACTGCTCAAGAGTCTTGGAAGGTTGTGCTCACCAGGCTGGACATCGAGCCATCTCGCCGTATTCGAAGTATCGATTTGATTCACCCCTTTGCTGGGAGTGAATTGCAGCAGAACTATGGATAGATCCTTGATCCTAGAAGCGTCGGATAGAGTTGGCTTGTACCAAATCTCTATCGGCTGGTTGAGAGGCACTTCTTTCTCGTTGAACAAGAAGTCAAATCGGTAGTCTGGCTGCCCACGGCCCCCAACCACCATCGCGGCCAGCACAAGGCTGAGGCACGAAATTATCATAGCATATGGCCGCATTCCCAAACAAAAACACAATATATTCCTCTGACTCAACGAAATCGCAAAACCATCAAAAGGAACCAGAAAGGAAAAGGAAGGGCCTCAGCTCAGCGGTTGTGGGGAATCGAAACAATTAACAAAGACGCAGGAAGCACGAAGGATGAAAAGAAGGGAAGTCAGCACAAAGCGGTACTGCGCCCCATGTTGTACGATGCAGAGCGCACATCGCATCCTCTTGATACGGCGGAGAGGGCATGTTGGTGTATCAGGCTGTCCAATACCCGGCAGGCGGCTCGATCCATTGGGCTAGGGCGCCTGCAGCTGTGCAGAGCGAAGGATGCACAGCGAATGCGCCGCACAGGGTGAGCATAGGGGATAGCTTGGGGGCTGAGGGTTGGGACTGCATTTGGGACTGGACGTCTTCCTGCTTTGGGACGGTGGAGAGGGCTTATTTCTGGGAGGATTGGCGATGGGCCCCCAGGGCTGAATATTATTGAGTGAGGAGTGAGACCGTGAGAGGTGCAACTTTCGCCCGATTGAGGCATGCAATGAGGCCTTTCTCGCACATAACCCAGCGTTAGTGAACACGTGCAGTCGTCTTGAGTGAGCTGATATCAGACTCTCAAGTCCCTCGAGTTCCCCACGTTTAGTCGACCGACTGACTCCACGCTGTGTCGCCAGCGTTGGTCACTCAGAGGCTCTGTCAGATAGTCCTGTTTCATGTCCCACAGGGGTACGTATGGGTTTGACGCCGCAATATGATGAAAGCACGAGATCCATTTTGGTACTTGAAGCGCTGAAATGTACGTAGCCCTTGAGACAATTCGGCGGTCCGGCGACTTTTCTGGAATGAAGTTCGTCGGAGCTGCGGCGGGCGCTGCATTGAAGAGCCTCAGCGAGACAGGTCTCAGAAAGGCATTCTAACTCAGAATAATCTCGGCCATTGGCCTCACTCGTAGCCTTCAGCCACAAGAAATTTAGAGACTTAGAGTCTAGCTCAGGACTTCTCCCAACCTTACTCGGCCTCACCGTGCCCCTTTGGTGGCCGTATAGCTGCCAGACTGCTGGAAGATCGAGACCCCAGGAGCATACCCGATTCCAAGGGAAGCAATTGACGCCAATGTAAGGCGCTCTAGAGCTAAAAGCAGGTACAATGCGGCCCTGGAACGGTCGTTATATCTGGCTTTGTTGGAGAGAGGATCTAAAGATAAGGCAGAGTGATGTTGGAAGAGCTCTCGAGGAGGGCAGGAGCTTGAATGTTATTCTGGAAAGAAACATGGCTTGTTGGCTCGGAACTGAACCCAAGGTTGATCGGTGTTGAAGACTAGATATTGGCACTGTACTGGCTACTTCAGGAATCTCGTTCATGCGATGATTTGGAGAGATCAAAAATACTTGAGTTTAAAATGGGGGGATGGCAAATGTAAGAAGCCTGAGAAGCCTCTTGAACGTAGAAGCGAAAGAACGATAGCGAGCTACCAAAGCTAGAGATTGGAGCGAGACAACATAGAAATCTCTTCGCATTGTGACACAATGAGAAATGAAGAGATGTGTGAGTGGCATAGCCGTTGAAGAGAAGAGAAGTGGGATATTAAGAAAGTGGAAAGTGGAAAAGAAACCTCCAAGACTTGTCTCCGTCTTCGAAGCCCATGAAGCTCAAGCTCCAACTGATAGATCCCTACTAGCTCCACCCCCCAATGGCTGCCCCTCACTTCACCTCCTCATTCCAGGAACGGATCTTCCCAGCTTAAACTACACTTCACGACTTCACAACCACCACCAAAGTAAAGCAACAATCAATAAACCGCCCCATCTTTCAAAATGGCATCGCTCAAAGGCCCAGGGGAAGCTCAACAGCACGACGGCAGCGGTCTCCGTATCGGCATTGTGCACGCCCGCTGGAACACCAGTACGTTTTGTTGATTGACCCCGCCATGCCATCCAGACAGTTCGTTCGTTCGCAGACAGCGACAAACATACAACACCAAGAAAACACATACAGTACTTGCTGACATATCTACACTCCAGCTATAATCGAACCCCTTCTCGCAGGAACAAAAGCGAAACTCCTAGCTTCGGGCGTCAAGGAATCCAATATCGTCGTTCAATCAGTGCCTGGATCATGGGAGCTACCAATTGCATGCTCTAAGTGCGCTTTCCCTTTATCCCATCCCCTCCCTCCTACGCACAAACAAGCCAAAACAACATCGGATCGGATTTAATAAGTAAACTGACTTCCCTTCCAACGCAGACTCTTCTCCGCCTCCCAAATTCAATCCACAACCTCCTCCACCCTGGGAGCCGGCGACCTCCTCGGCTCTAGCACCACAGACCTAACTTCCCTCTCACTCGAAGCAAAGACGTCCTCCGGTCCCTTCGACGCCATCATCGCCATCGGCGTGCTCATCAAGGGCGAGACCATGCACTTCGAGTACATCGCCGAGTCGGTCTCACACGGCTTGATGCGCGTCCAGCTTGACACGGGCGTGCCGCTGATCTTTGGCCTGCTGACCGTCCTGGATGAGGAGCAGGCAAAAGCTAGGGCGGGCGTTACGAGTGGGAGTCATAATCATGGTGAGGATTGGGGGTTGGCGGCTGTGGAGTTGGGTGTTAAGAGGAGGGATTGGGCCGCGGGGAAGATTGCTTGATCGATTCCGTTTCATTTGGGATATTTTGTACTTCTCTAGATTGGATTTGGGTATGCTGACTGGGCTTAGCAAGGAAAGTAAAATGGCTAGATACTGCATTCAGGTAGACAAAGAAAGAAAAAATGTGAAAGTGAAAGTAAAAGTCAGGTCTGATGTCTTGAAATTATATTACTACAAGTCCATGACAAACACGGATATTATGCATGGCGATTCGCTAGACGATCCGTTTCGCGGTGCAAACTCAACTTGTTTTGATCCAAGTTCCGATCCAATTCTTTGAACGCCCCAAGTATGCTCCAATGCGATATGTGTAACAGATTTTACTTCTCTCCAGTGTTCCCGAATCTATTCACCCGACGCATTATTGTGCGTAACCCATCATCTCCTTTAATCCATTATGGTCCTTGTCCTTCTTGGTTCTCCAGAGGGACTTCTTCTTCTCTCGCTTCTTGGCCATTTCCTCCCATCCTTCTTCGTCGTCTTCGTCGGAAACGTTAGCTGTTTTCTTGACCATCTTGATCGTAGGTCCATTCTTGTTCTCCCAACCTAGACCTGACATGGCGGATGCTCTCGTCTTGTTATCCTGGACCTGCGGGGGTGCTTGTGATACCGGTCTATATCGGCCTGGGAGACCAACGTTGCTGCGCTCAGATGGCGCGATTGAAGGGGCATAACCTCCTCCTTGAGCATGGACTGAAGGCGAGTACATACTGCCACCAACACCTTGCATCCAGGGAACAGCGTTTGGATCCAGCATCGTCATTGCCCGTTGATGGGTACTGAAGTTGTGAGAGCTGCCCGGACGCATTTGCTGGGCACTCCCTGGCCGCGGGATTTCGCCCATAGATTGGTGTGGCATATGCCCATTTGGCGGCTGCCCTTGGCCACCAGCAGTCATCATTTGCATGAATTGCATCTGCATCTGCATAAACTGCTGCATCTGTTGTGACATCTGGATCTGTGCTTGATCCCCAGCGGTCATCATCATTGGGTTCATAGGACCCATTGGCCCTCCTGGGCCCATACCATTGTACATACTACCGGCTGACGGCGGTTGCATCCCCATAGGATTGAATCCACCAGCCTGAGGTGGCCCATAGTCGCCTTGTGGATTTGGGCTACCTCTCCTCATAGCCCGAGAACGCTCTTCCGTCGCTATGACACCAACTAATCCTCCAGGTGGGAGCCCCCTGGGAGCTGCTCCACCATTCACAGAACCCGCCCCACCACCAAACGCCAAAGATTCCCTGTGCATCGGGTTCACCAAGCCTGCCCCAACGTAAGGATCCTGGGGGAGATTTCTGGCAAAGACTGGCAGCCTGCTATCTGCACTGACAACACCACCAGCAGTTGACTGGGCTCCGGATCGAAGATTGGGGTTTGAAGCCATACTTCTCATGGGCTGCTTGCCCTTGTTTGGAAACCCATGGGCTTGCAAGATGGCCAATGGAACCTCTTCGTCCTCCTCTTCGCCTTCGTCACCGTTTGCCAGATTCGGACTGCTCTGAGTGGCGAACACACTGGGGCGAGACGGGGGAAGTGCTTCACCAGTAACTTTCATCATTTGCTGTCGGTATACTGCCATATGAGCCTCCTGTTTGCGGCGTTGCTTGGCAAGTTGTTTATTCTTTTCTGCCTCATCTTCATCATCATCGTATGGCTCTTCCTCTTCCTCCTCTTCCTCGTCCTTGGACTGCCCTCCATAGCTCCTAATACGCTCCTGGTCCTGCTTGTATCGTTCAAACTGGGCTGGTGTCATAACCTTGTTCTGGGGTGCAGCATGTCTTGTTGGTGGAGACGACGATTTCTCGCTGAAACGCTGTGCTAAGTTTGCTGAAGCCGCAATATGAACGTCAAACATATTTTCGTCGGAAGTCTTCACAACGGGCTTCCGTGCTTTAGGTGTTGTGTCGACGGATCCAGTACCCCAACTTGCGATTGTCGCATCATCCACCTTGAAAGACGAATTGGATGGAAGGGCCCAGCTATCTCGAACCTTCGAATCGTAACCAGTATCGTTCATGCGTCGGCTTGCACTGATGGATTCTCGGAGAAGCCTGGCATCCTCATCAACTGCATCTCCGTATTCCAAGGTGGATTGACGTTTAGGTTCCATCATGGCACTGCTACGCCGCAGTCCGCTTACTGGCCCACCAGGTCTTTGTGGTCGACTGTACGATGCCGGGCTGTCATTCGTCGCCCGTGGAGCTGTGTTGTGCTGAGGGACTGGAGGAGGTGTGTTACGGGGTGCAAATACAGGGCTGGCACCAGACATTAAACCTTCATTGGAATGTTGACTGCTCCATGAATATGGTGACGGCTCAATGTTCTTGTTCTTGTTCTTGTCGATGTTGAGAGGTGAAGGTTGGTTAAAACGGCTTGCGGTAAGTGATCGGTTTGCAGGGCCAGATGGGACGGTGTCCTATATATAATGTTAGAACTTCGGAGATTGATTGTGGATCGGCAGACTTACCGGGCTCCGTGACATGGCTCGGTCTGTTTCAACATCCATCACCGCACTCCTACGCTTGTCAATTCCATTAAACATTTCCGAAAAATCGCCCCCAAGGCTCAAGCCTAGGTCTCTTTCATCCAGTTTGGGAGGCGTTGCTGTGCTTGCGTAGCTGGAGGCTGTCACAGCTCTCTGTCTGCCCATCTGCTCCTCATCAACAACTGGAGATTGTGGTTCTTTTGAGATCGGTGGAGGTGGAGTTTGCCCTTTACTGTGTCGTCCCCAAGATAGAGTGCGGCCTGCGTTTTTCAAAGAGAAAGCTGAAGCCGACTTTGGGACTGGAGGCAACGGAATATCACTGAAAGGTTTATCGTGTGGCGATTTCCACTCGTCCCGTCGTGGCAGATCCGTAGATGAAGGGGCTGTAGAAGCCGCGCTCAATCGAGATGAATTGTCAGTCGTGGAGATGGTATTAGTGTTAGAAGCACCACTGTCACTTCACAGCAGTCAGTCACTGCATAGTATAGACCACAAGGCATGTCTTGTCCCAGGTCATGAGCCCCAACTGAAATGCTTACCGATTGTAAATGTTCTCGAACATGTTGTCATCATCGACTGTGGACGTTTTTGGCCTCAATGGCATAGTTGCGGTTTTTGCGAGCTTCTTTCCTCCGTCGAACGACCGACCCGCACCGTCCTCGCGTTCGAATACTTTGAACGATGGCTCTGATGTTGTCTCTTGAGCAATGTCCAACTCATTCGCGGTCGATTTGCGCCGCCCGAAGCCTCTGGGAAACTTCGGCATGTAGTAAATATTAGGATCGAGAACGAAAGTATATCGTTCTCGAATTCATACGACAAGCAGGTCGTCCAGTGTTGAAGATATGACAGGTATTATATCGAAAATGTCAGGAAACGGTTGAGAAATGTCTGCCGTAATGTTCAATGACCTCGTATGCTGTGCGTCGAAACAAGTGGTGCGAAAATGATCAGGAAGGGTCGTCAAGAAGCCTCGTAACGAGAGAAAGGTCTTCTTAGCTAGAGGAACCCAGAGGTTGAATTAGTAACGTTTCAAGAACTCATGCAAGCAGCCGGTGTCTGGGACTGGCGGGGTTGTCCAAATGGAATCAATCGTGGCAGGTTGCATGCAAAACACGATGACTGCCGCCCAGATTCGGGCAATTGTTGTGGAGGTAAGGGATGAATGCCAGCGAAGTTGAAGAAGAGCGATGAGGCACGAGGGAAAAGCCGTCAATAATGACGATGATGATCTAAGACCGGTAGACAATCCGACCATTCGCAGCGGTACAGTATTGTGGTTCGCTGGCTCTGCGTGGTTGGGAGGCGATTTGAGAGGCTGAGTGAGGTTTGTTGATGCTCCAAATTTAGACCGGTTCCCAGGCCGTCGAGTCCAGAGGCGGGAATCCTGGTGGGCCCGAACAACAAGACACAAGGGGAGATGACAGTCAGTACTCACAGAACGGAAGACTGCAGATGTGCAAGAAACGAAGGCGTATTGGCGATGGCGATGGTGATGGGAAGTAGCACTTCCTATCCGCGAGTCGCCGGTGAGGTGAGGTGAGGTTGGCGATAGGAGGAAGAAGAGTCAAGTAGCAACAGGAGTTGGGACGAGGTAGCTTCTCTTCTCTTCTCGTGTTTTTCGCTGAGGTGTAAAGTCGCTTTAGCTCGGATCCAGCCAGCTGTGGCTTGTCCCTGGGCTTAGACAAAAGGGGATTGCGCCTAGCCATTTCCGGCCTAGCCTGGCCTGGCCCGGATCAAGGGTGGAAATAAGAGGAATACTAATGGCCAATATTTTATTTTATTTTATATTTTTACACTACGGGTCCATCTCAAAGGAGACCAAGGCTTGGTTAGTGGTGGACCTGACGGCGGTGGTGGAGGTGGAGGCGGAGGAAGGCGTTTACTTCTATAAAAACCTGATGCAATCCCATAGGTTTTCGGGCTGGCTGGCTTCATTCTGCTTGCTTCTTTATTTGTTCGCTTCGTTCGTCCTTCCCTTCTCGATTCAGTGTTGATGAAGCTACACGATATGAGAAGGAATTTACCATATTCGGGGTCGTTGCATTGAAATGGCTCGTTGTACAGAGTGCAAATTGCAAAGCACAGACTTGGGTTGATCTGCTATGATTCAGTGACTCTGGGTGGTCGAGGGGTCGTCCGACGCTCAAATACTATGCTCTGGAACTGCAACGGAGCTCCAACCTTCACAGGGACCTGAAGGTATTCCCACTTCGCGAAAGCACTGTTCATGAGGTGGTCTCTCGTGTTCACTTCCAAGGCGATGGCAAAGTCAATAACATTTCCAGCTATGGATCCGCTGGAATGCCATTGCTCACGCCACCACTGCTTCCTCCCTTGGCAAGGGCAGGCATTTTCTTACATCTGAAGTCTTTGCCCTGTCTGTGGGGACCAGTCTTGCTCGAAACCCAAAAGTTGAGGTCATCTCACAAGCTTGTTTCTGCACGTTATTTCTTCAACTATAAATACGTGCATAAAGCCCACGGTTTCCCTGTTGCTTTTCTTTTCCTCTTCTATCAGTTTCCTCCGTTCCCTCCGAAATACCAAGTGAAGTGCTGCGGACACTCGTCAATGCCGTGCTTCATTGGGGGACCTCGATATCTGCATGGGCCAATCACTCAGGGGTAACTGCTCAAGGGTACAAAGTGACGTGCCTATCAGGCAATAAATATATTCCCCTCCGAGTACGAGTCTCCAAATCTCCTTATTCTGCCCTCCCTTTCCCTTTCAGAAGACTGCAAAAGTGCCCAAAAAAGGCTCCTCAAGTTCCTCTTCCCCCTGACCCTCCCCTGACCCTCCCCTGACCGCAGACCTGAAGACAGTAAAGATCAATCGATCGTACCATCAAAATCATAAGCATGGAAATAAAAATCAAGAAAGCATCGCTGCCCCACGGCCAAGGTAATCCCCGGTTTTCATCCCTTGTTGTCAGCCTCTTTATTAAGCAATAGTCGACCTGAGACCCTGGCCCGGCTGATGATATTTCAGATCAGATCATCACAGCCCCCCGATCGCCGACTTTTCCAATGGTTCTCCCTGTCTCCTTTTAAGGAATTTACCCAGCCGGCAATCCCCTTCCTCGTTCGGTAAAAGAACCATCAACAGCAGGATCTGTAAACACAATTCTGAATCCAACAACCGCCTCGCCTCACGTAAAGCAATCTTCCTTTAAGCGATCGATCGACTTAGTATTGAGGTAATCCTCTTCTTGACAAGCAGAAGCGTACATTTCCCGGCGCCCAAAAAAAAAAAAAAAAAAACTGCCAACACTACCTAGTACTACTGTAGCATGTCCAAATCTCCAAGACTCCAAGATCTCAGTTCACTCGGTCCCCACGATCCCGAAATGAGTGCCAACCGCTGAGAAGCCATAATCAAATAAACCAACAACAAGCACACCCCAAGCCCAATCAAGCCCCCAAACCATTCAAACATTCAAAGCACAGCACATGTCCACCATCTCCCTCTCATTCGTCCATTTCCCATTCACATTGGTCCATTTCCAGCTCCATCTCCCCCGCCACCAAACCCAAACCAGAATCAAACCAGTCCAAACCAAACCCAACCCAACCTGCAAAAGCGGCCAAAGTCGTACTCGTCCGTACAAGCAGCGGCCGACGCTGCCGGGCCGCCTCGCGCGTCAACGAAAGTGTGCTGACTACTGTAGATCTCGGAGTTCATGATCTCGGTCCACGATCTCTCTCATGAACCCGTTCCGAGATTTAATATTATGTGGCTTCGCGCTTGCGGGATGTTAGTTAGAGATAGGAAATTACATTTGCTTGATGAGGGGATGGACTCATGGGAGGCGCCGCCTCGGGCGTCTGGGCGGGAACACGGGCATGGGTTCAAGATGTCGACCTACCTCCGTAGACTGCTAGTTGATTGAGTTAGTGCACTGCGAATAGAACTCCTTGGGCTTAGCCAATTCTGTATGTCTTGGGTTTGGTATTTCCTCAATGTTTCCGCGATGATAGAAGCCTTGTAGAATTTGACATTTAAGAGCTTTCGGATAGGTAGTTATTGTAGCCATGGCCGCGATTGTGTTTGGTTACTGGGCCATTTTATTGACATTGATACGCAGTGAATGTTTTAGGGTGAGTTGGACATTGAAGATCTAGGACTGTTTGGAAATCCAGTCAAAATGTGTGTCAAAGTCAGTGAGAGCCGAGAGTTTCTCCTATGTAGTAGTTACGAACCAACAGCCAAGACATATATTTTTATGCACACTCCATGAAGTCCTCCTACCCTTTATCTTACAGTACCCATAAACTACAGCTACTAGATTCATGTCATCATTCGGCCCCAAAAGGCTATGTGCAGCGGTCCCGTATCTATTCTCCTTGCTGCTGCATGTGTGTGGGAAGATTCCATGACGCATAATCCTGATGAACGAAGGCTCGATCAACAGTCGGTACCGATTCTAAGACATACTGCAACGACTCTCCCAAGTCATGGCTGTCCCGCAAACTCATGTTTTCATCAAGCACAATATCAACCTCAACATTGAGCTTGTCTCCTGCATGATAGGCTTGCAAGCCTTGGATTTGCTTGATGGTCTTGGCGAATCGCATTGTGAGGTAGAGAAGAACGTTTCGTTCATCGGCTGTTGCTGCTGCACCGGAGAGATTGCGAATGTGACCTGCTGATGTTCCCGCCCAGTTGAAGATAACATAAAGTGATAGAGCAAGGCCACCTAGGGCATCCATCCACCAAAGTTTTGCGTAGAATCCAACTGCACTTGAGTTAGACAGAGTAGCATGAATTACACGAGGGATCATTTACTTACCAAGAGGGAAGATAATACTGAAGATGTTGAATACAACATCGGTCATGGCATCCTGCGCCAGTGCTTGCACGCTCGAATTTTTAATGAGACGACAGTAGAGCCAGCACATGAATTTGATCAAGACAGTGCTTGACATAATGATGATTGCAGGAAGAGTAAGTTGGATGATAGAGTGGTCTCCTGAGTGCAATCTGCTCACACACTCGAGCCCAACTTGGAAGAAGGAAGTAACCATAATGACCGAAAATACCAAGACCCCAATGGGCTCCAAGCGTCTTCTGCCAACTGGGTACTGATATTGGTCTTGGGATTCGATCATTCTCGTCGTAGTCCACACGATTCCCGTGCTGAGAAAGTCGAGAGCAGCATCCACCAGTGAGGCTAAGACGGACAAAGAGCTGGTGAGTACTATGACGGCAATTTTCCCTGCCAGGAGAATTGCATTGGCAACCAAGTTGACGTATATGGCGATTTGAACGATTTTGTCCCCACTCTCAACACTGTCATCTTCCATTCCAGGAATCTCAGGGCGCGGTCCGTCGAAATCGTCTTCTTCCTCCTCTTCTCGTCCAAGTAGTGGCGACAGTTCAGAGGAGACTTTATAGAGATCGCGGGGCGTTCTTTTGACTTTCTTTGATGTTGTACCATTGACAGCTACAAGATCATCGTCTTCTGGGGTAGAAGGTTCCTCAGATATCGTGGGTGGAACCGTAAGATCTCGCGAGCCCATGGCACTCTGAGTCCCACTACCCGGTGTGTTATTATATTCGTTCAGCAGATCGTGGGGTAGCGATGAGTCTAGGAGTCGGTCGATATATATGTATTGTTGGAGCAAGCTATTGGTTCTTTCGTAGTACTGGCGACTAATGATGATCAGCTGTTGTGCCACAGCACAAGGGTCCTTCCAAAGCTTACATTGGCTTCTTCATCGTTTTCAATTGATCCTCGGTTTTCCAGTACTTCTCTGCAAGCAATGTCAGTCCCAACCCAACAATTGACTTCTGTTAGTCTCATTCCGCTTTCCCGGAAATGTAGTTCTCGCATCGATCACGTACCCCATTTGTAACGAGGATTGCTGTTCCCAATCAGCCGCTGGCTTCGCATTTGAGGTCCATTGAGTATCAGGCTCAATCT
This sequence comes from Rhexocercosporidium sp. MPI-PUGE-AT-0058, assembly GCA_020746875.1. Classification (NCBI taxonomy): domain Eukaryota; kingdom Fungi; phylum Ascomycota; class Leotiomycetes; order Helotiales; genus Rhexocercosporidium; species Rhexocercosporidium sp. MPI-PUGE-AT-0058. Next base: position 1,673,363 of record JAGTJL010000002.1, read on the forward strand.
CCGCTCATCAATGCTCCTGAAGTCATCCCCATCATCGTATTCCCGCGATCGTCTCTCGCCCGTCTCCTCGTCTTCTGTGGACTCTCTACCCCAAACTACCGACGATGGTCGCCTGTGCTGCATCGCATGCAGAGATTGACTCGATCGTGACTTTATGAGGCTGACTAGAGTTCCTTGTCCGTGTGTAGCCATCGGATTCGCTGCTTCATCGCTACTGAGGGTGAGGAAGCCTCGTGGGCGAGCAATTCTGCCATATTTTGGAGGGGAAGCTCCATATTCGTCCGTCATGTTGGGTTGGTCTGCAGCAGTGGAATTGAAGCAGAGACTGCTTCTTCCGCAGACTACTAATACTTCTGAGAATACTTCTGAGAATACTTCTGAGAAAGGATAGACGGCGACATGTCGTTTTGAAGCGGACCTTTTAGTGATGCCAAGCTAAAGAAGGGTCTACTTCTTCGTCTCAACAACAGCTTCCCTGGCCTAGCAGGTCAAGCTATCTCTTATCATGCCTGCAAGCGAGAGGCTGGTGCCGCTGACGCATTAGGATCAGACGTTCACCCCTGTTGAACATCCACACATTTTGATGCGCCTACAAATCAGAGACTCTTCGAGCTTGCACGATGTGATGCTAGAACATGGATGTTTTGATTCGAGTCAGTTGAGCGCATATGTTCTCGCAAGAAACGTTTCTAAGCGGTGCAAGCATTTCAGACATCATGTTTAGTCAAGTCCAACTCATTCATCCACAACTCCCCTCACGGTACCAAGTAAAACATCAAATGGGAGAAGCCCATTTTTGGCATCCTCAGCAAATGAAAATCTCGATCTCATACAAGCTCTGGACAAACTTCATGTTGGAGTTCCATCTATCCTCCCACGTCCAAGGCACCATGCAGATATGCTGTTCCAATGACCTCAAAAGCCGGACTCTCCTCAAATCCTGCTACCGCAGCTTTTACATCCTGCCCAATGCAGCGTAGAATTACCGGGAGGTTACATTGTTGGAGCATGACGACTTGGTCCCCCGGGGTTGCTGCTATCCGGTACCATTCATTGTACATGGCCATTGTCGGTCATAGCAAGACTCGCCGTTGGCTGCATCCTGCAAAATCTCTTGGAATTGCCGGTGATTTGTATCCGGAGTGGTCGAACCCTTGTGCCATTTCCCTGCCTCTTTGGGAAGTGAGATGAATGTGAGAATGTGAATGTGAATGTGCCGTTATCCTACTCCATGCCTTCGTATTGCCATTCTGTGTAGAGAACCGTTGCACAGGAACAAGACTAATTTAGAGGAACTGCACTATACGCTTGCCAATCTTGGTACCAACTACAGGAGATGTATCTGCTGCGGTACTGCACAGCGCACCAAAAAGCGTTGCGCGATAGATCAATAAAGTCCGTAATCCGTCTTCAGCCTTCGTTTGGTGCAAGACAGCTTCCACAGAGCCGGACTCCTGTTTCTGCAAACCAAAGCCTGGGGGCTCTGGCTGTGGATTACTGACAAAGCCTGGCGTTGCAAATGTCTCTTGCATCAGTTTCCTGGCTTCCTTCCTGGCATTCTCTTGGTCAAAATGCTCAAGCCAGAGGTCGACCTAGGTGGGGTCAGTGGGGATTCCCTCTGATAGAACATAAATGCTAAGGGACTATAAAGCAGAATGTTAGACTCACTTCATGAAGTTGGAACCTCAGAGCCCCTCGTGCATATAATTGATCATCAAATTCTAGAGAGTAGAAGAAGTATGGTTCTTCAAGCCACTTGATGCAAGAATGGAGTGCCAGAGGGAGCACAATGAGGGCCGCCTCATCTTTCTCTGGACCTGGCCCTCCTCCCTCCCAAGTGCCTGACGGGGTCACGAACGTATTAACGAACGTGCTGATTATGCTGTCCATCCCAACTGCATCCTCCGGGAATTTGTACAAACTTGGCATCGTATGAAGAACATGCTCCTTGGGATTTTGAAGTTCGTTCTTATGATCCATAGCCCAACAACGAGGATAATCGGCTAGAGTATCGATATTCGGAACTCCTTTGGCTTCAATCTCGACATTCCTATCACTGCTGTATCTCTGGCGCCTCGGACTGCCTTGGTGATTTACATGCCAATACATAGAACCGCCTTTTGAGACCACATACTTGTTGAGCGTGGCAAGAATGGCCATTTTATCAAGATTGGCCCAAACAGATAAGCAGTAGCAGAGAGTCTTGGTGGCCAAAAACATGTTGATTGCCGAGGAAGGGACTGCTCGCGGCCATCGACCAGGGCAAAGGAGTAGGAGTTGCAATACCCTGCACTGTTGACTTTCGCGTAGTGTCCTCGGCTCAAACCACATATACACAGCGGACAGTCCCTTTTCCGGTTCAGTCCATTGGTCGATCTCAAGGCTTGAATTGTAGAGTGTCTTTGACGTTACGTTATGTCTACAGTACGCAAAACATTGCCAACTTTAGCAGAGTATGGAAGCAGGCGCAGATGTGGACAAAGAGTAACTCACACCCTGTAAGATGATAGCCCGGGATGTATCTTGAATGCCGCGACGAGGCCAAGGGATGGATGGTCAATAAATGATAGCTGCATATTGTTACCTCTAGCAACTGGATACTTAGCTACCATCTCGATATCATCACAACCTGCAAGTGCCGCCAGAGTTACAATGGTCTCAGTGATGCCTACAGCAGGTGCTGCCTGTATGTCGGAAGGCAAATAGTCAGTATTACAGGAAACGAGCAGTCTCTCAGGTGCTATCTTTCGTTCCCATGTATCTTGCGTACGAAAATATGCTGGTCCATCGGGAAACAGCGCAAGAAGATTCGCCCAGCTGCCTGCATATTCTTTCTCTAGAAAGATTGGATCAGAGTTGTTGACACAGTAAAAGTGCAAGCCAAAATAAAGCGTTGGGATTACCTGAGAGGAATGGCCAGGTGAGCCTGCCATTCCCTCCAATCCCATCACCCGACTTCGTAGGTCTAACAGTACCCCATTGACGAGTTGGAAGCCGGAGGAACGGGACTTGAGTCACCGTCCTGACACGAAATTCTCGGCCATTGATACTAGATTTGGAAAAGGCTGCGTAGTCGCCAATTGCCCCCTTGATGCCTTTAATCTTCCCGGTCCAGCAACTAAGATGCCTTGGAATACGGTGAGTGCCGCTACAATAAATGCCAGGATGCCGATTGCAACAGTGAATCCGAAAGTCAAAGGGTCCCAGTTGTACTGGCTGCACTAGGTTAGATATAGAGATATACACCAGAGACAAAGGAGGGCGAATCCGTTGCTTACTTTTGGGCATTGACGAGAGCCCGAAGGAGACACTCGGTAGAATTCTCTGGCCAAAGTCTCTCCATCTGATGTATGATGGCACTCCAACAAAACAGTAATAAGAGGTCTTGAGAATGGCCAGTTTAGTGGCTAGTTTTCAAAGAGCGGAAAGCAGACGCTCAGCTGAGAAAGAGAGGACGTTTTGGTTCCACGTGATGGTCTGAACAATAGTTACCGCAGCCTCACCGCGATGGAGAGCGCCAACAGGAAGGGAACAGACCATTACAGCATCTTGTTCACACGGAATGATGCTTTCGGTCTCACTCGCCAGACATAGAGAAGTGGTGACAACCTCTTCACAGATCGAGTCCATCCCTCTGCGAAGTCCTAATATATCTTTCGGGTTGGATTGTGATAAAAGCGAGTAGCGTTTGCTCATCTTGGAAACTAGTCAGTGGTATCAGATATGTCATTGACACGAAACATCTGGATATCACGTATAAGAACCGAAGATATATAGGTAAGTGGTAGTTCCAAGGAATGCGTGCTACAAGCCTGTGAATTATTTTTAAATCAACAAAGAGGCGCTTACAGAGATCCCAACCAAATCCAATTCCATAGCAACCATTCCCGGGTATCTTAAACATATGCCCACCCCAAACGCCAGGATTTCAAGCAAAAAACTACTGAATATGAACCTCAACCGAGTCCATATCACCTAATTCTGTATCCTCGACTCTCTCCTCAGGGTCAAGTTTATCTCCATCAAAATGGAGAGTGATCTCTTTCTCGTCTGGAACATCCTTCGCTGATCGGAACGCATCTATCATCTTCTGAATAGTGGTGACTGCCTTGACCTGGAGCTTATAGTCTGGGTATTCTCGAGACTTCATGATCAACCTTGTTCGTTGGACTGGTGCTGGTTCCACCACTGGCTCGTCTTCACTATTTTCCCGTTCTCCCCTTTGCTTGGCCTCGTGGCCCTTCTTCCAAGCATCGAAAGTGTCTTGCGTCCACGCCTCCAAGTGCACTTTCCCATCATCAGTATTATTCATCGACAATTTCCCTCCTCCATCAACGCAAGCACTACAGTCTGACCAGTCAAATAATTGGTTGCCTTTCCACGTAAGGAAGACAGTATCCTTCATCTCTGGGGTCATTTTCTGACCATCAAACAATTGCTTGTCACACCAGGCCCATCGAACTTCCCTCAGCTTTCCATACAACTTTCTCTTTACGGCCAGAGGTTTGGAACCTTGTATCTTGGACGTGATCAGTATATCAACCACCGGATCCAAATTCTTCGTCGGAGCTCCCGTTTCAAATATATCGTCGCCGTCAAGATCGCTATGATCTTGCTTTGCAAAAGCCTGCTGCGCGGCGAGTTTCTGGGCAGCATGTTGTCTTGCTCGCTCCTTCGCTGCTGCAACCAGCTCGGGAAATTCTTCGTCTGAGAATTCAGCTTCCTCTTCGACGGGCTGAGGTTGAGCTTTTCTTGGAGCAATTGAAAAATCGTCGTCATCATCGCCCAAAGATATCGGCTGCGTAGTAACTTTCCTGACGGGCAACTTGGTGGATATCCTCTGAATCTCCTCCTCACTAGCACTTGCATCGTCACCATCACTATCGCTCAATGATACATATCCTTTCGCTAGATCGTTTTGTTTCGGAGATCCGGACCTGCGCGCGCTTAAGTCCTTGGAGTACCTCGCGGAAAGCGAGGTTGGCGTGGTTTGATTTTGATATCTTCCCCTGCCCTGAGAAGAATGCGCCGAGTCTCTATAATCTAATTAAAACCTATGAAAGCAATTAAACACCAACAACTTACCTGTGACCTTCGCCTATTCCAACGTCGTGGTTCATGGCACCATCATCGGACGAGTACCCCTCTCTGTGCTCTGACACCCTCCTCCTCTTCTCCCCACTCGGACTTCCCTCCTTCACCTCCGCACTCATAGAAGATCTCTTCCTTTCAAGCTTAACCAACTTTTTCTGCCGTCTGCGCTCTTCCTCTGCGCGCTGTTGATGGTATATATCCTTCGCGCGGCTGAAGAAGTCCACGGGCTCTGCACTTTCCGGAACCTTTGTCGTGATCTTTTTGGCAAATAGCGATCTTTTGGCTTTGGGTTGAGGTGGAGGTGGAGCTGGCGCTTCCTCAGCGGAGATGTCACCAAAATCGTCGTCCATCTCTTCAGCAAGTTGTGTCGTTGAGAAGATTGTGAAGGAGGTTGTCGCGAAGTGAAGTGGGAGGAGGACGCGACGAGGCTCCGAGGACCGCGCTAGTGGTTTTCACAACTCAAGGTCAAGTGTACTGTAAGACATCTAGAGCTTCGAGTCACCGTCAAAAGTTCCCGAAGAACAAAATTTATTTGATGAAAGGACGCTTAAATTTACCGCAAAGCACAGGCTCCTTTCCCTTACAACTCGAACCGATCCGTACAGCTCTTTGTCGCAAATTCGACCCCACCAGGCAACATCGAATCCGCAGAACAACATGGAGAATGGCACTGTAACCCAAGGCGAGGGCAAGGACCCTTCAGGATTCTTGAGCGAAATTATCGGTAGCTCGGTCACCGTCAAGCTGAACAGCGGAGTTGTCTACAAGGGCACGTTGGGACCCCTCTATTCTAGTATTATATGCTAATTTTGGTGGTATTAGGAGAGCTGCAAAGCATTGATGGATACATGAACCTGGCCCTAGAGAAATGCGAGGAGCATGTTGATGGGGTGAAGAGGAGAAGCTATGGGGATGCTTTTGTCCGGGGGAACAATGGTTGGCACTTCCTACTGGCAATGTGAGGGGTTCTTGCTAACGACATATACTAGTCATGTACATCTCTGCGGATTGAATGATGATAATTGCCGGGTGGAGAGGCAAGCATGCATGGAATGGGAGTTATGGGATCATCAAGACATCGGCAAGGCGTTGGGACAACGCTGAAAAGCTACGAGCAAATGAATCTTATCCACAAGGCGAGGGGGCAGGCGATTGATATTGAGCATAAGCTCTAGCTTTGTTTCTACAACAGAGTGCATCGAAGGTACTCAAATTCTTGAGGTCCAAGCAAGAAACGTAATGCCATGCAATGCCACTTCTCCCTTCTCATTCCTCTCTCCATGCTTCTCCAAAGCACCCAAAACCTCCTGGTGCAAGCCCTCCCTCTTCTCCTCCGTTAAATTCGCAATTTGAGACAGAGTGCTGAATCTAGCCCAAACATTCTCATCGCTCAGCCAAACTGTCCACTTGACAGATTCCTCTCCAAGTGGGAGAGAAAAAGACGGGAAATTGTGGGTGAAAGTATCCTTTAGTGTCTGTAATGGGGTGGTATCTTGCTGTTGCTCAAAGACTTCCTTCCATTGCATGTCTCTGAACCTCGCATGCCCATCCCCCAAGCTTGTGACAATATCTTTCATCTTCTGCTCCCATTTAGTAGTTGCAGTATGAGCTTTTGGTGCATTGTCTAAGAAGTCAGCATCTCCTATCACTCATCAACAATTCAACTTACAATCCTCAATATTCCAAATCATGCCAAACGTAGCACCAGGTCTCAGGACCCGGTGAATCTCCTTCAACGAACTCTCCGTAGCAAACCTAGAGTTGTAAGAATAAGGACCTCGCCTCACAATCTCTTTCGGACAACATACCAATGAAAAGCCTAAGATTAATACCCCATCAGCATCTCCACTACATGAAATCAAAATGACAGAAAACTCACCTGCGCAGCAATAAGAGCGTCCCCCCAATCCTCCTCGACCGGCATGTTCCCCGCATCTCCATCTTCAATTCTCACCCTATTCCCCAGATCCTTTTTTACAAGAACCTCTCTCATCTCCGCATGGGGCTCAATACCAATAATCTCATACCGCTCTGGCCTCGCAGCTAATAGTTCAGTGAACTTGCCAGTTCCACATGCCAGATCAACAATTCTAGCATTTTGGACATTTGCAACACCGAGGTGGGTAAGCAGTTTGTCAACGGCCTCTGGTGGGTAGGAGGGCCGATTTAGATCATATGCGGCGGCATTCGAAAATCCAGTCGCTGCTCTGTTGTCTAGAGTAAAAGCGGTCGTCATTGTAAAGATCGGCTACTTTATTTATGTGGTGATGTGCTGATAAATTGGAATATGATAAGGGGGTTGATCCATTTGAAGTTGATATCGTGGGTACGTCATGCATCACTACGTATTGCGAAGTCGGCAGGAACAGGGAAAGCACTTGCTCTATTGCCGAGCACATTGCCGAGTAACTGTTCACACAATATCTTAGCCTAACACTGTCACATGGATAGGATGTCCTCGAGGAGGTTGAGGTAGGTAGAGCTGGAGATAAGTCAAGTCAGATGGGCATATCAACAGGATGACTATTATACATTAAGTTTAAAAGTACTTTGGTAACATGTGCATGCTTCAACTTTCGAGCATCAGGCTAAATCAAGCCACATATTTACGATATATGAGAGGATATCTCTGTATTAAACTCTAACTAATATGGAATGCCGTTGGTCATAAGTTGAAACTGATCGTAGACTATCGAAAATGGTTAGCAGACGCTCCATCGAATCAGTAAGTGGATACAAGACTTACCTCCAGTAGAATAACTAGAATAACTCTTCTTGATCAAGCTCTTCATGAAATCAGCCGCCTCTCTCTCGCTTTTCTCCAACACAAAGCGATCCTTGAAATTCTGAATGGTCTCTGGCTTGAAGCACGGTAGCCCAGAGTCCATCATCAGAAGGACAAGCTGTGACAACTTCTCTGCATATGGTCGGGATGCGAGGAAAGCTTTGACGGTGAGTTCCTCGAACCACTTGAATGCCTGGTGATCTGTACGTCCGCCCATGACGGCCATCATCTCCGAAGTGAGCTTGAAAGGAGCTCTCTCGAACTTGACACCACCGGGAGCAATATCGAAGCAGAAGCCGAAATCGATGTGAAGAATGTGTCCAGCGTCATCAATCATGATGTTGCCATTGTGACGATCCTTGAATTGAAGCAGAAAGGAGATAAGCGAGTAAGCAGCCATGCTCTTGACGAAATTGCTTCTTGCCTCCTGGAAGCGTAGCGAATCCTCGTTGCCATATTTTGAGATGAAGTAGTCATAAAGACCATTGACGGCTTCTCGTCCAACCATATCACGAGAGATGGAATTTGGCAGGACATCAATGACGCCACAACCTGGAGCAGTGGCAGTGACTCGGTATGGGAATACATAGACATCAAGACCAACATCATGGAAGATGCCTCTGAACGCCGCAATCATCTGAAGAGCCAAAACATCCTGTCGGCAGTCGTCCCCGACTTTGAAAATGGCGGATTGCCAGACTTCAATGGTGTTGTCAGTCGGAACCGATGCTGTCTCGTTGGTCTCTTCCAGCATGCCATCGGTGCCTTCCATGCCGCCTTTATTCTTCTTGATGCGGAAAGTCGCCATAAAAGGAGCTTTAGCATGACTTTGGAGAGGTTTTCCGGATTTTCGATCGATCCCAATCACGACACCATCAGGATTACTCGGCAAGTACACCCCGACCTCAAGCTTGATCTTCCGCAATTCCTCCTCGATCTTCTGCTTCTTCTCAGGCTTTGGTCGTTTGATGAAAGGTTTGAGTTTACCCGAGATGCTTGTAACCTCGTCGAAGAACCGGAACTCCCGCTCGTAAAAGGTCTTGTCAACACCCGAGAATCCGTCTATCATGCGAGTCATAACTTTGTCAAGTGTTGGCTTTACAGCATCGGGGATGGTAGAATCCTCGTCCTTATAGGCGTTTGCCTGCATGTTCCAGATAATCTGGTGAGCGAAAAGTTGGGAGAATTTGGCCGTCTCGATGATATAACGCTCAACATAACCAAGAGCATCGTAGCGAAGAGCCTGCACGATCTGTGGTACGTAGAAAAATGTCACGTCCACTGAGTGGCTCTCCAATGCTCTCATTGCATATTGCAGGACGAATGGGTGGTTCCGATAAGCAGGCAAAAAGTATGCAGCTGCGCTGATGGGGTTCACTGAAGACCAATACAAAAGATGCTACAAATGGTCAGCTTTTGCAATCATGAGTCGGAGTAAATTTACCTACCTTTAACTGGAAGGAGACGTCACTGGGCAGCGCCTCACCCAGTAGGATCTGCACAGCTTCGGGTTCCGCGACTGCTTTGTCTGGAAAATTGAGCAGAAGCCATCGAACTTCCTTGTGAAGTCTGGGTGAGGGGAATCTTGTTATCAGTTGAAGAGCCAGAGATGCATTTTCGGCCCATGCTGTCCTCACCAGACCAAGAAGAGTGGCCTGGAGGTGTCAACAATAAACTCCTAAAACATGAAGATGTGATCACCTACCTCTGTCGGACCTTTTGAAGGTGGTGCTGGAACGTGGACTTCTCGCGACTCATGAAGAGGATGCAGCCACACTGTCAGTCTAAGCAATTCGCTCTCGATCAATACTTGAAGCAGGCTCTCCTTGGACTGTAAGGATTTCATCAACGGTGTCGCTTTCTCGCCGATCACCTGAACACTCCGCAACGCCGCAGAGACATCCGCAAGTAAACGAGTCTCGGCCTTGAGTTGTAGTCTATTGCCTCCAAAAGACCAGCAAGGAGAAAAGGTAAACCAAGTCAAAGCCGCTGATAGAATACGGTCTTTCAACAAGCATCTTTCGCTGAATCCCAATGCAATGCTATGTCTCAATACCTTCAGTGCAAACAAGATGATCTGAAATCGAATTTCTCTAGCAAGAGGATGGCCGGTAGCATGCTTGAGACCATCGAGGGTGATGTCTAAGAGTCTCAAGAATACTTTCTCTGTGTGGGGGCTGCCCAGACGGGTGGCATTGAAATGACTCCCTAGGAACTGCAGCAGGCGCATGTGGGGTGCAAGTAGATTGTGAGCAATTTGTTGCTTCTTCAGCAACGCCGATCTGTCACTAGGTGCAAATTCTTCCTTTATGTAGAAGGGGTCGGGATGACTTTTGCTGTTAGTGAAGTCCGCATTGTAAGCTGTGGGATGAAACTTACAGAAACTTCGAATTGAAGATCCCCAGACCTTTGTGCACAGTCGCTTCCCACTGTTGAGCAACTTCCATGAGAATGCGCGGTTCCATGCGTGGGTTTTCATTAATCACACCGAGCCAGAGAGATATGCCCAGCTTGATAGATTGCTTCGTGAAGATGGCAAATGGAATACCAACCAGATGATGCACAATTGCGCACTCATCTTTCTTGGTCCTGCAAAGCAATGCAGCAGCTCTTCTAAGGACGTCCCGCAGTTCTCCGACAGGTATGAACTTGTGCTGGAGCGTACGAGCCTCCAAATGCGCGAGCACGGTGCTCGCATCTTCGAAATCCTTGTCTGCTTTCGATGTCACTGATTCGCGCCTTGTGTCGAGATGCATGAATTGCAGCCATTCAGCATCGTGATCGGGAAGTGCTTCTGCGTACCGATATTCTTGTCGGGTGGTATATTGGGCTATAAAGTCTGAGGCCGTGTTGATATTGCAGTCGCCATGACGATCTATTGCACCAAGACGTTGGTCCGAACCTGGAATGACTGCTCCCATCTCTGTCGCAAATGATCTGCCCAAGGAGACATGCCCATAAGCTCCCTCGTCGTCATACTCGGATAGATAGGTTTGCAAAAGTCCTTTGACGTCCTGGGGCGCGATGTTGATTACTGTGCTTACCCAACCTCTGGCTTTCTTATACAAGCTATTCAACGTTCGTCGGCGCAGGTCGAAGTCGTCAGACAATTCAATTGTCACTTTGCCTTTGGTGGATGTGAAAGATGACTTCCACTCGTACTCATCTGTTTCGGCTTCCAGACAGCTAGTCCACATGAGAGATAGCAGCTCAAGTAAAGCGAACAATGAGGATTTATGGCAGAGAGCAGATGGGACATCTCGAATAATCCGGTCCGCACAGGTCATTGCCGCTTGCTGAACTCGTTCGATGCGGTAACAACAGCCGCTGAATATTGATGCCAGTTGTTTCGCAACGTAAGGGGCTGAGAACGTTGGGTTATGGCCCGTCATGGTCTTTCTCAAATATGTATCCATCACAGCTGAGGTGACAGACTCCATGGTACTACTCATTTCTCCCTTGCGCATACTGGGTTCCAAGAAGTAGGTCAAAGCTTTAGTACAGTCTCCCGAATCGGCTCGCAGCGTCTCGACAAGATAAGCTGCCTGTAGAAAGATAACTTTTCGATAGCTGAGCCCCTTGATATCTGATGCTTTCAGTGGCAGTAGAGCTGTAAGTCGCTTCTTCTGCGTCGCTTCATGATCGGAACTCATGCCACGTCGGAGAACGGTGTTCAACTCGATGTCACTTTCTACCTGCTCTCCCCTCTGCTCTGCAACAAGGGGCTGGGAGTGAATAGCTATGAGCCGCAATTCGTTGATGTACTTCTTGCCACGCTCAGTGTTGGTACTGAAACCATGCACAACAATATTGAACCAAGCATCCCGGATAAGTGACAATATCTCCTCGCTTAGAGTCTCATCAGATGCCAAATCATTGCCTGACATCAACATAGCAAGTGGCTGGAGGAGCTGAGCAATTTCGCGAGCAGCAACTTCAACATCTGCCTCTCTGGAATTCTGGGCCTGATGAACATCACCAAGGCTAATGATAGACTCCAAAAGATGCTCCAGATAAATATCATAAAGTGGAGACTCCTTCTTCAAACTAGTTGATAGGTAATTCCTACCTCTCGTGACCTAGAGTTGTTAGGGTCCGAATTCTAACAAATGGAATCTTCAACTTACAGCATTGACTAAAGCCTCGATATTCTGCATAACACCTTCGTGGCTGATCCTAGCATAGAGCTTGAGCATAGACCGGAACTCCAGCTGACCTCCATTCAACGCCAGTGCAGTTGTTTCAGTAATAATTTTGGCGTCGACTGATCTACTAACCTTGTCAATCTTCTGCAAAAGCATAGACTGCGCGAGAGCGGTGATCTTGGGGTCGTTGCAGCAGTCGGCTACACCACATATGGCTTGGACAACATTTCCATACACAGCCGACGTATCTTCATCACCACTGAGTACTAATGATATAGAACTACCCGTAGATTGCTTTCCGTTGTAGAAGGTCGAGTTCACGCTTCCATCAAGGCTCAGATCACCGTTGATTCCACCAGCAAGAGCCCTCTCATTGCTTGCTCCAGAGCTGAGAACATTTCCAAGAGTATAAAGGGTGGTAATTATAGCATCCTGTGATAGAATCTGGAGGACGTATGCCAGGCAAGATGAAGCGACAGCAATAGTCTGGCCTCGGGCACCACCCTGGACGATGAATCGAGGTAACAGCCGGCTTACGTTGGGAGCGAATCCAGGTGAAAGTTTGGAAATAAGCGCCATAGATCGTAGGACTACGCTGGCAAGTGTCTCGTCGGCCATTTGAACTGGGTCTCCAAGGGTATCCTCAAGCCAGGTCATCAAGGTGTCCGCGTCCGCAGCGTCTTCATTGATTAGGGCACAGTTGAGATAACTGGTCAAAGCACCGGCCTTGACCGAAAATGCCAGTCTTTGTTGCCAAGTCGACCCGAGTCGAAGGTAATCGGCTCCATCCTCCAGGAGGCTCATCTCATCAGCAGCAATGTCTGCCATTGTCTCAATGGTAGCAAAGTCCGGTTCACCAGTTCCGGGAGAGTCGGGCCGTGAGATTCCAATACCTGACATTAGTAGATCCAAGATATCGCTTCCCCTAAGAACATCAATATCTGCTACTAACAGCGAAGTTCCTGCAACCAGCAACCACATGAAACTTCTCTGCAGGAGCATAGCTCCAAGAGGTCTTCCGATAGCAGCATAGTGCCGAGCATGCCGTTTCCATTCTTTGACATTACTGTGCTGGGAGTTCGAATTGCGAATGGTCGAAAATGCGGTCTCGACAGCTACCAAGAAACCCTCGGAAAGAACCCTCTGCACACGCTCTATCAGGGCGAGCCTCTCTGAGGGAGTCCAGAAATTCGCGTAAGTGGCAGCTGCATCGAGGAATCCTAATATTGACACAGTCAGGCCCGCAACATGAATCGCATCTTCCACGTCGGTGGGGTTGCCATGTTCCGTGCCTGTGACATGATGTGAAGATGCCGACTCTGCAGCGTCTAAGCAATGCCGGAGGTAATTCCATAACCTCTCAGCAACCGCATCCTGGAGAAACTCATGGTTTATGCCTAGGGAGAGAAGTGCCGTGGTGAGGTTGTAACTCAAAGCTTCGGTTGGCGAGGGTTCAATTTCCCGGAAGAAAGGGGACGGCACAAAAGCCTGCGTGTGGGCTTCGAGGATATAAGGAAAAAGCTGTTCCGCGAGTTTTTCTGCGCTTTGACGTGTCTCCAAGAGAGGTGCGGCTTTGCAAAGAGCTAGCAAGACTTCGAACTCTCTGATGTTCTATTTCCAAATCAACCCTTATTCCATTCCAAAGCATTTCCTGTAAAGACTGTTCATACCATGGGTGACTGGGCCAACGATCCATGTCTTCCCTTTGCAGTCCCATTGGATTTTACACTGGATCTTCCAGGGCAGCCTTTGGAAAGTCTCTCGAGGTCGGAATTATCGAAAGTCGCGGTGGATGACGTCGCGGACAGCGCAGCAATTTTCTGGAGGGCCTTGCGGCGGATATTTCTCGAGGCACTATGGTATTGTTAGCAGACTGAGTAACCTTACTAAAGAAGAATCTCATACATATCCATTGTAAAGCTACGATTCTGTCCTTTCTGGCGCAACGACCATGGAATTGGTAGCGGTCTCGATATTAGTCTCGCGTGCAGTCCAAGTATCAGGGACAGGAGCTACCCCTGTCAATAAATGACGCTAATTCTGAGGCTGCGAGGACGCGTGAACCTCAAAACTCTCAAGACAGCGACACTCACTCCAAACCTCTAGATTCCACAATAAAATCCACAACATCCTCTCAAACGATCTCACCTCACATCTCCATCTCCAGAACCTGACTTCAAGATGTCAGCCATGTTCAGCCAGAATCCGTTGATGAACGGCCCAAATTACTCTTTCAACCAAGCACCATCAGCTGCAGCTGGCAATAAGCAGCACGGCTTCTATCCGTAAGTTACAGGCAGTAGCTCCAGCTCTTCACATTTACTAACTTGATATCTAGATACACTGATAATGGTGGTTCTACTCTCGCGATCTCTGGCGCAGACTTCACCATCATGGCAGGCGACACTCGATCCACCTCTGGCTACAGCATCAACACTCGCTACGCCCCGAAAGTATTCAAGATCGGCGGAACAACCTCCTCCCAAGATGATGCCACGCTGGTTCTATCCGTAGTAGGGTTTGCCGCAGATGGAGAGGCCCTCAAGGAGCGTCTGGATGCCATAGTGAAGATGTACAGATACCAACACGGAAAGCCAATGAGCGTCAAGGCATGCGCACAGAGATTATCGACCATCCTCTACGGCAAGCGTTTCTTCCCATACTATGTCACCGCCATTCTAGGTGGTTTGGATGAGGAGGGGAAGGGTGCGGTCTACTCGTATGATCCGGTCGGCAGCTACGAGCGGGAGCAGTGCAGAGCAGCAGGTGCGGCAGCAAGCTTGATCATGCCGTTCTTGGACAACCAGGTCAACTTCAAGAACCAGTATATGCCAGGCAGCGGGGTCGGACATGCGCTACAGGAGCGTGAGAAGATACCATTACCAAGGAGCGAGGTTGAGGATCTGGTCAAGGATGCGTTTGATAGTGCGGTGGAACGACATATTGAGGTTGGTGATGGTCTGCAGATGCTGATCATCACGAAGAATGGGATTGAGGAAATCTACAAGCCGCTTAAGAAGGATTAGAGAGGGTGGGCATGGTATGGCGCTTCTGGGTTGTTTGTACTATTAGCATGAAATTCGAGCAAGCGCTTGACAGATGCCCCGGTCCCTAAACAGTGATTATGAACTGTGATGATAACTGCTTACCATTTTTCGTATTTGCATAGTATTCGATGGTCAGGGGCAAGTACATACCAGTGGACATGATGTCCAGGAGGAACGTTCTGTTGGAAGGGATATGTACCTTTAAGATGCCAACAACCACAACTCACATTTCCCTGTCGATCTCCAGGCATAGCTATACCGAGAGATGGTATACTACTCATGCATGACCCATGCGAGCCTGAGCCAGATACGAATAAAAGAAGTCAACCTTTCGAACAGCGAAAAGTTGAAAGCAGTTCCCAATCACATGCCTGGTAGAGTCACTTTGATGTCCAACCAGGCCGCTTTCCCAGGTCTCCCGAAACGACATCACAATCCCATCCTAAGTCTTCCAGAATTCCATCCTGCCAAAATCTAGAACATACCCCTAACCCTCTCATAAATCAAGCATTCGCCACTTCGTCCTCATCAACACCTCAGCCACCCCCTACCGCCTCGTCGCTTAAAACCGAGTGGCGCAGGCCTGCCTCTTCCTCTCAGTTGGGAATTTCCCGCGTCTAGACTCTCGTTCGATCTTCACAATATCTATCGGAGTAGGTCATGTTTAACATGTGCATAGTGACGCGCTCCTGCAGCTCTTTGAGGAGCTCGTCGAAGTTGATCAAGAGACATTTGTTCTCGGAATGGAAGCTAGGAGCGCTTGCCACCGGACACGGCGAGGCGAGATAAGACTGTTCTGTCACAGCTTCCGAGTCGTTCCCTAAAAATATAGAATAATGATTGGTCTCCTGTTCAGTGGGTAGTCACGATAGCTGCACCATGTCTCACTTATGAACAGGGCGTTCTTGTGAGGTAGTTGGGTAGTTTTATTTCCCGCTTAGAAGGTACACACTGCAGTAGTTGGGGTCCGGGATCGAAATTTCGAAATCCCATGCTCGTGAACACTCGGAATCATGGTTGGATTATTAGCCTCAACCCTCTCCATGCTTTTGTGTATCCATCGGATGATTTCTATGGTCTGGGTGCGGATGTGGAGATAACGGTCGCTAAGTGTTGAAAGGGCTGGATAGTTCGATGGGACGGGCTATCTATGTCTTCAGACTCTGAGTGCTTAATTTGTATCTTGCTGTTCAGGCCGGCCTGTTGCCACGTCCTCGTTCAATCGTGACCAGAATCTATCTCGATCTAAGTTTTCCTTTTTATAAGTCAAGGTCTTGGAACAAACCGCGAGATAAATTTCAGTGGATAACAAGAGCCGTCTAGTCCATTAATCCGTTACACGATCTTAAAATCCGTGAGACGTGGGGGCCGTGCTTTGGGATCGAAATGAAGCCCCAGCATAGGGACATGGTCTCAGGACCAAGGACGTCTCCGGATCGGCGATCCTGCCAGTGATTTCGCATACAGACTGATACAGCACCCACAGGGACGCCGTGTAGCCACTGGCGCCTTGCCATTCCCTTCGGGAACGTCCAACCATCCTCAGCCAGTAATCTCCCTTCCCCAGCATTCGAAATGCCATGTTTAGTATCCTTGACACTGTTCTCGGCTCGGATCGACGCTGTTAGTGTCTCGTGGCAGAAGGAAGCCCTCATCTCACTTGGCCATCTGTCCCATTCGTGCAATACTTTCGAGGCTAGATAGGGGTCCTCTCCGAGACACCCTAGAAGATGTCATGCAAGATAGATTGCAGAACATCGCGCATGAGCACATGAAGTGGTTCTGATCCCACAGGTCGAAGGTGGAGTCGCTATGCAGTGGTTCAGGGCACTGAACTTGATCGTTGCGGTAGAGAGTATGGGGATCAGAGTATGGCACGAGCTGTGTTCTCGGCTTCCTGTGAGAAAACCTGAGATTTAGGACAAGATGAATTTTTGGACAGGAAGCTGCATGCCTCGTCACAAACAGGTAGAGTAGACCAGCACCAAACGACAGACCAACAAGTTCCTAGCCAGCGTCTCACTACGGGAGGGCATCAGCAACGGCAGCAGCGGTATCCGCTCACATGGCCTTCAACTTGAGTGACGAGTCCAGCGCGTGGACCAAGGAACAATGTTGCGTTGTCACTGCATTTAGTAGACTAAATGTAGAACCCAGATATTGGCGCTGATGACCCATTTAATCGAGCCCCTCTTCATGTAGCTTTGCTTGAGGGTAGAGGGTAGTCAGTCTGTTCGACTTCCAGGCCACTTTGCATGGGTCACCTTCCCCCTTGCCTGGTGGGTAGGTATATGGTGGCTTGAGGCTTCAGGGCCTAGGTTTTGCATTGACTTCTGCTGTAGCCACTGGATTATTGATTGTTAGGGGGAGCTCACCTAAAGCAACCTGCATGGCAGCGGGACAAACTCCGCCTCATCCAGTCATCCGATGCTTCTTGAGTGCGCGGGAAGCACCAAACAGTTCTTTCCATCCTGGAAAGTCCGAGATAGCTTTGAACTCATCTCTGGTACTCTGGAGAAATCTTCTTAGGGCCTGTTGCAGAATTGGCAGGAAGGAGTGCGGTTGTAGGTGTTTGTACTTATTGTCCTGTATCATAAATACCTTTTGCCAACAGGAGCTTGTCAATACAATAACGAGCCCTGTACTGTAGTACGTAGTACGCTAAGGCCTGTTGAACTTTCTGCGAAATTGTCTTCGTCAACTTTGATGAGCTTTCACCAACCCCAGATTTTGCGAGGGACAAATCACTTGAAACATTAAATATCAAACAATACAAGTCAAAAGAAAGAAAATCCCTTGGAGCATTTCTCCGGACTCGAACGTCAAGGTTATTGATGGCTCTCTCAGTCGTGGCTTTTGAACAAAATTTCCGGCTGGAATAGATTGAACTTCAATGTTTGGAGCGATTTATGAGTGATTTAAGCGACAAAAAGTTGTTTACCCATCTAGTTGCTGGCGACTTACCATGCCCGGACTGCAGACAGTATATTTCGCGCAAAGGGTGAGGAGGGTGGAAGGGTGGAAAGTATAGCTTTGGGAAAAACCAGTAGTTGAATTTTGACGTGATAGGGGTTATCCATCGCCAAGCGAGCTGTGGCTCAAGGTGAAAAGATGGCTAAAAGCAGCATGCAGTGGCAACTTTGCTCAAAGAACCACATGTGCTGGATTTTGTCCAAAGCATCGATTTTCATCGCAACTTGCCGTACTATGGGTGACAAGTGTGGAGAGGAGAGTTTCGGATTACTGATCTTTCGAGTCAGCTGCAAAAGTACGCGTCAGATCCATGGTCGAGATGGTCCATCTGTTCCTCAAAGGTTCAGAAGAGAGTGAAGATCTCTGCTCAGGCAGGACTGGAAACATGTTGATCTTCTGGCACAGCCGCTGGTGTGGCGTGTAGTTGGGATGGAGTGAAGTGAACCTACCTATCGACCTAGGCTCAGCTAGGGCATATGCCAGCATCTCGATCCAGGATTGTAGGTCTATTCTTGTGTTATGTCGATCATGTTCAATTCTCGCTGAAATCTACTGCTGTGACAAGGATCTGAGAATTCGAACTCAATTCCATTGTGGATCCTTCCGTACATGGTGTTCGGGGAGGAGGTTGTTTGTTGGTGGGGTTGGTAGGATATGGTAGGATAATGTAAGAATCGATAAGGGGGGCAAACAAGTCTTGCCTATAGAACACAGTCCCATTCACATTATTATGACGATGGATCCAACATCATCAACCCAAGCGATGATCGTTCTTGCAAGTTCCATCATCTGTGGCTTGAAGTGTGGCTGACCGCCGTTGAAACTTACAGGTGGGATATCGCTATGCCGCTACGCCAAGCTTGAACTTCTACACTTTTACGCCTCTTTGCCACTTTCAGACAACATCCCTCCAAGAGCTGTCCCAGTGTGGACTGCTGGCAGGGACCCTGATCTACTTCATATTTTGCCTAATTGCTTTCCTTCAATTCGATCCATCGCGTCATGCCCTGGTCTTGATTCGTTGAATCAAAGAAGTCCGACGTATTCCTTATTGCGTGGCTGACGTGACTCCCGATCTCATTCTCAGCTGGTCAGGTAGCTGCATTGCAGTACCTACCATTGCGAGGCTTGGAGCTTGCGATTGAAAGGGTTTGCCACTCTCATCGATGGAAAGTTCCGGCACCTGAGTAGCTGGCAATTGAATTTGATGTTGTCTTAGAGGGGTTTTTTTTTCTTAGCCCGGGGAGGGATCAACTGCAGCAAAAAGGATGACCGCCACACCCCACCATAAGTGTTGACTTTGATAGAAGATACCAATGGATTGGGAGTATAGTTTGCAGAATTTAGAATACTTCTAATATCCGATAAACAGATACACCAGAACTTCAGAAGATTCCAATTTTTTGAAATTTACAACGTAGAAGATAAGAGCTGGCAACGGAAGCTTCTCATCCCGAATAGTATACTTTGTACGGAGTAACTATGGATGTTCTAATGACAGTCGGTTGTAGCTGGAACCAAGCCACATACGCACAAAAATCATGTGGAAAAGATCTTGCAAGTCATCGATGGCAGGACCTCCAAGCTTCTGATTTTGGTGAATGCGGGATGATAGGAAGTGGAATTGAGATGCCGGTAAGCTTCCGGAAGACTAAACGTAGACAATTTATCTATCGATCAAGCTCTCCTAATAGGGCAAGAAACTTCGAGGCGTATACTTTCGTACAGTCAAGACTAGGTTGGCAAGGCAGAGCAGGTAAGACCATGGGAGAAAGGGGAGTAGACATCCGGGCCAATCAACACTTGCATCTTGTCCTCTACCTAAGCTTATACGAATACCTTCCGCACGTTAGGGTTCTCGAGTCGTCAAGATAGGCTAGTGAGGGCTTTTCTAAGTTGAAATCGAATGGGCCGATAACCATACGCATTAGGAACAAGTGAGGAAGAAGAGGAAGGAGATGAAGAGGTTGAGGAAGTAAAAGAAAATAAGCAAAAGCAGGCGAGCCGGCCTAGGCCTGGGCGGGGCTCGCTAAGCGGACTTGTCCCTCGTCGGCTATTTTCCCGTATGTACGAAGTACCACCAACGAGTGCGTGCGTTTGGGCTTTTTGCCACCTTGAAGCCACAAATTTTCTTGTCCCCGAAATCTTTTATTATTATTATTGTAGCGCGAACTGGATCAAGCGTCATTGTCTGTACAAAATGGAGTATTCTGTGTTCTTTCACATGTCTCGTTAGGCAGTTTTGCTCACCCTTTGGTGGTGCCACCTTTCTGCCGCCCTGATTTTTCTTGCTCTAGCAAACAAGCAACCTACTACTCTGCTACCGTACCAGCTCTTGCCAGCTAAAAATCGCCACCCCCTCGACTAGGCAAATACTATTCTATTCACCTCACCTCACCATCCTGGCGGTTGTTAGCGTTCAATCCGAAGGGTTCCAGTCAACTTCCCTTTAAGACGAGGACAAGGGACGATATGGGCCACCCCTGCCCCCTAGCCGCCACTGGACTCTGGGATGCGTGGCACTCGAGTGGCTCCCCGAGGTCCGTCCCCCTGCTAGTAGAGGGGAGTGGAGTGGAGGGACTCAGGGAGAGAGGGCTCATGGGTATCTGAATTCCCATCCCCAAAATGGCTGCTGCTTTACCGATTCCCATCCGCCGCATCCTGTCCATGAGCATATCCTGACCTCTCCTGTTCTACCCTTCTCCGAGGAGCCCCTCCGTGCACACAGCTCAGCCTAGCCTTCTGCCTCTCGCTGTCGCCGAAACTCCACACGGCACATCATATCCATCATCCATATCCATTTTCAAGACCATGCCGCTGCTGCTGCTTCGACGCCAACTAAGAAAACAGGGGCCACATCTGGCAAGAGTCGACATGCCACTTCAGGCCTGGCCCAAGATGCCAACAGGCCTCGACGGTCTTGGCCAGCGAACTCCATGCTGTGGGTCGCGGGAGAAGGGTCTGCGCCAGGCGCTGCCCTGTCTTCCCTGGCCCTAGGGCTTTAGGGGTTCAATCATTGGATTGGACGGTGTGGCTGCTCTGTTCTCCTCCATCTTCTTATTAACATTTATTATACCTTGTTCGAGACCAGAGAAGGAGTGGTGCTGCAAGCTATCGTAGTCCTCTCCCGAAGCTCTCTTCTGCTTCTCTCCATCTTCTTCCACAGTACAGTACTTTTTTCTCCTCTTGGCATTATTTTGGATCGTCTCTTTGCTTACCTTGCCTGCTAATAATTGTGCCGTCACTTGTCCATGTGCCTGGCGATCCTTCCTGCACTTCGCGTCTTCTGAGAGACAAGGCCCCAGAGTCTATTCTCTATAAACTACCCGGAACTCTGGCTCTGAACCTTTGTCTCTGCATCTGATCCTTGTCTAGTCTCTCTCATTTTATATACCTCTTCTCGCTCTCAACCGCCTACGACTATCACGGCTCGGTTCGACTCTCTCCGGCGCACAAGACCGTTGATTTGACAATATATTCTACCTCTGCAGCTAACGCTACTTGTCGTAAGTGAATGTCCAATCAACATTTACAGATGACGTGCCAGCTGAGGCAAATCAAAGGCTTAACATTCACAGACTATTTCCTTCTTCAAATCTTGAAAGGAGTTGAACGGCTGCCAGCTCACCCGTTGTCAACCCAGATAACCTTAGCCACCTGCGCCTCCCCCACAATCAAAAACCTCCGAATAATCTTTCGAGTCGCATTGCACTCGCCAGGAACAGAAAGTCTATTTCAGTCTGATACTGGTCTTTTTTTCGCCACCCGAGAGCAACCTTTACTTAGGTATTCAAAAGCTCATATCGGAAACGCTTGAGTAGGAGGACACTTAAGGAGGTACGGCAGCGCATATTCATTATTTTCCCGCGCATTGTTTCCCAGCCATATCGCTCATTCATTGTAACCACTATCCTACAATTAAGTTTCGGAATGGATTTCCATCTACCGTTTGTTTACTGAGCGCAATGCTAACATGGCTTTTTCCTGGGGACAGTTCTGGGGCCAGTTACCAACCATATACGAAGGCCTTATGGGAGACATGTCCGGTTCATCGCCTTCTCACGACTATTCGAATGTCCCTCAGGGATCAAGGTCAAATTCAAGCCAGAATCCGGGCCCAGGCCAGTACATTGAGAATGAGGCTGGGAAAGGGTTTCAAGGGCCATCACAACTTCCAAATACCTCACAGCAATTTTCGCAGGGACAACCTGATCCCTTTGCTTTGACATCACTTTCCAATTCGCTGCCAGATGTCGCATATCAGAACTACAGCAACGCAAATGTACCTTCCCCAAGGTATTCAACAGGACCATCACCATCTCCGCTTTTGTACCAGTTCCAAAACGTACCTCAATTTGCAGGTCAGCAACCTATGGGTCAGCCTTTTCAGAATATGCAATACAATATGGGATATCCTCCGCAATATCAAGGGATGTATGGACTCGGCCAAACACAGCAAGCGCACAACTCCCAACCTACATTGAATAGCGGAAGTCAATTTTATCAGGGACAAGGCTTTATGGGCCAGCAGCAGTCTATGAGCCCACCCTTCATGGTGCACACTGGCCAATACGGCATTCAAGCTCAGGCTTATCCTGTTTCCTCGACATCAGGGTCATTTGGCGCAAGAGGCAGCTTTATGGGAGAACCTCGTCAGCCGGGCCAGCAGCGTGGTAGTGAGTATCTCAGCTCTTCGGCGGGGGTAATCCAGGGAGGTCTAGCAGTATAGGTAAGCTTGATCGTTGCGCATTTCAGAGCTGGACTTTGGTATACATTGATCAAACGCTAATGTTTCGGTAGCCTCCAGCTCTGCTCAGTCCTCAGTTGTGAGAGGACCCCCTCGAAAGCCTCGACAAAGTGGTATGTCACTGAAGCTACAAACGCGAGAAAATGTTCTGCGACTAACCAAGTCTAATAGGCCATGCGATTTGGGTAGGAAATTTGCCACCACAGACGGATCTTATGAGTCTGGTCTTGCATGTATGCAAGGAAACTGTTGGGCTCGAGTCATTATTCCTCATCTCGAAGAGTAATTGTGCATTTGCGAATTTCAAAGACGAAGCTGCCTGTGCTGCTGCGCAAATGAAGATACACGATTCTCGATTTCAAACAGTCAGGCTGGTCAGTCGATTGCGAAGAAATTCAGTTGGAACAGCGGCCGGTGCGTCTGTTCCTACCGGCCCAGCAGCTCTGTCCCCACCGCCGAACCCACTTGTAGCCCGTAGCACCACTCCCGACAGCGACACGAAATCTAAGGAAGGAGAAGGAGAAGTTGGCGAATCCAAAGCAGCCGATGATGGCAGTCCTTCCAAAGACAAGTTCTTTATAGTGAAGAGTCTTACGGTGGAAGACTTGGAGCTCAGTGTCAGAAATGGAATATGGGCTACTCAGTCCCACAATGAAGACGCGTTGAACAAGGCATACCAGGTAAAGAAAACATTGTCCGAACTCTTTTGTGTCGCGCTGACTCTCCTTGCTATAGACCGCGGACACAGTTTACTTGGTCTTCTCCGCCAACAAATCAGGCGAATATTTTGGATATGCAAAGATGATATCTCCCATCAATAACGACCCTGCCGCAGCCATCGAATTTGCACCAACAGTGCACACGACTGAGGATCCAGAACTTCCAAAAGCTATCCCAACTCCCGCATCCGAATTTGCGCCCAAAGGACGAATCATTGACGACTCCGCGCGAGGCACAATCTTTTGGGAGGTTGAAAGAGATGAGACAAATGGGGTAGATGAAGATGATGAGAGCCAGAGCAACCGAAGTGATGAGGACCCCGATTCAAAGTCATCTTCCAAGGCATGGGGCAAGCCATTCCATGTGGAATGGGTTTCAACGACGCGCCTTCCATTTTACCGAACAAGGGGTTTGCGGAACCCGTGGAACTCGAACAGGGAGGTCAAGATTGCACGAGATGGCACGGAACTAGAAGGCAGTGTTGGACGCAGACTCCTCGCCCTATTCCACCGACTCCCGAGCCCGGTTGCACCTAGTATGCCTGTGATAGGTGCCTACCCTCCTATGCGCCAATTCTAGAGACGGTTGGAACCTTGATGGCTGTCACATCGAAAACCAGTTGCTATATGTATTGTACATGAGTTTTCACTTTGCTATTCATAGCCAGGAGCTTCCTACTTCCTTCTTCTTGGGGCCGTTTGCTACGAACGACTCTACGGTAATGATTCACGACGAAATAGACAGCATATGACAGCATATTAGGATACTATTTGGGATCACATCAAGCTTGAGACTTGACTTACATTGAATGTACTCTTATCACTTGCATTTACGTACGTTGCGCGGGGAGACTATGTTGTAGAGTTAGTCTTGGTATTAATGTCTGTTGCAAGGGCGTACATTACATGCATCTCACTTCAATTGTTCCTTACTCGGTAATACCATCAATACTAGTAAGAATTATTCCTCCCATATCCAGACAATCAATCATATTTGGAATTCCGCCAACCATAATACTCACTCAAGTACAAAGAAACCCGAGGTGTACAAGAGGTACCGAACCGACCAGTCTAAACTATCCAATAAACATAAATAAACAGACTGCCTAGCTTAGCTTACCGAGATTCCGGGTTTGAGGGACCAAGCTACTATCGGAGCCGGCTCACTACGCCGATATCTCCTCGGAGACTAATCTTCGATCCTCCTCCATACTATTATTTGGAATTCCATTCTTAGCATCAAATGCCCATCTACGGAGGAGTCTTCCGGTGGGCATTTATCCAATCACATCGAGGTCATGAGAATCGCTATAAAACTAGGTACTGAACACCTGGGCACATTGGCATAGCCAGCGTTGTAAATCTTTACTGCTTGTACGAAGTATGAATGTGCAATAGTGTCAAACGACGTCGTCCTGAGTCAACACCCTGGATTTACTATGGGAACTTGTGTTGGGATGTGCAAGACAAGAGACGCAAGAGCAAGGTTTATTGAAAAGTCATGACGTGACGTCTGAAAGAGAAAATCTAAAGTGGACGACGGTGGCGTTGTGGAGGGTGGCATGTCACAAAAAATAATAACGGATGGATGAAGGTTTTCTACTGTGGCGGTGCAGGGCCGTTCCGATGTTTTGGTGGAGCCTGAAAAAGCGGCGGGCGAGTAGGCTTAAGCGAACCCTCTAGAATTAGCATCTGATGCCTGTCACCTGTTCTGCGTGTAGAATTCTAGCAGCATGTAGAAGCCGAGCACGATGACACAATGTATGATTCTGAGGATCGAATAGTTTCACGAGAATCACGACTTTTTTAATAATTATCAGAATATTTGAAAACCTGCGGAAAGTTGAACTGTTGGACCTGATTGGTGCTTGCTCCACCACAAGCCTATCTCGCTTCCCCTACCACCCCCCTATACCCCAACAACACAAACTCAGAGCAAGGTAACAAGTTGAAGGGACAAGGGAATTTGATGTGTGTAACCTTATCAGAATGAAAGAATAGTTGACTTTCCCCATTTGCTACACAGATGCAGCGGTCATAATGCCATTTGCTAAAGGTTTCCGTTTTCGGGGTTTCGTCGAAACTTCTAGTCGCTTGTAGACGAGGCGCGAAGCATCACGAGACAACACCCCTCCACGTTCTTTGTCTTCTTCCAAGAAATGAAGCCTCACGATAATACCAGAATATTCGAATGGCGTCATTCCAGAAATTTCTAGGATCCAGTAGAAATGCTCCCTTAAGTATATATACCCGGCTGAGATCCTCTGTGGCCCTTTCTCATTCATCACAACAAGACAAACAAAATCAACTACATGCAATCAGCACGCACAACACTCAAACTTAGAAAACCACTACTCAGACAATCTTTCAAGAGAATCGCCACCCCTCGACAACAAACACGCAAGATGTCTCTCTTCCCCAACTCATTCTTTGCCTCGCCCTCCGCGGCCAACAACACATCCTTCCATCCCCTCTTCCGCCTCCTCGACGACTTCGAGCAGCACTCCCGCAACAACACCGACGAAGGCCACCAACCCCACCGCCAACTCCGCACAAACATGAAGTCCTTCACCCCCAAATTCGACGTCAAGGAGCTGCCCGAGGCTTACGAGCTTCATGGTGATCTCCCAGGCATCGAGCAGAAGGATGTCGAGATCGAGTTCACCGACGTCCAAACCATCACCGTCCGCGGTCGAACCGAGCGCTCCTACACCGCTGGCACACCACCATCCGGCTTCATCGAAGGTTCATCTGCTCCTGCCGCCATCGAGGGTGCAACCTCCGACTCATCATCCAACAAGCCCGCCGCCCACAAAGCCACGGTCGAGGACGAAGACGCCGTCATGGTCACCGATCCCGCTCAATCAAACACCAACACCAGCTCTGAGGTCGCCACCACCACCAAGAACGCCAACAACAAGGAGGAGAAGTCCGAGCCCAAGGCCAAATACTGGGTCTCTGAGCGTTCTGTCGGCGAGTTCTCCCGCTCTTTTACCTTCCCCGTTCGCGTTGATCAGGATGGCGTTAAGGCTAGCATGAAGAATGGTGTCCTCTCTATCACTGTTCCAAAGGCCAAGAAGCGCGAGGCGAAGAAGATCCCTATCTGGTCTATGTAAACTGGTTTGGAGGATTGAAATTGCTCAAGCATAGCATGCAAAGAAGGAAGGAAGGGATATGGAATTTGATTTGCAGCAAGGAAATTTGGAGTTTATCGTCTCTCGATTGGTGGTAACGACTTGCAGTGGGGGGAGAAAGGGGAGTTGATTTGTCTTTCGGCTTTCTTGCTTGCATGGACTTTGATTATTGAACGGAAATGGAGGGTTTGTTTTTGCAGCGTGGAGTTGGGTGCTTTGCACTTGACGATATCAAGCTGCTTCGAAGGACATGGAAAAGTACTCACTTGGTTTGTTTGTATTCCTCTGCGGTCTAGCACAATACAGTACCAAAATCAAATAAATATTCTACTTCCTTTTCCCATGGATATGATGTGATATAGTGATGCTTGAACCCTGAAATCATGGAAGAACAATCGCAATAGCGGATGAGCACTGGCCTAACCACCCTGTGGAAAATTGGAGCAGTCAGTAGAAAACTTCGTTTGGGGATTTCCTATACCCGCACTGCCTGCTGATAGTAGTGGAGTTGACGATATTCATTTTCTGGAAAATCGCTAACTTCCCCATCTTAGTTAACCAAATTACCAACACGGCTAAACACTATACTGTGCTGCGTTCTGTTCCACAACCGCAGAATCCATTTGAAGAGCCATCGAAAAAATACCCTACATTCCGGCCTTCCCGACGTTGCAATGGCTTAGTAGAGACTGGCCGAGGCCCATAACATGCACTATTGAATTTCGGCTAAGTTTAGAAGATTTTATTCCTTTACGATATATGTATCTGCATGGAATGGGACGAATAAGTATCACCTAGAATCTCGTCTAATACAGTCCATAGGTGACACATATGTCTTCAATTGCCTCGTAAGAGGTCAGCCATGAAATGTGACTATCGTGTAGCATGCCGCTTTCCCAACCAAAGAACTCCATCCCATACGGAGCCCCCCAACGCCATGAAAATGCAAGCCCTCTCAATAACCCATTCTCTCAAAATCTCTCCTTCATCCTCGCAGCCACCGTTCTCAAGTTCCCGTACACCTTTCCAGGAGGACTACCCAAGATCAAGCTTACAACCGCCGTCTTCGCAATCTGGATATTCTTGAAGCCACCCAGAAGATGGATCTTCGAGTCCGCAAGCACGATTCTCGTCCGACTTGCGTTCTCGATAGCGAACTTGGTCTTTCCATCCTTGCCTGCGATTCGACCAATCGCTCTGCCCAAATGCTCTCCCTGCAGCGTCTTCACGTCCTGGATCTGGAAAGTCTGAATGTACAGGTCGTCTAGACGGAGGAGGGCAATCGCATCGTCAATATCAAATCCGAGAGAGAAAGCCTGGACGAAGTCGGCACCCTTCTGCAGCGCTCCTGGGTCGGTGGTGTGTTTTGAGGATCGAAGCTCGACCGATTTCGAGTGAATGTTCATGCGTACTTGTAGCTTCAGGTGCTCGACAAGAGGAGGGTACATCTTCGGCCATACTGCCTTGAGAGGCGTCATTCTGTGAGGTGGGATGGGGACTTTTCGGGTTTCGACTCGGTTTACACTATCCTGTGTAGTGTTAGTGACTGCTTGTAGAGTAGGCTGACTTTGGGGTCCGTACGACGTTCTTAGAGGGCGCAAATCTTGGTCTGCCTTCCTCATCAATGTGCATCTCTGTGTCTCCATCCACCGGTTGGACTGCGTTCAAATCTGTTGGCTCCGCATCTGGTGCATCGAGAAGAAGTTCGTCATCCTGTTCTACTTCTTGTTAGCCTCCCCCTTCACAAAGAACCTACTGCGTCTTTATTACCTTGTGGTAGAGGCACACTCGCAGCCTCGGCTAGCTCTTCTGGCTTTCTCAGCAAGGCGGTCGGTGCAGGCATCGTTGCGGATTTTGGGGGTTGTGAGGTTCTTGGTGGGGAAATAAAAATGACCTTTGATATCAGTCAGATAAGGTTTTGTTCTGGTGGTGAAGTGAAAATTGTCTCGGCTCGCTCAGACCACCTTGAGGCTCGTGCCTCCAGCCCTTTACGGAGTAGTGCATCGCGCGTCGATCCAAGAAAATCCAGGCCGGTCGCCCAGCCATGCAGCCAGCCCCAGAGCGTCATCAAAAATCAATCAACTTCTCCTCTTTCCCTCGCGTGCTCTACTGCTGATATTGGACTTCGCGACTTCGAAGGTCCGCACATATTCAGGATGATCTGGAGAGTATGTCTTCGAACATAACGCAAAAGCTGTGGTCCCATCTGCGGGACCCAGTAAGCCATTTAATGGCCTTGAAGCCATCCGGATTTCCTCGGCAATCCGCGTTCTCTCGTTCATTCTCTTCACAAAATCCAAGAAGAGCGTTTTCTTGGAGTCGTCCACGAATACAGCCCGTTTCCTCAAAGCGATCGGTTTCTAAGAGCTTTGCTTCCTGCGGCTTCCTCTTTATCGACGTCAGCTCTTCGACGACTCCGAAATCATCTACAAATGCAGAAAAATGTCTGTATACCTCGAGCAAGATACCCCGACCGACGGTCACTCCTTCGGCCCAGCAGGCATGGAGGAGGCAGATCCATTCCAGCTCTCGAAGGCGGGAAAGGGGTGTTGCTAGGAGGAACAAAAGCTCGTCCTCGAATGAGCAAAATGCTCGCAAGCCAATTCAAAGTGGAAACAATACTTCCAACTCTACACCCATCACGAGGAAGACCGAGACACCCGTACCAGAGACCAAGCAGACTACATACCTTCATCTGCCTCAGATGCATAGACCGACCAAGGAGGAATTACTCGCGGCAGCAACGGGGTTTTGGTCACGGTTGAAAGTCCGATTCAAATGGTTCTCTATAAGAAGTTCTCGGCCCTGGAATATCGACGACTGGAGTGCATTCGTCTCATGGTTTGTCTTAGGCAACATCGTCTGGGTTTTAGTCGGGACTACAACATTCTTCTCCCTCGTAATACTTTCCATTAATACCGTTGTAGCACAAGGTGTGTACCGAATATTCCAAATCGAGTTGCATAACTGATAAATTTATAGAAACTTTAGCCAGATGGATCGGCAATTACCTCACCCATTCAGCAGGAGTGAAGGTTGTTTTCGAATCTGCAATTGTACCAAAATGGAAGGATGGAGTCATAACTTTTCATAATGTATTTGTTTCTAGGCGACCGGGTCAAGGGAGGACGAAAGTCAGCAAGGGATCCTCGATGACTGCTGCGGCGGCGGCAGCTGCGGAGAGACAAGCTGAAATAGGGGGGCGAAAGGACGAAGAAGAAGAGGATACAAACTACACGCAATTCGATTTAACGATCGGTACTGTCAACGTGACGCTATCATTTGTCAAGTGGTGGAATGGGAAAGGTCTTCTGCGAGACGTGGAAGTTAAAGGAGTTAGAGGAGTGGTTGATAGGACTTCTGTTCACTGGAGCGGCGAGTATGTCGACCCTAAGACCTATCGTCATGAGCACCATCCGGGAGATTTCGAAATCGACTCATTCAAGATGGAGGACCTTCTAGTCACAATTCACCAACCGAAGGGATTCCGACCATTCTCGGTAAGCATCTTCTCATGCGAACTGCCGCAATTGAGAAAACAATGGTTGTTCTACGATTTCCTTTCGGCGAACAACATATCCGGAGCGTTCGACGGATCACTCTTCACCATCCATCCTAAGCAAATCCACGGATTTGCGAATGTTCACCACGATGATGAGTCAAATGGGGAAGGGAGCCCCTGGAAGAAGCAGAGCCGACTTCGAATCGACGGTCTGAAAATAGACCACCTCAATCGAGGAGTCGAAGGTCCCTTCGGATGGATTCATGAAGGAAATGTCGACATCGTAGCAGATGTGATGTTCCCAGCCGACACCGACGACAGCATAGCAAAAGTCATGTCCGATTTCTATGACCGCATGGAAGCAACCGTGACATCGAACCGCTACATCCACATTTTAGAGAATCCACGTACTGCAGATCTGAACACGCCCGAGGAGCGAGCAGCATATCAAGAGAAGATAAACCGAGACGACGACAAGCGCTTCCTCGTCATGGACCTCCGAGTCCACCTCAACGACGTCCGAGCCGCCGTCCCCCTCTTCACTCGTGACCTATCCTATATCAACCAAGCGCTCATCCGGCCCATCGTCGCATACATCAACTCGCAAAAGACCTTCATCCCCATCAACTGCCGGATCGTGAAACGGGCCAGCGAGTTCGACGGCAGCTGGACGATTTTCGACAGCGGATTGATGGAAGATCTGTCCGCAGAGACCTATGAAGCGTTCGCAAAAGATGTAGTAGATAGCCAGGCACGGCTACGACGGTTGAAGAAAGTTGGCTTCTGGTCGATCTCGTTGGCTATTCAGGCGCTGTTTATGGGAATGGCAGGGAACGTGGCATGATGGTAATGATTCCCCACTTACTCTTAACGAACATGTATAAAAGTTTGGTCATTTTTGTAGACTATGGTTTTTGGTGGTTTGGCTGTCTCGGTGTCTGGGAAGCTGATGCTACGGCTAGGCTTGGGGTTTGCATATTTGGAGTTTGGGGGCGTAGGCTACATAATCACATAACTGTAACCCATATATAGATAGACACGAGGATATTAGGTTCTCTCAAAGAAACAGCGAGAAGGCTTATCAAACGGAATAGTTTGTCATGATTCATTTGCTTTCATTCCCCTTTAACGTCCTAGAACTTCAATTCCTAGAGAGTTGTCAGGCCCACTACACTCTGCAAAAGTAAATTACGTGGGCCACGCGCGCTAATTAACATGCTTGGAGTACCCCATGAAGTCCCCTCTGGCCTAGAAGCTAAGTAGATGAGCTTTCAGGAAGTGACTCCTTTACCCTCGCTCCTAAAAAACACCAGCCCACCACACAAGTGGCCCGCCCAGGTACAAACTCCGTTTTTGTCCCGAACCAATGATGACCCCCCTATCGGTATTTACAAGTAAAGTATTACAAATGATATAGAAGGCGTCATTGACCGCACTGTGAAAGAGTGATCTAGCCCAATATAAGAAAAACTTGCCGTCCGGAACCGTATCAACTCTCTACTCATCAATCTCGTCAGAAACTCTTCACTCGTGCATCGTTCTTAGAATAAATCGAACCTTCATTGCCGAAGAGCTCGATGTCCCCCTTACCACCGAGGGCCATGAACTCATTCGGATCTCTTGCCTCTGATGGTGTCTCTTCCTGCTTCGGTGGTCCAGGGATGGCTTTGGGCGTTCCGTTGGCATTTGTCGAAGGAGTGGTGTTGTTGACTCTGTTCTGCATGTTCTTAGCATTAGGATTTTTGACGTACACTTTGACTGGATCTTTGGATGGTTCGATCTCAATAACTCTACTGATCTTGACGTCGTTGATACTGCTGAGTAGAGTTCGTTCGCGGGCCAATTTGCGTTTGCTGAAGTCCAAGTTGGCAATGCCACCTACCAGGCCATCGGTGCTGTCATTTGGGTTCAGCTGCTTTCTTGTCGTCCATGGATGTTCAAGGCAGTCGTCGATGGTGTACCGCTTTTTGACATCAACAGTCAACATCCGGTCGATAAGATCCAAGGCCGGGTCTCCAACAGAATCCCAGTATGGTGAAGGGTAGTCAAATCTTCCGGTCTTGATTTGTTGCGTGAGGGAGTATGGGTTTTCTCTAGTGTTGAGCTCATCTGAGAAGGGCGGAAATCCACACAGGCAAATGTAAAGTACAACTCCCAACGACCAAACATCAACAGCTCTGGTGTATCGACGATGTCTTGAGTCTTCAAGAATTTCAGGAGCAACGTAACTTGGCGTTCCACACAATGTCGTAGTGAAGGATTCCTCTCCAATTATCTTCGCCAAACCAAAATCGGCCACTTTGACATGCAAGTCTTTGTCCGTTAGAAGGATGTTCTCGGGCTTGATGTCTCGGTGAACGATTCCTCTCTCATGCTGTTGATTGTCAGCGTGGTCAAATGAGCGTTCTCAAGGACACTTACAAGATACTTAGTTGCCTGGAACAGTTGAATGAAAACCTTTCTGGTCTCTTCTTCCGTCAATTTTTGCTTCATGACAATCCAGTTGAATAGTTCTCCTTCTGCAGCAAGCTCCAAGACCAAATAGACCGCATTGGCTTCATCAAATGTATCCTTCAAGCATAGCAGATTGGGATGGCTCACGCCCATCAGCACTGCAATTTCTTGCTGTAATCCTTCGGTCTTTGATCGTTCTTCCACGCCCGGTTGCTTGGTGAAAATTTTGACAGCAAATCGAGTTCCAGTTGCCTTCTCAACGCATAAGAAAACCTCTGCAAAGTGACCCTTTCCTAGCTTCTCAAGAAGGGTGTATTGCTGTAAGAAAGCACTTGTTTCTCGGTTCTTCGGGTAGCGGAATACAAATCTTGCCTTGTCCAGAACGGTGATTTCATCTTGGTCTTTGAGTTCTCGACGTTTGTTTCGTCCGATAACAGCTTCGTTGACGAATGTCCCATTACTCGACAGGTCCTCTACCACAGCAATTGTATCCCCGCCCTTGTTTTCCGTAAATATGAGGCAATGTCGATTCGAGACGATAGGATCATCGATAATGAGATCTGCTACAGTGTCAGCTTGCTGCCTTCGGGATCAACTGCAGAAAACTTACCACACTCAGGGTGGCGGCCTATCAGGTATCCTCCGGAAGCAATGCCGTTCTGCTTTGTGTCTTCGTAGGCTTCTTCCTCTTGTTTGAAATCTTTGCCCTTGCCCTTGCCTTTCTTCGACTTCCGGTCCTTGCCAAAATCCTCCATCTTGCCTGGCAATGGACAAGCATTGCGCTTCTTCAGGACCATAGACTTTCCGTACTTTGCATCAAGGGGAAGTAGATAACCCCATACCCCTTCTTCCGCTTCATCCTGAACATCCTCTGACAGTGCAGCAGTGGGGTAAACGAATTGGGAGAAAGCTTGTGTGTCTTGTGGAGGGGAAGATATGCCATGGCCGTCGACGAAGTTTTGGTCAATGGGTCGATGGTGAAGTTGACTTGGACGACCTTCGGGAGGTGTCGCAGTTCCCTCTTTGAATGCCTCAGTCGATGAAACGGAATCCTGCTGGGTTATTGGCGAGGGCAAGTGTTGTTTCTGCGAAACAGGTGTAGTTTGGGATTCAGATATCCGAGTCGATCGACGAGGTTTCTTCGAGGAATCACCATTACTCTCTTCTGAAGCTCCACCCTACGTCAATGGTCAGCACAGTTTTAAGCAGGTATCGCGAAAAGGGTGATACATACTCGGCCTCTTTTCAATTGACTGCTCTTCTTCTCCCGTGGAGCCATTTTGTAAGGCAGGTAAGGCAGGAGCCTAGCAAGTTGTTTGCAGATGTTGCAGGTGGTGGAAGGTTGAAACAGCTGGAAAGAGCAAAAGGAGCAATGGGAGCAATGCTCACAGAGAGATTTTCCTCTGACGTCGTGATGGGAATCTCGAAGCTTGGAACAAACAGGCCCCTCGTGCCTGTACACGGTTAAAATGAGCAAGTACCACGGCGAGTTCAGTTGAAGAGGAATCGTTGGAGGATGTTGGATTTGAGCTTCTTGGCGAGGTCCTCACTGGAACGACTGGGGACGACTGGGGCACGGGGGGATTTGCTTACCCCGACTCGCCTCGCTCGCTTCAACAAGGAACGGCAGTTAGCCACAAGAACAATTCTAGACTTAGCTGGGCCCTTGTAAGTACCGTATCGTGTTGGATCGTCACCGAGTAGGAATATGAGCGAGAACGATAGGGAGAACGAAACCCGTGGAGTTGTGCATGCGCGCAGTGTTGATGAATGTTTCACGAGCGCAAGGTTCAGAGTGTAATAACGAGAGCAGAATTCACCTCATTTTTAGCAACATTTCTAGCTTCAGATGAAAGGAACCCTTAGGCAGGACTGGCCTGGACTTGCCATTCATTGATTGCTGATCAGGGACCCGTCGACTCAAGTTCTACACTACGCTGTGACTCTCGGGGAACCAAAGACAAACTCCCGGCTACCTCGTCTTCCAACTACTAGTCTTCCGGTTCCCGTGACTATCCCCGTGTGATGATATTTGGTCTTATCATCTGAGGCTCTGTTAGAGATGATGAGTGCCTGTGATGTCCCTTGGGACACCTTTGAGACAGAATCATGCCCTCGCGATAGTGTCCAGCAGTACTTGCCACTTGTAGGTGGCTGGTTCGTTGTCGAACGAGAATATGTAAAAAAATTGATGACACCTGCATCAACTGTCAAACCTAGACTTCCTCTTCGTGCCTTGAACCTGTGGTGAGTTGGATCGTCCCCTATCTAGCCCTGCCATAACTCTCTCTGCAGCGGATTTCTGAGTCGGTCTTCCTCCATTAGATGGTGTTCCGTTTCGGCTCACTGGCTCTGTGGACGGAGTTGCAGGCACAAAGTCCAAGCTCTCCCGTTGACCTCTCGACTTTTCATCCTCTTTCTTCTTTAAAATCTTCTGCTGACTCCTTGCGAGCTCCTCCTTGAACGCGTAGGAAGGGAAGCCATCGGGATTCCATAATTCCTTCGGTAACGTTGTCGCGTACTGACCGGCTTCATCAATATCCGAAAAGTCCATCAGCTTTTGCATGAGACTCGGGTTCATGAGTGCCGATGAATTCGCTAGCTTGTCGTTGAAGTGGACTCCTTTTTTCTTCAAATCAAGAAAATGCTTGAATTTGGCGTTCGTGCTCTCTAGAGGCGATCCTGGAGGTGCTGGCGGGATGTCGTAGTTTGGAAGACTTGGTAGAGTAAGATCTCTTAAAAGAGCACGGGTGGCGGAGTATGGCGATTGAGGAGCCATGGTCTGCTCTCCCTCATCTTCCTCTGGTAATCCGGCTCCTACTAGGTCCGCAGAAGGAGCAAGAATTGGTCCAACTATAGGTGCCTCTGATTCAGGAAGAGCTGACCCTACAGTTGTTCCGTTCTGTTGAGCCCCTAAACTCTAGTCAGATACTGAGCTTGGTGATAGGACGGGAAGCCATACCTGACTTGTGACCATTTGTATGTTTTCTTGAAGGGGAAGAAGGCCTGTCCGCCTGACTTAACCTATTAGCGTGTTCAAGATGAGTATCTGATGTACACTCACATTCAACCTGGAGACGTCAACTTCCATATGATCCTCCTCGTCACTGCTTGCGTAGCTGACCAGTCCCGCCATTTTGATTTTGGTTGAGACAAAAAAATAAGTTTAGAGGCGTGATCTTCCTCGAGGTGGAAGTTCTAGGTTTGTTCGGCCTGAGGCACGCTAGTCGCATTTCCACCTCAGGTTGGCGCGAGCTTCCGCGTCGGCTGGTACCTGGCCTGGGGAGCTTGAGCTTCAGACAGCATCAACGCAACCCAGACCCATCTTCAACAACTTCTCTCTACAAACCTGCCAAATCCAGATACCCACAGAAACCATCATCATGAACCACCTTCCACAGGCTTGGGGACGTGTAAGTAATACTCTACGGGCGGACCTCGACACAATCACTGACTGCAAATGCAATAGCCCAGAGACGATGTTTACGGTGCGTATGATGGTTCATACCTCCAAAGCAATGGTCCAAATCAACACACGCAGTCGCCTGTCGTCACCGGTACTTCAGTTCTAGCTATAAAGTTCAAGGATGGTGTTGTGATCGCTGCGGATAATCTTGGTTTGTGCTTCTAGACCTGAGCCTTGAAGCCCAGTATACTGACAAGTGGCTCCGAATAGCTTCGTATGGTTCCCTCGCACGATTCACCGACGTAAAACGTCTGCGTGTATTCGCAGAGACGACAGTGGTTGGCTTCGGCGGAGATGTTTCAGACATGCAATATCTAGACCGACTTCTGAGCTCCTTAGACACCGAAGAGGCATACGGAACCGCTGGCCACACCTTGAACGCAAACAACCTTCACACATACCTGACCAAAGTCTTCTACAAGCGCCGATCCGACTTCAACCCATTGTGGAATCAGGTTCTGGTTGCCGGTATGGATGGAGAGGGAAAGCCTTTCCTGGCAAGCACCGATTTGCTAGGAACTGCATTCAGCTCGCCTAGTTTGGCAACAGGATATGGTGCGCATTTGGCTCAGCCGCTCATGAGAAAGATTGCACCTGATGAGGAGGCCGCGTCGAAGTTGTCGAAGGAGAAGGCGGTCGAGGCGGTTAAGGAGAGCATGAAGGTGTTGTACTACAGAGATGCGAGGAGTTTGGACAAATACTCCATTGCAGTAGTTACGAAGGATGGTATCGAGCTGAAGGAGAACGAGAAGCTGGAGAACCAGAGTTGGGCGTTGTAAGTTATCCCTTTTCACCCTTCTTGCAGCCAGAACTAACAAAATTTCAGTGCGGATCAAATCCGGGGTTACGGGACGCAGGTCAACTGAGATGCTTTGGGCATTTGCACTGTACTATTAGTGGATATTCGGCATGAGACATGAAATAAAGGCGCTGTCTTATGAGCATAAAACTCTCTCGATGCCCTTTTGACTATCGTCGCTGTGTACTGCACTTGGATATCCTGGAATACAACCAATCCACAATATACCTGTCAGTAAGACTGAGTAACAGCTTCGCCTTGGAGATTATGGACATGCCATCCGTGACGACATATGCACTTTCCGCATTCAGGATACTGGATTCGTGTTGGTGATGCTTATTTGAAGCTGATTCAAACTCCAAAGACCTTGCTTCGCATCCTAGTCATAGAATTATTCTCTTCCAAGTTGTACACTCACATGCTCTATTAGGTCAATCACTCATCTCATCTCCACAGGTTCGTTCGTCTGGTACACGAAAACCTCGACCTGTCAAAGGTGCCATGTTAACACCGCCTGTAAAATCGATTATCAAGTGAGATTTCTCTTGGTTCTGTTAGTTTTGAATATTTAAATGCAGCAGACTTATCTACTGTGTCAAAGGAAGCAAGATAGATCCTCCTACCATTAGCTGCGTTATTGTCATTTTCATTACAAGGTCTTGTCCGCGACGGCCCTCCGCAAGCTCCGGGGTCACGGGACCTCGCTTCGCCACGGTCTAGAGCACCTCGCTACAGGCCGTAATAGTAATAAATAATAATAATATAATAATATTAAGCAAATAATACTTGTAAAGTCAATTTAATATATGAAATATGATACGCTAGAAGTATATAAGTAAGCCTTGATTTTTTTTTATAAAATTTTGTTTTCGTAAGCAATATTAACGTCAAGTAAGTTACGGCTCGTTTCGATCTGATTTCGAACTGTTTTCGATTTGTAAGAGATATTAACAGTCCGTAAGATATTTATTTTAATTGCTTTAGCTTACGCTACCGGTGCCTCCGCTGCTCTAGCAGCCCAGACTTACGCCGCCTCGCTAGCTTTTCCTCTTTTCCTTCCTTAAATGTTTCCTTAATAAGTTTTCTCTTTAATTTACGGTTCGTAAAGAAGTTAATTAGTATTTATAAGCCCCCTCTCTCCTTTAATTCTACTCGCGTTATCCTCGCCTTTTATAAGTTAATTGCCGTCCGCGCCGCCGTGTTACGTCCGGGCCGTACCTTTTCTAGTAGTCGCTTTTTTAACTTAAAAGCGTAACTTATCCAAATTAATAAGTTTCCTTTTTTTAGATCGATTACGGACTTTTTTTCGTTTATTACGGATAATTATTAACGTGTAAATATATTAATTAATCCGTAATTAAGCAAGTTATGCTTTTAAGTTATAAGTATTATTAAAAAAATGCGGAGCTTTAAACGCTTTGCGTTCAAAATCTTCGTTTTTTAAGGAAGTCGTATAGCAATTGCTATTATAATAGTAAAGGTGCTCGCTGCTTCTTTTATAAGTTATATGATTTTTTCTTAGTTTTTTTCGGACCGTAATTAATATTTCCGGATTCGTAGGCCGGGTTACTAATTCCTCTTCCGCTGCCGCCGCCGCCGCCGCTATTGCTGCTGCTGCTACTGCTGGTTCTTTTTCTGCTTCGGCGGGTCGCTTCTGTCGTCGTAACGATTCTGCGGAAGTCGCTCTTCTAGTAAAGCGTCTTCGATTCGGTAAGTAATATATTTTCGGACGTAGATTTAGAGATTTTCGGATTATAATTAACCGTTTTTTAATCCGCCGGCCCGCCGCTATTACTGCCCTCGCTGCCCGCCGCCGTATTCCCTCTTAGAAGGCACGCCGTTTCGCTGAGCTTTATAAAGAGCTAACGGCTCTTTATAAAGAAGAGGCGGAGGTATTAAAGAATAAGAAGAAAGAAGAGAATATTTAAACGGTTTCGGAGTTTTTCTGGGCGGGAAGTATTAAGTTATAAATCTTATTATAGGTCTTCTTCGGGAGTATAAGTTAAGTTTACGGGTTTGAAAATCTTATTACAGGTTTTTTACGAGGGTATTATTGCTTTTAAAAATCTTACGAAGTCTTTTGCGGGGGTATTATTTAAAATAGAAATGGGTTTGCGGTTTACTTAAATAACTTTTTAATTTAATATATGATTTTTAATCATTTATTAATTTATAAAATATATTTATAAACTTATAAAATATATAATAAATTATATAATATATTTTAAAATATAAAATAATTAACGAATATTTATTAATATTTTTGAAAATATAACGTTCGGCGTTTTTTTTTTATTTTTTATAAGTAATAATATATTTAATTTCGTAATATCTGACGTCCGCGAAAGACTTATATATAACTGCCTGTAAGTAAAAACGGGCGTCCGTAAATTTAATTTAATTATATAAAACGATTGCCTTTAAGATTTATTAATTATTATCGCAAAGTATAAACGGACCGGAAACTGCTTTTATTAAATTATAATTCTTAGCTTTTCGTCCGTAGCAGATAGTTTTACTTATAATAATACTCGTAATTATCCGTTAAAGTCTTCTTTAAGCACTCGTGCTTCGATATAATACTTCCGTAAATACGTTATTATTATATAAGTTCCGTTATATAAGCTTTTCGGAAGCGTAAGATTCCGTAAAAGTAAAATAAGAGAGCTAATCTTAAAGTATAAGTACGAAGGAAGAAAAGACGGAAGGTCGATTTTTTAAAGAGTTTCGGCCGAAAATTAGTAAATATCTTCTTTCGATATATTTACGTTTATAACGTGCGTATTTACGGCTAAATACGACCGATTTTGACCGGGAAGTCGGTCGAGGATTATTCCGTTAAGTTTTATAATAATCGTATTTAAGGTTAATAATAAATACCGACTGGCAAAAGTTATAAAATCTATTACGGCTTACCGTAAGAGGTCTCGCGAGTATATAAAGTTAATTAAACCCGAAACCTTTACGAGTTAATATATATATTCTAGAATCGTAATCGTATGTTTTTATTAAAGGTCGTAAGAAAAGTTATTAATTTAATTAATAAATTACGAACCGTAAATTCTTTCGCGGACTCGTATATTTATTCGTAAAGTAATCTAACGTAATTATGATTAAATAAACGACTTCTGAAAGTAAGCGCTAACGATATCGGCTCGCGAATCACGAGAAATAATAAGAAGAATTTATATAAAATCGCTTCCGAGGATTACGAGTACGCTTCCGAATAAAACTTTATTTATAACGCCCCGTAAATTAATTAATAAACGGTAAATAACTTTAAAGCAGTACTTGTATTATATAAGCACCTTGTTTTAAATAATTAAGTCGACTTAATTGAATAATACGCTTAAAGTATTTTGCTTTAAAATATTATTTACAGATTATTCCGTAAGATTAATCGGAATTTTGAATTACGAGTATGACGTACGTCCGTTAAGTAATAATAAGGCCGTAATATTTGTAGAAATAATATAAAAGACTGTTTTTCTTTAATTATAATAATAATAATAAATCGTTTTATATAAAAAGGTCTTTTCAGAGCTTCTTTAACTTTGAACGTAAAAATGCGCAGTTTGCGAGTTTATAATAATAATAATAATAATAATTTCCGTAAAAGCTAAAAGCTGATTTATATTTAATTACCTTTATATAATCTCTATTAACGTAGTTAAATCTTTAATTGAGTTTTTTTGCGTTTTCGCGGCGTAATAATAAATTTAATTCCACGTATACGAAAGAAGACCTAAGTTTGTAAGAGTCTATTGCTAATTCGTAAGTCCGCTTGTAAAAAGAAATAAACCGTAATCGTAAAAAAGGTATAAAAGCGGAAAAGGAAATCCTAGTATATTACGTAGCTTGTACGTTAAATTGTTATAAAAGTAATTTTTATACTTCTTTTAAATAATTCTTGGGTTCGTAATTTTTTATTAATAAAAGCTAGTTAAAAAAAGCGTTCGTAAATTATTTATAAAAGTAAAAAGGACCGCCTCGTTAAAACACTGATATTACTTTTAGTCGTTTTCTGTTAAGCCGCGCGCGATATAAGCGGTTTAATAAGTCTTATAAATAATACTTTTAAAATCATATAATTCCTTAAACGATTTCGGTCCGCGAACGATTATAAAAAATAACCGTAAATAAAAACGCTCGCCGGAAATAGGATTATAATAATATATACGGCTAATAGAGCTTATTCTTTTCTTTCGGAACGTTTATTTACAGGCTTACTTGTTTTAAATATAATAAGCGAGTATTTCGGAATAAAGCTACGGTCTTACGATAAGGTTTTTTATATTAAATGTAAAAAAGCTTATAAGTATAAAATAAGCTATATTTCGTTTTACGGCTAATTCTTCCGTAAAGATTCTAGCCGGAAAATAAATAGTTTGCTTTTTTTTTAAATGAATTATAAGGTATTATATAAGTAAAAACTCTTAATAAGTCGGGTACTCGAGAAGTCGCTATATCGTCTCCGGAGGACTTACGTACCGCGCTTATACGTAATTAGTAATTTCGTTATCCGTACGGGAGACCGCAAGCGTTATTCGGTTTGCACTTTTATAAACGTATTTATAAATATATTTTACGGCTTATACTGACCCGCAAACCTCGACGTTAATATAAGACCGGTAGCGATTAAAGAAATACGGGTTATACGGAACTACTTAGCGGTTATTAAGAGTAATTTCGCGGTCGCTTTTACGGACTATAAAAGTCCGTCTATTTTGCTTACGATTATACTTTAAGTACTTGTCTTTAATAACGATAATAATAGCTTGGAATTCCTTTGGAAACCGCTTTTAATAAGTTAACGGCTCGTTTACGTACTTACGGGCTATATACGGAGCGTTAAGGAAGTCAGGATCGCAAGGCTTATAAGTTATATTATTTAAAACTAAATCTTGTAATTTATTTATAAGATTCGTAATCTCGTCCGGTATTTCTGTAAATATTATTTTATTAATTTTTTCAGGCCGTAAATAATTATTAAGACTTTTAAGCTAAAGAAGAAGATGTAAATGCGATAAGCTGCGCTTTTAATATTTAATTATATATACGTGAGCTCGGTGCTTCCCGAAAGCGCTTTTTTTAATATTATTTAATAATTCTTTAACTTTTAGTCGAAATACGCGAGCGATAATATTAAGGCGGTCAATTAGCTAAGATTGTATTTTTTTAAGCTTACGGACGATTTCCGGCTATTACGGGTTAATTATAAATATTATAAAGAGAGTTAGACGGCCGTAAGAACGAATTATTATTATAAAATTTTGAAATAATTATTATATAAAACGATCGCTACTGATAAAAAAAGAAGGAAAGATAAAACGACGGCCGTATTCCTCGGAATTAACGTTTGCACGAATTAACGTATTTATAAGCTTATTATATAAATCCGCACGGATGTTCTCTTAGTGTATTTGTAACTAATCGAGTCGTGTAATCTGATAAGTAATATAAATATTAACGACGTATTATTAAAATAAACGATTCGCGCGAAAAAGAATAAACGGTTTACGGGCCCGTTAGAAGAGTTAAAACTTATAAAACGGCTATTAATTAAGCCGTAATTTCTGTCGATTATGATTTCGGTTTAAAAGTTATAAAGACTATCGTTACTTTAGTTTATTAAAAAGGAAGAGTAAAGGATAACTTAACGGAAAATAAGCCGTATTTATAATAAGAACGCGATATAAAAGCGGTTTATTACGGCCTAGTTCGCGGACTGTAAGTATTATATCTCGCCGGCTAATTTGATTATATTTATCCGGAATAATTCCCGCGAGTTTATTTACGACCGGAAGATTTTTTTGCTTCCGATTTATACTTATTTAAAGGATTAATCGTATTTGCGGATTAATAATAATCCGAAAGTCGCCGTTTTTTGTCCGTAACCGCTCTCGGGCAGTTTGATATACAGCCGTAAACGGATTTTACTTTATAATTATTTAATATAAATCGCAAAGGATCGTAGAATTAAGTTAAGGGTGCCGCTCGAGCCGTATATTAATCGCGTAATTAAGGTCGTAAAAGAATAGCTGAGTAAAAGCAAGCGTTTATTACGAGCTAGGAATTAAAAGCTCTTATAAGTAATAAAGCTTCTCGTAAGCCGTAAAAGTAATTAATTTACAGGTTAAGTCGATACGGTTTTCTTTTCTCGTGTTTACAGACGTAAAAGAAAGAACCGAGTTATATTAGCGTATCTTCTAGCGAAAAGAAGCATTTTACGGATCTGTATTATTTAGTAGCTTCCGTAATATAGCCGGAGGTTTTTGTAACAGCTTTAAGCTAACGTCTTCTTTTTTATAATAAAGCTTATATTATTTATCGGCTTTTTATTCGTTAATTTAATAAAGCGCGCCGTATTTTATATATTCGTCGTTTATATAACCGATATCTTGCGGGCTTATACTGGCAAAAACGGACCGGAAACCGAACGGAATTACCCGTAAAGCAGCCGTAAGAGGGGCCGTAAGAGGAGGAGTTGCAAAAGGAGTCGCAGGAGGAGTCGCAGGAGGAGCCGCAAGAGGAGGGATAGCCGCAAGAGGAGTCGCAGGGGGAGCCGTAAGAAGTGTTTCTAATTAAGGGAGGTTATTGTTTATAGCTGCTCTAACTGCTTTTATCTTAGTACGCGTCCGTCGGCGGCGTTTTACAGGCCGTGGATTGTCCGTAAGAGCCGTAACGGAGCCGCTACAGGTCTATCGAGGAGTAGTAATATTTAGTTCGGCTAAAGGACGTCGTCGAGCTTCGTTTCCTTATAAAAACGGTTAGTAAAGGGCCTGTAAAAGTATTACTAAACGTACCGTATACTTGTAATACGACTTATACCGTAACTTAATATGATTCGTTCGAAAATCGTTCGCGGGTCGATTCTGATTGCAAGAAGTATACTATTGAGGCGGAGAAGAGTCCATGAAGTCGAATTACACGCTATTAAGGTAATAAAGAGTTAAAGAAGTTATGGAAGCCTCGTCGCGGTCGAGAGATTTTAGTGTTCTTCCTTCTCGGTTACAGGTTCTTCCGGCCGAGGCTGCGACTAATGAGAGGTATTCACGTGACCAGGATTTTTAAAAAGGGGATCCACAAATCGCGCAATATAATATAGATTGACATCGCCACAAACCCCTAAATATTTTCTTAGTCAGCAAAGCCAACCTCAACTTCTGTTCCTGGTTCAAGGGAGCCCCTGTACCGTCCGAGCAATCTGTATTATGATTCGGCTTATAATTCTTTAATCTTTATTGATCTTCACTCCTACACTCTAATTGAACGCCAAGCTCCCCAACTTCAAATGCGCAGACCGATTTCCATCTCCCAGGAACTTCTCATATCTTCAACAACCTCGCAGTAACAGACCCAAGGGAATTCCAGTTCACCGACCACAAGCCAAACAACTTCAAAACTTGCGCCCCTTGAATGTCCGGGCTCAGAGCCTCCAGCAAACACAGTAGAAGGAGGTGTAATAGGT
Source organism: Rhexocercosporidium sp. MPI-PUGE-AT-0058 (assembly GCA_020746875.1). Classification (NCBI taxonomy): domain Eukaryota; kingdom Fungi; phylum Ascomycota; class Leotiomycetes; order Helotiales; genus Rhexocercosporidium; species Rhexocercosporidium sp. MPI-PUGE-AT-0058. The sequence continues at coordinate 1,717,699 of JAGTJL010000002.1, forward strand.
GACTGGTATGCAGACGGCAAGGCTCAAGGCTGAATCGCAAGGTCGGAAAGCAAAGGTAATTTCCCCTCCAGGTTGCTCAGTAGCCTCCGGATGCGATTGTTATGTCAGAAGCGCAAAGCTAACAACATCTCTACCAGCTTGCCAATTCATACCATGAGTTATTAGAGTAGGTTACAACCTTCAGACGAGACGAAACTACATGCACTAACATACTTCCTCCTCCAGAGAGTTCTCGTCGAAAGACCTTCGATCAGTCGGAAACTACACACTTGGACGTTTGATTGGGAAGGGTTCTTTTGGGAAGGTCTACCTGGCAACACACAAACTTACGAATGGTTCTAAAGTATGTTCAGTGAAAGAGAGTGAGGCATGGGAAATGCGGTCTGACTGGTCTTGCAGGTCGTTCTCAAATCTGCCAACAAAGATGATTCAAATCTCGCCCGCGAAATACACCACCACCGACAATTTATCCACCCTCATATTGCCCGGCTATACGAAGTAATAGTGACAGAGAACTTGGTGTGGCTGGTGTTAGAATATTGTGCAGGTAGGAGAGTTCGGAGCCTTCGGCCGACATTTGCTAACATGGTGGATTTAAGGTGACGAACTGTACAACTACCTATTGAAGCATGGAGCTTTACCAGTTGAGAAGGTCCAGAAGATATTTACACAGCTCGTCGGGGCAGTAACCTACGTTCACAACTCTCAGTGTGTTCACAGGGACTTGAAGCTTGAAAATATCCTACTAGACAAGAACGAGAACGTCAAGCTATGCGATTTTGGTTTCACACGGGAATATGAGGGGAAAGCCAGCTATTTGCAGACGTTTTGCGGTACCATCTGTTACTCCGCGCCGGAAATGCTCAAGGGGGAAAAGTACGCTGGGGAGAAAGTCGATGTCTGGAGCTTGGGGGTCATTCTCTATGCTCTTTTGAGCGGCGAGTTGCCTTTCGACGAGGATGATGACAATGCTACGAGGACCAAGATTTTAACTACAGAACCAAAGTGGCCAGACCATTTTACACCAGATGCTCGATCTTTATTAGGCGCGCTCCTTTCTAAACGACCCTTACTTCGCCCCTGTTTGGGGGATATTCTGGCTCACCCTTTCTTAGCGGATCATGCACCCGCTCAACATGTCATCTTGAAGCTTCAACAACCACCACCTTTTACTACACCTTTGGAGAAAGAGACACTCGAACGTATGCGCAGCGCTGGGGTCGATATTGACCAAGTAATTGAGAATGTCTTAGCTCGGCGTTGCGATCCTCTGGCAGGCTGGTGGACCCTTCTTATCGAGAAAGAGCAGCGCAAAGCAGTGCGAAGAGAACGCAAGAGAAAAGAAAGGGAGGCAGAAGCCCGTGTGTCAAGAAGACTTAGTGGCGCAAGCAGTCGTCTGGAGCGAATGGCTCCAACTTTAACAGGTGTCGACGAAGAAGGACAAGAACTCAAGCTAAGCGACCCACCAAGGAGCAGAGGTAGAAAGGAGAGACGGAGTGCACATTACCCAGACCTTGTTCTTACAGACCTACCTGGACTACCAGAAAATTCTAAGCTGGATTCGCCTGACGCCCCTCCACCAATCGAGAAGGATTCGATACGCTCGGCAAGTTCTTCGCGGCATCGACGTCCAATCCCGCCGCCCAAAGAAGGTGTTTTGAGAAGCGCCAGATCTCGAGGGAGTACGTTACAGCTGGTCACGTCAAATCATGATCTGCTGGCTCCGCCGGCAAACGGCAATTCTCCTAGGCCACCACGGAAGAAACATCAACATGCTTTCATAAACCAGCTTGCTAATTGGAAACACTGGCTTCTTGACTCTGCAAAACGTGCCAAGTCACCTGGGAAAAGAATGACGAGATCAACGCCTGATCTGCTTCAAAAGTCAACAAACAGCTCCAGAGCGGGAGGCAAGGATCCAAGCCCAAGACCCGCAACCTCAAAAACTCCTCCGGCAGTAAGACCCGCTCTGGCACCTGGAACTCAATCACATCCACCAATTGCGCGGATATACACCACTCCAAATAACAAGCGCCACTCTCTCTCCCCATCCCCTTTAACACCACGTTCAACCTTCCGTCGGTCTAGTACAGGTCTGCGAGGCCGCAAATCCACGTCGTCATCTGTCTCCTCCATCCGCAGCATTCATCACCACCATCACACCCATTCCAAAGCCTCCTCCACCTCCTCCAACGGCTCCGGCTCAATCTCCATGAGCAAAGTCCCCCTCCCAACCCGAAGTCCGCACCACTCCGTCAAAGTCCTCCCCGCAACCCCAACAACCGGCAGCTTCCCATCCAATATCCGCGTCGTCCGCCAAACTCCAATGTCAACCTTTAACGAAGGTCCCTGGGGCAATTCCAACCACGGCTTCGGACCAAACAACACAGGTGGTCTCGTCTTCGCCAAGCGGAAAAAGAACCTCTTCAAAGGTCCCATGCTCAATACCTCATCGCCCAGTCCGGCAGGAAGCGGTAGCGGCCATGCCAGGACAGGCAGCAATAGTCGCAGCGCGAGCATAGTCGGCAAGCGGAGCGGCGAGATTATCGAAGAGGAAGATGAGGACGAGGTTGAGGAGGTCGAGGCCTTCAGTCCTATCACTGGACCGGGAGAGGTCGAAGAAGTGTTCGCTGCTGGAGAGACGCCGGGGAGTAAGGAGCCTTTGAATTTCAACTAACTGAATGAGAGCGAGCGAGACAGTGAGCATTTCATGAAAGAGAGAAGATGAACATGATGTATATTTGACGTTCGTCCGTGCGTGTAAGCGTGTGATTAAGCAAGCCCGCACAAAAAGTCCTCGGTCAGATAAAGGATATCGGACACGGCCAGGGAAAGACAGGAGTTATTGTAGTTGTGTTTTCTTTGTATTTAGCGAGTCAAGTCGAGTGGAGTCGGGCATTCCCTTTTATATCTTTTCATTTTCAAGCCTCAAACTTTTGTCTGCCTACCCTTCCTTGCCTTTGCGGTTTGGATTTGGGTCCGATTCAACCTTCACCTTTCTTATACTTCTTCTTTTCCAGCGGGGCATAACTTTGCGCTTTTTCTGGGTTTCTTCTTTTTCTTCGGTGGATGCAAAGAGCTGTATGTAGACAGGCTAGGGACTAGGGAATCTAGGGCTTTTTCCTTTCTTCTTTCTTCTTCCTTTTCTTCTTGGCGAGGGAGTTTTGTATGTATGTATAGGCTTGGAACTGGCATGAGGTGAAGGTCAGTATGACTATAGGCATTGAGGAATGGAGTGGAGTGAACTGTAGATACCAAACAGATAGGGAGGTAGAAATATGATTTGTAGTTATGGCATGGTTTCTATGCGCTGTACTTGTGGTTGAGCCGCTTTCAGTCGTGTGTGGCTTCTGCGAATGTGAATGTGTAAAAGTGACAAAGCAAATGTGCTGTTCAACATGGTAAATGATTAAATTGTAAAAGCTTGCAAAGCGATATGTTCATCTAAGCATACCCATGATATCATACAGTAAAAAGTAAACCTCGCTGCATTAAAACGGAATAAGTAGATAAGTAATGACCGAAGCCATAGTCCTGCTCGCTCGCATAAAAATGGAGAAAAGCCCAGAAAGTCCAGTCGCCTGCCTGCCTGCCGAATGAAACGAAAAAAATGCAGTGCATGAGAACATGCATACCATCTCTCCCTTAAGTACCGCGTTGAACGAGGAATATACAGAACACATTATAGCGCTTCATCCTCTTTAACCCCATTCTTATGTACCACTCGCACCCACTCTCTCGGGCCTATCCCCCTCCGTCTCCCTCTCCTCCCTCTCTTTCTTCCCATGCCCACCAGGCATAAGATCCCTCGCCGCCTTCTTCGGATCCTCAACCGCATCCAGCGCCCTCTGCCTCCTCGACTTCTTCTCATGCCTATCCAGTGCCTCTTCATCACTACTACTAATCTCATCATCGCTATTCTGCACCATGTGAATGTTCCTCCCCTCCTTCTTCTTCCTCTCCCTCTGCTCGTCCTTCATCTTGGACAGCGCGTCATCTGTGCATTCCTTCGTCAAGATATGCAAGCCTGGGAAGTTCTTGTTCAAGAACTCTTTTAGTTGTGGGAGTACCGAGCCCTTTGGACGGTAGGTGCCGCTGTCATTGTCAATTACAAGTTCATAGCTACGGGGGTCTTTGGGTGGTGCGGAGTTGGGTGGTCCGCCTGGGAGGTCGGTGTTAGGGTGTGTTTCTTGCTTGGGAGAGGTGGCTGATTTCTCGGGGTGCTGGAGACGACGGACGAAGAACTCGCCCGAGCAGGCGATGTAGATGTTTACATCACTGTGCATAGTGTGTTTAGACAGGAGGTCGATTCCGAATTCTTTGCCAGTTTCGGTGAAGCGGAGGAGTCCATCTAGTGTTAGAACATATGTGAAGATTCGGCCGCCTTCGTCGAAATGTACCATTTTGAGGAACTGAAGGGCTGCTTCTTCTGACTTAGGCTTTACGGTCCCGTACTCGGTGGTATTACTGAAATTGTAGACAGAGGCATGTTGGTGATGTAGAGCGTGGTTAAGGACTCGTCCTCGTAGTCCAGCTTTCGAGAACATGCCCTTGACAAATGGTTTGAACTCGACGAAGCGATGATATAATTCTGCTGGAACAGGACCTTCAAGTTGGAATTGATTCGCTTGAAAGCTGCAACGCATTAGTACTGCTCTGAAAACATGATTAGCAAGGCTCACTCGTATTTCTCCGTCTTGGGCTTGTTTTCGTCCGATCCTTCTGATTGTCCTTGCGAACTTCCAGGAGCCTTCGTCCCTGCGATCCTCCCAATCATGGGCGAGTAATGCTTCACCCAAGACGTCAACCCGACCGTATACATGCGTCCATGTGGCTTCTCTGACTCTCCGAGTAATTCGGCACTTATCCATAGATTCCCGCTCATTTTGACATCGCTGAGCAGCACAGCACAACTCCGGATAAGATATGCCCTCTTGCTTGCCATCCGCTTCTTGATATCAAAACTCTCATCGTTTATGCCATGCCAGTTTGGGCCAATACGATTGACATGCACCGTAACATTCCCCAACCGATCGTCATGATCCGAAGGATCCTCGTCATATAATCTGCATTTCAAGCGGAAGCCGCTCGAGGGTATGCCCGCTACTATCCACTCGGTATCCCATACCGGATCTGTATTCTTATGTACGGTCGGTGTTCTTATGATTAGATCCGGATCTTCCTTGTGTCTCTTCGGCAGCGCAGAGGTCAAAGTCGCATGAATGTACGGATCCGAGGATCGCGAGTTGAGATCTGAGACTGGGAGGTTCTTTGCACGGTGGAAAGTGAATTTGATCGTGTAACCATCTGGCGCAGAGGGGATCGGTGTCGCATCGAAGCCTCCGGGTGGATTGGCCTTCAAGCGCATCTTCTCTTGCTTCTTCGTCATCTTCTCTTTCAGCTTCTTGTGTTGATGATCTGGCTGCTGCTGCTGCTGCTGCTTCTCGGGGTCCTTCTTCCCCTCGATTCCATTCTGCTGGTTATTCGTGTCAACACCGTTGGTCTGGCCGTTCAGCGGGGTATCTTCCTTCTCGTCAGACATTGTTGATGGGACGTGGGGTTATTGTGTATTAGTCTTGGATTGGACTTCAGGCTCGTTGATAAGTTCTTGGAGAAAGCTGGGCGTACGCAAAACCAAGAGTGTACGGCCAATGAAATAGACTTTAGAGGGGGCAGGACGTTTCCTGGGCGCGTGAAATCGAAACAGTGCCTTTGAGTCCGCAATTCTTTTACTTATTGTCGCCTTATCGTTTGGAGGAGTGCTAAGCAATATGACAGACCCACAACGGTTGCGACGGCAGCTCTCGAAGACTGGACTGAATAGGATGGGACTCGACCCGGAGGAAGGGAAACAAGCTTTGCCAAGGGAAGGACGTCAAAAAGCTTGGCCAGGTCGGCTCCTCTTTATGGATGGCGGATGAGCGACTCCAGGACGGATGGACGGCGTGAGTGGAATGCGGGCGATGATAATTGACGCAGATGCGAACGAACGCCTTAAGCCCACGGCAATTCGAATCCTGAGCTAAAGGTACTGCAAGATCCAGCTAGCCAGCCCAGCCCTGCGCTGCCCCGGCGCGCACGCAATACAATCCAAAAACTTGGAAGTTGGCTGGAAGCTGGAGGCTGGGGTCGGAGCTTTGGGGCTTGGGCGATCAGGGTTTCTCGACGTCACGATGCATGCATCTGGGGAGTGAGACTGGCCCGTGTGGTCAGGGCTGCGTTGCATACGAAGAAGAAAGACTTCAATGGATTAGATTTGCCGACATCCGTTTAAAGGCTGATATAAAATGAGCATCTATTGATAATAGACCAGTGATGTCCTACAGTACGGGGCAACGAAGATAGATCTCTTGAGAAGTTACCGAAAAATGCACATGACTTTCACTAGACTCTATAATTGTAGAGAGTGCAGGAAAGGATTTATGTCTGTACAATCATCATAAACATTCCGGTTTCCAATATCCAGTGTCAGAGCTGCTGCCCCGTCCTGAAATCCAGTGTCCTCCAGCCATTAGTGTTATTATCCATCTGCCTTTCCAACCCGGATTGTTTCATAACAATCCCTCCAGGACGTGCCTCCAAACGTCATAATCTCATGCCCTCGTGGAAGCATGCTACCATATAATCAAACACAACGCCAAAACAATGCAGAATTTTTGCCCATGGTATCTCAGATCATCCATCATAAAAGCCGCCCATACCGCTACCAACGCTGCCGCTCCTCTACCGCTCGGGTATTGGTGCCTTTGCAAGACGTCCTCCAGCACTGACTCGCTTCTGCAACCGTGCCTCACGATCTTTCTGTGCCCTTTCACTCGCGTTTCCAATTGGTAATGAGCCTAGTGTATCACTTCCGGAACCTCCTCGGCCACTCTTCTGCTCGATGTAGAGAGCAGCACTTCGACTCAAGGGAAATGCAGGTAGTGTGGTCGGAATCTCAGCCCCATTCTGGACCAGCATTTCAGCAATCGGGAAGGCGACTACCTTTGCGGAGGTGTCAGGTCTCGTTGGTGAAGCCATAGGAGACGGCGAGGCCGGATCAGCTGCTGCGAGCGCCAAAAACACCGAATGCGTCCCTCTTGACTTATCAAGGACATTAGGATTTGCCTTCAAAGCCAGGGCGTAAATGACCTGCTGGATGTCATTCTTCTTGACAGCAGCGAGAAGTGTCTCATCTGCAGTGGCATATCTTGATAGAGTAGACGAGATAGGTTCGACATAAGCCCTGTCAACGTACTTGGCAGTGATGAATCTCAGCCTCTCTTCTCGTGTAGCCTGCGGTGATGGTTTAGTTGACTGGTCCAATCTTGCTTCCCAGACCATGTTGGAAACCCGGTTGCCGACCAGGAGCAGTAGTTCAACAATATCTGTGGTGAAAGAATTGATGTCAAGAGTGAGTGACCGAACTTTACTGATGTGAGTGCCCAGCGAACGATGAATGCCACTGCACTCGATGCACAGAATGATGGCGAGGTTGATCGATACCCACTCCGTCTTAAGACCAGAGCCGCAGTCAGCGCACCAGCAATTTCCTTGATCCGCTTCCCTCAATACTTGGAGCAGTTTGTCGGGGCTCTCATCAAATCCACTACTACCTTGGCGGTGGTAAGCGGGTCTGGCACCAACAGTGGTTCTTCTGAAAACACCATTATTTGCAGCCGTGGAACTCTGGGAGGTGGCGTGATTGTGACCATAGTTCATGGAAGAGCTCTTCCCAGTCAAAATCGAGCCAATATCCCGTCGGATAGAATGCGACTCTGGCTGCTTTGATGGAGTATCCCGCATGTCTCTACCTTCCACTGCGCTCTGGATGGCATTGTTGATGGCCGAAATCCAGTTGTTCATATCATCCTCGGATGTGGCTTGATACACTCGCTTGTATTGAGGAGTGATGACCTCAAAGCAAAATCTCCGCTCCGCATTACGTGCCTCACGAACAGAGGCCATGCGAAGATCGATAGGCTCCATATGCAAATCCAATTTTTGCTTCCAGTTACTGTACTCCGAGACCTTGCCAGCGTCAAGCACAATCCAGAACCTATGGTTTTGTCAGCAACATATTTTCAGATATCTAGTGGGAGCCGTACTTGTGCCAAGCTTGTTTGTTCAAGCCTCTAGGGTCAACATGACTGCCGGGTTTGCTGAGTGCCCACAAGAGCCCTTCTTTACGATGGGTACCATTGGTGTTCGAAACCAGATTATGATCTTTCTCTTCCAAATCCCGAATACCCCGGAACTTGGAATTCGGTCCGGGACTTCCGATAGATCCCACGACAGATGAAAGGCTTCCCGGTGATCGTGAGAACTCAGTGGTCTGAGATCCGTTCAGCGCATGAGACATTGACGTTCCATTGGTTGGCACTTGTCTCAATGTAGTTGTTGTGCTATCAGACCGGCCAAGCTCCGAGTCAGAAATGTAAGCGCCGCTTGGATTGGTTGTAGAGTGTGAGGTCTGCGGTGGGATCATGACAGCAGGTACAATATCAGGTTCAACATAAGTAACTGTACTCTTCTCGAGATTCCGTCGCTTCTCTTCTCGTTCAGTGCGTTGGTATTGGAACTCCTTGTCGGCATCTTGGACTTCGGCATTCAAAGCATCCAGCTGAGGAAGCATCTCTTCAACCTTCTTTGCAGTAACAAGGTAGCTTGTAGTCTGAGCTGCAGCATACTTCGTCAAATGAGATAAAACTTCCTGCTCCTTGCGGCCACCGTGGAGGTCCTGCATAAAGGACGAGTAGTCAAATCGTTTCAACTCAAAGTTCCGGCGTTTGGTCTGGTACTTCGTATCGCTGTCTGCTCTCTTCTTCTGTTTCAAGGAGTCCTGTCGTTGGCCAAGATATCGAGATACGTAGGCGTAATAGTCCTTACTCTCCTCTTCGAAGTCTCTCTTCTTGGATTCCGCCTGCTTGATATCGATGTTGTACAGCTTGGTCAGAGGATCGATAATGATTCTCTGCAGATTGATGGTATTCTGCTTCTCATACCCCAAAATCTCCCGGGCAATCTTGTCGAAGTAATGCTCCAATGCTGGCTGGACGGCATTTGCGTTCGATGAAGAGGCTTCCCTCAGAGCTTCCATAAAGCCTGCAATCGCATCGTTGCATTCTATTTGCGCCATATGAGCAGCCTCTGCCTTCTTTAAGACCTTCTTCATGCGCTGTCTCATGCTACCAGTCTTTTGCTCAAGAGCTTTCATGGTAGCTCTGAAGAGTGGGCCGTCTTCGGTTGCGCTCATGTCCTCTCCAGGGCGCTGGCAAGAGACATCGACCTTGATCGAATCCTTCTGTGGCATCAAAATATTTCCCGCAGAGCTTTCGTACGGAGGGAGGTTAGGGGAGATAGGCTCATCGAAATCGCGGGCATCGGTTCCACTAACCCGAGAGTCCATGGACTGTGAAGAAGGAAGTCGTAGTTTTGGTGGAGGTACGAGATTAAAGATGGGTGAAGGAGAGTTGGGCTGGCTCAGGAAGCCTTGATTGTCTAAATCTACGTCAGTATATATACTGATCAGCGACAAAATTGAGACATACTTGAGACCCAGAAGGAGAAGCTTGCAAGAGTAACCAGGCGATGTGCTCGGGGATCGTACTCAACGAACTTTTAAAGTATTAGCATAGGGACTCGGTGTTTCCAAGGTCGCGTAGACGTACGCTGCAGCTGTTTCTCCAACCTCCATTCTTTTCCTCTGGCTTTGGTGGACGGTAGCGCCAAGACCATTCGAAAGACACAGACTGACTTCCACCGGTTGAATAGTCCCCCACTAACTGCACATTCGCATTCTTATGTAAGTTCGGATCGGCGTGGAACTCTCGTGTCACCAAATTTTCTACCTCCTTACTTGTCGAGGCGGATACGTAGGTGAGGCCGGTGATCACTGTAGACAGTGGGTCAGCAATGGCTTCAAAGAATCTTGCTACTTTCTAGAAGGGAAGTCAAGACTTCTGATCCCAGATCCCAGATCATGGAGGATTTCAGGGTGGGAGAGTACCTGTATCCACAAGGCTGCCAGTCTCTTGTGTGCCACCATTTGCCGCAGCTATGACCTGCTGGGTCTGTCGAACAACGAATGTGAACTTGAACGTAAGCTCGTCATCGTTGTTAAGCTTGAGTATGAAGTTCGGGGACGGACTGGCAGACGTTTCGGGGTCCTGGGCGCAAGCAAACAAGTCAGTGTGTGCCTGATTGTAGAGTTGCACGGCACAAGCAGGACGTCCTTATCATACCTGGACAAACTCCACGACACTGTTGTCTCCAAGATCTCGCGATGCAGACACCTTTGTTGCTGGGTATGCATTTGGTATTATATTGAGGATTGTTCGACGTCGAGAGTTGGTAACAGACAGGGACGAGATTGACACTATGCGCATTCATTAACACAGGTCTTCCAAGTCTTCCTCCTTCTTTTCTTCCGAGCATACTCACATCGAGTCTGATCCCTAAGGTGGAGCGCAGCGCCCTCGTCAGGCCTGCTACTGACATTCCCCATCTTGGTGGGGTAAACCGCTCGAGACTGAAGCTGCCTCTCGCTCTGACAATGCGGTCGGGCGCAGTTGAAGAGATGATCTATGGCATCTAGGTGAATGCTGGAATGATGCTTATCAGAGAACAAATGCGGGTTGGTGATGGGCGGTACTGCAGGTGTAAAGGGAGGACTTCGAAGGTTTTGGAAGAGGGATGCCTGTTGAGTTCAAAGCTCGCTTCGCGTCGCGGTTTAGGTCCAAGAGAGGTATGTTAGATTAGCTTTATGAAAGGACTCGACGGACTCACCTTTTACGTTTCAGGCGTGGGAACGGGCGGCGGCTAGAATTGACAGCAGCAAGAGGTTTCAAAAGCGGGGGTTAAATGCGATTTTGGATTTTGGAAGGCGTTTGACAGGTGGATACATGCACGGCCGGCCCAGATAGATCACCTAGGGATGGGTGAGTCTAATGCAGGAGATATATGAAGCGCGAGACCATTCAGAGACCTCGTGCTCTAGCATGTTGATATTCACCTTCCTGCTGACGTACACTTCGCCCTCCTCCACCTGTTCCCGTACATTGTGACTATTCTTGTTGGGCGTGGCCACTGTTGCCCCGAGTCGCTTAGCCTCTTGGGAGATTAGTCACTTGGATAACTTAGAATAGCTAAGGTAGCTCAGGTAGTCATTCGTAGGTACTTGGTATGTCGAATCATTATCATGCTGCTCCTTTGACCACCAAAACCTACCCGGTCATTCGGATATAGAACTTCTTGTCTCCTAGTATTAAGGCATATTCCTAGCTCTTGAAATGGACAGCTCGGTACAGCTAGGTAGATACCACTTTTTCTTTCGTTTATCCTACAAACTACATTCAAACCTTTACATCCTAAAGAGATAACTCCCTTTGATTTTAAACAAATCTGCTAATTAACCGTCCCGTTTCGATCTCTCACAGATCACACGAGACAATTTAGACAACCATCGGATCATATGCCAGGGCAAATCGAGGTGATTGACATCGATCATCGATCATGAGGCTGGAGATCCCGAGAAACTCGGTGATAGTTTTTCAATTGTGCACGTTGCAGTCATTTACACATGACACGATGCTGCATCATGCCGTGGCCCTGCAAGTCAAATTGTAAAGGTGACAGCTTTTATCCCAATTATCGATGGTTACCTAACCTGCCTAATTCACGGTAACACTTCGTATGATGAGACGAAAGGGAGCTCTGTGAAATGTAGAGCTCAGATTACGGTGCACTGGTTCAGCTATGGTTGAATTTCACGTTGGGGTGTGCAGCACTAGCAGAGGGTAATCGATAGAAACGACGACAGCACGAACGTCAGCGTGTGCACAATTCACCATAATAATCGGGCAGTGAAACAATTGAATTAGAAAATCAAAGATATTCTTATCTATCTATCTTCCTCGGTACTGTAGACAGCCTCTCTCGTGGGTACCACTAATTTGTTCATCCTCTCGATGCCATATTTTGCTGAGCAGAATGTTGGCTCCATCTGAGGGAAATCTCGGTCGCTCTGCTGCTGAACAATGTCAAGTTGTCAACAGTAACGTGGGCCGCATTAATCCTCCTCCACTCCTCTATTCTCTTCTTCAGCTCTTCAGCGTCCTTCTGTTTCTCTTAATGGCTATTTAGTCTTCCGTCGTTCGCTTCTAAACTAATATAACATGCACACGGCTTCCCTATTATACTATCTCTCTTTGACCTCTCTATATCTTACTCCCACTAGTGACCCTCTTCGCAAGATTTCTTTCAGAACCAACCGCCAAAGCTATATGATGGCTCAAAGCGACAATAGCATTCTCCTCGTCTAACACCACAATCTCCAAATCCATCCTCCCATTCTTAACTACCTTCGCCGTCGTCCTCGTGAGCAGCCATTCGACGCCATCCACGGGTAACTTCTTCTTAACGTCCAGGTTCAGTAACACAGTTGGATACCAGAACTTTCTTGCCTCGCTCTCACCGCCGTCTCCCACACCGGCGGCTATCTTCTCCGCAGCCTCGAGTTGCAGATGGCTCTCCACCGGCATTCGGAACATATCCACCACGTACCCTATAGATTCATTCGTCCACTTCTCCCCACTAGCAAGTCGCATGTACTGATCAGACCAGCTCCAATTCTTCTGTCCATTACGCGGGAGGCAGAACTGTGTTTTCTTCGTCGCTTTGCGGAATTCCGAATGCGGCATATGGCCTACCTTTACCCAGTTCTCATCTTCATCGACCTCCAATTTCTTCAAGTCCACAGGGAGAGGGGCGGGAACGAGCGCGAAAGATGTGTCGAATGAGACGCCGGATTCGGTATCGATGTTGCTCTGGGTGAGGGAGCCGACTACTTCTTCTCGTCCGTCTTGGGTGAGGGTTATATGGACGACGGAGGTTTGACGGCCGAGTTTGGTGTCTTTTACTGTGAAAGTGGCGCGGCCTCCTTGGGTTCGCCGTAGGAAGTCGAGGTGCAGTCCGATTGTGTGAGGCTGGCCAAGGTTTTAGTATATATACGTCTCAGTACCTCGGGGTCAGGGTAATGTGTAGAACCCTAGATCAGAGGTAGTGGAGGGTTTGAGGCGGAAAAAGCACATACCTGATTTTGGGCGGAGAGTGTCGTTTTGAAGTGCTTAGATGCTACTTGGAGGAAGACTGATGTCACGTAGCCTCCATGAGGTACTTGGAGCTGTTAGCTATTGCTCATGGTGAGAAATTAAGACAGAATCGCTCGGTCAATATGGCAAGAGCACTCGTAGTGGGGGAACCAGTGATGTCAAAAGAACACGGCAGGAGGTGTACAGTGAGGATATACCGTTGCACTTAGAAGTAATGAACAGAACAAAAGCCACATGAAAACCAAATGACATGTACCAAAAAAAAAAAGAAGAATGGATCGTACCTGAGCCTATACACCAATCGTCTGGGAAGTTTGCCTCGTACACATGTGACGAGAGAGCTTTCACGGCTGTAGCATCCGCAAAGGACACTTCCTGGCTAGATGTTGTCATTGTAATAAGCGACTACTGAAATTCTCCTTATTGTAGAAGAAGGGAAGAGAAGAGGAGGGGAGAAGAATTTTGTTCGATTCCCTCTTCTTGTTTCCCAAGAGCCCATAGCTAGCCAAGGCCGAGACATCTGGAGGGCGTTTGATCATTTGCCGAGGCCGAGGCTTCGCACCCTCAACTTTGACACAAACACGTTCTTCTTATCGATAGTGGCATGCCATCATTCCAAACCACGGGCGAGCGCACAGCGAGGCTACTGAAAGGTGTTTCGAGCGGTCCGATAGGTGGGCTGAAAAATACTGCGTAGACATAATAACTACCAAAGATAGATCCAATAGCTATTAATAATAAATGGAATTAACCTGATATAAAAAGATGTACGATTCTAAAAAGCTATAAAACAATTCAGTGATATGCTTGAAAGATGCCCTGGGACCTCTTAATACTTGCGATGTACCTCTCGCAAATACTTTTCAGAGTCCCCAAGAAAGTAAAACAGGGGTTAGCCGATTATAACAAATAGAAGAGAAATAGCTTCACATCAGCGAGGAAGTACAAAAGTTTTAGGTACGCTCAGTGACATTCTTCTCAATTATTGCCCACCAAACTATGCCGACAGGTCAAACCAGCGCAACGCAAAAGCTCCATGGGAGCAAGACAAGAGCACGCGTTCTAAGAATCGCAGTCTATGATGAAAGGAAAGGCCCTCATTCTTCCATTAATCCCCGTGCAAGCCCACCTCCCCAATCATGCCATGCCTATTTGCCATCGAGTAGTACCGCGGTAACCTGGTGGAGATAGATGTCCATCCTGTAGTCTGTAGGTGCCGCGTACTTGTGTGTCCGAGGTGGCTCTGGTTGTTTCTGAGGCCGATGTGAGGCTCTGTGCGTGTTGCCGGCGGGGGTATATCTGGAAAGAGGTACTTGATGCAATACTGCAAACTTTGGACCACTTCACATAAAATCATCACTGCCAAATGTTAGCAAAGCTCTATTAAATCCGCATCTGATGCACTTACTCTCCAAAGTCGTCGTCATAAGCTTGCGTATCAGCAACGGCAGAGACGTTTCTGCTAGCAACCAATGCAACCTTGGTCTTCTGAGCCTTGCTCTTCTTGCCACCCTTCTCAGCATTCTTCTCCTCCTTCATCTTCTCGTTGCCCAAAGCAGTCAGGGTGCTAGCAATCTTCTTGATCTGATCACTAGGGAGATCCTTAGCGAGCTGCTTGGTGAACTCTTGGAGGAAGATGACATATTGTGCCTTCTTGTTGTTGTTGGAGATGACGGGAACGAGGGTGTCGCGAAGTTTCTCGAATTGTAACTTTGTCTTAGGATCGAAGAGTGGGAGAGCGGTCAAGTCGACGGTCGAGTTAGGGTCCTTGGAGTTGATCACGACAGCATTTGCGGCGGTGGTGGCCTTGCGTGAGTTGCTGATACCGATGTTACCGAACAGATCCTCAGCGTGCTTCAGATCCGATTCCTGTTCAGTTCGTCGAAGTCGCTCGCGTCGCGCAGATTCATCTTCCTCGCTGCTCTCCTCATCACTCTCCTCAGCAAGTCTTCGTGCCTTCTCAGCCTGCTTCTCTGCGATACGTTGTGCCTTGCTCTTCTTGTTCGCGGCAGCCTCAGCGTCAGCTTTGGCCTTTCGCTCAGCAGCAACCTTTGCCTTCTCGCGCTCGACCTCCGAGTCCTCCGCAGCATCCCAGCTATCTAGCACATCGCTATCATCTTCTTCATCATCGAACTTTCTTCGTGTAGACACGGCGGCTTGAGGTGGCGAGGAGGGAGGGGTTGAACTGTCCTCTTCTTCTTCTGGTCGGTTGAATAGCAGTCAGCCAGGTGTGCCGTTAAACATCATCACTGTGCATAGTTTCCTACAAGGTCGATCTCGAGATCGCACCAAGCTGGTTCTATCACGAAATGAATCGTGAATCGTGTCGTTGTAGAAACAGGTGTGGCAGGCGCAACATGACGCGTGAAAGGAGAATGATCACTTACCCCACTTGTCAGGCATTCTGGCGATTGTTTGAAGTTAAATAATTGATTTAAGGTGCTTGCAGATAGACGAAGATTAGAATAATATCTTGCGATTCGTTTTCGAGTCGGTTTTGAGTGAGAAATCGTGGGTGGGAAGGAGAATGAATTGCGATGCCGGGAATATTGTGGGAAGGGAGGGCTTGGGCAAGGAAATGGGTTGCGGCCTTACTCTAGACTGTCGCTAGTCACCTCAGCCCAGCCGGGTTCAGGTCGTGAGATGGTTTCACGTGCACGCACAATTTAGACTGGACGCCTTGATGATTTCTTTTGTTGGTTGGCAAACAATAACACGGTTCCGGTTCTGGGTCCGTGGAATTAGTTTCAGAGTCAGTTCATAGTAAATCCTCGTATAGCGGTTCTGCTTTCTCAGTCGTGGTTGATTTCCTCGTACCTTAAAATGCCACCAATGTCACCAATCGCACTCGGTGCTCTGAGATCATTGTGAGAAAAAGCAAATCTCGGAGCAATAACTTGCCTCTCCTCACCCCTTCGGGCTTGATCCTGAAGAATGGCAGACAAAGCACAACTTTTCATTCATTTATCATAAAGCCATTTCCCACCCACTGCGCAAGTCATATCCCATCCTGGTCCCTGTCTTACCCAGCTTCCCTTGAGCATTTACAAGTTAACTGCGGTTCTGAAGTTCTCTCCAGCATAAATCGCCCGCTCCCCAAGTTCTTCCTCGATTCTCAGGATCTATAGGTTGTGGTCAGCTTCGTGTTCAAAAGAATCGTCTCCTGTTTGCAGATGCGTACCTGGTTCAACTTGGCCAAACGCTCAGATCTAGCTGGTGCACCAGTCTTGATTTGTCCAGCTCTGATACCAACGACGATATCAGCAATAGTGACATCCTCAGTCTCTCCAGAACGGTGGGAAACCATGACACCCCAGCCAGCGGCATAGGAGTCCTTGGCGGCTTGAATCGACTCGGTGAGGGTACCGATTTGGTTGACCTTGAGCAAGAGAGCGTTGCAGGACTTGAGCTCAATCGCCTTCTTGATACGAATGGGGTTGGTGACAGTCAAGTCATCTCCAACAATTTGAAAGTCAGAGGTCTTGTAGAAGTAGCTCCAGGCCTCCCAGTCATCCTCAGCAAATGGATCCTCAATGCTGACAATTGGGTACTTCTTGGCGAGATCCTGGTATTGTTGTGCAAGTTGCTCGTAGGTGATCCACTTGGTTGGGTCACTGTCTGGGTTCTTGAAGTCCAAATCGTACTTCTTGACGTCCTCCTTGTAGAACTCGCTGGAGGCAACATCCATGGCAATGTGGACCTTGCCGGTGTAACCAGCCTTCTCGATAGCATCAGTGATGAGCTCAAGAGCCTCCTCAGCAGTCTGAATATCTGGTGCAACACCACCCTCATCTCCAACGTTACCGGCGGATTGTCCGTACTTCTTCTTAGCAAGACCCTTGAGGATCTGGTAGACCTCAGCACCTTGGCGGAGGGCTTCAGTGAAGGATGGGGCGGAACTTAGTAAATTAGTTCCCGTTCTGTTTTCTGGTCCTCCAGGGGAAACGCCAGGGGAAACTTACGAAGGAACGATCATGAACTCTTGGAATGCAAGACGTCCACCAGCGTGGGAACTGTATACCATCAGTTTAAGTTCTGCACTTTTGTTATTGCTGTACATACCCTCCGTTGAGAACGTTCATGAATGGAACGGGGAGAACATAAGGCTTCTTGGTACCGGCAAGGTCGGAAACGTGGGCGTACAGAGGAATTTGCTGTTTTCGTCAGAAATTGTCCGCCCCAAAAATGCCAAATTTCTTACCTTCTCAGCAGCAGCAGCCTTAGCAACAGCCAAACTGACACCAAGGATGGCGTTGGCACCAAGCTTTCCCTTGTTTGGGGTTCCATCGAGATCAATCAAGAACTTGTCAACCTTTTGCTGGTCCTTGACATCGATGTTCTCCTTGATCAAGGCAGGACCAATGATCTCGTTGACGTTGGCAACGGCCTTGAGGACACCCTTTCCAGCCCATTTGCTCTTATCTCCATCACGGAGCTCAACAGCCTCGTGTTGGCCTGTGTCACACCTCAAATCAGCAGAGTCTTGTAGGATTCGAATCGAAGGTACCCACCAGTGGAGGCACCGGATGGGACGATGGCACGGTGAAGGCCAGTCTCGGTGACAACGTCAACCTCGACGGTTGGGTTACCGCGAGAGTCGTAGACCGAACGAGCGTGGATCTTGGTAATGGCCATGATTGGATTCTGATGGAGGGGTAATTTTGTTAGCTTTGGAAACGCGGCGACGAAGAGGAGTGGGAATGGAAATGTCGAGGGTTACTCACCTTATTTTGTATGTGAGGTGTTTCTCTATTCTGCAGAATCCAGATTGTCAGTTGATCGGCAAACAAAGTCAGAGGGCGAAGAAGAAATATGATAGGAGGGGTAGGAGGTGGGGTGAGTGAGTGAGGGATAAGATATGCGTACAGCCACACGCAGTCGGAGATGGGCATGCACCTTTATCGAGGGCAGATACACGCTGGAGTATGTGACAAGTCTCAATTGGATGGAGAGAGCGGGAAAAGCTGTACAGTACTGACCTTTGTGATTGTGGCTTGAAGAAAAGAAGAAGCAGAAGTTGTGAGGAGGGAGGGGCTTTTTCAGTTGGGAGAAGCTGTTTGGATTTGGTGGGGGGCTGATCCTTGTCTGGAGGGGACACCAGGGACCTCAGGTCAATCGCGCCGATGGCCAGCAGGGTTTTGGAATTCGCCCGTAGTCAGTGCAGAACCAACCACTCATTCCTGCAGCCTCGCAGACGATTTTCGAAAACCACATGTCATGTCATGTTCAAGCCTGTCATTATGTCTAGTAATACTTTTTTCAATGTCCATGCCGTGCACTTCTTGCCCTGGTCAAGGACGAGTTCATCCTCTAGACTTTGAAGGCCGGAGGGGTATCCTGAGCAGAGTTCATCTGCTTCTTGACGATTCAGAATTCGCCCTCATCTCACAGCCATCGGACAGCGCCGTCTCTTCCTGTATGGCATTCTCAGACACCGCAGAGTTTGCACTTGTACATTATTACTAGCCACAATGTCCGGCACTCCCGTCTGCGTCCCCATTGGAAGTACAACACCACCCCGCTGTCGAATCACGAGCTGCCTGTCCCTCTCGAAACCATCCTCGAAACCCAATATGGAGACTGTGTCTACGAATACCAGACAGAGAAGTCACTTGGCTGAAGGACATCAAGCTTTCAATGCCACACGATGTCTTGTCCTCGAGTGTGAGGATAGCTCCTGGAAATTGCTAGGCAAACTAGTCATCGACCCAGCGTGGGACCTTGATAGGTGTTTACGAGCTTTCGTCTTTGATCCAGGACATGGTGTGATTGACTGTCAAGAAGGTGACCCTATACTTGATTGATAACCTAAACTCCACTTATTACTGCTTTGCAGCTTCATCTTTCCTACATATCACGCTTTGGAGTTTCCTTCTGCAGCCTTACCCGGCCAAACAGGCCCTCGTCGCCAAGATATCGACTTGGAACCGGAAACATTGAGGTTATATATAGTCTGAGCTGTACTTTGACCCAAATCCAAGCTTGCCTTCTTCAAGATGACAATAGGAGATTGTCAAATCATGTAAGTAGACAGGATATGTGGTACTGTGCCTGCCCGCAGACCCATATCATTACTCGGTGAACAAAGCCTTGGACTCCGCAAAACACAACTGTACCGGCAACTGAATGCCTGAGAAGCTCCAAAACTTCCAGCCTTCTTCGACCTACTATCTATCCTTGGATCTGAGATTGCATGTACAGTACATCTGGTATCGCCTTTCGTGCTGATGTCCTCCACGAATGTGAGAGTGTTGACCTCCGTTGCAAGCAATGCTGGAACAGTCCATGTCCTCAACGTCCAGAAAAAGTCACAAAGTTCCTTTCAAGTCGTGAAACTTAGAAGCAAAGCGAGGGTTCTAGGCTACTTCGAACGAATTCTCGTTCTCTAATGCTACTTTGCTTCCGCTTCTCGAGGTCTTGAGGAGCCCATTGTTTAAATCTATATCACGTGATAATACAGGGGCCATTTTCTATGGTCATTGTTAGGCAGGTGTGCTTCGCGTTTCCCGGAGAGCTGTAGACCATCGCCATCAACACAATTCCAAACCCTAGCAACTTTGTTCACCAACCTTTTTCCACCCCGCGAATCTTTCGACGTCCTTCTCCTCTAACCCATCCTCCTTCCTACAACAACTCCCATAATTCAACATGTCCGACGAGGAGCGTCAACATGCGCTCGCATCGTTCAAGACGAAGCTACTGGAATCGAGAGAATGGGAGGCAAAGCTGAAGGCATTACGGTTAGAGATCAAGGGCTTGCAGAAGGATTTCGACCATACGGAGGACAATATCAAAGCTCTACAGAGTGTTGGACAGATCATTGGGGAGGTCCTGAAACAGCTTGATGATGAGAGATGTAAGTAACTCCCAAGTCTCCAGTCTCATCTGCCACAGCTAACGCAGTATTTTCTAGTCATCGTCAAAGCTTCATCCGGTCCTAGATATGTCGTTGGATGCAGATCAAAGGTCGACAAGGCAGCGCTGAAGCAGGGAACCCGAGTTGCCCTAGATATGACCACCCTCACGATCATGCGAATGCTACCCCGAGAAGTCGACCCCCTTGTATACAACATGTCTCTGGAGGATCCCGGTCAGGTCAGCTTTGGTGGAATTGGTGGATTGAACGAGCAGATCAGAGAGTTGCGAGAGGTTATCGAGCTTCCTTTGAAGAACCCCGAGCTGTTCCTGAGAGTCGGCATCAAACCTCCGAAGGGTGTACTACTCTATGGACCACCAGGAACCGGAAAGACATTACTGGCAAGAGCTGTGGCTAGCAGTTTGGAGACAAATTTCCTGAAGGGTAGGTTCAGAAGCATATGTTTACTGACCAGGCTGACCATTTATAGTTGTTTCTTCTGCGATCGTTGACAAGTACATCGGAGAATCGGCGCGTTTGATCAGAGAGATGTTTGGGTACGCAAAAGAGCACGAGCCTTGCATTATCTTCATGGACGAAATCGATGCCATTGGAGGTCGCAGATTCTCGGAAGGAACTTCAGCAGATCGTGAGATTCAGCGGACATTGATGGAACTCCTCAATCAACTCGACGGCTTCGACTACCTCGGTAAGACGAAGATCATCATGGCTACGAATCGACCGGATACCTTGGACCCCGCCCTTCTCAGAGCTGGACGTTTGGACAGAAAAATCGAGATCCCTCTGCCTAACGAGGTTGGGCGCTTGGAGATTATGAAGATTCATGCAGCAGGTGTGGTTACGGAGGGAGATGTTGATTTCGAGAGCGTGGTAAAGATGAGCGATGGACTTAATGGAGCTGATTTGCGAAACGTGGTTACAGAGGCGTAAGCATTGCCCAATATGTCCCTAAATGATTGACAAAAGCTAACTTTCCCTAGCGGTTTATTCGCAATCAAGGACTATCGAGATGCGGTCAATCAAGACGATTTCAACAAGGCGGTACGCAAGGTTGCGGAGTCGAAGAAACTGGAGGGCAAGCTGGAATACCAAAAGCTCTAGATAATTGGACTGTTTCTTGCGTTGGCGCTCCGGCATAGGGTTGAGCTCAAAGCTTGACTTTGTAACAATACCATATGGAATTCATAGATTCTATCTACTTTATGGATGTGGCTTTAAGTGCTGGCGCGATGTCGATACTTTTCCTAGCATTAAGTGATGTCTAGCATACCAATTCCGAGCACCTGATTTGCTTATAGACTTCTGAGAAGAAGTCTACATCTCTCAAACCACCACCATCCCACTTCAAGCCCCAATATCCACAACCATACCTTCGCCTTATCCTTCCTCCTTCGCACTCTCGTCTTATTTACTTCCCTGCCGAGGATCGTCAAGTGGCTGAACTGCAGGAAGCTTATCGTTCTGTTCTTCGCAAACTTCCAGGACGATGTTCTGGATCCCCTTTTGTATCGTATACATGCATTACTATATTCCTAATACACTTAGACTAATGCGAGTTCTCAGCTACTAGAGGCCAATCAATGGCTCAAGTGAAGTTATGAAGGATGCAGCTGGCCCTCGCCTATGAGCGTGCTACTAGGTGTGGATTTGACTTGACTTTTCCAATACAACTTTCATAGACCTTACGACAAGTCTATAATCGACTACAGCATCACCCTCAGAAGTCAGGGAGCGGCTCGAAATTCTTGCTTGCTAGATCTAGGGTGGGGCTTTTAGGGTGACTCTATAGGAAGACTGAGACCATGAAATTCCAGTTTCGGGAAATGACAAAGGCCATTTCATGTTTTGACCACAAGGTCTCTACGGAGTTACTTCCTTTTTCAGTCTATAGCCATGTTTCAAATTCATTGTGACTCTCATGAAACCATCTGTAGAGGCTCAGCTCTCGCCGTGATATTGCACAGTGCAGAGGCAAGCACCCGAGGACAAGCCGGTAATCATGTTGACTGCGGGTTCCATCGTTACTCTAAAATAACTACCTCCTGCTACAGTCATGTGCCTTGTGCCTTGTCATGTCTGGTACGCTAGAACATGTGTCAAAAACATAGACTCATCACGCTATTTCACGGAACTTCCAATGTAACCGTGGTAAGCCATCTTTAGATGGCGAGAGTTAGTATATTCCATGATTGAGCCAGAGTATGGTCCGCCAGTACAAGCACACAATGAGCTCATGACCAAGTGGCATTTTTTTAATGTCTTAAGACGCTTTCTTGCTCTTGACATGTCATAGGTATCCATGCCATCATTTAGAAAATACCTGCAAGAATCGGAGCCAGCATGTCCAGCAGCTGTCAGAGTCGAGAGGCGCCAGTGAACTCTTTAGTTCAATCTGATCTCAAGGTGGAGGAAGCCGATCCTGCGCTCTCTCTGCGGCCCCAGCCATCATAGCAAGAGCCCTCCTTCAGTATTTTCTTATAACTCGGAGATTGACGCAGCAGAGCCAGCTTGATAGCATTCATACAAAAGATAATGTCAATGTCAACCTAGTCGACAAATTTGAAATGTACCGATTCAGCATGTCAAGTTTGAAGGCTAGAGGTTGCAAAGGCCTTCTCGCCCTCCTCCAGGAAAGTAGCGAGGATATCATAACGCTAGGAGACGACAAGACAGTCCCAAATTATCAATTGTATGCAGCTCCACATGCCCCAGAGGCGATGGAGCTCCTCGTCGAATGGGTCGACACAGGCAGACTAAAACCAATTATCCTATATCAGTCCGCATCCTCATATCTCCACATCACTCTCTACATCCTAGCCTACAACCTCGCAAACGAGAGTCTATGCAACGCGATCATGGACGAGCTAATTAGCTGGCACAAGCCCCTCGAGATGTACCCAATGGCTTACTGCGCTCGGCACGTCATCGAGATAGGAGGGAAAGACACACCCAAGGAGCTGAGAGACATGATACTGCAACAGATGCTTAAATATCCGGATTTGGTTGAGAAAGGGAGAGTGGAATTGCAGGGTGATGGGGATTTTCACGGGCGAGTGGGATCATAAGCTGCTTCTGATGTTGGCGCAGAAAGCTGCTGGGATGGATGACTTGTTCATTGTACCGTGTTGGAGCACGAGATGCTCATTCCACGTCCATCAGGAAACGCAGCGTTACAAAAAGCAGTAAGGAGGTCAATCATTAAACCAATCGCCTGAAATGATCCAACGAATTCCCCCTTCGCAATAGTCAGTGTTCCGCCCGAAACTTTTCATGCCACAGAGCAAAGACTCGGTCTCGATATTCGTGACATCGACGATGCTTCTCAGCATCCCTCCTATATGATTCTGGATAATTTGTTCCGTTTTCAAACTCTCAGGGCCCAACAGCAATGCAATATCAAGACTAAAAAGGTTCCAATCCAAAAACAACAAGAACAGTGAAAGAAAGCTGTAGAACTAAATTCAATACACGAGTCAAAACACAGTTGTGAGAGGCTGACTGACAAATATCATCACGGTTGTAGTATTTGGAAAGGCAAAGTGGCATCTCGCCTCTTTCAGTATCGCCATATTATTGTTCTGCTGTAAAATCTTCCAACATGCTTTCGGCTCGCGTAATAAGCATCCCAAGTATCTTTCTTGACAGCCAAGGACTTCTTCGTTGAGAAGCGGCAGGATGAACAAAGAATTAATTGCGATGAACCCAATGCAAATGGCTGACTGGAGTAAACTTGCAAGAAGTTCGAAAGAGATCCTCTTTCAGAAAAAACATGGCAGGAAGAGCTGGAGACAATGTCCTTCAAATAAAGAGCTTTTCAACAACAAGCCTCTCGGGTACCGTACAGGGCCCATATTTAACTTTCTTGTCAACCACGATTGAGCCCTTGATCTCGTGTGGAGATTGCATGGCTCCCCTCTTTGTTGATGTTGGAGACAGTTGAGGCAACGAACTAGCCACAAGGCCACGGCCAAGGGATTTGAAGAAGAGACCTGCATCTTTACGGAACACGTCGTATTTGCCTGTTTGTCCGATAGAAACTTCTCGCCACAGGACAACGATGTTGAGGAGTTGCCGGCGCTATTGAAATTCAGGTCTATTTTTCTCATCCGACGCAACTTGCAAGAAAAAGGTCCAACCCACCCACTCTGGCGTCATGGGCCCGTGTTGAGTTGGGATGATGGAAAGATCGCAAAGATCTCTCTCGACTTGACGACGGCCCAAGAAACCCTCCCTGGCTAAGTCTCCTGTAGATCTCCTAAAAATGGAATTGTGGCTGTGGAACTCGTACAGCCCGCCCAGGGCCCAGCGGGGCGGCCTATCCAAGCAAAGGGAAGGGAAGCAAGCCCCTTTCTTTTTTTTCCCTTTGCTGGGCCATGTGAATGAGCTTTCCTCTCTCGCCCACACCAGTCGAGGGAGGAGAGGGAGAGAGGGGGAGGGCAAAAGCGAGGAACGCAGTGAGACGGATCTCAAGCCCAAACCATCAGCCGCACCGACCTGGACAGTAAGCTCCAAAGACGATTGGGAGAGCCTTGCGTACCATACCATGCCGATGGGTAGTGGTACAGCACAGTACAGTACTTAGCATGAAATAAATACAATAGATATCTGAAAGAGGACAAGCTCAAGGGTTCCCACCACCAGCTCGTACTTCTTACTTTAGCTTGCCTTCTGCTTGCCTTGCTCGTTGCTCGTTGCTGGTTGGCCCAGGGACAGGGGTCTAAGCTTAGACGAGTTTCAAACCCTCTTGTGGCTGGCTCCCTGCCCACTGCCAGCTCCTCTCCTCCAACGATTGACTATTTACTTCCATTCCTCCCCTCCTCCTCTCGCAAACAATCTCGCATCACATCACATCATATCACTTACAAACCAATATTCAGCTTCGCCTTCCACTCGTTGAATCACAGTACCTGCTTCGATTCATTCATTGCATTGCCTCTCGTTCGTGAACCTAGCATCAACCCAAAACAACCCCTCGCATCCCCCGCAACTAGCAACGAAGCGCCCCTTCCAAGCTCTCCCAGCTTTTACTTGACTGCAGAACGCAATCATGTGTGGAATCTTCGGCTACATCAAGTAAGTTTGGGGAGACCTACTTGTGCGGACTTCTGGACTGGCTTTGAAGCATATTCTGCCTATGACCTATGCCTTGGGTAGCTGCTGCCCATGCTACCTTCGGACTTTCTCGAGCAAGGAAGAGATTGCTAACCTAATTCCACAGCTACCTTGTTGAGAAAGACAGAAAGACTATCATAGAGACCCTTGTGAATGGACTCTCGAGAGTATGTCCTCCAAACCCCCCAAGCTTCGACTTTCGAATATCGAGTCCACTACTTCCACTCCGAATGAACACTAATAAGTCGGATAGCTGGAGTACAGAGGTTATGACAGTGCCGGTCTGGCTGTAGATGGAGACAAGAAGAATGAGGTCTTTGCTTTCAAGGAGGTTGGAAAGGTCATCAAGTTGAAGCAACTCATCGAGGAGGAGAAGCCAGACATGACCAAGATCTTCGACTCGCACGCCGGTATTGCGCACACCAGATGGGCAACTCACGGCCCTCCCTCCAGAATCAACTGCCATCCCCACAGGTAGGCTGACGAAAGCCCTTGCTATATATGCTTTCTCTGACCTAGATTTACAGATCTGACCCCACTTGGGAATTCTCCGTCGTCCACAATGGTATCATTACCAACTACAAGGAGCTTAAGACTCTCCTGACTGCGAAGGGATTCAAGTTCGAGACTGAAACCGATACCGAATGTATTGCCAAACTCGCAAAGTATCTCTACGACCAACACCCAACAATCGGATTCACAGATTTGGCAAAGGCTGTTATCAAGGAGTTGCAGGGAGCTTTCGGTCTCTTGATGAAGTCCGTCCACTACCCACACGAAGTTATTGCGGCCAGAAAGGGCTCCCCCTTGGTGATTGGTGTACGCACAGAGAAGCGCATGAAGGTTGACTTCGTCGATGTCGAATATACCGAAGACGGACCACTCCCAGCTGAGCAGGCATCTCAGAACGTTGCATTGAAGAAGTCGAATGTTGGCAACTTCCTTTCAGCTGGCAACCTTCTTGCACCTCCAGACAAATCTCTTTTGCACAGATCGCAATCAAGAGCATTCATGACTGACGATGGAGCGCCCATGCCAACCGAGTTCTTCCTTTCTTCCGACCCTTCAGCTATTGTTGAGCACACCAAGAAGGTCATGTACCTTGAGGACGACGATATTGCACACATCCACGAGGGTTCTCTCAATATCCACAGACTTACCAAGGCTGATGGATCCTCCAATGTCAGAACTATCCAGACTCTTGAGCTCGAGCTCCAAGAGATCATGAAGGGCAAGTTCGACCATTTCATGCAAAAGGAGATTTTCGAGCAACCCGAGTCCGTGGTCAACACCATGAGAGGTCGTATCGATGTGGAAAACAAGGTGGTGACACTCGGTGGTTTGAGATCATATATTGCTACCATCCGTCGTTGCAGAAGAATCATCTTCATTGCATGCGGAACGAGTTATCACTCTTGCATGGCTGTTCGCGGCGCTTTCGAAGAGCTCACTGAGATCCCAATCGCAGTTGAGTTGGCCTCGGATTTCCTCGACAGACAAGCACCAGTGTTTCGTGACGACACCTGCGTATTTGTCTCCCAGTCGGGTGAGACTGCCGATTCTCTGATGGCTCTCCGCTACTGCTTGGAGCGTGGTGCGTTGACTGTTGGTATCGTCAACGTTGTTGGTTCTTCCATCTCCCTCCTCACTCATTGTGGTGTTCACGTCAACGCCGGTCCTGAAATTGGTGTTGCATCTACCAAGGCATACACATCTCAATTCATCGCCATGATCATGTTCGCATTATCCTTGAGCGAGGACCGTGCTTCCAAGCAGAAGAGACGCGAGGATATCATGGAAGGTCTTGGAAAGATTTCAGAGCAGATCAAGGAGATTCTGAAGCTCGACCAGCCAATCAAGGAGCTCTGTGCGAGAACATTCAAGCACCAGAAGAGTCTTTTGCTTTTGGGTAGAGGCAGCCAGTTCTCAACCGCTTTGGAGGGTGCTTTGAAGATAAAGGAAATCTCCTACCTTCATTGCGAGGCTGTTATGTCCGGAGAGCTCAAGCACGGTGTCTTGGCTTTGGTTGATGAGAACTTGCCCATTATCATGATTCTCACCCGCGATGACATCTTCGCTAAGTCTCTCAACGCTTATCAACAAGGTACATCCATCACAACATCAATTGCATAGAAACTTGCTAACAAATCCTCTAGTCATTGCACGCAGTGGAAAGCCCATCGTCATCTGCAACCCCAACGACGAGGAGTTCAAGGCCGGCCAAGCCGAGAAGATCGAGATCCCCAAGACCGTCGACTGCTTGCAAGGTCTCCTTAACGTCATCCCTCTCCAACTGATGGCCTACTGGCTCGCAGTTGCCGAGGGTTTGAACGTCGATTTCCCCCGTAATTTGGCCAAGTCCGTCACTGTGGAGTAAATGATATGCAGTTGATAGATGATGATACCTTGGGCACGGCAGAAAATTTCGGGTCTTTGTAGTTACTTGCTTTTAGCGCTTGGGGAAAATTGGAACAGGGAAAGAAAGGAACGAATTCATGGCTTGTCCGCTTTTTATCATACTTTCTGTCCCCCCGTCTCCTTCCGCAAAGATTGCAGTGTAGGGCTCTAGAATGGATTCCTACCGTAGGTATACTGTGTTGAAATTGAAAAAAAAATGACCCTTCTCTCGGGTGCAAGCATTCCTTCCTAACGCCCTTGATTTTGACCAGAGAGGAGCATTCGAGGAAATGTTTTAAGGGGCTAATGTGATGACCGGCATCTACTAGATCCTCAGATGGTGGGGAAATCATTATTTTCAAGTACAGTGAGCCGGACAGGCACAATCATAGCGCAGTTAGCCCAAAGACAGCAAGATAGTAAAGAGGCC
The DNA here is from genome assembly GCA_020746875.1 of Rhexocercosporidium sp. MPI-PUGE-AT-0058. Taxonomy (NCBI): domain Eukaryota; kingdom Fungi; phylum Ascomycota; class Leotiomycetes; order Helotiales; genus Rhexocercosporidium; species Rhexocercosporidium sp. MPI-PUGE-AT-0058. Next base: position 1,745,606 of record JAGTJL010000002.1, read on the forward strand.
CTCATAGAGTCTATTGTCTTTCTAAAATGACGTATCGTATCATATCGTATCGTATCATATCAATCGCAAGACCCCCCCGGGCGATTCCTGCCAGTGCCTGTGTCGTGTTGTGTTGCATGCATAGGTACAGCATCAACATACGGTCATTTCCAGTTCGCTCAAAAGTAACAACCATCCATAATCCTCCAATGAATTAACCAAACCAATAAACGCCATGCCATGCTACCCTAACCACCCGTACCAGCAAATACTCCAGCCCTAGGTTTTCCTGAAGAAAGAAAGAAAAATCATTCTATCCTCGGCGGTAATACTGTCGAGGAAGACGGGAATTTCTCTGCGATGAAGAGATGACTCGGGTAGAAGATGGAGAGCGCGAGCTGCGAAGGGGATCAACTCGGCGAGGTGGCATGTTACGGTAGGCGGTCATTCTGCGAGCTGGATTCCGAGAAGCGGGCTCAACAAGTCGAACTGCCTCTTCCTCCGACCCCTCCCAGTCTTCGAACGAGATTGGGTTTTCTTGACTACCTCGTGCGGCTTGGTGCTCGGCGAGCATCATGCTGATCCGTGGGTCGTACTCTTGCTGAACACGAGCGACCGATTGAGGGCGTCTTGAACGTCTTCCGGCAATTGGTCGGACAGAGCTGTCTGAAGAATCGGCCTCGACGTGATGAATGGCATTGGAGAAACCAAGCTCTTGGGTTGGCCGGTGGTTGTTGCTTAAGTTATCCTGTGCGATTTGAGCATGGCGCCGACGACCCTCGCTGTCGTACATGCCATCATATGGACCGACCATCTCGTTACTGTCTTCAGTGCTAATGCTTACACCTCGCTCTCCCCTAGGAGTTTGGTTGCTACAATTCTCATAGTCTCTGCTGACCCCGTGGCCATTGAAGTATGGATTGGCGCTCACACTGCGGCTGTCTCTAGACAGGGGTGATGTTGGAGTCATATCTGTATCACCGTCATGATCCATGACCGACAGATTCTCCGACTCATCATCCGTGACTTCTTGGTGCTCGTAGGGTTGGCGATCGTAAAAATCAGTACCTGCTTGAATGCGAGCTTGATAATGGTCTTCGAAGGGGACTGGGGTCTGGGAGAGGCCATCCCGAGAGCGGTCATCTTCATCTTGGTGGCCATTCTCAGTAGCTGTCTCGGTGCCTGTATCGCTATTCTCTGAATCTTCTTCATCGTCTGTATCTAGACTGCCATATTGGCCACGTCGATAGTAGGGTGACATGGGGCCATCGGCATCACTATCATTTCCATGATCCAAGGGACTCCAGCCAGAACGTCTGAGAAGTTCGGCTTGGTCACCTGCCTCTGAGGCGTTTGTGTCTGTATCGGTAACAGTAAGAAGTGAAGGACTCCTTGGTCTCGCGGGACTACCGGGTCCATGATACTGATAGCCGTAATGGTTGTCTGGGGATTCTGAAGGGGTAAAGCCTTCATCAGACTGACTTCCCAATCTGATAGGACTTCTAGGTGCCCGGACTCTTTGTCTCGGCCTACGGTTTGAGATCGCACCTCCCTCGTCCGAGTCATCATCTGAGATGAGGTTGATGGCTTGGTGAGAGCTGGAGTTGTTGCTACCACCAGTGGCGGGACGGTTTGGTGGTGCGTCATCCTGTACAACAAAGTCATTCAGGGAATTGTCTGAGTCGTCGCTGTCATCAACACTGTCCAGATCGCTTTGGTCATCTGAATCAGACTCCTCTGTTTGCGAGCCAGAATGGTGGTGATACCGGTGATTGTGGTGGGCAATGTGATGGTGTGCGACATTTGCTGCCACGTTCAGGAACGGGTGGGCGAAGTGGCCGTGTGCAAAGTGCCCGTGGTGATGATCGTTGAACTCAGCACCGAGCTCTGCATCCAGGTCTTGTTCTAGATCGTCTAGATCTTCGAGACCTTCTAGGTCTTCATCGTCTATGTCGCTGAACCCATACGGATCCACGATTCCCAGTCCACACATAACACAAGATGGGCCGCCTTCATGCTCATGACCACAGCCCGGACATCTCAACACTCCGCCGTCTGCCTCATCTACCATCAACTCTGCCCGTCGGCTCAGGAACAGGCCTCTAAACAGTCCTTCTGGACCGTTACGATCCTTCTCCACAGCTGCGATCTCCTCCGCTCTTCTCTCTGCGTGTTGCTCGATGGTCTCGTCAGGGGGCATCAGTTCCCGGCGCTTCGTGAAGACCTGGTCAACCATCTGCTTAACCTAGAAAGAATGTTAATTTTGGCCCCGAACGCAAAAGTCGAGACAAAACTCACAAGAAAATTAGGCGCTGGGATTATTGTGACCTTCGCACGGCATTCCGGGCATGTCTTCTTTCGACGGTTCGTAGTGAACCAGCTGCACATACACTACAGATGTTAGTTGTGGCCAGGCAAGATATCAGGGTGACACGAACTGAATAACAGTAGGTATGACCGCAGCCCAAAGTCCATGGTTCGTAGAGGAGCTGGTCGCAGATGGTACAGGTAACGAGGGTTCTGATTTCGGCGAGGTCGGTCTTGAAGGTAGTAGCAAGCTGTACAAGTAATCAGTAAAATCCTCCTGGAGAGAGCAGGCAGGCTGTTCCGTTTACCTGCGCATCATTCTTCGCCTTCAAAGCCAGCGCAGTACCGGATCGTGCCGCCATTGTTGGGGTTGCTTCTCTGCTGTTGCTATTGCGGGTTTCTCTTTTGGCAGCTATGAGCTGGCCGGAAGATGTTGTGGAGGGCGCCATGTTGTATCATGAAGTTTGGTTTGTCCTGTGAGGTAATCGGAATGGGTGTGGTTGGGTTCAGCCCGGGAGCGTGAGCGAGAAAAAAAGAGGGTTATGGATCTCCGAAGGCGAAAATTTTGTGCCTGTTCTTATTGCGAATGGGCTTGCTACTGTATTTCCCTCCCAAAGGTGAGGAGGGGAGGCAAGATTTGCCAGAACAATAGGATGATGGCTGAGGTTCTGAGTCGAGAGATGAGGCGCTTCGGCTGCTTCCCGCGTCTGATATCGAGAAATCGCGCTAGCTCTAGATGGTGCTAGTCCAGCCCCTCCATATATTTATTGCTGTGGATGTGGGGTATCACAGACTGGTGAATATCTTCTTGGTCGCAAAATCCTCAGTATTGATTTTGCAGCTCTTCAATCTTTTGACCGTGACAGAAATCACAATGTAGGTGAAGACGCCTTGAAACAAGCCCTAGCTCGACTATCAATCAATGATGTCCTTGTTCCATATCCTCTTCTTATTTCTCCACCAGCCACAGCAGTTCGAGGGTCTAGACTCTAGGGTACCAAAGTAGTTTGGGAATTCTTACTGAGAAATGACGATTTGATCCTACATATCCCAAAGACAATATGCAAAGCCGTCTCACCAAGTTCCTTTTACCAGGTTTAATATTCCGAGTATGCGAGCCACAAATGCATCAAAACATCGCGAGGCAAGATACTAGGGGCTGCACTGCAGCAAAATCCGGGGCTGCGAGAGCTTTATTGGACGGGCTGCCTGCCACGTCGACAGCTTGCAGCAGAGCCCAACTAGAGCTAAGTGCCCGTTGGGTTGAAAGATGATTCGAATGCACCGGATTCCTGCACAGCAATGATCCATATGGTTCTATTGGCTCGATTTCAAGCCTTTTCGCGAGGAGAATGATTGACTGGTGAGCGATGTTCAATTCTATCAAGATGGGGGTCAGAAGAAACACACATACTGGTCACTTTACGATAATTCACGACAGGATATTTACGGTGAGTTCAAAGCACTTTGAGGATCTTTGGCACTATCTTCCGCTCTCATATCTTTGGCAATCGTCGGAAACAATCGGCGAAGTCCAACCTTTGGTCACTATAGCAGGTCTCTGTTCTGACTGGTATTTGTAAAGCATTATCATTTCGAGGCTAAACTACCGATGCATCTCCTCTAACCTGTATCCATTCTATCACAATCTACTACATAATATCGCTGCACGCTCAATCGCTTCTTAGGAAATATCAACAAACAAAATATCAATCCAACATAAACACAAGTCAAAATATTGCAAAGACACACAAGTCCCCACTATTGCAATTACAAGAATATTCGGGAATAGATTTCAACAATCAAGAACGCCTTTGAGAGCACAGTAAAAAGATTCGTGATTGTTGATCATCATCGACATCTGCTTCCCATTGTCCCAATTTGACTCCTCCACTGTCGTCTTCCACAGTCAATACCTAGAGCTTTCGACGCTTATCCTTTGCAGCTTCCTCACATACTTCCGCCAAAGATCCTTTTTTCACCAGAGATTCGTCGACAATCTCACTGTTGAGATGGGTCAGAGTCTTGATCTCAAAGTCTAGGAAGGACTTGATGGACTGGACATCTGTCGCTCCAGCTTTCATGCAATCGCGGACGTTCTTAAGCATGTGACGGATGCGTGACTCGGCGTTCTCGAGGTTGTACTCAACGGTCTGGCCATAGAGGTCTGAAAGGTTGGAGATAGGTCGGACTGTGTTCAAGACTGTATCGTCGCGGATCCTAGGCGAGCGAGGTCGGAAGGATGTCACCATAGTTATGCGCTCCTGCCCACCGAAGGCTGCTAGTGCCTGGTGATCGATGTATCGACCTTGGAGAACAACTGCACATCCCTTCAAGGATATGTTAGAGACACAGATCAGTGTGTGAGAGACTTGACATACCTTCGATGGACCCCGAACCTTCTTGATATCTCCGAAGCCTGTCCTCAAGGCCGTCTCGCCACCGACCATTCCAGTTGTATCACTCATCATCAACACGCAGACAAATGGGTAGCTGTCTCTGTGCCAGCCAACGATAGCCCCTCCGTCTTCATCATCGCCTGCATTCTTGTGATCCTTTTCATCTCCTGGGATTGACAAGTTGACATGGCCGATCTCATAATCCATTACAGGAACGAGGTCAACGCCTGCGATCTTTGAGATGATGGCGAGAGTCTCTGGGTGCTTCCATGCCTCGAAGACGAACTTGCCGTGTCTTGATGTGTCAGTGGCTAAGACAGACATCGGTAGAAGGGTGGACTTACTTGGGAGCATAGCCGCGAATCTGCCTGGGTGCGATGTCGGATGTGTAACTGTATTTCTCAAGGACTTCAGGGTCGAGTACTTCTTTTCTCATGATGTTGATGGCTTCTTCGCTGAACAAGGGAAATGGATCTGAAACGGCAACTGGTGACACGCCACTGCTTGCAGAGTAACCTATTTCTTCCATAGTGTGGATGTGTTTTGGTTCCTCGAATGCCAAGTGAGCGATAGGTTGGAACAGCTTGCCGACAGCTGGAGAGCCATTGTCTGCTGCAAGATACTTTTCAAATGAGCGTTTAAGAGAAGCCTGTGTCTCCCTTGGGGATGGGAGCACTCTCGGTGGGCTGGCGATCTTTGAGTATGGAACATCTGGAGTGCCAGGTTGCACGTAGATGTCTGGAGTAGCCATGTTGTCTGATTTGCGATCCAACTTGATTTCTCTATCGGGCTTTGTCAGAAATCTTTCAATGACTACCATCCCATGTCATAGCTCGACATGAAGAGAAGAGACGGCAATAACGAATGATAGTCTTGAAACAATTTGAACAACAACTCTGATAGAGGCAAGATAAGAAAGAGACCAGGTGGTGGGCGCGTTGAGCACAGAAACTTGCCGAGGCGCGTTGTAGATGAACTTGAGAGCTACTTACTGTGAAAGTTGAGGAGACTCTGAAACGATAAATGCGATATTGAAAATCGACAGTGATGTGTATGATAGAATGTACTCTCAAATCTGTGTGCGTTGACCTGGTTTCTGTCTGTGATGTATGGTGAGGGTGGCGTCCCAACTCTCTTATAATTAAGGGGTTCCTTGAACGGTGGTGGCTATCTTACTCCCCCCGCCTGTTTCAGTGCTTGGTTCGTCGACGTAAACAAACCAATATGGCAATGCGCTACCGATCGACCAACCGTGATTCTTGCACTCCCTTGATGCTTCGATCCTGTCTCCCCCGGTTCAGTTCCTCCACACCTTTCCCGCAGCAATATCCCAACGTCAAGAGGGATAATCAATGAATCTGTGGAGAGCGACTCACGATGCCTCGCGCGCAGCTGCCCTTCGAGAAGCCGCCTTATCGTTGTCAAGTTGATCAAGGCTTCTGGCCGTCAGACTGGATGACTTGGCTAGTATTACGAAGACGTGGTCTACAGCACTAGCTGAACACGAGCACAGGGGTCGCAAGCAATGATAGGATAATTGTATGGAAAGGGTTTCTCTAAATGGATAAGGATCAGAACGAGATGCCTAGTCTTGGCCAGGCAAATGTTCAGTGCCTGCGCACATTCCATACCAATCGGGGCAGCCGGCAGAGACCAATGTAAGCCAAGGAGACATAGGTAGTCCTGACGTGACCGGAAGAACCGTGGATGGCACTTTCCCACATGTCATTCAGTCAACGACTCCAGAACTTTGAGTTCATATTACCAACTTGATCAGTTGGGCGCTGACGGCGGAGCCAAGCCAGAGCAAAAGTGGAGGGAAATCGAGATAGGTGTGGAGGGCTAATAGCCATCACACGTTGGCCAGAGCGGGGAGATATCGTAGACTGGATCGTTTGACCCGATTTGGAAGACGAAACGAGATGCACCGCTCTTTCGAACACCCACGATCCGTCACAAGTCTCGCTTCGTTTTTGCATTGGTCGCCGTTAACGGACGCATGTGGAAGCTCAATCAGAAGCAAATGGTCGTCTAATATGAAAGAGACCATTCATAAGAGCATGACGAATCTATCAGACCACATATTTCACAGCAGCAGCAACGCCAGCTTTGGGTCAACTTGTCCAGTGAGGTAGGCCTGCTCTTCAGGAAGCACAAGCCGCTGCTCTCTCTGCATGTCGACTAACAATGCCAGGGCGGAGAATATATTTCATACACTCAACCGCTAGCTGGTAGTCCAGCGAGTCATCCAGATAAGGAGTGAAGACCTCCAGCAGCCATGTTCCAAAAATGCTGAATACTGAATTTGCCACTGGGCAAGGGCCCTTGTATTTCGACCCTCGTAAACTGGATGACCTCAGACTCTGACCGGCCGGCGACATTGTGGTAAGCTATGGACAGTCAGGCGGGCTCTTACTCACGATCGAGTCCTGGGGGCCGCTCATGAGGCGGGCTTCGAGATGAGAGTTGGTGAGCTGACGTTCGAGAATGGTGGGGGAAAGCGGAGAGATAGATGACAAGGATTCTGCGACGAAGTAGCCGATGCCGATTGCCCTTCTACTAGTGCTGGCATCCCTGTCATGATATTTCTTGATAAGTTCCCGAAGCGCCAAGCTCGGCTAGGGCAAACCATCCATCCGCGCTCGTCTTCCAGAAGAACTATTATTATATTTCGCCGCATTGCACCAAAGCCGGAGGAGCCTCTTCCCAATTTGAAGCACCAATCATGTCGTCCAAAGACCCGAAAGACAATGCGGGCGAACCGTGGAACTCCAAGACAAGCGAGAAGTTCAACAGGTACTTGGCATCTCCTCAATCCTTCCAACGACAGTCCCCCTTAAAGCTTGTCCAGCGAATTAGCGTAGATTCATCATATGAAAGCGAGCTCAACTGATAGTATTGACTAGCAAACTACCTGGAGAGTATCTGGATCCATGCCAGGAGGCGGCATCGAGAAGTCTGAAGTGTTTGCACCGGAATGGCGGGGATAGGGAGATGTGTACAGATTATTTTCAGTGAGCACTCCCTTACCGCTGCATTGTCCTCCCCAACCCCTGTAGAAAGTTAGATCAATAGCCAATGTTATCTCCAGCCTACCATACATACTGTACGATCTGTTCGCTAATGATGTTTTAGAGCATACCGAGATTGCAAGCAGCAATGGGTAAGTTCGTCCCTAACATACCCCAGGTCTATTCCCACCCTTTCATGATTTGATTTCTTCCATTGCGACTTTCTTGAACGCATGTGATTTAAATACAGTCTTCTCGAATAGTGAGACAAAGATATATGGGGTCTTATGGACAGACTTTTACTGGATTTCAACTGACAGGTTTCCAGCTCTCTGCGAGGAAAGAGGCAAAACTTGCTGCGAAACAGAAGGAAGGGAAGTCTTGGTTCTCATGAGCATGGCGGGGTGTGTAAAGCATTATATTCGGGCTGTAAAATGAAAGACGGACACTGTATGACACGGGGATAAAAATGCCCAAATTCTCCTTTTCTGAAATGCCAGCTTCTTCGCTGTTGGAAGCCTAGGGGAATGTGTTCTTCTATGACTCATTATGCAATGTCAGGGTTTAGTATTCGGACTGTTACTGTGATGTGGGGTATGACTATAAATTGTATCTTTTGAAAATACCCCTTTATCCTCTGGAGAAAATAGCTTAGGATTATCTAAATTCACATCACGCCAAACCGAGAGACGAAGCGGGAAGACATCGAGAGTGCACATTGCAATATAGTGGAAGTGCCTTCCTGTTAGTAGTTAAAAATACTACTCAGGATTTCCACTACGGTCAATTCGAGCTCCATTCATTCGGTGTCATTGTATACAATTTCTCTTGGCGGATCATGTCATGAACCACGGGCATTCTTGTTGTTCGAGTTCGCTCGCTTGGGCTACGGGGCTATTTCATGCACCCCAAAAATTTGGCTGCATACTACCACATCACCTTTCTGGCACAACCGCAAACACTCCCACTTACCACTTACTATCCTGGACCACCAGCGGCCGGATCGACATAATAGCAAACAGCGGCATGAGCTACGGTCCTAGGTGATAACCCGGTTTGACGTGTGCAAGATGGACCAATTTCAAGACCGAGCAGATGCCCAAATATGGAATGCAATCGAGACGAAGAATCTCAAGCAGGCCTTGAAGCTTGTCGACAAACGGCTAGCAAAGAAACATACACCCTACCATGAGGTAAGTAGAACATGTCACTGAGAGACTGCTGCCTTCGTCCTCTTCACTCCTCCAATTTCCTCCATACTGTACACGTGACCTACAAGAAACTTCATCTTGCTAAGTCCATAACTAGGCACTCAAAATCTATATTCGAGCTCTCTCACCTCAAGCTACTGAGAAGTCTGCTGTTCTTATGCACCTAGAAGAGCTGGCAGAAAAGAAGATGGTACCTTCAGAGCTGGTAGTGACTGAGCTGTATGACGACGCACTGAGCGAGGTTCTTCCCGATCCACAAGAACAATGGGCCAGGATCGTTGGTGAACTGCGATGGCAGTGCGTCAAAGCATTGCCAAAGAATGAAGACTCGAGCTTAAAGTGCTTCCAAGCATGTCTTGCAAGAAACGATTTGGATCATGCACGGCAGGGACGTCAATTCAATATGACATGACTCCAGTTTTGGCTTTGGTTTCATTGCTAGGTCAGAAATACCGTGGGCTCAAACTGACTTCATCCTAGATTGCCAATAGTCTCGAGAAGACATTCCCCAGAAACCATGCCTACATATTCTGGAACATATCCACTATGTTTCTATTTTCGGTAGTCCCAAACTTGTCAAATATTTTCCGACCTGCTAACAAATCCAGATGTCTCCGAATTGTCCTGAGATACAGAAGAAGATCTGGGGAGGCTTAGCGCTGGGTCAAATTGGCAAGCTCGCAACAGCCACGAAACAAGCTGCTGTGAGTTGACCTTACGAAAGGATTCAAGCAGTGGCAATTGATTGACCTCCTCTCAGGACCAAAAGCAACTTCCGATCAGGTCAATACAATTCCCTCAAGAGTTGCTTCTACTGCACAGGATTACAAAAGCCTATGGCAAGGCAGAGCAAACTTTGGATTACATCCAAGATCCTCTTCTTGGGCCCGAGTCAGCTGTTGCAAAAGGGGAATGGGAACTGTGGCGCATGAAGCTTGATTTATTGCAAAAGTCGCAAAATTGGAAAGTCATACTTGAAACTACTGCATCGCTTCTCAAAAGAGCTCGCACGAAAGACGGATCTTCCCAATATGCTGAAGCTCGGCTGAGTGATTGGATTGTATGGGATGCCTACATTCGTTCAGCAAGCGAATTGAAGAATCCCGAGTAAGTCCAAAAGCATGAGTTCTGATCCTAGAATCTGACAACCATCACAGGCTCAAAAGTCGAGTACGGGCGGAAATTGAAGCCTATCTGGATCCTGCTTGCAAGATCGACAAGAGTTGGAAAAGGAATGCCTCCTTGGCCTTGGTGAAATTGGCCTTCGAAAGCTCCGGCACCTCTTCGATATCTCCAAACGACGACATCAATTCCTACCGAGTTATCGTCGTTACTAAGTATTTGGAGGAGTATGCCAATGCAAGCACTGCATACAATGATCTCAGACCCTTTGTTAGTAAGCTGAGCCGTGACGAGCGGAAACAACTACTAGATGTGCTGGACAAGAAAATTGTGTCTCAAAGTGTGAGTAATCTATCTGTTCATTGGCAACCACCATTGTTGCTTACATTCCTTGTAGCTCTCAACCATCCGCCAAATCACTGAAGCAATAAACACATCTAAGTTGAGGTATCTACTCAGATGCTGTCTACCGGAATATGAGCGCAGCCAGAGTCCAGGAAAGAAAATAGGCCAAGATGCGTTCACGTGCATTTCATGCTCTAAGCCATGTGGAATTAGTTGCAAGCATTGCCTGACACTGATGGCGGAGGAGACTATCAAGTCCTATCGAGCTGCGGCGAGTGACGATGAACTCGTGTCGGATCTTCCATCAACTGATCGACACCCAGCAGATGACTTCTCTGTCTTAGCAGCAATGTGCTTGGTCAAACTCGCGCTGGTAGAGTCTGTTCATAGCTCCGAGCCCCTCAATAGCTGCAGGGTCAGCTATCTCTTGCAAGCTGCTGTTTTGCTCGAAGTCGCTTCCGTACCCTCGCGTTCCAATTTCCAGATATCGTTGATGTTGATCCGTGTGTACCGCTATATTGGGTGTGGATCATTGGCTATGAGGGCTTTTGAACGATTGGCCCTCAAGCAAGTCCAACTCGACACACTGTCATATGTCATACTCGACAGAATATCTACATTCCATCCTCACCCCTTTGAACAGTTGCCAAATGGCTCAGACAAGACCCGAACTCCAATCGAGCAACTACAGAAGCAACGAAAGCTTTACAAGAGTGCCCAAGAACACTCTATCAAGAATGTCTGGCTCTCGTTCAAGCATAGTAGCTACAACTCAGTCTTCGAGATTAGAGAAGTTCAGGATACCCTGTCTCGTAGCTTGGCGAGAGTTATGTCTGTTGTTGAAAGTACCAAGATTGCCCGACTGTTAGAGCCCAAGAGACCACTGGCTGAGATCTCGCAAGAGTATGATATTCTCGGTAAGTTCCATTGCCGACATGGAAACAGCCCGGCTAACGTCAAATAGCACCGAACACAGAGCTCTCTGAAGTTCCATTCTCCGATACTAACGACTATGAAACATTCCCCAACTACGAAAGCTCCACGGGTCCTCGGTTCGAAGAGATTAGTAGATTTGTACCCCGTCCAGCTGTGAGTGAAACCCTCATCCACTACCTATTAAAAACTAACACGACTCAGGACTCCCGATACCGGCAAAGCCTCATCACGCAGAAGATCCTCCTTGTCATTGACCCCTCAACTCCCACGAGCGGTGAAGGTCTTATCCTCCGGCAATGGTTGAAGCAGTATCTTAACAGCCAAAAGCAACAACAGCATTCCTCAACAGCGGGATCCGAGGACCTGACTCAGCCAGAGGCACTCGCAAAATCAACCTATGATGCAATGGCGCTTATCATCCACCATGCCAGTGATCGGTCGCTGTGGACCGAGCCAGATATCAAGGATAAGCTCGATGGCTACAACAAGGATCTAGCAGAGAGTCTTGAGAAACACTTAGCGCTCATAGATAAGATGGAGGGTCTAGTACCGGCTTTTGAGAGTACGCTTCATGCTTTGTATACTGCACATGAGGTTGGGACCGCTGCTGCCAACTTCTGTGACTGGTTCTCGAAAAAGGGCAAGGATGTTTATGATAAGCAAGCGGAAGCCAATAAGTCGGTCTCGGATCTGGGACAGCGTCTTTTGCAGGCTACGATCGGCAAGTGTGCGGCTGTTAAGAAAGGGCTTGATGAAGGGGGATGGATCGATAAGGTCCTTGAATGTGTGTTGCCGGAGGAGATAGATGGGCAGCAAGGGGCATCGCCATTGATTGTGGAGGCGTTGAGAGACCATCTAGACGAGGGCTTTATGGAGCAATGGGCTGGTGAGGTTGCTGAGAGTTGGAGGGACTCGATTACGGGTTTGTCTTTACTGAAAGCAGCTGCTAAAGCATAGCTGATGACCTATACACTATATACTGGAAACCTAGATAGGATTTTATTACCGCAACATGAAACTAGATTTCCCGTTCACGGGGTTTCAACGCTCACCTTACTTGTCACGTTGGGGAAAGAGATAGCAAAACACAACGGCTTGTACGTACTGAAGCTCTTTCAAAATCCTTGCAATACCCTCCCTCAAGAAAGATATCTATGAGAATAACGTAGAGTATTTCAATCGCAATTGCTCAAGTAGTAATATGAAAGTCCAAGTACTGAAAGAGGTGCCTAGATATACATTCGTAGAAGCAAGGGTTAACTTTTATAAAAGATTAAAAGCCATGCACTTTCTAGAAGAACATAATTGAGACCCTATGATGCAGTCTCCTAAAGGCGCCCTTGACGGTTGTTTCGTACTGCTTCTGTCTGCAGCGAGATATTTATCAAGTGAACATCAGTTGTTACTGTTCTATCCGGTAGCAGCGTACCTCAACAAGGAGGTAACTCCAAGCATTACGACCCATTCCGTTCAAGGACCTTAAAGTGTGCAAAAAGCCATTGATTGTATTATTATCAATCACATCATGTCTTCCTCCGCCGCTCTCCTCTGCTGAATCCTCAAAGCCATCTCCCTCCGCTCCTCCCTCAATGTAACAAACACCCAAAACCACGTAATCATCTCGACAAACGCCCACGTAAATAGCACTCTGTTCTTCAATCCCTCTCCCCATGAGCTCGGCCGGTAGGTGCTTGTTGCGTAGATAGGAGATTTATCGGAGAAGACGTAGGAGTAGAGGGTGATGCAGAAGAAGAGCACAAGCCGAACCGGAGCTGTGTTGGTGGTTAGTTCTTACCTTTTCGTCGATAATGAAAGGGGAGACTGACCTTGCGATCCCCAGTGGTATTGTGAGATCTCTTCTGGGAGAGAAATGGAGACTAAGTCGCTGATTCCGACGACGAGAAGGACAGCTGCGAGGAAGGCTAAAGGTGCAGATTGTGTCTCGAAAGAGCGTACATGTGGCTGTTGTATTTGTTAACTTTGTGCACTTGGTTATGTATGCGATTCGGGTTTGTGTACCAGTCCCATAGCCTCTCCGATTATAAATACTAGTGTCTGATCTGCTACGGCGATGGGATTTGTAAGAAAGAAGAAGGCGAGTGTGATGTGGAATAGGGAAAGAGATGTTATTATCGTTGCGCCTGAAATGATGCCCATCTTGAAGGTTGTTGATGAGACGAAGGAGGAAGAAAAGTCCAGACGAAAGCCTTTAGTGTCTAGAAGAGTCGGGTCCGTACGTGTGAGGTGAAGTAAGTAAACGTTCAAGTGAGGCCTCACGACATGGTCATGCAGCCGCGTCTTGTGTACAAATGTTGAGGCAAGCCTGGTCAAAAGATCGCATACAGGGGTGGATAAGGTTTGAATGTTTCTCCGAGCCGAGACATCAGGGGTCCATGTCCATGCCAAGACCAAACATCGCAGCTGCCGCTGAGAGCTTTCGAGGTCAAGCTAAAGTACCCCTCCACAACAAAGCTTTGCGCCTCGAACAGCTGAGACCTTAGTACTTGGACATCAACTACACAACCCAGGCGCAATGACAGAGCGGACGCTGGAGAAAGAGAAACACATCAAGTATTGGCAGCGATGTCTCAAGTCACTCCTACCAACCGCCTACACAAGCACAGACTCCTCGCGGATGACATTGGCTTTCTTCATCCTGTCTGCATTGGACCTCCTAGGCGTCGGCTCCTCTACCTTCCCTGAGCAGGACCGCACCGGAATACGGGAATGGATTCTGAAAAGCCAGCATCCGAACGGTGGGTTCTGCGGGTCTCCCAATCATCGCTTTCCTGACCAGTATTATGTTGATGTTGGTAGCGGGGTGCAGCAGATGGATCCTGCGAATCTGCCGGCGACTTTCTTTGCGTTGTTGAGCTTGACTTTTGTTGGTGGGTTGGATAAGGTGAACAGAATTGGGTGTCTGAGGTGGCTGAAGACTCTACAGAGGAAAGATGGTAGTCTTGGAGAGCTGGTCACACAAGATGGTATTATTGAGGGCGGGAGAGATATGCGGTATTGCCAGACTGCTATGGCTGTTAGATGGATCTTGGGGGGTGATGAACAGGAGAAAGAGGACGATATCGATATCGAAGGGTTGGTGGACCATATTCGGGCTGGACAGGTACATAACAAAAGCATGGTTGTAAGACGTTGAAATCTGATCTTTGTTAGACTTATGATGGTGGGTTTTCAGAATCTTCTGAGCATGAAGCACATGGTATGGAGCGCAGTCCATCGATGATAAGTTCTTGGCTGACGTGCTTGCAGCTGGGTATACATATTGTGCTATAGCAGCTCTATCGCTCCTCGATCGCCTTCCAAATCCATCTTCTCGGAATTCGGCTGATCAGTCTGCGAACTCCCAACCTGGCCTCACAGACCGAACCGCGACCATTGGGTGGCTTGTATCGAGACAGGCGGGTTACATGGAAGAGGATGAAGAGGATGAAGAAGACGAAGAAGACAAAAAGGCACCGCCAGAACCTATCATAAAATTGGCTGGTGTATACGAAGACGATCATCCAGTCACAGCTCCCGAAGAGCATGAATTCGTCGGATTGAACGGTCGCTGTAACAAACCCGTCGACACCTGTTACTCATTCTGGGTTTCTGCGTCACTCAGTGTAAGACATGCGACCCGAGGAAGTCGAAATTCTTACTAAATGTGTTCCTTTCGTAGCTGCTTGGTAAAGATGAAACTCGTCTTTTAAACATTGAGGCCATTCGTCGATTTTTGTTTGAACAGACTCAACACGTCATCGGAGGATTTGGAAAAGTGCCTGGCAATCCACCAGGTGAAACCCCCCTTATTCCACATCATGGTGCTATCTAACAATCTCAAGACATTTACCATTCGTATTTGGGTCTTGCAGCCCTGGCAATCATGAAAGAGCCAGGCATCAAATCGCTCGATCCGGGCCTCTGCATCAGTATGCAGCAGAAGGAAATTATTGAGCAGTTCCGGAGATATGTGGCAGTTCCGACCAGGACCTACTGGAAGCATGGATATTGTTTCTCGATTCGGGAGGACGACCCCGATTTTGAGAACATCATGGCTTCTAGCGGAGAGCCCCAACATGTATGAACGAGATAGCGGGTGTACCACCCGAAAACAGACCTGTCCTCCAAAGACCTTACGTTGCTATTACTGAGTAATAATCTATAGATAGCGGAGGTTTTGACGAATGAGGCAGAGCCGAGCAGAACGTTCCTGTGGACCTGTTACCGCCGGTGCCTGCTCATCTAGTTTAGTAGATACCGGTCAAGGTCAAGGAGATGGCGATATTACTGGCTTAGAGAAGAGCTTATTGGGCCATGATGAACGACTTCAACGCGTCCATGGGGTGTGCTTTACGTGTGGAGCGAAGTAAGGAGAATGATGCATCATCAAAAGTCTCCCACCCGTATATACTTCAACTCGTAGACGAGATGTTGATCAAGCACTGCCATTTCTCGCTTCTAATTCCTGACCATGCCTCACTCTGTTGTCTTTGTTGACATAAGACTGGTAAGAAGCAGGTTCGCGTGAAAATATTAATTTTGTGCGGTATGGAGGCACTTCACTCGAGAACTAAATACCGAGGTATTACTTGTAAAATATTGAAATCAATTACTCTTGAAAGTTTTCAAACTCATTGCTACACGGTATTCCGCAATAATCAAGGCATGTTGACATCCCAACGTGAAGGCGCAATTTGACGACGATCTTCGCCAGCCTCGGAAGAGCCGAGCTTCGATAGCTTGCATGTACTGTAGGACAACTCCACAGCTTCCTATTCTACCAGGAGTTTACTTTGTCCTTTCTAATTGTGTATATATTAGATTGAGATAACTACAATGAAGCTTCTCGCACCTTCATCACTGGCACTCTTGGCCAGTTGGGCACAAGTAGCACACTCAATCAATGCCCAAGAACCTCTCTACCCCCACTCCACCTCAAGCTCCTCAACCAGCTCCCTCCTCGCCCTCCACAAAGGCCTCGTAACGCACGAGTCAATCTCCGGCAACGAAGAGAGCGTAGGCGCCTACCTAGCCAAATACCTGAAGAGCAAGAACTTCACCGTCGAGATCCAAGAGGTCGAGCCGCGAACCTCGTCACACCCACCCCGTAACAATATCTTCGCCTACATCGGCAAGTCGCGCGAGACTCGTACGCTGATATCCTCGCATATCGATACAGTACCGCCGTTCTGGAAGTATGAGAGGAGGGGGGAAGAGATCTGGGGAAGGGGGAGCGTAGATGCTAAAGGGAGTGTGGCGGCGCAGGTTATTGCTGTGGAGGAGCTGCTTGCCGCGGAGAAGTTACAGGAGGGTGATATTGGCTTGCTATATGTTGTTGGAGAGGAGGTCGGAGGGGAGGGGATGCGTAAGGCAAATGATCTCGGCTTGGAATGGGAGACGGTCATTTTTGGAGAGCCGACTGAATTGAAGCTCGCGAGTGGACATAAGGGCACGATGGGCGTGGAAATAAGTGCGAAGGGCAAGGCAGGTCACAGTGGTTATCCCGAGCTGGGGAAGAGTGCCAATGCGATGTTGATCCCGGCGCTGAATGCGCTGCTGAATGTCGAGCTGCCTTCGAGTGAGAAGTATGGCAATACCACGCTGAATATTGGGCGGATGGAGGGTGGGGTGGCTGGAAATGTCATCCCGGAGAACGCGAGTGCCCTTCTCGCTATTAGGATTGCGGATGGCGAACCGAAGGATGTTAAGAAGATTGTTCTGGACACGGTGAATAAGCAGGGTGAAGAGTTGGAGGTCAAGTTCTTAGGTGGCTATGGACCTGTTTATATTGACAGTGATGTCCCAGGTGAGTTTTGTTGCTTGTACATTTGGGTATGGGCTTGGCTAATGGACTATAGGATTCGAGACCATTGTGGTCAACTATGGAACTGATATCCCAAATTTGAAGGGAGATCATAAGAGGTACCTGTATGGTCCGGGAACTATTTTGATGGCTCACAGTGACCATGAACACCTATTGGTCTCAGATTTGGAGACTGCTGTCAAGGGCTACAAAGCTTTGATTGAGCATTCATTGAAGTAGACACATAAAATAGATCTATTAATGTCTGTCTATGCCGCCTTCAAGTCCTCTAAGTGAAGTGGGAGCTGGGTTGCAGACCCATGTCATAAGACATATCCAAGCGCAAATAGAAATACTTCATTTTGGAACTGGACTTTCTAAGCCTCTGGCGTATTTCATACAACTTTTCCCACTTTAGAGCCGAACAAGGGACTCTGGATGATCTCTTCAAAATTGCGTGCCCAGTATAACGAAGAAGTCTGACCTTCGTGTTGACTGCTCACATGTACTGGGGCAGGACCAATACGCTTGAGAATATCTATCAATGTACCCGTCCCATCACTGGACATAGCAATGCCTATGACTCCTTCTGCAGTCAGGCACTCAATGTCGGTCCCCGAGTCGCCAATATATATGACCTTAGAAAAGCCCGTCATAGACTCCGACTTCCACTTCTGCAAGAGCCCATTCATGGCAGCCAGCTTTGCATCAGAAGTTGCCATCACTGGTCCACCATTTGGACCCTGAAGCATCCCTTCTTCATCTGGCTGATTCGCCAAAACTTCAACTTCGGCAGCTCCAGCTCCAGCACTTGCTGCCAGAACTCCCCTGATGAATTGGCTTGCGAAGTTGACAGACACTACACCCCAAGTAGCTTTTGATTTACTGACTTGCTTAACAAAGCTGTCAAAACCTTCACGGACATTCACATCGCCTTTTGCAAGCGTATCTTTTGCAAACTTCCGCCACTGATCATCACCAATCTGTTTGAAAATACCAGATTTGCCGACGTGGGTGAAGCTCCACAGCTCAAGACTTCTCAGATTCCTCTGGTAGGTGACTTCCTCGGCAAGCGTTTTGCGGTCTGCTTCAGCTGGCGTGTAGCCATGTAGTGACCGCGAGTAGCTCTCGACGTACGTATCGTATAATAAGCGCCAGTCATTCTCCAGGTTTTTCCCTCTTGCTTTTTGACATTCGATGCCGAAGTGGGCGATGGTGAAGATAGTGTCTTTTTGTGTTACGGTTCCGTCGAAGTCGAGGATGAATGCTACTGGTAGCGAGGAGCTATCCATTGTTTTTCTCCCAGGAGAGAAGTACCAGACGAGGAACGCTAAGAGAAGGATAGTTGATGCTTTGATAGCGGTGCGAGAGATCATCTCAACCCAATGATCTCGGTAGATCGAGGATGGAAGTTCGACGAGGAAAAGTGTCAAAGAAAGGAGGCTTTTAGCCACTTCTTACGAGATAATTACTTACAGCTTGTTTAGCTCCCCGAGTGGCTGGTTCGCTATGTCAAATAAGCTTAACCATCCTTCCAGGGGTACGAGTTGGTAAAATTCATGGCTTCTTCGTAAATTCCGACGGAAAGACTCTTGCACGCCTTTGAAACGACGAAAGGGGCTTGTCAGTTCAACGGGTAGCTGGTGTACCAAAATCAATAGCCTAACAATATGAAGATATTCCTACGAAGGAAAGAGAATCTGACGATGGTTTGATACAAAGTGGATGTCTCGTATACTTGCCTCACACCAGTGCACATTTTGGATCATGCACTTCTTAGTAACGAGGCATTCGAATTACCTTCTTCCAATCGGAATTCAAGAGCCGCTCAGGAGAAAATGGTTCCCCACACGGTCTTATTTCCCCTGGAAGTTAGACTTTCTCTGAGGATTGTTCACCGAGCCGGGATAGGGCTGTGATGATGGCAAGAGTGCAATCCTTATGGACCAGGGACGGAGACTTTCATTACAGAGAAGGTTTGGATTTGTGAAAGCGGTTTTTGGGACCGAGAGTTGCGTGAGGACAAGCGGGTATTATTTACCACTAGAGAAAGGTGTTGAAAAGCAGTGAGACATGGGACCGAGACTCTTTGCTTATTGTCACTGTTGTCAATCTTTGTCAATCTCGGATCGTGTCGGATCTGACTCGGATCTGACTTGACAGCCAAGCCAGGCAAAGAAAGAAGTGAGGAAGCCTCAGGACGGGACGAGTGGAGTGGTGAAGTTACATATAGTTGCAGCTGCAGCCCTGAGCCCACCACATGCTCGGGCGCTTCTGGACTTGGTTAAGCGACCTGATCAATGCTGTCTGCTCTGACAACTCCTCTGCTCTCTGACATCTATCCTACTCGATAAGCAAAGCCCGTCGAACACAACTCCTCCAACAGCTATTATTCGCGATACCTCATATTATTTTTCATAGCTAGCGCCGTCGTTCTGACCTCTGTCTCAGCGCCCAACAGATCAACTCGGAAGCAGCACGAGGTGAGGCAATCCATCCATGCGCCCATCATTCATTTCAGCAGCTCCATAATCTAAAGTGACCCCACCACCACCACCACCCACCGCAGAATCACGAACATTCGCTGACACTTCTTGTCTTCTGCAGACATAATAACAGTTCCCGGCGACAACATCAGAATTAGGATCTGACCCGTGGGGGCCATTTCGCGACCGTCGCATCCTGCGTGACGCAACAGCTACATTCCATCCAGCTCGGGCGTCGGGGGACGAAGAAGACGAAAGCTACACTACGAACAAAGCCAGAACCCATCCCGAACGAATATCCTGTAATCTGCGAATCGATCAGGAAGTTGCGACAAAGGGGCGAATACTACAAGATTAAAAGCTCTGTCGTCTGATCGATTGCTGCCGTGCTCGTCAACCCGTCTGCGGTAGCTAGCACCCGACGAGAACTGGTCAGGAACGGCCAGGCAGCGACATTTATCCCAGCTATCCTCGAACCGTTTCATATCTTCTGCAGACTCCATAGAACAGCATTTGGAAGCACACACTACGACTTGCGACGGCTTCTGACTGGACAGCTCGTTGTTTCGCGCTTCACTGAGCATAGCCTCCTTCAGGCTCAGCCACCCCGCAGCGTGAGGCTGACAGCAATTCGAAAATCAGCCTGACCGTGTTCTAAGAACAGCATCATCGACGACAGTTGGCTGGCAGGCATGGATCAACAACGCGGCAGATCACCGTCCGCTGGACATCAACAGCATCATATAAATCACAGTCACTCACCATCCCCACAGCCCTTTCAGGATAATGGATCGCTTGGACTAGGAATTGGCCTCGATAACAATCGGATTCAAAATAACGACCAACAATTCATGAACGGCGGGTTTAATGCTAATAACGGCTTCGCCAATAACGACTTCATGAATTCCCAAACACAAGCTTTCTCTCAGGGCGGCATGGGCGATTCGACCTACGTACCTACCACCGACTTCAATCAACAGTTCAAGCAGGAGGAGCAATCGTCGCCGTTCAACCTCAATCAACAATTCAAGCAAGAAGAGCAAACTTCGCCGTTCAACCAGCCGCAGATGGGTAGTTTCACCCAGGACCTCATGAACGCAACATCGAGTTTCAACGAGGGCGCCGACTTTCCACTGTTCCCTCCAAACCCAGCCGAATATGACCCCTCGTTCTTTTCCAACGATCCCACCCAGTCGTCAAGACATCAATCTGTGAATCCCTCACAGCTGGACATGTCTTCTCCACAGAACGCACCTACACCACCAAGTAATCTCCTACAACCGGATGCCCATTCACCTGCCTCGGCGCATCAGTCACCGAACTTCAACACTGGCCAGTTTCAATCTTCCCCAAACCACTCCAGGCATGCTTCATTAGGACCAGAGAGTGCTGCATTTCCACAGGGACAGAACGTCGAGTGGAGCATGATGCCCCCTCAATTTACTGGCCATAGAAGAACCCCTTCAGAATATTCAGATGTGTCTGTTTCTTCTGCTCATCACTCTCCCAACCTGGGGCATCATGATAGCTTCGAGCCAATTGACCAAAACCATTCCCCGATGCAGCGACCACAAGACAGCATTTATGACGGTGTACTTGGCATTGGGAACTTCTCATTGTCAGATAACCAGCACGGAGCAAGCCCACGGCGAGGACTGAGTCCTGCTCATAGTCCTGCTATCTCGCCACGTCTGGGGCCGCAGACGCTGCCAACTATGGCTCAACAAACCCCGGTGTACCTAATGAACAATGGCTTTGGTCCGAGCATTTACGGACAGAACCAACAGGAGTCATTCCCCCAAATCCAAAACGAAATGGGCCAGCAAATGGTACCGGATATCAACATTGATTTTGCACCCGCCTCCAGGCAAAACAGCTTTGAGCCTCCGAAGCCGTCCCTGGACGAAGCTGCACTGACTCCACCTGACAGAGGTTTGTAATCTTGCTACTTCCACGGATAATCACTGACACTTTTAGGTCGACGCCGCCGAGCATTCACTGATCCTAACAACAGTGGTACAGGTGTGCCTCGAGCTAGTACGCCATCAAGTGTATCGCCTCACCTTGGGAGTAACCTTGGATCTCGCTCTCCAGATTCCCATCGCTCTCTTTCTCCAAACGATCGATCTGGTGCCACTTCTCCAAGCAGACGGCGACAGTCCACATCATCATTACCAAACCGCGATTACATTCTTGGGCTAGCGGATCCTGAGTATCAACCTTCAGTAGCTGAAAGTGGAAATGCAAAGCGGGTTCAAAAGCACCCCGCCACTTTCCAGTGCACTCTCTGTCCAAAGCGGTTCACCAGAGCCTACAACCTGCGATCTCATTTGCGTACCCATACCGACGAACGTCCATTCGTCTGCACTGTATGTGGAAAGGCATTTGCCCGCCAACACGACCGGAAACGGCACGAGGGTCTGCACTCTGGAGAGAAGAAGTTCGTCTGTAAAGGAGAGCTGAAGCAAGGTGGCTCGTGGGGATGTGGCCGTCGTTTCGCCCGCGCCGATGCTTTGGGACGGCATTTCCGTTCTGAAGCTGGTCGGATATGTATCAAGCCGCTTCTGGACGAAGAAGCCATTGAGAGACAACGTGTGTGGAATGAGCAGCGTATGCAGAACATGCATAATATACAGCAGCCACAACCTTTGGGACTCGACCCCAACGGCTTCCCCATCGACTCAAGCGGCAATTACACATTGCCGGCTGCACTATTGGCTCAATACCCTGCGCTCGCAGGCTTGTCATGGTCTGACTTGCCACAAGGAGATCCTGGTATAGACGACGATCCAAGTGGTCGGAGCAGCTTTGATGCAAGCGGCTCCGAATACTACGACGAAGACAACGAAGGGGGCTACGTTTCGAGTGGCCCTGGACCTCAACAAGGATATGGGCAACCACAAATGCACGATGGCTACAATGGTTATAGTAGTGATATCGGCCGTTGAAGGGCGAGACGAGATACGCCAATGGGACCTGGGGGCTTCATTTTCTTGGCGTGATGGCTATACATTCGGAGGCTTTTATGATTTTGGGGAATTTCCACTTGGGCGCATTAGATACCACCTTGCGCTGCTCAGGTTGGCTTTTGCACTGAGTAGCTTGACCCACATTTCGGTACCACTGTTCTGGCAAAATCTCCTAGCTCGTTACTTTACTTCTTTGCTTTTTCTAGACGGATGAATTTTGGTTGTAGAAGCCAATATAACGAACGAACTATCATGAATGCAATTCTTATTCCAACTAACACTCACCCTGCAAGTGCTTATGGATGTTTATGAAGGTTAGACTATCTATGCCTAATCTGGACTACTATATCTACAAAGTGAAGACCAATTTCTCACCACTAACATTACCATTCTTCATCTCTTCCATACCCTTCAGGATGCCCTCAAAGCCCTTCCCATACTTATTCACACTTGGCTTATGCACCTTAACCTTCCCCTGCTCCAACATATCCCTCGCCAATTCCCAGAACATCTTCCCGAACTCCAGATCCTCAGGTTTAGCCGGCAGCTCATTCGGGCCAAACTTGAACGCCTCTCCGAGAACCGTATACCCCAGCGTGGACTTATTCTCGACCTTGTCATTGATGCTCTTCACCTGGTCGGCTGGGACGGGGAGCAGAGTCGAGTAGACGCCGCCCGAGGGGGACATGGCGCTAACGGTGATCTTAGGGCTGTCGCCTTCGGAGATGCAGTCGAATGCGTGGGCTATCTTGCCCGAGGACCACTCTTGGATGTCTTTTGAGCAGGTGGGGGAGTTGTAGTCGAATGCCGCGTCTGTTGATGAGTTGCGTGTTACTTAGTGACTTGACCACAAATACGACAAGGGTAAAATGTAAGCATAAACTTGAATTTAAAAACTTACCAGCTCCGAGACCCTTCACGTAGTCAAAGTTGCGAGGCGAGCAGGTCACAGCAACTGTTAGACCAGACAATTTGGCGAACTGGATGGCGAGAGATCCGGTGGCTGTCGAACCGCCATAGATGAGGAGGTATGTCTTCTCCGTCGTCGGCTTGTTGGGCAGTGGGAGTTGCAGGCTCTGGTACAGGGCTTGTCCGACGGTTGTTATGCCCACGCCGAGGGTGGCCGCTTCTTCGAAGCTGAGGTTGTCGGGGATCTTGATTTGCACGTCGCCTTTGGCTGTGATGATGTTGCCGAATGCGCCGTCTTCTTTGTGGACTTCGTTTCCTGAGGGGGGAGTGTTAGTTGTGTCTGAAGCTTTGAAGAGAAGGGGGAGGGATGGGGGAGGGAGGAAGTTTACCTCCGTGAGCAAAACCTGCGACTCGGTCGCCTTTCTTAAAGGGCTTTGTTACTTTGCTTCCGACTTCTTCGACGATCCCCGCATAATCGCAACCGATCTGAAATTGCACTTGGATCAGTACATGCTTATGGCATTGGGATTGGATATGGTGAAAGCTGGTTATGACTTACTCGTGTACCTTCAGATGTCAGCCAAGCTACATGCTTCCAATCTGTTGGGTTCAGAGCTACGGCCTTGACCTTGACGAGGATATAATCATCTCGGAGAGCTGGGACAGGAGCCTCAACCGCGGCAGCCTCGCCGGGCTTCTGGGTTGCAATGACGATATTCTTGGACATTCTTTTTTTTTTTTTTTTGGTCGGGTAACTTCGTGCGACTTTTTGTTTTGATGGGAAAAGAGTACAATGATTCAGTTGGAATCAACACAAGCAGAGAGATAAATCAAAAAGTATCTGTATAAAATCATACAAACTTGACAAAATCCTTTTGACTTATGGGCCCTTCGTAAACCCCGATGCTAACATGAATTCTCGAAGCTACCTTTGCCCCGGCAGTTGTTTCAACCCCACCGAGTATTTGCATTGAGTACTGATGTCACTCAGCTGGAGGAGCCTCCCCTACAGTACCTTACAGCACAGTACAGAACAGAGATGTTGCCCCTCCATCCTTATCACCACCTGATAACTATCCTAGCCAAGTTTGAAGGCCCCTAGTGTTTGTCTCTAGTTTAAGTACAGACATGACGAGTGTGGAGAGAGGTGTGAGGAGCTTTTGGCCGAGGAGAGACAGAAGGAGCTGGAACCCGACAAGCTGTTATGTCCGAGGAGGACTTCCGAAGAAATGGGGCGAAATGACTTGAGCGAGTTGCACGAGTTGAACGTCTTCTATTTGCATTACAATACCAGGAATGCAATAGTAATAAAGCCAACGTCGTGAAAGTGCCTTGAGCAATACTGCACTGTACTGTAATGCAATCTTACTTCGTCCCCTTGCAACTCCTTCGGTATGGCTTCGTGTCCTGATCCTCTCGCCACGTTCTTTATATATTTATCCAAGGTTTCGGCGGGTTTAGTAGGTGTAATGAAGAGCGGACGTCGTGCTAATACTGCTGATAATTGGTCGCCGAAGGGCTGGCTGTCCATGCGAACTCGAGTCAAACGAATCACAAGTCTTGTTTACAGTATCGGCCCATCCCCTTCATCACATTCCGTTGTTCGGGCTGGGCTGGAAGTTGGCTGCCACACTCTCCTGCACGCCGCCGAGTGCCACCGGCCAACCACAGGCCGGGCAACGGGCCTCCTTTATGCACAATTGAATTGTTGCCCTCGATTTGACGACTCTGCGAATCCCCTATTTGATGCCAGACTTGCGGTGAGGCCTGGAAGAGGAGACTGGACAGACGAAATATGGGACCTGCGCGCGTGCTGGCAAATCGCTCGTCGTCCCCTCGATTGGTGGTTGCTGGGCCTTCCACTCCCAAACCCAGCAGAGCCTTGTACATATGCTGTGCTGCCGTAAATTGTTAATGCCTGTCTGCTGGTACCCGCTGCCGGCGCGCTCCTTTGTTTTTCTCCTAATGCAGTGCGGTAGGGTAGGGTACGTTGGGGGCTCCGTCCACGATGATGCAGAATAGAATGTATGTATGTATGTATGTGTGTATGCAGCCTGGGTGAAAAAAAAAAAATCATCTTCACTGGAAGCGGAAGAGGGAACTTGCTCTCCCTCTATCTCGCTCCCTCTCACACCTGCGCGCCCATCAACACAACTAACTGACTGACTGCTCCCG
The DNA here is from genome assembly GCA_020746875.1 of Rhexocercosporidium sp. MPI-PUGE-AT-0058. Classification (NCBI taxonomy): domain Eukaryota; kingdom Fungi; phylum Ascomycota; class Leotiomycetes; order Helotiales; genus Rhexocercosporidium; species Rhexocercosporidium sp. MPI-PUGE-AT-0058. Next base: position 1,771,258 of record JAGTJL010000002.1, read on the forward strand.
GACAGTACACAACACAACACGGAATCTCCTCCCGCAATTGATCGTCGTGTATCGCACGGGGTGGCACGGACAGGGACAAGCTCCTCGATAAGGGCATCGCATCTCTGTGATACACAGCAAATTGCCTGGCTGCTGTCTCAGGTGTGACCCTGCGCTCTGTCTGGCTCTGCTCTGCTCTGTTGCTGTGGTGGCTGCATCCCTTTGGCGAGAAACAAAACGATAATTGCCTTTCCTCCATCCCCTTGTTGCGAGCGAAAAAGTTCCTCCGTGTGACCACCATTTCTATCCCTTAGTTACTACTGCTACTACTACTACACACATACACGCGCGCTCTCTCTCTCTCTCCTTGTCCCTCTTTCGTCTGGGATATCTTTCGTATTCTTCCTTCCTTCACACCTCACGATCCTCCCCGAATCAACACCTTACGCTCCACTCCACCACCACCACCGTCCTTGCGCCCTACCCAGTCGTTGCACATAGCCCTCGATGAGTCTGACACCAATCCGCGACTTCACGAGCTCGAATATCCACCATGGCTGCTGTCGAGGGTTTGTTGTTCTGCGCGGATCGCCCAAGGAACGAGTATGGGTCCACTACGATCCAGCCCTCGACGACTGGGTTGGCTAGGTGGAATGAGGAGGATACACGGATAAGGCTGAACCTCATCTCGAGAGCATGGATGCAATTGCGCACTGCCAGGAAGCTTGAAGGTGCATATCGGACACATTTGGTACGAACGAACCGCGATATCTCTCCTCCTCCCCCTCACCGGCTTCTGTTGCCAGGCGCTGCTGTCTTGCAGGAGTGCAGTAGCGGCTCAAGCCTGCCGCAGGACGGCGGTGTGGACCCTACCAACTCAGATCTCTAACGAACATCAATAGGAACTACTTCCGCATTCGGAATCTACGTGGCCCTGCAGCTCGAATCCCCATCCGTTGAAAGTACCAGAAAGTTTGGGAATATTTGGAAAATGGCCTGGGACAACACCACCACCACCAAGTGACGACGAATACACCCCTCCCCCCTACGAATCCAATACAGATGCACTTGCCAGAAAGAAGGCACACGACTCCTCCGCATCCCGAATTACCCCTCCTTCCTCAGTGGAGAAAGGAGAAGACCACTCATTATTCCGCGACCCCACGATGGCCACCTCGGTGGACTTCCAGTCTCAAGGTGGCTTCAAGATGGCTGCTAAGAAGAAGAAAGGCAAGCCGGCTGCCAAGTCTGGCTGGGATGATGATGAAGAAGAAAAGAAGAAGGAGGAGGGCGAGGGCGAGGGAGGTGATGGTGGGGACAAGGCCGGAGATATTGGAGCCGGTGGTGACGGAGACAAGAAGGACGAAGCAGGTGGCAACGCTGATGGAGCTGGTGACAACCCGCCCGAAGATGACTGGGACGCTGTCATACCGGCAAAAGGTAAGAAGGGAAAGAAAGGAAAGAAGGGAGCAGTCGAAGAGGCCGCACCGGCCATACCTGCTGTTGAGAAATTCGATGCCTTTCATGAGATCAAACTGGATGACACTGGGCCTATGTTGGATTTAAGCTTCGATACAGGGACGAAACCGAGTACAGGTGGGTTTGGTTCATGGGGTAGTAGTTGGAATACCGGGACAACAAAGTAAGTTTAGACGCACTGAGTAGTAATTACTGAGCAAGTTGAAGAGGGTTAACTAACAGTGCTCAAAAGTACCTGGGATTTCTCATCTACTACTGCGGAAACGACACTACCAACCGATACGAAGAAAGAGGCCGAAGACAACCCCTGGAGTCTGAACCGTGGCAAGCCAACGAAGAAGAAGGACAAAGGGTTTTCCTTTGGATCACTTGACGAGGAAGAGGAGAAGCCAACCGAACCAGACCCCATAACCGAGAAGCAGGATGACAATTTCGACTTTGGGTTCTCGTCCAGCAAGAAGGACAAAAAGAAGAAGAAGGGCGCGGTGTTTGCTTTCGAGGAAGTGGAGGAGACGCCCGAACCAACCCCGGCGGTTGTTGAAGAGCCTCCTGCCGAAGATGACTGGGGTGGGGGATGGGGAGCTCCAAAGGCCAAAGGAAAAAAGGGCAAGAAAGGCGCTGTTGAACCTGAACCTCCTCAAGTCGAACCGCCCAAGATCGAGGAACCGGCCCCTGTTGAAGATGGATGGTCATCTTTTGCAACTGCGGGTAAGAAAGGCAAGAAAGGGAAGGGAAAGACTGCCGTCGAAGAACCCGCAAAGGTATGTTTCTTTAGGTCGTTATCTGTCTCGGAAATCTTCTCTTTTGTCTGTGTGTCTTTCCACAGCCTTCTCCACTTTCCATGCCAAATGTTTAGGCCAAGTCGGTTCTTGCATGCTATTAGGATGGACCCATCTCGGGTCGAGCCGCAGTGGAGATCGGTCCGAAACGCTGGCCGTCCTAGTGTATCACCATACTGTCGTTTGATGTAGACATTTACAACAACCTTAAACCTGCTTGGATGTACCATACACTACGAGACATACCGTATAAAGCCATCGTCTCTCAGCGGATATCTCTACATACTTTGAAGGCTACTGAGTATATATCTAACATTCTACAGGTCGAAGAACCGCCAGCGGCACCAGAGCCAGAACCCGAAGCAGCTGCCGATGACTTCGGCTGGGGCGCAACGGTCTCGAAAAAGGATAAGAAGAAGGGAAAGAAAGGTGCCATCGAGGAAATCCCTAAAGTTGAAGAGGTGAAGATACCGGATCCTGAACCCGAACCAGAGGCAGCTGACGACGGCTGGGGCTCTTTTGCTACTGCTAAGTCCAAGAAGAAAGGCAAGAAGGGTGCCGTTGAGGAGCCCGCCAAGGTTGAAGTCATACCGGAACCAGTGAAGGAAGAGGAGCCAGCTGACGATGGATGGGGCTCTTTTGGTACTGCCAAGCCAAAGAAGAAAGGAAAGAAGGGTGCCGTTGAGGAGCCCGCCAAGGTCGAAGTCATACCGGATCCCGAACCCGAACCAGAGCCAGCTGACGATGGATGGGGCTCATTTGGTACTGCCAAGTCAAAGAAGAAAGGAAAGAAGGGCGCCGTTGAGGAGCCCACCAAGGTTGAAGTCATACCGGAACCAGTGAAGGAAGAGGAGCCAGCTGATGATGGATGGGGCTCTTTTGGTACTGCCAAGTCAAAGAAGAAAGGAAAGAAGGGTGTTGCTGAGGAGCCTCCGATAGCTGAAGTCAAGATCCCAGATCCTGAACCCGAGCCAGAACCAGTCGACGATGCGTTCGGTTGGGGCGCCGCGATTACAGGAAAGAAAGACAAGAAGGGCAAAAAGGGCAAAGCTGTCATCGAAGAAGTCAAAGTTGAAGCGGATAAGGAACCTGAGCCGGAACCCAAGCCTGAACCAGTTGCCGACGATTTCGGCTGGGCGGCCCCAGTCGTTGGAAAGAAAGACAAGAAAGGGAAGAAGGGTAAAAATGCTATCGAAGAAGTCAAGATCGAAGAGCCCAAGGAGGATGAACCCGTACCGGAGCCGGAGCCGGAGCCAGTTGTTGACGATTTTGGATGGGGAGCGACTGTCTCGAAGAAGGACAAGAAGAAAAAGGGCAAAAATGCCATCGAAGAGGTTCCGAAGGTTGAAGAGAAAACCCCTGAAACTGAGCCAGAACCAGAGGCGGCTACTGATGACTTTGGCTGGGGAGCTGCAGTAACTGGGAAAAAGGACAAGAAAGGGAAGAAGGGAAAGGTTGTAGAAGAACCGAAGGTAAGCAGATTTTTATGTTCAGTTTGTGAATGCGGCTGCTTGCGACATCGATACTTGCCAAATTGTTTTGATACTTTGTACATTGCATGATGTCTCGATGGACAAGCAGCTTGTGATGGACAGAATGCATCACCTCCATGCCACCTACTCGATGTGTCGTGAGCCTTATTCTGACAAGCGAAAATTTCCGCAAAATGGGCTCGCTTCTGATTTACAACACAGATTGAACCTCCCAAAGAACCCGATCCAATACCCGAACCCGAGCCTGAAGTCGAAGAATCTTCTGGCTGGGGAGCATCTTGGGGTCTTGGTGGAGGCAAGAAGAATAAGAAGGCCAAAGAGGAGCCAAAAACAAAAGACCCGATCCCTGAACCTGAAACTAAACCAGCACCTATTATCGAAGAGGATAGCGGATGGGGTTCATTGCCGACTGGCAAGAAAGACAAGAAGGGGAAGAAAGGGGCCAAGGCTGTCATCGAAGAGCTGCCAAAAATTGAAGACCCAGTTCCTGAACCTGAGCCAGTTGTTGAAGAGGATGCCGGATGGGGTTCATTTTCTATTGGAGGGAAAAAGGATAAGAAAAAGAAGGGCAAGGAAGATCCTCCGAAGGTCGAACCCATCACTGAACCGGAGCCAGTGGTAGAAGATGACGGATGGGTAAGCTGATCCCTTTCTTTTGAAGCGAGAAGAGATACTTACGCACGGTAACTTGTGGTTTTGCTGTGAATTTGTGCTGACTCAGACCAGGGATTCGGAACTTTGAAGAAAGACAAGAAGAAGAAGTCCAAGGATGAGCCCGCAAAGGTTGAAGTAGTACCGGAACCTGAACCTGAGCCTGTTGTGGAGGATAGCGGTTGGGGCTTTGGTTTGGGCAAAAAGGCGAAGGGTAAGAAGGGCAAAGAAGATCCAAAAGTCGAATCAATTCCTGAGCCCGAGCCTGTTGTGGAACCGGAGCTTGTGGTTGATGATGGATGTAAGTCTTACCTAGCCCGACTGTCAGAAACAGGAAATAGGTCTCTATTAACGTCCATTCGATCATTATGCTAACTCAGGGCTAGGGGGGTTTGGAACATCTTCAAAGGACAAGAAGAAGAAGGGTTCCAAGACCAAAGAGGTATCTCCACCGCCCGCCCCGGTCGTTGAAGAAAAAGCAGAGGATGACGATTGGACGAATTGGGGCCAAAAGACAACTTCCAAGACTAAGGGGAAAACGTCCAAGGCCCTTGTCGATACTAAAGTCGAGGAACCCATACGAGCCCCAACTCCACCTCCTGCAGTTCCTGAAATCGGAGATGGTGATGATGACTTTGGATGGGGAACCTCGAAGAAAGACAAGGACAAGAAAAAGAAGGGCAAAGCATTGTCACCAGAGGCTTCATTCCATGAGGATTCCATCAAACCAGATGCCATCGAGGAGCCTAAAGCCGATGATATGTGGGGCACTTCGTCTTTGAAGAAGGACAAGAAGAAGTCTTCCAAAAGCAAGAGCGCCTTTGAGGTCATTGATGAGACACCGGCAGAGCCTGTCGTTGAAGAGACCAAAGCCGCTGAAGATGACTGGGGGTCTGGATGGGGAGCCGCCACTACTTCTAAGAAGGACAAGAAAGGAAGCAAGAAAAAGGGCATCGAGCTTGAAGCTCCTCCGCCAGCTCCAACGCCCCCTGCCATGGACTTGACCGAACCTGAACCGGATTGGGACTTTGGGACGACTGCCGAGAAGACCAAATCCAAGGAGAAAGAAAAAGAGGTCCCCGCCAAGAAACTCAGCAAGAAGGAACAGAAGGAGGCGGATAAGTTGGCCGAGAAGGCCAAAAAGCAAGCTGAAAAGGACGAGGCTGATGCTAGGAAGAAGGCTGAGAAGGAGGAAGCTGCAGCCAAAGAAGCTCAAGAGTTGGCATTGGCTGAAGCCGAAGCAGAGGTAAGTCGAGCTTGTCGGAAGCTTTTTCATCCTTCTGTCTTATTTGAGCAAACGCGATGTATGATTGGTTGGAGAGCAGCCATATTTTGTTTTATTTCGAATAATCATCTCCCTCATCACGCTAGAACAGTAACTAACTCGAGGTCTCTGACTCTAGGCCAAAAAGAAGGAGGAGGAAGATGCTAAAGCCAAAGAAGAAGGTGCGTGCTTTGCCTCCCTCAATTCGCTTCTTATTCAGAATGCCTCCGGGCATTTGGTATTGGATTCGTCCTTCGATTACCTATTGTAGACCACTCTGGGACTTTTATTGTTCAAGTGAAATGACCTTACTGACTTCAATGTTTTCTCTAGCCGATGCTAAAGCCAAAGCTGCCAAAGCTCCAAAGCTGTCCAAAAAGGACCAGAAAAAAGCAGATGACCTCGCCAAGAAGTTGAAGCTTGAGGAGGAAGAAGCTGCTGCCGCCGCCAAATTAGCTGAAGAGGATGCTGCCCGCGAAGCAGAGGAGTTAGCTGCCAAGGAAGCCGAAGAGAAGGCCGCCCTTGCCGAAGCCAAGTCATCGTCGAAGAAAGACAGCAAATTGAAGAAATCTAAAAAGGGCGGCGCAGTCAAGGAACCTGAGCCGGAGCTAGACCTCATTGATCTCAGCCCCGTCAAAGAGAAGGTCGAGATCGAAGACAAGTCCGAGCTTTTCAGTTTCTGGGGAGCTAGCAAGAAATTGCCCAAGGGTCCTGGGCTTGCAAAGGAGGCGCCATCGTCGCGAGACGAGATTGCGATTGCTGACAAAGCGAAGCTTCTGGAAGCTACCAATCCCAAGGACACGACAACATCATTCAAAGCATCCGCGACCTCGATGAAGGCATCAGCAATCACGAAGAAACCTGTAGGTGGAAAGATCGCGGATAGGTTGAAAGCATTCGAGTCATCGCCCAAGGACGTTGTGGCGCCGCCTCCCCCTCCCCCGCCTCCCTCGCCACCACCCCCAACCAAGGAGGATAAGAAGAAGTCTAAATCCTCTGCCAAAAAGGACAAGGAGATCATCATCGAGGAGCCACCAACGCCCCCTAACAAGCCATTGAAGAACAAAGCAGTCCCCGGTAGCTTTCCCACGGACTTCTTGGATGAGGATATTGTTGAGATTGTTGAAATGCCCACTGCCAAAAAATCGAGCAAGAGTAAACCCGCCAGTAAATCCAAGGAACTTCCAAAAGAGGTCGCCAAAGAAGAGCCCGTCGTAGTTGATACTCCTCCTACCCCACCCCCGGAGCCTAAATCTTCAAAGAAGGAACGCCCTCGTGTTGTCCGCGATGGAAGTTCATGGGGTGCCTGGGGTGCTGCGCCTAGAGAAGAAAAAAAGAAGTCGTCCAAGGATCGCAAATCGTCACCTGGCGACGAGAAGAAGCCGTCCAGGGAGTCAAAGTCCAGACGACCCGAGAAGGAAGAGAAGGTTTCTTCAAAGGATTCCTCGTCTGACAAGGCCGACCGACCACCGATATCCAGAGGAATAACCAGTATGTTTGGAGGAGCCGCACCACCCCTTCGACGATCCAGTACTTCTGGCAAGACCAGCTCCAGACGACAATCCGTTGTTGACAGTGGTCTGATTTCCCCGCCACCTGAGATGTCTGCGAAAGCAGCAAGGATGCTCGGTGTCACTCCTGGCAAGCTGTCCAGAAGCAAATCCGAGAAGCACAGCAAATCACGTGGTGAGTCATCTCACCTTACGGCTTCTGAAAGCAACAAAGCTGACCGTACTACTGGCCTCGATGATGATGAGGATATTGTAGTTATCGGAGCCGATGATGCCTCTCCTGAAAAATCCAGTCGCGATCGCAAACGGAAGTCGAAGGTAATTCAAGACCCCATGGTGTTCAACAGCCCACCTCCAGCTGTTCCAATGCCACCTGGAGACAACGATATGCCCTATCGGAGACACAGGATGCCACCTTCGAAGGAATCGAGTGCTAACAGACGATCTTCAACACAGGCTAAACCAGATGAAGACATTGTAATGGTCGATGCCGGTGGCCCATCCGAGACTCTAGGATCGTCTGGACTGAGGAGATCTGAAAGCACGAAGAAGGCTGCCGGACTCGGTGGGATGTTTGGCGGGCTTCTTTCAAAGCCTCGACCGGAGCCCAAACGTCGTTCCACCGTTGATGATGATGTGCGCGGCCTGAGACGCGAGGATCGGAAGATCAAGCGTCCATCCAGAGACCGGACTGAAACAGAGGACGCCGATGTCATGATGACTGGTGGAGTCGCCGAGGAGGACCAGGAGGCTCAAGAAGCCAGACGCGCAGCCAGACGTGCTCGTAGAGCCGAGAAGGAAGCACTTGACAAGGCCGCTGATGATGCCCGAAAAGCTAAGGATGTCGAACGCAGAGAACGCCGCAAGAGGCAAGAGGAAGAGACGGAAGCTCGCCGACAAGAAGAGAAGGAAGCTCGACGCACCGCCCGGCGTGAGCAGAAAGCTGCTGAGGAGGCTGAACGACAAGCTGCCGAGGCAAAAGCTGCGGAGCGAGCAGAGCGACATCGTGCAAAGCGGGCTGAAAGGGATGCCAGAGAAGCCACCCATACCGATGGTGAGCCGCTCACCGAAGGCCCAGAGCGCATTAGGAGATCCGATCGCCGCAAGTCTCACATGGACGGTCCTCTTGATGAAGACGAGGAACGTCGTCGTAGACGTGAAGAACGAAAGGCTGCGCGTGGAGCTGATACTCCCAAAACTAGCCGCCGCAAGTCGGCTCCAATCGTGGACAGCTACTTCGATTCTCGAAATGGCAGCAAAGCGCGTGAGACGGAGCCGGTGAAAGCGTCGAGACGCAAGAAAGCCGGATGGCCTCATTCTGGCACTGACTCCTGGGTGGCTGACCATTCAGATGCTCCCCCACCGCCAGAAAACGCACCTGCTGATGGCCAAGGGGACGAGACAGCTGGTGATGAAGGGGAGAGAAGACGCATGAGGAAGACGCGTCGACACTCTAAGTACGATGAGGGTACTGAGGAGGACGAGGAGAGAAGAAAGAGACGTGAATCCCGCCGCCGCGAAAGGGAAGTGAAGAGCTCTGAAGGAAGTCAACCTGATGGACGTCGCTCGACCCGACGCGAGTCGGGCTTCATCGAGCCGCGATCCCGTGCACCCAGCGCTCAAGGACAAGGTGGAGGCGGTATTTTCAGTCGATGGAAGAAGATGATTTGAATCGATCTAATTCAATTCGGTACGACTTTTGATAGCATGGAGCTTTGGGGTATTACGTTTTCAATTCGATTCCGGTAGTGAGCGATTTGTTCGGAGTTTGCAGTTATGTCGTGTGTTTGGATGGTTGCATGATACGGGATCTAGGAAGGAATGGGAAGGGAGGGAAGGGATGGGAAAGGAAGCCAGCGAGCGAGCATTGGGTCGGCATCTATGACGGGTCACAGCACGGGGTGTACAAGTACTACTTACTATTTGCATCTGCATTTGCATCAGTGGAACGGAGGGAGGCAGACCTGGCTTGTAGGATCGGTGTACAGGTGGTGTAGTTTGATGATTATATATACCCTATTTCGTTTTTGGATATGTCTAGTCTATCCGGCATAGGCAACTATCCTTTGGCCGAGGATATCTTCACCTCGAGACATAATTTACCTATTTATCCCCCCTACTGCTTAGCTCTCTACCAAAGTGTTACTTGTTGTCCAGTGAATCTCGATATGGAGCCATCACAAATGGTTCAAGCTTTCTAGTCCATCTCTGTGCAGTGTACATCTATTTCCTTCGAAGCAGACTCGTGTATATTCCAGTATGGCAAGCCCCTCTCGAGCTTCCTTTACTCCAACTTCTTCCTGTGTACCCACGCAAAAGGATAACCCTTTCGCAGAACAATGTCTTTGTCTGGACTGTCCTGTCATCACTTCATCAGTTCCACAACTCCATCATCATTTGCCTATTGTCTCGTATCGGGAGCCATTTTCTATTCAGGTGTATTCCTATTGTACTGTACTAAGCCGAATTGTCTCATTACAAGCATTTATACTTCTGCATTATCTTTTTGAAGTTCTCCATTGCCCTTCACTCGATATGTCCATGCCAAGTTGTGATTCTCGGGGATGTTGTATAACTACTGTAGTACCACGAGTCATTCATTCCACTTGCCTTCCTTTCGGCCTTCTCTGCATGACATTCATGCATAGTCCATTACCGCAACCATACTCTCCAATCAACTCCCTGCGCGGATCAAGCTTCGAAAGTGCCGCTCTGAGTCGTGTCACGTGGGGGTCTGAAATAAACATTCCTGAAGAGGAAGTTCGATCCCTTCGATCCCTTCGAGTGTGGAGAGAGATAACCACCACCTCAACGCGCCGCTGTTCCTGATAGGGTCTTGGTACCCAGGAATCGTAGGCGATCGGCTCGCAAAGATGCAATGCCATTCAAGGATGGCGCTCCTAGACAGTAACATATCCCATTCATCGGCGGCCGCACAGGCTGGCTATTGGGCTGGATGGATCAACACGTTCTGCCATAACCTGGCCATGCACCCCCCCCCGCCATTTCGTCCCAGCTTTCTTTTTCTTGAATTCTGTACGTCCACGAATCTGTTTGCATTAGATATTAGAGTCGTACCATTCTTGTCAACGTATTATTTCCCTCTCCAAGCTCACGCAATTCGCTCTCATTTGAATGCCCCCATCCTTTCTCCAATTTGGGTACGTCCGACCGTTCTTGATAAGTCCCCAGCAACCCAGATAAGACTTTAGGGAGGTCTTTATATACATACACCTGCTCCTTCCGCCTGAGAGAACGCCCTGTGTTCCCAATTGATTCAGGATTCTTCCTTGAGGCTCTGAGTCTTTGAGGGCCAATAACTCGTTCCAATATCCTCATTCACTTCGGGATATTTTGGTTTTGACAACCTTCATCGGCGACAATCTTCATTAACGACACATATTTCAAATTGTAAAGATCCTACAATGGCAGTTTCATCTTTCTTACCAGACCAATGGATGGTCAGCTTTGGTGTTCTCCTCCTGCTCTCGTCCGCTGTTGTTCTCGTCATAAATAAAAGACAACGAGATGCTGTTCTAGGGAGACTTCACTTTCAAAGAAGACGTACTTCTGGAGCATCTACACCACCTCGCTCTATATCCCCCAGCAGCAAACCATCTACCACTGGTGCTCCAGACTTTGTCAATGCTTTCCCACCTTCGAGACGATGTGTTCTCCCAGATGTTGCCAAGACACTTCCTTCAGCATCAGCGAAGAATCTCCTAAGCACTGAGCCGTCAGGAGACTTTCTTGTCAAGTATCCTCTACCAACTACGCAAACGTACAGACTCGACAACAAGGTGGCCAAGTACACACCTACGGGATTCTCAACTACAGAAATTATGGCCATGGGCGATTTTCCAGCATATGATATCTTGACCAGCGTGCCACTTCCCCAAGCATATGAGAACTTTGATGCCACAAAAGCCCTTCCAAGACCATACCGACCCTTGAGATGGAAGTACCATCAAACAATGTGTAAGTTGAGAAACAAAAACTCATTGCACGTTGCACTAAAATTGTCCAGCTTTTCAAAAGATGGAGACAGACTGGTGGTTGGAAGTCGAGAACACCTACGCAGCAAGAGTCAAGGAACGCCAAGATCTGTTCGGAGAATACGGCAGTAAAGTTCTAGACTACCTCCCCGGCTCCGAGCTCGCCTGCAAGGAACTCATGGAGATGTGTCTGCAATTCTATTGTGCTCGCTACCCTTCCCACTTCTCCCTCTCAGCCGACAAGAAAGTCTTCCACAACAGACTCCTCGGCACAGACACAATCATCAAACGCTTCCACCCGCTCCACATCCTGCTCAACAACGTGCCTGAAGATTTCGCCATCGTCCTCAGGAATGAGGAGGATGGCATGTACTATTTCCGCGCGGGCGTTATCTGTAGCTCGCTAGGCTGGAACGTCGGCACCAAGATAGGCATGCAGCTCGAGCAAATCCATGGCAAGATCCCGGATTACAAGGAGAAGATGTCGTTCAGCATGGACAGATTCTTCAGCAAGATGGCTACGCACTCGCCTATCCAGCGAGGGAGCTGGGGTCTTGAAGTCGGCACTCCGCTGTTCATGCCGCCGGGACATCCTCACGAGGCGCTGCGAGAAGTCCAGAATCATGAGTTGAAGATCGAGGAGTGTAATCTGAGGGTTGATTGGCAGACTTTGCGACGGTTGCCGTTGAGTGCTGGTGTGGTATTCAATTTCAAGGCTCTCTTCACGCCCGTGACTGAGTTCCGCGATGAGCCGTACATCCCAGCGCTACTCGTTAAGATCTTGAAGGAGGGTAAGAAGAACTTGATGGAGTACAAGGGGACGTGGCATACCGAGCATGTTTGCATCCCGAAGCTGGAGGAGTATGCCCAGGAGCAGGTTGCGAAGGGGTGGGTGAAGCCGGAGATGGAGGGGCAGGAGGAGTGGAATGTGGCGACGCTGGCTGAGAGTCCGTATTTTCCGGGTTGGGAAGAGAAATGGCATCGCCAGCAAGGGTTTTAGAATGCAAGAAAGAGGTAGATATGGGAGGTGTCTGTCAAAATGTGCACTACATGGCTGACTAGAGTATATTTATGATTAACGACTACATGATATTAGAAACAAGAAGGATTTTTAGCTAACCTTCATACATCACCACTAATAGATGACTAGGTCCGAATTTGAGGCTCGTTCAGCTGAAGCTCGTGTTTGTTTTAACTTCTGTGGTGATCTCATTTCGCTTCTCGGTTAGTTGTGTAACCAACAGCGTCGTGCTTGGTGCACTGCTTGATGACGCAACTCATTTGGCCTTCGTTTAATTTCTATTTTGGACATCTCACAGGTACGCGAGATGCTGAGTAATTAAGTACAGGAGATGAAAAATGGAAAATGTATACTCACGCTGGACGTCGGTGGGCCGGGGTGGCTATTCTGATCAATAGAAGCTGTAACAAATGATTCCTTCCGCAATCGTTGTTTACCTTTACCCCTACTCCTAATCTATGGGAATTGTGTACACCTTGACATGAGCCTCTCAAACATTTTGTATCTACATTTTATGCAATCACTTCACAATCTTGATATCAATGAATAGCTTCGCAGCACAGCTTGCACATGCCTGTGGCTTTCCCCTGGTGCCCGCGACCCCACGTTATGCATTCACTGTCCATGCAATCCCCATGTTTTTGTACTTGTATTCCATTTTTATGACTGACCAATCACGGATCCAAGTTGTAAAGAGGCTGCAGGATCTTGTAACACCAGAGAGCTAGGGGATCGACTGCTTTGAGATCACGGATCCAATCTTGCATGAGCGCCACGCTGATGTCGAAATCAGCCTCGAATCTTGGCCCACAGAGTTGCGCCCGTATGTCCCGCAACATGGGGTTGTGTTGTGTCAAGTGGAAGATGAGAAGGATTGAGAGGAACGTTTGGGACCAACAGAATAGGTATGGTATAAGTCGTTTGTGCCGAGAGGTTGGGGACATTGTGAGGGGCCACTTCAAGCAGGACTGGTAGGTCGGTTAGTGGAAGCTTTTGTGAAGTGATTCTTCTACTTACCCGTAAACATTCAGCAACACCCTGCGCATCCTCCTGGGTCATTTGCTCGGGGAAATGGAGAGCTTTGTACACGAATGGACGGTATATCACGTATTTGGAGTAGTAGTATCTCGTCCGCAGTACTGCAACCTGTACATCATACACAAATCGATACTGCATAGGCTCGCTGTTCAGATCCGTCGAGAACAGCTGTGCACCAGGACGACCAGGTCGTGGTGTGGCGAGACTTGGATCAACAGCCTCATTGACCCCAATGTTACCAGTCTGGGGTGTAGGAAATGCTGCAGGTTCCTCTTCCGGCCATTGCAGATCACGAGGAAGCAATCCTCGCCATTGAGTTAACTGCGCGGCAAGTGACTTCAGTGTGTTTGCGGATGGTCCACCAAATTCGTCGCTAGTGGGCGTATCGCTGTTTGATACAGCTGAAGGCCATGAGCATCTCTTACTGTCACGATGCCGAAGTCGAGTTACTTACAATCATAAATTTGTGCATTCACACTTGCACATAGGCGGCGAAGAGCAAGAGCGGACGCAAAGTGTGCTTCTACGGAGCCAATCCAATCAGTATTTGCTAACCAGCATGATATTGGGAAGGAAATTAACTAGCATTTGATGGTCGCAATGGGAGAACTTACCGAAATTTGTTGCCTGGTTGCCGATATGATCGGCCTCACAGAATGGAACGTTGAAGCTAGGCATACCTACTCGATCACTGAGCTCAAGGATTCCAGTGAGCGGTAGGTCAAGTTCTAAGTGTAGAGAAGTCTCCATGATAATGCAGTGCCATACGGCACGCCTTATCAGATCGCCCCTGGGAGTGTCAAAATCGAGAACATTACTTCACGAGTTAGTAGATTACCATTTGCTAGAATGGTCTGACCTACCAGGTCACCAAGATGTAACATGCTTGACATGCATTGACAGTCATCCTCCAAAAGTCCTACAGTGAGTAAGTCACATCGCACCGACACTGTTTTGAGTGATACGTACCACGTGGCGAGAGCAAGACTGGTAATACAATCTGCAGAACACATTCGTGAGCTCATAAGTCTTGCCCAAACTACCGAACAGTCGGTGCCTATATGTGCCGGGAATGTTTGGAGATGTCTTGCAAAGGGAAACTTACGCAAAGAGTGAGAAAATTTGAACATTCTCCAATTCTGAATCCGTGATAACGAAACCTAAACATTTTCTTGCTTCATTGAAAAGAGCCAGGCCAGGTGGTCGACCATTCGAACCTCCTCGAACACCAGACGGAAGGCCTTCGTATTCGCCAATCGGATTTCCTGTTAGACCCTCTATGGCAACTTCACCCAGGCAGAAGATCATCAAGGCGATCACGGAATCAACATCTCCGTCAAAGCCTTCACTACAGACTTTGACGAGGGTGTCACTTTCGAACGTTCTTCGATCCATAAACGGATAAAGGAAGTTGAAAGTATCAAAGTAAGCGGCTGTAAGTCGATACATTGCATCTCGTGTCAAAGCTGGAAATGTGACCTGCAGCCGTATAAGCATGACTTTGCAAAAGATAGTCTGGGATGATTCTCGTGGGGCAAGACTAAACAGAGAGAGAATTCGATCATACCCGAGGACCGCCTCTATTTCTAGTCGCCTGAGTTTGCCTAGCCATTTGAAGATATATTAGCCTTGTATTCCACAACCTAGTGGGTAACACATTCCCTTCACACTCATTCCAAGGTGTGGCCTATAATATTCTGGCTTCCGGACACTTACATGCCAACGAAAGGTCGATCCTGTAGAGGCTCGTCCATGGGTAACTTCGGTTGCCCATTGTGCATTCGAATAATAAACTTGGTTCCATCACTTTCCAGAGTCTTGAAATCACTGGCATTGGTCGGGAGGACCTGTAGCATAAGCTGTTGCAGAGCAGGCCAAGACAGTATCTTGTGGGCGGCAGAAGCATGCCGATATGGATGGTTAGGGCTTTGTTGTTGTTGTCGCGCGGACGGTGTTGAATAAGAGCTTGGCTCTGTGTCGGGGTTGAAGGAAGGCTGAGATGAGGGGGCATGTCGCGGAGGGCCAAAACCTTGAGGAGCTCTGCCGGTGGGAATTCGATCAACTTTGCCTTCAAGACTCTTGAGCCTGTCTAATATCTCGACGAGGGTCTTATCCTTCCTTTAAAGAAATGATCAGTAAGAACGCTTCTTGCCGAATCGAAAGTCAGATAGTTTCAAAAATCATTGAATGCCATCAGCTGGGGCGGGTCTTACTTAGTGGGCTATGGTACAATCAGCATAAAGTTAAAAATCACTTAGGCTATTACTGACCTGAGGTTCTCGGTAAACGCATTCAAGATTGATTCTTTTGCACAATCCGCACTAGGACAAGTTATTAAGTGTTGAGAAAGGTTGGTACTGTCCAACGGTGCCCGCCAATACCATGCCCTACGCAGGCACAAAAGTACACAAAGACGAATATACTAACACGGGGTCGGGCTTCATCGCATTTTTGTTTCCGTGAACGACATGTTTCGCAAGCCTGGGAAGCTATAGCTCCTCGATGTGCTCTGGAAGAAGGGCCACCAGGGCCCGAGCTTGCGCTGCTCGCGGCACTGTCCGCATTCATTTTTTATACCAGACGGTCAGCAGGTCCCGATGAAACGAAGTTCCCGGGACCAAAAGGGTTCGTATCGGTGTGGTGATGATAGGGTGGTAGAGTCCCAACCCAGCTCAGGGTTCACTTGAAAGTCGTTGGCGAAATGGACCTTCGGAGAAGGGGGTCACACACACTCCGGAAGGAATATTCGATCGAGCAACGTCCAGGATACGGGTCATCGGCATGCTTTCTATACAGGACTCTGTTTCTCCCAGGCTTCTGGTCGCCACAGGTCGTGGAAGCGCTATGTGGCGATGACCACTCCACCACCAGGCACGTTGTAGATACTCGGACGGGTCGTAACAGGTTTGCCGTCGCGCATAGCAGAATGACGGCGGGGGATCGGGAAACGTGTTGATGGGGTTTGCTGCAATTGCTTTGGGAGAGCCCAGCAGAATCAGGACATTTAACATCGCTCCGCTGAAATAAAAGTAGGTTGATGATGTTCATCGGGGAAGAGCCCGCCCCCGAACCACCACACAGCAAGCAGCAGCGAGACGGTGAAGGGTTTTATAATCGATGCCCTAGACCGTCGACGTCAGCGACAGACGCGATGCTATGCAATGTATATAGATATAAGCAGTGTAGGCGTTACTGCAACTACTACGATTCCACACGACAGCACAGAACGATAGATTACTCACACTACAGTACACTTCTGAGTGGCAAGCTAGAGCCTAACCTTTCGATAGTGCAACCTGAGTGCTGGGCCAAGTCCACTTCAGCGAGAAAGATGAGGGTCTGTTTACGAGGATAGCGACGACGTCGAAAGCCAGCCGGTCAGGACTCTATGGGTGGTTGTTTCTGTCTTCCAGCCGCACGATAGTAGGCCCAATTAGCAATGACTGTGACTGACGAGGGACGACCGGATGACCGATGGAATGACCAGTGCAAGATCGATGAGTACAGAGCAGTGGCGGCGGGGAACAGTACGTGAATGTGAACATTCGTCGTTTTCGTTCTGCAGTGGTGGACCTCTCGCAAGTAAAAAAGAGCACAAGTCCTTGAAGACACGAGCTGTAGGGAGGGAGAATCGGAATCAGGCCAAGTTGAGGGAGGCATTGGCATATGAATTATGTTGCAGTGTCAATCGCGGTCGCAGTTAGTTGACGATGTCGGATGAACCAAAAGGTCCAGAACCGCTAGAATTGAGCGAGAAGGCCGTCGAGTTGTTCGGCGAAGACGGTTGATCCTCAGAGATGGGAATGGTCTCCGCTACCTACCACTCGTCTTAGAGCCTCACAAATGCCATTGGTACGGAACTGAACTCCGCGCGAACAGGCAAATGTCATATGTTTATACCAGTTACTCGAACCGTTTCTGGTACAGTACAAGAACGATATTCGCCTCGACTCACGCCAGACCGAAGCGTTGGGGATATTGCACAGCTGAGATGTCCACATCTCGGATGTCCCAGCCTATCCAATAAGAGATACTTGCACGGAATTTCCATCACTGGCCTGTTTCTAGAAGACGTTAATCATTTTGGTAATAGCAGTAGAGCTCGAATGCACGGTTGCCGTATGTTCTCGACTTTGTACTCGAACTTTGTTCGTCATGACGAGTGCTGCAGTCTGTGTGGCGAAACGAGCTTCTCATCATTCAATTCTTGGTCGCTCTTCTCAAGCTTGTATCTGACTGTGCTAATTTCTTGGTAGTAGACTTTCCATTTGCACTCTGTTTGTTTTGACGGTGATGTGTAGCCTTTGGAGAGCCCAACAATAGTTCTCCAGGTCCCCCTATCTCCTAGAGGCAAGTCGCAAAACATTCTTGACGAGGCGTTTAGCAATTCCCAAGACCTAGGTCAATTTCAAGCACACAATTTTGCCTCATGCGGGGGCTTTATCTATCGATTGAGTGGCTTGCGTTGTGGATGTCCTTTGGCTATATACTGCCCATTCTGAGGCACATGCGATACAATCAAATAGACAGCGAGTGGTAGCAATCGCCCCGGGTGTCGAGGGATGTAACATGACTAACATAGTAAACCTTCCTCCCTACAACTTAGATTTCCTCTCGAAGGTACCATCAAGAAGGTAGTCAGGATACGCACTCCTTGAACCACCAGGTGCTCCTGGCGATCTCCAATCCCCACCATCGATAATCAACACTTCTCCATTCACAAAATTGCCCGCATCACTGAAGAGGTATATCGTCCCATCAGCAATCTCCTTCACCAGCCCGTATCTTTGCAACGGGACCTTCTTGAAGGCACTGCCGTTTCCTTCGTCTTCTCTGCTCCCCAGTCTTGCCATTCCCTCCGTGCCAGAAATCGGCCCCGGTGTTATGATGTTTGATGTGATCCCCCTTGGTCCATATTCAAGTGCTGTAGATGCGGAAAGTGCATCTACTCCAGCTTTTGCGACTGCAGCATGAGCTTGCAATGGCATACCGGTAAGGTGGAAGGACGCAGAGATAAAGATGATTCGTCCGCCAGTGGAAGGATTTGTCCCAGTGTTAGGGTTCTTTTTGGCGGATTTCAGAAGCTCCGGCACAGTAGCTTTGAGGGTGTTGAATGAACCGATTGTGTCGATGTCGATAACGGTCTTGAAGGCATTTGAAGAGAGTCCAGATATTGGTGAGATGAAATTTCCTGCTGCACCAGCACTGTAGGAGATCGTCAGTCTGGCTCTCGAATCGTTTATAGACAGATAGCGCTTACATGACATAGTCTATGCCTCCAAACTCCTTGACACATCTGGCCACGGCACCCTCCAAGTCTTGTATTTTCCTGACGTCGACAGCGCCGATTCCAATAACCTTAGCTCCTTTGCGTGCCGTAGCTATGCTCTTAGCCATAGTCTCAGTCTTCTCAACATTCCGTCCAATTATCATGGCATTGGCTCCCAAGTGTACCATAGCCCTCACTTGTGCACTGCAAATGGACCCGGCCCCTAGCAATAAATTAGCATTGGTGTAGCTTACTGTCCCCAGAGTTGGTAGAGACAATAGGATGGTCCTTCATAAGACAGCTCTGCCGACATCTCCGTCCCAGAAATCGAGGGACACAGGAGAAGCATACTGACCTCCGGTGCAAAAGACTACTTTGTTGTCGAAGATACCATCTTTCCAGACACTGGACATATATTCTGATTGAGGAAGAGCTGCCATGTTGACTTGGACGAGGTGTATTGGATTGGCTGTTGAATTTATCGGGCAATGTGGTTGTAATGCAGCTAACAAAGGTTCAAGTTGCGAAGGAAAGGGTAAGTATGTATCCTGTCAGGCCTGCTGGGAAGAAGACAAGGAAAGATATCTCACGGCCGTAAGAGCAAGCATGTTTGGGTGAGTGATCATGAATCTGGGGAACCGGCGTCCGCGTCGAGCCTCGGTATGTGGAGATGGGAATGTCAGGAAGCGCTCAAGCGTCTCGGGTCTAGGCACAAGGCAGGAACTCGAATTGGCAGGGATGGGTTGGATGCTTCCAAGACTGGACGTGGGGAAGTTGACTGGTGGGAGAAACAAGAAGCTCAAGGCTCGAGGCTGAAGCGACAACCACCAGCTTGCCAACCCAACCAACCTCTTCTTCGCCTGATCGCATCCAAGTCACCATCAACAACAAGACACCCCCGCAGACACAACTCAATTGTCGCGCAAAACAGAGCCTTGGTTCTCTCCATAGGATCATTGTCTACCTACCCAGCCATGGCGTCAAGAACGGTCTCGACGTTGAAGTTCGTGGGGACAATCTCCTTGGGCTTGCTCACCGTATGTCAACCCCTCCATCCAAGCTTCGCAAGAGCGCCATAAACTCCTGCGAGCCCTTAATAACTTGCAACACAATCTAACCGCTGCTATTATAGGGCCTCTCTTACTCTCTAACAACTCTCACCCTCCCAACGCTATTAACCCTCCCCTCCGCCACCAGCGCCTCCAAGGCTTTCTCAAACCTCAACACAAGCTCCCTCCTCCACCTACGAGCCCTCGCCGGCGTCTCAAGCACATCCTTCCTACTCGCATACCTGCTCTCTCCCCGAAGCCAGAAACATCCCTACCTGCTATGGACGACGCTCTTCATAGTCTCGTCCGGCTTTACCGAGTACCTCATCCAGCCGTACATTGGCAAGACGAGCACCAGCACACGAACCGTCAAGCCGAAATCCAAGAAGGACAAAGGGAGACAGATGGATTCGAGCTATGAGGTTCTGGGTGCCAGTGATCGGGATAGTGAGGGGACTGTGAGTGGAGAGGAGTTGGATGAGGATGTCAACGGGGAGGAGATTAGACAGCAGGTGGAGAGTTATATGAAAGTCAATATCGCTAAGACGGTTGTTGCGGGCATTGGGTTTGCGATGAGTACGATCGGCATCTGGGGTGATGGAGCCGCGGATCTGGTCATCATCGAGATGTGAGATGTTATTTGCGAAGGTGGATGAATGAACGGATCATGATACGAGGTATTGAAGAGCTGATGGCATCTTAGGGAGACGGTAGATACTTGACTCTTGTTCTTTTGAAATTTTCCTTCGGGGTTGAGGCGTTAGTCGTTGATTTACATTTCGAGACTACTCATCTTCTATCAAAAGATCGATTGAGAATCGCAGGATGGATTTTGCCACTCTATTTTTTCAGAATCCTTGCATTGATGTGTCTTGCACTCCCCTCACCCTCAAGTGAGGATATACCTAGCTAGTTGGAACTTGCTCGAGGTGTATCACTTGTTGCCTTTCAGGCGTGTCTATCATTTGCCAGTCCTCTCTGCTGAATCGAGAAAGCGACATTGTGTTTCCTCGGATAGTAGTGAACGACTTAGAGCCTATCTACGGGAGAGGTCATATACAAAAACCCGCGTGGAACCATGTTGAACTCTGTCACGTCAAACCGAGCCATGGAGATAAACATTTAGCTGATGGCGAGAGGCTAATGTACACTGGATCAGATTCACATCTGCCTTTTGTTTCTGCATCAACAACTTCGCCTGCGTCCCAAGTGTGGACGTTGACAACCACTGTCCCGTTTGTGAGCACAAGTCGCAACGTGCGTTCTCGGTCCAGCACAACGCTGCCTTCGCTTAAGGAAATGTTAACAGTGAAGTCTCCAAGCAGGATTTGTCTCTGTCAGCATGCTACAGTACGCATAGGTACTCAATTGCGTACCCATTCCCAAGCCAAACCCCCAAAATGCCTTCCCCAATTATGCTACAAGCTCCTGCCGAACCTCACTGCAAATACTTAGGGCATTCTCGGATGCTGCAAGCCATCCAGGTTCTGTAATGGCATCGGAGCTTCCTCGATGTCTATAGAATATCAGCGCCTTCACCACCAAGGCCAGATATCTTGAAGGGGAGAGAGAATTCGTTGGTGCGTACCATTGTTTGGAAGCCTCCTCCTTCGTCGGGACAGTTTCCAAGTGGAACATGCTATCATGACACGTATTGTCGCCACGCCTATCGCTAGGACCCCGATAATGACGTTGATATTGTTCTCAGTGGAAAGCCCTAGAGGACTGGGAGCGGTCCTATGGGTTCCTAAGCCAATATCAGTGGGCTGTCGTTGTGCATGTTGTTGTATTTGACGAATCATTACCCATGATGACACGCGTACGGAGGTACAATGATATATATGTACACAGCCGGTGGCTCTTACGGTTCTAAGACTCGAAATAGAAATCGAAATCGAAAGCAAAAGTTTGAACGTCGATGAAGGAAGGTTCAAGTCTCCTTTAGGGTCTTTCTTAGATACAGCTGTCGATTTCTCCTCAAGCATACAGGAGCGAGAGGAGAGCGTAAGTATGCCGCAGGTATCCTGCACCACAGCTTTCCGCCAACACCACCACCAGGCAGAAGACCTCCTGTCATTCGTAGTCCTTGAGCAGACGGAGTCTTTCAACCCATGGCTGTCTCGAATACTCACCGCAGCGGAAGGGAACCACGGTTGATGGCGGGACAAGTAGAACAGAGGCTGGTGACGTGCGTTGAGTTTTCAACAACATGTTCACGTGTGCCACGCCATTCGGTCCCATCAGCTTGGACGGCGGAGGCTTTTTGAAGATCGGTCCGTTTTACAGGTCACGCCTCGTCAATTCTGAAAAGTCGGGGGCTTTAAAGGGTTGTTATACCACGGCCGAGGGCGTTTTAACAACCCAATTCTGGGCGTTCAAACTTCCTGGCTGGCTGGCGATATCAATGGCTCGCTTCACCCAGGTGCTAACCAAGCGAAAAAAGCAAGTGCAATTCAACCACTCGGGAACTACCGCAACTACACACACACGTCGATTCGGCGTATCTTTTGCAAGCTTCTCATTATCTAATAGGAAGAGAAAAGTAGACACTTGCCTTACTTGGTCAATGCCGAAAATTCTAGAGGATAACGCAAATTTGTGCAGATACTCTTTCATCAATGCAAAGGATTGGCTAGTTTGTTGCAAGTAGCGCATCTAAGAAGCTAAGTCAAGAGCAAGAGGTGATAGAAAACAAACGCCAAGATCTCCAAGTTATTCGAACACAGGGTATCACATTCTGGATCAACTCAAACTCGCGCTGTGCTGTGCATCTAATCGTACACAGATCTGGTATCTCTTTTCTTATCTTGTCATGTTCACCTCCTCCATCGCCCCTCCTTTCTTCCACCCCAATCGACCAAGTGACATCTCACCCATCCGTGCCTGCACGCATATATCTACATCTCTACACACAAAGCCAGATGATACCAATCGCAACCCAATTCTCAAATACCTATCGCACTCTCTTTCAATTCTTGCTTTTCTCCCACACAGAAACGGACAAAGACAGACATCCGTATGGTTATTTTCCATATTACAAAACACACCAAAAAACCCTAGGGATCGCTCAAGAAGAAGGTTGTTGTTAAAGGCTCAACGCAAAAGAACGAGTCACCAGAAAAAATTGTCTCGTATCAACCGTAGTCGTAGAGATTTGTGAGAAGTGAAATGAAGAGCCGAATTCCACGAAAGCCTCCAGTCCCATAAAGTATACGCCGTGCTTGTGATGTGGAAGAAACAAAAACGCCTGTGGCTACCAGTTCTCTTTATGGTGAATGGCTCAAACAATTGTTTCTCAGTATCGAAATATTCCAACCAAAGAATGATGTACTGTAAAAATCGCGAAAGTCTCTGATGACCTGATATCGTTCTTTCATGAACGATCAATGTCTCCATCCGTGATGGAAATTCTATTCCAAGGCAACGCTAATTCCATTGAAATTAACGGTGAATGTCTCAGAAATCTCCTGCGGCATCTACTTCCAAGGTTTCTTCTCTTTGCCCTTACTATCCGCGCTGTTGATGCTGCTAGTCCTCATAGCACTTACAGCACCGGCAATAGCTTGAGGAGATTCTCTCCCCGTAACACCAGAGTTCTGCTTTCCTTTTGGTTGAGGAAGTAAGCTCACGCGCCTATTCGCAGCCAAGGAGGATGCAGGTCTTGTGGGTTTAGACGGTGGACTGCTGAAGACAGTGGGGTCACTAGATTTGGGTTGCATCGAAGCTCGTCGGTTTGTGGTATTACCGAGTGTCGACATGGACGTCTTGGATCCGAGCAGGCGTGGCCGTGCAGGAAGAGAGTTCTGGGACAGGACTTGCTGAGAATAAGGCCCAGGACTAGTAAGTCTGTCACGGAATCCTGTCCTCGATGTAGACTTCCGAGACGGCGTCGTGTCAGGTGCAGGAGAAGAGGTGTTATCGCGACTTAGCGGAGATCGCAATGGTATTCTAGAGTCGATTGAGACGTTGGATTTGTTGGAATGAACAGACGGTGGCTTCGTACGAGCGTGTGGACTTGGGGTGGTAAGACTCAGGGGTTTGAAATTGTGCCCAATGATCGTGTCCTTAACGTTCACACTCGAATTCCATCGGGGTCGCCCATCCGGATTATGCGTCAAAGAAGGTCGGGGCAGTCTGTTTCCTGTTGGAGTCGCGGATCCTTGTCTAGATGAATTTGGCGAAGGTGATGCTCGCTCAACGGGCGCAGCGATTGTTGAGAGTCGATTTGAAAGGCCTTTGCGGGGCAACTGACTTTGAGCTGTCGTATTGCTACTATTTCTCCTTGCACCCGGCTGGGGGAGACCGCTGCCTGAACGCACTTTGCCATTCTTTATTGGAGTCAAGTCTGATCCGCCATTAAGTCCAGTCAGGACAACCGAAGAAGCTGGTGAACTCCCTGGGGTATCATAGTGGCTGCCAATCGTAGACCGGTCATTGGAGAGCATGCTTGAAATTGAGTCCCGAAGCTGCTGGTTCTTCTTATCCGCCTGAAGTTCTTCGAGGCTAGTATCAAGCTCGCTCATTTGCTCCTTAAGGGCCTCCCATTTTCGTTGCATCTCGGAGTGAAGTCGTAAAATCTCGCCATTGACTGTCAAGCGGTCCTTGACTCCTCTTTCGATAATAGACAGTACCCGCTCAATTGCTGGCCCGTAATGCATTTTCTTTGCCTCATAACTCTCAATTTTCTTGCCCATGGAAGCCGGGTTGTGAAGATGGGTTCCGCACTCAACTGCTTCCTTGAGTTTGACCACACTTCGATCAACCGATTCGTACATCTTTTGTGCCTGTCGACCAGCTCCTCGGAATACCAAGACCCAACGGTCTTCGCCCAATTCTCTCCTAAGAGACTCGGCATCCTTTTCGAGATTCTTCCAGCTGCTTTCTAGACCCGTTCTCCTGGTTTCGAGCTCCTCGCAAGCCGTTGGGAAGATCTTCTCAGCTCTGTAATGGAAAGTCGATAGCCTCATCGGGAGAAAGTCCAAGGAAGCTCGAAGAGGTTGCATCCTAGCGAACAGTGCTAGTAGACTGGAATCGTCTTGGGCTGCAACGGCTGCTGGGTTTGGCGAGTGTGGACTCAGGGGAAAGGATCCTGTAACACTAAATCGGTTGTTCGCATTGAGCTTTGCTTTCGACGGCGGAGTGTCCTCTACAATCGTAGCCAGTTCATTCAGATCTAGACCTCCATCTCCACCAGTCTCTGCCATTAACGACTTATGTCTCTTCTCCTCCATCTCGAATACCAGTCGGGCAAGGACGTCCATTTCGTTGCCAATGTCCCCCAAGACGATATTCCAAAGTTCCTCCCACTCCATGGCTATCTCCACAGAATTCTTGACGGCTTTCAATGTCTTGCGTATTTTTTCCCACTCTGAAAGAATCGTCTCTACCTGTAATACCACCTTCTTGAGCTCATCCGGAGAAACTGTGGATATGTCTGGCCGACTCTGTAGTGATTCTATTGCTGAGACGTAAACATTAATAAGTTCCGTAAACCTGGAAATAGCATTGTCGACTTCTTCTAGTCCTTCTCTGCCTCCAGCGGCCGCCCATTCCACATCGTCCTCGCCATCTAAACCGGATACAACTTCAGATGCCTTTGAAATCCAGCTTCGAATCTGTTCGGCAGCTCCCATCAATGCCTTGGAGGCAGCCTTAGACGTTGGGATAGCAGAAACTTTCGTTGAGAGCGATTCGGCATCTGGCAGCTGGAGCGAAGTCAATTGTGCAAGTTGATTTGCGAAGGATACCCTCGAAAGTGTGTATATCGATCCTGTGCGCTGGAGTCCAAATGGGTTGAAAAAAGATGATGCATCTCCTTGGAATTCGGCAGGTGCTGTACCTTCGGGAGGAGTGTCTTTGGCTATTGGCGGTGGAGGAGTCTCGTCGTCTGGGGGGATGTCTCTCTCGATATGTGCCTGCTTCGTCTCCGACATTGCTTTTGTTCCATTCCCATTTGTATGTTCTGGTAACCGGTACTTCTGCGAGTCCATGTCTATGGGTTCTGCATGTGTGGTCATCTCCCGTTCCCTCGAACTGGCAGATGACGATGGCCGACGTGTTCCACCTTCCAAAACTCTAAGGTCAACAGGTGGGATTTCCGTATAACTTCCACCAGTCACCTGCGGTGTGAGAAGGCCGCTGGTACCACTCCAAGCTCGTCCTCGGGGTTGCAAATTGGGCGACTTCGCAGACTTTACGGAATTGGCGCGGTGTATAAGGTCGAGTTTCTGGATCTGGTCTTCAGGTATTCGGCCTATTCGATCGTTTGAGGGCGAGCGATGTAGGGTGGGTGCATTCGAATCTTTGCCAAAGCCCAGAGCTTTGAGACGCGCTGCGAGGCCGGGAGAGGGTTTGCGCGCCTGTCGTGGTTTGCGTTGGTCGTAGTCGTTATTGGTCGTTAGAGCTGCAGCTGAGGCAGCAGAATTATTGTTGTTCACGCGGTGTTGATGCAGGTCGAGGTGCCAGGATGATGATGATGGAGAGTCTGATCGCGGCGCTGGACGCAGGGAGGTTGTCATTGGGGCTCGATTGCCGGTGCTCGCGCAGCTACTGTGCTAAGTAAGGTACGTTGAGGGATCCGGGGTTGGAGAGGGAGGGAGGCTTCTATTGGGCTGGCCGAGCAGTTCGTTGAGAGTGCAGTGTGGTGCGTGCGATGCGATGCGATACGATGCAGCTCGAAGGATGATTGATGAGGCAGAAGGGAAGGGTTGAAGGGCTGGATATGAAGATTAGATAGGTACAGTCTCTTGTCACGGCTGCGACTTCGACACTGTCCAGGTCTCAAGCTTCTCGGACGGAGCTGGTCGTGTTGGGGCGGAAAGTGGCTTCTGAGGTTCAGGGGGTGCCAGTCAGTCACGACCTGATGTGACCCGAGGTGACCATTCTTGGGGATGGATGGATGGATGGATGGATAGATGGATGGATGGTAGGGCAGGGCAATGGAAGGCAGGGGGGGTATCAAGACGAGAGGATCAGTAGGAAGGCAAAGCACATATGTGCTCAGCATAACTCAGCACAATAATATCGAGGCACCGGCACAGGAAGTAAAAGGAAAGTAGTCCCTATCTGTACTTCTATTTCCTGCTGCCTGCCTTTGCAAATGTTGACACGGCTAGTAGGTAGCTACGGTACTCACCTCTCCTCGTCCCGACGCGTTCTTGGTGCCAACGACGGCGCCCAGCAGCGTCAACGGGTGGTTGGACTGAGGGAGCTACGGAACTACTGCACAAGGACGGCGGATCTCTACGGGAGTAGGCCTGGTAGCCATAGGCTTGGAGGAGTGGTGTAGGATCGTGGCAGTGTGCAATCTATTCTGTTTGCTGACGCGAGGATTATGAGAGAGGTTGTGATCCAGTAGAGCCTGAAGGATGGAGGTAGGTGTTTGTTGTCACTTTACCTACTAGGCGTATGAAATGTTTGTTACATGAGATTCAGGCTAGATATGTCGGTCGGGCGAGCAGCAGAAATAGGAGCTGGTAGAAGTAAGTATGGCAGTCCCGATCAGACAATCTATAGTACCTCCCTCATCATCTATCAAAATGAAAAGAGGCTTCCGCGAGATCAAATTGCTTCCATGGGTACTCGGGCATCATCACAAGTGAGCTTAACTAGCAAATGTCTTAAACCTTAAACCTGGACTGTACTACGCCAAAGCTGTCTCCAAATAGTAAAGCTCAGAATCCGTTTGGGCTTATTATGAAATGCACAACTTGACAAGTAATAAGGATGATCAGCCAACCCATGCCATATCATCAGCCCGGACTAGGAAAAGACAAACGGAAAAGGGGGAAGGCCTCAAGGCTTGCAAACAAGTGAGTGATACACCGTGAATTCCAAGGACCAACAGATTGGAACGGGGGCCCACCTGATATGATGAGAAGTGAGCTAATGAGAAAGACGAGAGGCAAAATAACACAAGAACCACTGAGCCGGTTCGATGTGGATGTGTTTCATGTTATGCACCCTTGTTTCGGGGTGGGATATCAGATGAATTAATGTAGAGCCGAGGTGGTGATTGACTCCTTCCAGAACCATCCCCCCACCTTTCCCCCCAACTAACTCGTACGGGGGGCAAAGATCAAATATTTTTCGTCTGTGCTAAATGGCCCAGCTTTTACCAATTATACTAGAAGAAAACGAGTATAAGCGGATTGGGTTATCGGTTCATATTCCTTCCAAAATGGAATCTTCTAGTACTGCGCACAAACGCCCAAATATTTGAGCTTTCGGGCATGTACGAAGCACTTCGCTTCTCTTGTCAATAATAATAGACGATCCAAGGATTGGAATTGCAAGGAGATATCTTCATATCTAATGCGATAGGTTGGTTTATGTGCGTTTGCTCAATTGACGATTTCCAGTCATGAGTCTTAAATGTTCTTGAAGATTTCTATGGATTATGCTCAACGCTCGACGAAGTACGAAGGAGAAGCAAAATATAAACCGACTTGGCCATCCAAAAACTCTGCCATGGTATCAAACGCCGTTCCTCTCCAATCCGTATATAATAATTCCACATTGCGCATATTTACTTTCTCGAAGTGTCGAAGACACCGCTCACTTCAACCACGAGATTCACAACTGTACTTATACTCCAGAGGCCAATCAGGCCCCAACCGATTCTTCTGCTCATCACCCATTTGTTTAGCGGGACAACGATCAAGAGGCCGACGAGGGTGATGATCAATGTGGCTGCACTGATCATCAATGTTCCGCTCACTTCGATCTCGTATGGCTTGTATTGGATTTTCTTCCCCGGATGCTTCGCGTGTTTGTGATTCGCCCCCTTGATTGTCATGTAGATGCCGCTCAAGCCTATGCCGAGGAGGATGTTGAGCATAGGTCCACCAAAACAGGCTGATAGAGCCATGACAGGATATCCAAGACGGGCAACAGTGATGTCTGCGACCAGGTCACCAAGCGAGTTACCCACGGCGAAAATGGTCAATCCTAGAATAGCATCCGAGATTCCAAGAATCACACCAATGGCTTTGAGCACGCCAACAACTTCATTTGCAATCGTAGATATCCAAGCAATAGCAACGACAAAGCCGAGGAAGCATAGGACGAACCGGTACTTCGGAGGTTTTGTCGGGGACGTTGTAAGTACCAGGATTGCAAAAGCAATCAACGACCCCACAAGGGAATAAAGCACTAATTGAACGAGGAGGCGGGTGTTGCCCTCGGCGCTGTTCGCCCAAACGATAATGACCACAAATAAAGGAGCGGTGAATATTTGGACGGCAACGAGCCAACGATTCCAATCTTGGGAAGAGACCAAAGTTGGGCTGCTCGGAGGATTCTCTAACTGTGATATGGAAGATTGCTTGGAATGCATTGGAGCAAGGTGGGAATGGTGATGGAGGTTCTCGGCTGATACAGCGACAGCTGCAGAGCTATGTCCGCTGTAGCCCTGAACCTGTGGCGACCGTGGTGGATAGCTGTGTGATTCCGTCGCTCGTCGATAACGAATCCATTCTGGCTCATTCTCTAGTGATGGACTGTCTGGTGTCAAGGGGGGAACAACACTGCTTTGACGTCTTGGTAAGGACGGGGTTCTCTCGTCAAGGGTAGCCACTTCTGCCTCATCGTCCTGAGTTTCGGACTCTACTACTGGAAGAGTGACAGCCAAAAGGAAGATGCTTGGTGCCGATATCAATCCGACGAATTTGTCCCATATAGACTTCTCTCGCCATGTGTAGAGTGTAGGGAAAAGTGTGGATCCCAGTATACGGGGGCTTGGAAGATATCGGTAAGGCCACCACCATATCGGCCTTTCCTGAAACTCCATGTCGTGGCTGCCGTATACCGATTCGGATGTCATTTCTGGCTCTGGAAGCATAATACTTGGGGCTTTCGAACTGATCGCTGACATTGGCGCAGGAGAATCAGTATAAGCCGGAAATTGAATGATTGGTGAGAGAGTTCGCGTATGGGAGCTCTCTCTTGATGAAGAGCCAGGAATCTGAAGCCGGGGTCGTTGAGCAGCTCTAGATCTCATCTTCGGGGAATCGTGCGTAGAGTCTCGCTCTACTTCATGATCTTTGAAGTAGTCTGTCCGTAAGTGTCTTGCCCCTGGGAAACCTTCTTCTGGAGGTGCAAGTGTACCACGTTTCGACCGTTCCTGAGAAGGGGAAGGACTAGCATCTCGGGACTCATTTATAGAGGGTGGAGGAGAGATTGAAAAGGTTGGTGAGGCCGGAGGCCGACCTTGAATAGATGGGGAGCTATGAATGGACCCTGGCAAAGGGACTTGCAGATTTTGTGGAAAGGTGGGTGTTGCAGCAACGACTCCAATATGCGGTATTGTTGCGACACTGAAAGCAGCAGGGTCGGTTGCTTTGGCGCTCGCAGCATCGTTGAGCGATACAGCTCTCGTCCTGATAGTAGGCGGCCCAAGCCTCGAAGAGTCGTTTCCATTTGATCCTGGCATAAGCTCCGAATCAGGGATATCTGTGTAGTGTTCTTGTGACACTCCTGTGCCATCAACCTGGGTCACAAAGCCTGATGTAGGATCATCCGAATATCTGCGTAGATGAATTGGCCTTGCATTTGACCCTCGAGCCTTCTGCAATGACGAAAGAACCGATCTGAACTCCAAGGCACCCACCAGACTTGGGCGGATAGGAGTAATCGTATTCCTACGACTTCCTGCTGGCCTGGTGACTCGCATGCTGCTTGCCATTTCCGCGGCGAGGTGCATTCCCTCATCTCCATCTTCATCGCTCTCGTCGTTCAAGTGAGCTGGACTCGCAGCTCTTTCCAGAGCAGCGAAATCTTCAGTGTCTCTGTATCTGGCCGTCCCTGCTGGTGCGTCTTCATCGTCATCATTTTCTTCGCTAACCTCTATCTCCTCATTTGCCATAGCGAAATACTGCCCACGGGCAGCAGCTTCCCTTTCCCGGTGTCTCCTTTTCCGTCCGAGGTACCAGTGCCAAACTACCACCACTACCACATAGAAGACGTAGAATCCTACCATGACGCAGCATTCCCATAAATGCAATGCTCCGTCGGCCAAGAACACCATACTAAAGCTCGCAGCAACAATGAAAAATCCAACATCTCTCACAAATGTTTTCTTTCCAACCTTGAATTCCCGTACTAATGCCATGGACCCCGCCACAACCGCGGTAATGAATCCAGCTGCACCGATCAATTCTCCCACAGCCAAACTCCCACTATGCGAGCTCATTGCGGCAAAGGTAGAGAACACATCTGGGCTTCCGTTGCCAAAGGCTAGAAATGTTACTCCCGCCATGCTCTCGCTCATGCCTAGTATCGACGCAATGGTGCTCAGGTTGATGCAGAAGAAGTCCGAGGCAGCGATGCCAATCGTCGTAAACAGTAGGGCAAGCCATAGCGAGAGGATTACGAAGGCAAGTGGTTGTGCCTTTTGGAGTCCGCAGTAGTATAGTGACAGGTAGGAGAAGAGGCCTGCTTCTTCGTCGGGGCAGTTTGCTTTTATGAATGCGCATTTATCCTCCGCATGATGAACCAGGCGACACTGTGAGGGTCGAAGAATATCAGTCTGGAGCTCTAATAGCGAAGGGATCCTAAGAAAACAAAGATCTGACCTACCTCTTCGTCTCTCTTCACAAGTCGGTTGACATCCAGCTGCTCCAGAGCTCTTCTTTGCGCCAGCCCATACTGAGCGCCATGTCGGTATCTGGCAGACTGTTCTGCAACGAGACTGATGACAGCCAACAGGGACAAGCAGAGCACAGTAATGTAGAATGCACGGAATCTAAACCTCCTGGGCGATCGCGCTGTGCGCTTCGGCACTGCCTTGGGAGATTGTTGTCGCATGTTCCCCAAGCATTATAACCTGGGATGCATCGGAGTGCGGGTTGGGTGGTGCGATGCGATTGTTGCCGAGAGAATTGGAGGAGGACAAGGAGATAGAAATCGAGGTGGCGGCGAAGGTCGAGGAAGATGTGGTAGTAGTAGTAGAAGTAGTGGAAGTGGAGTTGGAAGTGGGAATGGGAATGCGAATGGGAATGGGCCGAGGGGGTTGATGGGCATGAGAATCAAGCATTGGGTCGTCTCGTCCAAGGCACGGCAAGAGAGGTGAAGCAGACCAGATAGAGGCGAGGCGAGGCGATGACGCTGCTGGCTGGCTGGGCCTTTAGTTCCGCCGCTGCCCTGAATCCAATTGGACTCCGATCTGCGTTGTCGCAATGCGGAAGCTGGGAAGCTGTGCTATAATACTGTACTGTAGAGTACTGTACTATAGTATGTACAGTACAGTAGAGGGCCCCCCGCTAAGATAAGCAGGCAGGCAGCGACAAGGAGATAAGGATGGATGAAGGCCAACCAAGACCAAAGAATAACCAATGGAGACTTGAAGCTGTCCAAGCCCAGGGGGGAATATTTCGAGAAGTGTAAACACAAGTACAGTACATAGGTATGTAACATTGTGAAGTCTCAACAGATTATCAAGAGACGGCTTAACTATTATTCCTTTCTTTTTCACTTTTGTTTATTGATTTATGATCGCATTATGGTACATAAGGGCGTTGATGTATCATGGGCCAAGTTAGTGTGGGGGACGGTACAGTACGACAGCCGCGACTCTCCGCCATGTTGTGCGTGCTGCGGTGCGGGTTGCTGGGCGTGCCTGTAAACAAGGCGCGTTACCTCCACCAAAGTAAACATCGCGATTTCAAGATCCTCCATTTCTTTCGGAACAACGACAACACCACACCACACCACACCACAACACGACGGATGCACTATGCCTCGAGTTGCGCAAAATCCCCGCGGAGCCAGCAATGGCAGAGTGGCCTCTGGCTCCATTGCTGCATCTCCATTTAAATCGCCCGTCAAGTACGAATCCCCATCCGTCTCGCTGTATCCGCCCCCTTGTTCTAACATGATTCAGAATTCCCCTCAACGACGATGCGCAAGAGAAGGCAAAACGTCTGCAATCGCGACATGCGCTCCATGATATACAGATGAATCAGATCAAGGCTGCGGCGTCTCCAATGCGCAAGTTGGCCAACTTCGAACGAGCTGGCAGCTCCTCACCTTCGTCCAACCCAAAAACACCACGGCGGACACTGGGAAAGGAGAATGATCTGGACGGAGGAGTAATGATGGTCGGTGGGACAGCTGTCACGCCCATGAAGCGGGTACCGCTTCTGGCCAACTTCGAGGAGTGGATGAAAATGGCTACGGACAACAAAATCAATGCAGCCAATTCGTGGAACTTCGCCCTGATCGACTACTTCCACGATATGTCACTACTGAAGGAAGGAGATGGCGTCAACTTTCAGAAAGCCAGCTGTACCCTGGACGGTTGTGTGAAAATCTATACCAGCAGAGTCGACAGTGTGGCAACGGAGACTGGAAAACTTCTCAGCGGCTTAGCAGACAGCGGAAACAGCAAGAAGAAGAAGAGCGAAAGCGAGGAGGGCGAAGAGAGCGAGGAAGAGGTGGAGGATGAAGATGGAGTTGTCAGGAAGAAGCCAAAGAAGCGGGTGAGTGGACAACATTTCTCTATGCTGGTTTGATTTCGACGCACTTGCGAATACGTTGCACTTCTTCTTCTACTGCTGGGGCAAATGACACTTGGATTGCAAGCGCAATTCTATGTCGAACGTCTCACCACATTCCTGGATCTGCGCGGCTTTTCCATCCACTTTGGCAGACAGCTTCACGGACATTCGAGCATCACCACTTCTTTGAACAGGACATGGAGCTGAATAAGAGCTGTCCTGTCACATACGACCATAGACTGAGAGAAGTTGGGCATCCCGTCCGCTCTGCCATACACAAGCCTCAGATCGGCAGATTAGTAGTTGGGTGGGTGACCACCAGCGAATACCTGCTGTTGTATGTTTTTTTTTTCTTGGTTCATTTGGGGAACATTTGAGGAAGTCTCCTTTGTGGTGATACTGCTACTGCATGGAAGGAGTTCGTGGTTACGATGGATGAACGAGGCCGGGCCGATTTCGTGACCGGTGAAGCGACTGTTTTTGGGTGCCCAAAGCGCTCGCTTCATCGGAGACGAATTTGAACAGCCTCGGAAAGTGCATCGTTTGATATCTGTGCTGTGGCCATTGTATTTTTGCGAGTCCCCCTACCCCCTTCCTTCTTTTGCCAGTGGAAAGGATGGATTTTAGCATCTTCCACATTGTTTGCTGGAAGTCGAAGCCGGAGGCCGGGGGCCAGGCGGCAACGGTGGATTCTTATCAAACACACCTGATTCGAACGGTAAACCGCATCAGCCAGTTGGGCATGCCCAAGCTTTTGTTCCTGTTACTAAGCGAAACGGTCATCGAACGAAGTCTCTTCAGCGCCTGCTTTCTTGATGCTTTTATGTGCTCACATAGGCCATCCCCTCTCATCCAAGTAGGACTGTCCGGAATGGTGTAGTGGCTAGCATTTCTGCCTCTCAAGATCTGCTGATACAGCAGGAAATCTGATCGCAGGAGACCGGGGTTCAATTCCCCGTTCCGGAATATCTTTTTGAATTTTTGGCTTCACAGTAGACAGTCAAGCGATCAGTTGGGACAGTCCGTCATATCAACGCTATTCATGAGTTTCGTACATGTTACTAGATACTGAATGTGCTGAAAGTCAGCCTTTCTTTTGTCTTTTGATTTTTGCCGGTTCAAAGCTCTAGGTATGACAGAGTGGACGGGATGCCCATTTCTCTTTGGTCTAGGACTCCGCAGTAGCGTAGAAGTCTCTCTTCCTTTTGCCGATCGAGAGCGTGGTTGGTGCATGGGGAGTCGGCTGGATGCCCGATTTTCCACTGTCCCACACAAATTTTTTCAGTGACCTGTTGCTGCGCCACCCTACACCGTCGGAATTTCGGAACTTGGACAACCTTTCGGTCTTCGTGCCAACATATACCCACATAAGGGTTGTTGGGCATATCAAGCAGCTTCAAAGCTACATCTTTGATGGTCTAACGGTCATGATTTCCGCTTGTCACTCAAGACAAGTCGCGGGAGATCGGGGTTCGACTCCCCGTCAGAGAGCTTCTCTAGAGTTCATGTCCCCGAGTACGCTCGGATACACTTCTATCTTTTTTTGTTCAAATTTTTTTTTCAACATCACCCAGATCGATTACTAGGGGATGTTTTTGCTTAAAAGCTTGCAGCTTTTAGCCCCTTCTTTTTTCGTTTTCCCAGCTTCTGCTTCCTACGCCTTTTGGGGGCGGATATGCCTCGTCTAAAGCGCAGCCGAAATATTTACTGACTCAACCAGGCCCAGCGCTCTTCAGAAGCAACTCTAGCAAGTTCATTCGCTGCTCTGCAATTGAAAAAGTTCGAACTTGAATTCTCTGTCGATCCACTATTCAAGAAAGCCTCGGCGGATTTCGACGAAGGAGGTGCCAAAGGTCTACTCCTCAATCATTTAGCAATCGACTCGCAAGGTCGTATTGTGTTCGATAGCAGTGACGATGCTGGCGACGCTTCTGGTGAGGGCCAAGGGAGACAAAGAAAGGGCGCCGTTCTCGAGGAGGAGGAGGAAACCGAACCCGATTCGATGATCGACACCACTACAAAAGATCCTGAAGAGGATGAAGAGGATCTCGAAATCGATATCGGAGCTCTCGGTGCCAAATTCTTTCCAACTTTGGATATCTTGGATGGACAAGATATCTGCCCATCGCTGAAGAACTTCGACTTGGGAGATCCCTCTGGCACCATGGACATTCCATTCCTGAAAGCTCCAGAAGACTGGAGAGAGAAAGACAAACCTGTCGAAACTGCTGTTGGCGACAAATCAGGAATCTTCCTCGATGATGATAACCCAATCGGCTTTGATGATGACGAAGATGGATTGCTTGGGAGCTTTGACATCCCTGCTGATGCTGGATTTGGTGAGGGTGGTGAGGCTTGGGCTCGAGACGCTGCGATCGAAACCCGAATGCGTGTGCATGATGGAGGCTTCGACAATGATGGTATGGGCGGTGCGGATGGCGAAGATGGAGAAAGCGCAGGAGCCGGTGCTTTCGATCCAGAAACTGGCGAGTACATTGTATCTTTGGATCACGGCTCAAAGATACAGCAGGGCGGCCATGACGATATCTTGAGTTACTTCGATGAGGCACTTCAGAAGAACTGGGCTGGACCAGAGCATTGGAGAATTCGGAAGATCAAGGACATCAACAAGCCAGCTTCAGCCACCAAAGTACGGAAGGAGAAGGAACTTTTCGAAATCGATTTCCTCTCTCCTCTCTCTGCAAGCCTAGCAGAGACCATATACACCCCAGCCTCTTCCAATAACGTCATCTCTCTACCCAAGAAAGACTGGAAATCCAAGACTAGGAATCTTCTCCCAGATGACAAGCACTTCAACTCCAAGCAACTACTCCGACTCTTCTTGAAGCCCAAGGCCCGCATGGGTAATCGCAGATCTGGTCTCGGGATGAAGACTACCGGCTTCGGTCAGCGGAAGGAAGAAGAGGCTCCTGAGGGTGAAATGGATGAAGCCTTCTGGGCACAGAATGAAGGGCCTGCTGGAGCTGATGATGCGCTTCAGGGTGATTACGATGCGAACTTCTTCCAAGATGATGGTTTACCCATGCCTGGAGGAATTGATGATGATGATGACATTGAATTCGCTGATGCTCGAGACCACTTCTCACCAGGTGCCGAGGAGCGTGGAGAGGGTGGTATGGCAGGTATCAACAACGTGCTGAATGGTGGCATGACTCAACTTCCCGAGGGAGAAGAAGGCGCTTTCGGAACCCAACTCGTCACCCAAAGTAGAAGAATGAGACCGGAGTATGTACAGTATGCTCGTGTCGCGAAGAAAGTCGACGTGAGAAGATTGAAGGAAGAGCTGTGGAAAGGTATGGGTATTGAGGCACTTGACCTTGTAAGTTGCATCCCTGATACTGCTGCTGGATGTCTTCTAACGCTTTGCAGAACCTGCCAACCCAGGCACCTGGACGATTACCTACACCTCAACCTGAGCCAAAGAAGGGAGAAGACGGCAGTTTGAAATTCACATCAGTGATGCAGAATTTGCAAAGCGTCTACCCAAAGCAAGCTATGAATGATATCTCGACCAGTTATTGTTTCATTTGCTTGCTGCATCTGGCTAACGAGAAGGGTTTGGTGATTGAGAAGCAAGAGGGTCTCATGGAGTTAGATATTAGGAAAGATCCCACTGCAGAGATCACTGTTGGTGGATGAATTTATGAGAATCTGGGAGTATCATGTATCTTATGGGCTTTGTCTTTGTGGCGTTGGAGGGTGAGGCTGCATGTCATGAATGAAGAATAATGCATTGACGTATTTGCTTGTCGTGACAAAGTGATGTACGTACGAACTTTTGCCAAGTCATACGTGATGTAACTATGCATAGAGTATCTTCGCATGAATAGGAAATGTGGTCCTAATGTGTTGCTTTGCAATCCTTCATCTCTCGCAGATTCCTGAACCTGATCGCCTGGTGACTTTCGAGCTCTTGAGCGGAGCTTTTGACAAGGCTGAATTCCTTGGCGCGGTTTGCTCATCCCTACTTTAACTGCCGCGAAAGAGCAAGTTGAGCAACACATCCACCATATCCTCCAGCCACAAGATCGCCCTTTAAATAACGCGCTCATCATGGCAATCAAAGACATCGTCACCGATCCAGGTCTCAAAGCTGCCCTGGAAACATCTGCGCAAGCTCGGGAGCAAGCTGTCGCACTCCTCGACTTCGTCTCCAACCAGCCCGCGACATCCACGCCCTCCGATGAATTCCAGATCCAGGTCTCCAAGCAGCAGAAGCTCCTCCTTACCTACCTCGCGCAACTACGAGGCCTCCACCGCGATGCGCATATGGCTGCTCGAGAGACCAAGGCCGTGACGGCGGAAGCGCGCCAAGAGGTCGATAAGCTACATCTCCAACTCCAGAACCTATACTATGAGCAACGACATCTTCAAGGAGAGATCGCTGCCTGTGAATCCTTTGAGTATGCTACCTAGTTCGGCCCAATGATTCTGCAAAAGCTAATTATCTACGTAGTCACAAATACACTCAACTCCCTCTCATTCCAGTCGAACAATTCCTCGCCGAACACCCAGAACACGCTGACGCCGACGAGAATGCGCTCATGACCGCACGTATCGACCACGAACATGCCGAGCGCGAAGCCTTGGAAAGTCAGAGACAGGGTCTGCTAAAGAAGAAATTAGGCCTTGTTGCGGAGAATAAGAAGCGCAAGGATGATTTGGCTGCTCTGGACAAAGACTTGGAGACGTTCATTGATGTATGTATGGCCTTTCATCATCTCGAGACAATGCTAATGTTCTTCTATAGGCGGCGAAACCAATCATCACCACTTTTGAGAAGGTCAACTGAGCAGCGGCCGAGGTATCTTAGCAAAGGATGGATATTTCAAGGCTAGAACGCTCCGCGAGAGCAGCGGAAACTGGTGTGAATTGGGGGCTGTGTCCTATCATGGCTTCCTGCCATATCTGACAGATGCTTCAACTGTGTTTTTGTGTTACACGGTTCCCCCGCACATCAATGAGGCTGGGCATGCAACACGCTTGTTGCTGGTGGAGGAATGAGAGCCGTAGGCCTCGGATTGACCGCCGGGCACTCCCCAGCCAGCTGGATGCATTCTCTGCAAGGCAAGATCGTCTGCAAGCTTGGTTTGATTTCTAGCGCATCGAATCTCGGTGGAGAAGGTTCTCATACCGCCATAGTTCCACCAATTTGCTTTCCCGGGCATGCAACATATCGGCACTTAGAGTCGGTACGCACCCTCCTGAAGCAATACACCCTATCTACAAATATCTACTCTCGGGTGACTTATTTTGTGACTTGATCCTGTGTCTTTATTCGCTTTGCTTTTGTACTTGAAATATCCTTCACAAGTCTAATGTTAATTCTTAAATTCCGAGCTTATCCCAGCCTTGTCCTGTAAGATCTATTTTCAACCATGCATGCTTTCGGATGTGTGGCAATTAGCTAGTGAAGAAAAGGCGGGCTGTGTGGAGATGAGCGAATCCAAGCCGCAGCTTTTGACAGCTGTGCATGAGGAAGGCTGAACCTGGTCTATAATCGGGCTTGAAGCTCCTGGATCGAATGGCCTCGCTTAGCCCCAGAAGCAAACAAAGGCTCGCAACTCGGTCATCAGCATCCAGAACAAAGCATCCTTTGAAAGCCACAAGATGCCAGCTTATCGAACGTGACACCTGTGCCAGCAACCCAGCAGCCCAGCAGCCCCAGCTCCGTGGTTTGAAACTGCACTTCATCGGAATCTTTCTTCAGCACCTGAACAGGCCGCTGCTTGACAAAAACGCTTCTTAATTGACAATCCTGCTGAATCGCTTGCTCATTGAAATCTGCTTTACAGGTTATTGTCAGGCAATATGTTGTCATTTGCCAATCTGGGTCTTCTGCTATTTGCAGCCCATTTGGGCTACGCGCAGACATTTTCATCCTCTCCTTCCACAACCTCGAGTGCTCCAGCTTCAACACATTCTGTCAATGTCGGCGCCGTAAGATTTCTACATCTCATAATATGGAAGCATGCTAACAATTATTAGGCTGGCCTTGTCTTTACTCCCAATTCCTTGACGGCAAAGATTGGAGATATAGTTGGTGAGAGAAACCTCGACATGCCCGAAGATGCCGGCTAATGAACCAGAATTCCGCTTCTATCCTAAGAACCATTCGGTAGCCAGGGCGGAATACAAGAACCCATGTATCCCATACGAAGTCGTCGACGTAGGCAGGCAAGGCTTCTGGAGCGGATTCAAACCCGTCAATGTAGTGTTATCAGATGTAAGTCTACTCACCGCCAAAGCCTTGTCCAATGCATACTGACATCAAAAAGCCCCCAAAGTTCAGCGTCCTAATCAATGACACCGAACCAATATTCTTCTACTGCTCTGCCCCTGGTGCTTGCGAGGAGGACATAATGGTCGGCGTAATCAACCCAAACTCGACCCAAACCCTCGAAGTCCAGCAAGCCTTCGCACACAACTCAACAATAGCATTCAGTCCAGGCGAGAACTTCCCCGAAGAAGTAGCATCCACCAAATCAGCCGCTCCCTCCTCGACATCAACGAACTCTTCTCCAACTACGGCAACTGTAACAGCCACGCCTACCACAGCAGCTGCTGCCGCGTCCTCGGGCTCACACCCACCTCTCTCAACAGGTGCAATTGCAGGCATAGCAATCGGCGGGGCAGCAGTCCTCCTCCTAGGTGCTGCAATAGTATATCTCTGCGGGCGCCAACGCACAATGGGCGAGCTCCTTCGGCAAACCCAGAACCCACCACCTCCCTCCTATGTCCCCAATCAAAACCACATGTCCATGGCCTCATCAGCCGCCTACGGCAAATCTCCACACCTCGAAGGCGAGCAGCAGCGATTCTCTTCCCCTGCAGGAGGCTACTACAGAGGCGACGATGAGAGTTACCGCTCTAGAAGCCCCGTGGCGGAGGAGAGCATGGAGTATTCGAATCTTGCTGGGAATGCGAGTCCGAATCGGACAGGCAGCCCTTTGATTCGGAGGCCGGTGCCGCTGAGTCCGGGAAGGCAGGGAGGGTTGACACCCGTTACGTTGACGGATAGGCCGATATCTGAGACGGCGGGGGCGGGAGAAGGGTAAGTTTCCCTTTCTTTGAGAGAGGTTTGGGATATTCGCTAATGTTTGGTATAGTGTTCGGAGAACGCAATCGCAGTTCGGTCCCCATGAATTGGGGGTCGAAAATGATAGGAGTTACATACCGTATTCGAGTCCGAGGTTGGAATAGTATTACTTTTCAGGTATGAGGCTTTGTGATTATGTACAGTGGCTTTGTTTTATGGCGTTCATGGGAGATCTTTTAAATGACCTGGCAGGTTTTTATATACTGGCTGCTTAGATGCCAGTTCAAAATTAGTTATACCATTGACATGTATAACGGCAATTGAGATGATTGAAGGTTCGAAAGTTTTTGAGAGTGTTTTTGGACATTGATTGCCCCTTGCTGGTGTCGTGAGTTGTGTACATATATCTCCCGCAGCATTTCACTTTGGTATTGCTGATTCGTTTCCTGAAATGCCAATCGTGACAGGATTTTACGACAGAAGAAGGAACTCGAAGTCGTGAACCACGATACTGTATAAGTATCGAGTTCACTCCATACAAGGAAAGTGCTTTAGACCTCCTTCTGCATTCATCTCAGTAGCTACAAAATTGAATACCGTCTTCGTTGACGTCACCTATGAAAGGTGAATCAGAACACAATCCAATCTTGCGACATAGGCGCGCCGACCTCGCTTAGCTGGTATAAACACCCCCGCGTCGACCTCCCTTCTACACATCCTCCTCCTACTACAACTCCAATACCATCGGCTAACCACAACGAGCGGTGGCAGACTTCGAGGTCGATCAACCACTAAGAAGTACCATACCATACCATACAGCAGCTATGTCTGCTTACGGCGAGGACTACTCCGATGAGGAGCGAAACTTCATCGAGCATGGAGGTGCGAGTCAAGGCGAGAGCGATATCGAGGGTGAGAGTGTTGTTGAAGGTGAAGGCGGAGGTGTGGGAAGCATTTTGGGACATGGTGCATCGGGAATTGGAGGACCTGGCGGAGTTGAGGTTGAGGGTGAGGGTGTTAATAGAGAGCCAAGTGCTGCAGCTCGCGGGAATGATGGTTCTGGAGCTGTTGAGAGACCCGATAGTGATTCTCTTGTCGTGTCTCAAGGCGAGTCTGCAAGAGTGAACATTGCTGTAGCTAGGACGACGCAGAGCTGGAGCGCTGGTTCTCAACGCGAAATGGTTGATGGAGCAAACAATTTTGGGTTGGCATCTCATCAAACGTGGGACAACCGTAGGAACCACGTCGTTGGTTGGGGCAATGCTGTCGATTGGTGCAGTGCTGGGAACCATTCTGGCTCAAAGGTTGAAGCAGACGAGGCGAACTTGTGAGTGATTCCCATACATGACTCTTCCAAAGATAAGAACTCACATCACGAGGTAGATCAAAGCCTACGTGGAAGAAGGCTGAGCTTTTGCCCACTAAAGCTCGGCCTATGCGTAGTCTCACAGCTCAAGAGTTCTGCGAGTAAGTGTAGAGCAAAGAGTGCTGCATCACTAGTAACTGACACATAGTAGGAGATTGAAGCTTTTCGAAAGTCAACGTGTTGCTGTTCTTGTCAGCCCCAAGGAAGTGCTTTTCTCCATCCCGAAGGATCTTCTCTGCGCCAATTCCACCTTCTTCGACCGAGCCTTCAACGGCAAATTCAAGGAAAGCGTCGAGCTAACCATGCATCTACCTGAAGATACTGTTCTCGCTTTCCAGATGCTGCTACAGTGGGTCTACACCGGTAACATCATCATCGACACCAATGGAGGTGCTACCGAGAAGATCGGAATCTACCTGGATTTCTTCAAGTTGGCGGACAAGATCGATCTCCTTGGCCCTCTCGATTTGATTACTGGCAATTTCAAACAACATTTGTGCCATACCAGATTATTGCTTGAACGTCAATCGAACTGCGGTCAAGAGTGCGCTACGAACGGAAACCAGGCTGACGCTATTTGCAGCTGTAGGCGAGATAGTTCTTGGATTGCTACTGGTCGTCACGCAATTACTTGCGATATTGTGCAAGCCAATTGCGTCTCGAAGGAGGCTCACATCGACCTCCTCCGCGATGGCGTAATTACATCAGAGCACATCCAGTCCGCTTTTGAGCTCCTTCCGGACCATGTGGCTCGCCAAACCCTTGTTCGAGCCTGTGTTGCTCCCTACATTATGAGCTGTACAATGAGCTACAAATTCAAGTTCAGTAAAGAGCTTGAGACTGTTGAGGACTACTGTCAATCTCTCCTCAAGGAAGTGGCTTTGACTAGAACTCTAAACAATGTATTTACGGATCCTCTAACAAAGTCTGCTCTCAAGAGCTGGGTACGAAAAGGCGACGATCGTTGGGTTGAGGTTCCCATGTCACTCTGAGGGTGAGGATAAAGCTACTCATATCAAATTGAGATCTCTCGATCAATCAATCATTTGTTGCATTGGAACGAAAACGGTGCTCCAGTCCGGCCAAATTTTGCGGTCGGTTTGTAAGATACTGGGGAATATTGGGCATTGTTGGCTCTGGACTCACTGTTCCCGTCGCAGCTAGAACATCACAAACAATGAGATATTTGTTCACGTACACGTTGTTCTACAGCAGAAGTGACGAACGGATCCATGTGAACTTCAGGAGGCTTGTGATCAGCATAGTCCCGGGCCGTCAGTAATATCATTTTGTTTCTGTCCGAATTACTTCCAGAGAGTTCACATGCTTCGTAACATGCTCTTGAGAAATATGACAACAGCATGTACTCCAGTGCAAGGAGATACATTTTTTCAATGTTCTTTCCTAGCTTTCCAAGTCATCAAAACTAATGATTATTTGGGTGGACATGATAAGTGGTGGATCCAAGCAGCTGGCTCGTATTTCTCTTGTCTGCACGCCTTTGATTGTCTATTTTGAACAACCTCGTAACTACCTTATAAGCGGCCAACGAGCGGAAGCTACTAACTAAACCTAACGAGCTGTATTCGTGGATTTTCAAAACTTGGCAGTTGGGAAGTCGAAATGAAGGGTGATGTTCTGAGCTCCCATCACCTCTCATTTCCGAATGCTACGCAGCTGACATCCATAGCCAAATACTGATCTGAGAAAGGCGATCGTTTCATAAAAGATCAAGGTTTAAGTACTCGAGTGAACCTCAAATTCCCAAATGATATTACACTACCGGCGATGTACAGTTCACGGCGAGGGAAAGAAATATTTCGGGAATTTAAGGCAGGATCTCGCTTA
Organism: Rhexocercosporidium sp. MPI-PUGE-AT-0058; assembly: GCA_020746875.1. Classification (NCBI taxonomy): domain Eukaryota; kingdom Fungi; phylum Ascomycota; class Leotiomycetes; order Helotiales; genus Rhexocercosporidium; species Rhexocercosporidium sp. MPI-PUGE-AT-0058. The sequence continues at coordinate 1,814,556 of JAGTJL010000002.1, forward strand.
TCGTGTTTACCTTGAGCAGGTAGACCTTTTCCTCACAGCAAAGTCGAAAAATTCAGAATGCAAGTGTTGCACTTTTTGTAATGAAGTTTCAGAGGAGAAGGTTATGTCCTATCCAGAGAGTATTTTACTGTCACTTTCTTAGCGAATGTGAGTAGGCCTTGTCACGTTTCCTACCCTGCTTAAGAGGCACAGCAATCGAATGAAGACACCAAGCTAGAATGGCTTTTGAAAACACCACTTGTACCCTTGGTCCGCTAGTGAATTGTGTGAATGGCTATCATGTAGCTCTTTAATCGAGGACCTCAAGGGGACCTCAAGGGTTCTGAAGTCACCAGTATCATCGGCTGAGAGGACAGAGAACGAAATGGGGCTTGGTGGTTCATGTTTCGTTCGATGGAGACGTTCAGGGTGACATCAGGTTGGAGATTGAGATAGCAAGTTAATCTTAAAAAAAAATTGCACCTTGATCCAGTAAGTCCAATAGTCCACGTCGTCTCTCATTGTCAAGACACACAGCGGCCAAAGACTTACATCGGCTGGGTGGATGGAATATACCGAAAAAAGTCAGTATCGATGGCCCCGAAGCGACACAGGTCTCATAGCCTGTTGATGTCTACATCACACGCCGTATATTCGCAGGAGAGGTCGACCTTCTCGGGGCCCGTCAACCTCGTCATCGCCAGTGTTCAGGATCTCTTCCCTGCAACAAAGATTTCATGGAAGCGGATCCATCCTGCCGCAATGCCTCCTCGCAGACACTTACTGCCAGGGTTTGTATGAGATCTACGAACATCGTTCAGCTAAGCCCTTGGGAGGCAGATCTCAAAAATATTGAGAAAAGTTCGGTAATGAGAAGAGCTGGATGCCTTGGAAGGATTCGCCTCGGATCTATTGCTGGTGAACAAGTCAACAGGTGCTGGAGATCTGCGTCTTAAAATAGACGGAACTTCTTACGTATTGTCTAGGTTGACATGTTTGGAACCGAATTTATCTAGACCTTGATCAAACATTTGCGGGGTAGTGGTTTCGTGAAGGATTCGGTCGCGACTGTCAGTTCAACAGCTACAGACCAAGTTTGACGGTGGGGTACTTCACAGTATCCAAAATGGGCGTGCTGGTCGAGCTTCATGATAGTTGGAGCTAGAATCTAAAATTGACGATCGAGAATCTGACGACATGCTGAAAGAGTACGAACGCCCAGATTCTAGGAATTCAAGTGAATGCTGGCCAACAAGATCCTCTAGGTATGGGAAGCAGGTGAGGCATATTTTCTTTGATCGGTTCAACTTGTTGAACACTTCACAAGTCTCGAAGCAGGCGAAGCGCCAAAGCTGGTCACACCTTCCTCCCTTACCTGGTGGAGTGCCACATTGGTCCACCCTCCCTCTCGGACCTTCAAGACTTGTACGAAATTCACAACGAAAAGTGCACCTACGGTTCAATGGGTGCATCACCTGGCAATGGCAAAGCTCATTACATCTATATTGCGGCGCCTACAGCTGCGAGAGGGATGACCACGTCACGTTTCCCCAAATAATGTGCGAATAGTCTCGCAGAACGCCTACCCGCCAGCTAGACGGGAGTCCACGAGACACTTCTTCAACGGTATTGGTCATCCGTGTTACTCCAGTGGGATCCTTTTCCGAGGGATGTCTTGGATTACTTGCAGATGGGAGGATAGGCAGTTTGCTCTAGATTGCCCGGCATTCGTAATCTGTTTCTTCTAAACGCGCATGCACGACTTTCCGTCCCTCCGACTTTCGAGAATCAGATGACGCGCATCCATGGCTGGGAGTGTGGAGTAGAAAGAGAATGTATCTTGTAGTAGGGCTTAGGTAAAACATTGTGTAATGGCATGGGATAGGAAATGAAATTCTCGCGTCTGATGGACAGTTTCCAACTCCTCGAACTACTAACAGAAATCACATCTAAGCCAGCAAGCGGGAAGAGAAGGCTCGTTCTGTGCCTCCCAGCCACCCATCATTGCACTTTAATATTTCAAATGAGATTGGGTGCTGGGGAGCAATCGGGTCGCATAGAAGCGGCCTCATTCCAAGGTAACGCAGAAGCAGAGCTTATATCTTCAACCCAGTCGCTCTGCATGGGACAGGCACAGGCGCTCGCTGTGCCACCGTGGCGTTGATATATACAATGTGACGGCGGGACAAAAGCAATATTGCTATGAAATCACCGGCTGCTTTACTCGAGCACGAGAAAACAAGCTTGTTCAAAAGTTCCCTGCACCATTAGATCTTGCGAAAAGAACAAACAGCGACCCTTGACAGATTGGAACAGCTCCCAGTCTCGAATCCTTCATGGGAAAACTAAATTGGAATGAGGGGAAGAACAAGATGCCACAACAGGATGTCAGGAAGGGTGTTGGCTCAACGGCTCCGATTCGATGGTACCAACTTTGAAGCGACAAAGCTGGAAACAGACATACCCGCGCGCTGCTGACACTTGTCTAGTCCACGGTCTGGATGGCACTCACCATTGGAATGCGGAGGGATCGCAGCCACTCAGATGACATTCTTGAGCCTCCCTCCATCGTCGCTAGATCATGTTATCTTCGTGGCTGGCGGCTGGCATCCTTGCAGATTTGTCCAAAGCGCGCGGGAGTCTTGACTGTTGACCCAAGTCGAAGCCCGCCTTCACACACTGGCAGCGAACTGTAGTTGATCATAACTAATGATTCGATCACTGGAGATTCTCCAGAATTCGTTCAAGTTGCTGCCGCGCGGGCAAATGTATCAGACGTAAGGACAGGCGGTATGAAGAGAAGAGGCAACAGCTACATAATGAAGTAAAAATCCCATGGCAACGTCGCTCGGATACGATCTTCCAACTCCAACACTTTCTAAGTGCTTATCTGCTTTATCCAACAACGCCCCTTTGGATTCCGATTCGTTTCCAGCTCCTTCATTCGCCCTCCGGTTTCCAGCAACCGTCCTGCCGGAGCACTTACGAACGCAGATCCTAGCCTCATATCATCCTTTGACCAACAATCAATCCCACTACTTCGAAAGTAGATACACCAGAACAATACGGTTCAGTCGGGTACTTCCAGCCGTTGTAACGCAGTCCAATCGTTGCAAGAAAAGCAGCGAAAAACAACAGCCCCCCTCGTGCTCTTTGTTACTTTCGCGCTGCTAGCACTTGGTGGCTGCTAAGTATAACCGGCTCACGACTTCCCACGACGCCCACGAAGACATCTCCCCCGTCCAGCGCCAATCAGCTTGCAGGATCTCGCAGACGCTGTTTCCATCCTGCACCCCCGAGGCGCGAATCACGTCCAATCCCAGCAGCCGGCCGACCTGACCTCTTTCCCTCTCTTCTCTCCTCGCGCTGCCATTGCGAATCACATCCAGCCCTCGACGGCCTCGTTTCTGGCCTCCTACTCGCCGCCCCGTCCCCGTCGTCGCTAGCACGAGCAAGTCTACTCGGTCAGCTCTCTGTACGAATCACATTGCCTGGTGTCAGCTGCGGTTCCGACAGGCCACCCCGGACTGTTCTCTTCTCATCCCATCCTCCTCACTCGTCGAAGACAAGACGAAGATCAAGTGCACCAGTCAGTCCAGCTCGGAAGCCCCAAGCGTCTCTATCTGTCTCGCTCGCTGTCCTTCACGCTCACGCATCCGCTCACACACCCGAGCCCACTAGAGGTTCCCAAGTTTTCCAAGTCCCGCCCGCTCCCTGGTCGTCCGTCGCCACGAATCAAAACAGCCCCCAGCCAATTAGGATTAGCGCCTCGCTTGCCCCATAATCCACCGCTGCTTTTGACGGCCCTGCCAGGTCCTCAGATCCTTGCGCCAATATCCCTCCCTCGTCTCTCCTCACGCACGACTTGACCTCCTCGCCGCTCCACAAGCGCAAGCAAGCACAACAAATTCTTGATGCACACTGCAGGACAGTGCAGCAACAGCCAACACCACTCCTCCTCGATCCCTCCCTACTCCAATCCCCAATCGCCCTCGCAAGCGCCTTCATCTGCCAACCCACTTTAGCACTGGCTGCTATATTGGTCTGCCCTGCCCTGCCATCCCATTCCTCTGCCTCGGACGCGCTCTTGTTTGCTTGCTGCCCTGCCACGACCACGGCCACCACCACTCACTCTCTGCCACAGCTGTACTATACCGGAAGAAAAAAACAAAGCTGCCCTTAAGCAGCCACATACATTACATTATAATACTTCTCACCACCCGGACGACCTTGCCTTTCTTCTTCTTCTCCTCCCTTCACGGACTACCCGTCATCACATCGCAGCTTGCCGGCCCACCTGTGCTTCGAGTCACTCTTTGATCTCACAACACTCGTTACTCTGAACGAAGAGACAAGATGCCTCCCTCTACCAAGCCAAAGCTCCCGCAGCTCAAGACTCCCATGACGTCGACCTTTCCCTCCGAATTGTCGGCATTGTCTGCGCGAAGCCCTCTCCCTGGATACGCCGACTTCATAAAGCAGGAGGAGTACATCAAGACCCCAATCACCCCTCCGATTGCGTATACGGACTTCCTCAAGACTATGGCAAGCCCTATTGCTGGAGACAAGTCATCCTCGGGACGAACAACGCCCACTTCAGCTCCCTCCACCGGCTCGAGCGAACACAGTGATTGCTCTTGCAATTGCGAAACCCACAAGTCACCCACCTCCGCCCTACCATCCGCTCAATTCGTCTTCCCTTCTTCAGCTCCCTCGACAGGACGTCTGGGACGGTTACGGATACCTCCCTCTCCAGCCTTTACTGGCGCGGAATCACCAATGAGCGCAACCTCAGCAGTACGGTCTCCCTTCAGCGCAAGAAGTGCGCGCTCACCATTTGACTGGGACTTCAAGAGCAAGGGAAGATACTTTGATATCAAGTCACCGAAATCCACGCGGTCCAGCGTTCGCCAAGTCAGAGAGATTGTGACGCGGACAGTCACATACACACCACGGATGAGCCCAGCACCAAAGGGCAAGAGGAGGAAGATAGAATAATAATGCTCCACAACAACCCACGCCATGTTCTAACCGCTTCATCACTACATTCTTCAAGGATATCCTCTCACTATCAACTCCCATTTGTCACGGCATTTACATTCTCCAACCTCTCAACTTCACACAATATCCGTTATTACGATTTACATGTCTTTATTTCTTGTTTACGACCACAAAAGCTCAGACGAGAGAGTCTCAGTTAGGGAAGGAGGGGGGAAAACGTCACGCTTCACGTCACTATCTTGCTCGGCGCACCGCCTGGAGCATCGTTGGAGTAAGGTAACCACAGGACCTCGAAAGAGCCAAACCGGGTTTGACTTTCGGGATGTCATGTCATGGGCCACTTAAAGGGTTGGAGAGGAATTTTCTCAAGGGCAGGCAGGCAAGGCAAATGCCTGTCTAATCATGGGCGTTCGTCGGCGTACTTTGGGAACTGAAATGGGAATTGACAGGACATTGCGTTCGGAGAAAGAGGCGTGGGACCTGATACCAGAATAAGCAATGAAATCAAACAAAACTTACCAATAATTCCTCGAGCCTTACACATTCTCATCCTTCTATGACCCCCATCGTATCATGATCATGTCTCGCGGGGGAGTGCCACGATCGTAAACAGAGCCAGATCTGAGACCGCCGAAGAAAAAACAAACACGTTACATTCAGAACGAAATCACAACAACGACCGTTAGGCGGCCAAACGGCCTGTCTGCAGGCCTCTATTTACGTCCTCCTCGCCAGCAGTCAGCCGTACCTTACATACCAACGCAGCGCAACGCAAATCATAACAAGACCCCAAAACGACCAAGATCCTATGCACGTTCCCACATGAGCGATTGATCACCATCAGATCAAGTAAGCATAAACAGGATAACCATTAATCGATCGATCAATCAATCAATCAATCGCAATGTTCGTACAGTAGGCAGGTACACAGTCCATGCCCCTCCATCCACCCCTCAGCCCTTCCACCCTTCCCCCCAGAGTGCGCAATCCATACGCAATTCCCACGCAATTCCTCTCTTCTACCGTCCAACCAACTGCCCAAGCTCCGCCGCCCAGTCCAGTACAGTTCAGTTCAGTACAGTTCAATTCAGTATGTCTCTTCTTCTCTCCAAGTTCCCACCAACCCCTCCGCACCCTCCAAACATATTTTCTTAGTCCAGTCGACTCCGGTTGGTTATTTTTATCACGCCGTAAAGCAGCAGGCGCACTAAACGGCAAGCAGAATAGCAAACGGGCCCGATATCCTGGACACTTGCAGGCCGCCCATGCCCAAGACGTCTCTTCCCTCCCTTTAAGCGCCGGCTGCGATGCCAGCTGACTGGTGCTGAAAGTGGGTGTGATGGTCGGGCGTTGCATGCTGTTGATGTGATTGGATGGCGGGTGGCAGGGGTGTGGAGGGGTTAAGCGCTGGCATTTGGAGAGTGGATCGCTTTCGTGGGCGGATGGGGATGGCGGATAGCTCTGTTTGCTACTACTGTACGGGATTGAACGAGAGATGTACTAATGGGGCTGGAGAGTGAGAGTGAGGATGAGCGTGTCGGCGGTAACGTGAGTCCTGTCCGTTTGCTGATGTGGGATCGAGAGCCACTTACCCATCCCCAGCTGAATCCCATCTAGATCCAACCTGCCCATCTCAAGTCTTTTATTGATCCTATTCTGTCCATGCCCTCTCTCATCCGTTAATCCATTCATCTCCTCTGAAGCCTGAAACGAAAAATCCCCAGCCAGATAAGCTTCATTTCCTAAACTTAGACACTTCCCCCGTCCGTCCATCACGTTTCATTTCCTTCCACGCGGGTTCCCGTCTGTATTCCATCATCTGCCCCCCTGATCTCCGTCCAATGATGCATCCATCCTCCTCCAGGGGCTGCTCGGCCAAATCTTGTTTCGAGAGCATGGGTTTCAGATTCGAGCTCGGACGGCAGTCAACGGCACGTTTCTTTTTTTGGTATCGTGCCTTTATCTGTCTGTGCTTGTTGTACCTGTGCGTACCTGCCAGTCCCGGTCCGTATACAGTTTGGCCTACCTAGTGGGCAAGCTACGGTAAGTACAAAATTGTGATTGATGCAAGGTGAGATTCATGTCACTATCAGGCTATCAGACACGCAAAGCACAGTAGGTACCTTTCACACCGATACTTCGATACCCTACTCTAGCCTGTATCAATCAAGCTTGCAGTACTTACCACACATGAAACTTATTACCCCTGGGGTGGGCGGTCCAGGACTAGACTGGTCCGCCACTCCGTACATACTCACATATCACATTCTACGTATCACAAGATCAACGCAGCACGAACGTGCCGTACTGCATATTGATCAGTAGATCGATGCACATATGAATTCGATTAATCTATTTTCCCTATCGCTACAGTACCCCGGACTCCCACGAGACGCTTTTAGACTTTGTGCTGTGCAACATGTCTTGTGTTGTGTGTGCTACTCTGCTTTCCGCCCGGGTAAATGTCGCGATCCCCTCATTTCGAGGGCGCAATGGCTAGATGGTGCATTACCTAATCACTTCACTTCATTCTCTCCAAGCCTGTGTGGGCTAGTGCTAGAGAAGCTTAGATGTAGATGTGTCTCGGTGTTGCAACTGAGTAATGTAGTAGTATAGGTCTGAGAGTCATCCATTCCAAGCTCACAAGCCAGACTCGAAATTTCATTCGTTATTACCATACATGCAAACAAGCTCTCCCGAGCCCAAATCCAAACCGACAGCCGTGAAGTCTCTCTTCTCTCTTCCCCTACATCCTCCCCTCCTACCTCCTCCCCTCCCTCCCAGCAACAACACCCTCAACCCACCTCTTAAAATCCGCACAGAACCCCTCAAACGCCTTCTGCATGCCCACCACCCCCGCCAGCAGCGCAAGCAGCCTCATAGGGATCTCTGTGCTGACGAAGAGCGTCTTGCCGGGATGCAGAGTGCTAGCCTCGAATTTGAATGTGTGATCCCCGGAGAGGACGTAGAAGATGTCGCCGCGCCAGCGGAATTCGCTGGGTGTGTTTGCCTGTGAGCGAGTCAGCCAGTGAGTAAGAGCGGAGCGTAAGTAGGAGAGAGGGTGATGGAGAATAAGAGAGGGTGTGATTTGTTCGAAGCCCGTTTCTGTTTTGTTGTTGATGTTTCTCGCTTGCTGCATAGTTCTTCTTGCTCTGCTTTCCCAAGCGAGGGGAATATGTATCTTGAAGAGGAAGTCCTCCTCCAAGTAGCATATAAATCGAGATGGGATACAGTTATTACGAGAAGAGAAGAGTAAACATACAAGTACATTCACATTACTTGTAATCCCACCGAAGTTCACCGCCAGCTTCTCATTCACTTGAACCGGTCCATTGGGATACGAAGGCAGTCTGGCGATAGACTTGATCATCTCGCTCTTCATCTCGGGCCAGTGCTCGAAGTCGAGGAACTTTTGGGAGATATGTCAGTTCGCTATTTCTATTTATTGCTTTCTTGTTCTCTTGTTCTCTTTTGGGAATTTGATCTAATTGGGAAAGTGTGAACACAAGACTTACGACTTTCCGTACTTCCTCTGGCGAGGCGTCGATCTCGATCTGTGCTGTGATGGGCATATTTCCGATTCATAAATTATCATGTAACGTTCTCTTAACTGCCAATGGATATTTCCCACTCTGGAGGTCAGTTACTGGTACTTAAATATCTGGGCAACGTCTTCGTCCTCTGGAGCGAAGTGGGTATTCAAATGAGTGCGGTCTTAGTTGGATCGCGATCGCTCTCGGAAACCAATCATGATGCAGAGATCATCTCGCTACTTTGGCTTCTTGTCAGATCTATATTCCTTGCACGGGCTGGTTTGGGGCACGTTTTTACGATGGGGTTATCATCATTGGAGCCTCTTGTCAGATAGCGGGGCACCATGGCATAATCACATTTGTAATTCAGCAAGACTTATGTGTGGGATTTCTTCGATTTCAATTTACTTTGCTGTCATGCTAGATTGAGATTAGTGAACGTGAGTGTTCATGTTTTGAGCAGATGAGAGTTGCTCGGCTTCGGCGAGCAAAATCTTGTCCTATTTTGTACAACTTCATCCCCTTTTCTCCAGTAACGAAGTATGTATGCCTATACCAGATCCCATAAGTCCGAGAGGATGAGCCCTCTTGCAGTGAGCAGCTCTGTGCCATTGAACTACTTCCCATTCTCGCTTCCCACCCCATAACGAAATCGTTCACTGTTTCCTGTGATAGCCTTCCAATCGTAACCTTCGAGATGTCTACACTAATTAGCAGGCAAGCGGAACCAACCGCCTGACAATGGATCAAAGCCCTGATAATCAGGCGGTCCGTCCTTCTTGCTACCAGGCGGCCCTTTTTTCCTAGGCGCCTTCTTGTACGCCCGCATCAAATCCGCAGCGAAGCCATCCAGCTCATCCAACTCCTTGCTGAATCTGAATGGAGTGACTTTGGTTTGAGCAAGGCGGGGAAACATGTCCACGGTGAATTCCCTGACGCAGGCATCTGCGATAAGATTGCGCACCGGATGACCCGGGGGAAAGACTGCTGCAAGCCGGATGTGCCCTGGTAAGAGAGCAGCCCGGGTCGAGAGTAGGATGGTTTTGACCTCCGCAACGACTGAGTCGAAGGGGCTAAGCAGCTTGATCTTGTCAGCCAATTTCAAGAACGCCAGAATATGCAAGATCGATTGTGCCTTCTCGTTCGTCTCGATCCCTCGGAATAGTTGGGTGTCGATGTTCTCTTCCCTGGACCATGTCGCGAATGCCTCATCAATATCGGTAGGAACTGCTGAGCTTTGGCGTGATGAAGCAGGAGTGGTAGCATGGACTTCAGGTGTAGTGAGCTTGACTTTGAGGTCAGTCTCACTGTTGTTGTTTTGACTGCAACTGACCGGGGCATCTTGAACAGCAATATGACGGGTCGGAACATTGATGTGGGAGAAGTATATCCATTGAAATACCAACTGGAATGTCTCGGACGAGCATTCGTCAAACACTAGCTTTCGCTGTTCGCCTTCCTTGGTAGGGCTCTTGAGATATTCGTCGAAAAATGAGGTGAAGTGGCATAGAAGTGGCTCGGATAACATGAACTCCTTCTCCCGAACCTGGATGGCAATCATAGGTCCATTGTAAAGTGTTGCTTTCCTAGATTGTTGCAAGTCAATTAAGACGATACTTGAAGAGAACCGAAAGCACTCACTTCTGGAATTCATCGGCAGGGAGGTCTTTCAACAGGGTTCTGGCCTCTACAACCTTCTGGCGCTTCACTGGCGGCTCACTGGTGGTATCCGAGGACACCATTATGGTCTGGGCTGAAGTGGCTTGGGTTGGATAAGAGGTTGTTATTTCCGTTTAGACGAGTGGGGGATATGAGGTCACTGTGTAGATGTCAAATTGAATGTCTAGCAAAATAAAGAAGACATAATGGTAATTGAGCACTCACTTAATAGTAAGCTGCACTACTCTTCCCAAGCAGGTGAACTGAAGATGAGGCAATGTCAGAGCTGAATACAAAGACGCAGGTAAGAGAGTGAGTGATTCCCGAAGCACTCAAAGTGCTTAGTGGCTTGTGAGTGAAGGGTCGTGGGAGTTGGTTTGATATGTGTATTGATATGTTATAAGAATCCAGCTTAGAGGAGAGTGTCAAGGTCGGTGGTTGCTCTAGACACCATTGACCTCGGCGAGATACATGCCATGCGCGGAAGACAAGTTGTTGTGGGTGAAGAATTTATAGCCAATTGTTGACGTTAGGAGAGGTAGAGGGAAGAGTGAAGGGCGCTAAGGAGTAAATGAATAAGGAAATTGGCAACTAGGAGCGCTTGCTTCTGGAAGGTCAGATAAGATCAAACTTTGAAGTCGACGCGATATCTGTTATAGTGCAAGTCAGAACGGAGAATGTGAATCAGAGTTCACTCCATCCGCAATGCTGTCTAAAGTCGCACACCAGTGTTAAACCATTCGACGAAGTGTATAACAGCCAAATATTACCTTTCGTTAGCAAAGTCCGATACTTTCAGGCACCCCAAAAACACATAGTTCCAGAATCGTCCTCAAATTATAGAGGGATGTATAAGTTTCAAGGAAATATCGAAATTGTTCCGCCCTCATATGCAACATCTGCGCCGCGAGACCGTATACAGCCCGAATATCCTACACTCATCCGCTTTGAACGCTGGCAGATCATTGCTTCTTCTTGGATGCCGATCTCGTGACATGGCTCCCAGTTTTAGGACTCTTTGTAGCAGCCTTCTCCTCCTGCTCCTTCTCATACTTGATGGCCTCATCAAGATCCTTGCGCTCAGCATACCACTGACCAGCTTGTAGGACCAGGACTCCGACCAGAACAAGGGCCAAAATAGTGTTGCTAGCAGCCAAAACCCTCAAGCTGTCCTCCCTCCCGATTGCGATATCTGTGTCTCCTTCTGGCACACCATAGATGCCCATAGTCACAATTCGAAGACCCTTAACGATGTTTGTAATGTAGACGACAACGGCGATAAGGTATAGAACGAGGGATGCGCCATCGAAGAGGAGATTGGCCTCGGAAGGCTTGAAGAGCTTGATGAAGAAGCCGACGAAGCCGATAGTGATTGCAATGTGGAGAATCCGGGCGATTATCGGGGGAGACGCGTGGAGGAACTTGAGATGGATTTCCAATTGATCGTAGTATGCGGCAGGTGTGGCCTCAGAGGTCCAGAGCAGAGGATAGTCGTAAGGGAAGGAGGAGAAGAGCATGCCTAGGAAGAAGAATACGGCTGCGGACTGTCAGTACTGATAGAAGTAACGGGGTTGATTGTCCTTACGGCCAATGATCATGAAAGTTGCAAACGAGCTAGCTCCGCCCTCTCCTCTTGGCTTCTCATAAGTCTTGAAGATTGAGATTTTGCCTGGATCCATCTTGACTTATTCTACTTTGTTCTTGTGCTTTTGTTTGTCCTTAGGATGCGCTCGAGATGCGTGCGTGCGTGTGCTGTTGTGTCGTGTCGCGGAAGGTGGGGGTTTGGCGGCGAACCAATGATATCGACAGCAGACAGTCTTGACTTGAGCGTAAGAAGTAGGAGAATCGCAGCGCACTTGTGGCAGGGTTCCAATTGCTGCGCTTTTCGTGGAAGAGGTTGCGCAGAAGGTAGATGGGAGAGGGGAATAGCTTCACTTCGAAACTGATGTTGAGCCCAGAGCGCAGGACCTCTCGCTAGCTGTCGTTAGTCCCCTGCCCTACTTAGGTACGCGAGAGATTGGGGGTCCAGGCTGAGATAGGCAGGTGGTGGTCCATCACATCCACATCCACATCCCCATCCCCAGCCCAGTCAGCGCAAAGTGTATTATTATCGGGAAAGGCTTGATTCTATTTCCTATGTAAATTTACGTAGTGTACATGGATGTACAAGTACAATAAATTAGTACGAGGCATCTTCAACTAGCGCTCCCAGGTTAGGGCCTAATACAGAGATTTCTATATATTCGGCACGTTTGGCCCATCGTCTCATCACCATTCTCTTGTTGGTTGTTTTGGACGTCAATTCTGTCGCTTCTCTTCTCTTTAATTATGATTAGTTCTGTCATCTGTTCGGCTGCAGGACTTTGCTTTGTTCTGGTCGTTCTTTTCCATTTCCCGACGAGGAGAACAAAGGAATTTGAAAGTCACGCAGATTGTCCCAGAGAGGAAACTAGTAGTCAGCACTTTTGCCTCAACGAGGATCAAGGGAACAGCGGATGAAGTCTTTTCTGCTATTCTAGATTACAAATCGTATCCTACTTGGCCTCCTTTTAACGAGTATAAGTGGAAAGCGACTGATGCAGAGGGTGTGCCTCTGGTAGGGAGTACGGTACTTTAAGGTAAGAGATACCCTTGATATTATCTGGAGTTGAAACATGAAGCATTTTATTGTATCGTTAGAAATCAGTACATGAGCTGATCTCCTTCAGGTGACTGTTGATCTTACGACACGAATTGTTCCTATCTAGATGAAGGTCCTAGACCGTAAAAATAGATTGGTTGCTGAGGAGAGCACTTCGTATCCGAATTGGCTTCTGAGATCAGAACGAGTTCAAAAAGTGATCCCTCTGGATGGAGAACCAGGACCTTGTGAATACCGGACCCAGCACAACCTGTACGGCCTGGCGTCATATTACCTGCTCCTGACTTCCAGAGAGGATCCGGCAGAAATGCAAGAATAGCATGTTAGAGATCTCAAGTTCTTCGTCGAAGGTAGAATCCGTTTCAAGACGACAAAGTGATGAGATGAACCTGACAAATCTTCAAATCATCTCTGTACACCATATTCACGTTCGTCTTTGAGTCGTAGAGCATGTTTTCAACTACGATCTTCTTTAAGTGGACGACATCTGCCTTTTGCTTCAAGTGCCGAGGATCCTATTTATCATTATCTCCTCAGGCTGGAAACACGACCACCTTCTGTCTAGTCGTAACTAACATGCTGCTAGGTTCAAACCCGCTTTCTGTCTTATGGGCACGTATCAAGAGGCACAAAGCGTCCTGCTGCTGAATTCGACAGTCCCGACTTGCTCTTGTCCTTCCTCACCCCCTCTACATGACCGAAGCCCGCTTTTAACTACCACCATTCCATCACGAAAACGGTAAATAGAAATTAGTATCATGTACCTACGTATATAACGATATTTTTTAGAACTACTTCCTCGTCCTCGCGAGGTACAACGAAGAAATACAGTACCATAAACACAGCAACAATGTCTATCCCATCACATCACCTCTAACTCCATACACAGCTCCACCCGCAACATTCAAAGGCCACTGTCTCTGCGGCCAGGTCCAACAGAGCGCAACTACACCCGAAAGAGTCACAAGTCTCGAGTGATGCTGCTGTGTTAATTGTCAGCACCAGATATGAAGTGATAGTTGTACGTCCTTATCCCCAACACAAAATTTCTTCTTCCTTCTCCACATTCCTCGCCCTCCACTGCAAGAAAGAACAAAAAAAGAGCAAAAGACTATACTAACATACCTCCAGCTCTCCACACCAAGATCTTCAAGAAAGATATCAGAGTCTCCGATCCCACAAAACGTTACAGAGGCACCGGCACCATCCAACCTAGCAGCACAACAGCCTCATCCGCATTAACCGGCATCTTCGCAGCCTGGCGCCATTTCTGCAGTAATTCTAGGTCGGCGTCCGCGCATGACGCAGAGTCATATTCGAGCGTGGTAGATAATGGTCCGAATTATATGCGTGTTAGGGCACCTGGTGATGATTTAAAGCAAAAGATTGGGCTTCCGGTATGTAGTTCTTTTTCACAAGTTTGCTAGGCTTACGAGAGAAAGAGAGGGGAAGAGGAGAGAATATTGATCAGAAGGGCTAATCTTGAAGCAGATTCTGGAACAGTGGACGACTTTTAAGATGAATGGAGTTCCTGCCACAGCTCTTGATAGCAAGGAGATGAAGAGTTACGACGAGGAAGCCCCGAAGAAGTGAAGGTTGGGAATTAGGTTGACGATATTTGTTTCGAGACACTGAGATATACCGTGGAAGCTATGAGCTGTCGATTGCTGTATAAAATTGCATGGAGGGGGGTTCTGTTTTTGCATACAACTCGGATTAAATCAAGAGTTTTACTTACGTACTACCTGCTGCCTGCTTCAAGCTCCTCCAGTGTTCCTGTGCTTTACTGTGTGTATACATGCTTGTTTTACTCCAACATGCAAGATGATTCCGCTTTCAGGCTCCTGTGCTCGTTCACAGCAGATTCACTCTTTCCTTTAGGACTTGTGAAGTGCTATCTATGACTTTACTTCCTTTAAGTCAGAGAGAGATATTTACAAACTGCTTCACCAACAAACGGATCAAGTCAACTGTAATATATGCTTAAGTCTCACGTCTCAGATCTGTGTCATGTCATGGAAAGCGAGAAAGGTCATGATAGGTTTATTCCATTCCTAATTTGTAAGAGCCGTGAAGAAAGTGCCAAATTCCCTTCGGAAGTAGTGACGTATCTGCCATCTATCCCATTTGCAGTGCATACAGAAACAAGAAGATCCTCCCTCACTCATGTAGAGTAACGCCAGCCATTCCACACCTTGTGATTGCATTCCTAGGTTGCCACCGAGTGTCGCCCTCAAATTGGAAAAAAGTAAGAGCAATAACCCGATCAATCAACGAAATCAGCATCCCACTCCATACGATCACCCTTTTGAGGAACGTAGACAACAAGTCTCGAGGCTGGAAAATCCTTTTCGCCGAGCTCCTTGCGGATAGTATCCATCTCAGTCTCCATCTGCATCTCGAAGAATGTCAACTGTGATTTGCTCATGCTGATATTATCGGAGGCACGAACGGGGACCAAGGAGAAGTGCTTGAGCGAGTACTTGTGGCCGACGGGGTTAATCTTGTGGTCACCTGGGACGTAGAAGTTGAGGGAGCGGAGGTTTGGGAAGCGGCGGATGGTGGTGCGGACGTGGAGGGAGGAGAAGAGAGTCTTGACGTTCTTGGTTGCCCATTCGGTGTACTCGTCGGGGTCGGTGCATGGGGGAAGGGAGATGTTCAGGACGAGATTCTCGATCTTCTTGAACAAAGCTGGGACCTTGCCGGGGGTGGGGAAGGATGGGAGTGCCTCGTACTTGCGTTGGAAGGCTCGGACTTGCTGCTCGAACTCGAGGCCGGTGATCATACCGTTCTTGACGCAGGTGACTGAGGGCTCTTCACCAAGACTGAAGGTTGGGTATTGGTATTGAGATGGGTTACCAATCTGCAACCTGGTGGATCATAAGTCAGCTATCATCCCGAAGAAGAAAACTTGCTACTCGAGCTCATGAGGAGGTACATACTTGAACATGTCAGCAGCAAAGTTGACGTAGAACTTTTGTTTTCCGATACGACCTGGAAGGACCTGTCGAGCAGGCTCAGCTGGTAGGAAGGGGTGAGTTGGAGGTGGAGTATCGCAGTAGCCAACAACGTGACCAGCAAGGACTGGGATGGCACCGAAGAGAATCACATGAGTTGGGTCTTCCTTGCCATTAGGTCGTGTGTCGTCTCTATCGACTCCTCCGTTGACTTGATTGACTCCATGACCTCCATTGCCAGCAGAGCCAGCATTGCCTCCAAATAGTCCCGGGGGTCCTGGGTTTGGATTGACCGGAACAGTGTTGGTGAGGGTACCAGTGTTTGTATTATTTCCACCAAGAACGTGTCCAGGTCCATACTGTCCGAACCCACCACCATGGTTAGCAGCTGGAACATTGAGCCAAGCAACTGGAGCGGCAGCAACAACATTCTGATTACCAGGAGCGAACCAACCAGGAGGAGCGGGAGCAGGACCATGAACCGCATTTAGAGCAGGAGCAGGAACGAAAGGAGCAACCCAAACAGGAAGAGGAGCCTCGCGATCAAATCTGTCAAAGCTCTCCAAGACCTCGAAGTATCTCAAGCCAATGGCTCTCGCACCAGACGTCGCGTGCAAGAGGGCTGGGAGCTTGGGGAGTGGGTAGACCATGTTGATGGCGTGGTTCTCGACGACGATGTGGATGGTGGCCGGGTTGTCGAAACATACGTTCTCCCAGACCTCGTCTTGAATCTCAGCGGGGAGGCTCGCGAAGACGTAGAAATCGACGAGGGGCTTGCCGGCGCGGTTGCTATTCAAGGAATTAGCATGTTTGGATTTCAATTCCTCGGGATCAGGACAGAGAATTTGGACTCCAGATACTAGATTAGGGAGAAATCAGGGGTGCGAAGATACATACCGTGATGGAGAGGTGGGTGTACCAGCGGTGGCCTTCTTGGCTTTGGAGAACTTATCTTCGGGGAGCGTGTACTTGGACTTGCGCTTGAGCTTTGGGTTGTCGTCCTTCTTTCTCTTGAGTGCCTCGGTAAGCATGCTTGGTTGAGTTTGAGTACTCATCGCGGTTTTTTCTTGCGGTTGTTTGTGGTTGTTGTCGTGATTGTTGATGAACATGGACGGGAGGAAGATTGGGGGGAAGAAGTATTGCGGTCGCTACTTTAGCGTCGGTCGCAGTGCACGCGTCCAAAGGAGAACTCCTGCACTAGCCTCGTCTTGTTCGTTGCAGCTGCACAAATCGAAACAACTGGGTTAATCAATGGAACGAAATAACGTGGTGGTTGGAATTAAATTTGTCTTGTTTTGTTGTGTTTTGTAGCCTTGATGGGGGTTTTTCGCTTCGAGGACTTAGTGATTTCGAAAGCGGTTTAGCACCAGACGTGAGCTCTGGCATCCCTCGTTTAGGCGAAAGACAGTCTTCAAATGACTTTAGTAGGGGATTCACTCATATGGATGTTTCTCAAGAAGCCGGAGTCGGAATTGCAATGTCTCTAAAGTTCTTGGAATTTTTAGAAGACTTTTATGGGCGGCCTTGATACCTACTGGACAGGATTGGACAAGATTGGACAGTGAGCGTAATCCGGTCCCTGGCAATGAGATAGATGTATAGTCGACTGCTCACAGGGAGAGTCTTCTTGTCTGACAGTCAGTCAGTCAGTATGTTTGCAGCTCAAGTGGTATTCGTTTGCTCACCTGTGCTCCGCTTGTTTGCCGCGATGTCGAAGTTGAGACAAAGCCTGGTGATGTCTAGGAACGTTCGCAAAACACCACTGAATCGATTCTCAGTTGATGGTGGCGTGCAAGAGGACAGCAAAGCAATTGGCTTCTTAACTCAACTACCTATACAAGTGCCGATTGTTTGTAGACGGTGTCAGGAGAGCGGCAAGTCGTAGGTTCCTGATGCACAACATCCGCTATCAAGGCAGGACTCAGAGACAAGAAATCAAAAATACCACCAAGAATGCAGATTCGGCAATGCTACTTAGGTACGGTCGGAGTCTGGGGTTTGAGGTCCAAATTTAGATGAGGGATCTGTTCGCTGTTAGCCACGCAGCCTTGTGCAAACCGGGAGAGGAAGGAGGGACTCACAGTCAAGCAGTCAGACAGACTCGGACAGACCTCTATTCAATCTACGTCAGTGTATATCTTCAAGGCGCATGTTCTACTTCTGACCTAGAACTTTGACACAGAATCTGGGAATGAATGTTCAATGAGTCAAATTTTGTGGGTGTGATGTCAGGCTGGCAGAGGCGTTTGGAGGTGTCGTGTACCAAGGCATACTCTGAACAAGGCTACGGAGTTTGGCAAATGGGAAAGCTTCAGCTCGGTGAGCCACATGCGCTTAAGAAATAAGGCATTATGTGAGTGGATCATTTCCTAATAAGGCAGATTAGGCAACTCGTGGCCTTATGTAGTAGATGCTAGAATGCGAAAGGAACTGGCTCAAATTAGTCACCGAGTCATCATTTTTAGAAAAGAAATGCTAGTAAATCACTTCAAAAAGCCTTACAGATTACTCAAAGGAAGCGGTACGGTGCATAAAGTAAGAGAGAGAAATAGATCAAGAGATATTGAGAAGAAGAATTATATTTGGAAAGGTTATATATGTAAGGGGGAACGATTGAACAAACTGGTATTCCCCAACCCAACACCGTGCAAAGAATGCCAATATTCCACGGCATGGGTATTTTCAAAACTCCAAAACTGTATTCCATGTCCCAAACGCCTCGCATCTGTTACCATGCCATCAACGCCAGTATCTTATTATCTCGGCGGTGTGAAGCCAGGAGATTCTCGTTTATACACGTATGCTGCGATGAGTTAGTAAGGGTTCGAATGGATATGAAAAGGAGGGTGGTGACTTACGTTGCCCTTTTTGCAGCCCAGCAAGACCGGATCTCTCCATCATATCAGAAAATGTGGTTTGGTGGCTATCTCTCATATTGGGCATCCTTGGAGGAGCCAACCCGCTCCCATTCGCAGTCGCATTCGCATTTCCACGCTCTCTCTCCCTCAGTGAACTCGCCGTATCACCATCTGCAAAAATATTGATATCCTCATAACTTGGTTCCCGCTGCAGAGGCGGAGTCACAGGTCTGTTGTTCTGCGCCATGGGTCTTTGCACATTCAAAGGGAGAGGCGGGGCGAGTCGTGGACTTTGTCCTACGAAATTCGGAGTCTTTCGGAATATGGACTTCATTCGCTGGACGGTATGCCGCCGCTCAGGAGTGCTCGCTACTATTGTTGATGGCGTCTGGGGCGGTTTTCGCAGGAAGTCCGTTCTCATGTCGCTGCTAGGTTGGGGATCGGAAATGTTGCCGAAGGAAGAGCCGCTGCGTCTTCGAGCTGCTTTTCGGCGACGGGATCCGAGGATACAGACGCCTGCTATCGAGAGCAGGATTCCTGCTGCTAGGCCGGGGAAGAAACCAGCGAGAACGGCTATCACTGGGAATTTGTCGCAGGCTGAAGAGATCACCACGGGCTTGTTTGTCGAGGGTGAAGAGGATGAGGTCGAAGATGGATTTGAAGAGGTGTTTGTTGATGTAGTGGCTGGTGCTGTTGGAGAGTTGGTGCCGGAGCTTGACGAAGGTGCTGCTGCTGGGCCTGGTACGACTTTTTGATCTGCATTCATAACGCAGTTGCCTGCATCATTGCAACTGAAACCAAACGGACAACACTGTGCCCCACAAGATAACAGCGGTACATTGAGGGCTGTCGTCTTGAGCGTGTTATCCTTATTTTCGGTAACGTTCTGCGCACTGAGATCACAAGTGATGGGCTTAATTATACTGCAGTTGCTGCCATTTGGACAACAAAGAACGGTTGTGTTGCCGGCAAGTGGTATACATGTTGAGGAAGCCGGACAACAGAAGTTGTCTGGTAGACCTGCTTGAGGACAGTGATTGTAAGATGTATCCGGGCAAGTTGCGTCTCGCTCGAAAAGGCTGTTTGGGGATCGTGCAGTGATAGAGGTGGCAAGGAACATTGCCGCAAGGAGCGCATGCCCGCTGACCAGAGGTCCTCTCATCGCGGTTACACAGAAACAAGCAGTTCCTGGTAGAAATGTTGTGAATATGGCAGAATTCTCAAACTGTATGGAAGTATATAGAGAGAAATGAATGGAGCAGTAACAAGAAATGTGCAGATGATGTAGAAGCAGTCAACTGTGAATCCACGGAGGTTCGAGTCTGAGTGAATGACTGTTGAGAGGTGTATGTATATTCTTGGGTTATTCAACAAAGAAACAAGTCGAGGAAACAAATGTCACAATGAAGGCCACAGAAACGGTGGCCAGTTCTTAACCAGATCAACTTCTTTGTCCCTACCTGATCACACACCTAACTTTCGTCATCGGTCTCGGTCGATAGCGGTAAATTTCGTACGGCATTGCATGCTCCCTGGTCCAGAGGTCTTCGCGCGTTGACCGTGTATCTTCGAATAGTTTCTGGGGAGCTAGAATAGGTACAGCTTCACTGCGCGGGCGGTTCAAGGGGCCATATTAATCATAGGATGAAGGAGGGCGCTCTGGGTAGACCGACAGAAGCGAGGCGGTGCAGTCTCCGTTTTGCTTTGACTCCATCAATCGAGTGGTGTTCAGCGCTTCAAGGTGGTTTAAGAATACACGTTGAGATGAAACACTGGGCTGGCGAGAATGATTGGGTGAGGCGAGAATTGACGCTTGAATAGGCGCTGGGTTTGTCTTCAAGCGCGCAGGTCACCTGAGTTGTACTTTGAAGCTCGAAGATGCCATGTCACTATGACTGGCTTGAATGGGAACATAATTTCTTGCTAACTGAAAAATTGAGTGATCCCTGGCACTAGAGGAACAAATCGAGCCCAGGAGAAATATCGAGCATGTGACTCATGTGACCATCCTCCTCTGATCCTATCAGATGTCACGAGCGGGAAAACCACTACAGCTACATACACAGGGATATGGCACATACCGAGGAAACTAACTGCAGGAGAAGAAACGGCCCAGTCCGCAATCTAAGACTTCTAGGCCGATTCCACAGAAGAAAGGATACTTTGAGGCGAATTAGTGGATGGCAATTACTACTGTGCCTCGTGTAATTATTCTTGAGCCTCCAACCAAACGACAAGACAGGGTCAGCCGCCAATAGACGAAAGAAACAAAATGCCCCTCTTCTAGAACCGAAAAAAGAAACCAATACTATTCGCAAGACCAAGTCGCCCAGCACAACAGGGCTTCAGCACGGAGATCACTGAGTCCAGAGCATTTGTAAACCACGAATAAGAAGTGCAAGACTGCATATGAGTACGTAGACTTTCGTCCGCAGCAACGGTCACAAGGCAAATACGTAGTAAGTTGGTTCGCTGGACACAGCCAGGTACGATCGATTCACCGACCGGTACGGAGGTACTTCTTGTTTCTTCTCACGATTGTTGGCAGCGGCGAATTGCTGCCCAACGCAACGGAGAGCCGTACAACACCAGCTGAAATCTTTCACTTTTCCACTTTCCACTCACTCACGATGCCGTACTCATTGCTCATGAGGCGGCCTTCGGGAACGGCCTTCCTCATCCAGTCATGCCCGTTCCTGGCTCGCAGTCACAAGTCACATGCGGGTCAGGCGACATGACATGGGAAACGAGAATGGATCCATCTAGTCGTTCGAGTCTTCGACACCGCTCTTCAGTCGTCCCACACGCCTGCGCAGCTGCAATGCGCAAGAACCCGCTCACGAACGAAAACAGGGAAGTCGAAGAAAGACAAACATAACCTGGAGGCTGGAAGGAAGGAGTGGAGTAGATCGGGGCCGTAGACAGGTGATCTGATCTGTGGATCCCGTCTTTGCATCTTTCACGGCAGGGCGGGCTGGAAAAGAGAGAGGAGGCGGTCGGGAAGTGGCTTGCTTGCAACTTACATGCATTTCTGCTCATGTCCTGTACGGACATCGCCGGGATTCCGTTCCTATTCCCTGCCTTGGAGATCATGCCGGAAGTCGAGCCAGGTTCCAGGACGAGGAGGAAAACTCGAGGAGAATCAGCTGGGAAATGAGCTGGCGAGGTGAGCGACCGCGAGATAGAAGATACAAATCCGCTGAGAAGTAGTACTTAGTGTCCGTTCTGTACCGATGCGATGTGCAACAGACGAGAATGTAAATACTGAGTAAGGCAAGGAAGGTTCGAAGTTTGGTTCACTGTTGTTGCCGCTGGATGGGCGAGGGAGGATGCGGATGTGGATGCGAATGAGACGGGAGCTGGCGAGTCGAGACCTGGGATGGTGGCGTTCCACCTCGGGTTGTGCAGAGGGTGGGTGTCACGTGCGCTAACATACGGAAACATTTTCCTGTATGTTGTGGATGGGTGTAGTACTACAACGTCTTTCGGGTTACTCGTGGCTGTATATGGCATTGAATCCTACCCACCAAAGTTGCTGATCTCGGGCTGGAGTCTCACAAGTACAATTTAAGTATTACAGTATAACGTCAATCTCACAGCATAAGGTGGGATTATGAATATTTTTTTAACTTCTTTGATTTCATTCAATCCAAGTCACGCAAAAGCGTTGTGCAAATGACCAACGCAGATGCAGTAACCTAGACCCAGAATGCTAATCCCCTGACATCACCCCAACTTATTATCCCTAATCGGAGGAGCAGTGCTCAACTCCTTTCCATTCCCTTCCCAACTCCAATGCTATGCCTCTCCTCTCAGATTCCTCGAGACATGCTTTCTTCCCCTTTTCGGTCTCCTCCTCCTCCTTTAGAACGTAAAGTCGCAGGTAGCTAGAACCAGCCCTATTGGCCCATCTAGGGTTCCCTTCCATACGTCTTGTATGCATGTATGCACCCAACCCAATGAATATCCCATACCGTTCCCGTATCCCCGCTACCTAACCCGCTCCGATTTCCCTTTCCCAAAGCAATGGAAACAAACAATGTAAACAAACCCATCCGAAACGCCGTTGCTGTGGGTATGCTAAAAAGATATATGTAAATGCCTGCTTGCTTGTGAAGAGTTTGCGTCAAGTGACGTTGTTGAAGTGTAGGAAAATGGTCCGTCGTCCGAGTCGTCTGTCATCCTGCCATATGCCCATTCCCAGCCCATCCCATCCCTGATTCCGTCCCGCCGTATTCCCACCCAGATCAAATCCTTGATCTCCATGCGCGTCACATTCCGTTCATCATACATCCTCGAGCCCATTAAGTCTGGAGGTATTCCAGCACAGCTCGGAAATTCAACTTCGTCAACCCCAAATCCCAATGTGGGCGAACCAAATCGTCTCCGGGACTTGTATCATGGGCGCTCGACGTCCGAGGTGAAGTGAAAAATTGTGATATGGTACTATGTACCTGTCACAAGCACAACAGCAGAATGTAAAGTTTTTCAGGCAACCTTCCAAAACCAGTCGGAAGGTCCCAGGCCAGGAATTTTCTAGATCAACAAGAAATCCCAGCCCTTCATCTGCATTACATCTCGCCAGGAGACATAATGTGCTTCTCCACCACCAGGACTGAAGCGTCCGTCAACGTGTCCCCACACCTCTTTGAGGAGGCATGCGACGCGGCCGAAGCTGCCAAAGTTTGCGAGATCGCCGAGGGCAGTGAGGCGCTCCTCAAAGAATGCTCGGAATGGCGAGTCGGCTGTGCTGACTGATCCACCAATGAGATATACCCAGACGAGACTGCGGTCGAAACCGAGTTGTCCTGAAGGGATAAACTCAAGAACATGAGTGAGCTTGGAAACCAGACCCACACAGCTTGCTTGGCTAGGAGTGAATCCGGGAACGAGGCTGCATAGGTAGATCCGTGCAGCGATTCGGAACGCAGCTGTCATGTTCTTGCTTAATTGCTTGGGGCTTAGAACACCGTTTGCGTTGTATGGGATCTTTGGTCCAGGGTCGCCGATTTCAGTGAGCCCGATTTGATCACCGAGTGCATGCACATGTTGGCAGAGTTGGATATCGTCCATGCCATCCTTCTTGAGAGCCTCTAAGCAGGCGATCTCAGAAATGAGGTACATGACACGATCTTCGCAACCCATAAGCTCTCGTAATCCTAGAGAAGAGTTTGTTGAAGACAGGTGCTTTTCTCGGTATGTGTGTGCGAATGTTGGTGCGCGCCCCTGAATGGTGGACCCAAGAATATCGATCCAGGCTGTGAGGGTCATGTTGAATTGGATGAGATCATGCGACTCTGAAACCATTCGGTTCAGCTCAAGTTTTTGGACAAGCGAGATCGCAGCTTGGAAATGTTGGTGCCACGGAATGTCTGGTAGCGAATCATCATATCGACCGACTGAAGTCTGAAAGAAAATCATGCCGAGAGTTGCTTCCAAGATTGCAGAGTGGTCTGTGTCCCGGTTGAGAGCCTCGCAGAGCTCTGAAATCGTCGCATATCGGTGGCGCATGATGTCGTTGTCGATCTGTTCCCCCTGAATGTTCATGGTGGCTTTGCAGTGCTGCGCCGCAATACTCAAACAGCAGTGAAGGTAACACTTATTGCTTTGGAGAGCAGGAAGGATGTAATCTGTTCGCGCAGATCCATGTTGATTTGTCTCGAGGATTGGAAAGACTGTGGGGAGGACATCCGAAACGAAGTGGTCAAGCAGTCTTTGATCGCCCTCGTCAAGCTCAATGGCAACTTGGCGGACGGACGATGGAGGGCCATGCGAGAAATCGAAAAGATTCGTATTTAGAGTTTCTTCGGCCATGGATTCTCTTCTCTCACTGTAGGATCCTTCCCAGTCATTGTCAACCGGGAAAGATGGGAGCATTGCCTCGGGAGGTGGTGGTGGATGGTAGGTGCTGAAAGTCGATATTGTTGATTCGCGACGGGTGGGAATATCATTGACAAACATTTGTCTTTCGGTCTTGACATCGACTTCGTATGGGGAATAATCTGGGTATAATGCGTATTGTGAATGTGATGTGTGCATTTGCGCATTGTAAGCTGTGTAGTCTGCAATGTGAGGCGGCGCATTGAAATCGAAGAGGGATAATTGAGAGTCGATGGAAGCCGACCGAGTGCGATCAAGTGGATCGGAGAAAGTTGCAGATGTGGGTAGAGAATGTGACAAGCCAGGAGGAGTTTCTGAGCCGGGTGTCATGACTTGGTTCGCTGTTGAAGAGGTGGTCTTCTCTGTCAGCTTCTTCCGCTTAATGATCATCTTGATGTTGTCTTTCTGCATCCGCCGTTGGTCATTGTTGCTCCACCACATGGGTCTCTTGTATTCACAGCGAAGTCCGAGATGTTTGCAAGCTGTGCATGCTGGTGATCCTTCGTCACACTTCTTTCTTCGTAGTCTGCAGGTGTAGCAACCTTTTAGATTAAGTTAGCACTCAACCCTCTGGCAGTAAACGACAGCAAGGAAATATAACCAGAGTTAGAGAAAGTTCCAACAAACCTGTTCTTGATCTTCGATGCATTTGCATTTTTCCTTTAGGAGTAGTGTTTGCCTTTGGAGCCGGCTTTGACTTTGGTTGAGAGACCGCCATTGCGACGTTCGATCTGCCCGTGAACTGTGGTTGGGGGGGTTGTGTTGACATTTGTACCTGGCAGGCAAATGGTGGGGGCAGGGGCAAGCGGGATCGGGTCTGAGTGCTATATTGCAGTGATGGGAGACCAGGATATGCCGAGTTGATAATTGGCGAGACCAGGGACCGATTAAATTATTAATGAGTGACGGTCAAAGCAAGTCCAGCTTAACTTTGATATGAATACAGGTTCGAGGCGATGAGGATGGAGGGCGGAGATGTTGAGGAAGGAGGACGAGGGACAGGTACACACTGATGGCCTTCAACTCTCGTACCTTTAAGTGAAGATGAAGCTGTGTGTTGGTTCATATATGAGAGCATTGCAAAATGCAGCTCAAGCCTCGATCATCCAGAAGATCTATTTCTGGACATCCAATTGAGTCGACTTCTATTCCGGCCCAGCCCACGCCCACTGCTGGCTAGGTACTCCAGTCCACCACATGCACACGTGCGGCTAGTGGAAGATGGTGTTCATATTGAGAGTGGGCTAAGCAGGGGGTATGTATGGCTCCGTGTAGTCGATGCTGGACATAAACCGGGTATCAGCCAACAAGTGGCCAGTTGCTGCAGGTCGAATATCCGCGGGCAGAACAAAGTAAGCTGGTTGGATCCATTTCGGGCAGCACACCAAGACCACAATATTGTGCAGGGTTGGCAACTCGAAGGAGCGGTGGCCAGCCAGTAGTAGCGGGGGAAAGGCAAAATCAGAGGGAGACTGAGGAGGAGGGGGGGAGGATGGGACGATGACCAGTCCTATTTTCGCGAGGCGCCTTATGCAGTCCATACCTACCACAGCAGTCTGCATGGCTCAACCGCCCCGCCCCCGTCTGCTTGTGCATCCTTTTATTGGATATCCCCTGGCTGTAATACAGTACTTACCCACGGGAAAAGACCTTAATCCGTCCAGGTTGCTTTCAGCGGAGGTGATGTTACCCAGGTAGTGTCGCCTCACTCATCCTCCTAGATGAACGATTCGAGTCTTACGAACCAGATCGGCTGCCGGTGCGCTCTCTTGCTCGTCCTCGTTCCCGCCCCCTGCCCCTACCACAACACAAACCTTACCACCCCCCCGACCTCCCCTGGTCTATGCTTCCTGCAGGGCAACATGCAGCTCGATAGCTACCCATGCCTTTGCCCATGCCCATGCCCATGCCATGTTGCTGTCTATCAATTCGTCTTACTTACCTGCATATTCGCCAAAAACTCCCACGGGCCACGTTCAAGGCAACTGGACAGTGGACAGGCAGACCGGATACCCGCTGCAGAAGCTTCCCTTGAGCTTCGTCTGCAGAACACCCACGTCCTGCCCTGCCTTGCCTTGTCTGTCCAACAAAGCATACTGTACATAGCAACAAAGCTAGCTGTCTATCGTCGATCTCCCTTCCGATCAGCCGGCAAAACCTCTGTGCGGCAGGAATGAGGAGTTAGGGGGCATTAGGCTTTCTTCTGTGAGTCAACTGCCTAACTAGTAATTCTCTTCAGCACAATCATGCTAGACTGGGTGGAGATGGGGATGGGCATCTCGAGTCTCGAACATGGCCCTCTTCCACCACTGACAGCCGTCAACAAGCGAAGTCGGCGGTGAGAGGCCGCCTCACTCGTCAGTTGAACAAAGCCAATGTCCCAATTGTCCCAATGGAGCAGGGCACCCTCGATATTCCGAATCTTGAATTTGGCGAATCGTGTACGGTCACGACGGTGTGTAGTGTAGTGTAGCGCCAAAAGGCGGTCTGGTCGAGATTGGCCGAGCAGTTCGACCAGTGATGCTCGTCTGAACAAGTTATTTCCCTCTTTCCGAGTCTTTTCCCGACCAGGGCACTGGACTGGACTGCACCGGACCAGGGATGGCAGCCATCATCATGCTGTCCGTCCAGGAAAGGCACGGCGATGGCTGGCATGGCTGGTGTGGGCTTGCAGCAAAGGAAAGGTGTGCCATCGCGTGATGGCAGGTGGTTGGATGGCAGTCAAGCGACGTTGAAAAAGAGGATGTGACTTGCGCACAAGCCTGCATTAGCTCCTTCCTCTGCGGACGGTCCCGTCCAGTTGATCCAACTTGACAGGGAAGGCGAGAAAGCCCCTGCTCCGAGCCTGGTCGTCGTCCTGCCAATCATGCCTCATGGTGGCCTGTGAGCCTTTGCGGAGAAACATCTTAGCTGCATGTGCTACACGGCATCCCAGCACCTGCATAATCTGTGATAACGATCTCAGATCAGCAAATTAACCTATTTAAAGAAACATAATTGCTCCCGATGCGGAACTGTTTGGGGTCATTTCGAACTATTGATTGCTAATTTTGTCGCCTTCTCCCCGCGCCAAAGGTGTGATCCGTGGGAGCAGTAACCGCCCAATGCAGTTCTATTTTGGTTCATTAACCAACAATGCGAGCATCGAGTCACAACTAATTAGTTGCATTTCCCAAAGCCTCTCTTCCCCCCTCCACCCCCACATTGCTCGCTTTGTGCTACTAACAGAAGTGGGTTGGTACAGGACGCAGGTAAGGCAGGTTCTCTCGGCAGCATGCGAGCCTCGCGACCCCGGACCACAATTCTTATCGTGAGGATCTTATCCACCCTGCCAAGGGGCTTGAGGAGAATGATGCTTTGAATTTTCTGCTGAATCGAGCCATTACTCATTTGCGCATGTGCGGAATCACTGCGGATCATTCCTGAGCAGGATCAAGCCTGAACGTGGAGAGGTTATGTCACTGCGATATGGAGAAATCGAGTGCCGGGCCAGGGCCTTTTCTCGTTTAATGATCCCTCAAACGAAATAGCGCAGAGGCTTAGGCCCTTATCCAGTAAACTTAAGCTTAGGGAGAGGGAGAGCCAGCGGAGAAGCCTTGCTTATCAAAGCAATTGGAATCATCGTCGCTTGAGGATGATGCGCTTGGTGATAAATAATGCTTGATGCTTGAGGCTTGAGTCCTGAGTTGCTTGACGAGCGAGCGAGCCTGCAAAATGTGACCCTCATCTCCCGTTCGTTAAAGAATTCCCGAAAAGCGAAAGGCATAAACACCGCATCCCATCTCGGACGCGATTGATCAGGTCGACACTAGTCATTCATCATTCGGTTCGAGAAACTTTGATCTCGCGTACGCTGCAGCTGCGACCTTCCGTTTCTCCACAGAATCCACCTCCTTCTGGGGTGGGTTTCTTGCGTGCTGAAGATTCTTGGTTCTAGCGTGGCGATTCGATGTCTTCAAATGTATCTGAGGCACAACGTGATACCCACCATTCCTCCCAAGACCATGCCATTGTCGCTTCCACGCCTCGTACTCGTGGACCTTTGGGCCTCCGTGAATTGAATCTGATCTGTCTCTCCTTTGTACAGTTCGCAAGGAATCGCGCATCAAAATTCAGTCACCTGAGTCCTGTGTGAGTGCTTTCTGCGCAGCAATTGGCCAGCTTCCTCCTGAGACCTTGAAAGCCATTTATTAACACACTCTCGGTCAAACACTCAAACAGACAGCTCCGAGTCGTTCCGCATGATGGGCCCATCAAAGCCGCAGCTGCTGAGAATGGGGAATTTGTTCAACGGTCAGTTTATATCCAATGCTTCCTATATTCGGCAAAAGACGGCCCAGTGTTTTCGTCACGCGGGACTTCAGCTACTGAAATCCTGCCATTGACACAAGAGCTCCGTGACCGGAAGATCTTTGCGCAGCTGGACATTGTTTGCTTGTCTGAAATTTCAATTGAACAATTGGAGTTCTGACTTGATCGATCGAAAATTGAGACATCCATTGCGGCCCAATTCAAGAATACAAAGAGACTGAAGCGGGGTTCTATAATGTTGTGATTGATATGCGAGGTGATAGTGATGTCGAAAAGTGGTGCAACTTCCTCGAAGCCAGCCCAGGAGGGGTTGGTCCGGCTTCGCTTCTTGCACTTCCAGGACGCCATGAGCAGCCACAGACTAGGATTGGGGGCGGGACGGTGCAGGACGGGAAGAGAAAATCTAGGATCTCAAGGATACCATTGTGCTTTTGGCTGATCTGATCCCTGAAATATCGAGTGAACATTCCGTGAAGACGTGCATCCTATGCAGCACATCACCTCTCACGGACGAGGGGCGGCGGGCGGCCATCCTCGCTGCCGCACGTACAGCCGTTGAATACGGAATTACAATCTCAGATGAACTGCTTCGCACAATCATCCATCTGTGCTATCACTTCCAGGATCATCACTACTAATCTCAGGAGCTAAGCAATGGCGATCGGTTGAGTATGCCCCTCCCCCTTAGCCCCCATATCTCTCGCCAAAATGTCGCTCCTAGTCTTTGACTTTCTCGACCCCATCCATTTCTTAGAGACATGGAAGCAGCCGATCCCTTCCTCCCGTCCTCCCTCCCTTTCTTCTCCGCAGGCTGTATACTCCGTAGTCTACAAGCTATCGGCCCGCTCCCTCTCGATCACGACTCGCAAGAAAAGGGGTTTCTCGAGTTCTGAGGCCATCTCACAGCATCATTGGCCGCGAGATAGTAAACATTAGATTTCTCCTCTCTCTAGCGGGCACAGGGTCCTGCTCGTCCCGTAGCAACGATGCCACTCTAGCCGACGAGAAATCTAGATCTCGCTGAATAGACGAATCGTAGGAGGCGGCCGGGTTCTGCCAGACAAAAGGTGGGCGCGTAAATTCTATTCCCGTAACCAATCACAGTATATCATTCGGAATCCACAGAAAATCCATGAGTTTTCCGCCCCCCTCATTGGACATCATGCAGTCTTGTGCCTCGCCTGCAGCAGCCTTCTTCTTACTGGTCGTTGCTGCATCGTGGGGTCGTTTCTATCTCCACTGACAACCGAAAGACCGCTTCTCCAGCCAACGGTGAAGGAAGCCGCTCGAAAGCATGTCAAGAATAGTCACACAGTCACCTCATGCAGTGCAGAATACTGAGCACAGGTCACAATGCAGACGTCCTGTCATGGCATCATGCTGGCCATTGGCGCTTTGACGACGAAAGCCCATGATATCGAGGGCGGTTGAGTTCGATACATATACTCGAGCAAGCGCCGGCATCTGCAACGCCTTCTTTCTTGATGTTTCTGACCTTTTTGCGCCGTACCACTTTTGATTGTCTGCGATTTCCTAACACACTGTCATATTGTAATCATCCTCAGCATATACTAGAAAGTTGACCGGCAACGGCAAAAGCTAGCATTCTAGCAATACCCTCACTGAAGATACCCAACCATATATCAGGCAAAATGGTACGTTTTCGACGTTTACGGAGACGTTTCGCACCGGTGATACTAATTCTTCACTAGCCTTTGTCGTCGCCTATGACGCCCATCGATCCCAGAGTGGAGATGTTCCAAAAGGGACAACCCAGAGATGCATTTTTCAACATGAAGGCGCTGGCGCCACGACCAATGTCCGAGGCCACCGAATTCGACACTGACTTCGAGGATGATATCAGTGAAATAGAAGATAACTCTCCACGGCATAGTGTCAACTCGGTACTTACAGCGTTGCCCATCTGGAAACCACCTGCTAACAAGAAATAGAGTAGCAGACGAAGTGAGAGGACACTATCATCATTCGAGGAAGTACATACACCCAGTCCGAACTCCAACGAGTTCAATGGCTTCCACTTCGATCTATCAGCGAAACAAGCAGTTCAAGGACCTCGGGGCCCCCATCTTTTCCGAGCTTCCGTCGACTCTACATTCGAAGAAGATGAAGATCAATATACCTTGGCAATGTCTCCTTTGACACCGCGACCTTCGAGTTTCCAAAGAGCACAAATGGATGCGCCGAGAGTTCCAGATATCCCGTCGCGCCATCACCGCCATCTGAGCTCACTGACTGATGCCGTGGAGAACCTGAACTTGAACGAAGTTGCGCAGTGGACACCCCGCCAAGTCGCGAGGTGGATGCACGATGCTGGCTTCGAGCCATCAATCGTTGAGAAGTTTCAGGAGAACGACATTTCCGGCGCGATCTTGATCACCCTAAAGTTTGAAGATCTCCGAGAGCTCGACATCCCCTCCTTTGGACAACGAACAAAAGTCTGGAACGAGATACATGTCCTACGAGGTAGCGCGCCTGGGACTCCAAAGCCTCCGACTCCCATTGATGAGGCCATGTCACCTTGTGTTGAGTTCCAGCAAACCGAATTTCAACGTCCCTCGAGGCATACATCCAGACGAGAGAGGAATGGAGAGTGTGGTTCGGATGAGGAGCCAAGGCGTCGCAAGAGTTCTCGAAGACGACACCGAGCACGCGGGCCAGCAGATATCATCTCACCTCTCGAATCTGTCTCCATTGTCGGCATCGAGCAACTTATGCCCAAAGCCCACAAGTGCGCCAAAGGAGAGAACTGCTCGAAATGGAGGAAGCAACAGCGCCTGATTGATAACTTCAAGAAAGATCACCCAGTAAGCCCAGAAGGTGGAACGATCTGGATCGCCGGCGATCCTGGAAATCCACTCACTGCCGGTGCAGTTGCAGAAGCCATTCGACCTGTCTCTGATGCTGTACCCTCTGTCGTTGCTTCGTCCGATGTTCTTGGTCCTACTCTGCCTCAATTCCGCCACTTGGAAGAAGCCAGTCTCCGCAATGTTCAACTCCGCGATCCCCAGGAGAACGTCAAGCAGTTCCTCAGGTTCCAGCACATGGATCCCAATCAAGTGCAGTGGTCCTCAGAAGCGCCCCCTTCTCCTCCTTATGAGATGTTCCCAGCTCTACAAGCTCCAGCTGGTCCTGCCAACACCAAGCTCCACAACCTTCCCCGTCTAGCAATTCCACCTCCTCGTCCAGTACAGCAACAACCACCAAGGTCTGCCAGCGCCAATGCTTTCTCGCCATATCGCATGGAGCGTGTTGAGGCAATGTCCCCCGATCTCCGCAATGCGACTCAATCGCCAAATACGGCTGTCTACCGCTTTGGCACTCCTTTCTCTGAGATGGATATCCCAGTGACAGCGGTCCCCCTTGGTCCTGTTGCACGAGATGCTTCTCAATCAGTTCCTCCTAACATGTCCTACCGCCATGCTCCCGCTCCTGCACCCGCACTCGCTCCACCAACCCGCACACAATCCCGCACTTCCGCTCGTCGACCATCCTTCCCCGCCATGCCCCGCGTCGACGAGAACATCTCCACTGCTCCTCCCACGCAGACCAAGTTCCACCCCCACCAGATTCAGCCTCCTACCCAGCAAGGCCACCAACACTCAAACTCCTACCCATGGTCACCTATCACACAACCTGCACAGCGTACCGCGGACGACATCTCAGCCCAGGGTTGGATGAAGAAGCGCAAGACGAAGATGCTCCGCCATGAATGGCACGAGCACCACTTCACCCTCAAAGGCACCCGCCTTGCCATGCACAAAGATGCTAGCGCAATAGAGACTCTCGAGTACATAGATGTTGATGACTATGCCATTGCATGCTCATCTCTCGCCTCCGGCTCCAAGCTCAACGCAGCCTTCAAGGCGATGAACATCTCCCGAGGCAACAAGGACAAGAAAGACGAGTCCGCTTTCGCTTTCCAGCTCATCCCCGCCGCTATCGACAAGGGCGTGAGACTCAGGAAGAGAGAGAGCGCCATGGGTGCCAATGGATACAGTGACGGAAAGGATGCTGGTGCTAAGGCGAAGACACACTACTTCGCTGTCAAGAGCCGAGACGAGCGCATTGACTGGATGAGAGAGTTGATGCTCGCCAAGGCATTGAAGCAGAAGAGTGAAGGCTATGAAGTTAACTGCAACGGCAACATGATCTAAGATATGAAAATACCAAATGAGAAGAGAGACAGAGGAACACTCATTCAGGAGGAATTTATTATACCAGTTTGATTTCTTTAGTTCTGAGCGAACGGCATTTGTGCCTTTTTTTTCACTTCGGATAATGATCGAGGTCTTGAGAGTACTTTCAGCGGGCGGCATTGATTGGGCGTTTTGATATGTTTTTGGTATGCCCTACACTTCACTTGAAGTCGAAGAGGGTCGGGATTGGATTGGAAATAGAACACTCCTTTATGGATAGCTCAGTAGTATAATTCGAATGCCAACTGATATGAACCAATCTTGAGTCTTACTTGTGAGATTATGAATCGCTTGAAGTGACATAAAACAATGAATGAAAAGTAAAGAAAGGTGAAACTGTCCATGTTCCCATGAGTCTGAAACGCATCTCAGAAGTGAGACTCCACAAGACAGGTGTAAGATCAACTGAGCATTTGAACCTCACTCGAGGAGTTGCCAGGAAAGATGCTTGCCCACAAAATCAAGAACAAGACACAGCGGTTAACCCATCAGGGGAATATGCATGCCAATGTATGATTATCCGACATATACAACCCACATCACTCCATACTTGTCTATCGTTCTCGTACAATATAGTACACGTCCTAGGGCCCATTACCCGAACGCCCTTCTCAATGCTCCCCTCCCAGTATTCTACAATGCAAAAGTCGGCTTCCTCCCCTGAGATGGTCTCGCCCTATCCTCCACCCTCGACCAGTCGATAGTATGCCACCAGCTCTCTGCAAATGCCTTTTTGCCCCCAACTCCACCAGCCCCCACCCCGTAGTCCGCCACGTAAACATGCTCCCACATGTTGATGCACAGCACAGGCGTGAGATCGATTCCACCGGGTGCCAATGGCTTCTGACTGTGTTGTCCAAAGGCCCCCACGGTATTGACAGGATCCTCCCTATTCAACCTCCTGATCGCCTCTGACACAGATTTGTCCTCTGTGTTCATATCCACCGTCTGTTTTCTGTAATGGGCTCCGGGAAACGGCGAGCCAGCTAGGTACGTGCAGAGCAGAGTGTATTTCCCCGCACGATTCTTCATCAGCCACACGAATCCAGGACCGAACATCGAGCTTGCTGTGACGATGAACTCGCGCTTGAGGGTCTCGATGGAGCCGAAAGACCTCTTTAGATCCTCCTCGAGGGCTTCTGGCATCGCTGTAGGCTCGGGCGACAGTGCCTCGAAGAAGAAATGGTTGTTGAATGCCATGGATGCATAATTAAAGATGGGAGCGGAGTTCGGGTCGCGAGCGTATTTAATGAGGATGTCTTTGGGTGGTTTAGATTCGTAGTCTCCTCCTAAATGATAGTTAGCCAGTGCCTCTTAATTGCAGCGTCCAAAAAAGGCTCCAAAGCTGATCCACCGCTTCCATGCTAGGATACGACATCATGCAGTAAAGAATCCAATTGCCATACCAGCTATTAGGTTGTTGAGCTTCTCAACCATCAGACTTTGATATTGTGTCCATGCAATGTCGAAGCCGGCGGGCGAGAGCAGTCCCGGGACTCCATTGTTGAAAACCGGATTAATCTCTGGAACCGTGACTAGGGATCTCCGGAAAGAATTGAGGCAGAATCGCGCTCGAGGTAATATTGGTCGTAGCATGTTGGGATGTGTGAGAGAGCTACCAACTGCTGTAACCAGCGAACCAAAATATTTGAGTCCTGACCGAATTCAGATCCACCTGTATGCCTGATTTCTAAGGCGGTCACTGACAGGCACGTGATCAGGGCGCTAAGAGGCTTGCGAGCAGCTGAAGGCGAGCTCCGATTGTCGATAAGGTTGGGGGAAGGAGACCTCCACTCTTCACATTCGCTTCCACTCTTCAGGCCGGCCCCGTTGCTTTGTCTCCAGTTGAGTCGAATCCGAGCTATTCAGCAAGCATGAAAACTCGAAATCACTTCTGGTTCACGCTGTTCTCTTCAAGAGAACAAAGCATCTTAGAACCAGAACCGGCTTGACATTTTTGGACCACCCAGTGCTTCCTGTATGTAGCAAGCAAGCAAGCAAGCTCTAGCCAGTCCCTCCCGACTATCTTTTTGAGGAAGCTCGAAACTTCAAAGCAATTCCTCTTACTTTGCAGAAATCGAAGCAATGGCGGATGTATACAATTACAATGTGGAAGAATTCAGAGAGACGGAGTATCCAATGCTCAAGGGTAGACATCGCCATGTACAAAGTTCTGAAAATCAAGGCTGACAGTGGCGTAAAGGTGCTATCTACCTCGATCATGCCGGCACAACCCTCTATTCAAAGTCACTTATGGAGAAATTCATGTCTGATATGATGTCAAATCTATACGGCAATCCACACTCAGCTTCTCCCTCTTCCCAATTGTCGACAAACAGAATCGAAGACACTCGCTTGAAAGTGTTACAGTTCTTCAATGCCGACCCCTCCGTATTCGACATCGTGTTTACCGCAAATGCGACGGCTGGAATAAAGCTTGTTATGGAGGCTTTTCGGGAATCGAAGGAGGGCTTCAACTATGGCTATCACCGAGATGCACATACAAGCCTTGTTGGCGTTCGAGAGATTGCTGGAGCAAGTCGGTGTCTAGACGATGAAGACGTAGAGAATTGGCTTTCGGCTTCAGAATCTTTTGTAGAAGACAACTCGGAATCAGCACTGAACTTGTTCGCCTATCCAGCTCAGTCCAACATGGATGGGAGACGGTTACCACTTTCGTGGATTCCAAGAGCAAGAGCTCGACAGAGCTCCGGGGTCCCTCCTACATACACACTGTTGGATGCCTCTGCTTTTGTGTCTACTGCTCAGTTGGATTTGAGTGATGCCGACACAGCTCCAGACTTCACAGTGCTGAGTTTCTACAAAATATTTGGCTTCCCCGATCTTGGCGCTCTGATTGTCCGAAAGGAATCCGGAGCTATTTTGAAGGAACGGAAGTATTTTGGAGGCGGAACAGTCGATGTGGTCTTGTGCAATAAGGAGCAATGGCATGCCCCAAAAGCAGACTCCCTTCACGAAAGCTTGGAAGATGGTACCCTTTCGTTTCATAACATCTTCGCCTTGGATGCTGCTATCGATATTCACAAAAAGCTATACGGGTCTATGGAACAAATTGCTCACCACACTGCATTCCTGGCACAGAACTTGTACGATGGCCTCGCGTCACTCCGTCATGCTAATTCGGAACCTGTTTGCCAAATATATTCCCATTACTTTGCTTCAAAGATAGCTGCCAAGAGTCAAGGCCCTATCGTTGCCTTCAACTTGCGGAATAGCAATGGAGCCTGGGTCAGCAACACCGAGTTCGAGAAACTTGCTGCGGTCCGGAAATTCCACATCAGAAGTGGTGGACTTTGCAACCCAGGGGGTGTTGCTGCGAGCTTGGGACTTGAACCTTGGGAGATGCGAAAGAATTTCTCAGGTTAGTACCTTTCGAAACTGTTTCCTCGAAGATATGTCGGTGTCTTGTTTTATCCCGATTCAGCCTTGATATCTCGAGATACGAAAAGGGCATTGCTAATTCGATGGTCCACAGCGGGGTTCAGATGTGGTGCTGAGACAGACATCTATGCTGGGAAAACCACTGGTGTCATTCGGGCAAGTTTGGGTGCAATGACTACAGTGGGCGATATTGAAGCTTTCATTGCTTTCATCGATGAGTTCTACGTGGAAAAGGCTCTTCCTGCAGCCGTTGTAGGGTTATCGAATGTTGACGAGTCTGGTACGCTTTTTCTCCCCGCAACTTTTATATCGCCAGAACTGCTCCTGATATTCAATGATACACGTACTAACTCTGTGATGCAGTTCAACTCGTCGTAGAAAGCTTGACCATCTACCCTATCAAGAGCTGTGGTGGTCTAGATATCCCTCTCAACACTGACTGGGAAGTAAGGCCGGAAGGTCTTGCTTGGGACAGAGAATGGTGTCTCGTCCACCAGGGTACTGGACAAGCATTGAGTCAGAAGAGACACCCACGTATGGCTCTGTTACGACCTATGATTGACTTCAACGAGGGTGTCCTACGGGTGCGGTTTATTGGATCTACCGACGAGATTTCAATCCCCTTGTCATCAAACCCGGCATTCTTCGAATCTATAGGTAGCACGTTACCATCTCGCGTCTGCGGAGATACCATCGTTGCGCATAAATATGCAAAACCAGAGATCAATGAATTCTTCTCTAGGATACTAGATGTTCCATGTGCACTAGCTCGCTTTCCCACTGGCGGGTCAGGGTTCAGCACCCGGCACGCGAAGGCACATATGCAAAAGCACCAAAAGCCCCAAACGAAATCGCCAATCATGAACCAAGTTCCGGGGACATTCGCTCCTCCAACTCCTCCAGACTCGGACACAGAAATCCAGAGAAGGCCAATCCTTTTGTCGAATGAGAGCCCCATTTTGGCCATTAACAGAGCAAGTCTGAATGCACTGAACGATGAAATTGCGAGAGTGGGTGGCAAACCTGCCAGTGCATCAGTATTTCGAGCCAACATTGTCTTGGCATCTCCTCGATCCGATGGCCAGGACCCATACAGTGAAGATCACTGGACATCTCTGCGGATAGGAAAACAGACATTTCAGATGCTAGGCTCATGTCGGAGGTGCCATATGATCTGCATTGACCAGGCTACCGCAGAGAAAAATGACCAGCCGTTCGTAACTCTGGCAAAGACACGCAGGTTCGATTCAAAGATCTTTTTCGGCTCTCATATGTGCCATGTGCCATCCAAAAGCATCACAAAGACGAGTCAATTCCCAACGATACGAGTTGGAGATGCTGTAACAATAGCCACAGAGGACATTGGATGAGAAGTTCTGCTTAATGAATACCCGTTTGAATTTCACTGATGATATGGCCATGCAATATGCCACAATAGCTACTGTTTTACTTGTGAAAAACAATCACCTGGCTTCCTTTTTGATGCCATCTGTCCGAGTTTTCAAGGGTCTAACAAGGTGCCCATCAGGTATGGTTCTTCCGCGGCAGATGTTCTAGTTCGACCAACAACAACGGAGGATGTTCCGGCTAGTTTGCCACATCTCCGACACCCAATCATACTCGCCTCTCATCCCCAGAGATGTGCATGAGCTAATGTCGAGACCGGGCAAAGATGGAGAAGTGTCTAAACGTCATCGCAACAATAAAAGATTTGCGAACCTCACTGTTATCTCCCATTTACAAACATCATTTCCTTGAAACACTGTAATTGATATATCTACGGTTTTTTCTATCAAATGCACCTATAATTTCTATCTCTTTTCCTATTCTCGGGCCTCAAATGTCTACCGGTGTTGGAATGAGTGCTTGCTGCCTTTCAGGCCAAGTCCACGACGGTACCCCCACCGGAAAGGTCGAGATTATCGATAACTTGCAAACCTATGTTGCTGCTCCCAAAGATGGCTCGAAGGCAAGGACGATTGTTTTTCTTGTAGATAGTAAGTCTCTTGGGAATTGTTTGGCTTCTGATTGGACTTTGCTAATGCAATGCCTCTGTTCTAGTTTTTGGATGGGAATTCAAGAATGTTCGGCTCCTTGCCGACAATTATGCGAAGGCGGGCTTTTATTGTTATATCCCCGGTAGGCATACTCCGTTTTGAGAAGGATATCTTTTCTTCTGGCTCGTAAGAACTTTGTGTTTTAGGGCTGTTGATTGTCCCCAAAACCTCCTGACATCCACAGACTGTCCGAAGCATTTGGAACCATACACTGAACACTTGAATAGATGTTCATCAAGGGGACTCAATTCCACTTGAGTTTCTCAACTCCGTCGAGCCTCCCCTCAAAACTCGCGAGCAACTCACCGTTATTGACAAGACCAAAGCCACCGCCACAGTAGGAACAACTCTTCCACCATGGCTAATGAAGCATCGCGAAGGAGTCTCCAAGCCCCTCATCGAATCATTCATCAATACCGTCCGTCAAGTCCCCGGCACAGGCAAAGTCGGCGCCATTGGGTTCTGCTGGGGCGGCCGGTACGCCATCCTTGCGGCCCACGGCGTCGTGGATGCCGCCTACGCGTGCCACCCATCTCTCGTAGCGGTCCCAGGTGATTTCGACGGTGTCTCTAAGCCACTTTCGTTAGCTGTTGGTGACAAAGACTCGCTACTTAATAATGGTACGGTAGGCCAGATTCAAGATGTTATGGCGAAGAAGACGGAGCTTCCGCATGAGTTGAGGATTTATGAGGATCAGGTTCATGGGTTTGCGCTTAGGAGCGATTGGAGCTCGGAGAAAGATAAGAAGGCTATGGATGATTCTGAGAAGCAAGGTGTGGAGTGGTTTAACAAGTACCTGGCTTAGATGCTTCTTGGAATTTTTAGAGCGCTCCTAGGTTAGGAACTCTTGAGTTGATGAGAAACGATTCTTAACGTATCGTTCACTCAATAGATGAATTACAATCATATCAACCCATCACATACAGTATCTCGGTAATGCATGTAGACTTTCAAAAACACACGACTCCTGCCAAGATACAGTGATATTAACCTCGGTACCAAAACTCTAAATAGTCGGTGATTTACCAACATCCCCCATCCACCTTTCGGTAGGACCCCATACTCATGATGGCAAGGATATGTAAAGGGTTAAGGATGAATCTCGATCAATGAGGTTCACTTCAGCATACAAGAAATAAAGCCAGAATCGAGCAATTCGACAACTTCCGACCGAACTTCTGCGAGTTGAAGGTTTGACCAGCCCAATCAGTTCATCCGGTTACTGTAGCTAGTGGCTCTCCTCCCGAAGCTTGCACAAGTCCCGTGAAACTGAACCAATGAAAAAGTCTAGCCGGGCAAATTTAACCCTGGTAGTAAAATCCGGAGATGAGCTGATCCGGATAGTCTAAGACAGGCCTCTAAATCATAAAAGTACGCGCTTCGTCCTTTGGGAAGTCGATGCGAGATTGTGGATCTTGTGCGCTGATGTTTTTTTTCGTCATTATTTAGATCTAAAGTTAACGACACTGTTGGACACACTTCGGATGAAACTTGAAAATCGAACGTCTCGTTCTATTTTCTGTACCCGAAGTTGAATTTTTTTTGGCTGTCAGGAAATTTGTTATTGTTATACAACCTTCAGCTTCACCTTCTTTCGCGAACAATCACGCGCACGACAGCAACAAGCATCCTTGCAATCATGAATACGCTTAAGATATCATGGGTCATTGGCCTCATCTGCAGCTTCGCTGTTGGAGTCTGCGCTCAGAGTGGTTCAATTGGCCCAGGCAGTAAGGAATCCGCTGACAATCCAATTGCGGATGTATATCCAAACGGAATCACGGGTACCTTCAACAGTACAATTTTCGTAGGTCAGGTTCCTGTGCTGAGTAGCTAATGTCTAACAGGGAACAGGTTGTTCCCATTCCCTTCAAGATTGCTCGATCGATCATCCCCAAGCAGTGGGGTATCAATAGGAAGGCTTACTGCAAGCGTAGGTGGTCCTCCGTTCACTTGCTTTTCCGGTTTTTTATTGGAAATTTTTGGGTCAACCGATCTCCCGCTCTCCGTTTTGATAGGAATTATCAATGCTGACTTCAACTTTATAGTCCTTCCTGGCTTTCCTGCTGATTCCTATCCGCTCGTGATCCGGTCCGGTGTTGATCATGACATTGGTGTTCGTGCATTTAACTTCAGGTTGGTATGTACTCTGGCTTTGGAACTCTTGTTAGACACGCCAGTGCTGACTCCCTTCCCAGGACGACTTCCAGGTACTGTACTTAGCTCATTCTGCCAAGCTGGTCTCCTAAAATTGCTACAGCTCTTTCATACCATGTTCCCATTCGTCGACCTTCTGGGTGACGGGTACTCAAGCTTCACTTATAAGAAGTATCTCCTGCTTTCAGCCACAAATACTCAAGGAATTGGTATGTGCTCCTCCCAAATATTTTCTACTGCTATTCGTACCGCAAAGCAATCAAGCGCATACTCATGATATGATGAACAGCTGCAACCATTGAGTATGGAACAATTCCAGTGCCCTCTACCTTCAGCCCAGACCTCGAGGCTTATGCATACTCGGCTCCTGGAATCGGTGTGAGACCTGGCGAAAGATACTTTAACGCCTATTCTGCTCTCAAGCCGCCCGGAACTCCAACTGCCGCTGTCAAGTTTACTTCCATTGGGGCTGTAGGCCCGTGGCCTATGGAATTGTAAGATGCTGAGATCCTCGTATGACTTAGAAATCGCTGACCTGTGTTCTCAGTTACGTCAATGCTACTAATCAGGTTGGTTCTCCTCTGTTCGGGGCCTAGTTCGGAAAAGATTCAAATTTTGAACGGAGTCAATCATTTCCAACTTTTGGCCTTGGGAACAATTGCTAACCAGAGACAGCCAATTTTTGAGAATGGAGTGTTGTGTGACAACCAAATCTTCTTCTAGTACGTAAGCCTTGAATTCCTCCAACCTCTTTCAAGCTACCAATTCGTTTGTATACTTCTACACAACGAGGACAATTTGCTGACAGGGGAAACAGTAACACGACTCTATCAACGGGTGAGAATGCTCCTCGCGGAATAAAAGGTTCAGTCACCTTAAACGCTCCACTACTTCCCAACGACTCGACTTTCCGCAACGTCTTCGGAATCCGTGTCGATACAGCGTTTCTTGAAATCACCAAGGTTCCATGTGATCAGCTTAAGGGTTATCATGGGACTGGGCCAGGAGACAGTGGCAACGGTGGAAGTTCTCGTAATTAAGGGCATGGACAGTCTGACTTGAGGGGTCATGACATCAGAGAGACGAAGAAAATTAATAAAAGGGGTAGCAAACATAGAGCAGAAATCCCTACTTTCGCTGAAAGCGAATCGCTAGTCTGGCAATTGCATGCAATGGATTCATGATACAAGCAAGTGCATATTTTCGTTGGTAACTTTGATTTTGACTCTTTTCACTTTTGCATCTTAGAGGTAGCTCTGCCGGTCCGCTGGTAGCGGCAGAAAGTAGCTACAACGCACCTATTGTATGGAGACCTTCCACCGAATATAATAGCAAAGCAAGGGCCCGGCAGCTCGGAGGTCTATTATGACGTTATTTACTTTCTATTGATCCTACATTTTTTGTTGCTTTTCAGGGGAAGGGAAGGATGCGACGGCTCATGGGACCAGAGAGTTGTGGCCTGTTGACTCGCTTAGCTAGCACCATTCACTTCCAGGTTTTACCAGCACCTACCAGAAGCATTCGAGGTTCGCTAACGGTGCAAGACCCTAGCTAAGAAAGCTTATTCAATTAAGCTTAAGCACTAGCTTATTACTTAGCTTTGAGTAGGCTTTTCTGTCCTCGAGCGACTTCTATATGCAGCTTCTACACGTCTAGAACGACGTATGTTTATTTACTCTGAAGACCGCGTCACCCACAACAAAAACAACCAATTCTTGTGCAACCATTCCGCGTTGCATACTCACACACCTCAACTATAACCACGTACAGTCAGTATCTCTTTGATCAGACTTCAAGAATGGCGCACCCAAAATATCCTGTCGACTTTGAGGATCCTTCTACCGGACCTACAGCTGCTTCGTCGCTCTCTCACTCAGCCCCTACTCACTCTCTCGCGTCCATGGACACGCTAAGTCTAACCCAGTCGTCGCGTCTTAGCTGCACAAAGACTAGAAATTGTCCTGTTTCAGAGGGCAAGATGACTTCTACCTATCCTGCCTCTCGAACCACTCCTGCTACCCATGGACTTGAGGATTCTTTCACCCGACCTCCGGCCGCCACAATGTCCTCCAACCAGTCTACTATTTATCATATCCCCAAGCAAGCCGTGAGTGCATTTAATCAAGCACCGTCTTCGCATCTGAAAAGTCCAAAGATTCAACAGAACAAGGTTGCAGACAACAAGGCCGTATACCCTATAGTTCGAACCACCATACCTGCTACAGGCCTCGACGACCCCTTCACTGGACCACCAGCTACCTCCATGGGCTTTTACCAATCTGCAGCTCACTCTTTCTTGCAGCAAGGCATGAGCGCTTTCAACCAAGTACTGGCGTCTCACCTGAACTGCTCAAATATTCAACAGAGCAGTGGTGCCGAATGCAATATGACTTCTACCTATCCTCCCCAACTGGCCAAATTCGCAATGCGTTCCAACGTCCCGATAACCTCGATCCTCTCCTCGAACAATCGACTGAACCGCCAGAGAAGCTTGCCAAGCGGTCAAATGGCGGGTCCACGCCATCCATCCATTCGATCCAACGTCCGCCAAAGTTCCGTCCCAGCTAGCATGCTAGCTTCAGTTAGTCCTACCAGTCAACAGATTGGGCAACAAAGCATGATGGTAGCCAACCAAATACTTCCTTCTTCCTCGAGCACCATCCCCTCTCAACAAGTCATCGACCCCGCCCTACTCAATCTCGCAATTCCTCCAGTAGTCCAACATACCGTTTCTCCAACCAACGTCGGCATGGCGGTTGTTGCTCGCTCAAGCCCATTGTTTGTAGCTCCAGTCCCTGCAGTTCACCAGTTCCCTGCACAAGCACCTCCTCCCCGTCCCTTCTTGTCCAGTTTTACTTCATTCTTAAGGCTCCCCACAGAGCTACAGCAGGAAATCGTAAGTGATCAGAGTTCCCCTAATCCCTTACAATATCCCCTATGATCTGCAGGTCCTCCAGTTACTAATATCATGTAGTGGTCAGTTGCAATTGCCGTCCAGTTTTACCTAGAAAAGAGATTCTTGAGGGTTGGCCCTGACTCTAAATCCCTCAACCGAACTGAGGAGGATGCTGAGGTTTCCCAACTTCGAATTATCTCCGACATTCATCGTCGTCCCCGTCTTATTCCCAGCCTGTTACACGCCTGTACGTACTCACGAAATGAGGCTATCAAAGGCTACGAGCTCTGGGGCTGTGTCGATCCTATCACATATCAGCCAAATGGTGCCAAGGTATATGTCAAAGTGGACGAGGATACTTTTTTCTTTGGTGATGCCGACTTGGTAGGTGAAAACAGGTTTTAGGACATTGAACATCACCTCCCTTACTTAAAGGCCCTTTTCATTCTCGATACCAGAGCTAATGCAAGCAGGGTGATTTTTGGGTTTTCCATACTCTTATTAATGAGAGTGAGCCCGAGAGTATGGAGGCCGACGACACAGCCCGAACCAACTTCATCGATCAGATTGGAAAGATCAAGCATTTTACGTTTGACTATGAGTTGTGGGTTCAGCGTAAGTCCCCATACACATATATCCCCAGTCAATCCTGGTACTAAGAAAGGCCAACTTAAACTACCGATACTGACACCGACACAGTGCTTGAATATGAAGCTCTGTGGCTCGCAAACCTTGACTCCGCCAATCAGCTCACAATTGCTGTCCGAAACCCCAACCATGAGCAGGTTGAAAGGGACTTTGCTCTGTCTTATATGAAGAACATCATCCCAAACACATTCAGAGATGAAGCTGCTCGTGTCGTTATGGTGAGCCTCTCTCCCTGTTTCCCCTCCTTCACACGATCGGAGGAGCTATCTTGGGTCATTCACTAATTCATATCTTGAGGCTATGACCCGCCGTGCCCTGGCTGCTTCTAGACAAGATCTTCGAGACCTGAACTGGCCAGAAAGTGGAGTCCTGGGCCTCAATGTCAAGGCTCTGTCAATGGGCACCAGCATTGGAAACACCGCGGAGGATGAGGCGTACCTCGAGGATGTATTGATGTGAGATTCCCTTGACATCCTACAATTGACTTCCAGACTTATGTTCCTAGCGAGGGCAACCGATCCGGCATCGTCTCCGACCAATACCTGGAAACTCGACTAGCAATGATGAACCATCGAGCTCCCGCAACAGCACGGGCACCTGCTCCAGCAGCCTAAAGTCCTGATGGATTTGGTCTCTAGGTACAGCATACATAGGTCGGGTTCCGACGCTGCCGTTATGTTTTATGGAACTGAATTATTGTATTGGTTGAGAGATATTATGATAGCGGGGATAGCGTGATACCTTGTAGAAGTTTCTTTTCCTGACAGCAT
Organism: Rhexocercosporidium sp. MPI-PUGE-AT-0058; assembly: GCA_020746875.1. Classification (NCBI taxonomy): domain Eukaryota; kingdom Fungi; phylum Ascomycota; class Leotiomycetes; order Helotiales; genus Rhexocercosporidium; species Rhexocercosporidium sp. MPI-PUGE-AT-0058. The sequence goes on from JAGTJL010000002.1 coordinate 1,859,522, forward strand.
GAGGGGTGTTAGACCGTTCTCGTATGTGGTACTTATGTATCAGGTCAGTGTCTTCTTTGGACGAAGTGCTGGTGGGCATGATATGATGGCTTGTGAACTTGCTTTTGACAAAATTAGGCCAAATGCTCAAGCGAGAGACAAATGTTGGTGTGTTTTGTTTGCAAGATTACTCTAAGGACTAGAATAAAATCACAATAAAACGAATTACGAAACAGAGCGATGATCATGAGTGAAAGTGAAAGTGCAACCTCTCACGGTCAACACAAAAAAAGGTAGGAATCCTCCCACGAGAGGCTTCAGAACATTACTTTACACGACCACATACATAAAGTTGGATGTATTGTGAAATGGTGCATTCTTTCTCATCACAATCTGTTTGAATTCTAAGGATTTGGAAAGGTGTATACTTTGATTCCTTCTGAGTTGCCCATCGCGGAAGCACTTAGTAGCACGGAAGGGGGTGTTACGACACCCCTGATCAATGATGACCAACCAATTTGTTGATTTCTCAGCAGCCAAAATAAGCGCAACGGCTTTAAGATTTTATGTCCTGTGAAGCACTTACAACATGTTGAGATACATTCTCATTGCACGAAAAGGTCATCGAATACATTATAGTGGCGATACAAGTCATGGATTCATCAAGTCCTACTCGATCGAGGTCGAAAGTTGAAGGCGATGGCGCAGACCGAGGAAATACGCAGAAGAGGAAAGCACGAGGGAGACCATTGAAAAAAGCGGGCAGTTCAAACGTGCCAGAGGTTTGTTTTCTCCTATTATTCGCTCAATTGAAATCCTAATATTCCACCTCTGGTATTTTGGCGGTTCACAGCCTGTGGATCTTTTTCACAACTCGAACACGTCAGATATTTCGTCTCATAATAGCATATACCCGTATTGATGACTTAGCAGGAACGAAGAGCTCAGATCAGAAAAGCACAAGAAACATTTCGACTCCGGAAGCAAGCTGCTACACGATCTCTGGAGGAGAAAGTGGAGTCCCTGCAGGCCTGCGTGCGAGATATGAGTACCATATTCCTCGATTTGAGCGACTCCATGATCCAGTCAGATGTCCTAAACCAAGACCCTGCTATTGGGAAAAACTTGGTCTCGGCAACATCCAGGTTTATTACACTGGCAAAAAGTGCAGTGGAGGATTCGGAAGACAATACTGACGCAGCCTCTGAAAGAATCATCACGCCGTCAGACCCACAAACATCACACTCTCAGCCACGACCCTTCTCTGTAACTCCTTCAATAAATGACCGCCGAAGATCTCCAATAATTCCAGCAACTAATTTTCCAGTCACGGAAGACTTCAATCCTGTTCCAGAGACGCTCTTAAAGAAAGAGATCTTTGGAAATGGCTGGTTTGGTCTACAGCCTGAAATTCTCTCCCGTCTGTCACCTACAGATGCCGACCTGGGCAGGCTGGATAGTTCTTTTGGAGTGATTCTTCTTCAGACAACTCTCAGTGTCGCATACGAGTATCTGATGTAAGTAGTTAGAAGAGCCTAGAAATTTTTTGGCTAAAATTATGACATTTATATATATATATGAATTTCTCTGATGTGACAGCCACTGACTACTGTATTCTCTAGAGACACTACTGGCACACATTGGCCGGTAGCAACGGACATGTATCAATTTGCGCTTCTATACCACTCCAGGGAAGAGTAAGTGATGCACCGATTACCCGGAATTCGAGGGCATTTTTTGACTACTCCTTTTACAGACTACTATTTAACCTCCGGTGGTTTCTTGGTCCTGGACTTCGTACATTACGAGGGCTTGGACGGGCTGTATTTGGTTTCAGCTCTGCATTATCGTTACAATACCTGAACGCCGTCAATTCAGGCATGGAACCCAAGATTCTGAATCCTTTGGTCGACGCACTGGCTCTCATTGAGGCCCAGAAGAATTTTCCAGTTGTTCAGTATCTGAATGCATTTGAAGTCGAGGATTACATTATCAGCAAAGGAGCATTTCATATTGATCGATATGTCGTTTACTTGAGGGTCCCGGATGACGACCGACTCAGTCAAACATGGTCAGGCAGTCCAACCCGGTTCTACAATTCCACGCAGGCCGAGCACCAGGAACGGCAATCGAGCTATGCACCGGGAGTGGTTGAGAATCCGACTTCTGGCATGGGAGTCCCATTGACTGGCATGCCGGCGGGGATGACTTCAAGTGGTACTTGGAGCGGTATATTGGGCTTCGACGGCATGCAAGAAGACAGCTACAGGGCTGAAGCCGCGGCGGACACCTTTGTCCAGACGCCTCCTGTAAAGAACAGAGTCCGCACTCTCAGTGTTCCGGTGTTGTTGCAGAGCTTGGCAAAAAGAGCATTGTGAGAGCCCAGAATGCAGCCTTTCCTCAACTTCTCGTATCATCCCAGAGCACACTTTTCACGAGCTTCAATTCATGAAGCCTCATTACTGAGATGCGATTCATTGCTAACTTCTCGGTTAGGTGTCTTGGAACGGGCCCTGGCTATCCAAGCAGAGCAGTGGACCTAGCTATTGAGCTTTCCACGGTTGAGTATTCCTCTTGAAGATGAATGAAGCAATTGATGTATAGAAGTTGCTTCTGGTTGCAGTCTTCACGAGCGGTGGAATGGAAGTTCTGAGATCTGGCGTTCGATTACACTAGGGTCCATATGTATACTTGCTTTCTTTGACGCATTGCATGGCTGCCAATATTTCTCTTATCTTCCCGCTTCCACGGTGTTTACAAACCTGAAGGGTCGGCCGTTCCTCGGCCCAAATTAAACACGTGGTTGGTAAGAAAGGTCGTCGTAGTCCTTAAAAAATCCTCAAATTCGAAGCTTAGCTGTCCCCCAATTCCCTGACTCGAGCCGTCTTTCGGCCGGGCCTAGTGCTGAGTAGTGTATAAATGGAAAGATATTTGAAGTGGGAATGCAGAAAGCTTTGCTGCTTACTTATAAGTGGAGCATATTAACAGCCTCTTCTTGATTACTATACGTTCCTTGTGCTTCGACATTTGGCCAAGACTTTGAGCGGGAGATTTTATAATCTTCCCGACCAATCATCCGAAGAGCTTCAAACACTTCACCAAATGAACCTAAAGGAGACTTGGAGCTTTATCAGCAATGTCGCAATCGACTTTAAGTCATTCGAGTGTTTCATTACAAACCAGCAGCGAATGTAAATCGACCTTTTCTGATAAAATGAACTTCATAAAGAGTCGAGCTCCTGTCATCCTCAACGCTTTCCTCGCCTAGCTCTACCTATCTATCGAAATCCGAACACCTCCATCCGGTTGTCGCTCAAGATGTACGACATTGTCCGCGACTCCAGCTTTGGTCTTGCAGTTCGATATCTCACTCGAAGCAGATATTTTCTGCATCCGGACGAGAAGCCTGGTTTTGAGCTACCTTCGCCTACTCTTGAAGATGACGAGAAAACAGCAGCATCCGATTCCGAAGGTGCAACAGATCTTGACGTGGAGGGGGGTAACACTGAAGCCAAGAGCGAGGATATTGAGAACCCACCGATGTCAAGGCCAGATGGCCACGATGGACACTCGTTAGCTGCAACTGTCAGCAGACCAATCCACCCAGTCCTGACTTCGAGTGGGATAACATTGATTGATTGGTATTCAACCGGTCAGTCTGCAATAAAAACAGCTTGAAGTACTTAGGACTGACGACGCTAGACGACCCTGAAAACCCAATGAATTGGTCGTCGGGCAAGAAGATCTACGTTTCAGTACTTCTTTCGTAAGTCATGGCAAACACGGCAGATTCACCATGGTCCAAGAACGGAGTTGTCTGATTGCTGGTAGAATCTATACCTTCGCGGTCTATATCGGTTCGTCAATATACACACCAGGAATGGGACAGATAGAGGAAAGGTTCGGAGTTGGTCCTACAGCGTCTGCTCTTGGTATGAGTCTTTATGTGCTCGCCTATGGAATTGGTCCAATGTTGTTTTCTCCGCTCAGCGAGTAGGTATTCCGACTCCAGATGATCATCACGGGAAAACGCTGACCAAGCGTGCAGGATACCGGCCATTGGAAAGAACCCGCCTTACGTTGCCACGTTTGCGATATTCGTTATCTTGACTATCCCTTCGGCACTTACTGATAGCTTTGCGGGACTCTTGGTGTTGAGATTTTTGTTGGGGTTCTTTGGTAAGTGTTCGAATTTCCTTTATAGGAATCATTTCGCTGACGCGATTTAGGCTCGCCTTGTCTTGCGACGTGTGGTGCTTCTTTCCAAGACATGGTAAGCAATTTTCCTCTGTGTCTTTTGGTGACTGAGTGCATACCGGCCTTCAGCGGCAAGAATGCTGGGAGACAATCACAGTCTCCTCGCGAGACGATCTTAGATACTCAGACATAAATAAAAAGGAAAACATACTGACATTGTCAAGTTTCCACTGATCAAAATACCATATCTCATGGTTCTCTGGGCCGGCTCAGGTCTGTCTATCCCTGATAAGCGAACAGACCAAACACTGACAAACATACAGCCACCCTAGGACCAGCCTTGGGTCCAGTCATTGCCGGATACTCAGTCCAAGCAGAGAATTGGAGGTGGTCTCAATGGGAAATGCTGTGGCTATCAGGTCCGATCTTCATCGTCATGTTCCTCTCACTCCCCGAGACATCAGCCGCGACAATCTTATATCAGCGGGCACATCGCATTCGTAAGGTGTTGAACCGTACGGACTTGAAGTCCCAGTCGGAGATTGATCAAGCGCATATGAATGTCAAGCAGGTCGCTTTCGACGCACTAGTCAGTGAGTACACACTCAAGTATCCCAAATGGACTCCTCCGATACTGACTGCTATTAGAACCCTGGGAAATCAATGCCCTTGATCCCGCAGTTCTGTTCTCGACTGTGTACAGTGAGTAGATGCGCGGTGTCATTTGGCCGTGACTAATCATGCTTCAGCTTCCCTCCTGTACGGAATCTTCTATTCGTTCTTCGAGTCAACCCCACAGGTCTTCCCAAAGATCTACCATTTCAGCCTGGGAGCATCTGGTCTTCCCTACCTATCAGCAGCGGTTGCGCTTTTGGTCATTTGTCCCATTTATACGGCCTACTGGTACATTTTCGTGGAAAGACCGTTTGCTGTGAAAGGGTTAGGACCTCCGGAGGACAGGTTGAAAGTCGGGCTCGTAGGCAGTGTCGTTATTCCAAGCGGACTGTTTCTCTATGGTACGTACATCTATCACCGACTTTCCAAGACGTAAGTTTAACGTTATCTTGAAGCTTGGACGTCCACAGCATCCGTCCACTGGATTGCACCTACCATCGGCCTCGGGATGTCCGTTGCCGGTACATTCCTCATCATCCAGAGCATATTCCTCTACCTTCCGTTCACATATCCGAAGTACGCAGCCTCGCTTTTCGCGGCGAATGATTTTGCAAGGTCTTCGGTGGCGGCGGCAGCGATTCTCTTCTCTAGACCTTTGTTTATTAATCTCGGCGTTGGTCCAGGTCAGTATACCCAATTTGCTACTACTTGCGTCTCTAGCCAACTTGACCTTTTGAAGGAATGATGCTGATGCTGATGTAAAATAGGAGTCAGCTTGCTTGGGGGATTAACAATTGTCTGTGCTGTCCTGCTGTTTCTGTTGTACAAATACGGAGCTGTGTTGCGGGCGAGGAGCCGCTTCGCTGGATAATGGTTTCCAGGGAAACTTCTAGTGAGAGGTTGGGTTGCATGGTTTGCTGCATTGGACTTTTTGGATAGAGACAGATCTCGTAAATTAGAGGATATCGTTAGAGGATATTGTTAGAGGATATTGTTAGAAGATATTGCTAGAGGATACTGTTAAAGGATATTGAAAGGGATGGAAGATCGAAGCCCAGGTTCTACAGATTTCAAGAAATACTAATCTCGAGAAAGAAAGCGAAAATAGATTTTTTACAACAGGTACTCAATGCTGCACATATAATTATTGTTATTATATCACCAACTCACAGACCAGTGGTTCTCCAGGCTTTACCTCAAGCCACAATTCTGCGACATGCAACAGAGTTACAGAGCGTTGAGGAAATTTGACGTGGTAGGTGTGACTGCGCCAGGATAGTGGAGCCTCATCAAACCCCCTTTATTTTTGCGTTTCCCTCGCTTACGCCGCTCGTTAAATCAACATGGGGATTGAGAGTGGCTTTGATCCTGGAATGCCCGAGATTATTGGTCGCTGAAAACTACGGAAAATTGTAGCATTCGTGACGAATAATCTTTTTGTCACATTTGGTCCTGAATTGGCGGTCCAAAATAACCGTGACAGGCGCTCCAGGGATATGGAAACACCTACTCATCCCCTTGCATGTTGACCTTCCCATAACACCCGTTGATTACTTAGCTGACTCTTCGACCGCTAGCAGTGTAAACAGACAATGCTTATTCCCGCAAAGGGAAACTATGACCGCCTGTCCGTGGCCGTCAGTGTAATCTCCTCTTAACTTACATAGGCGGCTGACCGTGCTTCCCGGCATTTGCGTGCAAGGGTAACCCTTTGAGGCCACAGACAGCAAAACGAGTAATTGATGTCAATACCGCAACGAACAGTTACAATGCAGGGAATTTCAGAAGACGAAAAAACCGGGGGTGTAGTGTGAGTACTTGTGGGACTTCAACACCCGTCAACTCGGGTACGGGAGGCAGCATACGCACTAGGAATAAAGTTGTACTAATGTACTCTGAGAATGACGAATGCACCAACACCAAGAGTAGGAACGAATGTAGATAGAATTTTCGAGTCATTTTTGAATGGAAATTCCAATCCAGCGTCACCGCAAAGGATTAAATTCGGTGTTTGCAGCTCGGGTGTTCGGGATAGAGGAGTGTTTCGTCACGTGATTCAGCATCATGAGGTTGCATGCCGAGTTGACGAAGGGAGCTAGTGACACATCGTCTCCCGAATCCCCTCAACTCTTATATAATAGCAACTCCTTCAACCAACATCATTGGCTCGACTTAAGTTAAAACCGCAAAGGGGTATTTTGGTTGGTGGGATCGAGGCGGTAGCGAAGTCACGAAAATGGTGCGAGACCCTACTATTGGAGCTACCCCGGATTTCTTCTCGAGGAGGAGCCACTTTGCCTGAGTCGGCCGATGATGGCATGGGCTTCTCTCTCGTTCCTGAGCAGGGTGACTGTGCACTGTGTTACCTTTGGTCCGGAGAAGCTCAATCCTTCTGTCATTGTTGCGTCAACTTGCGTGCCGTTATTTCCAAAAAAAAAGGTCGGGTTTAATAAAGGTCGAGACTTCTACTTAGCCATGAGAATGGCACCTTTTCCTGAATCTCCTTTTTGCTGTTCTGTTACAATTTGTACGGTGAACGATCCGTTTTTAATCTGAAGTGAAGTCACTTCGACCACGTTTCAATGAAGGATCTCTTTTCGTACAATTTCGATGTCGACCGGTACATCAACCGCATCGTACCCCGTTCGCAACTCTACCTCCTCCCAAAACCAATATCATGGTTCCTAGGCCACAGAGAGACACCACCACAGAAGATCGGGAACGTCGTGACATGGTTCTGGGCTTTCATCGGTGCCTTTTGCGGGATCTTGGTCATCGAAGCTGTGTTCCAGACCGAGAAGTTAAAGTCTGATGGAGCCCCTATAATTATTGCGAGTTTGGTATGTCACAATCTTCGAACCTGTATCCGAGAATATTGCTGACATTTACCAGGGAGCCGCCGCGATTCTCGAATACAACACCATCGACTCGCCACTATCCCAACCGCGTAATGCCCTCCTCGGCCAAATCTTTTCCTCGGTCATCGGAGTCGGCATAACCAAACTCTTCAAGCTGAATCCCGACTTTGAAAACCTCCGCTGGGTCGCAGGTGCTCTGTCCGTGGGTCTCTCGTCAGCCGCAATGGGCATCACGAAGACAATCCATCCTCCTGCAGGCGCAACAGCGTTACTCGCATCGACGTCGCCAGAAATCGAGAAGATTGGGTGGATGCTCGTACCTCTGATTATCCTCGGCAGCACCTTGATGCTAGCAGTAGCGTGCGTCGTCAACAACATCCAGCGGACGTTCCCGATGTATTGGTGGACCCCGGTTGATCTGAACAGGCCTAAGAAAGGGGATGCGGAGAACCAGGATGAGAAAAAATCTAATGAGGCTGAGACGTCGAGTTTCGATGACTATGTTGAGGGGAGCGATGGACGGGTTGTCATTAACGGGGAGCATATTGTTATTCCGAAGTGGTTGTCGTTGGATGCGGAAGAGAGGTCGATGCTGGAGATTATTCGGGGTAAGTTGAGGGAAGGGGAGGGGTTGGAAGTAGCGGCGGCGAGGCATAGTAGCCAGACTCATATTAACGGCTCCTCGTGAAATCAATGCTATCTTCCTCATATATCTGAGAGAGAACCATTCTGTGGAATGACAGATCCTGTGTGCAGCACTGTCCCACGCGAAGGAAAACAGAGCAAAGCAGTACAGATCTATCTATCAAAAACAACTCGCCTCATAACGAACATTGACATTGTATCGGTCCATATCCCACTCATGACCTCCAACGCGCCATGTTCCGTCGTTTGTGATATTGACGGAGCATTTTTCGAGACTGTCCTAAGCATAGGAGGCGATATATTGGCAGCTGTGATGATGATGGATGAAGCTCTAACGAGCGTTGTAAGGAAGTGACCTTCGAGTGTGTTCGTAGTGGAAAAGTGGGAGGGGGAATCGGAGAAGAGATAATACGTCGTTATAGAAACAATGGCTGGGTTCTAGGGAGCATCTGAGGTCAGTTATGTAAGGCTGGAGTGTCGACGGAAGGATGAGACTTTAGTGCTGGAGATGGGTGGTTTAATTTGGTATGCAGGTGTTGTGTCGAGAGGGACGTTGTTGTCGTTCATGAGGGAGGAGTGGAGGACGACGGCGAGATGGTACTCTTAAGTAGGATTGAGATGTTACGACATTCAGCTGGAAGCCAGGCTAGAAGCTTAGTCTTAGTCTTAGTTGAGGGAGCACTGTGCGAGGTTGCAACTTTGATGCACTTCCTATATTTCATGACCTGCGCTCCATCTTGTTACAGAGCAATGTCAGATTAATCATGGAGGATTAAATCAACAAGACTAGTTCTAGTATTTCTGTCTAGAATGACAATATACTCCTAAGATGAAATAAGGAATCCACGGCCCTCGCTTAGGTATACACAACAGAACACTTACTTTGTCTCTAGGAGCCCCCTAGGAGGCAGAGAACAGTTACCTTGAGAATTCACAAACGGGGCCGCCGGTGGCATACCTCAAGCTAGGTTGAAATAGAGTTATTTTGTGATCCTGACGCTCCAGAGAATGCGAGTTTGTCTTTGTCCGAGAAACATGTGTTGATAGCCTTGACTTGAAGATCAATTGAAGCCTGGCTAGACGATATGATAGAAATCTTGCATGTATTGATGTAGCTAGCTATCTACGCGAATCTGGGGTACTTCTCCAATAGTTGTCGAGAGTGAAGACATGGCGAGCCCAAGCAATCTTTCATCAACAACTGCAAGTAGTGATCACACATCGAAAAATATGCTGCTACAGGTACTTGGACACTTCCAATACGTCTAATTCTGCAGTGCAGTTCTCGTCTGAAAACCGCGGCCCTGCAATTGCAAATGCCTTAAGATTCAGATCATGACCAACATCGAGCTTTGCACACATGAGTCCCACAACCCAAACAGAACCACCGCAGCAAGTTTCTCGATAGCGTGCCGTCCCGTTCCGTGTTGCACTTGCAACCATTCTGAGAACAAGCATTATCATCCTCTGTCCCGCTTGTATGTTCCGCTCACTCGGACCACAACCGAGCCGTCCCGCAGCCTCAACTTGACACCCGAACAAGTTTTCGAACAAGAGCAGGGTACGAGGATATAAGAAGCCTCTGCCGTGTTTGCAGAACAAAGACTTGAGTCAAGATCTCCGCAGCTCGTTTCGAACCGAAGTATATTCCCTCCCATATCCCCGGATTCCCAGCTTTCAAACACTCCACCCTCCTACACAAAAAGTAAAGCATGATCCTACAAACTAGAACACATCAGCAAAAGCACCTCTCCAAAGAAGAAGAAAATGTGAGCAAAAGTTGTTGTGAAGGAATTGTGAATTTCAGAAACCATTTCTTATAACCATGGCTGACGCCCGCGACGAACGACTGCTGCATGTGACGATGCCAACACAGTCGCGTCTTTGTAGTGCGGGGTCGGCCTCTTACGGCTCTTCCTAAAGATATATATTATGGGAGGCTCATCATATCGGTCCTTCTCTTGGTTGCCCATTCTGTGTCTCTCTCGCTCTCTCTCTGCCCCGCCGCAGGCAAAAGAATCTCTGCGAGACGAGGGAGATATGTGAAAGAGAATGAAAGGGTGTTGACTGGAGAAGATTGGAAACTTACTGAGCGGGTGTTATATGTGCTACTGTTCCGGGTGGAGGGTTCGAAATCATGGCCGTTTCCTTGGTGGTTTCGAGTTGGGAGGTTTGATCTGGGATCTTGAAAAGGAAAATTTTGGGCTAATGTCAAGCAAGCGGCCGCTAGTCTGGGAGCTTTAATCACGTGACTACCAACATTTTCTGTGGGAAATGTGGATCACACAGATTCGGTTTGACAACCATCCCATCAGGAGGTGCTATGTGAGAATCCGGGGATGTCGTTTTGTAGATCAGACAGATAAAGATAGCATGGCAGGTAGACAAGCATGCCCTTGCTGCGGGGTGCAGATAACATGAAGATGATCTCGCTTCCATCCTCGAGTGAGGGCATCTTCCATGCACTGGTTGCACGGAAGCTCCATTGAGTGCTTCTGCATGGAAAACCCCAGCGAGGCGTAAATTGGAGGGAAGGGGAAGATGGCGCACTTGACTCCGCATTCTGCGGAGGCAGATATGCCGAGGTTGTTGCAGCTATACAAACGAATTGCTGGCTCCGTTTCGATTCTATGAATAGGTCTCAAAGTACTGTGGACATATAGAACATTAAATTATGAATTTTGGGTTTGTATTTGCATCAGTCTGGGTTTCCTAACTAAGTGTGTATAGATTACCCCGCACCGTAGATGTAGCCCAACGCAGCGATTGCCTCTTCGATGTACAGAAGAATTGTGAAAGAACGTGATTGTCAAGAGTGACAAAAAGAATGTGTGGGAGCCCAAACTCCCCATCAACCCAATACCGGGATATCTAGCCCTTCCTATCAACCAGAACTCCTCTCCCCTTTTTTCCGTAAAGCCAGACGAAGACCAAAGTGTATAAACGTGTCGTAAAGGAGCGTATGAATGCGGACAATTGCCCAAATCTAATATGTACATTGAAAAGGATTGCGAAAATAGAATATCGTTGTGAATCCATGGTGAGAACCGGTCACACCTAGATCCACATGGACGACATAGCTGGTCTAGCATCGCTGAAGGTACTGAGGAAGAGTCCTTGGATTTCGCTCATGTAGTCCTCTGCACGGAACTTGAAGAGGCCTCGGGACATCAGTTCCTGCTCCTCCTCGTCGACAACTGCCAAGGTCTCCTTGCTGATGCCATATTCTTCTGCTAGTTCTGAAACTTGAGCGAGCTCGTTGCCGAAAGGATGTTGCTCGATAACGTCGGGATTGGCAGCAAACATATTGATAGATGACCGAGCAGTTGACATGCTACCCTTTCGAGAGGCAGACATTCGGGAGGCTGATCTCTCAATGCTGAGTTTCTTGGTATGGGACGGCGATCTCCGTGGGATGAGAGGCGCATCGTTGTCTGAAGCCGCTGATTTAGATGTGCCGAAGTAGCATGACAGATGATTTGGCTCTGGAGTAGTGGGAGACGACTCGACTGAGGATGTATCTGGAGAAGTCATAGGTGTCGATCTGTTGGAAGGCGATCTGTCGGACTCATCTCCAGACTGGGACGATCTCGAACCACCGCTGCTTGGGTAAAGATCTGGTGCGTTGTACGAGAGCATATTTGTCGTCGAGAGAAGTTCGACGGGCGCAGAGATCTTGATCTGTCTCAGTGAGGATCCGAAAGAGTGCTTGGATGTGAGGTTTCTCTTGAGCGCAGCATCTTCCATTTTGGCATTGCGCCTCGTCGTGAAAGCTCTCGATAGAGACATTTTTGCTGAATCGATCGGAAGTGGATGATAAGAGGGGATTTTGTTCTGCCCACCAACGAGGTTGCTGATGTGGGATGTGAAGGGTGGGGTCAACCGGATAAGATGGCCTCGCGCAGATGCAAGGGGGTCTCTGGCTTTCTGGCTCTCGTTGCTGTACTCCACACCTGCTGTTTTCGTTCGTCTGGATGACTGAACGACTGAGCGCAAGTTGGTGAAAAGTCCAGGTGACTGTTCAGAATGAATCCGTTTGGGTGAGATTGGCGCGAAGAGCTAGCGGCGAGATGGAAAAATAATAATAATAATCCGGGAATGTTGATATCGAGTATGTGCGTTTTGATCTTAGTGAAGATGAATGGAATATGTACGTCGAGTAATAATGGTTTGAAGTTCAATCGTCGGCGATGGATTTGCGAGAGAGAGAATGTGATGACCAGGACGCGGTCCGTTGGGATGGATGAATATCGAAGGTACTGTGTGGTGTGGAGATCTTGAAGATTCAGGGAATGTGTGATATGGTGGATGTTGTCGAAAATGAGTGTCGAACAACCAGGTTCCGAAGGAGTGAATATGAGTACTGGCGTGCAAATCGACCCGGCGATGCTGATGCTGTGGTGTGCTGTTGATGCTTCGATGAGCAAGAGAACGTGTTGAGGAAAAGATGAAGAAAGTGTGAGAGAGGCAGATCAGAGGAGAATCCTTCTTTGCTGGCTGGCGCTGCTTTGGTGTCCGGACATGCATGCAAGTGGAAGCAAGCAAGCTGCAGGCCCGGACCAGAAAAAGCACCAGGGCAGGGGGGAGGACGGGTGAGTGATTCTCACCCCCCTGCCTTCTTCCACGCGTTGCTCTTTGGCTGGCCCGTCGGGACGTGAACAGGCTCAATTGTGCAAACCTTGTGGATAATTCGAGCACAACTCCGACCAATAGCGGGCCGTGTGCATTCTAGTCGCTGTGTTGGTGGCACGCCGGGCCTATTCTTCGAGCTGCTAAGTTTATCTTCTACGGTACAGTAGGGCGGGTCCAACTCAGCAATCTAACGGAATCTGAGCGGAAGGTGGTCCTTTTTTTTTTTGGCTTGTCGAGCTTGTGCACCACTCGCCCACTCGCCCGCTTCTCGATCCCCCTTCTCAACCTTCCCCAACTTGATTCGTTTCTCCTGAAGGAATCGATCAGAACCGGGGCGGGCTGGACTTGGTGCATTTGGTTGACGAATGAGAAGGCCTGCCGCTGGCCAGCAGTCGAAACACGCCAACCAGGGGATTGCTGGATCCACGAGCTGTCATTGGTGCATCGTCTCATGTTTGGAGTTTCAAGCAAAGAGGCCGGTCAGACCAGTCAATCCAATCCTCCATCAGCAAGGGCCGCCCCCCCAAGAGGAGGAGGAGGAAAGGCTCAGATCGCCAGGCACGGTTGCGCGCGCGATGAGAGAGTCCAAGGTGGGTGAGCCACAGACGTATTCAGGGGTAAAACTTGTTAGCGAGGGCTCCTGCACCAACCCAACTCCCAAAGAGCACACCTGGTTCAGCTTTCTGCAATCTTGACTACGGGGGCACTGGAAGGAGTACGACTAGATTAGGAAGAGGCGGAGTCGAGCAGATAGCCAAAAACTTCCTCGCGCTCGCGCTTATCACATACATGCAATCAATGCAGGTGCTGCCGGGCCAAGCAAGGTGCCACAGCGCAAAGTCAAAGTCGCGAGAGGAGTTCAACATCTTGCTTTCAGGATCAGGAGCACTCGCGGTATCAGCGCAAATAGCCTTCCAGCACAGATATCGCCGACCACAGCGTTAAAGAAAAATGTTGTTGAAGGTCTCGCTCATGTCGGCGTCAAGGATACCGTACGATCTGCGCTTGCATGACGACGGAGGCTTTGCATTGAGTGGCTTTGAGATGAACTAGGAGATCCTCATACAGTTGTCAGTGCGGCGAGCCCTCCACACCACAGACAACCTGCCTTTTGTGGAGAAATCGTGACTTTTGTCAATGCACTTCTGCCATGAATGTCTAAATTGAGATGACCTTCATATTCGGAGATTATATCCATCTCACAATATCTATAAGAGCGACATCGTCCTATTACGCAATCGCAGATTGCTGGAAGTCGCACCAGGAGATCTTATGCCTTCGCGTCGGACGACATTGCACGCTTGTAGCTGTGGAATCTCAACATATAACCATGCTGACCGTTTGTCAGGCGAAGTGCTGAGTGCAAACGGATTTTCTTTTTCCGTCCAATCCAGCGCCATCAATGTTGTCGTCTCTCAGTCCTCATCCATTGACTCCCAACCCTCCCCCGCATTTCCCCCAGTTTCAACAGCACCATCATCCGATTCCGAGTCACTGCTGTCATTCTGGACGCCAACCAGTCTTTCCTTAATTTCTCCATCAACCGGCGCGACTCTGTCCGCAAATGCTCTCCTGACTGCTGGATTCGTAGAAGTATCCTAAATTTTGTGTCAGAAAGTGTTTTGAGTAGATGGAAAAGAAAACTTACCCAGATCTGCACAACACCTTTGCTACCTGCCACGGACAATCTGAATCCAACTTCTTCGTCAGGTGCAAATGTAGTGGAGAAAACCTTGCCTACGTCTAGGTCTCTCGAGACTACCATGGATGGCCCCGACGGCTGGATGTTCCATAGCTTTACCTGCTTGTCTGTAGACCCAGTTGCCATAAATCCTGGAATGGTGGGATTGATGTCGAATGCCGAAACCGATTCGTCGTGTGCCTGGAGGATCCAGACCGGCTTACTTGTGGCCGGACTCGATGGTGCCTTTCGTATGTCATGATAGTGGATGATGCCATTCTCAGTTGAGATGTAGAAGAAGTTTGGATTATGCGGATCCCATCGTACAGTCTCAACATCGCTCTCCACACCCCAGGTCGGAGCTTTGGCATCTGGTGCCCTCATGTCCGCGGCTACTACCGTTCTATCGTAGCTTCCACTCAGCAGGATAGTTGATTCCTTTGGATGCCATGCCAATGAACAGACTTTGTCCGTGTGATACGTGTATGACTTGGCGCACTTTGTGGTGTTTAGATCCCATAGCTTTACGGTCTTGTCTGCGGAAGAAGACGCAAGTAAATTTCGATGCTGTCTGTTGGCGGCGAGAGACAGAACCGAGTCCACGTGGAATTCATCATTGGCCTTCTTTGACTTCTTCTTCTTCTTCTTTTTCTTTTTGTCTTCCGCACCATCACTCTTGCCCTCTCCTCCTTGCCCAAGAATCGCATTGGGGTACATGCAATCGACGGTATCCAGGTCCCAGATTTCGATATCAGGATCGAACGTTCCAACCGCGACAAAGTTTGCTCTGGAGTCCTTGTCCACACTTGACTTTCCGACCGGAAGATCCAGCCATTCCACACAGAGAGGAATTGCTGGTAGCATAATGTCATGATGCACGTATAAGTTGTCGGCCCCATCCTCGTAGACGTATATCTCCAGATGAGCAACCTCATCCTCAATCTTAGCGGCTAATAGCATGTTGTCTGTTGCCAGTATTTGAAGCTCCTCCCGGTCTTCGTCATCCTCTTCGTTCTCCTTCATGGTAATGTAGGGATCGTCCTCATTCGATTCGTGGTAAGCCAGCGACTTGACGTTTCCAAACATTCCCATCCCAATTCCCTCTCCTTCTTTTTGTTGATCATCGTCGTCGTCGTAGTGATCCAAGTCATACTCCTTCAAATCGTCATCCTCGTCCCTGAATGGCAGCTGAGTTAACAAAACGTAACATGGAAAGAATGATTCAACATACCCTTTGGATTTGATTGTTTTCGAAGGAGCTTCGTCATCAGACCCATCATCTTCCTTCATGGCATCATCACCATTTTCATCGGCGACTTCCTTACGCGCGTCCTCCAAATCCTCATTCGCGTCGTCAAGCTGGAGCTTTGCGAGTTCTGCGATACGCTGGAATTCCTCCTCGTCAAAGGTATACTTGGTGGGGAACGGAGCCGCAAAGCCACGAGGGACCCATGCTGTAGCTGTGATCATCGACATTTTGAATTAATGGCTCGGTGCTGTCCGTATGGCAGAACTGGAAACAAGAAGTGTCGCAATTTTGTTCGAGTACATCAAAAAATAAATATTTCTTGCAACCCCACTAGCGATTGCGATAAGAGCGGGAGCCAGTCCCATCGAGGTTAGCGTTAGCCTCCTAGCTGGTGACTTTACTTTTCTGGCGACCTCATTTTTGGGGCAAAAGGTAAACATCAACAATTCAAACAACCCACGAAAATGGCCAGAGACGATGGAGAAACGAGTCCTAAGCGACGCAAGTTGGAATTTAATCCCCTACGCTCTGACGACCGGTTTGCTGTTCCTGCCAGGCCTGCAGCAAATCGCAATGGACCACCAGGCTCGAGTGCATCACGGTCCCAAAGCCGCATGGGAAATGGGTCGAGAGCGTCAACTCCTCGTTCACAGTCACGATACCCTCCAACACCTCGTCAACAAGAGTTTGACGGACCCGAACCATCTGTGGGCGAAGAAGACTCGAAAGCTCTCGACAGAGATTGGTACGCTGGAGATGAGTTTGGGCATGTCTTTGGGGAAGATGAACACAATCCTTTTGCGAGTTATGATAATGCCTGGGCAGAGCAGCAGCAGGAGGCAGCTTTGGTGGAGAAGAAGACAGGGAAAAGGATGAGTGCACGCGCGACTCAGAAGCAGAAAGATGTCGACGCCTGGGAAACCAATCGAATGCTCACGTCCGGAGTGGCGCAGCGAAGAGATATGGGGGACGATTTCGAAGATGACGAAGAGGCAACTAGAGTACATCTACTGGTCCACGATCTCAAGCCTCCATTCTTGGACGGAAGAACCGTGTTCTCCAAGCAGTTGGAACCGGTGCCTGCGGTTCGTGACAATCAGAGTGATATGGCTGTCTTCAGTCGAAAGGGAAGCAAGGTGGTGAAGGAAAAACGACAACAAAAGGAGAGGCAAAAGCAAGCCCAGGAGGCAACAAAAATGGCTGGCACTGCTTTGGGAAATCTCATGGGTGTCAAGGAAGAAGAAGGAGACAGTGCTGCTCCCGTTGCTGGAGAAGAAAATCAAGGCAACAGCAAATTTGGTCAACATATGAAAAAGAACGAGGGAGCGAGTAACTTTAGTCAGAGCAAGTCTCTGAAAGAACAGAGAGAGTTCCTGCCTGCCTTTGCTGTGCGAGAAGATCTGTTGAGAGTCATCAGAGATAACCAGGTAGTTATCGTTGTTGGCGAGACTGGATCGGGGAAAACGACTCAACTCACGCAATTCCTATACGAAGATGGATATGCTAGACTAGGCATGATCGGGTGCACACAGCCCCGAAGAGTAGCAGCCATGAGTGTAGCTAAGCGAGTCAGCGAGGAAATGGAGTGCAAACTTGGTGGCACTGTTGGCTATGCCATTCGTTTTGAGGACTGCACGAGTCGGGAAACTGCTATCAAGTATATGACTGACGGTGTGCTTTTGAGAGAGTCTCTGAATGAGCCCGATCTGGACCGTTACTCTTGCGTTATCATGGATGAAGCCCACGAGAGAGCCCTGAACACCGATGTTCTCATGGGACTCTTCAAGAAAGTCTTAGCTCGCCGAAGAGATCTCAAGCTCATTGTGACATCTGCAACAATGAACTCAAAACGATTTTCGGATTTCTACGGTGGAGCGCCCGAATTTTTCATTCCTGGACGAACTTTTCCTGTGGACATTATGTATCACCGATCACCGGTTGAAGATTATGTTGACCAGGCAGTCCAGCAAGTTCTCGCTATCCACGTTTCACAAGGAGCCGGTGACATCTTGGTCTTCATGACTGGTCAGGAAGACATTGAGGTGACTTGTGAACTGGTTCAAGAGCGCCTCAATACTCTCAATGACCCACCAAAGCTAAGTATCTTACCAATCTACAGTCAAATGCCTGCAGACCTTCAGGCAAAGATCTTTGACAAAGCTGCTCCAGGTGTCAGAAAGGTCATTGTGGCGACAAACATTGCGGAAACCAGTTTGACTGTGGACGGAATCATGTATGTTGTCGATGCTGGCTACTCAAAACTCAAGGTCTACAATCCCAGAATGGGTATGGATACCCTTCAAATCACACCTATCTCGCAGGCCAATGCTTCTCAAAGAGCAGGTCGTGCTGGACGTACGGGGCCTGGAAAGGCCTACCACTTGTTCACAGAAGCTGCATTCAAGGATGAGATGTACATTCAGACAATTCCCGAAATTCAACGAACCAACCTCGCCAATATTGTCTTGCTATTGAAGTCCTTGGGAGTCAAAGATTTACTGGATTTTGACTTCATGGACCCTCCACCCCAGGACACGATCACAACATCTCTCTTCGACCTTTGGGCATTGGGAGCTCTGGACAATATTGGCGACCTTACAGACATTGGCTTAAAGATGACGGCTTTTCCCATGGACCCATCTCTGGCCAAGCTCCTCATTACATCAGAGGATTACGGCTGTAGTGAAGAGATGCTCACAATTGTATCCGTTTTATCTGTCCCTAGTGTCTTCTACAGACCCAAAGAACGCCAGGAAGAATCCGATGCTGCTCGGGAGAAGTTTTTCGTTCCAGAGTCTGATCATTTGACATATCTTCACGTTTACTCGCAATGGAAGTCTAATGGGTATTCTGATGCCTGGTGTACTCGTCACTTTTTGCATCCTAAATCTCTTCGCCGCGCCAAGGAAATCAGAGAGCAACTGTTGGATATCATGAAGATGCAGAAAATGACAATGATCAGTTGTGGAACGGATTGGGATGTCATCAGAAAGTGTATCTGCTCTGGGTACTATCACCAAGCCGCGAAGGTCAAAGGAATCGGCGAGTATGTCAACTTGAGAACCAGTGTGACTGTCCAGCTACACCCTACAAGTGCGCTTTATGGACTGGGTTACCTTCCCGATTACGTTGTTTACCACGAGCTCATCCTGACATCGAAGGAATACATGTCAACCGTAACATCGGTGGATCCCAAATGGCTTGCTGAACTGGGAGGTGTCTTCTACTCAGTCAAGGAGAAGGGGTATTCGGCACGAGAAAAGCGGGTAACCGAGACCGAATTCAACAGGAAAATGGAGATCGAGGCAAAGATGGCTGAGGATAAGCTCAGAGAGGAGAAGAGATTGGAGAATGAGCGCTTGAAAACGGTCAGGAAGCCTGTCACCACCGTCGTGAAGAAGGTTGCTTCACATGGTGCAGTTAAAAGACCAGTAGGGAAGAGACCAGGGCGTGGATTCTGATGTATAGGGTGTGTATCATATAGAGTCCAAAACCAAGATCTCTAGGTTTCGTTGGATATACTAAGCAGCAAATCGGATTTTCTGCTTTATTAGTTTGCCAACATATTGAATTGTGAGGAGCTAGCTGCGTAATTTTCAGCAAAGTGCAATGTCCGGCCCTTTTCCAGGAAACTGCAATTAGTCAGAGTTAGGTATAATTTCTGGGGCAAGTTGGCCACGTTGGTCAGCCTCGGAAATTACTCCCTGCCTTGCTAAAGACTAAATAACCCAATAGGTCCCAATCGCTTCAGTCCGCGTACTCGATTCTCCTCTCATGCCTTTCTTTCCTAACTCGCAAAATCCATCCCAACGCAGCTCAAACTCCTCAAGTAATATTCCCATTCAAACTCTCATCATCAACCTCACTGATCCTCCCACCAAACCCACCCCCCTCCATCAAATCCCTCAACTCACGCAGAATCCCATGACAATCATCCCAAGCCTGACCATCACCTAACCACTGACACAATCTCTTGGCCGCATACGCCACCTTCAGACTGATCTCATCCGGGTCCTTACCAGCGCCTTCTCCGCACTCGATGTCACTATCTATGCCTCGGGCTACGACTTCGCTCCATGCGTAGAGATCTCGCATTGCGTGCACGGCGTCGGCTTCGGCTCTGTGGGGAGCCATTTCGTCGCTGCGAGCTCGTCGCCACATGTGTGTTGAGATGTCGCGGATGTTGTCCATCAACGTCCGTCTCCTGGTATTGGCATTCGCGGCAACACCCGCAGGTCTGCCACTTCGAACAGAGGGGTAAGGTTGGTAGCGAGAGCCATGGTTGCGGTGACGAGGGAGTTGATTGTGCCTGTGACGTGTTGCGGGGAGTAGATTAGCAATGTAGGCACTGGTTGCGTCCATGCAGATATGGTAGAGGGTGTTGAGTAAACAACAGCCCTCTTCGGTTGCGTTTAATGGGGGTCGGAGAGTGCTGTCTGAACTAATGGAACTAATGGAATTCTTTGAGCGGGCGGGCGAGCTTGTGGGAGGTGTCATCATCGGGTGATCGGCATCATTGCTGGTTCTAATGCGAGGGCTGGTAGGTGTTGAGGCTTCCCCATTCTGGGCTTGACTTCCTGATGGAGGAGAATGGTTTAATATGTCGTTGACGGGGAGTCTGGCGTAGGGACGAGTTTTATTGTAAGCTGCTGTAGCGACTTGGATAGGCGAGGGGCTTGCGGACATTCTCTCATCTCGGTTGTAAGAGCAGATGTGTGGCTGGACACTGGCGCTCGTAGTTGGGGTTTGATTGTTACGTTGGTTTGGTCTCTGAAAGGGATTTGGTGTTGTCATCTCCGTATCTTCCATGCTAGCACCTCGTCCCACGTTAACATACGAAGCTGGAATGTCACTCATCTGGGTCTGAGCAGCTCTATTCGAATAACTCGCAAGAGTCGGAGATGCAAATCCCATGGTCGTTATGGGTGAGAGGTGGTACGACTGGCTTGGTCTACTGAATGATCGATCAAGGTTGCAACCAGAACCGAATCCGTGACGGACGCCTCCAAAATTGTCGTAGGCGTTGATGACGTTGGCCAGAGATTCTAGGGCTGGTCTGCGGGCGTTTCTTGGGCTTCTTGAGTGGAAATCGTTGTCGTCGTTGCCATCTCTCCACATCCTGTAAACCGTGAGTCGCATTTGCGGAATATTGTGCAGAGAACTGGGGACTTTATTGGAACGGAAGAAAATTATGCAAAGCGACTGAGAGGATTGGGGTGCCATCTTTATAGACACCCTCCCATCATTGAAAGAAGTGACATAGACCTGGCTGGATTGCACTAGAAATTGTATGAAAGACGAATCAGATTAGGGAATCGAAAGACCGGAAGGAAGAAGAAATGCTCGAATCCAACATGAATGAGACGTGAAACACATCTTGACTTTCATTGATCTAGTTCTAAGCGTTCCAGATAACGATTCTTCCATCCACACCACTTGCTGGAAAATATTAGTATTTTCTCAAATGAGCAGTTCAAAGAGACTTACTGCTAAACTTCCGGACAGCACCTCCGGATTCCTCGTAAATACGGATAGTGCTGATTGTGTTTTGATGCACAGTCTTCAGCTGTGTATCATCCTTAGTCTTTCCTTTCAAGTCCATTTGCTTGAACATGTTGAAGGCAGACTCTTCCCGTGCATCCCCAAGTCCTGGCCTTCCCTTAGATTCCAAAGATCCAGTAAGTTGCCAACCACCCTCGCTACCTTTGAAGCGATATGCCTCACAATCGTAGCCAGCAGCAATGATCTCGCTCTCGCCATTCCAGATGAGACTCATGAAAGGCAGCAACTGAGTACTGACGCTAACTACAGCCCTTGGAGGTTGATCGGCGCCATTCGGGTAGACAACAGTAATGCTGCTGTCATGAGCTGTAAATGCAAGGGCATCTCCGCTTGGCGAAAATGAGACAGCATGAACCCAACCAGCTGAGTTGTTCAAGTACTCTCCACAGACAGTATTGAATGGCAGTCTTTCACCCCACACTCCTGGCTCTGGTCTGTCATCCACACCCTTGATGAAACTTGAGAATACTCTCGCATGAGCATCAGTCGAGCCGGCCGCCAGAAGCACAGAATTTGGATGCCATGCTACGGTCGTGATTGTGCTTCGAATAGGCTTCTTGATATGCTTTGACACCCACCAATCATTCTCCTCCTCAAAGTAACATATAGCAATAACTCGAGCTCCGGATCCGACGGCAAACTTGGTTTCGGAAGGAGACCACCGAACAAAAGTGGCAGCTCGATTGATTCGAAGAAGAACAAGTGTTGGCTTGTATCCCGTTGGCGATGGCTCCCAGACCAGGGCATTTCTGTCTTCTTGCTGTGAGTCTCTTCTGCTGTTGACTTTGGAGGCTCACTACTAACCTTGCGAGCAAGTGACAATTCTTCCGCTGCTCAGAGCAATATCGACACTGGTGACTGTCTTATCATGGCCCTTTAGTTCGTCCTTCAGCTTGAATCCAGGCCCGGTTCGTCCATAGAGCTCAACAGTAGTGTCTCGCGCAACAGCCAACGTTTGCTTGTCAGCAGAGAAGGAGTGGTCGGCGATGGGATGGTGGAAGAGGTGGTGGACTTCTGGAGCAGCCATATCGACGGCTTGGTTGTGATTGATAGGAGGAGCTCTCTACTATCAATGTATCGATTTCGAAGTGTTAGATGAGCATAGATGACGACGCAGTTGAATGCAAGAGCGCTGTGATGGTGGGGTAGATTGGTACCTGAGGCCAAGTTGAAGCAGGACGGGTAGGGAAGGCTGGAGCTGGATTCACGCTAAACCTTAATTCGTACAGAAACCTCGAATATATTTCCACCCCGCCAAAGGCAGGCAAGCTACAAGATCACCATTGGGAGATTGTACCAGCTTGGTTTTTCAATCACCAGAAGCTCAACTGTACCTCTCATCAATATGTCTCGCGTTGTTGTAAGTACCAAATCATGGCAAATTTTCACTAGCACACCATGTTGACTTCTAATTCTAGGATGGAAAGGCTCCAGGCCAATCTGCTGCTGGGCGCAAAGCAACTGGCAGCATCCCCTCATATGCTCCGAACCAGACTCTCTATGTCACCAATCTACCCTCCTCGAAAATCCAGAAGGCCGACCTGCGCATCTCCCTCTACGTGCTCTTCTCTACCTACGGCCCGGTGCTCGATGTAGTAGCTCTCAAGACCATGAAGATGCGTGGCCAGGCTCATATTGTGTACCGAGACATACAAACAGCGACTCAGGCTATGAGAGCGTTGCAGGGTTTTGAGCTGTTTGGAAGTCAGATTGTGAGTTTCCCATTTCTGGGATGCTTTTGGCGCTGTAGCTGAATCTAAACTTCTAGCAAATTCAATACGCAAAGTCGAAGTCGGATGTTATTGCAAAGTTGGATGGTACATTCCGGATGCCCTCAGCAGCTGCAGGAGAGGTTACGGCTACAGAATTACAAAGAAGCATTTTCGACGCTCCACCATCTGCGGCGACGACTGCTCCAGCAACAGGAGGAAGTCTGAAGCCACCACCAGGACCAAGTGTTGATCAAACCATGGAGGATGCGAGAAGCCCAACAACCAGCGTAGCTGGTCAGAAGAGGCGGCGAGACGATGAGAGTGAGCCAGAGGAGGATAGTGAAGGAGATGTTGCAATGGATGAGGACAGTGATGACGAAGACTAGGCTGGTTTTGGAGCTTGCGTTTATTTTTGGTGTCTGGAGTTGGGAGGGAAGAATACTTCGAATGGCGGGCATCAATGATCTGGCCCAAAAGTTGCATATACCAGCGTGGAATAGCAGATCAATTTACGTAGGACACGTTTTATAAACGAGTGCGTCTGCTGGTAAGAACAGCCAGATTGTCCTCGCTGATTCCCAGAAGATCAAGCCCTCACTGGATGATTAGCCGGAAATGTTAGCTTGTGCCATTTCGGGAGGTACCCATAGTCCAACACATCCTCCAACCAGCCCTATCCAAACCATCATATAATCCTCCATTGAGCACTCAAGCGCCTCCATTGCTTCCTTCGTTTGGCATGGATGGATGAAGAATGCTGGGATATCGGTAATCGGGTGAGGCTGTTCATTGTAAGCAACAGTACGCGGGGTCAAAATGAAGACTTACAGCTGCCGATATTCCTCCTGTGATTCCTGCTGCTCGAAGCTCGCTTTTGAACTGGGGAGGAACGAGATAACGATAGACAGAGTCTAAATCGAACGTTGGTTCACCCATAGGAAGGTCGTGTAATGTGAACCAAAGAGTGGGCATGCTGTAAGTGGGATGGAGGTGAATTTCGTACGTTACGTATGGTTGGTGTGAATACTGGCTGTATTGAGGTAGAGATTCATTTTGGGCCCTTAAGTTATTCGTTGACGAGACGGGGCGAAGAGCTTCCTAAATTTATGTCAATACAGATCCACAATGCAGCTTGGAAATACTGACTTGGTCTCTATCTTCATCCCCTGTGTCCACCATCATATCGATGTCGGTCTTCTCCTCACTTCTTCCACCAAGCCCTCCGCAACCTCCACCAAGCATACCAAGCGCCTGTGATAACTCATCTTCATCATCTGGCGGTTGAAGCAGTCGGAGAATCTCAATATAAGAGTTTCCCGTCGTTGCCACGCGGCGAGAGCGTATCTTGAAGATTTTTCTGGTCGGGCCTAACTTTGCTCGAATATATTTCTGATCAAAGAAAGCACAAGTAAGCTCGAACTCTTCTTGGTTGAGGAATGGCCATTGCCGATAGTCATCTTGACGAGCCATATTTCTGCTAGAAAGGTTGATAAATATGCAATCCTGTGTCTTGAAAGAAGTTCGATCTTTGTAACACAGGCACTGAGAACAATGTGAATAATGAGTGTATCCACCTTTGAGCATCAAGTTTACTCACAAGCTCCTTGCAGTACTTTTCTGATAGTGAAGCATACACTGCATACCCTTAGGCCATGTTTGTTGAACTTGAAGAAGACTGAAAGAGGCAAGGCTTTGAGATATTTCTGCTTTGCGACGTCTGAACGTCTCTACGAGTACGGGATTTCCGCGATTAGCGTGGGAACTTAAAAACGATATCTTGATCTCTCATTCGGAGAAAAGAGTCGCAACTTCTTTTTGATGCAAGGACAACAGGACGAGGCTGACAACAAAGGCAAGGCTCGCTACTCCCTTGCAGCTTTTGGTTTAAGCGGCGGGCGGGCTAAGCCTTCTAGGTACTGTATCTCCCATCAACATACAACGTGTACAGTTCGAACACTCTGCTTATTGACAATCTTTCGGTGCAGCATTTGCGCAGCCGCTCTTTAAGACATGACCCAGCATATTCGATGAACGTACGCGACCCGTTCAATTTGCATCGCTCCCCCGCCTTCAACATTCTTCGAGGCACAGCAACCCAAGCAGCAGCGAACGTCTCGCAACGGGTCAGAGAAGCCGGTGTCCAGGCGTATGAGTCTGGCAGACAGGCAGTCGAAGACATGTCCTTTTCCATTCCGAAAAGTGTCCCTTCCTTCTCGGACCCACAACGCGAATCAGAGAACAGGGTTTGGGGCTCGTCAGGGGTGACCGCAAGGTCGGCAGCGCATTCAAACGGAGGTGTTATGAGTGGCATGCAGGATCGAGTAGGTGGCTTCTTCGACAAGACCCGGGGGGATCTGCCGATGTACAAAGACAAGCCATATTCATACGCCTCTTCGAGGAGGCAGCGGCCAATCTGGAAGCGGAAAAGGACACTTGGTGGAACTGGATTCTTCGTTCTGGCAATACTTTATTTCCTGGGATATTTCAGCAGTAGCGCCACAGAAGAAGCGAAGTCGAAGGATGGCTGGAATTGGTTGCAGAAGGCAGAGAAGCCTGGGGCCAAGGTTGACTGGTTGGATCGTCGAGAAAAGGTGACGGATGCGTTCAAGTTGAGCTGGGATGCGTACAGTCGCTATGCATGGGGTATGTCTCAGGAATGAGTAGATTCTTTGGCGATTTATACGATTCCGAGCTGGCTCTAACTTCTCTTTCCAATAGGTAAAGATGAATTTCATCCCGTCTCGAAGCGAGGGCGACAGATGGCTCCCCATGGGATGGGTTGGATTATTGTGGATGCACTGGACACAATGATGTTGATGAATTTGACGACCAGACTGTCTCATGCAAGAGAGTGGTTAGCAACATCTCTGGATTACGACCAAGATCAGGAGGTTAACACATTCGAAACAACCATTCGAATGCTTGGTGGCCTACTTTCAGCGCATTACTTGTCAACCGAGTTCCCAGAAATGGCACCCTTGACAGATGATGACGAAGGCGCGAAGGGCGAAGATCTTTACCTGGAGAAGGCGACAGATCTAGCAAACCGTCTGATCGGAGCATTTGACTCTCCGTCTGGTGTTCCCTTTGCTAGTGTGAATTTGAAGACCAACATAGGCGTTCCTTCACATGACGATGGGGGTGCTTCTTCGACGGCAGAAGCAGCAACTCTACAACTGGAGCTCAAGTACCTCTCAAAGCTTACCGGGGAGACTTTCTATTGGGAGAAGGCTGAGAAGGTGATTCAGGTTATTGATGACAATGGCATGGAGGATGGGTTACTCCCAATCTATATATATGCCCATGACGGACATTTCAGAGGCAACAACATTCGATTAGGAAGCCGAGGAGACTCATACTACGAGTACTTGATCAAACAATACCTCCAAACCTCAAAAGAGGAGCCCATCTATGAAGAGCTTTGGAACGAAGCTTTGGCAGGAGTACGCAAGCATCTAATTACCTACTCCGAAACAGCCCAGTTCACAGTCCTCGGTGAACGTCCTGATGGCTTACAAGGGCAACTGTCTGCCAAAATGGACCACCTAGTCTGTTTCATGCCAGGCACGATTGCACTTGGTGCTACTGGTGGAATCTCCGAAGCAGAAGCTAGGAAGTTACCGACCTGGAACAAGAGGAAGGATGAAGAGATGAAGCTTGCACGAGAGTTGACAGAAACATGCTGGGGAATGTACAAGGCTATGGCAACTGGTCTCGCTGCCGAGATCACCCATTTCAACATCAACGACCCACCTCTCCCAGAGTCCGCGCCACACAAGGTAAACGTCGATTTCGGCAATACCGAAAACGATGAATGGAAGAAGGACTTTGTCATCAAATCCAACGATGTTCACAACTTGCAGCGGCCGGAGACGGTCGAAAGCTTGTTCTATATGTGGAGGATCACTGGCGACGTCATGTACCGAGAGTGGGGCTGGGATATGTTTAAGTCCTTCATGAACTACACTGCCGTGGAAGATGGAGGTGGTTTCACCAGTCTGTCTAATGCGAACATCATTCCGCCAGTCGAGAAGGATAACATGGAGAGCTTCTGGCTGGTAAATACTCACCTGTGGAAAATTATTGAAACACTACTAACATTGATTCAGGCCGAGACACTAAAATACTTTTACTTGCTATTCTCACCTAACGATCTTCTTCCACTCGACAAAGTCGTCATCAATACGGAAGCACATGCCTTCCCACGCTTCAAACTTGGCCCCCTGTTTAAGACAGGCTGGAAACGAAAGCCTCGTGGAGCTGATGGGAAAATACTACCTGATCATCCGAAGGTTGAGGGGCGAGTCGTCGAGACTCAGAAGATCGCGGAAGT
The DNA here is from genome assembly GCA_020746875.1 of Rhexocercosporidium sp. MPI-PUGE-AT-0058. Lineage (NCBI taxonomy): Eukaryota > Fungi > Ascomycota > Leotiomycetes > Helotiales > Rhexocercosporidium > Rhexocercosporidium sp. MPI-PUGE-AT-0058. The sequence goes on from JAGTJL010000002.1 coordinate 1,886,985, forward strand.
GAAGACTTCTGCATGATATCGAGGCGTTTAAAACTGGGTTGTACATATATGCATTGGTGAAGGATCAGGCAGGATTTTCAGATGTACTTGTATACTGTACACTACCATAATTCAGATAGGCCGAGGAGTCTAACTTTCAAATATTTCACAACACCATGTATTCAGTAGTTAGGTATTTCGGATCGTGCTAAGCCATGCTATACAGTAAGTAGGTACGCCATTTTCTTCTCCAGAACATTCACGCATCCCTAGAAGAGCATCTTTAAGGAAGACCTGCTGCCATTCTCCCGCTTTCGTCCCTGGTCCAATCCTGGCTTAATTTCGGTATCAGATCAATCCATGCTGCATCTTCTTGGCAGTTTCTCAACCAAGGAAAGAGTCAACATTGACCTCTAGCATTCGAAGCACATCTCGTCTGGGTCTCATACTGTGCTTCTTGAGATAGTACTTCGTACACGATCGGTTGCCAAGTGCAAATCTATCGAGATGATCACCCCGAACTCAGATGGGTGACTTAAAAAAACGGGGCTTGGCCTTGCATTGTCCCGCCGCCGTGGGACCGAGCCTTTGAGGGGTAAACTCTATTTCGGGTGATATCCACCGATCCGCCTGTCAACCTATCACGAGTAACAACACCCGGCTCTTACATGAGAAAGATAAGGCTCTCCCAGAGCAGGTGCGTGAGGGCTGGGCAGCTGGGCTGGGCAACGATAAATGGGAGGGATACTGGGCTTGGGCCGGCATTCCTTCAATCCCTCGTTCAACATCATCTTCCATCGCATCGCAAGATACTTGTTATACTGGAATGGTCAGTGGATGAACGAGGCTATCGTCCGCGCGCATAGGAGGAGGCATAGGTTACAACGCCTCAATGCTGATGAAGCCTTACCGTCCCCGGGCTAAATCCAACACCTCCCGAAATCGAGCCGGCTGCGCCTGACGTCCCCTTTACGCCTGTCCGACTCTCTTTCCCTCGAGGCTTCGACATCGAGCGTATCGAGTAGATCTACTCGTCAGATCTGGGGTTGATATTGGGGGTTCATTGAGAGTCAAATTCGGGACACGCGACCTTGGCTTGGACTTGTGGAGAGAGGCGGAGATCTAGAGCCTGAAGGGGGCCCGAAGACCCCGTTGGAATCGGATCCCCCATATTTCGGGGCCATATCTAGGAGAACTCAAGCTGGCGTCGTGTGTGCGAGCCCGGCCAGGCACGAGCATGATGAGTGACAAAGACGTAGAGCAGGGCCATGGCTTCCATAAGGACAAGGCGTACAAAGCAACTACGCCGAGTTATGCTAGTGGAAGCATCAGGGAGCCGAATTACGAAGAAACTACGATTGTGCACCAGGCTTATTACAGACGGGTGATTGAGAGTTTTAAGCGGGATCCGCTTTTGAAGATTACTCCGAATGGGGTTATTGGCGCGAATGGACATGTTTTTCATTCTGAAGCGGCGGCTCAGAATACTGCGAATTCTCCTCTGGCTCGGAAATTGAAGGGGAGACATTTGCAGATGATTGCGATTGGTGGTTCTATTGGTGAGCTTTTAAAAGATCTATGAGGCTGGTCTTGGCTAACAGAATGTAGGAACTGGTCTTTTTGTGGCATCCGGTATGTAATCACTTTCCCCGTAGGAGGAATAAAGGCTCTCTTGGAAAGGAACAAACAAGATGCACGATTTAAGAGAGATGTCAAGAAAGCCTTGGTTATCTGTATCTGCCACTCGAGTAGAAACGAGTTCTCACATCCGTTTAGGAAAGGCTCTGGAAACTGGCGGCCCTGCCTCTCTGCTCATCAGCTTCTCTCTCATCGGGATCATGCTGTACTGCACCATGCATGCTCTTGGTGAAATGGCAGTTCTATTTCCCGTCGCTGGTTCTTTCTCTGCCTACTCGACCAGATTTTTGGATCCTGCTTGGGGATTTGCAATGGGGTGGAACTACGCTATGCAATGGCTTTGCGTGCTTCCTCTCGAAATCATCGCCGCCTCTATAACAGTCAATTACTGGGATGAACAGCAGAAGTACAAGCACTCGATATTTGTCTCTATATTTCTAGTACTCATCGTCACTATTAACATGTTCGGGGTTCAAGGATATGGTGAAGCAGAATTTATGTTCTCAATTGTCAAGATCGTCGCTGTGATAGGATACATGTACGCCATTTCCCCATCTCTATTTGGAAATTCTTCTGACAGTTTCACAGTCTTCTCGGCATCATACTGAACTGTGGAGGCGGACCTGATACTGGCTACATAGGAGGCAGATATTGGTCGGACCCAGGAGCATTTCACAACGGCTTTAAAGGACTCTGCAGTGTGTTCGTCACAGCCGCTTTTGCCTTTGCAGGAACAGAATTGGTTGGTCTTGCAGCTGCCGAGACCGCAAATCCACGGAAATCACTGCCGACTGCTATAAAGCAGGTCTTTTGGCGTATTTCGATCTTCTACATCGCCAGCTTGACCGTGGTTGGATTGTTAGTTCCGTACACTGAACCACGTTTGCTCTCAGGAGGCAACGCTATTGCTGCTGCATCTCCTTTCGTTATTGTGCGTATTCTCCGCTCTCCCTATCTCCATGATGTGAAATTGATATGCTGATCCGAGATGCCACAGTCCATCAATAACGCCGGTATTGATGTCTTACCGTCCTTGATGAATGTTGTCATCTTGATAGCTGTGTTGTCCGTGGGTAACTCCGCCATTTTTGGATCCTCTCGAACCCTTGCTGCACTTGCAGACCAAGGCCAAGCTCCAAAGTTTCTCAGCTACATTGATCGTAAAGGTCGTCCTCTACTTGCGATCTGCTTTGCCTCGTCTCTTGGCCTAGTCGCATTTGTCGCAGATTCCGGATCGCAGGGCACGGTACTCGACTGGATGCTCGCTCTCTCCGGCCTATCTTCCATATTCACCTGGGGCTCTATCTGTCTCTCTCACATACGATTTCGCCATGCCTGGAAAGCCCAAGGCCACACCCTCAGTGAGCTAGCTTTCCGATCTCAACCTGGTATAATCGGATCTTGGATAGGTTTCATCTTCAACTGCCTGGTTTTGGTGGCCCAATTTTGGACCGGGGCATTTCCAGTTGGTTACGAAAAGTTGACTGGTGCCCAACAAGTCCAGCACTTCTTCTTGGCCTATCTAGCTGCTCCGATCGTCATCACGTTCTACATGACATACAAATTCTGGTTCAAAACAAAGATTATGCGCGCCAAAGATATGGATCTGACGACCGGGAGAAGGGAACTCAATCTCCCAGAGCTGATCGCGGAGGAGAAAGCGGAGCGTGCTGCTTGGCCTCGATGGAAGAGAGGGTACAAAACTCTATGCTAGTCTTTTTTTATTTTTGTGTGGGTTTTTGGTATATCTGGTACTTATACTCACTATACCCCACGTTGTATACGATCTTGGACAGTATTATTAGCGGGTCGGATTTTGGTCAGAGGCGTATATGGCAATCGATGGCGATCGATGGAATTATATTGTGTTACGGTAGAGCATAATGGCTCCTTGGACTCGGACACAATAATGCAATGTCTTTCTCACCAGGCCCCACTATTCTCGACCGGGATGAATTATCTGTTAGTGCTTCGAGCAAGAGTGGGGAAGGGGCAAGTCCAAGTATGTATTTTGACCTTGTTCAACATTATTCGTCAATAGAGAAGAATCCACCATTCTTAGACGTCCTTCGGAGTTGTCGAGTGGCAAGGGCGAGACTTATGGCGAGACGGCGTCTGAGAAGTACCTTTCGGCCAGCTCCGCAACCCAAGCTGCCACAGGGCTAGCTTAAGCTTCGGGCGTTTAAACGACATTTCATTTCTCCTTTCCAGTATCCTTCAAGACTCCCATCATCTATCTGCCTGCACTGTCAGCACATATGAGAATCAATCAGCTCTTCGTCAGATTCGGGTCATCCGGATTGGCGGCCACTTATTCGGATCCAGGGCAATTCAACCTGCACTCTACTGGAGTAATCCAAGCTACGGCGAGGGGCGCCGTCCTCGGCGACGAACAAGCTTGACAAGGGCAATGCTAGTGAGGGGAAAAGAACGGCAAAAGGTAAGTTGACGCATCCGTAATTAGTCATGAAAGAGTTCGAGGAGGGGTAGCTTAGCTGTCCCTCGAATTGTCCAATTAACTCGATCAGCGGAGATCAATAGCATAGAAAAGTGGGAGGGGTTTTAGCAGGCGAAGTGTTGCCATTGGCCATACTACTTCGAGTGGAGGGCCGACTCTTTCTTTTCTCTTATCTGTTATGCACGGAGTTGAGCTACTGCATGAGCTTTATATAATGAATATGAGTGCGGTATTCCCGTGGAAGTTCTTTTTCTTTCTTTCAGTTGTTGCTCTTCCGCGCCAGCTATTCTGTAACATCTGCGAGAAGCCTAAACTTGTCTCTTCCTGTTGTTCGAATAAAAAGGTTTTGAAAATTCGAAGTGAATCAATCAGTCATCATGCTCGCTAAACAGATCCTCTTCATATCCTCCCTGCTGCCTTTGACACAGGCACAGGAGACCGTCCTCGGTGTCTACATCTTCCACCGTCACGGCGACCGCACATCCAAGAGCACACCTCCAACCTCCCTCACAGATCTCGGATACCAGCAAGTCTGGCAATCGGGAAACTTCTACCGCAACCGTTATGTAGACGCCAATGCCCCATCCCCCATCTTTGGCCTCGCCACAGACATCGTCAAGACTTCCCAATTGAGCGTTGAGGCTCCTGTTGACACCGTTCTTCAGAACTCGGCTGCTGGCTTCTTGCAAGGTCTCTACCCGCCAGTTGGACCTACGCTCGGAACTCAATCTCTCGCCAATGGATCGAGCGTTGCGTCCCCTCTGAATGGATTCCAGCTTATTCCCGTTAATTCTGTATCATCTGCTTCGAGCGGTGCTAATTCGGAGAACTCGGGATGGCTCCAGGGACAATCTGGTTGCAATAAAGCTATTGTTAGCTCTAACAACTACTTCTTCTCGGAGGAGTATCTTGACAAGCTCAATGCCACTGCTGGATTCTACTCGAATATTCTCCCTGTTGTAAAGGGTGTCTTTACTTCCACTACTAACTCGTTCAAGAATGCTTACACTAGTAAGAAGCAGCTCCTCAAATTCCATTTTTGATTAAGTATGCTGATTACATTAGTCTTTGACTTTGTCAATGTTGCCCTGATTCACAATAGCAGTATCCCATCCGGTGATCTCCTCACCGATGAGACTATCTTCCAATTGAGGACTCTGGCAGATTACCACGAGTTCAACCTAGCCTACAACTCATCTGAGTCCATCCGAGCCATCGCAGGCTCAACACTAGCTGCGCAGATCGTACAACAACTCAACGCGACCATCGTTGGAAAGTCAAAGGTGCCAGTCGGAATCCAATTCGGGGCTTACGCATCATTCCTCTCCTTCTTCGGCCTCACTCAACTCCCAGCTGTGTCTGAGAACTTCACTGCTGTCGTCGACTACGCATCTTCAATGACTTTCGAGCTCGTCACCAATGCCACTGTTACAAATGCCTCTTACCCAACTGTTGACGACATCTCAGTTCGCTTCTTCTTCTCCAATGGCTCTGCTGCTGCCAATCCACTTACCGCGTACCCTCTCTTCGGACAATCAGAAACCACCCTCCCATGGACAAAATTCGTCTCAGAAATGAACAAGTTTGCCATTGGAGACCAAGAAACCTGGTGCACTCAATGCGGTAACACAGATGGTCTCTGTGCCAGCACGACAATTTCTTCCTCGCCATCCGCTACTCCTTTATCGTCGTCTGGAGGTATGTCGAAGGCTGTGGCTGGTGTTATTGGTGCAATGGTTACTTTGGCTGTTATTCTGGGTCTTGAGGCGCTGGTTTTGTTGGTTGGTGGGTTTAGGTTGGTGAATAAGAGGAGGCTTGCTGCTGTGCCAGTTGAGGCCGCTTCGCCTGCTATTAAGGCTTAGGTTGCCTATGGTCCTCTAGAATTTTTGAGACGGATTTGAGTGTGGAAGAAATCGTAGCTCACGAGTCACAAACTTTAAGAGAAATCAAGAATAATATGCATATAATAATTACTTGTTTTCAAGACAAAAACACAAGGAGATCTTAGCGAGTTCTGAGAGTCCTTACGATTCAGAATCAAACTTCTTACTTCGGCGACTTCCTAGATAACTACTCCCTATAATCGCACCTAAGAGATATGTCATAGAATATATAAAGACATACTCGTCTCCCAAATTTTCGAAGACTTACACTTCCCAAAGCCTACACGTGACAACCCCTGCCAATGTCCGATTGGGGCAAATATACGAGTACGAGACTTCGAATTAAAATACCTCCTCTTCATACACAAAAGATTACAAAAGGTCAGAATAAAGATTAGAATCATCCACGCCTCCTATATCGGCTGCATTAGGGGTTCAATTGCTACCTCTATAGCATGAGACCTTCAACGTTCCAGTCTGTGTTCGTCATCTCTCTCCACACTCACACTCTTGGCGTTTAGTGAGCGCAGGTGATAAGTAGCTGGATAGCGGCCCGATTCGAGTCATCAAAGTGCGCGTGTTGAATGTTCGAACTCCGTGTCCGTTCTCCATCAATTATTTATCCTTATAGATTTCGCCAATTGGGTTCTATAACATTCATTCTATCTGTATTTGAGTAAATTGTATCGACTCAGTTGGAAGAGGAAAAAGGATTGAACATAATCACAATCGCAATCATGAACGTCCATGAAGTGGAGACCTTGACTCACCTCACCGACACTGGTATCGAAGCCGCCAACAAGATAGTACTGGAAGAGCCGGCTATCAAGGAACTTGAAGCTTCGAAATTGTCGATTACGAGGACTTTGTCTCCGAGGGAGGTGCCAGAGGTCAATTCGAATGAGTGAGTTCATGGTTCTTACTCCACTGTTCCACCTCAGTTATCAGTGCTTTTGGGGAGCTTGAGATATATCTTCCCTACTGTCTAAAGTTGCGTTATATCGGACTTGGTACTTTGAATGCAACTGACATTTACTAGAGTATGGGACATGAAAACATGTACAGACCACAGTGAGTCAATCCTTCACAAGACCATTCTGTTTATAATTAGATATTCTAGAGCTACTATCATCTAAACCTCACACTAACTTCCCCTAGTGGTAATGGCAACATGGACATCCTCCGCCGGCTGGCACGCGCCCTCAATCCAGGCCTACGGCCCCCTAACCATGTCCCCAATTGCCTCCTGCCTCCACTACGCAACGCAATGTTTCGAAGGACTTAAAGTCTACCGCGGCTACGACGGCAAACTACGTCTCTTCCGCCCAGACAAGAATTGTGCTAGATTGTTGATGAGCGCCCAACGAGTCGCTTTGCCGCCTTTTGATCCGAGGGAGTTGGAGAAGCTGATTATGGCTTTCTTGAAGGTGGATGGGCCGAGTATGACTCCCATCCAGCTCTCTCATGAGACACTCCGAGACGAAAGATAATAGCGAGGAAGAGAGAATGAGAGAGAATGACAGACAGAACATTACTAACACTCCACAGAATGGCTACCCAAAAGCCGCCCAGGAACATTCCTCTATATCCGACCAGCTCTGATCGGAAATGGAGCCGAGATAGGCGTCACCGCACCAGGCGAAGCCCTTCTTTTCATCGTCGCCGTCGCGTGGCCCGATCTCTCCAGTTCTTCGAGACCAGGGACAGCGCCGAAAGCGCCGGGGTTGAAGTTGCTTGCTTCGAAGAGTGATGTTAGGGCTTGGCCGGGTGGGTTTGGGTATGCTAAGGTTGGAGCGAATGTAAGTGCCATCTTAACTCTGGGACTTTAGTGGAGAGTATTTGCTGATTTCGGCGCGCAGTATGGTCCAGCTTTCGTAGCTCACATGGAGGGACGGAAGTCAGGCTATGATCAGATCCTGTGGTTGCTAGGTTCTGATTTCCAGGTAAGCCCTCATCTTCCAGAACCTCTACAACCCCAAGCCCCATTTACCCTTCACCCGTCCGATTCAATTACGTTCAAAGTCATGAATCTGACATCCGACCCTCCAGGTCACCGAAGCAGGTGCCAGCAACTTCTTCGTAGTCTGGAAGACCAAAGAAGAAGGGAAACTCCAACTCGTGACCGCGCCTCTAGATTCCAAGATCATCCTCGACGGCATCACAAGACGGAGTGTCGTCGAGCTAGCTAGAGAGAGACTAGTAGAGGGATCGAAATACCTTACTTCGGGATTGGAGCCGTTGGAGGTGGTGGAGAGGACATATACGATGATTGAGCTGGAGGAGGCGTGGGAGGAGGGGAGGCTTGTTGAGGCTTTTGTGTCGGGTACTGCTGTGAGTATTCTGTCGTCATCCCCCCCTTTGTTCTCGTTTTGTTTCGTTGGTTTGGATGTTTTGGTTGCTGATGAGGGTGGTATAGTATTTTATTACGCCGTGCTCGGCTATCAATTTCAGGGAGAGGGAGTTGGATATCCCGATGGGTGATGGGTCGAGTGGGTATTATGCTGCTTTGGTGAAGAAGGTACGTGTTTCTCGAATTCTGCATTCCCCTTCCATGGTAGAGTAAAGGGTGCTAATGGTATTGCTCGTAGTGGTTGAACGATATCAAGTATGGAAACGAATCTCATGAGTGGGGTGTTGTGATCGATGAAGAGTAGAAATAGACTTCATAGAGAAGGTTGGATTGTGCACTGGCATTCAATAAGGTAGACAAAATCAAGAAGACGTAGAGAAGAAACGAAAAATTGACCAAGAATGTCCTGTTAACCTTAATTCAACTTGTGAAATCCTCCATTGGTATTATTCTTTTTCTCCTTCTCACACCCTTACAGCTTCGCTAGTCACAGATCAAACAACTTCTTAACCTGCCCCATTGTGTCCTCAAAATCCTTCACCGAATGCCCAATCGTCCTAGGATCACTATAAATCTCGTGATCGTTGCCACCAACCTCCGTCTTATCGCCAAAGAAGTGGATGGTTGTGTATTCGACTCCGCCTGGCAATTTCGCCTCATTCTCAAGATGCTGTAGGCAGTACCTCTTATCCCAACCCGTTGGGAAGACATCGAATGAGATCTGGCCGCCAATCGAATATCTATGCAAGGAAGGAAGACCACATCAGCCAATGTACTCTTTCACATGCCAGTGTATCGTTCGTTCGTCTTGAATGGTGCCCATGAAGTATGTATGCAGAGGGATTACTCACGTCAATCCCAAATCCTTAAACTTCTCCCTCAGCACACCCACAAACGTCTCACGGATCTTGTGCTCCAGATCATAAACCTGATACTCATCCCTCTCCTTGGTACTAGCATTCCTCCCAATCGGACTGACATTGATCATGCCATTCCTAAACTCGACAAAAGTGCCCCTCTTAATCGGGATGTCCAGATCCGCAATATAATGCAAGATGAAATTGACCAATTCTTTGAACTTGGGCTCGCCGAGCCACGATATGAAGGAGTGAGTTGCGAGAGGCTGCCCGAGCTTGAAGGCCGTAAGGCCATTCTCGGAGAAGCAGTAGTCGAATAGGGTGGTTACGTTTGCGCGGGCTGGGACGCCGATTTGCTCTTGTTGTTTTATGAGGTCAGAACCGCCGACAAAGCCGATGGCTACTTTTTGGCGGAGGGAGTGGAGGAGGGCGAGCATTTCGGGGGTGGCTTCCTGTAGGGTTTATATGAGTTAGTGTTTCTCTTTCTCTTCAAGATATATAGCTGTGGTTTTGAATATGTGTTGGGGCCAGGGAGGAAAACTAAGTACCCCGCGTGGATAGGTGAGTGTGCCATCAACGTCGAAGAGGCAAATTGTGTTACTGATTGGGCGCTCGTTCAGCGCTGCGTATGTGGCTGCCATCTTGAGGGTATGAAGGAAGAATTGATTAAAAATGTAAAGAAGAGATATTTGGACTTTGGACGAGGAGGAAAGCAAGCAAAGGCGGTCTAGAAACGTGGTGGAGGGGTTGCTTCGAACTATTTTAAATGGCTGCAGGGTAGGCGGAAACCCCCACTACCCTCCACTCGGCTGTTCCCCTGAACCATCTGAACAGTCAACAGTCATCACGGCATTCCCGTCCAGAGCTTCATTCGCTCCATCATATCCCCTTTTCACCAACGAAGCCAGAAGAGCACATGTGATTTAATCTATCCTTCATTTTCTCAAATGATCATGTATTTGTTTTCTCTCTTCCTTTTCGCTTTATCGAAGAATTAGAAGGGAATATAGAAAAAAGTTGAAAAAGAAGGCTGCATAAAAAACCAGGCGCAACCCTACAACTCCATCCTTTCTCCCAATGCTGCTCAAATCGTAAGAATCGCTCGCAATCAAGATATAGTAGAATCGTTAAGATCCAACCCCTCTACTTTACTATCCCTCACTTATTCAAGCATTCCTCATCGCCCAAACTCCAGACTGGGAATGATAACCGGGCCATATTTCGTCGGCGCAGCAAATCCACTATCACCCTGCACGATGAAATCGACCGCCAAACTCAGCTTCGCCAAGCCTGTCTGTCCATTCTGCGAGTTCGTGGAGTAGGTTGTGCCAGGCACGGCTTCGGGGTCGTAGGCTACGAAAGCAGCGTAGTTCCTCCTGCCCATGAGCTTCTTCATCTCGCGCGGGCCGCCGTTGGTATCGGTCTGGAAGATCTCCATCATGTCCTCCTTGGTGTCGGAGACTTGGTTGGTGGTCTTTTGGCCGTTGGCGGGAACGTAAAGTGGTTTGTTGTTATGCAGCATCTTGAGGACGTAGGAAGGGGGAGGGGCGGCTACGACTGCGGAGGAGATTACTTGGTACATGGTTTTGTGGTCGCTGGGGTGGCTTGGATCGTGAACGAGACCGGCGCCGCAGCAGTTGACGTCTGAGTGGTTGTTAGTAGGTACTTAGCTTGATATGGATGAAGAGACGGCTTACCTCCAGATAAGAAGGTCATTCGGATACCCTTCTGGTTCGCGATTCCTTGTAGCGTCCTGATCAAGTATGTTCTTTCCAGGTCTTTCGATTCGTGAGTCCACATGTCTCTTAGCTCATCAGCGATATCGATATCTCCAAAGGTATTCAAAACACCGCCCATCAAGCCATGTTTGCCAACTGCTTTCTTCACTGATGTGAATCCAGATTGGACTGCATCCCTGCCACCAACAACACCAGCCACGGAGCTAGTCACTTTACCGAGCAAGTTATAAGTTCCGGTGACACCCTTCTTTGCAGAAGATATGGTGTGAGCAATACTCTCGACTGTATCCAGGCGAGGGTAGACAACCGGAACGGAGATCATCCAGATGCAGTGCTGAACACTAGGTGGCAGTGTCGCTACTTTCGGGAATATACCTTGGTATGTTGGACCTGCTAGGACTTGACGCTGGTTGCGTTCTGAGCGACAATCTGGTCCTACCACTACTACGGCGGGGCCAAGATATTTGACAAAGTGCCAACCAGATCCGGTGATCGTGAAAAGATCTACATCCGAGTTGACATTTCTGAGTATCTCGAGAGTTGTGTGGTGTTGGAACAAGAGATACATCTCGATTCCAACTCTTCCAATGTTCTTGAACATATTAGAAGATTGCATGTATTCAGGGTATGAACCAAATCCATCAAAACTGTAAAGTATTAGCAGTCGTGTTTCAATTTTCAAGTTTCTCTACTCACATGTCATGATCGTCGATTTGAAGGATGTGGGGAATCTGAGCGAATGCCTCTCTCAGGTATGGCTGATCAAAGTGACTGGTGTAATAGTGAAAGTATGCATGCGAAACATCCTCTTCATGCCTCGCCGTCCAAGCCGCACTCTTCCGGTTATCCTTCCCACTCATCGCCAGCCATTGTTTCAGCAGCGGGATTTCCTTCCATAACCTGTCACCATAGATTTGATCACCTAGACCAAGTTGAACGTGGAAACCACCACACTCGACATTCTTTTGCAGGATATCTTTCCACATGAACCCAATGCCGCCGAGTTTGGAACGCTCATTAACACTAGTGTTCATGGCGAAATCGTTGCCAGAATGAGCGATGAATCTCCAGTTGGTCTCATGGCGACCTGCTACTAGGAACTCGTATCGTGTGCATCCCAAGTGCGAGGTAATCGCATATGTCCACTTGTCACTTGGTCCATCGCCCATCTGCAAATCAAGATCATATCTGTAAAATGTCCACCGTTGATGTGTGAAGATCGGGCTTGGCTTTAGTTGGCGAGGGTTTGGAGACAGATCAACGCTTTGATGGATATGGATAGTTGGAGGCTGTGGGGCATCCGTCACCAACATAATAGTACCAAGCCACATACCCCTCTCCATATCCATGTTCACATATCGAAGATATGGACCAAAATACACTCCATTCGTCGGCGCAATCTTGTACATGTCAACACCTGCACTTGGTGGTGGGCCGGAGAATCCCGCAGCCGTTGGAGTTTGAGATGCCATGCTCATAATACTTTCCGCGTAGCCTGGAGTGTGTGGAGGGAAGCCAGGAGATCCAAGAGGAGTCTTGCCAAAAGCACTGAATCCTGGAGAGGCCAGGGGATTTCCATAGGTTGATACAGTAGGAGACAACGGGACAGTATCGGGATGGTTTAAAGGCGTGGGGCCTTTTGGAAATTCCCACTGTGTAGCTTGAGTTGGAAGATGGATGTAGTAGTATTGTCCAGAGTTCTGGTCTAGATGAGCAATCCAACCTTCTGGAAGCGGAGGTGGTGAGCTCGGTCCAGCTCCCTGGAAAGGGGATGAATTTGCAAATTGTTGAACAGGGGCTGCTTGTGCAGCAGCGGCATGTTGAGCATTTGATGCTTCTTCTCTCGGGTCATTGGCAAAGGCAGGATGGCCCGGATGTTGAAGAGCTGGTGATGTGAGAGGGGAAGCAATGTTTGGTTTTGGAGCCGTGTTAATTGCAGCTGGCACACTGCCAGTACGGCCCTTTTCATTAGGATATGTTTGAGCTGCACCAGTACTGCCAGGAGTTACACTAGAATAGGCTGGGGGAGGAGAAGGTGACAATTGCATCCGCTGGAAATCTTGTTCCAACGCATTTGGTTGACTCGCTGTGCTTGGTCTGCGCTGCTGCTGTCCTGGAGGAGGCGAATTTGAGACTTGATTTGGACCTTGATAGACCGTAGGTGGACCATGAGGCTGGTTGTCTGGCGACTCCGTTGGTGTCCAAGGTCTGGGAATGCTCTGGTGCTGGACTGGGATGAGACCCGGAGACTGTGGTAGCTGGGGAACTGGTGGAGGTCCATATTGATTTTGTCTTTGAGCAGCAGCCGCATTCTGTGCTTGGAGACTACTCAAAGTAGCCGTTCCTGATATTCCTGCCGCGGCATATCTTGCTTCAATTCCACCACCGGCTTGTTCTCCTGGCCCTACGATCGGGGTCTCGGGAGGCGGAGGCGATCCTCTTGTAGCCCTCGTGGTCGAGGTCGAAGCTGTTGAAGCGAATCGGTTCATCGCGCTGGGAGCGATCAGGTTGGGGTTTTCTGACGATGTCCCATTAAGCTCAACTGCTCCTGGAACCGGTGGTGGGTAATATTGCTGACGAAACTCAGGATAAGAGGGAGTGCTAGACTGAGACGGACGTGATGCGGCGGCAGCAGGTTTAGGATCTCTCCTAGGCTGCTTTGCAAACAACCCTTCCTTGTCCGGTAGATCTGGACCCGGTGATTCTGGTAGTGGTTTTGGAGCTGTGCCTCTTCGTTCTGCGAGACCTGGCCCTCTTTTGTCGAGTGGGCTTGTATTCAGACGTGGTGTGCTATCGTTTGAAGCTGTCCTTCCGCTACCCTCCGGTCTGCCCTGGTTCCCCGAGCCTTGTCTACCTGAAGATGGCTTCGAGTCTTCAGGGTATGGAGCTTTCTGCTTTCGAGACTCGGACGGCCGGGTGTAGGTATCGTCGTCGTCAGGATACGGCAGAGGACTTGCTGAACTCGATGCGCCGGGAGGCAGAGGGAAGCTGTGTTTGCTGGTGGGTGCCTGATAGTTCATTCGCCCCGACGCGGCTGAGTCTGCTCGAGGTTTGGGGCTGGTCGGCTTGGATATTCTCAAAGGCTCGACAGTAGGGCTGTCTTCTCCATTATTCGAGGGCCGTGAGAAGAAGAGCTCCTCATCCGGCTTGCCTTGACGGCCGGCCATCGTCAGGTACGGAAATGAACGATCCAATGAAGATTCGGTGCGTGATGCACGAAGTGTTATTTATAGGACGTTGGATTCGACGGGTAAGCTATTTCTCTTGAGGCACAGAGATCGCTGCCGGTAAGGCGGGGTGTATCAGAATGAGGTCGGGTTTGCTGCGACCGCTGACGAGGCAGAAATACAAATGCAAGATGGTGATGCAGATACGGAAAGCTGAGAGGTGGGAGGGTGAAGCAAGATAGGAGAAACGAAACAAAGGTAGATGCGATCTTTCAATAAGCAAGTCGGCAAGCAGGAAAGCTGGCTATTCGACGATAGATTGGCTCCAGAGCAAACAGACGCCCACGTCAACGATGGCGGCGATTTCCTGATGGTGAGAAGCCCGGGAAGACCTGTGTGATTGGCGGGGCTGAAGGCGCTGGCATCTTGGCCACTCATCGCTCGTGAACATCCCTGCCGGCGGCTAGAAGATGTCCAAATGCGCTCGACTCGGGACTTGAACTGAGGTGCGTTGCATTGCCGCCGAGCAAGATGGACAGGGAGAAGACAAGAGGAGAGGAGGGAAAGAGAGTGAGTTCAGAGATAGACAGAGAGAAGTTTGACCAGGATGATAACGGACGAAAAGATATCACCATTCACCACCGTGCATGTCTCCTCTGTCTTCTGTCTCTGTTTCCCATGTCTCTGGCTCTTCTGCATGGCATATGGCAAGTATCAAGTCGCACAGATCAAGAATAACACCAAGCGCTTCGGCCCCCAAGTCCAACCCAGCAGCCAGCCTCCCCCTTTCCCGCGAGCTATCTGCGGGCACGGGGAACCACTAAATTCCCTAGGGTGCAGGTGACAAGACAAGCTGAACGGATCTGAACAAGAAGATTGAACAGTCCTGATGAACGAGAAGAGATGTGACCTGATTCAACTTTGCAATGTACTATACATGGCCGCTATGAGTACTGAGTTGCAATGTCTAACACACATTTGCAATAATTTGTAAAGTCATAGCAAATAAAGATCACTTTCTCCCACTCAAATATGGCAGCTGAGTCAGCATCCTCGGTTGCAATCTCAGGGCCAGGGGTTCAGCCCCACCAGGCCCGAAACCACTTTAGCTCTCGCTTAACACGTCGCGTTCATCGCATCGCGTCCCAGGACGCGACCTTCATTTTCATATCCTCTTCTACCTCGACCCTTCCACTTCCACTTTCCTCCCCAACAACCAACTTTTCTCCATCTCGACCTCGACCCTTCCCATTAATCCACAACAGCAAGAACCACCAGACACAATGGCATCTTCTGTACTGGGAAAGCGGACTCGAAGCTCAACGAACTCTGGTATGTTTCTTCCTCCGAATTTCTCGAGCTCCACTAATTGCAGCTAAGCATCGAAACGCGTCAAAATCTGCCAGCAACCTGAAATATTCAACGACGAGAACGATAATCCCTTCGTGACTAAGATCACACATAACGAGACTCAAGATGGCGAACCAATGGAGATTGACGTGTCGACACCAGCAAAGCACGGCGCTGCTGGACGACGAATTGCCCTTTCGGACTCAAAATCGAAGACACACTTCAATGCCAGCAATAACGGTCAGTATGCGGACTCGAGCAAATGTGAACTCGACTCACAAGAGGCAGATGTCAGTTCGGAACGCATCCAAAACCCTACACCTCAGACTCCCCGACATCGCGATGCACTCTCGAAGGCTGTTCCTGTTACCCCTAGACATCGTGTCATGCTTGCCGGAAAGCCATTGACTCCTCGAACTCCACGAACGCCAATGACACCTGGTGGATCAATCACAACTGTGTACAGTAAGGCACGGCAATTGTTTACGCGCAGCACAGAGACTGGCAGACTTGTTGGACGGGAGGCTGAGAGAGAAGAATTGTCAAGTTTTGTCAGGGAGTGTATCGCCAAGACGTCCGGGGGCTGTACTTATGTCAGTGGACCACCAGGAACGGGAAAAAGTGCTATGGTGAACGAGGTTACGGAATCATTCGAATCGTCATCCACGGTGAAGAAGGCCTATATCAACTGCATGAGCATGAAGACCTCAAAGGACTTGCAAGGAAATTTGCTGGAGAACTTGTGTGAAGGAGTCGAAGTCCTCGAGGGAGATGAGATCAAGACTTTGCAAGGGATGTTCGTTCCAAGGAAGAAGTCCAAGACAGTCTTTGTTGTTACCCTCGACGAAATCGACCACATCCTTACTCTGGACCTGGAAATCCTTTACAAGCTATTCGAATGGTCTCTGCAGAAATCTTCGCGCCTTGTATTGGTCGGAATTGCAAATGCATTGGATATGACAGATCGATTTCTTCCTCGGTTGAAGGCCAGGAACTTGAAGCCACACCTTCTTCCATTCCTTCCTTACAGCGCGGCCCAGATCAAGACAGTTATTGTTACTAGACTAAAGTCTCTCGTACCAGCCGACAGCGCAACACCGGATTACGTTCCTTTCCTCCACCCAGCAGCTATCGAGCTATGCTCTCGGAAGGTTTCCAGCCAAAGTGGAGATTTACGCAAAGCTTTCGACATTTGCAGACGAGCCATCGATCTGGTTGAGGCAGAGACCAAGCAGAAGCATGATCAAGCTTTGAGTGAACAGCTGCACCAGGAATGCCCATCTAGCCCTTCCAAGAGACCACTTGAAGAGAACGCGAACCTCGCATCTCCAGCCAGACCGCAAATCACACAATCTGTACCAGGGAAAGCTCTTGCTCAATCATTGGGGACGTTGACTGTGGAGACAGCCCCACGAGCACTCATCTCGCATGTCAACAAGATCACATCCTCCACATTCGGCAACGGAGCGAACCAGAGACTCAAGGCTCTGAACCTGCAGCAAAAGGCCGCTCTATGCGCCTTGGTAGCAGTTGAGAAGAACAAGCGAGAAGCAGCTGCGAACGTCATGGCCACACCTTCCAAGTCCAAGAACGCAGCTCCAACCATCAAAGCTCTGTACGATGTCTACTGCAAGTTGTGCACGCGCGATTCCATCCTCCATCCTCTCACCAGCACAGAATTCAGAGACGTGATTGGAAGCTTGGAGACACTTTCTCTGATCAGCGCCGTCGATGGCAGGAACGGATCTTTTGTCGCATTGAACGCTGGACCTAGAAAAGGTCGCGCTCCTAAGTTCGGAGGTGGAATCGGTGTAGGAGATGAGAAGCGTGTTGGCAGCTGTGTTGGCGAGAAGGAGGTCGCGCAAGCTGTTGAGGGCTTGGGTGCGGGTATCTTGAAGAGTATTTTGCATGGAGAGGGGTTGGATTGGTGATTTGGCTCCTTATATATTTGGGGAGTTGGGTCTCTGCATAGCGCATTTGGTTTTCTTTGCATGGGTGTAGCACAGCACGGTATAGGATTACATGCATGGGTTGGCGTTGGCAGGAACACACTTGTATAGAATACGATAGGGATATGTGTAGGACACGGGCTGCATCACTCTGAGGATAGGATTCATTCCAATGTATAATTTACAAACACCTCGGGGCTTTTTCAACAGTGATCCAACCCTTGTCTGATCCTTCATAGGCATAGTGGTGATTAGGTGGGTGTTCTTTCATCCCGAATCTCCTGTATCGATATACTTGCTTATTCACCCCAAGGTACTATCTGGACACTGCGCTATTTGAGAGTCCAGAGAGGAGGACAGTCCGCGTAACTGCATCAAAGTGCAAGTGTAGCGCGAGGTATGAGGCTAAGTGTGATTTGATGGCAAAGAATCTGGATGGGGAAGTGGGACGGGGAATAGAGCTGAAGATGTTTCTGGTGGCGTATGTTTTCTGATCGTCAACTTGTTTTTATTTTGTCTTGTCTTTTTATGTGGGTGTATGATAATAGCGTACTGAGCTCACCTGGTCTGATCTGAGCTGAATGAGGAGTTATATACTGTACTTTTGTTGGGTTTTAGCGGTATTGAGAAGGAAGGGGACGGTATGTTACGAAATACGACGTGGGTTATAATGGGGGATGATAGGGGAAAGTGCTACATGGAGATGTCCCAGGACTGTTCGGTGTCCCCTTAATATAAGCGTTTTTGAGGAAGGAAATAGCACAGGACAGTGAAGAATACAGACATGATTGACCAAATCAACCAGTGAATGTTGCCGAAGGAGGAACAGAGCTGTATTTTCGTGGGCCGGTCCTCATAGATGAAAGAGAAGATGGTAGAAAGGCAGAATCCTGAAGAATAATAGGGAAGCAGTGCTTGACCTGACTGGAAGGAGAATGTTGGAGTATACCTACCACTTTAGGAACAAAGTACACAAATGGCTGGGCTGGCTGGCCTTCTTGTCAGCGGGGCCTTAGTCAACAGATCGTTTCGTCTTATTCGGTAGGCCCTCTATGAACCCATCTCAAGGTAGATGAGCGAAGTAGGATTTCATCTGTCCGAGCGGCGAGACTTCCTTTCTTGAGGCAATCCCCGTAATGTCGCCATCTTCAAGTCGCCTCCAAGTCCTCTGACAAATCATGCCTTCCCTTCCTTTCCACCGCTACTTTCAGCTCCCTTGGTCTTGCCCAGTTGAGCCTTCGGCTCATCTACCTTCGCGCGCTCCGACTCCCCGAAGCTCGCCAACAGATCATCGATCTTCTTCTCGAGGCTTGTCAGATTCGACTCCAGAGCCTGCGCCGTCTTCTCGCCCCTAAGTTGTCATATTTGTCAGTGCCACCACTGATTCCATATGGAGGTCGAGAAGAAGAGAAGAGAGAACGGAGAAGAAGTAGTGAGAATCAAGAAAGTGAAGGCGCGAGAGCTAATTGGGGGTGGTCCCCCTGAATAGGGCGTGGTCGTCGTCTCGTTCGGGGAGCCGGTGCTAAGAAAAACGGGTGATGATATCTTGACAGCTCAGGTTCAGAACCAGGGCCTGGCCTAGACCACCTCAAGCCGTGCGGGGAAAAGCGCCGGCGGACGTTTGATGCCAGTCCGAAAGAGCATCACGAAAGAGCATGCATGTGATGAGAAAGTGGGCATGGGCTTTTGGCAAAACAGAGAAACCAATATCGCCGTGTGTGTGTGTGAAGGTACGTACTTTGCGATTTGCTGGAGGGTCTAGAACGATGAGAAGCATTAGCGGGGCTGGGCTGGGCTGGGCTGTGCTAGGTAGGCTGGATGTGCTGTATGTAGTACTGTACTATACTACTGTACGACTGACGGGACTGCCGGGTCCGGGTGCATGCGGCATGAGATGGACTCAGCAAGACAAGCAAGAAGATGGGAATCCTGAAATTGGACGGAGTCGGGCCATGCGGCCGGAGAATTGCCATCGAAGGGAGCATGCCATTGCCAAATCGCTTTGCTGATGTTGCTCTGCTCCTGCATAGCGTAGCATGGCATGGCGTGGCCTGATGACCTGACGATGGGATTGCTCGCGTGGCATTGAAGATTGGAAGATTGGAAGATGGGAGGGGGGCAGGGGGGCAGGGCAACCTGGGAGCCGGCCCAGAGTAACCCTGTCCTGCCCCGCATGCATGGCCAGGCAGAATGGCCATTGCCGCGATTCAGACACCGTAAATTCGGTGCGAGGGAAATGCACTGAATGAATGAATGGGGTTGGAAGAAAGAGAATAGAGTAAGAAGATGGCGTACCTGCGCTAGATCATGCTCGTCGGCCGCCCCAGCAGCAGCAGCAGAAAGGTCGTTCGACGAGGCCATTCTCACATGTGCGTTGCAGCGCCGTATAGTGAGTACAGTGCCCTGCTCGTCGGCGCGGTGCTGTGCTGTGCTGCGCTGTGCTGTGCTGTGCTGTACTGTCCTGCGAGTCTTGTGCTGGTTTAGGTTTTGTTGGTGTGGAATCGAAGGGAGAGGCTGTTGTTCACTCGAGCTGGCTGTTGTGAGGGAGGTGAGGGGATCATGAGACGGCCAGCAACCCGGGCCCTGCTGATGGATATTGGCAGTGACAGATTCGCTTGCCGTGATTCGGCGCGATGCAAAGCCCCCCGGAAAGATGCGTATGTGGGAGCAGGAGCAGATTATTCCAGGGAGACGGCGACTGACGGAGGGGATTTGGGAAAATGAAATGGGAAAATGTGATGGTATTTTAATCTCTGTTCATTCCTTGCATTCCGCCGTCTGGCTTAATAAGGCTTGCGCTACTGGATGACTGAGTTGAGGGAGGGCAGGATGGGATTCCGTCAGTCAGCCTGTCAGTCCCGCCTGGACTGCCCCCTTCCACGGATGTTATTGAACATGGCACTTTGAATTTCTTTTAGTTCTTTTGGTAGTTGTAATAGCCATGATTTGTTACAACCCCTACACAACTATAATGCTACTATTGCAGTTTTGCTGGACTTGGCCTGCGTCTGAAAATTACACACGAGTCATGGGTGTGCTGAATGGAGCTGTCTCGTCTAGGTTGTGACCAGCTGCACTCGAGAGCGGGCAACCAGCTGAAGCTCAAAGCCGTGGAGGTTTCAGAACAGGGCAAGTAATTTGCTTATATCTATTTAGCTTTCGTATTAGGCCAGCTCTCCCTACACCCAAGTAGTCAACCTACTACAAAACCCTTGGAGGTTCATGCTAAGTCACCTCGGGAGTACCTACCTCATAGACGATGTTCTGTATAGTCCTGTACAGTAGGGATAGGGGGTTTAGAAACATCGGCATGTTGGTTCCCGAGTGTACCTTATATTCAGAAACTTTAACGGTCCAAGGTTGGTCCCAGTGGTTGAAAGTCCCAGCTGGCTGTCTCCTTTACGTCCGGCTCACGTTCTCCATCATGCCCAAGTCTTTGCAGCCAGCTTTAGCCAAACTGCCGTGGAGGTCGGCATCTTGCGAACTTCGAGGTTTAGTTAGCGGGGGGGCTTGGGTAGTGAGGCGAGCAATGGCCGAAACATCGTACGATTTCCTTTTAAGTTTTCAATATTTCGAAAAGCTAGTGCCCTTTCTTGACGCGGAAAACCGCACGTCCCAAGTCTCCAACATGGACTTCTGCCGGCCAAGTTTCTCCTTAATCGAATGCCATTAAATTTCGAGAACGTTCGGTGTCGGACACAAAAGCTTCTAGAAGGGAAGCCAAGCTGGTCAAACTTCGTACGTGGAGAGACCTTGTGGTTTGAAGAACTTGACGAAAGCCGCGAGACACAGGTTGAGAAGATGTGGTGCACTAGTATGCGGCCCGGTTCTTTGTGCATTTCCTGGAAAGTTAGACATGAGAAGCGAAGATGCAAGCTTTATCAGGAGATCCGTCGTCTGGACACGCAAATTGTTCCGTGAGATGGGAATCTGTCCCATGCAAGGCCGAATGTTTGAGTAGTCGCCTAGATTCTCTTTAAAATTAGTCAAAAGACACTTGCAGTATTACAGTAGACTACTCGGTCCGGTAGTGACAGTGATTAGATTGATTTCACTTGACTTAGTGTACAGTAATGACGAGTGAACAGAAAGCCGGCACCATGTCGCCACGCTACCCAACCTCGATAACCGAGACTGCCTTGCATCCAGCCACGCTAAGCCGGCTTGGACATCCTGTATGGTCCCCCCAAGCTGCTAAAGTTCCTTTTCATTTTCGCTATGCGGGAGAAAAACGCGATGGCCATCGTGGAATCGTACTGTCCATCGATATCTTGATGCCAATTGCCATTCACGCTATGCTAGCTACAGCAGTAAGCGACCCAGTAGAAAAGCTTGGCTATGGAATACACCGGATGCCAGATGTGAGACCTGCCCTGCTCATCTTTCCCATGTGCTCGGGAGATATCTATCTCTTTGCACTACTCATTCCTACTATATGTGTGTATTTATGTATCATGCCAAGCGGAGGGCGGCGAGATGGGATGGGAGAGCTAGCTTGTCACGGCCACGTCACGTCTCGGGGTTTTCTGAAGTATCAAATGTGCTGTTCTGCAGTCTGAAGGAATGAGCTTGACTTGACAAGTAACGGTTGTTGTCTCGATACAAATGTAATCTAAAGGAGATCTGCAGCGGTACTATTACGATCATGATGACATTGCCCAAGCCAAGCCCAGCATAGGTACTAGTTTACGAGTTACTTCATCCCCGCTTCTAGGGCGAAGAGACCTCATGACAACACATTTAGGTACTTAGTTACCCGAAAGTAGGTAAATTGACCTAAATTTAAATAAAAAAAATAGACTTTGCAGGGGCACGGAGCATCAGCCGAAAGCTGCATTAGGAGGTTCCTACAAGTACTTGAGCTTGAAGAGTTGAGAACTAGAAAGTAGTTCTTCAGAAGGTGATCTGTTCGGTCTTGTACCAAGGGACTGGGACTGCAGCTGGTCAAGAGGGACATCGTGTAAGAGAGCCGCACCGTCAATGTCACTGCTGCTCCGTATAGAGAGCCCCAAGGGTTCGTGGTTCCAAGTGAAGGTCTCTCCGACCTGCCTTCATTTCTACCTGTCCATCACTTACTGCCAGCCTGCCTAGGTACTTATTCCCATCTGCCGCTGTAGTTACGTCCTATCTACCCAATCAAAGGGTAATACTACTGCTAATACCCTACTCTCCGGAAATACCTCCGTACAGATCAACCAGCGAATCAAAGCTACCTTGAGAACAGTAATTGTCTACTCAAGTATTTGGTTGTAATTCTATGAAGACCGGGCCATGAGCAGACCCGTAACATATGTAGCTGTGCAGTAGTGCTTGCAGCTACCTGGGAGATGGGTTTTAATTCATGAGCACAAAGCTAGGACAGCAACTAGTAAGTTGCAAGAGCCCATACTCTCTCGCCACCACTTCATTGAAATGCTATGCCAAGTTCCCTCTGCACTCTCCATACCCTTCTTCGATCTCAAATACCTCGGCTTTACCCGTGGGGCCTTACGGAATTGCACTCCGCATCCGACGACATCTATCAACGATGGCATTCTAGTCTTACTCACAGTCAACCAGAGAGAGTAAAGTAGCTCTGGCCTTTGGATAATGACAGGTCTAACTAACTTCGAGGCCGGGACCACTTCAGGCTAGTCTCACAGTGCCCATCTCCACTGTCCATTTAGGCAGGCCAGGGGCAAGATCGGAAAAGAGAGTGGTGATCGATACTTGACTTCTGCACCATCGTTGACAAGCCCGCACCTCAGAAACTGGTGCCGCGGTAGGGCAGGCACGGAGACTACCAAGAGAAGCGTGCAGCGCAATGCAGTGCAGCGCGGTGCCTACCAAAGAGCAGGACTGTACCTCTGGCAAGTCGTGACCCATCCCTAGCAAGGTAAGTAAGTGCAGGTAGTGACTGTAGTCAATCATAGAAAGTAACAGTAAGTAGGCAACGTTGAGTAGAAGTAGTAGAAGTATCTAGGCAAATTCTATACAACTCATTAGACACCTACACCGTCAGCTAGCTAGCACACAGATCTAGTGTACCTTGGGTAGTAGCTCTTTCGTCCCTCTCTTGTTCTCTTCGATGATTCCATCGTTTTCATTACTCGAGTAAGGCAAGAAAGCTGGCATCAGCGGGCATGGACATGGGCATTGACGACTGACTTGACCCAACCCGGTCTAAGTCCACCCACTACGGAGTACAGGACACCCTTTCGAGGCCTCCCTCTCCCTCCCTAGCCCTACATCAGATACCGAGAGACCAGGCAGCAAGGTATTTATTTGATCTGCCCTGCGCGCTTGTACCAGCCCAGTCCAGCCAGCCAGCCAGCCGGCCTAGCCCGGCACGCCTGCATTCATCACACTGCGCGGCGCTGCACTGCGCTGCACTGCACTGCACTTCACTGCAACATACCTACCGACTCGAATCTTTTGCCTCTAGGCCTACCCCTGCCTCCTTCACCCACCGCACTGCAACCGCAACCGCAATCCTCTCTCGCTCCCTCCCATCCCATCCTAAAATCCCACTGCTCCTCTCCTCCTCCTCTTCCTACTCCTCCAACCCACCACCACCACCACCACCACCACTAAATCGGATTCCTTAGTGCACAAAATCTCCCCCTCCCCTTCTCTCTTCTTGTTCTTCTTCTTATACGTACATACAGGCAGCATACACGGACGCCTTTCGCTTCTCTTGTGCTCTTCTTCCACTTCTTTGTTTTCTTCCCCCCCCTCCCCCCCCCCAGCATCAAGCATATCCGCGCCGATCCCTTCCTACACCTGGACTGAACTGAACTGAACTGAATGGCTTGATAACCACTCACTCACCACCCCGTAGTCCAACCATCTCATCTCAAGGATCCATCAGTCGCAATCCCTACGCCTCTCTCCACGTCTCCGCCACCAATCTCGATCCCGCACTGCCTGAGTCGATCTGCACCTCTATTGTCTCGGGTCTGCTCCTCTTTTAACAACAGGTAATTCTCCTACCACCACGCTCCACCACATCTAGTCGCCTTACTTTGCGGTCACCGAATCACAATGGCATTTCAACCTGCCATTACTTTAGAAGCTATTTCAATTATCGAGCCTGGGCTAACACAGCGAAAGAAATCTTCATCGGTGTTGGATCGCCCAAAGCTCAACCTAACGGATCCCGACGAGCACACACCTGACGACCCCGAACCCTTTGCTGAATCCACATTGCCACCATCTTCGGGATAAAGGCATCGAGAAACCGATATCCAGATATCCTCACACGCCTCTTGACCTTCTCGAGGCAACGCCAAAGACCCCGGTTATTGGTTGTTCGTGAACTCGAAATACCTATGTCCTCCTATACCTTCTGACATTTCTGCACCTCGCCGACATCGATGTGGCTTCCTACGACTTACAATTCCAAGCCTTACCCGAAGGACATCATCCTCGGGGCGTAGCTGGAGGCATCTCAGTACAAGGACCATATATTTGGACGAGGGCGAATCAACCGCTTGCAGCCCGACTGGAAGGACTGGAAGGCTGTCAACAAATTCAAAGTTCTGGACGATTTCCAGACGCAACCAACTGTATGACTGAATTGGCAAGCATTTTTGCTGAGCTGGGTATCTCTCACTACCTCCACGAATTCATCGAGCAAGGATTCGACACTTGGGAGACAATACTCGACATTACAGAGTCGGATTTTGATGCTTTGGGTGTGAAACTTGGTCATCGCAGGAAGCTTCAGCGAAAGATTGCCAATTCTCGAGGCCTATCTTCCGACAGAGCTCTAGCATCACCTCGAAATACACCCACTGATGATAGGCAGGGGGAGGAACAGAAGCCTACAGGTACGAAGTGTGAAGGCAAAGATGGAACTGGACCGGTCCCTGGAGCGAAGCGCAAGTACAGACGACATCCGAAGCCCGACGAGAATGCCCCGGAAAGACCGCCATCTGCCTACGTGATTTTCTCAAACAAGATGCGTGAGGATTTGAAGGGAAGAAATTTGTCATTCACAGAGATTGCCAAGCTGGTTGGTGAAAACTGGCAGAATCTCTCCCCTGGAGAGAAAGATCCCTACGAACAGCAAGCTTTCTCTGCAAAGGAGAGGTACAATAACGAACTTGCGGAATACAAGAAGACCGATTACTTCGCGGAATACTCGCAGTACTTGGTTGAATTCAAAGCGAGGCATTCAAATCCGCAGCAGAGTACGTTTTACTACACACACTAGAGGTATATAAAAATGGTTAGCTGACTCTCGCCAGCGAGCGATGCAGATGCGTCCAAGCGACCGAAGCTCGAGGCACATGTCAGTACAGCTAGCAGTGGAACTGCAAGCAGCAGCACAAGCCAACAAGACAATCCGACTAGTCGTCCATCCAATGAACAATCCATTCCAAGCTCCAACCAATGGCGTGCAAATGACACTCAATCATCACCAAAGACAGCAACCATGCCATCACTGACGCTGGGGCTGGGGCCCCAAACTTCACAGCCTTCTACAACGTCTCCTACAATACTTCCAGGCTATCGCGATTCAATTTACCCGTCCCTTCCATGGAGAGACGCTCAGCGAGACGAAATGGCTGGTCGTTATCAACAACTTCCTCGAATAGCAAGTGTCAAGGATAGACAATCCAGCTTTTCAGGCGCTCCTCATCAAGACCTAGCTGGCTCCCAACAACATTCCCGCCGCACGGGCCAGAGTCATCCACCGCCGTTGTTAACATCGGAATCAACCAACCGATCGTCCGCATCATCAGGTAGCACAGTATCCTCTGTCTACTACTCCCCTCGAACACCAATGGAACCACCATTGGAGAGAGCTCTCCCCATGCCCTCGATGTACTCACAAGCATCGTTTGAAAATCAATTGCCACCCATCAGACCACCATCTCTGTCTCCTCAAACATCGTTGCCCGGTCACCCACAGCAGCCTATGAATGGTAAGAAACTCCATCCCACATGATCAACCCTGCAATACTGACACCGCAAAGCGGCTCCCAAGTCGGGAGATTACACATCTTCTATACCTTCGTATCGTAGTTACGGCCCAATCCCATCACATCTCCCTGCCACAAACGACCACTCTGATCATCGAAATAGAGATTATATGAATTCTAGTTCAGCAGATGACACGATCCTAGACCCTGTTAGCGCATTGCTCCGAGCAGGGGAGATTGTCAACCAAAATAGCAGAGGCCGTTCAGCTTCATAATAGTTGCGGCAAGTGCCTTGTTCATTTTCTCGCTATATTCTTGCTATGTTGCCGATGGGCTTATATGTCTACGGACATTTGCATCGGGGGTTTACATTGTTCGGCGCTGGGTGTGGATTTGGTTCGGAGTTCTGGTCAACATGTGAAACAGCAGGATAAGACTCCCCCAGTTCGATTTCATCCTGCCTGAACAACCCCATTTCGGTCGGCGTTTTCGCCCTGAGATGTATCTATTAAATGAAGAGATGATAACACTATTACCAAACAAATTTCACAACTATGCTGCCGGTGTAATATTACTTGGTAGTGAATATTTGATCAACCAGTGGTCGATGGTTTTTATCGCATCAGACAAGATGCAAGATGCATGGGCTTACGCCAATCACCGGAGCCAGGGTTCCGGGAGAGCAATGATGTGAGATGAGATCAGATCTGGGCTGAGCTGAGATCTGATGGCGTGTGGGGTGGGGTTGAACGATAAAGATTGAGCTACGCCCGAAATAGCGGCGGGGTTCAATATTGCCGCCTTCACCGCCCAAACATTTTTATTGAAACATCGCAACGAGTCTTTTGCTTCATGTCCATACCTACTAAGGTTACCATCCATTGACCGCAGATTACCTCGAATCTATACAAGCACTCGCACTTGCAGCATCCCTTTCATAAAAGCAACTGCACAAGAAATCATGGCACAGCACGGCCTGCAAGCAATCAAGTACTCGAGGGGCAAACTAGAAGTGCTGGACCAGCTGAAACTCCCGCATGAGTTTGTCTACGACCATGTCTCGACTTGTGAGGAGGCGTTCGATTGCATCAAGGCGATGCGTGTGAGAGGTATATCAACTTCTCTCCAGAGGTGACTATGTAATGCGGAAGTCAATAGCTAAGGATTGAACAGGTGCACCTGCCATAGCTATCGTTGCAGCCCTTGCGTTGGCTGTTGAGTTGGAAGCCAAGAAAGATGGTTCGTTTCTCTTGCTCCTCCTATAGTACCTCCACAAGAGTCAACTTAACTGACACTTCTCAGGCGCCACTTTCAAAGACGACCTCCTCAAATTCATCAGCTCCCGTCTCGACTACCTAATGGGCAGTCGCCCCACAGCAGTCGACCTCTCCAACGCCATCAAGCTCCTCAAGAAACAAAGCTCGGAAGCCTCCTCTGCGTCCTCAACCTCCGATGCCACAGCAGCATGTGCAGAGGTTAGAAAAGCATGTATCGAAACCGCGGAGAAGATATTAGAGGATGACTTGGCTACCAATCGCAAGATTGGTAGATATGGAGCGGAATACCTTAGGAGACAGCAGATGCCCATTTTGACGCCTGTGGATGAGACTGATGAGTTGAGATACTACACTACGAGTCCACCTGGTACGCAAGGAGCCCCAGATAGGACGTACAGGAAGATCAGCGTGTTGACGCATTGCAATACTGGGTATATCCATCCCGTTCCCATCTCTTAATGGTCCCAAGCCGTTCCCATGGTCCAAATCATGGTCCAAACCAGAAATTTATTTCTTTACTGAATTATCGCTGACCACTTCACAGCTCACTAGCCACCTCCGGCCACGGCACAGCTCTAGGTATAATCCGCAGTCTGCACAGCATGAACTACCTCGATCACGCCTTCTGCACCGAAACCCGGCCCTACAACCAAGGCTCGCGTCTCACAGCCTTCGAGCTCGTTTACGAATCCATCCCCTCCACACTCATCACCGACTCCATGGCCGGCGCACTCTTCGCGCGCAAGAAGACAGAGAAGAACATAATGGCCGTGATCGTAGGCGCAGACCGCGTTGCTCGCAACGGCGACACGGCCAATAAGATCGGCACGTACAGTCTGGCCGTGTTAGCTAAATACCACGGCGTGAAGTTCATCGTCGCAGCACCAACGACGAGCATCGATCTTGAGACTGAGACTGGGGCAAGCATCAAGATCGAGGATAGAGCCGGCACGGAACTCACGCAGATCACCGGGGCGGTTGTCGATAAAGACGGCAAGGTGGACGTGAGTCGCACGGCGAGGGTAGCGATCGCGGACCAGAGAGTCGGTGTCTGGAACCCGAGTTTCGATGTCACGCCGCATGATCTGATTGATGCTATCATCACGGAAGAGGGGGAGGTCCTGCGGAATTCAAAGGGGAAGTTTAGTTTTGAGAGTATTATGCCCGAGAGGTGGGCGGCGCAGGTTGGTGACGGGGGTGGGAAGGCGGATGGGAGTACAGAGAGGGTGAGGAAGCAGAGCACGGATAATGCTATGCAGTTTCCTATGGATGACTGAGTGCTTGGGAGGATAGATACTTGGATATTCAGATAAATCATAGACCGGGAAAGGGTGCTGGTGTAGGATTTGTATTGGTTTGGATTAGATGAGGTGAGATGAGATATGAATCAATGACTTTCTTGCAAATATGTTCGCCGGACTACCCACACACAGCTATGAGCATGAGCATAGAAAACCTACGCTGGATGGGATGGGATGCCCCCGTAGGTCAACATACAGAGATGCATATCCAAACAGCGCGAACATGAATGTAGAAAATAGAGGGAAAGTAGGTAGGTATACTCTGCATTAAGAACATTCAGCCATGCATCCACATCCATCCACCCACCCATCATTTAAGGTTTGACATCTAAATAAAGTCTTCTTGGAAGTGAAGCACTCCTGTACTGTACAGTATCGTACTTTGAGACGATGATAAAGATAAAGATAGATAAGATCAGAGGTGCTAGTGGTAGTGGTGGTGGTGGTGGTGGTGGTGGTGTTGCGGTTTTCCAAGTCTCCGACTAGTAGTATCCTTTGTATTTCGAAGGATGATTGCAATGGAAAAGAAGAAAGAAAGAAAGAAAGAAAGAATATATCGACAAAGTTGGGTGTAAACATATCTAGCGAGAGGTTTTTTGACGTGGAGAAAAGGTTCTCGCTTGAGAGGGGACAGAGTCGACGATTCGAGGAGGCGAGAACAAAGACCAACCAGTCTGATAGGGCTTAATTTAGATGATTGAAGTTCGCTGCTTCACAATATGAACAAGGAGAGAAGACAGTAATATCATTTCAAGAGTTTGTTCGGGTTCAATATTTTTGTGCGCCTAATATACAGATGTCCCCGATCATGCGGATAAATCAAGCCCCCATTTTTTGGCAGGAAACATCGGATAAAAGGACGAGAAAAACTGCAAATGCGACCCTATGACGGGCCATCTCCAAATGCTTACTGTAACATCCTCCCATCCATAACCCAGGGTGCACTTTATTTAGTTACCAGAAAACTTCCAATCTATGAGGTGCTTCGGGTCGAACGCTTCTCGGCCTTGGCTTGCTCGATACCAGACGCGGCAGCCTCGGCGACCTTGTCCTTGGCGTCGACGGCAGTGGCCTTGACCTTCTCAGCTGCCTTCTTGACCTGGGGTGGGGGAGTGGATCCGCTCATGCTGATGACACCGACGATGACTGCAAGGAGGGTGACGAAGACGGCGGCAAGACCACCAGCAGCCTCAGGAACGAACTTGATGGCTTGGATAGGGTCGTTTTGGGCGATGGTGAAGAAGAGGTCAAGCTTCTCCTTGATGTAGTGGATTGGGTCCTCGGTGAAGACAAGGTCGGATGGGGAACGGGGTGGCTTGGTGTCGTCAACCTTTGGCTTCTCAGCGAGCTCGACCAATTGCTCGATAGGGTGCTTCTCGTTGAAGGTCTCATCTGCGAACTTCTCGGCACTAGATTTCGGATTAGAAGATAGTCAAGATTAGTTGGGACGTGATCCACTTACTCAGCAACGGAGTGACCGATGTAGATGTTGTCGAAGAGGATATCATTCTGCATGGTCCAGATCTCGAAACCGATAGCTCCCATTGGCTCCAAGTTGGAGGGGTGCTTGTCCTCGAAGTAGTCGGGGTTCTTGATCTTGCGAGGAGCCCAGACACCCTTGTAGGCTGGGTTGTCTATGTATGGTGCGCTGTGAAAGTTAGTAGGGGCCGGCGGGGGAGGAAGCCGAGATACTTACGTCCACTTGCCCTTGTACTCTGGGTTCTTGATCATTGGCTTCTCCCAGGGTCCACATCCAGAGACTTCGTCACACTTGGGGTTGCTGACAGTTGGGGCGCTGTTCACGAGATCAGTAAAAGGTTTGGGAATTTGGAGTTCAGATTTCTTACATCCAGTCTCCGTCCTCCTCATCATCCCAGTCCTCTGGCTTGACGGCCTCTGGGTCAGGGATAGAAAGAGGCTCATTCTCGAGCCAATCCTCGGGCTTCGTGGCAGCCTCGTCAACAATCTCGAATGGCGCATCCTCATCCCAATCCTCAGGCTTGGAAGCCTCTGGGTCGGGGATTCTGGCCTCATCAACCCAGGTGTCTGGCTTACTGTCCTTTGCGTCATCAATCTCCTTGGGTGGGTTGAAAGCTGGCTGGAAGTCCTCAAGAAGGTTGGCCTCCTTGACCTGCTCGCCATTCAACTTAATGATGGCGGTGTTGTTGGGGTGGATGATCAGGGTGTAAAGCTCGGTGGTCTTCACGATACGGGCAGCTGGGGCAGTTGCCAAGTGCTTCTCCTCGTACTCGCCGGTCTTTGGGTTCTTGTGGTTGATGATCAAGTGGACCTTGTTGGTGGAACCGCACTTGTCTGGTCCGAACATAACGACGTATGGGGAGACATTGGAGAACTCATCCTGGTGGAGAGCCTTGTTGTCGCGGAGGAGCTTCAAGTAAGCACCACCACACTCGAGACCATCTGCGAAGATGTTAGTACATGTCAGGGAAGGGCATTCAAAACCCAGAAGCCAAAGTGTCCTTACTTTGAAGTTTGACCTCATACTGAACAACCAGGGTCTTGCCCTTGTTGTCAATCTTCTTGGGGAACTTGGCAGAAATGGCATGATGGGCAGCTGCGTTCTTCACAACCAAGCCCTTATCGCCCTCCATTCCCTTGTAGACGTGTGGCTCTTCAACAGCCCATTCACCGACGTATGCCCACTCCTCGTCCTTGTCAGAACCCTTGGTGTCCTTCTTGGCGTGAGATGGCTTCCATCGTGCCTCCCAATCGTCTGTGAATTGCTCGACAAAGTCACCCTTGATGGTGGTGGGCTGTAGAGGAATAGATTAGCATTCAATCGCATGCAGGACCCAACTCGAAACGGTGGGAGGTAGGGATGCAGCTCGCAAACTTACAGTGAAGGTTGGTAGGTCTGGGAGCTCAGTGGCTGATGTAGCTACGGATGAAGCATCGCTGGCAACACTGGCGACAGAAGAGCTGGCTTCACTCAGGACAGATTGCGCGTCGGCATTGACAGTGCCTGACAGGAGGGCGGCGGCCGAGATGGCTGCAGTTGTTGAGAAACGCATGGTGGTTGCAGCAGATCGAATCGATCAATCAATCGGTTTCGAAAGAAGGATAGATAGGATGTGGAAAAGGAAGAGTCGACTGTGGTAGAAGACTGATGGGTGGGGGTGTGTTGCTTCCAGAGCTCTTCGAGATAAAGAGAGGAAGAGGAGAGCAGGAGGAGGAGGAGGATTAAATGCGGGAGGCTGAGGAGTTGCTTAATATTCGTTCGGCGGGAGGAGGTTGCCAGGTGGCCTTAAGTAAAATCTGGGGCAGGAGCTCGGCTGTGGTTCGACAGCCTGCCTCATCAACGGCATCGGATACAGTTCGAAGGACGGACTGACCAGGTATGTACGACTAGCAAGCAATGCCATGCCGTGCAGCAGCAGGGTGAATGTGAATGCGAGTGCGGATTTGGAAACGTGTCACGACCAGTCTTTCTTTGAGTTAAGTTGAAGGCAGGGGTTTCTCTCTTGTTCACTTTATTTTTTATATTATCTGCAATTCAGCATTCTTCGCACATTTCCCAGTCAGTCGAATTCGAGTTCAATGGCAGAGAGGGGAAAGGAAGAGAGAGGAGAGAGCCGCGCAGTAAGTCAGTCAGTCAAGTCGATCAGGCATATTCTGACCAATCATTGAGCTCCATTGGAGAGGTGATTGACGGGCATGAGCTTGGCTGGGCAGGGCAGGGCAGGGTAAGTAGGGGCCAGCAGGTAAGGTAAGGTAAGGTAAGGTAATTGTCACTCACTATGATAACATCAGGTCAAAAGTTACAAAGGTAATTAAAGGATACATATCTGTCGCCTCGTATATCTAGCCAGTTTGCTCTAGTCAGGAGGGAGCCCGGTGAGTAACTACTATTGCATCCCGTTGGTTGCTTGAACCTTTTTGAATCTCAAAATTGCTATGCACACCAAAAGCTTAATCATGTCCACGTCTCTCTCTTCATCTCTCTTCGTCCCTCTTCAGCATCCCCTTGTCTTGTTTGCATTTGACAGAGTTACGATGTACTGGTAGATGCAAGACCCGATGGTGCATTGCACAAAGTGACACTCTACTGTCCTGTATGTACTGTGCTAGAAGATTCCATGATTATCAGCTTCACCGCCTTCGTAAGATTACCCCACATCCCTCCCTCCCTGGTAAGGACTGTAGCCCCGTGGTGCGATCAGCCTCAAGTCTTTACGGTATCAATTCACTGCATCTGTTACAAGTAGAGGCAAGAACTACTTCGTGAATAGAGGAATTGATACCAGTACACCATCTATCAAAGAAATATTGCAAGTAGAATGATGCAGTTGCGAACCTGGACGCTGACTGGTGATTTCCGTCCTTGTCTTGATGTCCATGTGCACGTTTCGAGGTGGTTGGGTGGCTTTCGCTAGTGCGGGAGATCAGGACCCCGCGCCCGCGTCCAGATTATCTGCAAGTTTTTGAACCCCTCCACTCGCTCACTCCTTGCGCTTGACTCTGCAAACCTTTGAATCCCAGCAAACATAATCAACAACTAATAACAACTTCTCTTTTGCCAAAATAAATCCTTGCCAGAGATCTATAACCATTGCACAAAGCTACTTTTGGAACCTCTCTAACGACCTCTAATTCTTTACGGCATTCTCTCACAGTCCACCACAAGATGGACCCCTCGCTAGATCCAGCTCCGGCGTCAATAGACAACAATGACCAGCTCATCAAATCCAACGACCCCAAACACCCTGCAAATCTCATCCCCGAACTATGCAAGAAATTCTGGGGCTTAGGGTGGGTGACAGGAACTGGTTTGGACATCTGCCATCTATTTCCCAAAACCAATCTAACAAGTTTGCAGGAGGAGGAGCAAGTATTCGCGACGAGTATGTCTAGCACACCACCAAAAGAACCAGATTATACAGAGAGAAGAACCAACACTCACCCGTTCCAGGGACTTAGTCTATCTCGCACCATCCGGCGTACAGAAAGAAATGATGAAACCCGAAGACATCTACATCCTCGAAATGTCCAAGCAAGTCGACCCTAAGAAACGAATCTACCTCCGCTCCCCACCGACCTTCAAGCCCTCGCAATGCACACCACTCTTCATGGCCGCCTTCACCAAACGCGACGCAAGATGCTGTATCCACTCACACTCCCAATGGGCCGTCCTCGTAACCTTACTCCTTGAAGCCCAAGCCTCCCCTACCGACTCCAATTCCAACAAACTCTTCGAAATCAACAACATCGAGCAGATCAAAGCCTTCGGTCGTGGATACCAGAAGCAAGGGAATTTGGGATATCATGATACGCTACGTATTCCGGTTATTGAGAACACACCGTTCGAAGAGGACTTGACTGAGAGTTTGGAGGAGGCGATGGACCGATACCCGGATACGTATGCGGTGCTTGTTAGGCGGCATGGGCTTTATGTTTGGGGTGATACGGTGGATAAGGCGAAAGCGCAGGCTGAGAGGTGAGTTGGGCCGGTTTTTGGTCTGGGCAGTGCTGACGAGTTACAGTTTGGACTACCTCTTTCAACTGGCTGTTGAGATGCGGAAGTTGGGTATGCCATGGCTGAGTGATATTGCTTGAGAAGGTATTTCAACTGGAATCGAGAATGTACACCATTTTGGTATAATTTCAGTGGGAAGGTAACCCTCTGGCCAAGGAAGCACAACACGGGAAATCAATGAGCTTGTTCAACCCGAGCCATGTATTCCGATCGTTGGTTTGGATAGTAGGATCTACTTTTGAAGTACGATCCCTCCGCAAAAATAAACAAATCGCCAGTAGTACGTACCGATTCTCACTGAATAGAATGTCCAAAATAGCGACGATACCCCAAACTCGCAGAATTTCACGAATACCAAACATCTCAAAGACACCTCATTGGCTCTACCCTTTCATGTTCCAAGATGAGTGAGAACCTACCACTTATACGACACTCCTTCTGATCGTCACGATACTCAAGACAAGCCAGCCAGCTCATTCTCATTTCCAAGCCTCCTCCTCATACCCATCCATCAACTCAACATACTCCCTCCCAGCCCCCGCCCACCCCGCCACCCCACCCTCAAGAGTAACACTTTTCATCTCCTTATCCCCCCGATCCTTGATAAAATCATCAAACCAACCCGCTGCTCTTGAACCTCTCCCCTTGGAAGACCCTGCAAAAAAGTTCTGCATCAGTATCATCCACAGGAATGAGTACCAAGTAACTCAAGTGTGCAGTATTAGGTAGAGGAAACGAGGACGAGAGCAAAATAATTGATAAGAGGCAAGACGAACCGCAATACCAAACCACCATCTTCACGCCCGCAGCAGCGAAGATCTCATACAAAGTCGGGATCGTGGGGTATAGCGATTGGGCGGGTAGGTTTATAGAGGAGCGGATCGTACCGCCCTATTCTCGTTCTCTTAGTCATTCCGTTGCTATCTACTTCTACTTCCCTCACTCCTCCCTCTCTCTCACTTCTCTCTCACTTCTCTCTCACTTCTCTCTCACTTCTCTCTCACTTCTCTCTCACTTCTCTCTCACTTCTCTCTCACTTCTCTCTCACTTCTCTCTCACTTCTCTCTCGATCTCGATCTCTATGGGTTTCAGTCAAGCAAGATAAACAAACACGTACTACGAAATCCACCCTCCTCAAATCCACAAGCACGAAGTCTTTCACAGAGCGTTTCTTGGAAAGCATATCCAGCAACTCAAGTCTCGATATGGATTCCGGGCTCGTATTGCGAGGTGTTGGGAAGGCTGCGTGCCATGCTGGTTCTTTGGTTGGTGTTGCTGTTGTCATTTTTGAAGACGTGAGGGAGGTTAATGTTAAGAGGTGTTGTGAGAGTGGTTTAGGGGAGATGAAGTGGTGGGTCTTCTAAAGGGTAGTTTCTTGAGCATGTATTTCGAGATGGATTGGAGTGGTAGGTAGAGAAGGGAAGGGAGAAAGGGGGGAGTCGCGGTGGGTTGTATAAATGCTGTTAGAAGACGCAGAGAAGGCTAGACTGGTATGTCACCGCGTCGAGGCTATTGGCTAGAATGTGAGAGCTTCTGCTTGGCAGAGGAGTGGATTGGATTGGATTTACCATCACGAAGATACTGGTACAGAATACGTGCTTTCTCACGGGACTTGTGGTTGGACGGGCTGGGATCATGTGAAGATGGGGGAGGTTCTGGTGGAGTGGTGTGTAGTTGTTTGTGTTGGTGGTTCGCTTCCAACAAAGCAGCCACTCCGCTCACAAGTGTCTAGCTTCGCTTAACTTACTGTACATACTGCAGACAACAGAGCATAACCAAGTAGGTAGAACTTGAATTTGAGTTTGACGGGCCACAGTAAAGCAGGCTACTTAATTTTGTATCAGTTTTCAGAATCACAATCAAAGTTTAAGAAGAAACTAATTACACAGAAAGCACGGCAGAAAGCAAATAGTATAACAGACTGCTCGAAGAGTAGATTCCATGTTTATATACACTTCAAAGTATTATCATAACACACATAGAAGCTCTCCTCCCTCTCTTATAAAACCCTTTCAATTTGTGATCATCGTCTGCAAGTTCAGAGACCGCCGCAACGCTATCCAGTTCCTTCGAAGTAAACAAGCCGTCAACAAAACGAAGTCCTCTTAACAAGCAAACCTTAGAAGGATCCCACATGCCCTATCAGTCCCTCAAAATTAGCACTGTGCATTATTCCTTTATAATACTAACAACAACAGCAACAGCAGCGTCCATCAACCGCACTACCCAAACAATAAAGGCATCCCCTCGAACAACACCCTGACCCAGAAGAGCCACCTAACAATCAAAAAGCAAAACATCATTATTGAAAAAGGAAAAAATTAGGTCGAACAACGGCAACCGGCGCTTCCTTGCTTCCAAGACAACTCCGATTCCCGTTGTTCGACCACCTAGCCTCTGCGGGAGTCGAACCCGCGTCTCTCAACCGTTTCTCCTGATGATAGACATCAAGGAATTTGAGGGCTGGACGTGCTAACCACTACACCAAGAGGCCTGTTTGGTTAATAGAGGGAGACTTGCTTATTTTGAGTCTTGGACAGGATAGGGAATTGGTGCATGCTAAATGCTGGATTGGGAAGGGGTGGTGGAGGGTGATGTTCGAGGGATCTTGGAGTGGATGGGATTTGGTGACTTTATGGTGATGAGGGGATAAGCGAGGTTTGGGCTTTGAGGATAAGGGGATGAGGTGAGAGATGGTGTTTGTATTACTTTGAGATAAATAAGTATTTAATAGTGAAATTGACTTGATAGTAACTAAAGCTATGTTATGAAAAGCTCTTAAAGTGCCAAGCTTCCAAGGGGCTAAGATGCTTTCACCGTGGCGACATGAAAGTGTCTGCCAGATAACAAGATTCATCAGTAGACAGGACAATAATCACATCACTGCTTTGAAGAAAGGCAAATAAATGCCTTGTGCCTGTAGTAAATTTTATCTGCCATTGAAGCCTCTCGAAGTGGACTACTAGAAGAGGCTGTTAAACGAGACTGTCTTGTTGACCAAAACAAAACTTGTCCAAGTGCAAAGCAACAGACACGCACACAGCTGAGCTTCAAAGGTAAGATTTGGTACATTATTCTATTAGCATAGCATCAAAGAGAGTGTCCTTGAAGAAATATATGGTAGTAAGTAAGAAAAGAAAGTCCAGTTGAGGTAAAGAGTGGTAATGTTCCTACTACAATCCGAAGAGAAGGCCCTTAAGGATACAGTTTCGTTCCAGATCCTAAGTAAAAGCACATAACAGCAGGAAGCAAATTAATGTAACAATGGAAACAGAAAGGTGATTTAAATAATAGCAATAGAACGAACGTCTCCTTGTCGTGTTCCACCCAAACCAGACTCTCTATTTCGACTATCATGAATCCGAAAAACGCCAGCCCTCCGGAACGTATCAGGCACACCCTCCACATCCTCTCTCAGCAACAATCCGGAATCGCCCAGAATCCGTAAACACCATAGCTCATCAGCACCACCATCAAAATCCAAAAGCGCCCTCCCATAATGTTGATTGTCTTGACAGTCCCATTGTGCGAAAGCAAATGGTATCCGTGTCTCTACATCTAGAATATCATGAGAATGAGACCTCTTGATCAGCACTTTCTGCATAGATCCTCTGATCTTGAGACTTCCGCCGCTTAAAACCTGTCCGAATGGAGATTTTTCAGATTCGGGTGTGACGGTGCAGCTGAGGACTTTGGCTTCTTCATCGTCGGGAAAGTCAATAATTGCTTTCGACCAAGTGATAGGGCTATCGATGGCAGCCCAAGACCAACTGGGGGCACGGTATTCTAATGGTGGTGGCAGTGGTGTTGTCGCGAAATCCCGGCACCAGAGAAGAGAGTGGATGAGGTCGTTGCTCCACAGACCAGCTAGATATTTCTGGCCACTCAACGAAGCAATTTCCGAAGCGACGCCAGCGAGAGCTGGTAGCTTATCTTGAGCAACACTCAGTTGTCGTTTTGAATACTCTTTCACAATATCTCTCCATAGCTTATTGAGTTCTTGAGACGGCTTGGTGAAAGGTGAGTCCCAGCGTCGTTTCCGGCTTGCTGTTATGGTCTTGCTGATCGATAGCATTTTCAAATTTCTTCGCATCTGGCTCACGATGTCTAGTGTTGATCGATTGCCTCCGCATTCCCATGCCATTCTTGTTGAAGAGTAATATAGGACTCGGGGGGACAGGATTCGTTCTTGAAGAGTCCATCCGCGTTTTGACCATGGCGAATCAAGGAGCATTGTAGTAGGTGTGTCGTCACACAATTGCTCAAACTGGTTGTAACCTTTGGTACAGGTCAAACACATCGGATTTGGGTCTTCTGATTTTGGCTTCTCAGTAAGGGACCGGTTGCCGCCAGATTCGGCATTCCCATCACCGGCCAGACAGATGGTCAGACTGCTATGAGAGTATATCTTGTGCATTTGGGATGACTCTGAGACCCAGTCTTCGATGCGATCCTGAAGAATGCAAAGTGAATCGATCCACAGATACTTGAGCCCAAGAGCACGTGTAATCCGCACAGCATCAGAGAATGCATGCGATAGTGACGAAATCTTAATCCCCTGGGTCATTGCTCTCAGCGTCTTCGTGGTTGTCTTGAGGATATTGCCAGCACCCCAACAGTGACTGAGTGCGACGTACGGGCTTGGCGAGTTGTTCGATGATTGTAAATGTATGAACTCGCTATCAGTCCCGACGTTCAAGATCCGGGAAGGGAAGAAATCTCTGGCAGGGCTCGAGCAGTGTTTGTGATTCCTTGAGCAATTGGTAAACCATCTTCGTGCTACATTCATGGGATCAAATCGATCCATAGTATTTGCTGTTGTAATAAAAAGGTACTTTTCTTCTTCAATATGTTTGTCTTCCTGTTGCGACCTGTACAGGTGGTAGCAGTGATAGGAATCTTCGATATATCGAGCTGTGGGCCGCTTTCTTGGATCTTCTGACAACATGCTGCTAATAATCTGGAGACCATGCTGCCGAGCTAAGCCGAGCGCTTCATCGATATCCCACAAATGGTGGATCCAGGTCCAAGACTTCCTGTAGTTGCTATGATAGCTCCCATCCCCGGTTTCAATTGTTCTGAGGCGTTCGAATGACTTGATGCTTTGACGGTGTATAACAGTTGCCATTTCAAGGAAGACACAACCCAAGGAATAGATGTCGCTGGCTCCGGCGATGATGGGTTTCTGACTTCTCGTGACCAGCTCTGGAGCACAATACATCGGAGTAACAGCGCAGCTACTACCCATTGAAGGTTTTGGTTGGGAACCATCCGTGAGCAGAGCACCTCCGAAGTCCGACAGCATCACATGGCCTCCGGTAACTAGAACATTGCTTGGCTTGATGTCGAGATGTTGCCAGGATTTTTCATGCATATAGGAAACAGCAGATGTCAAACATCCCATCCATTTGGACAGATTCGTGCTTTTGGTCAAGGGTGTTGAACAATCATTGAGCAAGTATTCTGACAGGTTCCCCTCCGCTACAGGAGACATGATAATGGAAAACTGATCCTCCAAGGTGTAATACGCCACAACGCCAACAATATGAACATGCCTCAAGCTACAGAGAGCAACAACCTCCCGCCGAGCCTGAGCCAATGCAGGCAGAGAATGATGAAGAGCTGTTCGTATTGACTTTCTTGCAAAATGTGTCTTGGTACCAGAGTGAAGAACTTCATCGACTGTGCCAAAGGCACCATATCCGAGCTTTCTGACAAACTCGAAGCTACTGGTGGCTGTCTGGGGAGGTGGTGACTTTGACGGCGCCACATAGGATGTTGGCTCTGAACTTTGCACTGTTGGATGCGCAAATTCATCTTGCCGGCCTTGCTCTTCATCAATGGTCGTTTCCTCTGAGTGGTCCATCTCCATGCCATCATTCTGGTGGGTTTTGTTTCCGCCATTGGAATCCCAGTGCGATCGGCGTGGTCTCTTCCCTCCTTCACCTTCACTTCCGCGTGTATTGCTAGGTTCATAGCCTGGTCTTGAGTTAGACCTGTCGTCGCTGAAGTGATCTTGATAGGTGTTGTCGTTGCCATGATTTTCGCCATCATCATCCTCATTATCATCACCGTTGTCATCTTCATCCGGTGGAGGAGGATGATCATCATTCTCGTCATTTTCTGGCCAGGGATCTTTCCAATGCGGTTGCATCCGAAGGCCGGTAGTGAAATGTCCGCTGACGTGAGCACATCTCGTATCCCAATCCGTAAAATTTTCACCACAAAAGCCACACTGTCTTTTCCAGTCCGAGTTGATGTCCGTGTACCATGTATCGACATTAGCAACGCATCCGTGAGCTTCTTTTGCGTGTTTCATCAATTTGTCTTTGCGATGAAAGCCGTGATTCATTCGGAGAACTCTCCCTAGACATGGGCCGTGGCTGGTAGTGGTCTGTCCCGCCAAGTCGATGTGGCCTCCACAGATATGGCAAACAACATTTCCGTTTGAGCCATGGATTAGGCATTCCCATCGTTTTTGAGGCCAGTGCGTTTCCTCGTGCCGTTTCCCTAATTTCACAACGTCAACATTTTGTTTATGAAAGAGGAAGGAGATAAATTGAAGTAATTGAGTTGGGAGTATGAGGAAGAGAAGTAGTGCAAAACTGTAATGGTACTTACAGTCAGCGAGGTGGATATTTTCCTGAAGACAGTAAGAGCCGTCAGACTTGATACGAGTGCACTGATATGGTTTCGGACCATTGAAACCTGTCATAGTTCTCTTCCGTTTTTTCTTTGGCTGGACACGATCTTTGACGATTTTAATACCGGACTGGTAAGCCGAGTCGCTATGGCCTCTATTCGACGTCTGACTTGATGACTCGATTTCTCGGTACCACTGTACCGCATAATCGACTGGGAATCCAAGATTCGCCGATTGAAAGACTGCATGTTCGATGTGGGGTAGAACATTTGACCTGACAACAATACAGAAATCTAATTGCGTTGTTGAGATTCCAAGGAAGGAAGCCAATTTCTCTCTGGGAATTTCTGTCGCCGCATCTTTTGATTCAGCATCTAGATAGTGCTGAGCTTTGAGAAACTCTGGCCATGTCATAGAGATTTCATGTTCTCTTTGAGAAGAGAAGGCTTTCGGTGCCGCACTTGACTGAGATAATTGGAATTGCGATTGGTCGACAGCTAGTAGAGCTTCCGGCCCGCTAGAATTGGGCGGGTACAGTCTCATGTCAGGGAAAGTCGATGGAAAACTCTGGTCGAAGCTTGGAGGCCTAATCTCACGAAAGTTGCTTGGGAACTGAGTTGAAGAAGAGCCGAAATTTGCAGAAGAGTTGCCGTATGGATGCTGTTGCATGGAGGAGTGGAATGGTGCGTTGTATTGGGAGATACCTGAGTCTGTCTGGTTGTAAGGTGTATAGGACGAAGGTTGCGATATGTTGAAAGAACGTGCCGAATCTGGGAAAGATTGGGCACTACTGATGGGTTCTAGACCAAGCCCATATGATTGACTGGAAGTGATGTGTTCTTGAGAGATTGGGTTGCCCGGGCCAAAGAGACTGTCGTCTATGGCATTGGGGCGGCAGGTCCAGCAACAGCATACGGTGTTAGGAGTGCCAGCAACACATATGGGATTTTCTAAGCATCATGGTAAGCATGAGTTAAGAAAAAGATGAAGGTAACTCACGAGCAGACGAATAGGAAGATTGAGCGGCCAACGGATGATTCAGAGTGTCTGATGACTATTCAAAGAAGTCAGCACCGCTTTTCAGTTGTAAGGAAGAATAGTGACGGGATATCGTCATGACAACTTGACTAACCTGATATGCATTGATCGGATTGTTTGCTCTTTGAACACTCACTCGGCCAGTGTCATAGTTTGAATGACTGTTGATTGAGCTTCCAGGATGAGAAATGTAGGGCGACGCATTGTCGAACGTAAGTTGGGCCTGGGCGTTTGCATGGCTTTCAGGTTGAATAGTGGGATTCTTCATGTATCTATTTGGGTACCCCAATCGATTGTTGGAAGAGGATGCCTGCATGAGACCTGGATGGTCAATGGCGCGACGGAATGAGGACATGTCATTTGGGCCAGGTGAGGCTGTGGTATCGTCGTACATCTTGTCACTATTGATGAACCTAGTATTCAACACCCCACGAAGAGCACTTAGTGGAGATCCGGGATACTTTCGGACGAGATGAAAGAACTGAAACGGAAATGGGGGAATGGGCTTGAAGAGGAGGTCGATGTCCATGCCGTCGAAATTGTTCAAGAAATTGAGACTTGAAATTCAGACCGGTGGTCCTGACGTGGGACACGGCATGGTGAGGGCGTGAAAGGGCAGGCAGGGGCAGGCAGGGGCATGGTGAGGGCATACA
Source organism: Rhexocercosporidium sp. MPI-PUGE-AT-0058 (assembly GCA_020746875.1). Lineage (NCBI taxonomy): Eukaryota > Fungi > Ascomycota > Leotiomycetes > Helotiales > Rhexocercosporidium > Rhexocercosporidium sp. MPI-PUGE-AT-0058. The sequence goes on from JAGTJL010000002.1 coordinate 1,929,670, forward strand.
CAGGGCATACACAGGGCAGCCATTTTCCCAAGAAATGGCACAAGAATCGTGGACGAATCAGGACCAACGCAGCAAGATGAAGCGCTAGACAGCCTGCTCTATCTGTTCACCGATAGAAGAAAGTGGAAGTAGAATTTCAGCGGGGCTGTGTGTTGCTACTCGAGGGTTCCGAATAAGGCGGAGCACCTGTTCTGGATAATGACCGTCGAAGACCTAGACCTTTAAAAGGAGGACAAATTCCCCCGATTCTTTTCTTGTAAAGAGCCATCAACAAAATCTCGAGTAAAACTCGAATCTCTACGCAAATTTGCAAGGAGAAATGGTGCGAAAGCACAAGTTGAGCTGAAGACATGTCGTTAGGAATCGCCACCCCGCTCCGCCACGCAGTGGCTTCGGTGAGTCAAGGCAGCAAGGCTCTGCTGCTACTTTTGAGCCGCATAACCTCCTACACATGCGGTGAGGCAAACGACCTATTGTATCAGGCTCGGTGTAGCTCGACGTGTGTATGGTGTCTATGACCTAGATCTAGGATGGTGGGTGTGGCCTTGCTGAGAAGGGCAGCTCAGGCCCTTGAGGACTTTGAGGGCATCGTCGACTTCAACACCTGCTATCTTGGGTCTTGTACGGAATGTATTCGGGCCATAGGCTTCTGCTTCTGTCTTGTATTTGTTGGCGCTGCCTCGGTAGGTCTGATAATCCTCTTGTGCACAGGTTGTGAATTGTGTTGTAGTTGTGATGTGGAAAGGAAGGATGGACGTTGACTCGACCTTGAGCTGAGGAGAGGGGTGGACCTCTTGGCATTGCACGTGCACTTAACGTCAAAAGTAATATATCTTCCTCTTTCCTTACGGAGTGCATACCTAATTAATTCGTTGAGGTTCCAAAGTCTGACCAAACTAGAAGAAGTTCAACCGCAAAGGTAAGTAAGTTTGGGGGACACTTCTGGCACTCTCCATTTCAGAATCTCAGCATGGAACTTGACTTCGCTTCCTTCAAGAACGACTACTCTCTGGATGTCAAATCCCGTAAATGGCCGGTCCTGGAACTCCACATTTCAATTTCATATGTGGAAAAACAACTAGGTCTTCGCTAGACGAAATGACCCAATGGTAAATTTCTGTCAGAAGCCAAGTCCTTCTATAAACTGGGTCCCTCTTCCACCTGGTGTACCCCGGACCACCAACTCAAGATCTTCAAGGACTAAACACTACTATCCTAAACAAACAACAAGTCTACCCCACCTAATCCGAGCTTTTTGATGAATTCTTGAAGGATGATGGAAATGACGAGAAATTTGTTGTGAAATTGGGCATTTGGGAGAGCACATCACTACGCAAGGCATCGGCTTGCTAGCTCTTGCTGTCGGTACTAGACTGCACTTATTGCGGCCCAACGGAAATTTTGATGGATTTCTACGCTGTTGGTACGAGGCAATGCGTGGAACGAGCTGGCCAATTTTCGCGATTGCTTGGCTCAGAGACCTAGGCCCAGAGATAGAGAGCAGTTTCAGTCTAGCTTGTTGGAACGGTGCTGTGAAGGATGAATTTGGAACTATCTTGCAGAGGAGGATAGGGGTTATCGGTGTGATTGGAGAGCCGGGAGGTGCGGTTTTGAAAGGATATAGAATACTGGTGTAAAAGCAGAGATCTCCAAGGCTTTGCGCTGCGTTTGATGCTATTTGCTCCAATCGGCCTATATTTGGAGATGAAGAGTGGAAGGCATCCTATCTGCTGTTGTACCTCCTATGGGGCTTTCACCCTTTCCTGGCAGGCAGACATATTTGTAGGGCCTAAACGACTGGCACACATGTAACTCAAAAGTTCAGAAACAAAACAAAAGCATCAGATGCGAGTTCTATCGGGCGAAGACTTTTCCTCCACTCGAGGCACCTCTACATATACCGACTCGAATCTCTGCGAAGTATTTTCTGGATTTTGAAAACCAGAAGACACTTAAGAGGTGAACTGCGAATCTTGCCACTAGGCCAAATTACCCAGGTGGATGTGCAACTGCTGCTTTTGTTCGAGTACCTCGACAGTGGATGTCCGTGTGTAGGGGATACTTCCCTACTCTCTTACTGTGAATGTTACCAAGTTGATACCAGTAGGGGATAAGGTGAGAGTCATAAGTATCTTGGATATCTACCTCATGCCGAAGATCCCGAAAAACATGGTGACTTGCTTGATTGTTTTCTTTGCTTTTATTCTCGGGCTTTGGTGTTTCCATTTCCCAGCCACAGACAGGGCAGCGTATTCTCCACCATCTGCACACATCCCAAGAAGCAATCGACGCCAGAGCCAGCTCTCGTCGCTAAGCAGCGTCTAAGAGCCTTCTTCGCCTCTGACCTTCGCCTGTCTTCCTCATCCAGCAATGAAGTATGCCCAGTAGTGCTTGCACTGCTGAAAAAGCCATATCTTTGACGACCCGTTCTGTCCCAAAAGGCACATACCGCCAAATTTTCGACCCTCATCCATCATATCATCAAGTTCTTGTGGATCATAAGTTTTCTCTTCAATTCGTGTCCTCCGTACCTCATGCGATCTTCCTTCCAGGGCGGCCTTGTGTGAACCACCACCCAGCAATAGCTCCCCCTGTAACAAGCAAAATCACAATGAGTGTGATGATCATGCATGTAAGTCGACATCGCCGCTTCTCCTTGTGTTGCTGCGCTAGCCAGTCATTCTCTATTTCTCGCTCTCTGTAACTTGTTAGCCTTGTTTCGACCTGTGCTCATATGCGCGTATGTTTTTCGGCGCAAACAATCTTAGAGGAGATATATATTTACATACCCGTTCTTCTTCAACTCAATGGTGCTCGTAGATGCAGTACGTCCGCTCTCCACATCGCTACCCTCCGCCTCATGTACCGCAACAGAGAACCGTTTCCCTGTGAGGACCGTGAAGTCAGCAAATACTCGTTTACACTTCTCTCAGGAGCAATTTTGAGAGTAAATTCCAAGACACTGAGGAGGTAGAAAATGGCCATGGTCCTCCAACGTACAGAACATAGGGTCCCTGACCAGACCTGATGTCGGGGGAACTTGTGATATAGGTCGAGTAAGGTGCACCTGCTGCAGCGGAGAGGGCCGTGGAACATGAGGCTGTTTTCGTGGTCTACCCATTGTGACGATTATTGCGATCTAGGTTGATATGTAGTCAAGGAGCGACTGAACGTCGGCGACGTATTTCTCATGCAGCTGTGACTCCCGAGAACAAATGAGAAATCGAAGGATCTCGGCGCAAAATATTAAGATCTGACGTCGCCGGAGATGTGGATCGATTGTTTCTTGCGGTTCGCTTCTGTGATTTGTTTTGTTTGAGTGGGGAAACGAGTGAGCGGCGGCGATTATATCGGTCCTGTGAATCCCGTCATACGCAAGCGAACAATGGATTGTAAGCGGTCTTCGTATTGTCAAAAGCAAATGCTGAGTGAGTGAGTGGACGAGGAAATGAACGTGACTCGATAGTGAAGGAGAGTAAGAGCCGCGGGTTCGTTCCTTCTCAGGAGTAAATGAATGACTAGATGACTGATTGAATGTCCCAAAAAGAAGTGACGAAATGAAACACCAAATCAACGAGAGGTAGTGACGGGCAAGGGTAATTATAAACAAGAAGTAAACCACTTCTTAGGCAAAACAACAGCTCTCCAGTTTTATCTATCGCACGGTTGAAGAAAAAAATCCTGGATCCTTGGTCACGGAGAGGAGGGGTTGAGAGTGACCCAGTGCGGATGCATGACGAACAATTGATGGGTGGCTGTTCGGTGGGTATTGTCCTCATCCCCTGCAAACTGCCAGGTACAAACGCAATACAGAGCTAGTCCTGACGAATCGCATGGACAAATGCAACTGTTGTGTGCAGGAAACCCGTTTTTATCGTTACAAGGCTGTGCTTGTCAATCTGGATTGCCACTGCCCCGGGAACGATTGCGGCGATGGGATCAAGCTGGGATGGAAAGGTTTCACACGACGGAGATTGCTGGTGGGGTCAACAATAAGCGAGGCTTGAAAAGGGGAGGAGAAAGGAGGTCTAGACTGTGGATCCCTGGGCGCGTGGATTGAAGACTTTGAAAAGCTTCTGATTGTTTGCTTGGTTCTGGATAAAACTGGTGGTGCCTAGAGACTTCATTGAGACGGTTCCTTTGCGAGATTATCGTTGCAACTGTCGCTCTGATGTTTTTGATATCAGAGCAGAAGTTCAAACTAGGAATTCAACAGCTAGAATGCTTTAAGCGAAGAATCTACATATCTGAAAGTGTCAGTGAAGATTGTTTCCTATCGGCTAAGCATCTTAAAGCGGCAAGTGGATGCAACCTCACTTCCAATTTTTGCTATGCACCAACGGCTATGTATTACCCAATTGATCCTCAAATAAGCCATATTGCAACCAGCAAATCACTAATTATTCAAAGCCATACAATTTCCTACTGAACCGAAAATGGGTAGTCTGACCTCCAACTCAGAAACGCTCCCCTACTGGCAAGTCAATGTCACCCCATCCTCACGCGAAGCAACCTGCCCCCCCTATCTCCAAAACCTCAAGCCCAAAGAACTAGCCATAATCAGCACTCCCGATGACCAGTACCACATCATAACCTGGGCCGAAGTGCGCCACGTAATCGCCCTTAATGCACTTGATGCCTTCCAGCGCATCCCATCCGACCTCAGAAGATACCACGCCTTCAACTACTACTTGAAGCAAGAACATGGTAGTGTTATGAATTTCGTGCTTAGGGAGAGATTGGACTGGAGTGTACCTGTTGCTGCGGCTGGGAAGCCGTTCGAGAAGGAGAGCGATGTGAAGATTTTGTGGAATGATTGGCCGTATGGTATTGATAAGAAGATCGTGCATTTGGTTGTGTGGACGAAGTTTGAGCTGGAGGATGATGTGGTGACGGGGGATTTGACGGATGAGGCGAGGGGGGAGATTGAGGCTTTCGTGAAGAGGACGTTTGGCGATGTGGTGGGTGAGGAAAATGTGAGTTCTGAAGTGTCCTGCGTGTTTATTTTGTGAAGTTTGATAACTGTGATTTTGCAAAGGGAGGCTGATATGTGAGTGATGATGGTAGGTTCTTTGGTTCAAGAATTGGAGAAGTTTGAAGTCTATCAACGCAGTCGAGCATTTTCATGTCATGCTTTATGATCCGGATCTGGAGTTTGTCAAGAGGATTACGAATGGGGATGTGCCATTGAGTCAGAAGGTTTGAGAGGAGCTATGGTTAGAGAAATACCTTGCGTTTGGTGATAGACTATAGATTAGACGAGTTGGTGATTACAGGTTTACACGACATGAATGCTGATGAGAATCATGATTATACGATACAGGGGTTTTAATTATCTACTTACAGCTGACAACCTAATCCAACACAGAATGACAAACATCTTTTGGTGTTGACCAAAACGCCAAAAACCCGTACCACGTCAAACGCCTACAACGCCTCGCTTTCATTAAACCGATACAAATTTCTTCAGCATTCCATCGGAACGCCCAGACCTTCTTCGCGATCGCGTCTAAGATCCTCATCACGTTCCTCCTGCTCCTCGCGGATCTTGTCATCGTAATAATCCTTGATTCCGCCAAGGTCCGGAGGTATGGCCTTGATTTGAACACTTGGGGCTCGATTCACAAGTCTGAGCTGTTCTGTTATGGACTGGATTATCTCTTCAATCTTCTTCTTGGTGTTCTTGTTTGGTCGAGGGTCGCCGAGAATCTGCTCAAGCGTTGGGAAGATGGTATCGTGCCGGAAGTGTGAACGGTATGGTGTGTGTTGAGGAATGATCGGGCTTAGTGTTTTGTCACAACCTATGGCAATGCTGGTCTCATGTGCCCAGGCTCTTGCTACATTCCTTGGAGTGTAGCCTCCACCACCAACAAGCAGGAGGGGAATCTCCAAAGACTTGCAGAATGCTATACAGGCTCCGTGACCCTGCACTTGAACATTAAAACGGCCTAGACGATCCCCCGCCAGCGAGTCAGCACCACACTGCAAAACGATAGCCTCAGGTCTGAAATGGTCCTTGCACATTGTAACAATGGTTTTGAACAAGTAAATGTACTGGTGATCGTCGATTCCATCGAGAAGAGGGACATTGATCGCATGATGAGCCCCTGGGTTGCCTTCATCTGTTGGTCCAGTTCTATCTAGATCTCCAGTCCCCGGGAAGAAATTCATGCCGTCGTATTTGTGAATCGACAGAGTCATGACTCGATCGGTTGACCAAAACGCTTCTTCCACACCATCTCCATGATGCACATCGATATCAATATACAACACTCTTTGGTATGTTCGTAATAGCTGTAGGATAGCTAGTGTGATGTCGTTTACATAGCAGAAACCTGACGCCTCGGCTTTCTTGGCGTGATGCAAGCCGCCTGACCAGTTGATTGCAATGTCCGATTCCTTGTTACAAAGCTTGCGTGCGGCGTCGATTGAGGCTCCCGAGTACATAGAGCAGTAGTTGAACAAGCCCTCGAAGATCGGACAATCTGAACCTCCAAGGTTGAAGTCCTTCGGTGTATCGTCATCCGGTAGCACCACTTTGGCCGTCTTGAGATAATCCAGGTATTCCTCACTGTGAAAGTCCTCTAATTCTTCCCTCGATGCTTGGCGTGAAACATATGTATCCATTCCTGCGTGCATTCCATAGGACATGATCAAACTTTTGGCCAGAGTAAGTCTCCAGGGTTTCATCGGATGTGCATGGCCGAAGTGGTGCTTTTCAATCTCTGGATTTGAATGCCATGACACCGTGTATCCCTTTGGCCGCACGATACCATTCTCATCGATCTGTTGCCTAACCTTCGCGAGTAGAGCTGCGTTGTGATGGTCTCCGTGTTGACTGAGTGGCTCCCAATATTCTTGGACGATACCATTTGAAGAGACCACCATCATGCCAGGGGTGAGGTTTGGAACAGCGCAAAGATAACAGGTAACACTACCCCCGCGCAGGCTTCTTTCGAGGTAGTTGATGTGCGTATGCTTCGAGGGTTCGTTCTCATTGAGTTCCGGGACTGCGATAGCATGCGCAAATTGAAAGTATCCGTATTGACAATCTGCACTAGCTTGCGACGTGATATGTAAGCCAAATAGGCTGTCTGCACAGCTTCAAGTCGGTAATCTTTGAGTGCGAAGGGTTTCGGCGGGGGAGCAGAGGCAGCTTTCTGTTGTTGATGGAATGTCGCATTCAACTAACGACTGCTAATGAATCAGAAAGGTGTCGGCTAGGATATTCGGCAATGGCTTTGGGGAGAGGATCGTGCAGAAGTGAGTGGCAGAAATGGCGATTGAATCAAGTTATACCTCCTTGAATTGTATGCCGAGGTGAGATGAGGCTCGACTGCTGTTGGGAAGTTGCAGGACATGTAGAATCTCTTGCATCACTAGCGTGCGGCTACCGTTAGCGCAAGGCTGACAATTCTTCCCCCCTTGCATTCCTCGCTCCATCACTTCCGTTGGCTCGGCGTCACCTTCAACCTCCATCTTCCCTCCCCTGCCACCCAATTTTCACCCACCAGCACCTGCACCACCCCCCCCCATCCCCAATCAGGCCAGAACCTCACAACCGTATCCGAAGGAGGAAAGCGCGGGCACAGGCATTGCAAAGTTTTCTCGAGGTGAGCAACGACTTTGCGACGTTCATGACACCTTCACATCTGTTTGGCGCATCGTGGCAAGGCATCGCCATTAACAATCATGCCCAGAGACGACCTCTCCATCGATTTCATCGGCCGCGGTGGCAAGATGGCCCATCAAGCCGAGCAGATGGACGCCGCCCAAGTCCTCGATGAGTGGACGAATCGAGCTGCCAATCTGCCTAATGAGATTCAGCACTTTCAGGAGGAGATCGAGCACAAGGATAGGCAACTCGCGGAGTGCCAGGCTATCATCACCAAGCACGACAATCAAATACAGAAGTGGATACGCCAGAACGGAAGTCATACAACCAACCCCAAGGAAGAACAACTCAGCAAAATAATACTGGCGAACTTTGACCGAGCGGAACTCTTGACGAGCGAGAAAGTGGCGCTGTCACTGAAGTCGAAGGAACTGATGGACAAGCACCTGCGTTGGCTGGACCGCGAAATCAAGACTCTGCAGGATAGGGGAGACATGCCAAATGACCCCGATCTTCCTTCAACTTTACGACCTCAACCAGCTGTTCGACAATCAATGCGTCCCGATCCTAGCGTCGCTGCTATGCCTCTGAGTCAGATAAATAATGGCGCTTCGATACCCCCACGCCGACACCCTAATCAGTATCCTCAACTACCTTTAATACCACCACACGTCCAAGCAGCTCAACAGATAGCCGGCCATACATCATCCTCCGCTCCTGCAACCCCAGCATCAAATCTAGCTCTACAGCAACAACGAGTTCGGGAATCATCCCTCGGTGCTGCAGCCAACAAGCGCCAACGGTTGACGGGCGGTCTAGGACCTCTCCCACCAAGCAACCTGGCGAACCGCGCGTCTTCGAATGGACCAGGTACACCAGGAAGAGGTGGCACGCCAGTAACAGCCGGAGTCAGAGCAGGAAGCGCTGGACCACGAGCATCCATCAAGACCGGAGGTCACAAGAAGACGGCACCACAAGGAAGCAGGCAGAGTGGACAACCGCGTAAGGCCATTGGGAAGAAGTCGAATTTAGGCCGTGTAAAGCGAGCAGGCAACAAGAACTCACCTTCAACGAACGACGATAGCGAGGGAGGATCAGGTTCCGACGACGAGGATGACGAGGCTGTTACACCCCCTCGAAGAGACGCTGATGGAGATGACGAAATGGGCGAGCTAGACGATGAAGACGGAGCAGATGACAAGAAATACTGTATTTGCCAGAGCGTCAGTTTCGGCGACATGGTAGCTTGCGATAACGAGGCTTGTACCTTGGAATGGTTTCACTGGGGTTGCGTTGGCCTCAAGAGCGAGCCGAGTGGCATTTGGATCTGCCCAGTATGCACCGACAAGGCCGCAAAGGCAAACCAAGCGAAATGATAGCGGGTTGGGAGGGTCAGTGTCTTAGCGCGGCGCATGGATTTGGATTAAGCGTTGCTTTTCGGAAAATGGTTATGGGAATTGGGGGGAGGTGATGACCAGATCCACGAGATCTTGACTGTACGCTAGAGACTACATATGATGAATTTGAAAATGGACATATAACTACGTGCCATTTTTGCTTAATAGGATGGAGGTAAAGGCGGAACCGAATCGAGCGACCCCTCGTTTTCTGCCGCGTTTACCCCACCATCCATCTACTGAACTTTTCATCTGGTGATTTCATAGCTAACGAAAGATAAGCACTGCTAATCACTCTCAAGATGTGAATACAGGGTTCACAGAGCATGAATCACAATGCCCAAAAAGAATTGCATTAGAGGGCCTTCTGGTATTCTTGATTTTCAACCAAAAAATATGAGCTGAAAGGGCCGGCCCTAGCTCTCTCAATCAACAGCCAGTGCCCAACTAACATTATCGAACCCCTTGTAACCAATAAAAAACAAACCTCATTCTAGTTGCTATCTAGACTGACTCTAAGAAATTGCCTTATTGAAGTTTCATAACTACATTTGCTCAAGGAAGCAAGCAAGCAAGTCATAGGTCACACCCAAAAGTGACGCACCACGACCTTATTTGCGTGGGGAAACCCGGTATAGTAGCGAAAACCTCTGCGTGGACATCAAGTGTGCTCACTTCAACTCAAATTTAAAGAGACCACTACCACTCGATACTTGCATTTGAGCTCTAGCCCCTCCATAACTTTCTTTCTTGCTTTCTCTTGACCCAGGTTCCGCTAGTCAAAACTTGTCAAGTATCTCGTCTCAGCTCCATCTGCATCAGATTGGACCTGAGTCTGGAGGTTCGGTCTCCAGTAGCGAGTAGGAACTCACTCACATCTGAGCAAGTCAACTCCTCAATCTCAAACTCAACATCCGCACGCAAAGAGCCCTCACATTCAAAACAATGCCACCCCTCCTAACGCCCCACGCCCTCCTAACCCTCACCGGCGACCCTCACACGCTCATCTCTCTCACCAACCTGCAGACAACCCTCCCCCTCGGAACCGACGCCTGGGGCCGTGCCTCCATCCCCCAACCCCTCCTAATATCCTCCACCATCTCCCTTCTGCACCCCTTCACCACAGCCTCCAGCACAGACACCGTAACGCCATCTACGGTCCACTACGGCACACTCTCGAAAGCTATCTTGGGTGCTACGAAGGAGTTTGAGGTGTTGTGTAAGGATGAAGAACGACCGGTGGCGATGAATCTTAGGGGCTTGGTGGGGTTCGTGTTGTGGTATCTTACGGGGTGGGATGGGCTGGAGAGGGGTGAGGGGAGGGAGAAGGGGGCGGATGGGCTTGGTCGTGATTATGGCCAGGGAGGGGGCGCTGTTCACGAGCCTCTCCTTAAGAACGTAGCGATGCGTCTTTTCGAGCTTGAGATCCACCTACCCAAAGCATCGCTTATGGGGAACGGCGTTAGTCTAAAAGGGAGTTTCGGGTATCATCATGAAGAAGAAGTTGGGAGGGAGATAAAGGGGGGCCCAAGTGCGTACTCGATGGTGTTGAGACTTAAGGAGTTGAGGGTCCCGACGCTGGTGGGTGTAAATCCCAATGAGAGGCTTGCGAAGCAGATGGTGCGAGTGGGTGTTGAGATGCAGAGGTGGGATTGGATGGTTGATGGGTATTCTGCGCTGGAGGAGGTTGTTGTTAAGGTGAGTTTCTCTCCGAGTCTCTGTTCTCATGTCCACGTTCATACTTACCTCCATCTCATTCTCATTGTTGGAAAGAGGGTTTGTGGTTCAAGAGTTTGAGGTCTGGTTTTGAGTTTTAGGATGAATTCTTGGCTAACATATACACAGAGCACAGAAGAATCATCTTTCCAAACCCTCGAAGCCCTAGCTCAACACCTCATCGAGCGTATAATCCAATACGTGCTAATACCGCGCTCAACCACCTCTCCCTCCTCACCCCCTCTTCATACCCAACCAAATGTCCCACCCCCAACCACCCACGCATCAAGATCTCCCTCTCCAAACCCACAGCTGTCATGTTCGCTGACGCACCGACGGTGGAAATGATTGTTGATTCTGATCCTGAGGTTAGTGAGGTGGCGTGGGGTGTTTGGGACAAGGTTGCAAGGGAGGTAAGTATGGGGAAGAGCGTGCCGTTTCCGCTGGAGGGGAGACTAGATGAGTGGATTGCGAGGATTTGATCGGAAGAGGAGGAGAGGAGTGAGCGATAAGGTGGAAGAGAACATGGAGGTAGAGAGGGGAGAGCAAGAGAAGCGATTTGGAAACGTGAAAAGATAGACAAAGTGAAGGATTCTAGTCATGGAAAGGGATTCAGTTTGACCGCTGATTAGATTTCACTCCTAGCTTTGAAACTTGGGTGACATTTTTGAGTATGGGGGTGAGTATGGCAGGAACACTCACCTGGAGAAAAATAGAGAAGCTCGGTTAAAATAGGGGGTCGGGATATCACCCTTGTACAGCATGCAACACACGCATATTCGACTTTCACGCCTTGAGCTAATGTTCACTATCTTCATTCCATGTTAGAATCTAGCCAGATCAATATCAAGCGCCTTAAAACACTGCAAAATTGCACGGAATCCCACCAGACCGAAATGAATTCCCACCACCAGCAAAAAACTCCATGCTATGCCGAAACGAAGAAATATCCAGTTCCCTGAAGTATTTTTTTCTCTGCAACTTTTATACCTAAGAAATTCTTTAACCTGGAGTGATCACAACCTCTCGGGACTTTCAGCACCAGGCATGACAGTCTCCGTAGTATGTTCTGCCTCGGTCTCCAAGTCCTCCCGTCTCATCTGATACGACCTCACACCAACATACACACACAGCGCACCCCCGACCATCAAGGCGCTTCCTAGCAAGATCAAGTTCACCGGTATCGGGTTCCCACTAAACACTTTGTGGAGGAGCGCATCGAGACCGCTTTGGCTGAAATTGAAGAGGCCGGCAAGACAGATGATAAGGCCATACACGGTGCCGAAAGTGCGAAACCCGAAGACTTTAGCTGCGAAGTCGGAAACGGTCGTGTAGTAAAAGGGGCGGTAGAGGACGAAGAGTGAGACGTTGGCATAGGCTGCCCAGGTGTATGGTAGGCTGCCTAGGACACCGATTGTGGTTGCGATGGTGACGAGTGCGGAGAGGACGAATGTCGTGCTGGTGTTGTCGAGCACGAGGCCGATGAATGGAATTGAGAGGATGCCGCCGAGAGGAAGGGCCACGTCGAAAAATGTGTTGATCTCTACGGCCTTTTGGTACGATCCGAGGATGTACTCGTATTGTGGACGAATCGTAGCGACGAAGTAGTTGATTCGAGTCATTTGGATCATGGTGAAGAGCGTGATGAGAATGAACCATGGAGAGAGGACTTGCTGCATGACGGTTTTATTGTGCATAGCTCCCCAGACACCGGAGATCTTGTTCTTGTGCTCTTCTTGCTTGAAGTGTTTGGCTCCTGACTTTGATCCAAGGAGATCGGTGATTTCGGAGACGACTGATTGGCGGTGTTGACGATGCTCCTCGCGCAGGAGTGCGGTGTTCTCGTCGACTTGGTCCTCGAAGACATCGTCTGCATCTTCCACCTCCTTCACTAACTCTCCAACAGTTTTATAAGATGCCTTTGGCATAATGAATAACTGAACAACCAAAATGAACACCGGTACCACCAAGTATGCTAGGAAGAACTTCTTTGGCCAGAAAGTGCCATCGCTCCACTGGTAGAGGATACGATATACAAGGAAAATCGCACTAGAGGAATCGAAGGCTCCGGTAAGCAACGCTAGAATGAGACCTGAGTGCTTTGGGAACGCATTTGACAACTGGAATGAAGAAATGAACACAAATGGGCCACCAAGGGCCAAGAATAGATAGCCAGGTATGTAGCCATCAAAGGGCAATTGCCATGCAAATGCAAAGAGAACAGCACCAATTGCGAGCAGCAAACTTCCTATCACTCCGCATACCCTTGGGCCAAAAGTGTCAAGGATGGCTCCTATGGGTAGAGCTGCCACATTGGTTCCTACTGCCGCAACTGTAAACATCAAGTTGAGATGTAGCTCCTGCTCATAACATGTCCGAGCCCCGCGGTCGATTTCGTCCTTTGTACAGAGGTTCCGGTAAACCTTCTCGCGAATGAGGACAGGTTTGAGGGCAGCGTAACCAAAGACGATACCAGCGGCGAAGAGACAGTAGACGACTGCTATTATGACTTGCACTAAGTACCCCGCGAGTCAGTGTTGGCCATCTCAAATCTCGGGGAGGGAATTGTGACAGAATTTGGGGTAGCAATTCAAAGTGACTTACAAATTCTCGTCGACCGAGGAATCTCAAAAGCACTGACAGGAAGAGCATGTTCGGCCAAAGCAGGCGGAGGATCCCACGATCCAGGCAGAGGACTGAACGAGAGCTTGCGATCTCTCGACGACGGGGAACCACCCTCGGAGGGAGACCGACCTCGGCCTCGTTCAGGGTACAGCGACAGGGATTCGAACGACGAGACTCTCTGCGACAACGACATGACTGCTGCAACTGAATTGCAACTGAACTGCAAATGCTTGCCCCCTCGAAAATCCCCCTCAGTGCGGGCTGGGACTTTTATATACAAGTCTCCCCCTAGGCCTCTTTCCTCTCACGCCGCCGGAGCTGCGGTGGATTGATTTTCGCTGGAGCAAGTGACCTGTGGAGAAAAAAAGCTTGGGTGCACTATGGCGGGGTAGGTGATTCAATGGCGTCAGACTTTCCGAGTGGTTGGCTGCCAATTGATCTGCAGCGAATAATGATGGTATGGATGCACTGCAGGAACACGAGGATGGATTGTTTAGGATGGCAAGAAAAGGAAAAAGAAGGGACCTATCTGGATATATAGCTTATATGCAGTTATCTACACCCGATCCTCTGTACAGAAGAGATAAGTGCAGTGAGATTTGAGAAAAGGCTGGACTGGCGGACGGGCAGAGATAGAGGCGTCCACACTAGCGGGGTCCTATTTTCTGAACCTTGTCCCTGTCCCTGCAAAGAGAGCTCTCGCAGTAGCGTCGCATCTGTGAAGTGAAGAGAATTTGATAGGCGGCCCGCGGGCGCCATCAGATTTTTACTGGTTGGCAGCTCTGACGGCTTGGCAGAGGCACCTCGACAGTAGGTAGCATAATTGCTTTTCGGACTCCTCCGTTGCTTGAGGATATACTAGGTCAGAAAACATTCCTTGTGTTTGGCGATTTCCGCTGGGTCTAGGCTTTTGATGCCATGCCATTGTGGATTTCAAGTGGATATCGTCAAGAAACCTCTTCAGGTTGCAACCCCCTTGGGGCTAAGCGAGAAGCTTTGTCGTTGCTCCCTCATCTCGAATGCTCTTCATTTCAGCCATCGACACCTTTTCAAGATTCCTGAAACTGACTTCCGGATTTTCGATTGAACTGCCATTCTGTAGTCATGGGAGTTTCTGGATGCATTGGAAATTGACGAAGCGAAACAAGTGTTCAACATGTCAGAGTAATAGCTAGATCAGATACTAACTCCCCAAAGTTCTAATCTAGACCTGACGAGACGATGGTATTGTGATGGTTTCGTAACAATTCATTAATTATCTAATTCTGACTTCGTACTGCTGATATCTATCATACAAGAGTAATCAACTGCTACTTTCTTCCATGTATGTTTATGCAGTAATACAGCAGGAGCGAGAAAGTTATCGAGAGGAGCCATGTATGCAACAAGCTAGTACTTGCCGACTTACTTACATGCCACCATCAAAAGCACCTCCTTGGCCACCGATGTTATCGCCCATATCGCCCATCAAGCCGCCGAAGAAGTTGTTGTCGCCATAGAAATTACTGTACTCTCCAACACCTAGAGTCATTCCCATGGCCTGCTCCAAACCATCACCCATCGAATAACCAAGATCCATACCAACGAGATTAGGATCGATTAAGCCGCCATAGTTTTGGCCCATTGAAGGCTGAGCTATGTTGCCGTAGCCATTGAATTGCACCTGTTGCCACTCGTTCGAGCTTGCAAAGTTGCTGATACTGCCAGACCGAGACTGCCCACCTGAATTGCCGGTTGCGACTTCGCTTAGAAGCTGAAGAGGTGTATTGGAAGGACTGTAACTGGACTGTGGCCGGTGTCCGTTTACAATATGACCCGAAGTGTTTGGTGCCTCCGCAGACGAATCGGTAGCAGGGACATTCGAAGATCCCGCATCGTTCGAATTACTTCCCTTGTCCTCGCGTTGACGGTGGAACCAAGTCTTCAACATGAGGAGAACCATGAGGAATTTAGCTGAGGGCCGGGATTTCTCGTCTTTAGCAGATTTTCTGAAGAGGTCGACTAATCCATCCAAATATTGCTCAACCTTCATATTATCCTTATCGATTACTTTACCAAAGTGACTGCCAGGAGTGGCTGCGGCAAAGTACATCTTAATAAGTACGACGACGGCGTAGGCGACCCGAACAAAGCTTGCAACAGGTAGACAGCGGATGACATCGACATCAAATTGGAGGAAGTTACCAAATATTCCATCAATGGACTTCAAGCATATAGATAGTGCCGCGATGTGAAACCCAGTCAGAGTCATCTGCTCACCATTCGCAGAGTCTCGGAGGAGGGCATCTGTGAACGGTGGCTTGAATTCTTCAACGTTGTGATCAACGTGCATGGCAACCTCGTGCATATACAGATTGACGACGTGCTCAGTCACTTGCAAGCCAGCTAGCCAAGAGTTAGTGATGAATTGATGTTGATATGACACGGATAGGCCTACGAGAATTAGCCTCTGGAGGGATGTTGCTGACCCATTTCTCCAACTCAATCTCGAAGCCCTTCAAGGCGTATTGGACCTTTGGGTCAGAAATACTCACGGTTGCGTTCGGGTCATCCATAGAGAATTGAGTACCGATGTCTTCTGCGATATGTTGACTTCGAATCCACTGGCAGAAGGACTTGTCAGAAGGAAGAGCGTCTGGCGAAGTCTCTAGTACATCAATACACTCGGCCATGAAAGGTGTCCAACGGATCAGGTTAGGTCGACGGAGACCCATGGATGCGTTGCAGCAAAGAAAGTAGCAAGCAAGCCATGTACGTCTCGATTCGAGGCTCTCTGCATCTGGGAAGGGGGTACGGCGCCATGGATTATCTCTGAACAAGCCAGCGGCTTTAGTCTTTTGCAATTTGCTCTTCTTGTTCATGCCAATGTCAATAGCCATGACAGACGCCACATGGATCAGCTGATAGAACTTCAATTCTTCAAAGTGCTCTGGGGGCCAGTACCAGAGGCAAGATATGAGTAAGGCCTGAATCAGCTCAATGGTCTTGTCTCCATTGCAGACGATTCGCTCTGCATAGGTACTCATGACTTCCTTTGTCAATGTCCGCTGGAGATCCGGATACAGAGAGCCCGCACCAGCAGCAAGGATAGCCAAGAAGAGGATGGGCTTGGTCTTTCGGATTTCAGCTACAGTTGTGCCAGCAGGGAAGACAACAGCAGGCATGTGCGGTGCCATGTTCTTGACATAGTGGTTGAATATCTCGGCCGCCGTCTCTGCAGTTGTGAGACCTCTATCGATGATATCCGCATACTCATGAGTTGGAGGCTTTTGATTTTCGGGATTTGTAGTATGGAAGTAGCCAATGACTTCTTGTGCTTGCTTCTGCATACCAGTAGGAGCTGACATTGGGGACTCAGAAGCTGCCGAGTGACTGTCAACCTTTCTCTTTTGACCAGCAACAACCATTGGTGGGGCTGATGACTTTCTGTCGATTTCAGGTGCTCTTGGATATTGCCATTCTTCAGCGCGAACCTCCGGACGGCTTGGGTTGTAAGGTGATCCATACCCACCATTGGTAACTTGTTGGTATGGATTGGGCGGAGCTTGGCCTTGCATTCCATTGTCAACTCCTTGAGCAGCAATTGCAGAAGCAACCACCGAACCAGCTCCTTGAGCTTGGAGAGTAGCTGTCAAAGCATTGATCTTCTTCTCCAACTCTGCAACGCGACTGTCCGTTTTCTTCTGACGCTTCCGACTAGGGGCAGTAACAACGCAACTGCGATTTGCCTTTGCACATCTCTTGCATGGTCCATCAGGATTATTCACGTCAGGTTCGCAACGAACTTTCAGACCTCGGCAGGCTTCGCATGCTCGCGATCTCTTTGGATCGTTCGCATCATTACCGCCATCTTGAGAGCCATCGCCGCCGGCGGGAGGAGTATGGAAGAGATTTGGAGATTGACCGAGGGCGTAGGAAGCTCCTGGGGAGCGTGAAGGGTTTGGTGCAAGGGGTGTGTGCAACGTCGAGTTTGCTTGTTGCTGCTGCTGCTGTTGACCGTAGGGATTCGCGCTCGAATCTCGCAGTCGCTGCAACGAAGGGTTAGCATGCGTTCAATTGTCTCGAGCGCTGCTGACGAGATGGAGATGGGAGCAAACTCAACTGGATCCAGAGCAATGTTATTGTCCATGTTCGCGGTTCGGTGTGCGGCCGATTTCGATGATGTCGATGTCGGCGCGGAGGTTATCTTTTTCAAGTTGCCCGAGAAGTGAGGACTGGGCGGGCTGTACGTATTGCGTAGGAGATTAAGTGGCTGATTGAGGCACGTGCGGAACATCAGAAGTAAAGTACTAACCACGAATTTTCACAACACAAAATGAATCAAAGCCTAATCCATCTTTAAAAAATACTCCAAAAATAGCTATTTAGTCTTTTGGCCTTTTTTCTATAAGAATTGATAGACGGTTGTGAGTAAAAACGCGACAACTTCGCACTCCGGCGACTCCAAAATCGGCCACTTAATTCTCCTATGTAGAGGCAGAGGCTTCAGAATGTGTTCGTGCGGTGTACTAACCACTTCTATTGACTATCGTCGACACGAACGAAGCGACTAACACTTCTCTCTCATTCCAACTACATTTACTAATATCACAATGCTAGAAACTAGGAGCTCGTCTTTCACGTTTAAAGAAAATGACACTGATGTTAACTGTCTCTTCACCGTTTCAAAAGGAAGTAGAGGTTACGTCGTGGTTTCCAAGAAGTGTGGTAACAACAATTTCACACCAGAACTGCAAGAGGATCTAGCAGCATTGCAGAAGTTCGTTTGATACATTCAGAATTCTCGTCATGAGTCGAAAGTGGAAGGCGGGCTCTTGTTTATTGGACACTTCTGACTCTTTGGTCGAGACTCCAACAGCTTTCACTGCAACTTCATTCTACGAGAGGCTTTAACTGAGGTAAGTGACTGAAAGTGCCAGATAATGCAGGCTCATGGAATACAGCTAGTCAGGTCACTTCCGTACTACTGTAGACTGGAATATTAATACATGATTGAGAGTAGGTACTTGATGTTGGAAGTTAACCCAACTGACTGGAATGTGTTGATGACTTTTCCGATGGCCAGTGATCATTACGAAATTGAATTGAACCATTACCTATTTCACTGGCCTGGGTACAGCCTACAGATTCTAAGAGGTCTGCGTGCATTTGTTGTTTTACTTTGAAAAAGCTGGTCAATTTAAATACCTAAATACCGGTACTAGGAGGGTACTAGTGGGAGAATATCAGACCCCTCCATTTCAAGTTGGTTATGAAAGCTTCATTCTAAGTCATAACTAATATTTAAACAGTCTCAAGCTCCATCAAAACAAGTGTATGTCCTCGTTTTCTCAAATACACAAATAGTATTGAGCAGGATTTGAATCCTAGTCTCTATATTCCTTATCGCGTGCCAAGTGAGATCCCTGCATTCTCGAAAGCCTTCGATAAGACGGGAGGGCTGGCTGGGGCTAACTACGGGAAGTCAAAATATCTGAGCCTCGTCTCATCGATCGCGTGCCGTTAACATTATTGTTTCTCTGTTAAGTTATCCATCACGAATGTCTAAAAGACTAGCGACCTCACTTGAAGTCTTCACCATCTAGCTCTTTGAGCGGTCAAGAGTCAAGGACTAGCTTTCCCGCCACTTTCGCTGACAAAACAATCATTCTGTGGCGGTATATTGCCCCTCATACACCAAGGAAGGGATGCCGAGGAACTGAATCAAGACTGTGCGAATTTGCATAGGTAAGTGTGAACTCTTGAAATTATTCGTAAAGCATCTCTGATACGCTCTAGCATGCGCCATATTTTAACAGCTCCTTGAGCTTACACACCCTCCTGTCGCCATCTTCCTGCTTACTCGACGAAGTTCTGCCGAAGCGTCTCTAAAATATAACATATGTCGTTGATATCCGATTTCGACCTACAAACATAAAAACCTGGTGGAATAGGTCTCTGATAGTAGTCGAGGGTCGTGGTTTGTCGCATCGAGGAGAACATCAATAGCAAGGCCCGGGCCTATTGAGGGAAATACCTGCCCTGATTTGTGCTCTCCCGAGGGTTGACACCAGACCGTCCCGGAATCTTGTCTCGGAGAAAGACTGCTTTTGTGTGAATCTGGAATATAGAGTCGTTAGAACTTCACTATGGCATCTCAAGGCTTGTCTAGAGATGCTTCGACTCCGAGTTGCACTCTAGATGAACGCCCTCTTCCTCCTCTCCCAATTTCAGATGAGGATGGCATGGCTGGAGAAGAGTCATTAGGGCTCGCAGAGCGGACTCGAGAGAATCCTGATGTTGGGAGGCCGGCTCTTGGCTCGCAAGGCCTTCATCAGGCTCAGGGTAATAGTTCTGGTTCATCTACGAGTTTGTCCGGAGATCTCGAAGGTTTATCAGTTGGGCCTGTCAGAACTCCTTCAGATGGACCAAGATCTGGGGTTAATTCTCAAGTTGTGAATGCAGAAATTCCCGAGACTGCAGCTGATACACAAAGATATTCGCCGGCGAATATTGCTACCCAAGAGAGCGGATCCTCTATGGCAGCAGCCGTTGATGTTATAACGTCGGCCCCTATGACTGGACCTTCTCAGGGCTCTCCTTATGTTCGCAATGTGGACCGCGCATTCAGACCTTCTCGAACTGTTCTTCGAAGCGAGAACTCTTCAGGATCAGACTCAGCGGGAGACTCCGGCCTTCGAGGCCCTCTAGCTAGCCGGACCAGAAGCAGACAACAGACTCTCGATGGTGCTCAGAACACGGATGGGTCCCAATTTGTTGTTCCCAAATGGCAACCCGATGCTACGGTCACATTGTGCCCAATTTGCAGAACACAGTTCAGTAAGCTTTTTCTGACTTCGATATGCATGTTCCTCTAGTGACTGACGTTGTATCTAGGCTTCTTTGTGAGGAAGCATCATTGCAGGTATGTATTCATTACTTCACTTACGCGACAATTCTTACTTTGGTGAATACGTAATGCTGATTTTTCTAGAAAATGCGGTCGTGTAGTGTGTGGAAGCTGTTCGCCTCATAGAATCACAATCCCCTACCAATACATTGTCCAGCCACCAACAGCAGAAGAAGTTATTTCTACGCCTCGAACCCGACCCAGGCTCGATTCTGGACGTACTGGAAGCTCTCCAATGGTCAACAATCTCGGTGGAGGAGAGCGAGTACGGCTCTGCAATCCCTGCGTTCCTGATCCGAATATCGCGCCTCCTCAAGTGCCAGAATCGAGGAGTAGCCAGCCTCGACCTGCCCAACAAGGGCACAGCCGTTCTGTGAGTAGTACAGTAAATTCGACTCAATCCAGAAGCTCGAACTACAACCCATCCAGTACGTCGTCGTACTACGCGCAGAGGAGGTCGAGGGAGTCGGGTAATTTCAATTCCTATAATACGAGTGCATCTTCATACACCGAGAGAAATAGTCGCTTAAGGCCCGAAGACTTGCAAAATCGTTCTCGTAGCAGCACGGTATGTTAACTCGGATGTTAGACTGGGCCAGCTACTGACCTTTCACTCAGGTGGGCACTAATCGAGACACATCTATCATGGTAATTCCCCCTCGAATCATCTCTATCCACCTAGGGTACTGTACTGACTCAAATCCAGGGTAACTCAGCTTCTCTTGGTCAGTGGACAGGGACACCAGGCCGCTCCGAGCAAACCCAAACCTCATCACGTCCATCTCCTGCACCCCGTCCCGTCATCAAAGAAGAAGATGAATGCTGGATATGCCACAAGGAACTCCCATCACGCAATCTCCCTGACTGGGAAAACCTGCGAGCCGAACACGTGAATAATTGCCTCTCCCTCGCCATGCAAGGAACATCGACATCAACAACTCCCTCCCCTTCCACAGGCCCGCCTCCTATTACAGTCCCCTCAACCCAATCCTCATCAACGGCCCAAGCTGAGAGTTCTCGACATCCCCGAGTCACATCAACGATCGCACCTCCCATAGCCAACACGCCCGAAGCCCGCACAGCAGCTCGAGAGCGCGCCCACGCAGCGGTAGTCCTTGCATCCAGCAGTACGAGTCCCATCCGACGAACCGGTGTGTTCCCCTACAAGGCTACGGAGAAGGACTGCATCGACGATGCTGAATGCACGATTTGTCTAGAAGAATTCGAGGTCGGGGAGGATATGGGTCGTTTGGAGTGCTTCTGCCGTTTCCATCTCAAGTGTATCCGTGAATGGTTCGTCAATCGACCAGGTCAATGTCCTGTCCATCAACATGGTGCTGGGTATTAATTGGTTTTCTCATCTGTTATATCATCTCCATTGGGGATTGTCACGTCTGTCTGTCTCTCGTTCATTGCATATCGGAGTTTGGTAGGGTAGGGTTGGTAGGGTTGGTAGGGTTGGGTTACTGGGCCGGCTGAAGTCTGTTTGTTTCGCCTGTCTGCTGGAGTTGGCTCTCCCTCCTCTCACTGCCCATTTTGTTTGTTTTTTACATTTGCATACGCATATGCATTCGCGCGATACCACCATCTTTTTTTAAGCACCTCCTACATAGACTACTACTACTACGAAACGAGCAATCCAAGAAATCTCCACCGAGTCCTCAGCCTCTAAATTTACTCCCGCCTACGGACGTATAAAGGTCATTGTGACCACTTGACCCCGCGATGCACTCCCTCGTGTCTTGTTAGCGGGGTAAATCAAAAGCGGCGCAGGAGGATTCAGAAGCGCGAGGCAAGTCTAACCGAATGCAACCGTGCATAGCGCCAACAGCTCATGCACATCTCTTTACTAAGACCAGCCAGCCTTGATCGGCCGGCGGAGTGGTTTAAGGTATGGTATCCAGCACGAACGCGCCGGAACGTCTTCAAGCCGAGGGGTATCGACGTGCAACAAAACTTCGTGCGATGGAGAGTCGGGGGATTTGTTTGGTTGATCGGGTGGGGAGGTTGGGTGATGTAAGCTTGGTTTGCGGTGAGAGGCACCAGGTAGAGAGAGGTATTGGGTGGGTGAGTCCGAGGGGAGGGGAGGGGAGGGGAGGTGGAGTGGATGGGGTCGATACAGGACCTCGATAGTTACCGTTTTTGTTCCTTTTATACTGGAATCGTAGCTGCTGGGGTGGGTGTGTGGGTGTGTGGGTAGGTTGGTTACTTACTCCGTTTCCATACCGTGAGAGGGCTGAGAGAAGGATGTCAATCATGTGAAGTGAGATTTCGATTAGTGGCGTTTTCTTTACCTACTCACGTACTCAGCACGCATGAGGATGGATGATTTGCAGCTTGGTTTCATGGAAAGGAAGGGGGGATGGATCTGATTGACTATCTCTAAACAGATCCTCTTGCCTTTACCTTGTTTGATATCACTTCCGAGTGGACCGATGGGGAGTTTTCCGGCCTACATTCTATGTAACTTTGCCCTGAGGATGAGAGTATAGGATAGGATCATTATTCCTGCTTTGTGGGGGATTTTTTCTATTTTCATCTGCTTTGAATGAAACATGTGATGCGATCTATCGTATTATGGTACGAGGCTTTGAGGGTTTGAGGACGAAAGATCGAAAGATCCAAAAGATGTTCGTCGGATTTGGGCTCCGCGGAGGCGTATCTTGAGGAGATAATGCTCTGCCAGGCATGGCATTTGGTAGGTTCGCCTGTGCTGGAATGGAGGGTTTAGATGTAATGTGCAAAAATCCCTGAAGATCGAAGGAGATATGATGAAAATGGGTTTGGCAAGCGCTGGCATGTATTTATTGAGGATGATGAAGGAAAGTACATATTGATGACATTCGGGGTATACATTTATGTTTCTGGGAGCTCTTTTGAGTCTTGAAAAAGTGAACCGTGTCAACCGTCTTGCACAAGGGAAAGTTTGCACAAGGGAAATTGCTCGCCTCCGAATTGTTGAAAAGGCTTGAAAACAAAACGCTCAAGTAACGAGAAACTGGCAGCAGTACGAATATCATCAAAAAATGAGAGACTTATATCATTTAGACTTCTTATGCTCCCTTTGGCACTCACCATATAGGAAACCTCTGAAGTATACTTCAGCATACATGAAGTGAAGAAGAGAAGAGCAGAAATCTTGCACAGCAGAACCTTCGAGGCGGCTCGAGGAAAGAATAGACAATGAACACCAAATCAGTCACGTGGCTTGAAAGATTTTGTCAAATTCCAAAAATAAAAAATAAAAAAGTTTTGAATGTTTGGATGGCGAGTGCCACATTGGGATAATTGTTAGATGCATTTATCACCCTCGGATCCCCTAACCGAATCACCAAGCCCAAAAATTGCTTACAGACTCTCTGCATCCCCGTGGCTTTCTCCACTGGGCACCAATATCGAGAAACCTCCCTCGAGCATGAGGAAGCCAACCCCCACGTGCATCAGCTCCAGGATGTCGCTGGGCTTACGAAGGGAGCTGCATAAAATCCACAAGGGAAGTGTTGATAGAGTTGTGGCGGTTTGGCGTATCGATATTGAAATTGATCTTCCCGAAAATGTGTTTGCGTTGTGTCCGTGAACCTGGACAGATAGGGAAAATATAATTTTGAGGCGGGTTGTTTTCTTACTGTGTGGCTTGCTGATGCGCAATCCGGCAGGCCAGAAGAGGATGAGCTTGGATCACCAAAACAATAATAAGCCTTCAAGGTTCTCTTGCGGCTGAAGGAGGGAAGAGCTTGAGCCTTTTTGATACCGTAGCGCTGAAGTGAGTACGGACTCGTACAGAAGTCGGTTTGTTAGTCTTCTGGATAGGTTCCGTTTGTTCTAGACATATGTCTCGGGCTGCAGTATAAATCATTTAGAGTTGGGCCGCAGCAGCAGCTTGCTTGCATGCCTCCCTTCCCGTCAAAAGCCATATCCACAACACCCCCTTTTTCATTGTAGAAAAAATCTGGGCCTGAGGGGGGGGTTCAATACCATAATCCACGGGTGCAGCTTTTTTAGTGGTTCTTTGTGGGGATCGTCTGGCTAGACAACCTGGAGTGCAGCTCTCTTGGGCATGATTGACCATGATTGATAGGTAGCTGTATGTAAATAGTTTTTCCTGGCAAAATCCCTTCCTCCCAAGATATTCAGTCGGGTCCCAACAGAATGCGGAGGATTGGGCGATAGAAGCAGCGATTTGCCACCCGCTGCAAGCTGTACGAAGAAGAAGAGGGACGTTGATAAGGTTAGCTCGTCAAGCCCGTCGAGGTTGCAGCGACGCACGAAAATCCAGCGGATCCGAGGCTGGGACGACAAGGGACGACAAGGGCCGACAAGGGCAGACAAGGGACGACTGGGGACATTTCGAGATTGGAAGCACATCAACCCCCCCTGCCTGCCGCCACTTCGGGCTAGCAGGCCCCTCGGCGTGCGCCAGCCTGCCTTCCAGCCTGGCCCAGCTTGCTGAGAGAGTGAGGGACAAAAAAATATTTTAATTTCCATGAGCTAGGTGCCGCCGTGGGTTGTCTGGCTGGGTAGGTAGGCTGGTAGGGTAGGGAGCAGGGTAGAGGTGGGAAGGGGGCCAGGTCGGGTACGGTACAGTACGGTACGGTGGAGGGAGGGAGGGAGTGCGGACTACATAATAAACAAACATTCCCCTCTGTCTTCGGAGTTGCCCTCTCTCTCTCTCTTTACATCTGGGTATCTGTGATCCTGTTGCCAGTAAGTCACTCCTTCCACTTCCAGTCTCGTTCTCACTGCAAGCCAATCCAACCAAAGCACCGCATCTCTTTCCTGGATTGGTTGGCGGAAAAGCACTCCTAGTACTTGCTTGCAGCTTTCTGCCCACTACGTCAACGTGCCTTCCCTTCCCTTCCCCATACCCTCCCACTTTCTCACAGGATCGCCTGCACGAGCTTCCGCTAACCAAGCTTCCCCTCTCTAGAAAAAGCTATCCTTTTGCCTCCTTCTTCAACCTCTCTCCACCCCTCAACAAACAAACAAGCAAGCAAAACGCTGCAACTCTTAACTCTACGCAAATTCAAGACACTTTCAAAATGGCTACTCTCAAGAATGCCCTGCCTGGACATCTGAAGTCCGCTCTCGGTGCTTCCAGCGGGGAGGCTGAGTTTGCCAAAAAGCATCATGGCAAGACTCAATCGCATATGGTGAGTGGTGTTTTCTTTGATTAGCACAAGCACAATAGCAGATTCACTTCGGCCTTGGAGAGGGCTGCAGAGACCAGACTTGGTCCAAAGGTGAACTCTTGAGAACTCGCTGGAGCTTGGAAGGTCTCGCCCGTCTAGCCAGTACCTCTACCTCAACCTCGAATATTATACAACCTCGAGCACACGGGAATCTTCTTCAATCAATGACGCCGCCATGGAGAGAATCGTTCCCCACCCAAAGCTCGCTTTGGAGAAATGGAATACTGGGCACAAACACTGCTTGTACCTTCCAGGTATCTGCATCCACTCCTGTCCTGCATTTCCTGGCAGCAACAAGGACCTTCACTACCAACCCAGAGATTTCGCAGAGGGCACATATGTTCTGCCTCTGCCATACCTCGACGAGTGGGAGATCCACCCAGCATTTCGGCCGTCCAGGTCTGCGACTCTCCCAGCACGTCTAGGACGCTGTGCACTAGCTTCTATTCCTGTGGAAGCTTGGGAGAATCCTGCTTTTGCAAAGAATTTCATGCTTGCAGCATTGGGACAACCTCAGCCTGATCTGCCTCTCCTATCCGTTCCCAAGATGTCGTCTTCCCCACGGCCCAACTCTGCAGCTCCCGGGTCCCTCCCACCTCCAATTCCTGCCAAGTCTCCCCTCCGACAACTTCGTGCTCTTGGATATCCTCCTCCTGAAGAACTGAAGCCTGCCGAAAAAACTGCTCCTCTCGTTGTTCCTGAAGAACCAACTCTTGAGTTTATAGCAATGCTAATCAATGGAGATCAGGCCTTTGAGAATACTTCAACCTCGGTGGCTGCGAGCCAAATGCGAAATGCCCTCAACAACCTCGCAGACACTGTCACTGATCCTACAGAGAAGAAGGTACGTTTTGATCCCACATTTTTTGCTCTGTACTTGTCTAACCTTTTTTTTTTTTTTTTTAACAGCTCTTCGAGACCGAGATGGACAACTTCTTTGCGCTTTTCCGAAGATATCTGAACGACAAGGCGAAGGGAAACACACTGTAAGACGTCGATCTAGGTAATTAGAATGCAATAGCTAACGATGGTTAGGGACTGGGACCGTATTGCACCACCTGCCGAAAACCAAGTTGTTGACTACAATGAGCTCGCAAACTCCGACTCCGTCAGCTTCTTGAGCAAGCTTGCAGTTCTCAAGCTGAACGGTGGTCTTGGAACCTCTATGGGCTGTGTGGGTCCAAAGTCTGTTATCGAAGTCCGTGATGGCATGTCCTTCCTCGATCTCTCGGTCCGACAAATTGAATACCTAAACCGAACTTACGACGTCAATGTCCCCTTCGTTCTCATGAACTCGTTCAACACCGACGATGATACCCAGAACATTATCAAGAAATAC
The DNA here is from genome assembly GCA_020746875.1 of Rhexocercosporidium sp. MPI-PUGE-AT-0058. Lineage (NCBI taxonomy): Eukaryota > Fungi > Ascomycota > Leotiomycetes > Helotiales > Rhexocercosporidium > Rhexocercosporidium sp. MPI-PUGE-AT-0058. The sequence continues at coordinate 1,956,440 of JAGTJL010000002.1, forward strand.
GAAGGACACAACATTGACATCATGACCTTCAACCAATCCCGATACCCCAGAATCTTGAAGGATTCCCTCCTCCCCGCACCAAAGTCCTTCAACTCGCCAATTTCCGATTGGTACCCACCTGGACACGGAGATGTTTTCGAGTCTCTATACAATTCCGGTATCCTTGACAAGCTTATCGAGCGTGGTGTTGAGATTCTCTTCCTCTCCAACGTTGACAATTTGGGTGCTGTTGTGGATCTTAGAATCTTGCAACACATGGTCAAGACCGACGCTGAATACATTATGGAGTTGACCGACAAGACCAAGGCCGATGTTAAGGGTGGAACCATCATCGATTACGAGGGATCTGTCCGCCTTCTTGAAATTGCTCAAGTTCCCAAGGAGCACACCAACGAATTCAAGTCCATCAAGAAATTCAAGTACTTCAACACCAACAACATCTGGTTGAACTTGAAGGCCGTCAAGCGAATTGTCGAGAATAACGAGCTTGAGATGGAGATTATCCCAAACAACAAGTCCATCCCAGCCGACAAGAAGGGTGAGTCTGATGTCTCGATTGTCCAACTCGAGACTGCCGTCGGAGCTGCTATTCGTCACTTTAAGAACGCACATGGTGTCAATGTTCCCCGCAGACGTTTCTTGCCAGTCAAGACCTGCTCTGATCTTATGCTCGTCAAGTCGGATCTGTACTCGTTGAAGCACGGCCAACTCCAAATCGACCCCAACCGATTCGGCCCAGCTCCTCTCATCAAGCTCGGCAACGACTTCAAGAAGGTCTCCGACTTCCAAAAGCGCATTGGCAGCATCCCGAAGATTATCGAGCTTGATCACTTGACCATCACTGGAGCTGTCAACCTCGGCCGCGGCGTCACTCTCAAGGGTACTGTCATCATTGTAGCAACAGAAGGCAGCACCATCGACATCCCTCCCGGATCCATCCTCGAGAACGTCGTTGTTCAAGGTTCATTGAGACTTTTGGAGCATTAGACTGGTGTTTCTTGTATGTTGATGGACGGATTTGCTTTACTGTCGTCGGTATTTCATGGCATGGGACCCGGCCGGGTCATTTGAGCACTTTTGCGGAACGCTGGTTTACCTACAAATAGGTGGTATTATGCGGTCCGTTTCTATAGAGCATTCTGAAGCCTGCATTTCGTGTATTAGTCTGCTTTAATGGACCCTTCATCTTTCACAAAAAGAAAGAGATCCTGCAATTCACCCTGATTCAAATCGACGAGTGAGAAAAGTGTAAGGCATGTGTATGTGGTTCTGGTCATTTGTCTGCATTCCGAAAGTTCTATTTTAAGCTCCACGTGATTTTTATGCACCTCCTCGAATCGATATCCTTGGCTCACAGCCGACAATGGAATGGGTTGAACCTGCATCTCCAACTTCGTGTAAAATTATATCACCCAACTATCTGTATATAGCACCTTTACATCTCATCTAATATCCTACCCAAGATACCACCTCTCCCAGAACCCGCAAACTACGGAAGCCAATCAGACGCATCTATCACCTGATCGCCCGTTAGGATTAGGGAACCAACCAGATGCCCCTCAGCTCCGGATTGGTGGATGGAAGGAGGAGGCTGAAGCTTGATAGAAGGGCGGAGATGGAGAGGAGGGGTGGTGGTGGTGGTAATGATACCTTTGAGGAGTGGCTGAGGATATGTTGGAGGAAGCAGGAATGTGGTTCTTGTTTGGGGACGGGGGAGGTGGTGTGTAGTTGGTGCCCATCTGTATGTATTCCCCTGCTCTCTCCCGTTCCGTATATTTGATCGAAACCGACACACTTGATACGGAGAAGTGTCTGGTATGTATGGCACGGTCTGAACCTTTCACTGAACAAAACTCGGGACAGTCAGGAACATGTATACCAAATCCCTCGCACCCCGCTCTCTTCGCCCCATTCTCCAACCCAGATATATGTCCCCTCTGGTCGGAGAGGTGGGAACTCCGGACCAGTGTATTAGGATGCCATGTCTCGACTATTACTTTTCTGACGTGTGTTGTGAGTGTGCTGGTGTCGTTGGCGGTGGTGGGCTTGGTGGTTGGTGCGTTCTTCTTTGGGAGGTGGGTAAGAGGTGCTTGGGCGAGGAGGGGGACGGCGAGGGGGGAGGAGTGGTGGCGCTTTTGGAGAGGGTGGAGTGAGTGGAGGCTTAGGTTGGTGGATATCGTGAGGAGGAGTAGGGGGGAGGAGGACTTGGAGGATGAGCAGAGACCGTTGTTGGATGCTGAGTAGAGGTACTGTGATGGGGATCGTAGATGATTGTTTGCTTGCAGTTATTGTTGGCGCATTGCTGGCGTTCTGGGATATCGCACGGTGCTTATTGTTTATAAGCTCTCCTCAGTTCGTCGTACGATATGTGTTGTAGCTCTCGAAGGGACTTCGCAATCTGATCTGGACGATACACTGGATTCGCACATTTCGGATTATCCCAATAGAGCGACGCAAAGATGGTTAGTGCACTAGGAGGAGGAAGCCAGTCGAAGTAAATTCCAGTATCAAATAATGTATAGCAATTGTTTCTCGTGTGCACTCTCACATCATTCAACCAGAGCTCACAGGTGGAATGATACCGACCTCGTCGCCCTCTTTGATCGTGAAGTCACTCACGGCATCCCCATCTTCTGGGACATCGACATATTCCAGATTGACCGTCACGAGACAGCTCTCGAGCACCTTACTCTTCATGCCATTGTATCTCTCTTCAAGCGCCTCGAAGAGTTTCGCAATTGGAAGAGGCGCTGGCAGATGTTCGGAGTCTTTCGCGGTATAGGAACCGGCGGATGCGAAATAGAGGATCTTGAAATGCCCTGCTGGCACCTTCGCAGATGTCGACATGGCGGATCAAGCACCGCTGAGACTAATGGCTTCGATTTGTTAGCTTCTACTGCTACCCAAAGTGTGCAATTGTAGTTTGGAAATGTTGAGGTAAGAGTCAGAGATCTTGGTGATATTGACCACATATCGAGACCAGTAAACTGGCTGATTCAGGTAATACATGCTATTTTTGTTCATCATACTATAAAGGGGGGGTTCCAGAGTGTAGAGAGACTGTAACATACCTGTGGAAGGGTGGGCGCAATTTGGTTGTGATTAAAGAGAAGTGGATGTCATATCCAGAAATCGAAAATCTGAGTCGGTGTAGAGGGCACGGACCAAGTGAAGTCATGACTGTCGCGTCGCCCCTGGATGGATATTTTTTGGGGGCAGCGATTGCAGAGGATAGGACTGCAACTTCAGCCTTACAATTCCTTCTCAATTATGCTGCGGTCTTTTCAAAGACAAAAGCAAGTTGCTCAACCGTTCGTATGTTTTCATTGTCTGGCGAGAAACCACCATAATTCATCCAGCAATACTTCTCGACGACCCCGGTCGAGATCTCAAAGTAAAGCTCCAGAAAATGGAAGGTCTAGAGAGATTCGAAGGCAGCTGCATGCTGGCCGTGTGGTAGGTTTAATAAACGAACAAGTGTGGATATTTATTTACTAACAGAAGTCACAGGCTCGCTCATCAATAGAAGCCCAGACAGTAGGCTCTTTGCCACAAGAGCCACCACCACCACTTTCAACCTCCAGACCCAGCATTCGCCAACGTCTGCGACAATGGGAGATGGAAAATGCTGTGTCTTACGAGAACCCCGGTTTTGTTATAGACAAGGCTACACACGGGAACGTCAGCAACGAAGTCCTTCAAGTAAGCTACAATGACTTCAGTGGAGAAGATGTAGAGCCGAAGAGTGAGGTGGAGGAGCACATTGGTCTGGACTTCGAGAGGTTCGATATGGTCGATGTTGGTGATTCGCGCAGCTTCTTGTTGCCTGGAGATCTTGTTGAGCTCACGTAAGTTGACCATTTGGAATTGGGCTATGCATTTACTGACTTTACAAGCTCCACGGGCAATCGACGACAGGAGCTGGGTATCTACGTCCGAGAACTAGATCCTCAGGCCCAGTTCTATACCATGTCCGGTCGCTGGATACACCGATCTACGAAGAACATAACTTTCTTCGTCCCTGGCTTCGTAGATGGTCAGGAGCTAGATGAGATACGACCATTCCTGCCTGAGGAAGCAGTAGACATGTCTATGGAAGGCAAATTACAAAGCTTCAATGAATCTGTTCCTGTCGGCATCGGGCAGCCGCTCATACGGAAGATGCTTGAGTTCTGGAATAAGGCCGACTCTACCTACCAGAGAGCTGCAACGGACCTGGATGGTGCACATAGAGCTGTGGCGGATATCTTTCATTACAAATATGCTACCTTGGAAGAGATTGCTGGCAAGGTTTTGCCAAAGGGAACTCCCAAAAACGAAGATGGCAAGCACGAGTGGCCAGCTCTGTACGCGGTCCATCGTGCGTTACTCAAAGATGATATCGGCTTTACTCCAGCATCTCTCACTGCCATGAGGTCAAACCCACGATATGAGATTAATGGATTTAGTGAAGTGGATTGCATACGTCGGGTTGTTGGATGGGTTCGCAAGTATACAGACACTCTACTTGGACAGGCTGTTGTATCGCGAGCACCATCTCCTGGATATACCCAGTTCATGGACTTCATAAAGACAGCTCGGCGCCTCATTGATCTCAGTCGAGCTAACCGTGAATATACCACACATGGCACAATTGGCCCTTCGCTGATAACCTTGGAGCCGGGTCAGAACTTTAGGCAAGGAACTTCCAGAGAGACTTTCAGTACCTCAGACACATTCTTCATCCGATTTCTAGAGTCGTGGTCATGCTTGCGAAGCTTCGGACCGCATTCTGGATTGCACGGAATCGGATCCACCATTTTGCGAATGATCGATCGGTATCACGACGGACCATTGAATACCACAACTGCGTGGACATGCTTGAAGGAGCTTGGAGCATTACCCCCATGGGAGATTGGTTCGACATTTGATCTTAGACTCCCCTATGTGGGTAGACAAGATGCAATTATGCGTCGTCTGCACCCAAGCGCGAACTCGAGCGGAGGTGTCGTAAAAGACAAATTGGCTGCCATACGGCAGAAATGGGGCAAGGCGACCATCTATTGTGTTGATGATGCCGTAGCTCACGAGATTGATGATGGGTTTTCGTTGGAAGCCACTGATGTGCCGGGTGTTTATTGGGTCCATGTTCATATAGCAGATCCTGCAGCTCACCTCGACCCAAGGGGGTTGATAAGTGAATTTGCTGAAAGGGTGACCGAAACGATATACTTGCCCGACAGAGTCGTCCCCATGTTACCGCCAACATATACGCAAGCGCATTACAGTCTTGGTCCTGGGCGACCTTGCTTGACATTCAGCACCAAGACGAATATGCAAGGAGAAATGCTCGACAGTAGGATCACGGCCGGCATTGTTGAAAACGTGAAATACCTCACAAAAGAAACTTTCAACGAAGTAACTACAGGATCCAATCCCGTAGAATACGACTTCTATGTCGTAGGAAGTCAGAAGGCTGAACCTCCTATGACCCGGCCATTGCTCAACAGTACTCAGTTTTCCGAAAAAGAAAAGGAAGACCTGAGAATTCTCCAATCCCTTGGGGAGGCTCGAAGAGAAAAATTGCAAGCACGAGGCGGTGTTTTCGCCGGACAACCTGCTCCGACGATATCGATGTCGTTCAATGGGTTTCCGTGGACCAAACCGAAAAACTTCACCGATAGCATGCAGTATTTTGGCGATCCAACAATAAGTGTTGGCATAGAAAAGCAGGTCGCGGGGCGTTTGCTAAAGTTTCAAGAGGTGGATACTGTAGGAAATCTCATGATTATGACAGGCGAGACGGCTGCAAGATGGTGTTGTGAGCGTAATATTCCGATACCATACCGGATTACTCCCCGCAACCCAGACAAGCAGGACCCCAGCGAATACTTCCAGCGAGTTGTGGTGCCTGCACAAGGCCAACCAGGAGGGGTCTCGGCGGAGACGATGCGCAATTACTTCGCCCTCATCGGTAAAGTCCAACCTTCATCAATTCCTGGGCCTCACGTAGCCCTCGGCGTGGACATGTTTGCAAAGGTCACCAGTCCACTTCGTAGATTTGGTGATCTTATCGCCCACTGGCAGATTGAAGCTGCATTATTGCAAGAAAACAAGACTGGCGAGTCACTTGCCGGCAAGTCGAATGTTGACTTTCTTCCCTTTACTCGAGCTCAACTAGATGATATCTTGCCACAAATGGCAAGTCGCGAGAGACTAATTGCGACGCAATCACGAAGAGCAGAGCGAATGGTGCAGCTACAATTCGTTCTCCGAGCTTGGAAATTTGGCGAAGCAAAGCTTCCCAATACTTTGGAGTTTACTGTGCGAAGTATAAACCCAGATACGAACGCAATTGGAGGGCTAGTCAATTCATTGCTTCTTGGCGGACAGATGTCACCTCCGCCTGAGATTAACATTGCAGACATCAATGTAGGGGATAGATTCGAGGTGGAGATTAGCGATATCGATGTTTCGCAAAGCAAGTTATTCTTCAAGTGTATTCGGCAGATAGAGTCGGAGTCAGAGCTAGCAGCCAAGGAACGGGTACTCCAGGAAACATCCTATCCATCAACTCTGGAAGATTAACCAAGTTGTATGTAAAAATGTGTATAAAATGTACATTATTTTCCTCTCTGCCAGGACTGGAATGGGTGGTGGGATAAACATTAATTCAGTGTTTTGTGGCAAACCTTTTTTGGACGGTATTTATCTGCATATGACTTACCTGGACATTCCTTAAACTTCTCAATATATTATCACCGTAGTAAAGTCATCAACGTAACTACGCAGAATCTGTCAATCCCCAAGATGCGTATCTCTACTACTTCTTTCTCGGTAGTTGCTATCCTCACCAGCGCCGGCGCAGCTCAAGACGGTGGTGTTGAGACAATCAACACCATAGTTCCAATCGAGGACAACCTGCCCTCCAGTACGCCCCTAGTCGACCCTCCGACAGCCACTTTAACACCCCCTTCCATCGATCCCGTCATCGATCCCCTCCCAACATCCGCAACGATGGATTCAGAAAACTCCTCTCTGTTGTTCCAGAAATCACCACTTTGCCAACTCCACCTCAACTGATGGCAACAACTAAGAAACCTGCAGAAGCAAAGACAGCTGCAGCTACAACAAGTACCACAGAGCCTGCTGCACAAAGCTCATTGGTTATGCCGCCACCAGAAAGCACCAAGACGCTGTTCAGTACCACTATTATCACGGAAAAACCGGCCGCTGAACCGGAAACCTCTAAGGCTTCAACACAACGCTCCACTGAGCCGAGTCAGTCTGTTGTACCATACGTGACAGGCGATGCGAATTCCCTTAGAGACTCAGTATGTTATCTCCTGCAAACAGTCTAATCTATCCGGCCCATGAGCTGACAGTCTGATTTTGCAGATTCGGTGTACGGCCTTAGCGTTAATGGGCGTTCTCGGCGTGTTTGTGTTTGCTTGGTAAGTAAGAGCTGTGTGAAAAAGGTCGAGTGTCGCATTAGTGTTGCCATTTCTGTACTTGTTAGACTTGGTTTTCTTTAAAGATAGATTTCGTGTCTATCTTCTGTTAGTCTGTTCTAAAACTCGGAGCTATTATGGCGTTCATGATGATGGGATTTTACTCAGGGACAAGCGGGTGTTCACATAATTGAAAGGAGAATTTCCGTGTACTTCATTCGGTCAGTTGGGGATATTCTATTATTTAGATCGCTTGCAATAAAAAGTGCCATTAGTTTCCACAACTTTTCATCATATATGTACGCCTCTTAACGCCCGCAATACCGACCCTATTATCACCGACAGCCCAGTCAGTCAACTCTCTTCTTGCCATCAGCTCCGTTTCCTAAAAAGCTTGAACTACCAGAAGGATTTCCCACGGAGTAGCTAAAATCTAACTCTCCAACCAACTCTCTCACCAAATCAACAATCCTTTCTACGCTTCCAACAACACACCTCTGTGCTACCTCAATGACTGCAATAGCGCGAAATCCCGGTTCATTCAGATTCCTCAAATCAAGAACGGTGCCCCCGTCTCCCGTTAGCTCGTCTGAAATACGAAACCCTGTCGGGACTTGCAGAAATGGCGGAAGAGCGTGGCCGTTTGTAAGAGAGGCAGAGAGGAGAGCAAGAAGCGTTGTTACTTTATGTGATTCGTGGTCGCTGGAGCCGCGGTGAGAAGCAAATTGTGCAAGCCATGGGGACTTGGCACGGGCGCCTGGGAAGGATTCGGATGCATAGGCGATGATTGTAAGATAATTTGTTACGCTAATGCATGCCATTTTTAGTTAAAGTCCTTATTAAATTCCGGTGGAATTGAGAATTGTGGGCACTTACTTCTGAACTTCCTCGACCAAAGCTGTGTAGATTTTGGTAGGAAAGTCGCCTCCAACTTTGGGCTCCCAAGGCACAAAACCGAGATTTTGCCTCATGGAGTTCAACAACACGATTTCCTTCTCCAAGAATTTTCTCATCAACTTTTCGAGTCTCCTGCAGGGACTTGATGCCAGACTCGCATCACCACCTTCGTCGCTGAGTCTCAAGTCAACCATTGCAGTGACCGAGCTAAGGTATTTAGCGAGCATAAACAAAGAGCCGCCAAGATCTCGACGGAGAACGGAGGCTTCCGTGATTGGAACAGGGAAAATTGTCCAAATGTACGCTACAATAACGCCAGCTCCGACAGTGAGGAGTCTGTAAGGTGCTAGTTTGTAGGTTGGGTAGTAGGGCTATTTAACAGATTAGCGCTGCTTCATCTTGTAGTCACACAATGCAGTGGCGTCGTTGGATTTGATTCCAAATCACAGAGCCTGGGGATCTGTGGCTTGAGATGTCAAGAAATGAAAGGGTGATTCTTACCTGGCCAGTTGCTGTAGCTACTTCAAGTCCAATAACCCGCACTTGCAACTCATATCCTACTCACTTGTTAGTCAATGTCACTAGAGTTAAGCCTAAACTATAATTGAAGGGGCTTACCGATAATGAGAACGTGAGCAAGACAACCAGCGACGATTGGAATCAAGAATCTTGGAAACTTCGCCACGAAGTAGAAATAAAACATCAAGAAAAAAGGAAACAGAACAATGACCCCCGCCGTCTTTTGGTTGACAACGTACCAGTTGATATAAGCTCCAATCATCCCTGTGAACGTCACTACCAAATTGCCAGCCAGTATGAATACAGCACTGCCACTGCTTGGGTTCATTCCGATAGCAATCATGATCAAGCACCACACTACTCGCTGTCTGACGAAAAACCTGTGGGTCTGTCTGACATAGCACATGACTGCAATACTCATCACGGCAATGGTGACTCTCACGCCAAACCTCACCGCATCAGAGCCTAGAAATCTTGGTATTACTCTGATATAATTCCCCATGACCTGCCAGCGAGTCTTAGGGGGGAGATGCTCGGGATCCCTGGGCGCTTGGAATGAGTCTCCGAGATACACTGGTTCGGCGCCAGCAGAATGGTCGACGTTCGCCGTAGGGTCCGTATCCTCGCCATTGATGAGCCCTCTGACCCATTTGACGAGAGTCTTGAGTTTAGGTACAATTACACGCTTTTTGTCGAATGTTCCGTCAGAAGACTTCGTTTCTGCAAACCAGACCAGTTTTAGAATAGCCATAGAAACGGAGTACAGTAGGTATTCCATATACAGAATCACATGCAATCTTTTAGAAGCTAAAACCTCACGAGCTGAGACTTCTGGGCTCAACCCTTTCGGTTTGGCTTCCGTTGGTAAGCTTGTGAAATGTTTTGTCGTCGTTTGAAAAACGGAGGTGAGTCCTTTTTCCTCGGCCCAGAGACGCAAGTCTGTTGATCTTTGCTCTCGAAATCCTTCAATCTTCTGCTGCAAGAAGTCACCAAAACCAGGCTGTCCTGGTCGAGGATCGGCTGGTCCTTTCTCGACATCTTCGGGTTTTGCTGGTGGAGTCGGCATAAACCCGAGGGAGATCAGAATGTGTAGGATACTTTCGTCGAGGACTTGGATTATATGATCGAAGGAGCCGTGCATTGTATCGATCATCTCAAACCACTCCTTCCTCTCGTCCTGGGAAGTACCTTGAATATCTGTTCTGGGGGATGGACTTGGCAAGTTGCTTTCCTGGCCCATTCTTTCCGCAATATCACCGATCGTTGATAGACCAGATATAGGAATCATAATATCTCGAAGGAATTGATAGATCTGGTGGATGTCTTTTCCCGTGAGGTTCCCATATGCTGTCTCCCGCTTTGCAAAGATCACGTCCTCTCGTAGTTTCGCTCCTTGCAAGAGAATACCAGCCGATGCTGTCTTCAACGCAGTAAGCTTTTTATCAAAAGAGGCTCGTTGATCTAATTGAATTCTCTCCTCGTCTGCTGTGTCAGCGATGGAATGGTCGGTTCGTCTCGGATCGCACATCTTCGATTGTTCCAAAGCTCGTACGAAAGCTAGCTGCGTCTTTAGCAGACCTCGACAACTCTGCAGAAAGCCAATGACTCCGCCGAAGAAGACTTTTCTAGAAGAAACAGGAATGATGAGTAAAGCAACGCCAGTGGAGATAGCTTGGCCGGTGAGAAAGGCATAGAGAAGTTCTTTCGTAAATCTTCTGGCGTGCTCGACAGTCGCTTGTTGCGGCCCATACGTGAAACCAACCAGGGTGAAAACAGTATAATCTAGGTACCAAAGTTAGTGCTTATCAGATAGTATAAATTTTTGAGCGATAAAATTTGTCTCTAGAAGGTCTTGAGACATTGGTAGTGAATGCTTAGGAACTCCTTAACACGTACGTATGGCGGGTATCTTGAGCGATACTCTACTTGCTCGGAGAGTATTGATGCCAAACATGTTGATCATTAGGAAGATGGCGTTGACAACAGAAGCAGAAGAATTGTATCCATGAGCTACCGAGAGCGGTGCCCCAGAAGGAGTCGTGTGCTCTCGTGCTTTAACACCTGCCCATATTCCCAGATAAACCATTCCACATCCAAAGCATGTCAGGGACTGATGAGCAATGGCGTTAGCTAGACTCGTCAAGGACACACATGCTGCTCCATCTGGATGCTGAAAAGATTGAATTCCTGGAATTCAGCAATGCTCAAGTGGAAGTTTAGACTTACCAAACACAGAAACAAGTTCATCAAATACTTCCCACGAGGTAGAATGGGGACGGTGATAATAGAAATTATGATAATAAGGTAGCCAAGGTTCAAGTAGTTGACCGCAACTGAATGTTTCTGGTAGATCCCCATCGCAATGACAGCAGAGATCGCCGGTTTGACCATGATCATGAAAATGAGTGGCGTAATACCCAACTTCTTCCATGCTCGGATAAGTATGAATGGCTTTGCGGGGGCTGGACTTGGTGTAGGATCATCTTGGGAGTTTTCATGACACTGTTGAGGAGGAATGTGGCTCATAGGAGTTGGCTTAAGGGTACTGGAGTCAACTTTGGTCGAATTCGAGGTCGCGTCCACGTTGTCTGGATTTTTGTTTTCCGCATGCTGTGAGGGAGTTGACATTATTGCCTTGAAAGAAGCCAGACTTGAGTAATGTTCAACGAATGGTAGTGGTAAAGTAAGACGAACCAAGGACCTCAATCTAGAAAAGAATAATGGACTTCCTTCGAACAAAGTTGGAGAGAGAAGATATGTATCGTGTAAGAAAGGTAGCAAACCACCCTGAGTTGGGAGGATATCAGATTAACATAATTCGACCATGCCAATAAACTCCCGATTTTCGCAAACCCTGCATACGGGAGAATAAGCAGAGATACAACTACCAATCACAGCAGGCTCCAGGAGAGAACTAAACGAAAATGAATGGTGCAGTGGCCGATGATGACTAGGCTTAGGCACTGCAGGTGTACAGTAAGCAGCCCGGGACAAGCTGGACTTTCCTTACATCCAGCCCACCATCTTCAAAGGAGACAGTCGCGAAAATCAATGTTGTGGACCCCATTCATCGAAAATCGACACCTACGTCAGTGCAGCCTGCGTTTTACAGGCATACAGAGACGATGTCAAAGCTTAGGAGTTTGTCAACCTCTCAAGGCGGCTGGGCATTTGTTAGTTTCGGATCCGACTGATCAATAGCTTTATGCCCCCTTTCCCTCCCGGGCCGGTTGCGTCCGTAGCCAGTACCGCAGAGAAAACTCTATAATTTAAAAAACATGTTATTGTTTCTCGCCTCCTAAGGCATACGGACTCGTGTCATGGGGTTCTAAATTTTCTTGGCTTTCCAGTCAGGTACTGTAGCACAATTAAACCAAGAGAATATGTAATCCAAAGCCGAAATGCCACAGCAAGCCGTAGCGGGGCGACATAACGACCAAAACCCTGGTGATCTGGTCTCGCCGAGGTACCGATACATGGAGTCGGCATCAACTCTACCGGCCGTATCCTCCGCTATGCTTTTCCGGTCTCGGTACTGGCGCATGGCATCGAAAACGAGCCGCCTGAATAATTTATCAGTGGCTAATATCTTGGTCAATGTCTCGAGGCCGAAAGGCACATTTGAACCAGGGCATGAACGACAATAAAACGCAACCTCTGCAAAAATCTTGGTTAGCCCACGTCCACCTGATCTTTGCGGAAATTGTGGTAGATTTGGAAAGGTTTCTGAGTAGCTCATAAACACAAACTCGCTTAGAGCACCGCCTAAACTAGAGGGGTTCATTAGGTGGATTGGGCAGGGAAGCCTTATGCTACCTGCGGACGAGAAGCCTCTGCTTTCAGAGGGCCATCCAACCTAAAAATATTTCACCTCAGAAAATTGTTGAATGGTATCGATTTTTCTCTTCCTCTAATCCCCTTCTTACTTATTATTCACTAATCGGCCCCCGTCTTTACTCTAGCAAACTTCTAAACCGCAGCATTGATTGTTGCCTTTGGTTCAGGAAGCTCATATATTCTATCTTTGACGAGCTCATCGTCCATTAGTAGCCCAGAATATATATTTTTGTTATTTCTTTTGTCACAAAGATTCCACAAACACGAGACCAACAAAGATGGTCCAGAAGTTCTTTGAGTTCCGTACTCAAGTTTGTTTTGACACACTCTAACTTGTCACGATATAAATTAATCTGCCTTTGGCTGACTCTAGCGCCAGCGTAAGGAGATTACCTTCGTCATTTCCCTGGGGCGCCTGCGCGATTTGGCAAACTTTTTCGCCAGGGACTCTGTATGATTGTCGTCCATTGAAGGATATATGTGTTAATTTTAACATCATCCCTGCGGTACAAATGTCCAGAATCAACAGAGATCTCGCTTATAGCTGAGAAGATTACAATCCTCCTCCTCGAACACTTAACAGCCTTAACCAGCCTGATGTAAATGCTATATCAGTAGGAAACAGTGCTCGCAAGGATTCTTTCTCCATACGCAATGCCGACGAGCTGCGTTTTGCTTTTCCGCCTGGTCACCATTGGAACCCAGACCCCTGCAGCTCCACCGGATGTTTATGTCTCTTTTGGGAAGCGGGCTGCTGTGCCATACCGGGGGGCCTGTGTCACATCTCTATAACTTCTACATGTCCCATTCTACCCATCATAAAGTAGCTTTCTCCAATGGAATTTTTCCTTCTTTGTGAAATTCCTTAGTATTGTCTTTCCCCATGTCTCCTCCGCGAATATAGTCAACAGCAAAAGAGCAATTGCGCGCGGCTCCTCGTCCCCAGATTTTTTTTTCAAGGATCTCTCGAATTGCACTTCTCGAATCATAGTTCTCTGATATCTATCCACAAATTTTCAAAGTCTAAGAAACCAAAATTTAACAGAAACGCCCAGAACAGCCTTCGGAGCAAGATCTGGTGATGTGGCTACTCGGATCGAAGATATCCACTGGGGAAAATTATTTGCGTGCAGCCGGTATTGATCTTCCTATCCGGTGTTTTCGGATTCTTTGCTCAGTTTCAAATATAGGGCCGAACGAGATTCGGTGCGTTGCTCGTGAATCACTTGGCTTTTACCGGTCTCTTGTGGTCGGTGGTGTCTATGACTTTGTCAAGCCAGTAGACATCAAGTCTACAACTACGTACAATCATGCTCTGAGGTGTTGTATCGACTCCCATCCACGGCTCAGCGCTATCATTGCTGGACGTGACACTGATTCGCCATACTTTGAGTTCTGTCCTCGCATGGATTTAAGTCAACACGTCCAGTTTCTTCGGAATGATATTGGGAAGGGCGAAAGTGAGGCCATAACAATACAGAGAGCTCTGCCCAGCACCCTGGATGAATTTCTGCCAACGTCGATCCCACCGTGGAAGATTGTACTTCTGCCCCTCTCGGACAACAGATGCTTCATAGCCTTTTCCTACTCCCATGCTCTGGGCGATGGTTTGTCGGGATGTGCATTCCACAGGACATTTCTCGAAGCTCTTCAGGATCAACGCCTGGAAACCGATCTGATCTGTACGCCAACACGCAAGGAACTGAGTCTACCGTTCGACACTCCCGAGAACCTTCCAATCTCGTGGACTTATTTGCTCTCGCCATTTCTCGGACAATACCTTCCAACGTACCTATCGTCTCTCTTTGGGTTCTCGTCAAACATGAATGCCGCAACTCCTAGCACCTGGACGGGTACCCCGGTATTCTACGACCCAGAGACTCTTCGTACTGGGGTCGAAATGATATCCATCGAGAGCGATAAGATCGAAGATGCTCTAAAGCTCTGCCGCATGAACGGTGCGAAACTCACTGGGCTCCTTCACCAATTCTTTCTCGACGCCTTATCAGAAGCATTGCCTCGTCCTCACAATTTTGACAGCCTTGGTGGCGGTACAGCAATCAACATGCGTCCAACAGTCGGAGTATCAAACGATGAGATGGGTGTTTTCGCTTCTGGTGACTTCCAGATGTACCCTCTGCAGGTGAAACTTTCAGGCGGAAAAGAGCAATTTTCCTGGTCATTGGCAAAAGAAATCACAGACAGATTGGCAGTACGATCGAAGGAAATACAAGACCAGCCTCTCGGTCTGCTCAGGTACTTATTGAGCATCCGGGCATGGACGTTGTCGAAGATTGGCGGTCGACGAGAAGACTCATATGCGATCAGCAATTTGATGCGCTTCCAGCCATTGGGCAATGTTGACAATTGTGCTGTGACGGAAGTGATATTTTGCCAGCCGACGGATGTCGCCGGTGGTGCTGCACTGTCAATTAATATCATCAGTATTGGTGACGGGCCGATGAACATTACTGTCAACTGGCAAGCAGGTGGACTGGACCTCGGGACATATGAGGATGAGGTTGAATTCGTCAGGACTGTGTGCCGACATGTAGAAATAGGCTTTGCTCGCTTGTGTACGACATTGGACGTCTCGGAGAAACGTGGGGAGGACTCGTGTTGAGTTTATGGCAGTGGACGAGATTTCAAAGGGGAAATGACAAATCAATGATGTCTAATAAGTTGTCCTGAACAAAATTTCATTCAAGATCTAACCAAGATTATTACCGTGCACGTTGCACCCAGTGTTACTGCATTCTACAGTCCAGACCCCAAAACGCCATGGAAATGCTCAGACCACAAGAGACAAAGATGCTCATCCCCGTTTTATTACCATTAAAATCCTTCCAACACATCCGACAAAATGCTTCAGCGAACATTCTCGTTACTCTCAATGGATAGACATAATATCTATTCGTACCATTGAGCAGCTCTGCGTCCCTTTGCTCGGTAGTAGATACTGGTAGCAGTTGGCTTGGGTGGAACGACTGGGCCAGTGGCCTTGGTAGGGTAGCCAGTGGAAGATGGAATGATAACGGTTCCAGTCGAGTAAGGCTTGCTGGAGGAGCTACTGGAGGACCTAATGGACGAGCTGCTGGAGGAACTACTGGATGGACGACCATTGCTCCCTGTAGAAAGAGGCATCTTGGTGGAAGTAGATGATGTCGTTGTGGTAGAGTTTCTTGGGGTGTAGGTCGAAGTATAGGTGGATGTCTGAGGAGGCTTTGGAGTCCAAGTTGGCTTTGCATCTGTAACTGTAGATGTAACGGTTTTGGTCTCCCCATTGACAATCTTGATATCAATGTTGACGACAATCACAGTGATGAAAACG
Organism: Rhexocercosporidium sp. MPI-PUGE-AT-0058; assembly: GCA_020746875.1. Classification (NCBI taxonomy): domain Eukaryota; kingdom Fungi; phylum Ascomycota; class Leotiomycetes; order Helotiales; genus Rhexocercosporidium; species Rhexocercosporidium sp. MPI-PUGE-AT-0058. The sequence goes on from JAGTJL010000002.1 coordinate 1,972,454, forward strand.
TTGTTTTCGTAGACGGCGACTGTGCAATCGCGGCTTGGCGAGCCGGTAGGATAGACCCAGATAGAGCTTCGAGAGCCGTGATACTCGACGGAAGTGACGGTCCCGCGATCAGTGGTGACATACGGAGGAGGATTGTAGGGAACAGTAGTGGTGCAAGGTGCCGTGACCGTAACCGTTTGGGTGACTGTAGTTGGATCGGAACCTGTGCAAATGACGTCTACTTGCTGGGTGTACAGGCTAGCAGAAGCGAATGCAAACAAGGCGGGAAAGACGGAAGCGCTGGAGAACTTCATTGTGTCGGATATGTCGATTGATAAGTAACAAAAGATATGAAAGCACAATGTGTTTAGATAGAAAATGAAGAAGTCTAACGATGGTGTCAAGGAAAAGACAAGATAGGGAAGTAGAAAATGTAATGAAATGGAAAGTGAAAGAGAAGACAATGCAATATGAAATGATGAAGTGCATTTTCAAGTCGGGTTGAGCTCTCTATATACTTGTCCTTCAGAGCGTTCACGAAAATAATATGGAGAATTTGATGGCACACAGTGATGGCGTCAAGGAGGCGGTGCTATGCTCATACAGCTCGCGGTCCGATAAGATGCTGTGCAACTAAAATAAACTTGTGTTGAGTGACGCTTCAGCAAGACTCGGAGGCTGTTGTTGCGAGCTGAAGACGACATGAAAGAGTGCAGTGAAAAGTTCAGCCTGTGTGGCTGCGTGCTAGTTGGGCTCGCAGCTGTCAGCATTCAAGCCTCCAACGGCGATGGCCGCCAATACGATTACCGAGCTGGCTCAGGTAGCACAGATGAGTATCGCCAATGGCACACTCATGCTCATGAAGGATTGACATCTCCGGTCAGCAACAGCGAATATGGGATGCTGCGTCTTCCACCACGACGTAATACTTATCGTCACTGGACAGATGTCACAAAACATTGGCATGACATTCAAGAGGATTTCGGACCGTTCTAAATCAGAGCAGGAGTCCAAGAATAATAGCAGAGTATTCTAGGAAGAATTTCAGTATCAGAGCTACTAAAGTGCAGCAAGATAATGAATCGATTCTACAAGGTATCATAGACAAAGCAATGGTGCACAAGAAAGAGAGATGCCTCTGATCGCCAGTTCATCGATCTTCCCTTCTAGGAACCTACGCAATCACATAGCAAGCCAGCTATCTCTTGCGAATTTGTTGTTGAAAGACAGAAATTTCCAAATCGGAGGACTTTTGTTTAGCAAGGACTACTTTGAAGTTGACACTAGCAAGTTTTTCTCCATGACACGAATTGGTTGGTGGTGATCTCGGCGTTAAGACTGGGCTCGAAGCGTGCACCTGTTGAGGCTGTCCATCTCGGATATACTAAACCCGCAGGTCATAATCGCATTTTGCATTGCTCCGTATGCCTGCTGACGATCTCACGCGAAAAAGTAATATAAATTTCAGGTCTCTCAAGTTTCTCCAACTCTGGGTTGATATTTCGGGAAGCAAGATTGACCAATCAAGATCCTGAATATAATGGCGAGTGTTGGAGCGCTCAAGATTGGAGTTTATGTTCCTGGGGGTGCTCAACTTCTGGATCTCTCTCCTATCGACCTCTTTGCCATGATGAGCCCAGAGTATCTCGCAGCATGCATGCTTCCCGCACCTCTCGTCGCTCTTGGTATGCCATCGATCATTCACTATATCGGACTTCCGGAAACTGGGACACACTTGGAGTTGACAGCGAGTGCCTTTCTAAAAGTCTCCAAAACAACCAAAGATGCGGAAGTACAGCCAGGCCTTCTCGATATAATCTTGGTCCCAGGACCGAATCCATCTTCAATATTCGGGGAAGACGCTTTGGACTTTCTAAGGGCACATGCCACTTGGAGAGGTGATGATGGAGAAGGTGTCGACATTCTGTGTGTGTGTACGGGCGCGTATATGCTGGGCCAAAGCGGTATTCTGAAGGGGAAAAATGCCAGTGGTCCGAGGGCGTTGGTACCAGGTCTGAAAAAGAAATTCCCAGACGTGAACTGGGTTGATGATAAAAGATGGGTGAAGGATGGAAATATTTGGACTAGTGGTACGTACTATACTTTTTAAATTTATTGTTTAGCCTTGTTTCAAATCCTCATCCCCATCAAAAGCCGTGCTAATACATCGCAGGAGGTATTACCAATGGACAGGAGATGGTTGCAGCTTATATTCGAGAGAAGTTCCCGGGTCCAGCAGCAGAGGCAACTTTGGAAATGGCTGGCGTGGGAGACAAAGGCATTGAGTATAACAGAGCCAAGTCTGGAGACGCTCTGTGGTGGTTGTGGCAGATCCTGAAGGCCATAACTGTTGGAAAAAGGAGCGTGAAGAGGAAGGGGTTGTGATTTGAGATGTCGCTGTGTGGGAATGAGCGTAGAGAGGGTAATTGCTGATTGCTAGGGCGATAATTGGCGTAGACACTAGTAAGACGATAAGACTGTTACAAAATGGAAATACTTATCCTGTATCGAATACCGGTCTATGCAACCAAACACAAAAAATGAAGCGATTCACATCTTTCGCGTAAACTGTCGTGCCTGAACACCCCTGTCACACGTGATGGTCGGCGGGGCGATTAGCTATCTTAGCGTGGTTAGTGCCCGCTGGAGAAAAAAAGAGATCTGAAGCTCCTCCTCGCCTCGAGAAATCTTCTGCCAGACACCGCTTCTCTTCCTCCCTCAAACAACCACAACTCCTGCTCTCAAGACAGGATTATCCAAAGCCAGGTTATCAATCACAGACGTTTAATCCCACAAGTTGTTTCCCATAGAAAATCATCAAACAACAGGCAAAATGTCTCTTCTCCCAGGTAAGTTGATGTCGGCGCCAAATCGTCTTGTTGACATAGGTGGACTAACTCGTACCGCAGTCGCCACCTATGGGCTTCAGGTCCCACCTGGAGATATTATCATTCCTGCCGTTGCGGACTTCCCTGCCACTGTAAGTTTCAAAAATCCCCAGCCTTTTTGCTGAACGTTTCCATGAGTTGCCTTCAGCGCAACGCTTGTGAAGCCCAACTTGAAGAACCCAAAAGCCTCAGAACCTTAAGCTAATGCCTATTTTCAACAGTTCCGTATTACAATGGCTGCCATTGACCCCAGTGAACCTGCTGATGCCGATGCCGCCGTCGCAGGCGTTGCTCCCCGAGCCACCCTAAAGCTCATCCGCCAACCGGATGGATCCGAGGATGACGAGGATTCGGAGGAGTACATGCGCGCTCTGCTTGCTGAGAGTGATTCCGAGGACGAGAGCGAGTCTGACGAGGAGGAGAATGGAGGCCCAAGCGATCCCGCAAAGTCAAAGAAGGCTAGAAAGGCCGCTGCTCTTCAACAGCTCATGGACACCCTTGGTGCTGCTTCTGACGAGGAAATGGAAGATGCCCCCAACGGTGCGAATGGAAAGATCAGCAAGAAGGGTAAGGACAAGGCTACCAGCGACGACGAGGAGGAGAGCGAGGAGGATAGTGACGATGATTCTGAGGATATCGAGGTCGAGGAATTCGTTCTCTGCACTCTTGATACCGAGAAGGTATGCTTAGCAGCGAAAGTAATCCCAACTCACAAGCTAACAGTATCAGAACTTCCAACAACCACTTGATATCACCATCGGCGAGCATGAGCGCGTCTTCTTCAAGGTTACTGGTACCCACACCATCTACCTCACTGGCAACTACGTTATCCCCCAAGACGACGGCCACAATCATCATCACGAGGTCTACGACTCCGATGAGGAAGATGATGATGAGGAGTATGACTTGTCCCCTGATGAGGACGAGCTTGAGATTGAGATGGATGACGACGAGAGCGATGATCTTGATACTCTTGAGAACCCCCGTGTCACCGAGGTCGATTCTGAGGATGAGGCCCCAAAGCTCGTAAGTGCTGAGAAGAAGGGCAAGAATAAGCGCTCCGCCGATGAGATCGAGGAGGGTGCTTCTCTTGACGATATCATGGCCAAGACCTTGAAGCCCGAGGCCGCCGATGAGCAGAAGCTTAGTAAGAAGCAACTCAAGAAGCTCAAGAAGAACAATGGTGAACCCGCTGCCGTCAAGGCCGAGGAGTCAAAGAAGGCCGACGCCAAGGAGAGCCCTGCTGCCAAATCCGACAAGTCGGACAAGAAAGTTCAATTCGCAAAGAACCTCGAGCAAGGTCCAACCGGATCCGCTGAGAAAGCCAAGGCAGCTGCACCTGATGCTAAGGGCAAGGCCACTTTGGGTGTCAAGTCTGTCAGTGGTGTTAAGATTGATGATAAGAAGCTCGGTAGTGGCCCAGCCTGCAAGAAGGGTAATAAGGTTGGTATGCGTTACATCGGCAAGCTTGAGGATGGCAAGATCTTTGATTGTAAGGCTTACTCTACCCCCTTGACAGAATCCCATGTACTAACAATTTATTAGCCAACAAGAAGGGCAAGCCTTTCTCTTTCAAGCTCGGAAGCGGCGAGGTCATCAAGGGATGGGACATCGGTGTTGCTGGTATGTCGGTTGGTGGCGAGCGCAGACTCACCATCCCAGCACACCTCGCCTATGGTAGCAAAGCCCTTCCTGGTATTCCCGCAAACAGCACCTTGATCTTCGACGTCAAGTTGTTGGAGATCAAGTAAATTTGCTACGGGTGCTTTCATTCTGCTACGCATGTTTCTTGTTGACTCTTTGCGATCGTTGAGGCGGAAGCTCTGCTTGTCTACTCCTTCCTCTCCGCTGTACAATTCCCGATACACCTCTCATGCGGCGCTTTGCGGCCGCTTAATTTCCTTTACTGTCACTCATACCTTGTGTTGTGCCCTGCCGTTCTTTTGCATAATCTCCGACCTTCGTGGTTCTGTGATGGGAAGCAGGAATACGATATGGGATGAGGGGTTTGCATTACAGGCGTATTTGGGAAAAGTTCATCGTCTCATATCTGCGGACCGAGACCTCGTCATTAGTAAATTAAAATCATGTCAATCATGCGCGTGCTGTTTTTGAGAATTGTGAGGTGCAGTTTGTACTTTCCTCATAGATGAGTGAAGATCTCTCAAACTGGCAAGTACTGAACGCTAAGGGGGGGGGGGGGGGGGGGGGTCAAATAAGACTTCCCTCTCGAGTTCAGCGAAGGTCAACAAACTTTGCAACATTGTCAACACTATCACACAAGCTACATCGTTTCTCCATTACCATCAATATTCGTACCTTCAAACAACTGGATATATCATTTCCTCATCATTGCATTCCCGCGCCTAATGCACCTGTAGCCGAATACAGCATGAAGAGAGCATACAGTAGAACTGGTGCCGGCCGGCCAGGCTCGATGACCCCTGAAATGGAGGCCCTAGAAGCGCCCTCGGAGCATGGAACAGTCAATAGGATCCCTAGCAGTTGCGCGCTTATCACTCCTCCTACGTCGCCCGAGGAAAATGGTCGACCCTCAAAGCTTCGAAGACATAAATCGAAGTTGATCACGGCCCTACGATCCTTGAGAAATAGTGGTAAATGTGCTCAATGCTTTGTGTAGCATTCAAGCTAACAAGCAACCGAAGTTTCCACTGCCTCCGTAGCTGAGATAACTCCTCCCATAAGTCCAAATCGAAGATTTTCCGCAGCTATCCTCAAAGGTCAGCTAGAAGAACCAACGGTTGTACATCGAACCCAATTCAAAAGTCGGCCAAGTTTCATATCTTTGGACAAGGGCGTCATGGAGATAACCCCCGAAGGATCACCATGTACTAGCACGGAATCCAGCAGAAATAGCGGGAAATCATCTGTTCCTCGGCCAGGGGATTCAACGGGGAAGACTTCTCTGGATTCAAAGCACTTCTCTTCGACGTCCAAGAAAGCCTCACAACATTCGTCCGAGAACAAGAAGGTGGTTGCAAAGCAAACAACTGGTGAATGCTGCTTAAATGAGAACCCAATCCTTGCTCCAATTGTGGAAAGCCTTGAAACACCAGAGCCTGTTCCAAGTACGATAACCCCAATCATCCAATTCTACATTTCAATATCCCGAAACTGACTGTTGATATCGTGAAATATAGCTGTAGTTACTGTTGAACGAGCTGCTGCTGCAAAAGTCTTCTTCGAAACACATTACAACAATGTAACATCTGGGGCGTTGACGCCTCGCTCTATTCGTAGAAGGCAATTGGAAGGTGCTCTCTACCATGACCCCAACCTAACTCCTGAGGAGAAAGATGACCAGCGCCGAGCTTGGGCTCAAGATGAGACCGTAAGTGCTGCCCTTCCCAATGCCCCATAGCGTATCTAGAAACAAATTACATTATCTTTTTCTATATCACCATCTTGCAAATGCTAACTTGCTCATCGACAGGATCATCTTAGAGAGACGCGGGTCATGAAAGTCCGTGCTGGAAATGCTTTGAGAGGCAAAGACATCACTAGTTCCCGCTACGAAGTTGTCAAGGTGCTCGGAAAAGGCAGCTTTGGGGTTGTCCGGCTGGTCAGGGAGAAAGTCAACAATACTCCTTCGTTCAATCCGGACAAGAGACGAGAGATCTACGCTATGAAAGTGATTCGAAAGTCTGACATGCTGCGTAATAGTCAAGAAGGACATCTTCGGGCAGAGCGAGACTTTCTTGTCGCTGCAGAGGGCTCTCGTTGGTGAGTTATAATATCCTAAGACCTATGCAAGACACTGCTTTCCTGCTTAAGCTCATGGGCATGGAATTCCAAAAATTGTCTTTGTGGAAATTCTGGGACGCTGACTTGCGGAAATAGGGTCGTACCACTTATTGCGAGTTTCCAGGACCTGAACAATTTATACCTCGTCATGGATTACATGCCCGGTGGCGACTTCCTGGGACTTTTGATCCGGGACAACGTCTTGTCTGAATCTGTCACCAAGTGGTATATTGCAGAGATGATTGTCTGTATTGAGGAAGCACATTCACTCCGTTGGATCCATCGAGACGTCAAACCTGACAATTTTCTCATCTCAGCCTCAGGACACCTAAAGATTTCCGACTTCGGCCTGGCATTTGATGGGCATTGGTCGCATGACCAAGCATACTTCAATAACCACCGGTATTCTCTGCTGTCTAAGTTGGGTATAAGTGTCGAGGGTGATAGTATCGACATCAAGGAGAGTCGATCGCTTGCCTCTGCTTTGAAGCTCGGACATGGTAAAGCCGCAAGTACGGTAAAGGACCAGCGACATGAGCGAAACTCCTCCAACGGCATGGATAATAGCGAAGGGATTCTCAATTGGCGCAATCGATGGAGTAACAGGTCACTCGCTAGATCTGTCGTAGGAACGAGCCAGTATATGGCTCCTGAAGTAGTGCGAAGGGACCTGTATGATGCTAGATGCGACTGGTGGAGCGTTGCTGTCATCCTTTATGAGGTAAGTACCGTTCACGGAACCGTTTTAACTCTGCTAAAGATCTATCACATGGGTAGTGCTTGTACGGGCATACTCCTTTTCTCGCAGAAGAGGGTGGTAGGCAGCAAACGAAGCTCAACATTCTGGTAAGATTTCGTGCCATTTCAACCTCCAAGCTTAAGACCTAATTTTGTAGGACCACAAAAACACTTTCAATTTTCCCCACAAGCCAATCGTCAGTAAGAGATGTCAAGATCTCATTCGCAGCATTATCCAAGATAAGAGTACTAGGCTTTGCTCGAGGCGGTACAGAATGAAGGATCACCCTTCAATGTCCCATAATGTACAAGATTATGCTGGACGTTATGTGTTCCCCAATGATGCTGAGGAAATCAAATCTCACAAATGGTTCCGAGATATTCAATGGGATCGTCTTCATATGATGGTACCCCCGTTCGTTCCGAACATCAAGTCCGTTGACGACACGCACTACTTCGACGAAGAGGATCCAATTTCCGACTTTTCTGAGTCCATATCTGGGCCACCTCCGACTGCAGATGAGATCTCCGATGCTCTCAAGCCTTTCAATAGGGAGATTCAGGTTCTTGCACAAGGCTTTGTGGAACGCCCTCACGACTCGGTAAAGCTGAGGAAGGTCGAGCGCGAGATAGATGCGTTCGCAATGTGTGATGAGCAAAAAGAGTACCTCAAGGCATTTGTCAAACACTACGGACCCAAAGAGAAGAAAAGACCCCGAGATCGCTTATTGAGAGACAAGGATACCGCACCAAAAGTCCTCGAGTTGAGAAAGCGAGGCGCATTCCTGGGCTACACTTATCGAAGATTCCGACCAAATAGAGATGGCTTCTTCCAAACTGGGTCAGTCAGACAAGGGTCACTTGCTAGTAGTACAAGCGGCAAGAGGGCGGTCTGGCACCGAGCAAGATTAAGTATACACTAATCCAGACAGCGAGATAGCGAGACGGTGACTCGGTGACTTTCTGAGGCTGGCGCAATCGCCATGCGCTCGATTGGATGCACAATGCTCTGCGATGGAGGGTATCATTCTGAAGTGAACAACTCGGACACTCACCAAGCAGTTTGCATATTCAGCTAAAGAGTAATATCAAACATTCAAATGGCATGACGTCTCCTCTAATTGATCCTGTGCTATCCCTGTTTTTTCTACTGTAACCGAAGAGAAGCAAGACATCTACAGGGGTTTTGCCTTGAGCGATAAGACTTGATACCCACAAAGCAGTATTTAATTAGTAACACGATTGCAGCAGCTCTTCCTCGTAGAGCTTCTCACTTCATAAGTCCGAAAATCTTGATAGGAAATTCGGGGATAGAGGGACTTAAAGTCATGTATAAACAGGTAGCCTCCACACCTATAGCTTGCTCTCTTGGCTTTGATAGGTCAACAACTAGGAAAATGCTGTTACTGACGTCGAGTAATTCGGCATCATACTGTGCATTGCAAGGGTATCAGTGCCGAATATTGACTCGGTTCCTGGTTTTCGCATCTTGAGTGTTTCCTATGACATGTGCTGCCTTTAAATTCATTACAAAAGTAAACGAGGAACCACCATCTCCCTTCAGAGATATTTTTGCTTATTCCGGCGTTTAATCTATTCACCCAACAGGTTTCATTCCATGAATTTCGGATTTTGATTGACCTGTGGAAGTGGCGTGTCTCAGAACAAAATGGCACTTGAAAATGAAGGCATCTCCAAATCTGGTGAGGCACTAAGTACGTCTAATGATCCACACAAGGACGAGAATGATTTGTCGATTCTTCATCCCAGCTTAGTCCTAAGGACAAAAGAGACACCAGATCCAGAAACGCTTGGTTTGAAAGAGGAGTTGCCGGGCTGGCATGGATATGTGGAGTGGGAGAAATATCCCGAGAGGAAGGAGAAAGTTAAGCAGTACATGAAGAAATTCGATTTCCCTGGCGTGCGTTTCCCAAATCGTTCCTCCTCGGAAATCCAAAAGGATTAGTAGAGACTGGCGGGCAGTACTAACTAGAGACGTCAGGCACCTGAGTTCCAACTCGTGCCACTTCCAAAGACGAATCCTATTCTGGAAGGCGTGAGGTGGAAACAGTATCATTATGCGCTTGGAAAGGTAACGAGAGATATGCCTGCTGAGAGTTGGTTGTTTGTGGAGAAGGAGAAGAGTCCAGATATGGTACACGTGCTTCAATTCCCCTACAATGGGGAGCCTCCAAGAGTACGTCCATTTTCTCGACCTTGCCTCTCTCTCACTCTTTCAATAAAGAAGAAACTTTCTGATTACGATATAGAACCGACTTGTCGAAACACCAATTACCCGCAATCAAGACCATTTCGTGCGGAACCACGGCGGCATCCCTGATATTTCCGAGGAGGAGTATTTCTTCGACGTTGGCGGCTTGGTGAATAACCCCAGGAGGATCACGCTTGCTGAGTTGCAGGACGAGAAGATCTTTCCGAGGCAGAGTAATGTGGTTACGATTCAGTGTTCGGGGACAAGGAGGATTGAGCAGATCCATGAGTATCCTGGGGATGGGGATGAGTTGATTAATGCACCCGTAAGTGTCCTCAAATAACAACCTCTATTGCCTCAGGACATTGGGATGCAGAGAGAACGTACTGACAATTTACCAATACAGTGGGGAGAAGGTGCCATCGGAACCGCTCGCTGGACAGGTGTCTCCCTCAAGAAAATCATCAAGTACTGCGGCGGACTCAAAAATCCCAATAGTAACGCACACGTCGAGTTCCTCGGGGCAGATACCTACTTCAAGAAAGGCGAGGTGTTCAACTACGCCGTCTCGGTACCCTGGCGAAAAGTCAAGCTCAACGAAGTCCTCGTCGCATGGGAGATGAACGGGAAACCCCTTCCCAAGATCCACGGGTTTCCGCTCCGGACTGTCGTGTTTGGCTATATCGGTGCGAGGTCTTGCAAGTGGTTGACGAGGATCAATGTGCTTCCGCATGAATCCCCGGGTCCCGTGCAGAGGAAGGAGTATTTGTATTATAACTCGCAGGTGGGTAAGCATAACGCGAGTTATTCGTCAGGGTTTAGTATTCAGGATATGCCTGTCTCGTCGGCGATTATGAGTCCGTTGGATATGGATCAGATTATTCATGAGGGAAGTATTAAGCTGAGGGGTTGGGCGTACTCGGGTGGTGGGCATTGGCCCGTTAGGGTCGAGGCCAGCGGTGATGGGGGGAGTATTTGGTATGAGGTGCCGTATGAGAATATGACGGAGAAGTATTATCATGCCTGGAGGTTGTGGGAGATTGATCTCCCGGTTGATGCGGAGGGTTGGCTGGAATTGGTGGTGAGGTGTTGGGATAATTCTTTGAATACGCAACCGACTTTTGTGAGGTCGACTTGGTAGGTTCTCTTCCCCTTTGTCCTGCTGTTGCTACCGAAACCATAGGATTATTGACAAGGGGGTCATAGGAACTGGGATCTCCATGTGACATCCTCTTGTCATCGGATCAAGGTCTATAGCATCAATAAGACTAGGCCGAAGACTAAGGCAAAGCTGGATCTATTCGAGAGAGCGGGCATTCCTTTCTTGCCTATTACGCAGCCAGGAGAGATGGATCTAGAGACTGAGGAGAGTTATATGCATGAGATAGATAGGAGAGGTGGGAGAGACCCGCTTGAATAGTGCTTACGGGTGTGGAAAGTACATGCATGATGCTCTTAACTGTCGATGATATGTCTTTTTGAGGACTTCTGGTAGCCTGGTGTCTCTTTTGGATCCCTGTCTTCTAGATTCGGAACGCGAAAAGCAATTTCACTACAGACCAGTTGGTCGTATAGAGCACAGGTAGTTGTCCATTCCATGGCAAGATGACGAGGAAAATCAAAATGGCACATAATTAGATTCTGCAGCAACCAGCGTATGCAGGGTCAACAAGGTCATATTCTTGCTTGAGAAAGGCCCTCGCAAGACCAGATTCGAGAGCAATACCTGGGAACGAGAAAATAATGCAACTGAAATAAAAATGGTCATTTTGGATATGAAAATCCTCGAAACCATATGAGAAAAAGCTCACATACCATGTGGCCAAACACAATTCTAATCGTCCTAACCCAGTCCGTAAAAGTGCTTGTAGCCGCCTGTTGTCACAAGTATCATACACCCTTTTTCCTTTCCTCGATTTCTCAATTTCCATTCCATGAAATTATCAAATCATCTCAACCTCTCGAAAAGAACCTCCCAATCATACCACTCGCCAAATTCCCCGCAATGCCTCCAGAGTACATGGCACTACCCGCCATGTTCGACGCCTGGCCAAACTTATCGCATCTGGAGAAAGCGAGGGTATTCGTGACCGTCAGACTCAGCGCAATAGCTATCCACAAATCAGCTCTCTATCCTTCCCAGATCTCTCACACCACACCAGAATAGAACACAGGACACAACATACCAACCAACGTCAACCAAATAAACTCAAAGCTGAATATCGCCACGAACGCCAGCGCGACCCACAGCAGCGGCTGCGAGTACAAGGCGATCCAGAAGAAGCGGCTGTCGGTTGCGTTTATGACTTTCACAGCCGGGTCGGACGACTCGAAGACCCAGTGCGAATCGCCCGTCTGAGCGTCGACTTCGTTCCACCACCGCAGCCCGACGAGGCGTCGCCCGGCGATGTTTTTGAGGTAGTAGAAGTCGGCGGCGAGGAGGAGGATGGTGATGATGAATATCAGGACGCTGGTGGTAGAGCGTTAGTGGATTTGATCTGGGTTCTTCACAGGCCGCCGTCCCTGGTCGCAAAGCTCCCCAGCGATGGCAGAGGAAAGGAAGAAAGAAGGGAAACATACAAGTTCCCCGTAAACAGTAGTCCAAATAGATACACTAGTAAACTCGCTGCAAAGACCTCTAGTTAGCTCTCCATTCCTGCCTTCATTCATTGACTTTAGGCCACATCAGCACTCACAGATGCGGAAACCGAGGAAACACAGCAGCGTGATAGGATGTGAGGATAATCTCCAGCTCAGCGAGCCCTGCGGCGCTTGACTTGATTCCATCGTTTTTTTTTCGGTGGGTGAGGTGGTGAGAGAGTGGATGTTGAAAGTGTCGAAGCTGAAGCTGGTATGGGAGCCGCGTACTTGTGCTGGTGTTGGTGGTGGTCCGGCTCGAAGAAGCTACAGTAGCTTGACCCCCCTGTCCTGTTCCGCCAAGCGTGCTAGGGTCTGGTAGTGTAAGGCTGAAATTTAGCCTTGCCGTGCTGGACCGAGCTTCCACTTATTCCCGAGGGAGGGGTTAACTTCAATGTCAACAATATATCCTCAGTTTCCACCATTCAACAAGGAATTAACCCTTTTCGAACCCCGAAGGCTGTTCAATGATACCCAATTGATATTCGCAATATGTCTACTTCCAGTATCCTCCGTCGCGCGCTTCTATACGGTACCAATCCCTTTCCTTAGCCCTCAGCCTTCGGCCGTCGAGCTCCTCCCCGGACATCAGACCTACACTTACTTACACATCCTCTCGAACCCTACACAACATTTATATCACAAGCCTCACTAGAACAAACACGCATAAGCTAACACACACCCTCCAGTCCCAGCATCTTCCCCTAAATTCCTCCAAAAATCCCTCTCCCTTCCCCCGTTAGACACAGTCTCCTACGACCTCGAAGACAGCGTAACACCCACCCAGAAACCGCTCGCGCGTAAATCCCTCCTGGAGTTCCTCTCCCGCGAGACACGACCATCTAACATCACCGAGCTCTCCGTGCGCATCAACGCCGTCTCCTCAGGTCTAGCACTAGACGACCTAACGACCATCCTGAAAGCGAAACACCTCGATGCGATTGTCGTGCCGAAGGTGAATCGGGCGTCGGATCTACACTTCGTGACGGATGTGTTGAGGCATCAGTTACCCTCTCGGCATGCAGGGGATGGGAAAGGGGAAGGACAAGAGCCAGTGAAAATCATAGCCCTGATCGAAAGCGCCGAAGCCGTCATGAACCTCTCGGAAATCTGCAAAGCGTCGCCATACCTGAGCGGATTGATCTTCGCAGCCGAGGATTTCGCGCTCGACCTCTCCCTCACGCGAACTCCCTCACTAACAGAGTTCCTGTACGCGCGCTCCGCGATCGTGACAGCTGCTCGAGCATTCGACCTCCCTTCGACGATCGATCTCGTCTGTACGAGTTTCAGGGGGGAAGAGGGGAAGAGGAGATTAGAGGAGGAGTGTGTGCAGGGTAGGGGGCTGGGGTTTAATGGGAAGCAGTGTATCCACCCGAGTCAGGTCGAGGGGGTGCAGAGGGCTTTTGCGCCGGCGGAGGAGGAGGTGGAGTGGGCTGTCAGAGTTGTGGTCGCGGATGGGAAGGCGGATGGGGAGGGGAGGGGGGCGTGGACTCTCGATGGGAAGATGATTGATGTGCCGGTTGTGGGGAAGGCGAGGAGTGTGGTAGCGAGGGCGGAGAGGTGTGGGTTTGATGTTGAGGCGTTAAGGGAGAAGTGGAAGGGGCAGGAGCCGGAGTAGAGGTGTTGGGTTGTGGAGGGATGTCTACAGAGGTGTATGTAATAGCTGGCAGCTGAGCAACGACACATGTTCATGCGCATGCATGAAGTCACAGCAGGCTCGAGAAAGAGCAACTAGGGGAATGTGACCAGAGTCAAGTATTAATTCATGACAACTACCAACTGGTATCTAGAGGTATGCATGTTCAGTAGCATATTATGTAATTCCAAGAACAACAGGAGTCCGTCAGTACTGTCGGTCAGGTTGCAAAAATCTGTTGGTGTTAGTGTCCGCCTGTGCATAGTAGCCTCCATATTCAATGTCTTGATACGCTGATGGATGAGGCATGGAGAAGGCCTGCTCGTCGTATATATGCCGGTTCTCATAATAGTCCTGATCTTCAAACATGTTGTGATTACCAAGGCTCTGGTCAACACCATGTGCCTCGGAGTTCCAGACCCCTAATTCGTTAAAATTTTCGGCATCCAAACTATCCATGCCTCTTTCGTATCCTTGGTGCATTTCTAGATCGTTGCTGTGATCAATTGCGTGAGCGTACTCTGCAAGATAGGTAGCGTGCTGCTGCTCTCCGCACAAAATATCTTCATCATAAGGAGGTGGCTTAACACCCGAGGGGACCCACAATAGTTCGTTCACTGCATGATCTGTGCCATCATGCGGAAAGTGGTGAGGTAACGCTTCTGCCTGCATTTGACGCAGATAGAGTGACGCGTGTCCAGCCGTAGTTGGCAATCTGGTAACACTGCTGGTACCTGAAGAATTGCCAAGCCAAGCCCCTCTCACAGGAAAACCAAGATAGGTCCTATTAGCGCCATCTCCAGCATAGCTTTGATTCGCTTCCTGTTCCATGTGATTGTTTGGCTGGCTTTGTTCTTCAAGTTGACTTTCGACTCGATTTTGGTTGTTGTTCCAGATTGAGGTTAAGCGAGGCCCCCTCCCCTCGGCAGATACATTCGAGCCGAAATGCCTCTCTGGCACAGGTGTTTCGCCATGGAGAGGAGAATTCTCATGAGAGTCTTCGTATATCGTTGGAAGAGACGGGTTCGAGGCTCTGCTCAGAAGTAGTCGGTGGGCTGAATTGGCAAAATATTGTGGATAGCTAGCTCTCGAAGAATCCTGGTTCGACTGGGACTTGATACTGGACTCCATGATTGACATTCGGCCATCTTGTTCTTTATCATGCGGTACGTTTTCATCTCGAAGAACAGGAACTGTTGTGGATGGCCTCTTCGGCATTTTAACACGTGCATTCTTTGCAATCTTTTCACGGCTAAGAGGTGTGGCCTTGGATTGGAGTGCATTATTGATCATCATCGCTGCGGCGGAAGTTTGGTGGTTGAGATTGACGGCATTTGGAGCCTCAACCCATCCAGTCCTAGGATTGAAATGTTCAACGACAATTCGTTTCCGGATCGTACCATGCTGGTCGATTGTTTCCGTCTGGTTTTCGGATGTGATTTTGTCTGGTAACTCGTGAAGTTTATCTCGACTGTCGCGTCTCGAACCATCTCTCTGCACTTCCTCTCTATCCTGGATATAGGCTTCGGATATTCCAATTTCAGCTCCAGTTTCTGAAAAACTGGGCGTCTCTTTTGACGTTCGATTACTCAAACGTACACTTCGAGTTTTGCGTGCCTTTGGAACTTGTCCTTCGCACACGCTGGGAGAAGTAGTTGCCCGACTGAAGTTAGAATCTCTGCTAATCCCAGTATCTCTGAAGATGCCGGTATTATCGATGGAACGCCGGACCGAATCAGGCGTCGTACTACCGGGCCTTCGATCAAAGTTACCTTCAAGTGACGCAGAAGTAGGAGATCTCTGACTTTCGGACCACGAGACATAAGTCGTCGCTTTGCCTGAAAGCCTACCCGCGGAGCCTGGGGTGTTCCTGGAATGACTCGTTTTCGGAGAACAGTGGTAGCTGTGGCCCGCTTGGTACCTATAAGATGATGGCCCAGATGGTCTTCCATTATGCTCGTGGTAAGACCTAATTGGCTCTGAGGGCTTGTGATTACTAGTGTCTTGTTCGGACTGGAGTTGCTTAGCGTATAGTGAATGTTCTTTTCTGGCAAGCTCGGATGGTGGACCGCTTTGATTCGAAGAGACATCTTGCAACGGTACCCTATTCGGCTTGAAAAAGCTCGATATCTCATCTTGCGCTTTTGATGCTTTCCTTTTCTCTTTTTCTCGAGATCTTGACTTGATCTTGTCCTCTGTATCAACGTGCTGAATTGTCTTTGATTGCCGAAGAAATTCCATTTCAGAAAATGCTAGATCGGGTACTACGACAGGTCAGCATGGATTTCTCCTGTAACGCACGGCAGGCGCACTTACTTCCTCGACGTCTTGCAGGGGATGAAGCCCGGCCATTGTTAAATAACCCAAGACCTTGAGATGGGCGTATCTACAACTGTCAGTCTATTTCCGGTTTAATTTGAGAGCGAACCGACGGTCAAACGATCTTGAGCAATGCTTTTAGAGCTGAAATTCTGCATCAATGTCTCCCCAGCTGTCCTTGCTGCTTTCTTGCGATCTCCTTTCCTTTCCCGCTTCTTCCTACTTGTCTTTTCATCGCTGGTTTTCCTTTGCTTCTTCTCTTTCTTCTTAGGCTCATATCGATCTTCACGTGTCTTATGGCGTGCCCTCTTCTCGAAAGTCTCTTTGGGAGGACTCGGTGTTGGTGGGTGACTGGTGAACCTAGAATTTGACGAGGTAACCCTCTGCTTCTTCTGAGGTGGGGTTGACTGGTTCTCGGATCGCCTCGACACTGCAGGTCTGGGATCATCTCGCTTCGATTGATGTAATGAAGGTCTGACTGGTTCCCCCAATAGCGAGCTATCTGAAGACGAATCGTGCTTCCTCTTTCTCTGAGAAGGTCCAGGTTCGATCGCCGTATTGAGAGCTGTACGACGGGCCGGGTATTCAGAATGTGCTATTTCATTCTGTTCTTTATCTGAGAGGGGTGATGTCAGCAAGAGGGGTTTGCTTCTGCTAGAACCCGACTATAAACTCACTAGAAGAGGTTTCCCGCGTTACGAACGCCTCGCTGTGATTGGAATCGCTTTCAGTCTGTGCAAGCCATCTCCGAACATAATCTTTGTCTCCGCTCAACGCCATCTCATGATTCCCCTTGGGTAGCTTCGCAGCTGGATGGTCTGGAGGAGCTTCCGCCCTTGAAGGATCCCTGCAAACTCGACGATCTAGATCTTTCGAGCTGCGGTGATGCTCCCGTCTATGATTGTCTTTGGGGACTTTGGGTATGGCTTGCATCCCAGTATGCCGTCCTTCAAGCCGGTGACGCCTGTCCATAGTGTTAGATGTGTGGGAAGTAGAAACTCTCGGTAGGGTGGCATGCTTCCCCGGATTTATAATGAAGCCTGAGACACTCGCCGAAGTATTGTCCTCTGATTGAAAGGGTTCGAGAGATTAGTTGGAGCTTGACATGACTCAGAGGCAAGAGTGGGAAGTTTCGAGGCACTGCCTCCGCAACGGTAGGCAGTTACGCAGGTCGCGCCTGCCCAACTGCTGTTTTTACCAGCTTCAATGAATGGATATCCCGGATTAGGGAGTTTAACGTTGAACTACAAGCTCTCACAGTTTCTATTGTGCCTCGCAAGGTATCTGAGCACGATCCAAACAATACGCGACTTGAGTATCTGGTAGTGAAAGTGAAAGAGAACCGATAGTGAAGTTCCATGGCCATCTTGGTCATCCTTTCGGTGCAGACCAATTATCGCCCCAATTGGAGCTCTCGGACGTTGATGGCGTCCCTGCATAAGAGCTGGCCATGATAGAGGTCGGCGTCGGCTCCTCGCAGAATCAGCATGGGATACCGCACATGGTTTGATGCAGTGAGATTTCAGAAGATGACGGCAGAGAAGTTAAACAGCGGTGTGGATCGGCTACAGCCCTATGAGTTTTCTAGCGATCGCACATGCAGGCGCAGCTATTTTACCTGTCCTTGTCGATCTCGATGGACTCTCCTTGATATTGAATCTGACGCGTTGAATCCTTATCTGTAAAAAGCTCCTGAATAGGGTGTCGGCTTTCAAGACAGGCTATCACATGACGTGCAGCCAATGCGAGAACCGCTGTCAAGCTTGTGAGTTGCCACGATAGCAGTGAATCTGCGGCAGTGGATTGGATGTTACGCAGGATCTGCGAATAGCTATGTGTCCCAGCTTCTTGGAATTTCCTTGTATCAACATCAGAGCTTGATGGATACCTTGCATCGTATTGTCAAGCAGCCACTCAGCAGCATATCAGCTTGGCGCCGGGTAAGGGAAGAAAGGAAGCAAAACCAGATAGGCATAAGCTAGCCGTTGAGAAGACTTGCGCTCAAGGTGACTTCCGCTGATCGCTCAACGGCTAGACTTTGTTTGACGCAGTCCCTCAAGCATCTAGCCGGCCGAGTTATCTCGCCCCTCCTCTCATCTGCATGTATAGTATGTGTCGGTCTCGCTGCGTCATGATAGTCCGCAGTCTCGTTGCTTTCTGACTAAGGTTTGCAAGCGGACGGGAACAGGAGGGAAAAGAAAGGGAGGAGGGCTTGGGAAGCGAACAGACATGACCAGTTCTCAGTCGAATCAGACCAACTTTAACTTAATCGCGCGCAGAGAGAGGGGGGGGGGGAGCGCCAGAGCCGCCAGAGCCATAAAAGCCCGGTGCCGATACAGGAGTGAAGGGCATGAGAAAGAGAGCGAGCGAACGAGCGCATTTTTTTCCCAAACACACCTTTCTTTCCAGCGGAAGCGAAACCACGGAGCTAGTGATACGCTATTTTAGCGTTTTCTTATCGATAAGGGAGACTGTCCCGGTCCCGACCCGACTCCACCCTCAAGCTCCTCTTTGCCTTAAGGTAGATTACCTACCCTGTGCTGCCCTGCACTGCCCGGTCCACAGCATTGGACCCTGTGGGCGAGAACATTGGAAGGCAGGAACCAGCCCTGCTCTGCTCTGCTCGCTGCTGCTCGGAGTGGAAACTGTTGATCCAGACTCCACATCTCGGGAAGGACACTGTGGAATAAATGGGCTACGACGGGACAGGACAGGAAAGGATCGCATGGACAGCAGAAAGCCAGGAAAGCCAGGAGATAGCAGAAGCCGAATGAAGAGAAGTGACTGATGACTTACTGCGTTGTAATTGCTTTTCCTTTGACCTTCTCTCTCGTTTGATTTCTTCCCCGATTCCTGGTTTCTTTCTTTTTGAGTATTGCGGGTAAAGGTCGGTCTGTGATGCTCCAGCCCCAGCCGGGCCAGGCCAGCTACCCCTCCCCCTCACCCTCCCCCTCTCTTCCAATTCGACTCCTCGCCTGAACCCCACCCCGCCAAACTTACTCACTTCACCTCACCTCACCTCATATTCCAATCCTTTCCTTCCATCGCCCCTCCACCCCGTCACATCATCATCATCATCACCACCTCCACCACCCACATCGAGACGAGGGGCGGAATAGAGAGCCTGTGAGCCTATCCCAACCCAGCCCACTCATCCTTGTCACCTATCGGAGCACGCAAGCAAGAAGAAGAAGGCCAAACGCAAACAGAACCTGTTCGCAGACAAAGCTGCATTGCAGCTACCTACCTGCCTGCCTTACCGGCCCATGGCCGTTTGCCCACACTTTCTTTATAGGACCCTACTTTCCTGACTAACCCGCTCAGCCTGCAGATTTAGGCGTGAATCCGGACCATCTTTACCCTTCTAGCCCGCCTGGATACGGAGTCGCACTCTGGCAGCCCTTCATCGACTGATTGGAGCTTCATCGATGCTTTGAAGTTCGAACGCTGCTGGCCCATGGCTATAGCAGGACCTGTTGGTGGGTGTCATCAAGCTGCTGGTCTCCCCACATACGGAGCCCTACAGGATGTGTAGATTGCCGTCGATACCATATATTTGGAACTGCCATGAAGAAGCCGCTGAGGCCAGAGTTTGCTCCTTCCGTTGACTGGAAAGAGGTCGATATGCGTCTGATGCCAGATTTTCGCCCTTGCACCCACATGGAGCTGCAGCCATGCTGTGGATGTATGATATGCCCTGCTATGCCAGAAGGAGGAACCAAGGATGCACAGGCCCAAATGCGCTCCAATCGAGCGCCACAAAGCCAACCAGTACCAGAGGGACGATGCGGGTCTTAGAGTTGACATTCATTGAACTTGACTTCAGCCGGCCTGGGCTGGGTTGGCTTGGTCTGGCGGACGGCCTTCCAGTCCATGGTCCGCCTTCTGGTGTCTGTCTGTCTATCTGTCTGCTTGCCACATTCAATATTTGCCATGCCTGCGCTATACTTGGCTATGCCCCGCTATGCAAGCCTCTATCCATTGTTCTGCTCTTTCTCTTCCTCTGGCTCTCGACGCGGCGTGAGGTTCATGTTCATGTAGGGGTGGCGAGATTGAGAAGCTCTCTCACTGGATTGGAGGAGGGGCAGCGCAACCTTGCTGCCACACCACACTAACCCCGGCATCAACCCCACCTAGGTGCTTCCCAAATCCTCACCCATTACTTGCCAGCTGCTCCGTTTCGTAAAAGTGTGAGGCATGTAAAAAAGCCATCGAGCCATAATTCACTTCGCTCCCCTGTCAAATCGGCAGGCAGGCAGGAGCTCGCAGGCTTGGGCAGCAGCATAAGGGTCAAGCACGCAAAGCAAGCAAGTGCAAGGACAAGCAGTGAAGCACACACACGCAAAGAAGCTCGGCATGCCGCAGTACCTACCTAGGTAGGTGAAAAGGCAGGCACAACGCGAGAAACTGCCAAAAAAAAAAAGGTGAAAGGGCTAAAGCAGGGTCTGTTTGGTCTGAACCTGGAACTGCGTCTGCTCAAAGAGTGAAAGCTCCAAAGTGAAAGCGTCCGCTAAAAACACGACTCTTCCACGTCAAAAGTGAAAGAGTGTAGGAAGAAAGTGAAGCCAAAGGGAAAGAACGCGCGCGATTGCATTGCGGCCTCAGCGCTAGTGGATTAGGCGAGACGAGGGGCAGGTCAGAGCCTTCATATTGCACCCAACACCCTTCCTTCCTTTCCTCTTCCCTCCAACAACCTCTTCTCCACTACATCTTCCTTTGCGATCCCCAAACATCGCAACTTCTTCTCGTCTTTCTTCCTTCATCAATCAATCATACGTGCGCACTGTCCTTTCAGTCGTTCACCAAGATTGTCTTATCAACCAAAACGTCAACTTCGTCTTCGATTTCGATCAATTCAACCCCACCCACGACAACAACACCCTCTCTCACAGTTCGTCTGATTCTTCTGCTTGCTATGCGCTGACCCTGCTCCTCCTCCTCGATCTCATCCATCCATCCATCACCTCACCTCCCAATTGTCATATCACAACTCCCTTCCTTCTCCGTTCAGCGGAGGCCCTGTTCTGCCTCGATGTACTTTCTTTGCGTGATCCGCGTCCCGTCCGTTCTCGTCTCAGTCTCCGTCTCTTCACCACCACTACCGCCGTGACGCGCTCTCTTGTGTCTGGCTGCGCGCGGAAATTGAGACTTTGATTCAGGTTACTCCAACAACATCTTCAAGATGTCCAAGCTCTTCATTGGGTAAGTTCACAATGGCGCCTCTGCGCTCCCTCCCCACAGCCAACTCTATAAGAGCTAACCATTGATACAGTGGCCTTGCGTGGCACACGGATGAGAACGCGCTTCGCCAGAAGTTCGAGGAGTTCGGCGCGGTCGAGGAAGCCGTAAGTTTCTCGTTGTCGAGTTCAGCATCAACAATGCTAATGCGATTGCGCAACAGGTTGTCGTTAAGGACCGTGACACTGGTCGCAGCCGTGGCTTCGGCTTTGTCCGCTATGGATCCGATGCCGATGCTGAGGCCGCTATCACTGCCATGAACAACATCGAGTTCGACGGCCGTACTATCCGTGTCGATAAGGCTAGCGAGCGTGGCTCTGGTGGAGGAGGTATGTTACTCCAGCTATCCTGTGTGACCAGTGCTGACTTGAATGACAGGTGGAGGATTCGGAGGTGGCCGTGGAGGTGGTGGTACGTCTACCAAATCCGAATTTCTATTCCATCCAGGCTTCCGGAACTTAAATCAGGATCTAGGCCTTGGATTTGAACATGGCTAACGGACTCATAGGCGGTGGTTACGGACGCGGAGGCGGTGGCTATGGTGGTACGTGTAATTCTATCTCGTGTCATATTTCGAGATCCAATGTCGAGATTTGAGGGTCTTTCCCTCGATATCGACAATGGACTTGGATAAAACAGTTACGAATTCGATTGGACAGTGGCTAACAAACATACCAGGTGGCGGCGGCGGCTACGGAGACAGACAGCAAGGCGGTTATGGGGGAAATCAAGGCGGAGGAGGTGGTTATGGTGGCCAGGGAGGTGGACAGGGAGGTTACGGCGGTGGAGGAGGTGAGTTATTCCAGTCGACTCTCGTCGACGTATGAAATGAGCGGACCTGGGCTAACATTGCGAGATAAAGGCTACTCCCAAGGTGGCGGCGGAGGATACTCCCAAGGCGGCGACCAGCAAGGAGGAGGAAGATGGCAGTGATTTGTTGGGCCATGATATTCTCTCGGACCTTGCTTGCAGCGTAGTACGTACGTTTTGAGGACAAGAAAAGTCCGCTGGGTAGCAGCGAAAGTTAATTGTGTGGTGCGATCTTGAGGATCATCTTTTCGATGGTCATCGGTCAGCCTGCGTGGTCTATGGATGCGGTTCCTTGGCGAGCTTCACGCTCTGCTCGGCGTTTGGGGGGATCTCCTACCTGTTATTGTCTCACACATTCACACTCTGAGCTTTCGACGTTTCGACCGAGATCACTTTGATCGAAGGTCATCGGGGGTTATTTCTTGAAGACTGCACTTAATGCAGGTCTGATCTGTCTATGGCGAGGTATTTGCCCAAATTGGGAAACGAAAAGGCTTCTCCGAAAACTACTTCTCCGTCTCTTCCTGCTCATCCGTGCTACTGACCTTCTTAAGTTCGTGGTCCACTGCCTCTGTTGTGGCTCGACTTCCATCAACGTTCGCTTCTTGCTCGAGCTTCCTGACTCTGTTGGCAAGGTCTTTGATGTGCTCATCTCCACTCTCTGCACTCAAACTGTCCAAAGCCACATCCAAATGGAGAAGATAGTCCTTATTCAACCCACTCGGGCCGACACTTCTATGAATATGTTCTGCTAACCTCTGTGGATCTTGCGGCCCCATGAACTGGTCGTTGCCCGGGGTTCCAATGTAGACGAGCGTCCTAATTATAGAGGATCCATCGCTGGGGTGGAAGGGCGTGTAATGAATGGTGTAGCCGTTGATCTCCCTGATGTCAAGATACTCGCGGACTTCTGCCACTTTCTCGGCCTCTATTCGATATGCCACTCCCCAGACTTTCTCGGATCCGGAAGGATGGGGGTCGTCTAACGTCTGCCAGAACGAGCGTTCGATTAGAGTAACTACTCTTCCTGGAGCTTCGGGCGTCCCTCGATGATCTTGACTGTTTTTTCAATGTCAGTAAAAGAGCCTGAGACATTCCGTATACTCTGCTCCCATACCTTGCCTGAATCATCCATAAGCGTTCATCCTACCTGTGCCCATTAACGGAGATACAAACCTGCCAGAACCGGCGAACATATCCAGTCACAAAGCCTGGTATACGTCGGTCTACACTGCCATCAACAATAAGATCTCGGTGCGCAGTGGCTCGGCGGTCTCACCGAAATACGGTGGAGGTTTCCATATCAAACTCCTGGAAAATGCCATGTCAGTCAGACTCGAGGCTTAGAGAGAGAGAGGCTCTGGAGAACGGCTTACCCATAACCAAATAGCCAGAATTCGGACTCTGCAGCTCCTGAGTCAGCAGACATACTAAAGGTGTAAAGAAGGGAAGACAAGGAGAAATGAGTTGTCTGTGGGATGCTGAAATTAAAAAGTACGTGGTTCGGTGGAGGAGTTCCACTATCTTCTGACAGGTCGTGCCGAGCCTTTGGCCCGCTTTCTGGTCAAAGCATGGCTTCGCTGTTGAAGGACAAAAGGCTCTTGGGAGATGCAGGGCCAATTCTGCGAGCTGCGCAAAAACTTCAGATTATTCGACGTGAAACTCCACAGCCATTCACAAATCCAATTAACTAACACCAGACTCTTGCGAGACACCCCGTGCCTGCTCCTTCGTCTTGCGCCGCACTGTCTCAATTTAGACGAGGGATTCAAGTCCAAGCCACGCCCAGTGAAGCAGGCCAGGCCAGGCCAGGGCTCCATCACCAGCTCTTCGAGGCTGTTGCTGCCAAAAAACCCCCCTCCCTTCTCTTCTGTGCAACATAAGAGCACATCTCCCCCCCCGCTGATCAACACATCACAAGTCCTCCCTTGAACTCATTATTACCAACAAGAACCTCGAGATGGCCTACAATCGCACCTTCAACCCGGATTCACTGCCTGCGTAAGTTAACCTGCTGTGCCCCACCCTTAGCAACTTGAGCTGAACATCGTTCCCAGATTCGCAGAGCCAGAGAGGGTAATGACCATTCATTCACCAACACTCGAGACGATGACGCGTAGCTGATATCTGGTACTAGAAGAACTCTCCTTCCTACAGCCAACAGGCGGCGCAACCTCAACAACCTCAACAACCTCATCCTACAAGCTACGCAGCACTTCAACTACAACAGCAGCAGCAGCAGCAACAATACGCAAAGCCCGCCCCTCCTCTGCCAAATCAACACAGCGCTCCTGGACACTCCCCAGGCCACTCACCCGGAATGCAGCCTACGAACTACGGCTACGGCCCTCCTCAGCCAAACCATGGCTATGGATCCCCTCCTCCTGGTAGTTACGGCTCAAGACCACCTCCAGTTCAGAACAGACCCCCACCAATGTCAAGACCTCCTCCATCTCCCGCTCCTCCCAACGGCGCAGACCCCGCTCTTTGGCCGCTCTTCAAGGCTGTCGATAAAGATGGTATGGTTCCTCTCCTGCATTGTCCTCCAAATGCGATATACTGACACCTCACCCGTCCAGGAACCGGCCATCTGACAGAGAAAGAGCTGCGCGCTGCGCTCGTGAACGGCGACTGGTCCTCATTCGACCCACACACCGTCAAGATGATGATCCGCATGTTCGACAGCGACCGCTCTGGCACAATCGGCTTCGAGGAGTTCTGCGGTCTCTGGGGTTTTCTGGCAGCCTGGCGATCACTCTTCGACCGATTCGATGCCGACAGAAGTGGGAATATCAGCTTGGATGAGTATACCAATGCGCTGGTTGCCTTTGGATACAGACTCAGTCCGCCGTTCGTGGAGACGCTGTTCAGAACCTTTGATAAGAGGCGCGATGGAGCGATCAGTTTCGACCTCTTCGTTCAAAGCTGTATTAGCTTGAAGAGGATGACTGATGTGTTCAAGAAGTATGATGATGATAGGGATGGCTACATAACTTTGTCCTTGTAAGATCTCACTCTAGACCATTCTCAATTGAGGGACAACTGCTAATTCGAGACAGCGAGGACTTCTTGAGCGAGATTCTTAAGCAGAGATAGGTTTGCCTTTGGATGATCGTTAGCATTTTTGCATTTCTTGTGTGCATGCTTTTACGTTCCTTTTCACACTTGCGTCGATGATCTAGGAAATATCCATAGACATAATACGATACCCAAAACTCGTCAAAAAGTTGCATTTTTGGGTTTCACAGACTCCTCCTGCTGCTGTAGTTTTATACTTTCTTCGGCATCCAGCAGCAGCGAGACTCGAAGTAGGTTCTTCCAGCGAGGTCTCACATACGGCACATGTGGGATAAGAGACTGTACACGTAAGTGCGGGATTTACATGGGCATACTAGGTTTTGTCTTGTTGTCTGAAAGTCAATAGTGCAACTCTCTCGCGCAAGCACCAAGTTAAAGCTACTTGTTTTTGATGCCTCATTTCCAGCTAGCCATCAAGTGGTGCCCATGCAAGACCTCCGATGTCGAGCATACAGTACCAATCGGAATAAGTAAATACTCTCCCTTTCAGCCCTAAATAGGAATTGCTCTCGGGAACTGCCGCTTGGGGGGCATGCAGCGTCGTTCAATGAATGTCAGGCTGCGATCTTCCGAGACCTCTCACCGATTGCACTCACCACCATTACGTTCATTTTCGTCAGAAGGCTGGCAGTCAGGCGGTCTATCTCCTCGTTCAAAGTGTCATCTTCCTCTCCTACATCCTGCAAACCAGGGCGGGTGTGAGCTACCCCCGAGAGCACATGTATTCTCAGCTCAGCCTTGCGAGGGGCCGGAGGAACGCCATTTACACCGTCTACCTATCGACATAAAAGCTGAATATGCTCTCACCAATGACATCCTAGAAGAAACATCTTACGTTTTGTGGATCTGAGTTTGGGAAGCGCTTCCATTCGTTGGCTGACGTGAGGTACCAACCACAACCTTGGCGGCCCGGAGCTGAAATGTGACTTTGTACCACACCACGGGTCCCCGGCTGTGCACACCAGGATGCCAGGAGTACTTATGCCCTCTTGCTTTCTCTCGAATTTTCTACTTATAATAAACTCTTGACCTCGAGCCTTCTCGTTACTTGCTCTTCCTTACCTGAAATAAACTTGTCTATTTGTCCAAGTGATTGACGTTCATCTCTCCTATACATCGCTTATTCTCTCCACAGCCTCGTCACCCATCATGGCTTTGGCTGCCAAAATACTCGAGAAGAGCAAGATGCTCGACGAACTGCTGCCTACACCCCCTCGAGAAAACCTTAACACTCATTTCGTCCTAGGCGAGATTATCGACCAAATCGACTTGATCAAAGATGATTTCCCCCTCGTTCAAATCGCTACTCTCAAGGAACACCTCTGGGATATCCGCAACAAGAACGTCGACCCCGAGATCCACCTACGAGGATTTCTCCATGTCTTCAAAAACACCGAGGTCTTCAAAGATGCATTCGCACAGCTCGACGAAGGCATGCAATTGCGTATCAAGGCCTTCATGGACGGCAAGAGCGAGAAGGAGGTCCTGACTGCTGGTGGTAAGACGGGTGAGGCGTTCTTCCTACCGCCTAGTCCGCCTGTCAAACATCACTTCCGCAAGCTCGTCGAAGACTTGAAGGAGGACATCCATGAGATGTTCCATCCTGACCATAAGGCTAAGGAGGGCGCGGTTGTGCAAAAGACAGCGCCCGAAGCTAGTACCCAGGGCTATCCCAAGATTTTTGAGGATAAGGCTGAGACTAAGACTATGGAGGTAAGGTTTTTCCTCTCCGCTTTTTATACACATTTCTGTAAAGAACATGTGGTGTTACAAAGCAGCCTGACTTGGAGGACCAAGTGGTTCCTCAATTATGGGTGGGGGGACAAGTTCGCTTCCCTAGACTTTCCCAGCTTTTGATGTCTCGAGTATTACAACGAAATTGGACCTAACATTATCCAGGTTCATGCAAATAAAGACTTCCGCAACTGGGGCAAGAGTGTCTCTAACACTCCCAAATGGAGCTTCGTCCCCAAGACAGTCCTCGGTCTTCAGAATCTCGTCAAGTGGGCCAAAGTCAACGATTTCCGTGTGAGATGTAGCGGCTACAGACATTCCTGGAGCGCGACTTTCTCAGAAGACAAACAGATTTTAGTCTCTCTTCTGAATCTCGAGCAAGTGACAACAATCCCAGATGTCATGAGTATCAGAGCCGAGCACATCGACCCTGAGAATGAGCTAAAGGTTATTCAGCTTGCTGCTCCCGAGGGAACGGCTGCAGCTGGAGCTGATAAGGCCTTGGTGCGAGTTGGTGTTTCTGTTACCAATGAGCAGTTTAGACGTTGGGCTGTTGCGAATGATAAGTGGACTTTGCCTGTGGATGTCATTCTCGTTGAGTAAGTCCTCTCTCCGTATGTATGCCATGATGAGTTTCTGACTAGAACCAGAGTCACATTTGGAGGTGTAAATGGCCCTATCTGTCACGGTGCCGGTCGCCGCCATCAGACAATCAATGACTACGTCCGAGCAGTCGAATACGTTGATGCCAACGGCGAGCGCCGCACCATCTCCGACCCAGCCCATCTCAAAGCGGCAGCAGGATGCTTCGGTCTCCTAGGCATAGTAACACACATCACCTTCGCACTGGACAAAATGTCCTACGCCATCATGGAACCCTTCAAACCCGACATTGGCCTCGCCATCCCTCCTCTCTCCCGCAACGACATCCCCATCGCCCTCCGCAAGACCTTTACAGACGCGCAATACGCAGCTGCACTCGTCGATTTCAAGAAGCGCGCCGAGGAGGACTACTACAGCGAATGGTTCTGGTTCACGCGCTCCCAGCAGGCGTGGGTCAATACGTGGAATACAACTGATGATAAAGAGGGCTCGGTCGAGTACCCTAGCCCGTTCATGACTTTCATCCAGTGGATTGAGGGTTGGCTTGGAGGTGTCATTACAGAGAACCCTATCTTCCAAGCTTTCCCTGGGCGGTGGCAGGCTGCTATTCTGTCGACTTTTGGTATGGTCGCGTTGCCACCTTTTGAGTTTGTTGGGTTCAAACAGGGAAAGACGGAGACGATAAAGACGAGTATGCCGAATGCGTTGCATTTTAGACGTGGTGTAAGCTTTCACTTTCTTATCTTTCTCTTTAACTTTCCCCGCAGGATTATCAGAAGGATGTTAAGGCTAATCTTCAAAACAGATCCAAAACTCCATTGTCCGCGACATGGAATTCCAAATCCCCATCCCAGCCCTCGCATCCGACCCCACCAAGCCCGACTACAGCATAGTCCAACGAGCCTGGTGGGACATAATCAACCTTTGCTACGAAGATGACGACACTCCCATGCGCCTCACGCTCGAACTCCGCATCATGGGCGACTCCAACATAATCATGGCCCCTCAAAACGGCAACAAATTCGGCACCGCCTCGATCGAAGTCATCAGCATCCCCGACGCCGTGACCGACAACGAGTGGGTACCGTTCCTGCAGCGCGTCACGGACCTGTGGATGGGGTATCGCGACTCGCATGGCGTGTTGCTAAATGTCAGGCCGCATTGGGCGAAGGAGTGGGAGAGTGTTAACATGAGGGGGAAGCCGGCGAGGCAGTATCTCAAGGAGGATGCGTACCGCGATGCAATTCCGTTGTTTAGGAAGACGTTGAGGGAGATTGGTGAGGGGCAGGGTTGGGGGCTTGAGGATCTGCAGAAGAGGTTCTCGAATGAGTTGTGGGATTATATGATTTATTCTTAGGTACGGTCTTGGCGTGCTCTCTTTCCGTGGCTTTTGGCTAGGATTGGTGGAGTGTCGTGAGATACGATGAGATACTCCGTGTTAGACAAGGGTGTGTTTTTAATCTACAGTCCCCTGGTATTGAAATACATATCCTTTAAAGGAAAACAGACCTTGGAAATTCTTGAGGTGCTATGTCTTCCGGTGTCATTTCAACTCATCTGCCGAAGCTTGCGGGGTGAAGCGATGCCCCTAAAGATCTATCGCTTAATGTGTGATCGTCAACAAATCGTCAAGAAATTTAACATTCGCCTGCATCCAGGATCATGTTGTCTCTAGGCAGATGAATGTCGCTGATGTTTCCATTCATGGGACGTTTGAGAGCTTCCGCCCTATTTTGATCCCGAGTTACGACATCAAGCATCGACATCAGCACCGTATCCAAGCAACATGCAGAGCCGTCTCGCCTATCAAGTCTATACAATTAACATCAACCCCCGAATCCAGCAGCAGCTTCGTCACGGCGTCATTCCCTACCTTAACAGCACTGAATAACGCTGTCCTGCCTAACGAGTCTTTTACATTGCACTTCTTACCTTCCAGGAGCAGCTTCACCATTCCTTCGAGGCCACTCTCGACGGCTATGTGTAGCGCGGGCTGTCCATTGTGGCCTCGCTTGTTGAGATCAGCGCCTTTCTCTAAGAGGAGGCGAGCCATGGATTCATTTTTGTTACGTACTGCGCGGTGGAGTGCGGTGCGAGAGATGGTCGGTTCGTGCGCTTGGGGCGACGGAGGTGGAGGGCAGTCGGTAGATGGTTCAAAGATACCGTAGAATAGTAATAAGTACAGTACATTATGCCAGCCAAGAGAAATGTTAAAAAGAATCCTGTCGCAATTGCACCCATCACAAGTTCAAGAGAAGCAGAGTTATGTTTGGGAAGGGATATCTCTACCTTGTCCATATAGCTCTCTCCTTGCGGACTACTGTGCAAATCTAAGAGATGAGAGAAGTCAAGGCTTGAATCACTTGAAGCAAAATGATCATTCGTCGAGAGATCCCACGACTGCTCATCAGGGATCCGGCCATCTTGAAGTAAAAATCTGGTGTCGGATATCGAAGGAGATGAGTTACTCCTGTCGAATGATCGGGCCAGTGCTCCTTCCAGAGCCCTTATTCGCTGCTTTTGATTTTGCCCTGGTATATGACGTTAGTTCTCTTGACATGTTTGCTTCTCATGTGAAAAGAGATGCTTACGGTAGGTGCGTTAGGCGACGCGATTTTGCTGGCGTTTGCGCTCTTTTGCATCTTTTGTGTCAGTGTTCTGCCTGTGATTCATCTTGAAACTTCTGGAGATATAGAAAGACTTTACTAATGTGCGCTAGTCCATCGAGAATACATCACCGGAATCGAGAGATCAAGTAGTAGGAACGTAACGGCATAACGCAGGTGCTGGCCGTATCTGCGACCTGATGGCAACGAAACTCAGTCTGATCCTTCTTCTTTTGTACATTCTCACAGATCCCATCTCCAGTACCAGCTATGACCTGAATTGAAGAACAATGGGTACCGCACCTGAAATACGCAACCACCGCAAGAATGACTGTGGCAATTCTGGAAAGCGCTCCAATTGGGCTGGCCGGCCCCCTCACGGGGGCCGGCTTCCTGCGAAGCATCCCGGTTCGTGCAGGACATGCATAACCAACATTTTTCACTAACCAACATCACCAAACCAACAAGGCCGTACGATATCCAACCATGCAATCGTTTTTGACTCGATTCCTCTAGTCAGGAGGCGGAGTGATACCACGAAATGGCGAGGAAGGTAGCGATAATGTGAAATGCAGTCTGTTTAGGGATGTTGTATCAATGACCTAGAGATGGGACATTACGGAGCAGCAGAATATTGTCAATGGATAACTACTGAGTGACAGTTTAGAGAATCCTCACCTGTCTGGCAAGAGGATGTAATAAGCCATGCATAATGCCCATCTATACGTCTAGCTGTGCCGCAAGGACGGGCATTGGCATCTCAACATTCACGCTCAAGTGCTTCCGGAGACTCCCTCTTCCGAAGCAAAACGCAGCTGATGCAGCATGAATGTCTTTCAGACTGTTGGTGATTTAACTCACTGGGTTGGGAGGTTTGAGTAGGTGATGTGGAATCCGGAGATGATGGAAGTATATAGATAGAAATGAACTTTGAGCGCTCTCAATTCCGATATAGGTTGATGTATCTCACAATAGATGTCAAAACAATCACCGAATCTTGGTCCATGCCTGAACAGCCAAAAAATTCATTGGATTTTCCATTTGTGCAATGACCGTACATAAGAGAATGAAGAGCCATCCCAAAGCTGTCCCAACACCAATTTGACCAAATTACAGAACCATAGGTCGGAACCTTTCCTTCGGGATGTGGAGAAACGGCCATGGGTTGCAATTGAAA
Organism: Rhexocercosporidium sp. MPI-PUGE-AT-0058; assembly: GCA_020746875.1. Classification (NCBI taxonomy): domain Eukaryota; kingdom Fungi; phylum Ascomycota; class Leotiomycetes; order Helotiales; genus Rhexocercosporidium; species Rhexocercosporidium sp. MPI-PUGE-AT-0058. The sequence continues at coordinate 2,003,874 of JAGTJL010000002.1, forward strand.
CCAGAAAATATCTAGACAGCCAGCGGACCAGCTTGATTTGGCTCAATGGGGCTCGCATCTCTTGCTGCGTTGAAGTCAGGAAGGCAAATTGCAACAGGACTCAATATGACAATGGCTGTCACTTACTAATGTAGATACCACTGGTTGCAACTAGATCTGCCTTAGAAGCGGTAGTAGTTGCATCTTTGACTGCACAAAAGTAAGCAGGTCAACGAGCAGGAATGTTTTCCCGACTGAATACTCACTCTCGTACTTGGTAGCCGGTGCACCGAGGGCAAGTTGTCTGAAGATGGCCATGGTGGCAATGATAATAGTTTGGAAATGCATGGCTGCTTTTGAGAAGATTTGGCTACGTTACTTGGGAGTATGGAGTTGGATTGCAAGTAGAGGAAGGTTAATAGTGTCTTTGTGGGATTTGACTGTCGCTGATAATGCGTTTTATGGAGAGGTCTATATGGGCAGTGATGCCTCAAGATATGAGTGAATGATTAGTTTCCGTCTTCTCATTCTCGCTGACTTTCTTTGCGTAGACCATGCCCACTTAGCGTATCTGTTGGTTGAATTTACCTCATCTCTTTCCATTTGTCTTACGTTGGAAGACCGAACTTGCAGGCTATGGTTTCCCCCCTGATTTACTTGTCTAACTTGTTTTCTGGGACGTTGCTACTCTACTTTTGTATTTCAAGGCCTATCCATCAGTGTTCACGAATCCAATTGACAGCTTCGATATTCAAAATATGGATCTCTACTTGGTTTAATAGCTATTGAAACACTTAGACCTTTAAGATCAGCTATTGTGTCTTTGAAAGAGCTGGACGTTTAAACCGGGGACCGGACCACAAAGTCACTCAACATCAAATATGAGTTATGTGATATGCCAATGGTGTCGACTGAACTTCCACGAGCTCTGTAGTGGATCGTGCTGCCAGAATTGAATCAAGAGGACTTAGTAGATGAGGGGATTTCGTGCACTGCACTCGAGCCATTTGCGGTCCCGTTGTAGAAAGTTAAAGCATGCATGAATCCGTAGCTGAATCTTACGGAGGTTGCATTTTGTCGACCCGTGGCTTACCACATCTATTACGATAGGGGGAAAGAAGGATCTATGATTAGGAGTCACGTTATCACTGTATTGTATCTTCATTGTTTCTTTTCCTTTCTACCTAGACAGGCAAGGCAGGACGATCTGCTTGAATTCAGAGGTGGTGCATCATTTACCCGCACTGAGAAATTGAAATATCGTGGTAGAATGTTCGATAGGTGTTGCACAATGCCGTAATTTCTCGTCGTAATTTGCGACGACTTGGTCAGAGAGCTGGCTGAAGGCGCCTGGACTAGTTAGTAGCATCAACGTAAGATCTTGACGAGATTCAAGCCGGGGACATCACGATATACTGTGCATCTTTCGAATTATGCAGTGATACCTTGCATGATCATATAGTTCGTTCCACGCAAGCATGTAGGGTATCTGAGTCTTGTAGCTTTTGAAGCAAGTTGTGGTAAACGAGGACTACATCCGCACGTTTGTTTATCCTTCCCCACGTTCCTCTACTCCGAGCATCACCTATACCGCACTACCACCGGGGGACTACATCCTGTCCCAAATACATCTTCCTGATTATAGATTTACCTACCTGGTTACCGCAGAGCTGCGTTAGATACATATTTTATAATTCCCTACAGCCTGAACGCGATAGGCAGAAATTCGAAACAACAGTAAGTAGAACTCTTCTCTCCTACATTGTCTTGACCCATCAAAATCACGCTCACTGTTGATCTCTAGAAGACAGAAATCGAAGCTGAGATGAGATATATTTCCTTGCCGAGCTGGGACAGCACGAATGCACAGGACACGGAAGAGACCAGCGGCTTTGAGCTCAGATCAGACCGGTACAGAACCAATTTTTGGTTTACTGTAGTCATAATCACGTCTTTTACTGCCTCTATTGCTGGTATCTACGCAATCCTCAATCGGGAGACCTCAACTCGGAGCTTTGACCACTGCGGTATCTCGCCGGACGAAGCGGTTTCCTTTGGTTGTCATTTCGACATCATATCGTTTACATGGGTTCCATATCGTTGCTTCGACGAAGAACTCACGAATCGATTTCTCGAGCTACGGGAGTGGGAATGGTTTCTAGATCCAGAAGGCGTCCAGCCCGCAGATATGGCTCTTCTACATGCTGGGGAGTATGATGTTCTACACGGAACGTGGGAGTATCATATGTACCATTGCACGTACTTGTGGAGGAAGATGCACAGGGCTTTCCTCGGTGGACAGGTGCTTGATGGGTATGTTGGGAGTATGAGGAACACAGAGCATTGCGAGCAGGTTCTATTGCAGAGTGGTCATCATGCTTTGAACGAAACGACAACTACCATTTTTAGAATATATGAGGAATGCCCGGTCTTGAAAGCTAATCGGAGAAAGCAGGGTGGTATACGGTTGTAGATGGAGTGAAGACTCCACAAAGCTTCGAGGAAAGCTAACATGTACTGTACACCTCGATACCTCAGTCATATCTACATTCTTCAGTCGGATCTATGTGCATATCTCGCGTAATTGTACATCTGAAGCTGGGGAAACGATCGGTCTACTGCCGAATAACATGCATGGTCTGCATTTTCGTTGAATCATGAAACCAACAGTCACATCACCGGATAAAGCGCCCAAGCCCTCCGACATGACACAATTTCCTGTCAACTTTGCATATCTTACGTCAGTGTGTAAGGTCTGAAGTACTCTAGGATAAGTTCAAATTGTATGACATAGGCAGATTGTGAGGAGATGCAGCATACCAGTGGTTTTAATTCAGTCTCGAGCGCTAGATGAGTATGACTACAATGTGAAGTATTATCGTACTTCCACATTGTTTGTAGTATTGAGCCTTTTTACAGAGATCTTGCTTTAGATTGAGGTACATGTTGTTAGCTATCGCGGGGGTTTTACAACAGATTGCGTTGAGGGTTTTCTGTGCCTCCACCATTGGGGAAAACGTTATTTTTGCAGTTGATGTTCTTGTTCGGTGTGCCTTGGCTTCTTAATGCAGCATCGAAATGAGTACTCGCATTACCGCTCAACCCCTTACGACTTGACCTTTTCGCTTAACGATGGAGAATCAACAAAAGCCTCACATACCTTGGAAGATACCTTCGTCAATTCTGCAGGGTGTCGTACGGCTGAACCAAAACACTACGAATTTTTGATCTAGGTGAACTTCTAGGAGGATGTAAAGCTAACTAAGCCCGCAAAAGTCATGTCCCTGCGCCGAAAAGTGACAGGAGGAACGGCAGTAAACAAATTGCTGGTAAAAAGTAGACACTGGTTTTATTTGCTGAATGAAGCAACCTGTCTCTCCGATGTTATGTCAAATAATCAAACCACTCTTGTACTAGGCAGCGTCAATTTCTCTTCCACGCTACGATCCGGACCGAAATCTTGGTCATGGGCCTGGTAGTACGGTTCGGAACAACAGCTCCACCTCTATTTAAAAATCTATCATCAAGATGCAAAAACCATGTCATCAACTCTAGAGGAGAGACTAATACCGCCTGTTCCCCACTGTGACCAATCCATCTCATCCTACCATCCGCAAACCACTGATGCAAGGGTCTCAATTCCACCGCTCCGCCTTTACCCCAAGACTTCTCGTTCGAACCAATCATGAGTGTTAGGCTCTTCAAGTTGCGCATCAAACGTAGAGTCGCAATCCATTTTGACGCACTAGATAGCGAAGCTGCATCGAATGGGAGAGCTAGATGTTGGATTCCGCTTACGTCGAAGTATCTGCGGAACTCCGAGAACCATGTGAATGGGAAGGAGTCGGAAAAGTCAAGGGACCGGAGAAAGATGGTATCGCGCGAAGGATTGTAGTGTATTGCTGTTACGGGCCAGTCTTCTGATTTCTGACCACGCTGCATAGCGCGCTGCCTTTGAGAGAATGTGAGATGGGGGTGACTATGGAGCATATGTCAGTCTGGTTCTCTGTTTTTGCCGGGGATTAGCTGAACCTATAATCAGTTATTGGGATCATGGTTATTTTGGAAGTTTCTCCCCTTGGCAACATAAGCTTTCTTTTGGAGAGAACTTCGGCGCTCTCTCGACAGACTAGCATAAGTGCATTGCGATCCGGAACATTGACAAAAGTCGGCTGGTAGAAGTCTGAGCAGTACTGTGCTTCGATGAAGCGTGGGCTGGACTCGGCAATCTCCCTGCAGGATACATAAGTAATCTGATGATGGATATGTTGAAAGGTAAGAGTACAAGGCCCGTATGGATTCATAAAAGCTAGCAGGTAACAACTTACCAAATCTGAAGACGAAGCTCTGTGGGGAGGAGACTGAACTGAGAAAATGAGCCTAGCGGCTTGCATATAGTGACCGGAAATGCAAATGAAGGGCTCGAAGTAGGTGTTGGTAGTGCTGCTAAATAAGGGCTATCCCGATCATTTAACTTGGTCCTAGACGAGATAATCCCGCTGGCAGTGGTACCTTGGCTGCTGGATCCTACTCTTGTGGTTTGTGGTGAAAGTGAAGTGGCTCTGATGGCAGTTGGAGTAGGGGAAACGACAGGAGCTGACAGTGCTTGAGCTGCCAACTTGGCTTGCTCGTCTTTATAAGCGCGAACCCCTTTAATAGTGGGCCACTTGTCTTGTGGTCCTAGAATCTTTCTTCGTCTTTCCAGTGACTCGAGGCGTAACGTGATGAGTTGTTCTCGTTTGTCGAAGAGGGTCATCTGATTTGGTGTCTTGCGAGCTAGAGTAGGAGCTTGCTTTGTTGCTTTGACATTCGACGCCATAGTCCAAGTTTCCAGAGAGTCCTGTAGGTTATCTTGTTATTTCTGTGTTTGTTTGAAGTATCAATGCCGAGAAATGAAGACGTCGAGGAGATTTACTCGGTCAGGAACTTGTTGGAGTCGCTTGTTGAAGTGACACAAGGCTAGGCTACATCAGACACCGCATTCATGTAGGCAGACTTCAGCATTATCCCCGACAGGATTTTAAGAACATCTTGACATGCTTTGCACTTCGAAAGTCGATTGAAAGTTGCTGTACGTCTCTCAACTCTTTGCCAAGGTAGCCTTGACACCCTGCTGGAGTTAAGCCCGAGGAGAAGAAAGCTTGAAAGTAGTTCTGACCGTCCATTTCCAACTCTAGGCAAGAAATGAAAAGCCCAAGCCATGTGCGATTAGATCCGATAACATGATGCGATATATCCCGAATTCTCTTCAGAAGGAAAGGAAGTTTGATGGAGATGTCGGGTTCCAAATAGGGAGAAAGACGCTTGACCCGAAGCGGACAACAGAATGCCCCACAACAGCTCTACCCCAGATTTCCGCTCCTAGCTCAACCTCGAGTTGCATCAAACTCTTCCCAAACAGACAGTTGAACCCTACGACTGCCCACCATGTCAACCTCGCCAGTCCCAGCTCCACTTCCAGCTCCAGAACTTTCAAACGCACCTCTCTTCCGCCCCTCCAAAAAGCGCAAAATCTACCGCCAGCGCGCAGCTACAGACGACGAACCTGCCCCTCTCTCCTCCCTCTCCCCACCAACTCAAGCAGTCCCAACTTCGCCTCTCCCCACAGCACAAAGCCTCGACGAGTTGATATCAACAGCCAGCGCCTCCTCACCCCAAAATGACGATACGTCCACCCCGAGTGAAGCCGTCTCGATGGCTGAAATCCTACGGCTACGCAAGAAGAACAAATCGCGCGGCGGCGTGGAGTTTAAGGCCAGCGGACACGTAGCTAGGGATGAGGAGGGCGAGTTGATCTTAAGGCCTGAGGATGAGGAGGGTGTTGATGCCCCGGAGGTTAGTGGTGTGCCGAGGAAGTTTGCGCCGCAGACAGGCACCGTGGGGGATGTGAACAGGCATATGTGAGTCTTTCCTTTCCTTTTCAGTGGAGAGGTTGTGTTTTACAGGGCCGTGACTGATAGAGGAAGGATGGCTTATATAGATTCAGAATTAGCTAAACGAAATGCGCCTGAGGGCTCGCAAGCTTCCTCTTTACAAGCTGGTCAGGATTTGGGGGTGTCTACAGCTACGTCTGCAATTCCTGGTTCTGGGATTGGGATGGTGTTACCTAGCCATGCGAGAAATAAAGATCCTTCACAGCGCCAACCGGCGACGATCGGGAAGTTGCAGGAGATAGACCTTGGCGACGAAGCGAGGAATCGGAATATCGAGCGCACGATTAACGCGAGGAGGAGGATGGATGGGGAGGTGGTGGAGGAGGTCGCGCAAGGAGGGAAGAAGAAGAAGGTTAGGTTGAATAGGGATGGGAGTGTGTGGGTACCGAGGAAGAGGAGGGGGAGTGATGATATCAAGCGGGATCAATTGGTCGAGGCTGTGTTGAGAGAGAATAGATGTACGTCCTTATCTTCACCCCCTTCTCACGTTTTCTTTTCTTGGAACATTATATACTACCATGGACCAGTTTTACTAATCAACCTTGTGTAGTGGAAATATACGAAGAGCCTCCCCCTGAACCAGAGCGGATCAACGACGATCAAGCAGCAGACGACAGGATCGCAGAAGAGTTCCGAAGAGATTTCCTGGACCAAGTCTCTGCTAGACAGAGGAAGAAGGCGGCGCCTGCGCAGCCAGTTGCTCGAGGTCCCGGTGGGAAGAAGGAAGAGGAAATTATGAAGGGTCCGAAGTTGGGCGGGAGTAGGAGTGCGAGAGCTGCTATGAGGGAGGCGATGTTGAAGGAGAAGAAGTGAGGTTTGAGGCCAGGAGTGATGGTTGGGTGGATTAGGGCTGTAATTTGAGTATAGAGGTAGTATGGAAAGCTATGAATATCTTATTGATGTGCTGTTTATTGAATACTGGTCCTTCTGATTCGGAGTGAACCATTTCATCCAACTACTCTCAAACGAGCAGCATTCCTTAACCGCTTTCGAAAGGGCAGGTTGTTCAAGTAATATTTTATGGTGTATGATTCTGTGGGAATGGGAAATTACCTGGCTTGCGATTGCTGCTAGACCTTTAGTGCCGCTGGTATTTCACCTGATTGAAGACCAAAAGTCTGACCAGCACGAAATGTGTATACGTCGATCAATATGGCATGTTGAACATTTGTGCTGAATGCTGACTTTATAAACTGGATATCCCTGTACTTTCTGCGCATTCTATGTGTTTCACCTTCAGTGCGTTGTGCTTACTTGCTTTGGGATGAGACTGCATGAATCGGGTAGTGTTGATCCGGTAGCGACGCAGCATTCTGGAAAGTCTACACGCGGAAAGGGGTTCGCCGTCTTGGCTAAGTGACCGGAGCAGCTTGAGACATGGACTTTAAAGTTGACAGTGAAGCTTTTGATGCGCGTGTGGGTTGTTCGAGTGTTAAATCATGTCTTGTTTTCGACTGGCCTTGGCTGAGGATTTTTAGGCGAGTGGGCTATTTGACAATGAGATTAATACTGCCGCGATAATGATAAAATATTCGAGAACGAGTACCGCTTACTAAGGAAATATGAATTTCGCATGCTGAGAATTGATTGACAAAGACAAGAAAAATCTTCTGTAGATCTGATGATTCCTCTGAAGAAAAATTACTTTTGCAAAGCTATCAAGAGTTTTGCTCGCAGCCAGTGAAACGAGTACTCCGTACTAAGAATACATAGGTTTGCATGCCAAGCGATGATTGATAATGAGATTAAGATTTCTGTAAACCCGATTACCTCCGGAGAGATTGACTCGTCTTGCATGTCCTCCAAGAAAAGGCGTCGTCACTTCTTCACCCGCCAACTCTGGGGCCCTGGCACAGACCAAGTCCAAGATATTTGGCTGTTTACATTTGAGACCTCACCAAGGCGACAAGCCTTTCCCCCGCGGGACTGGAAACATCATCCCCACAGGATACGAAACGAAGGGTTCCAGACAAGGGGTTGACATCTGATGTTCGGATTGTAAAAGCGTCTTGGAAGGGTTGCTTGCCGAGTACACCTGAGAAGGGAGAAGGAGGGAGACGAGGAAAAATAAGAATAAAAGGACGACTCAAAAAAGCAAACACGAAGCAATACTGATTGATATGTCTGGCATCCAGACCAGATCCAGAATCCCAAGACTCGGTAAATACTGCCTGCCCCTCTTGCCCCATTGCCCCCTCCCCAGCCGCCCCCTTACTGCATTAGATGGCATACTTCTAAAATAAAGTTCTCTTGCCAAGGACTGCGCCCTCCTCGTTTAAGGCTGCCCGGGCAAAGGCACCTTCCCCTGCATAAGTCGATCGACGTCGACATTGTAACCGAACGTCCTGTCCACACCAAGGACCACCTACTTGCTTCGTCCTGTACTTTACCTTTCCACCCGAGCTATCGATCAGAAACGACAACCGTAGCCGGATGGGCTTGCTCGGGTCTAGCAGGTCCGGCTTGACCAAGATTCTCTCGTTCGGTTCGCGTTTTGTGATTTGAGAAGGATTCGGGATGCCGAGGATGGTAACAGGTAACAGTGGAAGTGACAGCGACGTTGAGAGTTACAGTGACCGTGACTCGAGGGATTCGACTCGATACTACCTATGCCCAGGAGGAGCGAGCCGAGGCTGGTGATGCTATTCATGGAAGCATAGTAAGTACAGCCAAAAGCCCAGCTGAGCATCGAATCATGACGTCCACTTCTTTCATCAAGGAGAGGGAGGATGGAGGAGGGAGGAGGGGCACGTGAAGGAACAAAAACGACATTCGAGGCGAAAAGAAGATAAAGTCGTTGGTCAAGCGCTAGTGTTTCCTGTTTATCGTGTCGCGTCAACCTGCCTCGTGCGAGCCGCACCCCCCGGCTGGAGATCCACGCTTCTTCTTCCACGCTCCCGCCCTGGAACGAGTACGACTTGACCTCACCTTCGCTCGCACTCACACTCACTTCTTTCCCTTCACACTACTCTCGTCGTCCAAGAATAAAGTACAAATCTCCTCCCATCCCCTCGTTTCCCGCAGACTCAGCCTTCAACTGAGACTCCATGCGCTTGCGTCCCCCGAACATGCTCTCGACGAGCACAAGGACGTGGACAGTGTAACGACTTCAGCTCCGAACTTGTACAGGCAAGACAATCCCCTCTTTCCGCCAACCTCTACACCGACGAGGGGTACACGATAATTCAATTCGATCTCAGCTTGCTCTTGCACATCAAACTATGTCCTTAGACACCTCTACGCCATCAAGACCTACGACTACTACCACCACTTAATCCGCAAAGATGTCGTTAACCGTCAAGCATCTCAATTCCGATGCCTCGTTCCTCCTTACCTTCCAGCCACTCCTATCGTTTCCTGCTCCACCTGGTCAACAACCAAGCACCTTCACCGTTGTACTCGATCCATGGCTGGCAGGCCCTTCGAAGTTCTTGCACTCCAAGTTCTCGATCTCAAGACAAAAGGCTGAATCATGCATTGCGTCCCTCAACGAACTTCCCGAGGTTGACATTGTCGTAATATCCCAGGATAAAAGCGACCATTGCCACAAGGAGACCCTCACACAACTGCCCAGAAGCGGCGGAAAGACCTTGATTCTCGCTGAGCCGTCGGCCGCCAAGGTCATTAGAAGTTGGAAGTACTTTGCTCCCGAGAAGGTCATTACTCTCCCAAAATTCGAAGATCCTCGATCTGGCAAGAAGTCAAACATCTACCGAATTCCTATCCCTTCAACTCCCAATGGCCATCCAGGCGAAGTCACAGTTACGTTCCTCGCGCAGAAGCCGGATATAACTCGAGTCCACACTGCCATTGGCATCACCTACCGACCCCCATACAACTTCGATACCTCCCTCGAGATGACCCCTCCCGCTACCCCAAAGTCACAAAGCTTCTCCAGCACCTACAATGACCAAGCACTCTCAGTCATCCACGCTCCGCATGGTTGCACATACAAAACTATCGAACATTACGCTACAAGTCACCTCGTCGAGCAAGCCGCCCTCCCTCTTACGGCCCTACTTCACTGCTTCGATCGCATCCAGAACGTCTGGTATCTCGGAGGAAATATATGCAGCGGACTTCCAGGTGGTCAAAGAATCGCTCAGGGTTTGTGTGCAAAGGTTTGGATCAGTGCTCATGATGGCGAAAAGGAACTCAGGGGCATGGCGAACAAGAAGATTGTAGTGCAGAAGTTCGAGCGCGAGGAGGTGGAGAGTGTGATGAGTCCTCGCAGCACAAAAACTCCCACTAAGAGAGCTGGTACCCAAGCTGTGGTACTCGACATTGGAGAGGAGATCCGCTTGTCAAGCAGCATAAGCCTCGGACCTGGAGATGATGATGAGTCTGAGAAGCAAGTCAACCTGGGCGCCTTTGGTCAATACCATCATCCCAAGCCATCCGTCGTCCAGTCCGAGAAGCAAGTAATCAGGAGGGTTGGATCTCCCGGATACCCAGTCGCTCCTTCAACGGCGGCGATTCGCAATAGTAGCTGAACAACAACCCGAACGCCCAACAACCACTTGATCTCTCTTTATGATCATATAAGCTATCGCTACCTTGTTCTCTTGGACATGTAGTATCTACCTCAGGTTTTACGACTTTCTCTTATGTTTTTGCACGATGTGTCTACTTGGACATATGGGTTTTCTTCTTCTTCTGCTTTCTTCCAATTGGCGCACCAAAAGGGGGCGTAACGAACGACATGAAATGTAAATTAGCATAGCAATCGGCGTTTATACTTTGCTTGCTTCGGGTTGGGAAAGGAAGCGAGAGAGAGAGATAGTGAGGGTGGCTAGCGCTCTTTTTGAACAACCGATATGATACGAACTACAAGATGAGAGATACCCCAGGGGTTTGCAAGAGCTATCAGAGGAGACAAGATGGCAGAATACGTTTGTAAACAAAAACAAAGAAATAATAAAATGTGTAATTGGATCACTGAAAAATGTGTTTTGCGCTTGTATTCATTCTTACTTCACTTGTGGGACTTTGAATGGTGACTCTATACGTATGGAGGGCCCTAGAAGTAGATTTTTGTATAGTATCTCGAATTACCATACCACATTTCCTTTTGATCTACTGATTTCCAAGGTACCTACAACAAAATCCAACGCGACCTGATGGTGTTGATTCTCCACACTTCTTCATATATCTACGTTCACGTGATCGCCACGAATTTCCCTGTCTGCCTGCTCCGTCCTTCGTGTTGAACGCCTCCCAATCTCCCCTTTTTCGTGTCAACAATTTCCTCGTCAGACTAATATCTTTTAGGAATCAAGTTTTTTCCACTGTATCTCTTCAGTTTTTCTCTTGTTTTCGTTCTTTTCTTTTCCATCACCATTTTATTTTCCTCGACCTCCATTGCCTCAGACCTTGCAGCAAGTATGACGCGTTCTCAGGTTCAACTTTCCAGCTCCGTGTGTACATTGGCTGCTTCTACAGTTGAAGGACTGATGCTGGTTTCCTGCAGTTCTGAGCAAGTCCTAGATTGAGGACATTTGCAAGTCAGAGATGCATCAACATCATCACTTCCAATGTCTCAAGCCAGAAAGAAGTGTGCTAGAAAATCGGTGCAGACCCGATTGGTTGTCTAACATGGCTTTGAACAAGAAACTTGCAGCTACCTAGGTAAGTCCCAACGGCAAGAACAATTCGTCCCCAGGAGTCACGTTTCGATCACAGGCTATTTGCATGTGCTATTTCCGGAGCCCCATGAGCCCCTCCCCCCTCTCTTCGGAGCTGGCTCCTTTGGGAAGCAAGCTCTGGTCTGGTCTACTCTATCACGATCAGCTTGGGGTGTGGGGTGGAGGACTCGGGAATACCGTCCGAAGGCTGTATTCAACACGGAGGATGAATGGCCCTTTCATATCTAACCACCATTATCAAGTCCGTCCTGACCGATGGGTGATGAGCGCAGAAGACAGACAGCAAAGCCGGATATGTTTGCATATTAGGAAGCTCCATGCTCACAGCTTGCAGCTTACCTAGCCTTCCCCCTTTTTTTGCATTGCCCTTTTTCTCAGCTTCCAAACCTGCACACCCGACGATTGATTGCAGTTCGACCTGCCATCCTTGACTTCTTCCCTTCTGGTGGGGTTGATTGGGCGCTGATGGGCTGCGCTGCGCTGGTCGTCGAGGGAGCGTCTCCCCCACTAGCCACATCAACAACATCCCGAGCTCCAGATTGGACGAGTAGAAGCATGTCGGTCCATAGTCCGGCTTCGCATTAATAACGAACGAACGAAAGTGACGAGACCCGACCCGACCAGACCAGACCAGACCAGACCAGAGCAGCAGCTGTGCTTTCACCGCTGCGTGGTGGTGGTCGTGATTGTGATTGCGATTCAGGGCCTGAACTGCCGGCGAGTCGTCACGCAGCCGTGCACGAGTTTCTGACAACTAGTACCAAGGAAGGCAGAGCAGTGCAGAGCAGAGCAGCAACAGAAAAGTGCTCTGTCCAGAAGGAAAGAGATCTCTCTGGTGTTGACAAGGTCCAAAGGAGAAGAAGTGAAGTGAAGGGAAGTTTTGAGAGGGACTTTGTTACATTTTTCAAGCTCTCAGCTGTCTCTCCTCACTCACCACCACCCATCCATCCATCCATGCCTCACACACACACACTCTCTCTCTAGAGCTCTAGTTAGCCGAGCGAGCTTCGCCCACCACCCCTCGATTTGCTGCCCTGCCCTGGCTGGCCCTCGTCCCCTCCTCCTCCTCTCTTCTCAAAACTCTGGAACACCAATTGTCAGGCGTATGGCCCATGGCCCATGGCCCCCAGGGAATAGCTCTACCACCCACCCTCCTCCCCCAATAGCTGCTCTGCTCTGCGTCTGCCTCTGCCTCTCTGCTCCCACACACCAACACTCTCTGTTCCTTTCTTCTGATACAACCGCTTGCTTCACTCATCGCATCCTTCCATCGCAACTTCAGCTCCAGCTCCAGCTCAAGCTCAGCTCAGCTCAGCTCACCTCCCGTCAAGCTTCAATCTATTCCCACCCCGCTCCATCGTCGCCTCAGATAATGCACAGCTCTGCCACGACTTATCGCATCCTTATCAATTGAAGCTCGACTGTCCGACCGACCCCCCCGATTACGACTATCTAATCTCCAACCAACCCCTCCCCCTCCTTGGGCATGCTCGCAGCCACGAAAACGATGCCGCCTCGATCAGCGTTGACGTCGTCCTTCTCTGTTTCCGATGCCAACAATGAAGTGGTTTGTCCATTGCGCAATCAAGATGGCTCCAGCTGTCGCAAGCGTTGCCTCGGCGTGAGTGCTCTACTCTGCTGTGTCTGCTGCACCCCTCATGAAGCTCTGTACGCTTTGTCTTGAACAACCATAGTAACGGAGGTTTTGGGGCGCAGGAAAAGCGATACCGCTCGATGCAGGAGCATATAAGACGAGCGCATCCCGAGCATTACATCTCCAAGCTGCCTGCGACCGAGGAGAGCTTCCAGCTGATGATCAATACCCCACCATCTGAGCGACCACCTCCACCCACAAGCTCGAATTTGACTCCCCATGGTGTGTATCACCCTCGCATATCGTGACAATGTGCTGACAATGACAAAGGCTACGGGAACGACCGACACAGTTACTATGGCGAAGATTCGAGTACCCCAAACACGCCCCGAAACCCGGACGAATACCAGGCTGGTAATATGCTGCCAGCCGCTAGCGCCGCGGCAGCTCTCGCACAGCTACACAACCACAAACTCGAGCATGATTGGGAGTCGGAAGGGGTTCGTGGAATATCTTCTTATAAAAATAAAAGATCTTAGGTCGTTAACACACCTGTAGGACTGGATGTCGGACACTGAAGCACACAAACAAGCGATGCGGTCTACGATAGAGCTACCCCCGCTTCATGGAAACCATCATATGGAACCTACAAGCGACCCCTTTTCTCATCTCAACGCACATCGAAGAAGAGAACTTCTCCCATCCATACTGTCTACTTCCCCGCCAGGTCGCTCTTCCACTCTACCGCCGATTCAACGGAACCCTAGTCAAAATCGCCCACGAAAACAATCCGTATCTAAGCGGGCCCGAGAACCGCAACACAAAAGACAAAAATCCCGAGGGGAAAATGCACACTTGAGGCGAATGAGCTATGATCGAAAGGCTTTCTCAGCTGAGCCATCAAGTGCACTATCAGCTGTATACGGAAAACGGTGGGAGGATCTCATTGACGCTGCAACATCCGCAACGGAAGATGTTGACGATGACCGAACCCCTGTAAGTCTCTTCGTCGAGATGTAGAATTCAAGCTTACCATTCCAGGTTCCGCCATCTCCAGTCTCAGTAAACCGAGCTTCAATGCCTCCCTTCTCGGCAAATCATTTTCAAGGGTATCAAGCCTCGCCTCTTCAACAAGCACTTACCCCACCTTCCAACCTCCCCGATGCGCCAGAGCCTTTCCCGTCAGTCGAAAGCGGGGAGAGTGGTGACAATTTTCACATTGAGTCTCGTGGACTCTCCGACTCATCGCCAAGTTTCTCTTCTCAGCATATACAGATATACTGTGCCGCCTGCCAGGGCATTTCCTTACTCAAAGAGTCCTACGCGTGTACGGAGTGCATATGCGGGATCTGTCAAGCCTGTGTAGACGTCCTCATGGCTGAGCAAGGAGCTAGGAGGAAATGTCCTAGGTGTGCTACCATCGGTGGCAGGTTCAAGCCGTTCCAGTTGGACATTAGATGATTTCATTCGCATTTCACTTTCTTTTATCGGGACCTACAAGGTATAGGGTTCTTTCTGGGTACGGGTTTGGTCTAGGGTACGGCCACGGAGGTCTTGGGTATCATAGAGAGGCGTTTTGAGATGGGTTTGGAGATGGCTATCGGGAGGGCGTTTTGCTGACTTTCAAGATGAAGTTCTAAGTTCTTCAAATTCTCTTTTGGGATCACAGGTTCGGTTGGTTGGGTCACTTTAGGTCCGGTCTTGGGTTTGCATTGGGTCAACAGTCCAGGATGAGACTCCCCATGGGAAGAGAATTTGCATACCCGCATCCACGCACGTATATATATATATATATATATATATATATATAACGTGGCATAGGTATGCGTGGATGCACAGGTTGGCATGGTTGGCTGATGTTTATAGTCGAGAGAATCAGAGTCAAGCAAAAAATGGAAAAGCATTTTACTTACTGTCTTACCTGTTCAGCAGCTACCAGCTCCGGTCCTGAAGATTGTTTACATTTTTCTTGACAAGCTTTGGAGAAGTCGTTGAGAGCACCATTGATTCTTGGACAAGCGGTTGCTGATAATCCAGGTCTATCATTGCTCACAGAGGACGGATCGGCATCTTCTGATGATGGGTCGATGGTTTGAAGATCTTGTGGAGTTAGCGAGATGCTCAATGTCGAAATGTAATTTCTTTTTTTGGACATTTAGGGCAGTCCGATTGTCAAACATGCTTAACAACTATGAAACGTTCTCAATGTCCTCAAGAAATTGATCTTCATACTTGGACCGGAAAGTCTACCGTTCACTTCTAGACTTTACGAGCTAGTTAGGACAATTAGACGAGAGTTGAAGTCAACAACACTTCCAAAGCTCGAGATCCTATTATCCTCGCCAGGACTTGCAGACAGGGCTCGTAATTAAAAGTCGAATTCTTTACATCCATGAAACCCAAAAACTACTCTCCTCAAATCCAATCAATCAATCAATCACTCAACCACCCTCCTCAAAATCCGAATCTTCGGCTCCATCCTCGGCCCAACCCAATACCCCCCCGTAACAACCCTCACCGCATCCCTCACCAGCCTGAAAGTCCCAAAGCGTCCCATCTCCTCTAACATCAGCCTCGTCTTCAAATCGCTTATCTCCCTCTTCTCCCTCTCTTTCTCTTCATCCCATGGGACTTTCTCCTTCTCGCCTTCCAGAAGATGGGCTTCTTCTTGTACATCCTCGCTGCTGAGGACTTCTCCCTTCTCATTGTCACTCCGAGTCTGAGTCTTGGCTTTGGTGAGGTTGTTAGCTGCATAGACCTTCTCTAACCCCTCCCCAAACGACGACCCATCCCCGGGCCTCAGCACCTCAATCCCCGCATAGGCAAACACCGTCCCTACAACCTCCCACTTGCCAATAGCCCGTCCAGGCTCCTCCATAAGCGCGTAATCGAACGTGTTCCAGAAAGCCGGGTCGAGGAGGATCGATGGCGGGGATTCGGTTTTGTCGTAGAGCAGGTGGAGGGTTGGTGTTAGGTGGGGTGTTTGCTGGAAGCGTGTTATGCCTGTCATGCAGGAGAGGACGTCGAGGTGGACGGTGAGGGTTGTGTTTGTGTTTGTGTTTGTGTTTGTGTTGGAAGGAGAGGAAGAGGTGATTGTGGAGGAGTGATGGGTTTTGATTATGGAGTGGAGTTGTGTGAGGGCGTCGCCGCCGGGGTAATTGAGTGAGGAAATCAGGAGCATAGTTGTTGATGCGAGGAAACTAGCTGCTATAGAGCCTACGAGGAGTAGAGAACCGAGTCTATATATGAGGGTTTTCGACCGCCGCGTCCAGATGTAAGATGCGGAAAGGGATGCAGCGGCTGTGAGTGGCGGGACGGCGTAGATGATGAACCGTGCTTCCTTGTGTGGTTGTAAGCTGTATATGGTGATGAAGAGGAGCGATGGGATGACGAGAGCTCGTGCTGGGTACCGTGTTGACGGGACCAGGAAAGCGAGTGGTATAAGGAGCAGGATGAGGGGGTTAAGGAGTAAGCGAGGGAGGGAATTGGTGAAGTAGTATGTCAGAGGGGATGTTCCCCAGTCGGCGGACTTGCCTTGTATGGCATTGTAGTAGAAACCGGCTAGTTCTGGCCAGATGGGTTTCTGCCAGAAGAAGGAGTCGATGGGAATGGATATGCTTAGGGCGACTATGGCACTTAGGATTCCGGCTGTGATAGTAGGCAGCAGTGAGATCTGTGACTGAAAAAGGAGGAGCGAGAGTTGCGAGAAGAGCAACAAGGCGACTTCAGATCGGAATATCACGCCTGCTAGAACGAACAGGAGTATGCCATATTGTTGCTTCTTTTGTATAGCCGCTGCATCTCTCCCTGGTATAGGCAGGAACTGTGTGAACGCCAACGTAGCTATTTCAACATGTTAATATTGACTCAACATACAGAGAGAGAATCGTGTACTTACTATGTCCAAAAGCAAACATATTCGGCAACGTCCTCGACGCATAGAACAAAACATGGAACTGGCTCGCCTGCAACAAGATATACCACCTCCCGACATCCCTCCCGAACGCCTTCCTCAACCCGCCAGCATAATTGTATAGAATACACGCATTGAAAAGACCAAGCAGGCCTCGTACTATAAATTGTGCGTACCGGTCTCCCACGAGTCTGATCATTCCTCCAGCATACCCAGCGAGCGCGAGCGCTCCAACGAAAGTACGGGGTACGGCGCCGGGGAAAGTGAAGTGGTCGTAGGAGTGGAGAAGGGTAGTGTTTTGGAGGGGCACGCCATAGGTTATTATGTCGTGGGCGGCTTGAATGTTGAAGGATTCTTCGACTTTGGTGTAGGGTGCGATGAGGAGGTGGAGGATGATGATGGCGGGGAAGAGGGGGAGGAGAAGGGCATCTGTAAAGGATCTTTAGTAATTGTAGAAAGTGTAGATTTGAAGCAGATAGCTAAGGTACGTACCAATTGCTTTCATGGTGACTTTCTTTAGACACTGTGTCCAGCTTCAAAGCTCTAGGTATCCAATTCGATCCTCGAGCTCTTCGAAGCTCCACACGTGTAAGAAGCTCAAGCTCCTCGTTCTGGACACATTCGCAGCAGCTTCTGGAAGACAAATTGAATCAAAAGTACACAATAAAACAATTCAATGACAACCAAGCAAACTTCTCACCCTGTCAGTTAAAAATCTACACACATCTCCATATCCGGAGTCTCAAAGCCTGCCCTCACGAAATAGCCTCGTCCAGCTGGTCCGTGCACCGCAGCCTTTCGAACCTCCACCCAACAGCAGCAAGTCTTGCCCGCCCAAATTCGAGTCAGCCAGCATCAACATTTACTTCAACCACAACTTCCCTCCCTCACACACCAAGTTGCCCACCCAAACCGCCAAGATGATGTTCTTCGCCTTCGGGAATCTAATCTACAGTTCGTATTTCCCATTCCAATCCGGCTCTACACTGTCAAAGCAGAGAAAAAGAGAGGGGTGGGCTTCGTGCGCGGAAGGATATCTGTCAAGAAGCACTTCCCATTTCAAGTTGCGCCAGGGAGCTCATTTGGTTGTCGTTCACTGTGTCACTATCCTCAGAAACAAAAAGCTAATGCAGACTGCGAATAGTCTCTGTCCTCCTCGTGAACGCCATAGCGATCCTGTCAGAAGACCGTTTCCTCGCGCGCGGTATACACCCCTCCCCTCCCCTGCCCTTCCACTTCGCAACCCTTTCCGCAACACCAATTCGGAGTACGCAGAAACAAAGAGACGGATAAAATGTGCTAATAAGGAAATAGTGGGATGGTCCAATAGCGTCTCGGAACCAGCATTCGGGACGGGTAATGGGGGCGACGCGAGCGTGAAGAGTAAACTGATAAATCTGATGACGAGCGTGAGGACTTTGATGAGAAGTACGTTCTCCCTTTTCTCTTGTGTTCATGGAGCTCCAAATTGTCGGTGGAATGCACCCGAGGACAATCGATAGAGAGGGGAGGGAAGGAAGGGGGAGATGGAGAGGAGAGAAGAAGGGAGGGCTAACCTACGCTGGGAAACAGTACCTCTGATATTGATCAACACGGTGATAATCGTCTACGAGCTATTCCTAGGATGAGGAGGATTGCCGAAACTGCCTCACAGAGTCGACGAAAGCATCTACAGACTAGGGAGAAGCTGGATGTGTATGATAGGAATCAGGATGGGGAAAGTGGCATGGATGATTCATGGAGAGGAGTTGAGCAGCTATCGGGTGCGAGATAAGACGGGGCGGTCATGAACGAAAGAGGGGCATTGGCAAGGCGTTTGGGGGTTGGAATGTCATCTGTTTTGTCTGTCTGTGCTGGAGTACAGGTACAGCTGGGAACGATATATTATAAGTGTATCAAGCACAGTGCAATTGAAGCAAAATACCCATCCACCACCATATTGTCGAATCATGACTTCTAACAGAAAGCGGAAGTACTCAATGTGTGCGTTGGAGAAGAAATGCCATCAAAGTTTCATTACAAGTCATCTCACTCCATTATATCCGAACGCAACGCTGTCTGCCACCAAATTTGCACGCAAGTGTGCATGCTATACAAGTTCATCCATCCAAAATATGCCTTCAAACGCGATCGTACTAGCTAGCTCCAGAAAACTCCCATTCGATCGCGGTATGGATCCAATAAGACATTATATGCCAAGAATGGTATCATTCATGTCTTTCAATAAACACGCCCCTTCCACTTCCCGACAAGATGATTTTGCATTCACCTCTACTTTCTCGTCGGAATAAATCAAACACCCATCCACCCACATGATATTTTCGGGGTATTTTTGTTTCGACGACTCTGCTCCAGATGTTCAACTCAAATGTACAATCCCACCAGTTGCTTCGCTCAATCGCGTTATTGGTTTAGATTGCTCTTCTTCTTTCCAAAGCCAAAGCTGCTCCGAGTCTTCGATGGCTTGGAGTTCTTCTCTGGCGTTGGAGGACCCGATTCTCCCTCAACAGCAGTGTAGGAATCGTCACTAGTAGAGTTCTTATCGCCGCTCTTGCCACCTAGGAAGCCAAAACTTTTCCGGCTCATGCTCTTGCTACCCTTGTGGCTTCGACTCAGGCTTCCGAGTCCGAATTTGTCGTGACCATTCTCTTTTGGCGGTTCGGAACCACTTGCGGCGGCTTCCTTGCGTCTCTTTTCTTCGTCTTCCAGAGCGGATTGCTTGCTTGCTGCCATTGCCCTCTTGACTTCCTCGGCTTGTACCTTTCTGGCATTCTCCAAGTCTTTCCTTCTCTTTTCTTCGGCCTTGATCCTCTCTTTTTCAGCTGCTTTTTCGGCTACTTTCCGTGCCTTTTCTGCTTCCTTCAGATCTTTCTTTTCCCGCTCCTTGTCTTCTTTCGTCTTGATCTTGGAGACATCAATGTTGGGAAGTGAAGGGGATGCCATTGGGTTAGTCTGAGATCGTGTGGGGACTTGAGGTGACATGGGCAGAGGAGCGGTCACGGCATGGTTTAGCGAGACGAACTCGGGGCCCTCATCGACTGGTGTATTTGGAATGGACACGGCCTTTGATACCGAAGATGGATGGGTGCCGTTTGGTTGTGGATGTCCCAGTGCAATATCAGCCTCAACTGACGCCAGTGCCACCTCCGCTAGACCTTCAGCTTCTTGTTCTTTCCGCATGGCTTCTACGGTTGTTTCCTGGTAAAACAAAACATAGGCACATGCCATTCCAGGTTTGTCGCCAAAGAAGTTTCGTACGTAGTGCTTGTCAACCGGTTCCACCATCTCGTCATCGAACAAGAGCCATCCTCGATCCTGTGTCTTGATGACCGACACGTAGTGACCATGGTAGGCATTTCCACCAATGTGCACAACCACAGCGTAAAGTTCGTACAGTCGGTCTGGGTCCTCGGCATCATCGGTTGTGTTAAACATCCGGAGATGGTAAGGATAGACGACTCTGTGAAACAGCTTCTGTAACCGTGTCATATCCTCGGTATATTTAAACCTCTTGAGATGGAGAGCCAAGATCTTGGGTAAACGTTTGATCTTCATACGTTTCTCGGCTTCTTGGAGACCACCACAGTTGTCGCAATGGAATTTGTTCCTCTCGCAAAGCATCTCCTCGGCCGAGAATTTCCGTAAACAAGATGTGACGGATGAATGTTGTTCCAGATCGATGGAAAGATCCAAAAATGTCTCGTCCCTCTGTGACGCTGTTTCGCAGGTCAGACATTTGGTTTCTGATGTCAACACTCCTTCGAAAATCTCGTGCACCCATCCCGTTCCCGGTGACCGGGTACCACCCCCTAAGCCCATTGCGTAGGCCGCTGATGTGACTGCCTGGGTCATGGATTGAGCAAATCCTTCTTCGCTTTTCGGAGGCGCCAATTCTCTTGTTCGCTGTGCGTTTGCTTCAACGTTCGAAATGACTGCGTTGAGTACCAATCCATAAAATTCGTGTGCATCTTGGTGCATAGAGGTCCGGAACATTTCGTTATCACGCTTGAAGATCTCCAAAAATCTCTGAGGGCTCAAAACGCCGGTCCGGGAATTGTTTGCGATCAGAGCCATGAATATATCCTTCAATGCTGTAAAAGTTGACTCCTCCATTCCGTAAGAAGTCGCATTCTCATATGTGAGCTCCAAAATAGGCCCCGCAAGCATCGCATGCTTCTTCTTGTATTCTGGAGAATCTGGCTTATCCTCTGGCCGTTGCCCAGGAGTAGCTGGGACTGTTTGTCCTGCGTTTATTGCTGCTCTCCTCTTCATGGCTTCCGCTGCCGTCAAACCCTTGGGCTTGTTGGCAGGCGACACAGCACCACCATTCTGTATCGGTGCCCTTACTGGAGTAACAATTTTTGCGTGTCCGTTTGGTGTATCGAGTGGTGAATGGGGAGGGTATCGTACTACGTGTTCCCTAAATGGTACTGAGTAGTATAAGGCTTGGACTATGGAATTGCAGTAACTGAGCGCTGTTAGCCTCCCAGTGCCTGGAATTAACAGATCTGACAAACCAGGTGTTTCCGAACTAGAAGAATATTAGCATGCAGCTCATGTAGAGGAATCCAATACAAGACATACATTCTCTAACCCAAAGAACTTGTCACTTCCATCATTACGTATGGGCCCCGCATGTTGCAGCATCTTCACCAGAGGTGTAATTTCTGGCTCTGGCTCGACATCCTTCTTGTTCTTATACGAATTGGAAGTTAAGCCTGGACTCGGGGTTCCCTAGAAAGCCCTAACATCAGTTCGATTCCCCAAAGACAATCCTTGCGCGGGCAAGCAGCTATAATCTCAATCAAGCCCCAGATATGGGCTGAGGTCGGGTAAAGGGAAGGAAGGTACTGACAGATGTCCCCTTGAGCTTGCTGAATAGGCCTGCCATCTTGTGGTGGGTTAATTGTCCTCGAGGTGGGATGTGGACTGCCTCGCAGTGCCGCGAAGGCGGCGACGCAATTGAGAGAGACGGTAATTTATATTGTGATCATTCGTGGGATCTTGGTAAATCGATTAGACGCTGGTGATTGAGAAGCTCGTCCGCAGATGTGCCCAGTCGAAGTTGCGCTCTTGACGGGGAATCGTCTTCAGTACGCAGCAGTGCGGCGTAGCGCGGGGTGAAGGAAGCCTCGTGTGCAACTGGGAGCCTTTCCGTGGCGACTTGAACGGTCTGTCAGAAACGTGGACACTGGGCTGATGAATTGATGGTTGATAATTGTAAAAGAGCAGTGAGAGACAGGCAGGCAGGCAGGCGGAAGGATTAGGAGGTTGGAAATGGCTTGGAGTCGAGAGAAAGCGGGAGGAGGTTATGTTATGCGGGTTGGTGCGCGGCAGGCTCGAGTCCTGTCCGGTCCTGTGTGTGTGGTCGGGTTTGGGTTGCTTGACTGCTGCTGGTGGACTACTTGCTTGCTTGCTGGTTTGCGCAGCGAGCGCGGACTTGATTGACACTTACACTTGAGTGGACTTAAATGCGTAACTTGACTGGGGGTCTCTGGTCGAGTGGAAGGGACTTGGCCGACTTTGGACGTTTTCCCTTTCCCACCTGCAGAAACTGGGGCGATTTAATGGGGGTCTGGGTGGAACAATGGGGTCCAAGAAGCTGTATGGAGTAACAGGTGGTCTAGCTGAAGGTGGTGTAGTGGGTAGTTCGAGGTGTAAGGAAGTCAAGTCTGAGGCGGAGGTTTCTCAGGTTTAGTCTCACCACTCTTCACGCAGAAGTACTATTTCTTATCCGCCTCGGATTGCCGTGGAGAAGGAGAACCTTAACACAAGCACAAGTCACAGGTCAGCAACGGACACAGTAGTAACAGGTCCTAACCTTCGCTTCGGTAAAAACACAAACAATACATCAGTGTCACGGAGAGTAGATTACCAATTGATTTGATATGGCCATTTCACTGGCTGACGAACGCCTTCTCAACTCCTTGAATCAATCATAGGTGGAATGGAAAGATGTGGCTTCTCCTGCTCCTGTAGGACTAGCTCTAGAGACCCTACCTAATCGCGGGATTACCTACAGTCTTTGTACAGTACCAGGATACCTTCAAGCAAGGTACACTTTAATCCAGAGCGAGCAACAATTAGGTAACCATACAAATCACAGCCCTCGCCCCTACATCTCTGTCCCAGCAAAAGCATCTGCAGACGTGGCCCTGTCTAGTGAGCTGTCAAGCAATAGGCCCAAAGGCAAAGAGAAAGATATCGCAAATTACCAACACGCAAATCTTTCCACTTTTTCCAACCACCACCCTTCAATGTCTCCCCGCCATCCCATTTTACCCTGCCAATAACCAACCCGTTTGGCCATCGGGCGAAGACCCTGCCAATCACGCTCCAAGCCCGCCACTTACAGTATATCTGCTGCTTGAACCCGTGCCTCACGAATGAGCTGATGCTATTTCCCAGAGATGGCTTTATTGGCAGGGTCAAGGTCATGCAGCGAACGATTCAATCTCACGATGTGTCCCCAGGGTCACCTCGAACGGTCCACCCACCGCCCGTGGGTGGGCAAAAGTGTGGGGTAGAAAGGTTGTGCGCAGTTGGCTTTTCGGGGAGGGCCTCCTCTTCAACTCAGCTCATGCAGTTGTGCAGCAGTTTGTTCAGTATTTGCTGCAGGCTATATCCGCTCGTGATATTGTCCGCTATATCTGGATATTCCCTTGAGCTGTTACCATTCGTACGCTTCCTTGCCAACTGTACTGTACCTGTGAGCATGAGCAGCCTCGCTGCAGAGGTCGTGAAGTACCCGTTCGAATGGCACGCTTCTCGCTCCCCACTATGACGAAGAGAACAATGCAAGGACGGGAAACCAAGCAGAAGTCATCCTATCAGCACCGCTGTTCTAGATGCACCTCCAGGAAGGCTGCATCTTCGGACCGTAAAGTCCATGACGAGAGAAGGAGATCTGAACAAGAACAGAAATGATGTTGGCCGCTTGACGGCAGTGGTAGAGCTCGGTCATCCTACCGAATCCAACAAGGGGCGGCCAGCCAGTTCTCACGATCGATTGATTGCTCGCTTCCCACATGATTTGCATCGGATCAAACAGGCCTCTTTTCCGAATATCACCTGCCTCGAGGTTGGTGTTGGGGACGACTAGTACTGTCACTTACATGGTAAGTGAATCAGATTATTGCTTCACGATGTTACCTTAGTGGGATCTGTCTTCCGCGGCTAGCACCCACTTGAACGACCTTCCAGAACATCTCTCTCATGCATGAAGCCAAGGTGAGATGACGCCGAACCTTCGTCTGAATCGGTCGAAGATCATCATGGCCAACCAACGTTCGTACAACTTCAAGATGATGGATGTGGATTTTGTTGGATCTAAAGCCAATTCAAATGCCTCTCTCCTTTCTTTCCAACGGAATTCCCAACGGGCAACGTAAGTAGGTCTTCTAAGCTCGCCTGGTTAAAGTCCTTCCACTGCTTTTACCCCACTTCTGGTGACGGGCTAACACACTGGATCCGATGGCTCGGGTCCACAGCACAGCCATGCCCACCTGCATTTTTCCATCCAGCTGCAGAACAGCGAACCAACCAACCCTCGTCAAAATCACCCAACCCCCAATCCTCCATCTAAACTTCTATGCAGCCTAACTATTCACACTACCTCACCAAGCTCACCTACTGAATTTCCCCATCGGGATCTCTGGTGAAATCGTGAGTCGTAGACGCTGGGGAATCATGCCATAATTGACAGACCAGCTTCCGAAACCACGTGGCGGACACGAGATCGACAGACGGCTTCCAACATCCTGGCTCGTGGATCGGGGTCTGGAGAGAGGAGCTAGGACGTGTGGGGTAAGACGACTTTCTAGAGCTACTGAAACTACGCTGGAAACAGGAGAAAATCTGGCAAACCCATGATATCCAACCAGACTTGAGATTTCGCGGTTCCTATAAAGTAGTATGGAACGAAGATAGAAGTAGAAGCGGAGTATCTCCGTTTGACACAGTGTTGATCTGTAGGCTTTCGATACTTGGCATCGTGAAATACGAGAGGCTCGGAAGTTGTCACGAAGTTGCTGCGGCGAAGAAACTCCATACTCTCTGGTCTGGCCAGAAGCGAATAGGTAATTTTGAAAGACTTGAAGAGTATTAGTCGCGCAATCGATATCCTCAAGTCCGCTAAAGAGCTGTTTTCGTTATCCAAGTCCCATCATTATTCCTCGCTTAATTTTGATGTCACCCTTTCAATCGGCCGCTGACTGGCTGATCAACGACTGACCGAATTTTGCGACGTGCAACAAAATCCAACGAGATCGCTTCCGACCAATGGGACAACATCCGCTCCTGCACTCGCATCCATAGTTCGCGGGATAGATAGCTGGCGACATCGAGAAATTGACTCCATTGCAATCTTATACTCCACGACTTCCTAAATACTGCAGAGTTCGAGGTCTACACGGTCAATCTGCGCCATGCACTAACTACCTTCACGATGCACATTCGATGATGTACGTTGGAAATGCCCGTTCTCCTGCAGCAACTACCCGTACTGAATGTCATTTCACTTTCCTTCACTTCCACCTCAGTGCAATAAGCAGTCAGTCAGGTAAGCAGCTTTCTATTGAACCAGCCAATCTATCATGGTGGAAAGAAAGTAAAACGCCTCCCAGTCTATCCATCTACAAGACATCACATCACGAGAATCAACCTCCACAGAATGCACCAAACCTCATATAATACAAGAAGAAATCACACAAACTCCCCAAAGGCCAAACTGCTCAAATCGCTCGCTCATGTCGCTCTCTCAGTCCCTGTTTATCTCATCGTACCTACACATACACCACACGCACTCATGCTCTTTGATCCGTTCATAACTTATTATAACCCTCCTTATGCAACGCCCTCAATTTCTTCGTCGCGAACGCCGCACCAACCGTGCTGATCGCCCCAATGAATAAGCAGACCGCAATCGCATTCGGACCATCTGTGCTATGATGCTCGCTCGGATCGGCATCGTGAGCCAACTCGGGACTCTTGCCTGGTTCGAGAATACTAAAAACAATCATGCTGATGAATGTACTAATGAACTGCGGGATCACGGCGTAGATGTTGAGGATGCCGAAGTAGAGGCCGGACAGCTCACCGGAGGAAGCTGCGTCAGTCGAGGGGCCACCTTTTTCAAGGGAGTTGAGTTCGAGAGGGGAAGATATTGACAGCCGGCGTGAGGGATTGTTGCTCATCCGGTTTACTTCGATGCCCATGAATGTATTCGGGGCCCAGGAGGCGAATACCCAAGGGACACCGCATAAAGTGACAAGGAAAGTAGCGAAGCGGAAGGAGTGTGCCATTGGAGCCAGAATCATGGCGCTGCTGAAAAGGAGATGGCCGTAAATCCACGCGGTGAGGAGATCAGGCTTGTATTTGTTGACTTTCGTGACCACATCCGCAATTGCGGCTGGTGGTCTGGCAGTGAAGGATTCTTCTTCGGGGGATTTGACGAAGAGGGGGATGACGAGAGCCCCTACGAAGGTGACGAGGGAGAATAGCACGAGTGAGAAACTGCCTATCCGGCCAATCTCTCCAAGGGCATCTTTGGACTGTTTGAAATCCTGTGGGGCGTCATATCTGAAGTATATCTCGCCGACAAATGTCGTGCTGTAGAACATGAATGGGAACCAGCCGATTCCAGACCATAGCTGGATGTTGCAGATGGCTTGGATTCGAGGTGGGAGAGTGGTTGCCGCATGGAATATGTGGCTGACGATTTGAGTCAGGCCTTTGGATGGGACATGGTCGTCTCTTCCTGATATCAGAACTTTTTCCGTCACTGCCCAGGAAGTGACCGCGACTGTGAACACCAGAGCAAATGCCGCTAATAGGATCAACTTTTTGAATTGCGTGTCTCCGTATGATGGGCCGAAGATCCCCACGAGGTCAACGGTCCCTATTACATATCCTACGAGATGGCCGATAGCAACCATTCTACTGGCTTGGGAACGTTAGCATCGTGTCTGCTAGATGGGAAGGGAATCCTACCCCAAGCACTACCAGCCTGCTGCTTCGGCGCAGGCAGTGTATCCGCGATCAAGCTCCTACAACTCCCCTGAACTATTTCCAGTCAGTACCTCCCTCCACATATTGTAAGCGACCAACTCACCAGCATTTATCGCAAAATCAATAGCATAAATCGAAATTACAGCCAACGTAACCGTACACTCCTTTCTAAAATCCCCCTCCTCCACAAAATGTGCCACGATCTCCTTCGTCCACCCCAAAACCATCAAACAAGCCCCCACCACAAACGACCCAACAACCATGAACGGTCTCCGTCTGCCGTATTTCGACTTCGATTGATCCGCTATCACGCCCACTATAGGTTGCATGATCAATCCGGAAATCGGTCCTGCGATCCAGACAAGGGAGGTTCGGGACTTCGTGAGGCCAAGGGAGAGGAGATATGGTGTACAGTCTGGAAGTCCAATTAGCCCAGTCCTACACCCTACCCTACTTGAGATCGTGACATTGCGCAGAGACTTACAGGTCATTTCAATGCCCCAGGTAAATCTACCCAGCATTGTCAGTGGACACCCTTATCTGAGTGCTGAAGGACACATACTGCAATCCCACGAGCGAGAACGTCAACAACGCCATCCGCATCGTCTCCGTAGAGCCTTTGACCGAAGGCTGACCCTGCCATGTTGACATCTTCTCTTCTCCCGCAGAACTTCTATGGTGGCCTCCACTCCTCCTATGTCCTGTCCCGCCTCGCGCACGCTCCTGTTCTGGTCGATTCGTGCTACAGCCCTGTCTTCAGCCTCACCTCGCGTCGCCGAATGGTAGAAAACTGGTTGGCCACCTTGATTAGCATTGAATAGATTGGAGATTGCAAATGGGAATGCACTTACAATTGAGAATAGAAGTTTCGCATCTCACAGGGTAGGAGTGAATGATCTGGCTGAATTGTTTAAAGTGCCTTGCTTGGTTGAGGGACACTTTCCAAGGGGTGATAGAGGCTCGGCATCTGGACAGGTTTCGGTACCAGGATCCCGTAATAGTGACGAGGTGGCAGGGCTGAGATAACGATCCCTGACACGAAGCAAAATAACAATCTAGCGCGAAAGTAATGTATTGTTTACATGGATGATTTCAATTCGGAATTGTTTGATTGAAGAATCTCTGGGTATCTAGTACAGTAATCACATCGTGCACATCTGAAATCTTCACAATTTCTCCATTTTCTGCTCCAATTCCTTGACCCATCCCTCAACAGCCTTCATATTCCCACTCATCGTCGTTTCTCCTTGCTTCAACGCCTCCTCCACTTTCTCTAGTCCTTCCCTCCACTTCTTGATATCTCCGGCCATTTCAGTCTGCTGCTTTTCTACCCGATCAAGACTGTCGCTAGCTGTAGCTGCATCTGCATGAATCGCTCTCAAAGAACGTAGTCGATCCAGAAGCGAAGGAAGCAAAGGTGCAAGATTCTCGATAGTTGACAAAGTACCGTATAATGCGTTGATCTTAGCCACCTGCTCGGAATCTTCACCATCTTCAGAAACAAGGTCCCCCCCCGCAGCTCTCAATGCATCTTGGGCCACCTTTGCCGCCTTTCGCGAGTCTTCTAGCCTTTCAGCCTCCTGCGTCAAAGTCCTAACTCGTCGACTGATGCTGTCCAGTGACGAAGGCGTAGATTCCGAGATGACTGAAATTTGTCGTTGCAGTGTATCGAGGGTTGGTATTATAGCCTTTGGTACTCCATTGGTTGTCACAGACGCTAGTTCTGCTGCACTTATCCCAAGAGCCCTTTCGAGCAATGCCAATCGTCCGTCAAAGTCGGCTGCTTTGGCAAGAGCATGGCTCTGCTGGTAGGTCGGCGCATATGTGATCGTGTAAGTTGCGGATTCCCCGTTGGCTTGTGATGTTTGTGGTGGTCCATTGGCCTTGATACCTGTCCCCAAATCCTTTGCGAACTTCGCGCCTGCGTTCTTGCTGTTTATTCCCTTTTGCATAGACATTCCGTCCAGCATTCTGTTCAGATCCGTGACATCCTGGCCGAGATCAATAGTCTCTACTCCACCATCCGCATCTTTCTTCTCGGCCTGTCTCCTTCCATATTCCTCCTTCACTTCTTCAATTTCCCGCTTTAGTCTTGCGAGCTTTCTCTCCAAGCTCTCTCCATCCTCATCGTCACTGAAATCGCCGAACTCTTCAGTCCCATCCTCTCTTTTCCGCTGTCGTCGAGTAGAAGCCTTGTACGATTTCCGCTTTGCCGTGACTCGATCGGAGAAATCTACATCTCGAGCGTCAATTTGTGCGGGGGAGAAAAGTGTACGAGCCTCGTCGGGGTGGAGACGGGAGCGAGAGATTCCAGGGGCATCATTCTCTTCTTCGTCAAAGTCTTTGTAAGAGGAGGAGGTTGATTCCGAGCGAGCTCTGCCAGTCTGTAAAGATACCGTGTAAGTAATTGCATGGAGGGGTAGACGAGTCCACATACGGCAGCTGTGGAGTTGTCGTCGGTCAACTCAGGAGTTTCGTAAATATCAGGGGCAGAGTCCTGTAGCAGTATGTTAGCAGATATTTCTTGAGAATTTCGCAGCACTCACCAGATCTGGCAATGCCGCATACTTCCTGTTCAACGCCATCTTCAATACTGGGCCTGGAAAGGAGAGATGTTGTCACGGAGGTAGTCCTCACCGCGGCTCGCTCAAGAACCAAAAGCTTTGACAGGGGTTGGAGCTTTGACCAAGTCGACGTTCCTACTTCGCGATTCCAGAAATTTAGATGGACTTCTGACCATGATTGTAATCGTCTCTATTTCGGTAGCAGATCTCACTGTGCCCATTATTCTTGTCACATTCCTGTTCAAGTACTGTTCCTGATATCTCTTCATCAACCGCAGAATTCTGATCCAGACGAGCATCATTAAGAGCACATCAAACGCTAATGCTGCCCCACCACGCCGACATGCCTGTCTCTTGACGCGACGACGCGTGCTTTCCCAATGAGTATATCGACTGCCAAACTCGACCTTGGATCTACCCAGCAACGCCGTATTGGTTTGACTAGGGGTGGCTATAAGTATCCTTCTCTATTGCAAAGTCTCAATGCTTCAACAGACAAGTCTTCAGCTCCCATGGCTCCCAAATCTGCTGCGAAACGGCCGGCCGATGTCAAGAAGTCCTCCGCGAAGGAAGATTCCGACGAGGATATTGGACGCTTGCCAGACAGCTCCTCGGAGAGCGGCGAAGATCCTTCAGATATCAAGGGAACAGATTACTCCCGCGGTTCTTCCAAGACAGAGGAGCCAGCAACGCAGGGCAAATTGTACCCCTCGAGGAACGGAACGGCCACAGTCAGTGGAGGAACAAAGAATAAGGTAGCGGGTACTCGAACGGACACAAGAAATCCCAAATTGGTCCCAAACTCCAGCAATTCTTCAATTGGCTCCACCATCAGCAGCACAAAGAGGAAAACCGGGGAGCAGCCAATCAAATTGGGGGCAGGCATGAGCATGACAGATGCATTTGGCTTTCCTGTGCGTCCTGTGAAGAAAGCCAAGAATACATATGGCAACCCAAAGATCCTTGTGTCGAAAAAGAAGGAAAAAGGTTCAGTCTTTAATAAAATCCCTACACCGTAGAGCTACGGCTAACAGAAAGAAGAAAAATTGAAGGTCTACTCCCAGATAGAGGACAGTCCCCAGAAGTCGGATTCGGCTGAGAGACTCAAACTTGTCCCGGAAATTGTAACTTCTCCAGAGTCTACCCCCAAGAAAGTGTCCAGGCTTCGACAACCTGCTGACCTCGGCTTCACTCCAACACCGACCAAAAATGAGCAGAAGTCACTGAAAAATTACGACATGGACAATCTCAGTGACTCCGACGATGAATTAGCCAAGCAGTCCACGAATAAGCTGCGTTTGCCTCAGCTAGACGAGTCACCCACAAAGCCAACGGAAGGGCTCAGGGCTTACACGATCGACTTAGGCACCAACTTACTGTCAACAGCAAAATCTATCATTGACAAAAACCGAGACGAGCTAGCACCAATTTCACAAGACATGGAGGAATATGACTTCCAAAGCATGACGCAACGAGCATGTTGCCCAATGTGCGGTGCAACAGTCGATCCCGAAGACATCAGAGCATACAGTAAGAGTGGCGTCATGAACATACGCACGCAGGAAAGGTTCTGCAGAGCACACAAAATCAAGACTGCCCAGGACGATTGGGAAATTAAGGACTATCCTACCATTGACTGGGACAAGCTAGATTCTCGAATCTCAAAACACCATACGTTCATCAAGAAATTGATCAATGGGCAGGATTCGCACTATCGAGAGCTCTGGGGCGAGAATATCGAAGCTGGGAAAGATCGAAGTCTGAGGAAAATGACTTCGAACTTGACGCCTGGATACTATGGAGCTCGTGGTCTACGGATCTTCTCGGAGAATATCATGCAAAAGTTCACGCCGTTGCTGAAGAAGAGAGCACCACAGGATTCGCTAATATCTGCTAGAGGGTTCGCTGCTTATGTGCAGTCTGTCTTGGTTCCTGAAGTAGCTGTACGTTTGATCATGGAAGATATGAGAATTGATGTTGAAGAAGGCAGAGAGGTACTAGCTACTAGTGTTGATGTTGGAGAGCTCCTCAATGATGAGATTGGGGATGTAGTCACGAGGAATGTGGTTGACAGTGAGGGCGAAGACGAATCTGACTAAACATAACACGTTTTCGGCACTGGGGCGTTTGCTAGAAGGGCATCAGGGCGCTGTCTATATCATAGACATCCTGGTTGTAAACATGGAAGCATACTTTTGGTTGCACCAACCAATTGACAGCTCCAGTCTGATTCCGTATCATTTATCGTCACTGGCCACTTTCTTTCTGAATATGCCAATACAAATTGTTGCTATTATGAGCTACCGCCAACCTTGCCAATATTTTCGATTTTGAAGCTAAAACATTTTGCTTGCCAGCTTATTTTGGGTTTGTTCTCGCTCTCGCAGCCAGTATTCTGTTGGCCCCGTCAGGGTAGCTATCACTCGGTAGTCATGAATTGTCTGAGATTACTGAACATTTCTAACAAACGTGGTATTTTGCAGTTACGGATATTAAATATATTCAAAACGCTCCTCATCTAGAATCTAAAAACATATTCTACAAGTGAGAAAAATGACAGACAGATGATCCTCGACGAATAGACGGGATATCAAAGAGACGATCCGTCGACCAGAGGCCCCATGGTTTGCGTGAAGTAGGACTTCCCCTTCACCATAGTCACCATGAAACTCGGGAACTTCATATTGCCCATATGTCCAGTGCCAGCCTTTCTGCCGACTGGGATCATCATCAAATCTATGAACCACTCATGTCAGCGTATTTTCAGAAAGCGAGGGTGGAGTGGTAGAATGTACCCTTCTCGTCCTTCTTGTAGGGAACCAACGGCTTTCCTTGGTGAAGGAGACCGATGTTCTTGGAGGCATGCGCCGCTTGCTTGGCAGTGACAACGAATTGGGGCCTCTGGACGGCAGAGATATCTCCAACAGCCCAGACGTTCTTCGTGCCTTGTACCTGCAGAAACTCATCAACGACAACATAGCCGTTCTGGTTGAGGAATTCTTGAGGAACATATGCCGAGTTCGGGATGAGACCAGCGGTTGGCAAGTAGAGGTCGACGATCATCTTCTGACCATCGGAAAGTGTGAGTTCGGTGCGTCCGTCGGGTGTCGTGGCAGAGCCAAGGATCTTGGTAGAGGGTTTAATGGTGACGTTCAAAGATTTGAGTTTTTTCGTGGCGGTTTTCGAGACGCTGGCTGGTGTCCCTTCGAGGATTTGTGCACCGCTGGAGATCAGTGTGATCTGCTTGACCTTTCCGTACTCGAAACCTAGCTCCCCAGCTGTCTCTACTCCGGTTGAACCTGCACCGCCAACGACAATAGATGATGCCTTTTTAACTCGAGCTTGGAAATCATGTATCGCGTCGCGGGTTGCTTCATATGATCCTCGTGCTTTCCTAAAATCCATGAATGTGGAATTAGTTACCATCCCTATGCATCCAGGAAATTGCCAAAGCCCAATCACCGATTCTGGCCATCAAAGGGGATAGTTGCTTGTGATGAACTTACCAAGGCACGTCGCCTCTAGTGCTAGATCCAGTTGCCAGGACTAATTCATCGTAACTGATAATTTTGTCCCCAAGACCGCCAGAGACAACGACATTCTTAGCTGCTACATCCAGCTTCTCCGCAGTACCAATGACCAGTTCGAATTTGCTTCCATACTGCTTGAATCCCGGTGCAAGAGCTTGGAAGAACTTCTCGTCGGCGAACTGACCAGGGATGATGGCTCGTGGAGTAGCGAGGTTGAAGTACAGATGTGTTGATTTTGAGACGAGAATGACCTTCACATCCCCTGTTTTTGGCGCCTGCTTGAGTAGTTTGTGCGCAACGGAGACGCCTCCATACGAACCACCAAGGATCAGTACAGTTTTCATTGTGTTGTGCGTCTTCGAATGTTGTATTGCCGTGCGAGGATGAGAAATCAAGAGATGGAGGAGCGAGTATCAGATGAGTGTCTCGAGGAAGGAATAGGTGGTTTGATGAAGCACAACAACGCGGGCATACTCTCTAGTTATATTACGGACCGTAACCTTTCAAAGCAGCATTGCCTTCGCGCCATATCGAAAACTCCGGGAAGGCAATTTCCATCAAGATTGATAAGGAAAGGATATGTTAGAATGGTTGACTGATGCTAAAGTAAGCTTTATCGAAATTATCTCCACAAGTGCTCAAGAAGAGCTGCAACTTGTGCCTGGAGGCTTGATTGTTAGTTTTGCCGCAGGCGATAGCCAATCATATTCGGAAGCGCAATAAGAGTTGCACAGGCATTGCCAAGCCGGCTCGCTTCGCGCCCCTTTTGTGTCCTGACCACAGCAGAAGCGCGGCCTTCAGCCAATCAGATATGGAACCGCATTGAGGACCGGAGGTTGTCGAAATTTGAAGTCCGTAACCAAAGTCAAAATCCCCAGATACTTTGTCATCAGTCGCCGCTCCCAAAATACCGCAGGTTGACAAAGAGTCAGTCTGGACAATCTCTAGCATGACAGAATTCTCGGGCTTGCAAATCGAAGTTCCACAATTCCAGATCTTTCAAGTACTCTCATCTAGCAAGTCAGCTCGGCGAGCTTTGTTCGTAGTATTTTTCTAGGCAGTGAAGTTGCAAGCCTGAAGCATGCGATGAACAGACGTAAGCTAGCTAGTTCAATATTTTCCAGTAAAGATTCCAAAGGTAGATCCCGAATGTCAAGAGTTGTCGGTGGCTATGGAACTCTCATAGTAACAGAATTTTACTCTCGGAAAGTCGATCCAGGCTTCTCTGCCAGCCTCCTCCACCCAAGTCATCATCTCTAGTCTGCCAGAACTCTTCCAAGAGAGGGAGAATCTTGCTTCGATGCTCGAGAGAAGACTCTAGTACTGGTGGAGAAGAGAAGATACATTTGAAAAATGGTTGATCGTCTTGACTTGCGACAAGTCCAATGATGTATACTGCGTAGAAATACAAATTAGCCTTTTCACCATGTCATATGTTCGACCAACGGGTGGCGTAGGATGGTAGCGCCAAAAACATCAGCAAAAGAAAAGCTCCAGCAAGTGGGAGAATCAATAACGAACAGAGATGCCTTTGTTACCTACAAGGGAAAACAATCACATGCATCATTTCATGAGGCAGTTGGGTTCGAAGAAGCATCATAGCTTGGTCGGCCAGTGAGCCGGTCTCTTGGTAAGACCCTTGAACTACCAGGTAGAGATATATCAAAGCAGCCAGTGCGAAGAGACGAGTGACGATCGCTTGATTGTGTACAGCCGTGTCAATAGGTGGTGCTGGTTGCGAGTGGATCTGGATGCAGAGAAGACTTTGCTCCGTCAAACCAAATTCCAGTTCGTGCCTGATCTCGTCAACTCTCCTATCAAATTCAGCCCTCCCACTTTCAGTTTCGAGACAGCCACTTTGAAGCAATAGCATTTTATTCTCATGCAATGCAGCAATGCGACCCTGTGTGATAGAGCATGTATTAGCTCTGAGTATGAAATAGATTGGGACATCACACTGAATGTATGAACAACGGCTCCTGCCCTACTTACAGTTTGAATTATGGCCCAGTTACTGGGGCCTATGATGGCTTCCAGCTTTATATGAGAGTCTGAGCTCAATGCATGGGAGTGCAGTGTCAATAAGGAAGGTGACTTTCCTGTTCTTATGCTATCGAGAATGTCGAGCCAGATAACGACCCCGCACAAAAACTTGAAGGCAGCAACGTTCTCATTTGGATTTCCCTCCCATGGAGACGCAAAGTCGTTGGATGTAGTTGAGTCAAGCAATCCAAGTTCGGAGGACTGGGGCCAGTAACCTTCAAGCAAGGTGCTTGTGGCTGCGCGGAGGTGGATCTGCCATGAGTTTCCATGGCCAGCGAACAGCTATGGTCTGTTAATGGATTTCCGAATTTTTGACCACTTTGAAAGATTGCACACCTCAAAAAAGACGAGCTGTACCACGGATGTCATAAGCCCAAGACTGTCCTTTGGGCAGGCTTTTAGCATAACCATTTGGTCTACATTTTTCATTGCCTCTTTCAACTCTGCCAGAGATATGGCAAGGTGGTTCTCTTGGTCAACCAATGAGTGATGAGCACCACGCCGTCGACTTTTGATGAGAAGGCTCCCCCTGTGGTAGGAACTTAGCGCCAAGCTTGCATGGTAAAGCGGCTTCGTCCGTAAAAGCAAGGAGAGAAGCCAGCTTCGACCGCCTTCGGAAATGTCTGGTTTGCTACAGAAGAGTCAGTAATGCCGTGTATAATGTATACATAGTTAAAGCTTGGTGGGGTTAGGGTAGTCCGCACAAACACTTACTACATTGGATGTTGTAACGGAAACACATGGTCAAGAAAATGCATAAGAAGCACAGTCTCATTGCTAGAGACAACGGCTATCTCGGATGATATTGGCGGGTTGCAATCTTGATTAGCAGCGGGCGAAGAAGACTGGGCTCTGTCCGATATCGACAACTTTGTCGCCGTGTCCATGGAAGCCTACTCGGTTCAGTCAAGGAATAGTGATTGGGAGGCTAGCTTACAGGTGAGGTCTCCGAACCAGTAGGATTCAGAAGCGCACCGCCAGAGCTGTTTTCTCGAGATGGTTTGTTCGCTTTGGGCGCTATAACAACATCTCCCCTGTTTTCCTGGATCCCAGGCGACCTGCGAAATCTTGCCAACGTCGTCCCCAGACGACCCTTCTTCCGTGATGTGTGCTTGACGACTTGCTTTATACTAGTCGCCATACCCCTTTCTCTTTCTCCGCCATCCATCCAGTCGGGCTTTGCGCCATAGCCGTAACAAGTGATGCTGAGGGATTCGCAAGTGAAGCAAACATCACGCCTCTCGTCACATTTCTTGCGGCGTAGTCGGCAGGTCCAACAACCTTGCTTGCTCCGTAGAGGAGCAGACATCCTAGGTCTCTTGCCTGAGCAGATCGTGTTATCTTCAAGCGGTCTGGGGATGCTTGAATCGTATATTAGCGACGCCACTGGTTGGACATTAAATGAAAGTGTTGATCACGTGTCACGGCTCTTATTTCATTCATGGGAGGCGAATAGGCAGAAGCTGGCTTATTTATGACGAAGGTCAGTTAGGATTTTTGAGGTAGCTGTTAGATTCACAAGTCATAAATCTGTTCTATCTGTAAGAACCTGTCTGAGTGGATCTTCACCCTGGCCCATCCAGGAAGTATTCTGAACTCCGAAAACTCCTCGAATTATGACAGAGATTACCCTTCCATCCACCTAGTCATCTAGCAAGCCTAGGATGCATTATGTATGTAGCATTACATATCAATCCCAATCCAGAATTCCTGGACCTAGCAACTTAGCAGATCACGCGTTTCTTGTCCAGCCGTTTCTTGCAGTTTTCCCATTTCTTCTTCCCCAGTCGCAACTTGCTTTGCAGCCATCCTTCCTCCTCCATAGAGTTTTTTGGTCGTTTTGACCATCGTAACGAGTGCTTCATTCGTCCGTTTGGGATCATGTATTGTGTCGTCCGTCATAGCCATTCACGTCAATTCCCATCGAAGCCTCAGACATCAAGTAGTCGATCCTGCTCCGATGACTGAGACCTCTCATGCTCCTTGACTTCCTTCTCATACTCAGCCTGTTCAGTTTGCTCAATAAGATCATCAAAATCAATGAGGTTCCCCGCATCATTATCCCTCTTCCGCGCCGCCCTCTTTTCGTCCATAATCTTCCTCTCCTCTTCAGCTCTAGCAGCTTTCTTTGCATCCCTCTTGAACTTCTCCACCCAAGGGTTATTGCCCAATGTATAAGGATTCTGACCCGAGTAGCCCATGACCACCGCTCTCCTTACATCAGGTAGATCGAGTAACTTCTGCCAATCCTCCTTCACGGTCTGGTATTCGCGCAATTCGTAGTCTTTCAGTCCTTGGGTGCCGTCGTGCGTCCAGAAGTAGATGCGCAGAACTCCTGTCTCGTGGAATTTGGGTACCTCCCCTGTCCATGCGATCCTCAGGGAGGATTTCAGTCCAGACCAGTAGGAGTATAGGTAGCCTTCTTGCTCGTCAGGGTGAGAATCGAAGAAGACGATCGGAGAGCCAAAATCGACCCGGATGCTGGGTTCGTCTGATGCCATGTCTGAGAGGTAGCAGAGAATCGTTGGAGGTGGAGATCGCCTGGTGAACAAGTTTTAATAGAAATTTGGGGGCAGAGACGTTGGAGAGCGATGCACGATGCTGCGAAATAGTTTGCGCTGGCTGGAGCGGACTGTATGGTGGGGGTCTAGAATAATTCCCTCAGGCGAGAGGACCTGTCGTCATTTTAGTTTGACGTTCAGCCCCGCTGGGCCCGCTGGGCTTCAGCTGAACGAGCCGTTTCCCATCCGATCTCCCATCTCCGTACCGGCCGAGCCCTCGTTTTGCTCGGCGTAAGGTGTACAGTAATCCTTCCTCGTTGGATAATCACTGTATTATATGTCATAAATATATTCACGTATGAACGTCTCTTAAAGACTCAAAAGGAAAACATCCAGTGATATGTAAAACCCATCAATGCAGTCCGCATGCCAGTGTGTTCCGTTGCCCTGCGTAGGAAATCAGTAGTGGGGTCATATGCCGGCCTAACCTTACCACCAGACGATTCATGATAAGTTAAGAGAGAATCACTTCAAGTATTTACTTGCACCGAACTATTCCTTTCAACAACATAATTTCAATAACAGAGATACGTTCTAAATGGAGGAAAGTCAAGATGGTGTCTCTAAAGCAACATTCGCGGCTTTATCGAGTCATCTTCCACACTCCATCGCTCTTTTTCGACGCCTACAATTCATGAACATGAAAGGCGGAAAAACAGCCAACAGCCATGTTCTGACGTTATTCGAATCTCTTAAAGCCTTCACAGTCGCATATCTCGATTTTTCCCGAGGCACAGAAACAGAACTATGGATCTACTCATCCATGGAAAGACTGTCAGGAAGCGAAATCGAAGCCAAATGCCAGACACAAGTCCTCGAGGTCCTTAAGCGAGTTCGCGGCATTGAAGGGTCTTTCGTGGCGGCGAATGGACCGAGAGTGACTCCTGGTATTGTCTTGATAGGAAGTCTACATGAGAAAACTCTTAGATTCCTGGAGGAACAGCAGATGGTGAAAGGGGTGACGGGTCCACACTTCAAATTCATTTTCGAGTTAGGAAATCTACCTCCAGAAGGTGGCCTTCGCAGTGAAGACTTGATGTACTCGGAAATTCGAACGATTGACATACCGCTTGTTTTATCTCGGACAGAAATTCCTCGGAAAGAGTATGCTATCACTTTTTTAATGCTCAAAAGTGCTTTACTCATGGGATACAGGAGAACAATAGTCCTATTGCCTAGCGTGGCGATCACAGTAAACCGAGAACCTATTGCATGGGGATTCCTAGGTGAGCAAGTCGTTCTCGATAGGAATCTTTGACTGACTGGCGGTAGGTCCGGATGCGTCCTTGACCAGTTTACATGTCGAAGTGGGTACTGTTCTCTGAACCCTTGGTTTCAAACAACTGCTAACAGGTTGAAGGAAGCTTATCGTGGTCAAGGTCTAGCAAAAGCCATCGCAAGAAAGCTATTCACCGAGAAAGCATCCGCCTTTGGCCCGGGAACGATTTATCATGCTGATGTGGGAGCGAGTAATTTGCAGAGCCAAGGTGTTTGTAAGAGCCTCGGAGGAACAGCAGACTTCTGTGTCCATTGGGCATGGATAAAGTTGTGACCTCAAGGATCAGCATCGGGGGCCAGCAGATGTGGTATTTTTGTATCATTTCTCTTCTCTCTAGACAGATAGGCTTCATGAGCTATCATGCCCATGATGATTCTATTCATACATTTCCACGTTCCTTTGAACGCCACGCTTGAAGATCCCCCCCGCATGATAGACAGATCCTAAACCCAACCGCTCAAAGCCCCATCCCACGTCCCATTCACAAATGCAAAAAAGGAACAAGTAACTATGGGCTAGAATAATACAGATTATTTAAGAAAGAAGGTTCCGTAATGACGGAGATGCACTCGCGCCACCATTGACACGACCATCATTCGTCCGAGTGTTGCCGTTGGGAGGGTTCATTGAGTCCCTGACCTGGCCATGAGTGTCGCGCAGCACAGGTGGGCTACCATGAGGCGGTCCATAGGATGGGCGAGGATGCATCGGGGCATGTGAATGAGAAAAGGGATGCTCTGGTGCCCGTGGAGGTGGCCCTCCATTAGTCAGATGCTGAGGTGGCGGCCGTGTGGAAGCATACGATGAGAAAGTGCCATTCTGCATGTGAAGTGCTGGAGACCCCATACTCCGATGCGGGGAGGGTGGATGGTATCCGTTCGGAGCTTGCGACATGTGTCCGTTCTGTCGCGGTGAGTGAGGCACACCATGGACTGATGGCCGCATCTGGGGTTGACCATTATGGGACTGGAAAGATCCAGAATTTCGTCTAGGAGAATGGCTTCCATTCATGTGATTCACCAGAGGTACGGCTTGAGGACCAGGAGAGCGTCGTGGCCAGTTGTACGAAGAGCCATTTGGTGGGTAAGATGGTGGAGGAGGCGGCCAAACATAAGGTGCCGACGACGGCTGCACTATCTCAGGCTCGGGAGTAGCGACCCGGGGTGGTGGGATAAATTCAATAGGGGGACGAGATGGTTCTCGGAGAGCAACGGGAGGGAGAGGCGGCGGAGTAGGGTCTTTCCGAATCTTGCTCCAATGGCACTGGTGGCATTGGAATTCGGTTGGGGAAACAACAGGTTTGGCAGGGTTTCGGTGTAAGGCTGCTGCTGCCAGAGCCACATTACTACCACTGTTCTCTTCGGGGGAGCCATTAGCGCTGTGACCATTCGCCAAGGGCATGTCATTTGTCTGGGGTTGGTCGTTCTCCGTTGACACAGATACATCGCCAACAGGTTCGGAGGGCTGCTCCGGGGGCTCTGGGGGGAATGGCCACCATTTTGGGCTGACATCGATGTCGCAAGTGACACATGTCTTCCGCGGACTGCCCTTTGAAACTGAGGATAAATCCCCATACTGGTCTTCTGCCTTCACATGAGACACCGACCCTCTGCCCGCGGACGAATTACCACTGGTGCCAGTAGTTGTCGACCCTCGCCGGTTGGGAGCTTGAACGACGGGTGCTTGAGGGTTCAAGACTTTCGTTGATTGGTGGAGGGTAGCTTTGCGGACAGTACCAGTCAATGTTAGATCAGCTTGCTTGAAGTTTTGAACATAGAGCTGCAAGGCATTTTGTCCCGTCTCCGTGTCGACAATCTCTTGCATTTGGTAAACAACACCTTTGGCTGGGATGTGTTCCTTGCAGTAAATGGCCGCCGACATAGTGCCAGCATTTGTACCAATAGTGATAACGGTGAATTGATCGCGTCGTGTTCCTTTCACAGGTGTGATTTCGAAGCCGAGGACATATCCTGCTTGGTGGGCACATTCGACGTGCACTAAACAAAGTCAGAATTGGAGGTCCATCTAGAATAGGACTGCTTACCTGGAGTCTTGCAGCATTGACAGCTGACACATGCACCCTTGTTATTTTTGCACACTCTACAGGTCTCGTCGTATCTAGCTGTGGGGATTGATGGAATGCCTTCGGAAGGCTCAAGAGCTTTTGCGTTGCCAAACTTGACTTCGGGGGTGAAAACTGCACAAGTAACGTGGACCCAGTTGTTATTTGCAGTTCGTTTCAAAGGCTCCCGAGGATTGACAGGTTTGTTTTGCTCCTCTTGCTTTTTGCGGAAATAGTCGGCGGCCTTTTGGTTGCTTTCCCGTTCAATTCGCTCGCGTTCGCGTTCCTTCTCTGTTTTCTTCTTGTGCGTGACTTTGGGTGGCTCAACGAAGTCGTGCTCTGTATATTCTATCGGACACAGAGTGCACTTGTATTGCTGCGCGGTGTTAGCATTTGAATCGACATGAGCGATAACCCTCTACTTACAATTGAAACCTGCGGATTCTTGTCGTTGGAGCACATGTCGCAAATCCATTTTGCCGGACTTCGGTTTTCTCCAACTACACCATAACAGTTCCGGTGGACTGTCATTCGACACTCCTTGCAAGACAAGTGCTGGTCACCCATTGGATCCATCTCTCCACATATTGCACAGGGAAGCAATTTGGCCTTCGGTGGCTCTGGTGCAGGCGGGGGACCAACGGGTTTCTCAGCTACT
Organism: Rhexocercosporidium sp. MPI-PUGE-AT-0058; assembly: GCA_020746875.1. Classification (NCBI taxonomy): domain Eukaryota; kingdom Fungi; phylum Ascomycota; class Leotiomycetes; order Helotiales; genus Rhexocercosporidium; species Rhexocercosporidium sp. MPI-PUGE-AT-0058. The sequence continues at coordinate 2,045,643 of JAGTJL010000002.1, forward strand.
AGCTTCTTTCTCGGTGCAGCTATGACCTGTTCCATACCAGGATCAATCGAATCTCTATCAGTTGCGCCTTTCAGCCTTTTCCTTGGGGGTTCCGGTCCAAGCGGTAGGTTGGCCAATGCTGGAGCTGGGGTTCCATTTGACGATACTGGCGCAACTGGAGCAATGTTCACTGCTTGGTTAGTAACTTCATTGGCTGCAGCCAGCTCCTTCAAGAGTTCTTCGTCGATCTTCCTCTTCCATGCTCGACCACCAGCCTGCGAGGCCTTCTTTACCTCGTCTATGTCTTCCCATTGTATACCATATCGTCGCCAAAGCTCAGCGCATCGTCTACATAAGGCAACCATGAACTGATTGCTCTTGTCCTTCCCAGAGGGTTTGACGGCTGGGTTGTCTGAAATCATGGTGCCTGCAGGAGTGTTTGGCGCTCGCCGCCATTGTCGAGATTCTCTGGTCGTGCAAAACTTGCATTGAAAGGACCTCTTCCTATCACGAGCCTTATCATTGTCGAACGCAGAATCGTCGTTTTCGTCAGCAACATCGTCTTGCAACTTCCCTGTGGTAGCCTCTGCCCTTTTCGCTTCCTTCTTTCCCTTCCGACCGCTGTAGTTGCCCCAAATGTGCTTTCCACGTTCGGTCTTCTTCCATGTATAGTAGAAGCGAACAATGTTCGCAGCACTGACGGTTTTGACGTGCTTCTTGAGGCTGTGCCATTCGGATCCAAACTTCGTGACGCCATCCTCAAACTTTTTGAGCTCTTGAGGGCTAAGATCTGGTTCCTTAAAGGCTCTCTTGTCCGTTTGTGACAAAACGTGAAGTGCCTTCTCCACATCATATCCATTGAGGTGTAATGTGTGAAGAGCGACATCTAGTAAGTTCGTCGATAGGTCGGGGAGTCCGAGAGGTCTTGCAAGCTGCGCAGCACGGCCCATGTAATCAAAAATCATTTGTTCTCTGGCCGGTATCGGGTGGCCATCCGGGTCGAAGCCGGTGACAGTTCTGCCTGGAACTTTGATCGCCTCGGGTAGCTTGTACAATAAAGTTGCAGTACTGTTTGGATCACCATCTTCATAATCTTCTCCGCGATGGACATAGCCAGGGGGTTCATCCATTACCCATTTTGGACGGTGTTCTCGCGCGAGTTTGTCAGCTTCCAATGCGGCCACTGTATCTTTGTGGAGCTTGGTGTCTTTCTTGTGACCACCGCCTTTCACGTATTTCCGTTTTATCTCGGCAGGCTTCACGTATTCCACGGGTCTCCCCGGCCAGATGGGCACATTGGCTTGATGTCGAGGTCCAAGACGCGAGCTCGCCCTAGGATAGATCCGGTCATCATAATCTAATGCATCCTCGACTTTGCAATGAATGCCGAGGTATCTGAAAAGCCACAGGCTGGCTTGGTGGATTTGTTCCGCTGTGCCGGGGTGGAATGATACATCAACCTCGCTGGTTGCTGGGCTTGTTCGGCCGGTATCAGGACCATCTCCGACAGCTTCGTGAATCTCGTCATCGTCGTTTTCGTCCTCTTCAGTGGGGTCATTGACGTTTGGGGTGTTACGGGCTTCCAGCTTTTTCTCCTGCGCCTTGCTACATGGCCCACAAGCCCAAGCAAAGCCACGGGATGGCTTTTTTAGCAAAGGAGGATTCACACAGCTCATGTGATACGTGTTATGACACACAGCACAGTCCACTGAGTCGTTGCTTTATATATGTTAGTGGGATAAAAGTTTAGTGAGCGAAAAACAAACCTTGCGCAATATTTGCTACACCTTTTGCAGGATTTAACAGCGCTTGTCAATTCTTTCCCGCGTCCTGGCTCAACGACAATGAATTTCCACCTCTCATCTAGGACCTTCTTAACTTCGGCAGGGACATTAATGACTTGGCTTGTAGGGATGACGTCGTAGTAACGGTGAATGTAGCGATCATAAAGCTTTTCGTACCAGAATGAATCTTTCGATTTCCTGAGGTCATCCAATTTCTCCACTTCGGACTTGTGCTTGATTTGACATTTGCCTCGAAGTGCTGTCAAAGGACTAACATCAGAGTGCATGGATGCAAATACTTGACGAGTGTCATTCACTTTACGACCAATGTCTTTGGCACGGTAATACCAATTAAGGCGCAGAGCATCGATGGGTTGGGCGGCATCATTGTTAATGTGAAGAAACTCCATGATGCGCCCCAGGTAGTATGGCTCACCAGGGGGCTCGCAGACAAGATACGCGTGATCTAGACATGTCAGTTAGACTCTGTGTGGAGAATCAGGTAGCAGAATCACGGCCAAAAACATACCATTAACTTCTAGGACAGTTCCATCGTCAGCTATCAGCTTATGATTCTTTAATCGTCCTCCACACTTTTCAAAGCTCAGCATATTGGAATCCTCGAGGGCGCTTCCTGTATACACCACCATACTAGCTCTTCGAGTCACGGACTGAGGTGTGCTCTGTGTTGGGCCTGGTAGCTGGGCTTGGTGTGGAGGGGGTGCTTGTGTCGCTGCTTTTCTTTTCTTTGGATGTCCACCGTTTGCTATTAGGTTCGCAGAAAATGTAGATGTTCCAGGTATAGGATCTTTGTAGTGGCTTTGCACGGCAAGAGCATTGTCTGGTTCGGCACCATTGGAAGTTTTGTTGGACGTTGGTGTTTGCCCGGCATCCGCCGTTGAAGCTGGATCCACTGCTCTTGTCGCTTTGCGCCCGTTATTCTCTTTAACAACCGGTCCAAGTTCGAATTCTGCATCCAATTCCTTATCTTCAGCATAATTCGGCCGAGAGTTCCCTGTTCTATTCCTCGATCGAGTCCCATATGGAATCGCAGGGACTGTTACAATCCTCACCGCACCCTGCGTGGAGGGATTCGAAGAGTTGGAGTTGGATGCCGTCATCGGCTGTGATTCTGCTACTCGCGAATGCGTTCCATTTGCAGTGGATAATTTGGCTGTGTCGGTTTTCGCAGAGGCGGGTTGAGGAGCGTCTGGTGTGGCTTCGCCTGTCTGCTTCGTATCTTGTGCTTCAGCTTCCTCGTTGTTCTCATGAGGTGAGCCGATGTGTGTCGATACTGCGACGCTCGAGCGACGTGAGCCATCTTTTGCCATGGCGAACGTGTCGTGGGCAGCTTTGTCGCTGCTACTCTGCTACGGGTGGAAAGGAAGCGCTTCCCGCAAGATAGACGGGCGAGAAGCGCTGGAGTACGAGGCTATCGAACGAGGGCGACAAGGCTTCGACCCATCAGAGTGTAAGTATGGTTTAGATCGTTCGTGCGAAGTGTTAGGTGAAAAATTCGCGGAACAATCGCGTTGCGGTGGGTGCAATGGTAACTGTGCTGTCCACCAGGCGTACCCAATGATCCTGGAAATACGAGGAGACGAGGCTATGCCGTCTATCGAATGGGCTTGTCGCAAACAACGTCCAGACCGATAGTGTGGGGTATTTGTGTATTTTTTAAGGGTGTAGAAGAGAAGGGAGCGCCTGGCTTAGGGAGTTGGCGTGGAGTGGTTGATTTGGAAGGTGTAGATGTTCCGAGGAGGAAAGTTGTCGGCGGATGTATGTGAGGCGCGCTAGTAGACAGGGCATCCGTCCTATCCCACGGAGGGGAGGCAACCAACATCACCTTACTTCCACTATTGAAGAATAGTATTGCATATGGCGAACTGCCGGCCATTGCTGTGCCCGCCTGTTCACAAAGTTATCATTAGTTCTTATCTACATTAATAATACAGATACATCGATTCTAGAGGAAACAATCCGCCTCGAATTCCCCCTCGTCTTGGTCAGAGACTTCCCTTGCTAGCATTACTCTCTATCGTCACTAGTTTTGCCGTGAAGGTCGCACGCCAGAAGGCATGAAAATTATTAGTTTTAAGTCATATAAAGTCAGATCCGGCAGGGAACACAGTCTAATGAGCAAGTGCTCCATTGAGATGTGAGGTTGTCAGCCCTACGTCTCTTGGTCGTCATTCATACTGCTTTGTCTTCATGTTTATTTAAACATGTGGGTGTCTTTCCTTGCTTCAACAAGTATTTGTTTGAAACCCTTATTGGAAGCCAAGTTCACACCTAGCATAGTTGCTGATTGTTGATAGCTGTGTTCCTTTTCTTTTCCTTAGGGCAGTCGTCCGTAAGGTCTCCAGTGGGATGCCGGAAGAGTAAAAGACACGCGATACTGTCTGCCACTTGAGACGGCAATAATCGCATCGTAGGGTCTAGATCATAAAATCATACCAGAACAATTACACCGACGCGTTTCTTATTGCTATGTGATTTACTACAAGGCTGACATGGAGAGTGATAGATGATGAGTGGCGAATATTTGTCGGGGCCGAGCACCGTAACGATGATTTGCTCATGCAACAATACTCTAATTCCCAGGTGCATCAGAAGAAAATTGACGAAGCATGTTTGGCATTGAGCTTTGGGATGAAAGGTAGCCGTTATTGACGTGTCTCAACAAGATGCATTTTGTAAGCCCAGGGCACATCTCGAAGATTGTGTTATCAGAGCGAAACAAAGATTTGTATTTCATCGGGTCAGCAAAACGATGAGTTGTCCACATCCTTGCTGGAGAAGGAGAAAGAATGCTTCCCGAGAACGTCCTGCTCTACTATGGCCCTAAGTCCGATAGGCTAGATTTCTCAGGACATATGCAGCATGCGACGGGAAGTACAACTGGCGACGGCAGCAGTCGAGAGCGACAATCATGGCATGGGAAGTCTGCCAGATGATCTCGCACGTTCAAGCTTGGGACGACAAGCCTAGGAAATCCAGTCGTCTTGATCGAGCTGCACCATTGCGTGAAAGAGGTGACAGCGAGTGAGTTCATGCCCACTTGTGATACGGCGATGGGAAGGTGAGGTTCTGTGACGGGACAGGGATTATGCAACTAGTCATAAACGGGCTAGCGGGGACCCGTAGTCTGGGCCCGAATCTTACCCACTCCAAATTGACCCCACGTGAGTCTTGCCAACGCCAAAACGGGACGGCTTTTGTCCCGAAGCGTTATTTCAACTTCGCAGCTTCGATCTAGCCGCGTCACAACAACACAACAATAACATCACCTGCTTCCTTGGCTCATCCGCCCCATCCGCTTCCTAGTGCTCTTGTTTCGCCTGAACAGCTTTCTCACATTTGCTCATTACAGCTCGGGAACTTTAGATTGACTAGATTGCTTGACCTCATGGATTGGGACGCGTGCGGCACGCTGCAGGCGCCCCTTCGCTTAGTGTATGCACTATGAATGTCAACAAAAGCATGGCCAGGAATGGCAAAGGTTCTACCACCACCTATCACAGCACAACAATAAATGCCCACACCAGCGTTTCTCGTGCGGGTGTAAAGAGGACTCTCGATGACTTTCAAGAAAAGCAGAACGGCGGCAAGCCTGTTGTTCTTGCCGAAATCACACACAGATCAGAGTTTCGTCGGCCCGTGCTTCCTACGAATGGTTCCAAGATCCTGAAGGCTGGCCATATACAAGATTTGACCGGTATCCAAGGACCGTCAGAGTACTCGCAAAGAAGAGCTCTTGCTCTGACTCCATCGGCAACCTCGAATCCCTTACTGGATCTATCCCATTCTGCCTATGGGCTGCCGCACCAGCTGGCACACAATCTGGCATCGCTCGGCATAAAGTCCATTTACCCATGGCAATCCGAATGCCTTTTAAGAAGTGGTGCTCTAAAAGGAGAGGTCAACCTTGTCTACACCGCGCCCACTGGAGGGGGAAAATCTCTCGTCGCTGATATATTGATGCTAAAAAAGATTATCGAGAATCCGGAACAGAAGGCTCTGCTGGTTCTTCCGTATGTCGCCCTCGTTCAAGAGAAGCTAAGGTGGCTGAGAAAAGTCGTAGAAGGCCTATCGAAAATGATGGGAGAAATCTGGGACAATCAACGGCCAGGTCCATTTCGCACTCGTGGCGATGAAAATTCTGTAAAGGTTGTTGGTTTTTTTGGCGGCAGTAAAACCAAGGCTACATGGCAGGACATGGATATTGCCGTTTGTACTATTGAAAAGGTTTGACTTATAAAATGCAACGGTGTACTGTGCTAATTAGCAGCAGGCAAACTCGCTGGTCAACGCCGCCTTCGACGAAGCCGCCGTCGGGAAGCTCGGCATCGTTGTGATGGATGAACTTCACATGATTGATGATGAGGGCCGGGGCTACATCTTGGAACTAATGGCCACAAAACTTTTATGTCTCAGCCAGGACGTACAGCTGATCGGAATGAGCGCCACTCTTAATGTAAGGTCAGCATCTGGTCCAAATCATACAGCTGCTGATGAATAAGAATGCAGAACTGCTTGCAAAATGGCTGGACAATGCCAAATTTTACGTTTCCCGGTATCGTCCTGTTCCCGTTGAGGAGTATCTCGTGTTCGACAATGTGGTCTATCCAGCCTCAAGCTCTAGTAGATTCTACAAGACCGCAACACAGCTGAATGCTCAGACACAGTCTCAGACCCAACCATCGATACATACGAATCCAGAAGCTTGTAGGGTCATACAGCAATCAGAAAGCAAAGAATTAAGCAATCCGTTGATCAACTCTGTCATTGCTCTGGCAAATGAAACAGCCAGATCGGGGTATGGCGCATTGGTATTTTGCAGCAGTCGAACAGGGTGTGAGAGGGATGCCGAGCTCATCAGCATGGCTCTACCTCAACCTCATGAGGTTAATTCATTGGTCACGGGTCGTCGAAATGAGTTGCTTAATGATCTGAGGAGTACAAATACTGGCTTAGACCAGATATTAGAGAGGACAGTTCCAGTTGGTGTTGCATTTCATCGTGAGTTATTCTGCGCTTCCAAATCGTTGAAAATGATATATTTCTAACGCTGTCTAGATGCTGGTCTAACTACGGAAGAACGCGATCTCATCGCAACAGCGTATGATCAAGGCGTTATTCGGGTTATTGTGGCAACATGCAGTTTGGCTGCCGGAATCAATCTTCCGGCAAGAAGGGTCATTCTGCATGGTGCCCGCATGGGAGCTGATCTGGTGGGGCCAGCAATGCTGTAAGTCGTTGGACACTCTCTTATGTACGAAACTGACAATACCAAAGCCGACAAATGCGTGGCAGAGCTGGGCGGAAAGGTAAAGATGAGATCGGAGAGACATATCTTTGTTGTCAAAAAAGCGATCTCGAAGCAGTTGCCGAGCTCATGGAAGCAGAGCTTCCGAGTGTCGAGAGTTGCCTTGTTCCAGATAAAAGGGGCATTAAAAGGTAAACAGTGTCACTCGTGAGCATACATGGCATTGCTAATCTTTCTAATAGAGCTTTACTCGAAGTCATTGCCACAAAATTAGCAACCAACGATGAATCCATCGATGACTATATGAAAAAGACCCTCCTCTACCATTCAATCGACCACGACGAACTCGCCAAAATGGTCAAGTCAACGATGCTAGACCTGCAGGAAAGCCAGCTTTTCCTCCGCACCAATGATTCTGAGTTCAGAGCTACCCTCCTCGGGGAAGCAATCGTAGCATCTTCTCTAACTCCTGAAGACGGACTCTTCATCCACAGAGAACTACGCAAAGCTCTGCAAGCTTTCGTAATGGACGGCGAGATGCATGTCCTCTATTCTTTTACCCCTGTCCAAGCTACTCAGATAAACGTCAATTGGCAGATCTTCCGCAAGGAAATGGATGGTTTCGACGAGAGTAATTTGCGAGCCATGGAGTTCGTCGGGCTCAGACCCTCCATCGTCAACAAAATGTAAATCCTGAAGCCCCTATCCTTCTCCTTCCTATCCGATTAACGTATATCTAGGGCACAAGGCGGCACAATGAAGGAGTCAACCGAGCAAGAAATCGAAACAGCACGTATCTACAGACGTTTCTACTCCGCCCTCCAGCTCCGCGACCTCTGCAACGAAGTACCAATCCACGCCGTGGCACGGAAATACGATATTCCGAGAGGCATTGTACAGAACCTAGCACAGACATGTCATGGGTTTGCAGCTGGGATGATCAAGTTCTGTGAGCGCATGAATTGGGGTGCTTTAGCGGCTGTCCTTGATCATTTCTCTGACAGGTTGAGAGCGGGTATGCAGTCATCCCTATACTCATTCCCCTTACATGAGAGGTCTAGAGTACGTTAACTGACGCGCCACAGGAGCAAAATCGGATCTCCTTGCCCTCGCAGAAATCACCTTCGTGAAAAGTCGAACCGCGAGAGTCTTCTGGGAGAACGGATTCAAAACTGTAGCAGCTATAGCCGCCGCAGACGTGAAAGATATCTGGCCCGTCCTGCTACAAGTACGTGCACTCCTCATGATCAGTTTACCATCCTATCCAAAGCCCAGAATCTGATTACTTTGATGTAGGCACAACCGAAGAAACTAAAGCTTAGAGACGAGGAGGAGGAGAAATATCGTGCGAAGCTGATAAATAAGGCGAATGTGATTTCTGCGTGTGCGACAAGGTTATGGGGTGAGTAGATATTTCATGTCTTTATATTTGATCTCATTTGGATGTGAGAGACTAATGTGTGAACAGAAAAGCAAATGAGGGAAGAAGTCGAGGAGGAGATGGGGTATTAATATGGTGACGACACAGTTGACTTTGGCTTTGCAATTAAGTATGATATTAGTCGACGAGGACTATCGATAGCCCGAATATAGAGCATCGCCGAGCTCATAATAAGCTTCAGCGATATCAAGGCCTCTTCTTCAACGTGCCACATCCAGCTATGCCTTCACCAAAGAATAGCTTTTTCAGAAACCAGAGAACCGTCAACATCATGTATTCAATCTACCCAAACAGCGCTGTCCACTTCTATCAGAAAACCTCCCCGACAACACTCCCATCCTCCAGAAAATCAACCACGACATCCACATCCGCCCTCTCCCCATTAGCATTTATAACCACAACTGTCTCCTCATCCACTCCACCCACCCCGTCCCAAAATCTCACCCTCTTCAACCCCCTCTTTTTTCCCTCCCCACCACCACCCATCCAGGCAGCACCACCACTACCACGACCCCTCCTCAAAATCCCCACCACAACCACACTCTTGCGTCTTCTCGTCTCCCTCACAGCCCACAGCTTCCGAGCCTCCTCCCGTCTCCTGTCCAACCACCACTGCACGAGTACATCTTTCGAGCGCCACAACCCGCCCAGAATCAACAAAAAAAGGAAGACGAACAGGAGCCCCCCGATGTCAGTGTCGTGTTGTCGGAGCCAAGTTTTGAATGTAGCGCGCTGTAAGAGGGTGATGCTGTGGTAAAGTGGGTGGGGAAGGGGGAGTTCGTTGTGTCGTTGTTGATAGGATGGTGAGGTGGTGTTGGTGGGCGAGGGGAGGTGGAGGGCGGATTGTGTGTGTGGCATAGTGAGGGTTGGGTTCTTTGATGAAGGGAGGTGGGTGTGGTAATGTTGCGGTGATACCGTGGCTTTGCGTGAGTCCTGGAAAGTGGTGTGGAGTTTGTAGAAGAGAGGTTGCAAGCCAAGTGTTGGAATCTCCCAGTCCGCTGCTGTTACGGATACAGCTTAGGCCGCAATCAGCGAGAGTGTTGACACCGATACTAGTCCCTAAGTTACTAATCTTCGCGTTGCTTGTCGAAGTTCTGTTTCGCCTCTGGGTAGACGCTTCCGAGAAGAGTGCTGCTGTAGAGACCGTGTGTGGGTTCATGGAAAGAGAATAAAAGCGGACGTCAGACCATGGCTTGCAATCTGGGCGCTCAAACGCCGACATCAACTGAGTAGAAAGTCCGGTTCGGAATGACGTTCATGTATTCAGATTATCACAAGAGTGGTAGAGTGACGAAAGCGTGGAGTTAACCTATACCTAGCTAAGTAAGGTCGAGTGAGGCAGGAGCGATGCGGCCCGCTTCGCTAACTTGGTGGACCAGCCCTCCCTCCCTCTCGTTCTCGCTTCGCCTAGTAAACAAGAGAGTTCGCCTGGTCGATTTGCAAGGGTACTTGTGAATGAAAATTGGGCAAGTACTTGGATGAGAATCAAATGATAATAAAGCGATCTCGTACCACCAAGGTCATGAAGCGAGTGGCTCAAGTCTCACTCCAGACATAGACATTATCTCACTGTAGAAACAGCCTCCAATGTCTTTCATCGTTTCCCACGCGATGCCCTGTCTTTCAACATAAAAAGACCCACGATCTGACCTTACAGTCTGTTCTCTCTTTGAGCATGAGGTAACCTAGACCATTCCGTACAAAACACGACACAACGAGAAAAATGCTCACAAAGGACAATGGAACCCCAACAAAGGCTCTCGTTTCTCCGTCTGGAATACATAAAAGGCTATACCTACCAATATTAAAACAAACAACCAACTTGCGCCGACTTAGACTTGATAGGTACTCATCTAAACTACCAGCCTATTGTATTCTAGCTGGGATAAAACATCGCCCAACGATATCAACATGGCAAACCACCAACAAAGCGCAGCAAAAGCGTATTCGCAAACCAGTTCCAACGAAGTCGTGGACTTCAGAGACAGATCTTCGCACAGTGGAAGCGAGAACAACATCGACTCACGAGCCACGAGCGCCTCCCAGTCAACCACCCGAGACAGATATGTAGAAGAAGATCTCAACAAACTCCATCTAGATGACGAACCCTCCACAGCCTCCTCCTCCTCCTCCTCATCATCCTCGTCTTCTCAATCCTCAACCGGTGCAGATGCAGATGCAGACGATAACGCCGAGCTAGACACAGAGGCAGAGCTCTTCCAAGACGCCCCACCCATTGTCGCCAACAGCGCCGAGATCCAAGAATTCAGCCGCCTCGCGGAAGAACTCTCTCTCTTCGCATCTTGCATCGCCTCATCCCCATCCCCAGCCCCGTCCCCACCAGCACTCACCAGCACAAACTCTCCCTCCCTCCAAATCACTTCCTCCCCAACCCCCACCTCAACCTCCCTCCCAGACCCCCTAAAAACCCCCACGCAAGCCTCAGCTAGCGAAGCCGAGCGCCAACGCTCCCAAGCCCAAGCACTTATCTCGCAGCGCAAAGAAGAGCTCAAGCGCGATCTGATGGAGTTGATTCAGGAAGAGGAGGAGGGTCCGAATAGGGACTTGATCACGAGTATTGATCGCTTGATGCGGGACTGGAAGAGGGTGCATGAGGGGTTCGAGAGGTGGAGGCGCGAGTTGAAAGGGGAGAGGGTGAGGAAGATGTATAGGAGGGAGATGGAGGAGTAGGTCCTAGTGCAGTAGTAGGCTGGCGGGGATCTGTGTACTGCGGCGTAGCGTACTGCTGCGTAGCGTACTGCTGTGCAAGTACGGAGGACGCCTCGGCTTTCAGCTTGATTACAAGTGTAGGCAGAATGGTTGTACTCGAAAATTGAAAAGCAAAAGTTAGAAACAAAGAAGATGAATGAATGAAAGAAAGTGCACCTCGAGAATCGGAAAAGTGAGAGCGTGAGAGTAAACAGAATGATCTTCGAAGACTAACAGTGGGTATAACGTAAGAAGCAAGAGAACCCCCATGGCTAACCTCCTCGGCCAAACTATGTACAAACACACAATAAATATGTCAAGTACTGAGCCAGTAAGGTATTGAACCAAACACCGACCCAAACACTCCTTTACCATAAACATTAAAGTCATAAACCATGATACGAAATCATGTACTTCAACAACCCCCTCCCCATTCAGGTCAGACCTTCAACTCAACACTGATCTCCTCCCTGACTTTTCCACACCACTTCCAAATCGCCTCTTCGAAGCCCTGTAATGCCACTCTGTCTGTACCGCTCACAACGCCCATGACGTCTACTTTGAGCACGACTTCCCATCTCAACTCCGCGGCCTTGATCCAATACCTCAAGTTCTCCGCACAACGATACGGCTTCGCGAAATCCGTGTGCCATTTATCAATAGCTCCAAAGGGGCGTTTACTCTTCCTCACAACCGCATTATGCAACTTGACCAATCTCAAGCCCGTCCTCATCTCATCCAGGAACTTCGTAGGCAAAGCCACGTCGTCGGTGACATCATCGACGGATTGGAATTCCGGGAGTGTTTCGGCGTCGGGATCCATGGACCTTATGAATGCGTATTCGCGCTCAACATTTCTTCCTTTCCAGGAATCATCGAGCCAGGTCCAGCTCGCCCTTTGTTTCCTCTCTGCTTCTTCCATGGCTTCTTCCTGGCTCAACATCTCATAAACGCTAGCTACCCATTTCTCCATCGTCTGGCGCTCCTCCGTTCGCATTCCCGTGGCGAAATTCCTCGTCGCCATCCGCTTCAATACTTCCATGACCGAGAGTAGCTCGGCTCGTATCTTGCGCTCGGACTTTATTGCCGCAAGTCGCTGGGGTTGATTATGTGCTGTATAGTACATTTTCGCGGCTCGAATTGCAAGTGTCATTATATCCAGGATGTGCATACCCTGCAGCTCATGCCAGCCTCTATTGTCGTCCGCCGCGGGACTCGGTGGCTCACTTCCAGGTTTCTGGGGAGATGGTGGTGCGGATGTTGGATTCTGTTTCGCGTCTTCGAGCAGCTTCACAGCATCGTCTAGACACTTTTGAAGATCATCTTTGAGTTCTTCAAGGGTCGGCGGATGGGGTATTTTCTTCTCCCGGTGGTTGTATGTGCTGACTGTTGGAGGGAGCATATGCGGATGATCTGGGTCTTCCTCTTCCTCCCCACTGAAGTACTCGTATTCCTCTTGTGTAGGGCTCTCTACCAACATACCACCCAATCCTTGTGCATGAAGCTCGGGACTGCTTCCCATCGACGCATACGATGAATCGGCATCCGATCCCAGGACCTTAGGAGTCAAGAAGGAGGTGTCCAAAGCCGACAGATCCAACGTCCCACGATTATCCTTCTTCTTCGCCAGCCGACCCCCTTTCCCATCCAGTAGACCCGTTCGTGCAAAGTAATACTGTAGATGTGCTATGCTACCCAGACTCAACACGCTCTCTCTCGATTGTGCCGAAGCAGCGAAGTTCGTTCCCTGTGGTCTCACATAGCCACGTCGCTTTGGCTTCTCCAGTCCTCCCGTTGACTGTCTGTTCGAATAGCTCGCAGATGACGACCGTGATATCGAAGTCCCAGAACTGTTGCTGCCTAGAGAATCCCTTCCCATCGCGCTAGATCCGCCAGAGTATAGAGAGTTTGTCGAGCCCATCGAGACGCTGCGTGAGAGCTCAGGACAAGCTCCAATAGCTGGGGTAGGTGATGTGGATGGTGACGGCGATTCTCTGCGAAAGGAAGGCTTCGCTCTGAGCGGTTGGGTAGTCGCCATGATTGTGTGTATTTCCGTGTTTCCGAATGATTGATCGATTAAGCTGCCTCTGCGTTTGACCTGCTGCTGGCCGTTTGTCCCCGAGACTCGTGCAGCTACTCGTAATATTGGAAGTGATGGGAACGCGTAGAAAGATGCAATGCAATGCGAAACTGTTGGACACTGCCCTGCAGCGGCCTCGCAGTGTTGATAAACGATTTATAAAAAAGGGCTGCTGGTTGCTGTGGAGGTTCGTGATACACGTCTCCGAATGCTCCCTCCCCGTGTGGGCGTTGGAAATTATGGCTGGATGGTCGGATGTTCCAAATAGGAGGGGGCGACAGGGGTTTGAGGTATCGCGCTTTGAAACAGATTGAGTGCACCGATAAACCCACCGTGTTATTGATGTTCTATCGGTACCGCGAGCATGAAATTTCCAGAGCACTTCGAGGCTTTCGATGTACCAAGAGAGTGACTTTGTCAAGAATAGTTGTAGAGCGAAGATTGGATACAAGAGTCTCGATGCTATCCTCTGCTCATCATACTCAAAAAAAAGATAGTCTTTGTTTTCTTCATTAATCTCGTGCTCCAGGCAACCGACGCGTTCCTGAGAGATGACGCCGAATAATTAACTCATCGGCTAGACCCGTGGCACTTTCGCGAAGTCTGTTTGATGATCTATCGAAGTTGACGAATGGACAGATGCCAGGAGTAAGATGCGGGACGTGTGCTGACACTGGTCAAGATGTTTGGGCAAGGCTTGCCCCGTTTGTGGTACACCATGCTAGAGTCACAGGTACTTGAAATCGATAGTGCATTCATTGTCTCAAAGGTTCTGGCCAGCCAACGAGGACATGTCTTGATACAAATACAAACGAATGCTATGTTTCAATTCGATTTCGTTTCTGCACGGACGATTGATCTGTGCCATCGGTGCCCGGTTTGTGCTTTCTTGTAGGCTGGATAAGGAAGAGATAGATCGTAGCTGAGGCCGCTACTAACGGCTCCCCAGAAAAGCCACTGAAAAGCCTCCGAGGATCCCTGAATAGGGGCTTACCCACGTGAAAGCAAATATTCCTAAGATCTCTCAATCTTCTCTGTGCCAGGTGTCAAGTTCGCAAGATTTTCTCTGGCTCATCGGCGACTACGTAGTCTCGAATGCTCGTGTGTGAGTTTGTCACATGTGGTGTCCCCTCCTCTCCTTCACATCGCCGAGTTTTATGGTCACCGATCGGTTACATCGAGTGATGTACTGGTAAGTCAATACCACGGCATCGGTCCCTCTCGGCTTGATTCTTTTGTTCCTCAACTCGATTATATTATTATCAATGCCATTCTCAAAGCAGAGAATTCAACGCTACCCTGGTTCCATCTTCTGACGCCTTTTGTTTGGCTTTGATTACTAAATTTACCGAGTGGTTCGCTTGCACATAAGGGGTTTATTGACGCAGCATTTGACCGCGAAAAACCAGCGATTTTTTTTTATAAAAACTACTGCCACGTTATTACCGCGCGCATAGTAGCTTCAAATAAGAAGCAATTTGACTCTGCTGATATTGATGTGCGAACAAACAACGTCTCCACTCGTTAGATGCCCTTCTTCGAGGAGTCTCTTCAGAGGACAAAGGAAGACACTCCAAATTATGCAGCTACTCCGCCGGCTTCTGCATTCATATATCCCTCAACAGCACTTTATAAATCTCCTTGCCCCAGCGCTATTCTCCATCACCAAGAAGAGCCTGCCATGTCAGACCAGCCCTAGCCGTCGCCACCTTTTCAGACCCCCACACTGTAACCTAGCCTCGATCATCCCACATACAGACCCACGAGCGTCCAAATCACCTAAGTGCCATCTGGAAAGTACTAATCAAACCCCGCCCAGGAGCGCAGAATCCCTTTTTACGAGTCAGAGTTATTTTCAAGTATTGTAATCCTACATTCCCATTCGATGATATATATCAAGTTGAAGATCGAGAGTGCAAAGCCACGCCGTGGTGTAACATAATGATGTTGAAAGTATCGTGGCTAATGTAGCCGCTGAGCTCTAATCTTTAAAGGGGTTTAAGTTCCGGAGTAGTCGATTCAAGAAAATTTGCGCTTCTTCGATTTCGTCTTCGGTAAAGAGTAAACTCAACTTCTCTAGGAAGTTGAGGTCGCCGTGGGTAGCTATTCTCGCCAATGTGACGACGTAGTCGAGGGTCCACGGCAACAAGAGGTAGCGAAGCTTTGCGAAGTCTGTGAAGCGGGCACAGTGTTTGAAGCCGAGGGGTACATAGCTTGAGCAATCCAGACTACAGAGTTTGCCATGCGTGAGTGGATGAGCTGTTTCTGTTTCCGCTTCTACTTCTGCTTCGTTTTACGTGGTGGCGAGGAAGAACACTTTCCAAGCGGGCCTTCCTAGGGCAACGGCCTAGTCCAAAGAGAGCTCTCCAAAAACCGGCTTTTAGACTACACATAGATGTGCTAAATCTTGTGCCAGGCCAGATGCCATCTACAGCACGGCTTCTTCGGTGTAGTCCAGCTTGCCATCATCACCGAAACTACTTATGATAATAACGACACTGAATATAGAGGGTGATGTACAGAGTGCGTAGTCTTCTGGGGAACTAGACTGTATCTAATCCTGGTATTAGACAAGGCTAGGAAGACGAAAGCTGTGCATATGAAGCCAGCAATTTTCCCTAGAATGGGCGGGATAGCGGAAAGCACAGATGGAGGAACATTCAAGACAGCTGCCCAACTCACATCCCGAAGCCCTGGAAATTGGGTTATGAATTGGCCCAGAGATACCCAGACCCCAGGATGGTCAGAGAGCGTGCCAACTTCACTACCGTACATTGATCCTCTAGTCGGGCGACAAAAAGTGGGCATGTGGAAGTACGGTCCTGGGTTCCATTCGACGTCATATTCGTCTCATCTCCCCTTGGAAAAGCTGTCTTCTCATCCGCTGTCTTAATCAACGAGATTTTAAGCCGAAGAACATAACGACTCTAGTCACCCATCAGCTTCTCGGTCTCACGCCTCAAGCTCTCCTCTAACTCTTCTGTATGAAGCATTTTGATCTCAACTTGGGAGAAGAGTTAGGTTTCGGCCGTGGTTCGACAATATGTACTTGTCGAGGCTACAGCTCGTAAGCTGCGCCGCGTGGTTGTCCTGGAACAAACGCAGTTTTACCCTAGTTAACCACCGTAAGCAAGTACTTTCTCACAAATTGCGGTTATGTTGTTTATAAGTGGACTAAAGAACATTGTGCTATCTCTCTACTTAAATTGTAGAGTCTCGCATGTGCTTAGAAAGATTTACTTCCCCCTAGTCGTTATGTAGGATCGTGCGAGGGGAAGGCGATGTTCTAAAACTTATGAAAACGTATCTGTGGAAGAATTGAGAAGAGGAGGTAGAAAAACCTGGGGGAAACGGAGTGATAAGATTAATGCAACGAGCAAATCTTCCAAGTCTATAATTCCAGCCCAACGCACCGAATGAACGAACGAACGAACGAACCACGAAATCTACCTTCCCATCCACCCACCATCAACAACCAATACATGCCCACTCACATAACTACTCGCCTTACTAGCAAGATACACCACGCTCCCCTTAAAATCCTCAGGAACTCCCCATCTTCCAGCCGGGATTCGCTCACTGATACTCTTCAGACGATTCGCATCCGCCAACAGTGCGGTGTTCATCTCCGTCGCGATATATCCCGGCGCGATAGCATTGACCGTGACGCCTTTCGAGGACCATTCGTTGGCGAGGGATTTCGTGAGTTGGGCGACGGCGCCTTTGGACGCTGCGTAGGCTGGGACGGTGAGGCCGCCTTGGAAGGTCAGGAGGGAGGCGAAGTTGATGATGCTGCCTCGACGGCCGGTGGGTGATGGGTCGAGGGAGAGCATGTGGGCTCCGATGTCGCGGCAGAGGGTGAAGACTGTGGTGAGGTTGACTTGGATGACCTGTTATTTGGTTAGACTTCTCATTGTGTCTTCTTTATCTCTCACTAGGTGGTAATTGGGCAATGCGAAAGCGTACCTCGTTCCAATCATCGTCCGGGAATTCAGCACATGGATGTCTCCGCTGAATACCAGCACAGTTCACCAGGATCTGGATCTTATGGCCATCCTTGAGGATCGCAGGTGTGAGGGCCTTGACTTCAGCTTGCGACGACAGATCTGCTGTGTAGATGGTGGCTTTTCGTCCTAGGGCCTCAATTGCTTGGAGGGTCGCGGTGTTCGATCGATCCCGCTGTATAAGATTGTTAGAACACGAATTGGATATTGTTGGGAGCTGGGAGAAAGGTGGGGGGAAAACTACACCTGTATCAAGATGATATCTGCACCGCACTCAGCCAAAGCAACAGCAGCTGCTTGTCCAATTCCTCTTGTTCCACCGGTTACGAGTGCTGTCTGTCCCTCCAGAGAGAACATGGCCATAGTTGCTGAAGCTGCCATGGTTGCGATTGCGTGCTGTTCCTTTACACGTTTGGCTGAAGAGTTGTAAGAAGAAGCAAGTTAGTTAGGTGAGAGAGAGGGAGAGGGAGAGAGAGAGAAGGGCGGAAAGACATAACAACGTCACAACAGCAACAGCATCGGAGCGGGCAATCAACAATTAATTCTTCCATCCCATCCCATCCCATCCCATCCCACTTCCCTTACGAGTCACCATGCTCTATGCGTACCGGCTATTGAACGTCACTCACTCAACCTGTGCCCAGGCTCTCTAGTGGCAGCCCCAGAGGGGAAAATTGCCCTTCTCGGCCATTACCAGTGCACGTCCAGCCACCAATTCCGACCGACAGAATCCCACCAAAAGCCCCCCCGCGCGAGGGGTCCACCCAGTCCACCACCCACCCAGTCTATCGGTGTCGATGTGATGCGGCCGATTAAGGCGAGGTACTGACCTACGAAAGTGTCGTATTCTTGCCCACGAAAGTCCAATACAAGACAATAGAAAGATTGGAATAAGAAGAAGCTGCTATTTTCAAAGTGTTCCTATAGATAGAATATTATTTAAATTGTTATTTGCTGTGAAAATCGTCTCTTGGTACTGTGACTTTAGTGTTCCTCACGTTCCTTATCAGCCACACAATATCGACACCCCGTCACCCACCGAGCTTGCAGCCGTCAGAGCCCGAAGTCGGACGGAGCGGGGGAGGGGGAGGGGTCCTGTCGGTACATGTCCGACCGGAAAATGTTAGACTGAACTGACTGAACAACTTAATACCTTTCTTTTACCTTACCGGTGTGTGGGAACTTTCTTACGACTCACTGTACATGACACTTCGCCCGTGTATCTTTGCCTCTATTCACTCCAACCTCATCCAGGCCAGGCAAGTCCAGCCCAATCCAGTTCTATCCAAATTCTATTGTATTCTTGAAATACCTTCCACATCTGCGACATCGAATGAACAGCCAAGATGGCAATTGACACATCCACCAAGAGCGAAGAGGTCGTTGCATCTGTTCTCCACGGCGTAAAAGAGTTGAAGATAGTAAGTATACACGGCATTAACCTGGCTCAGACTACCAATTCGAGATAGACCCTGACTGACACCCCCCTAGGAACATCGTCAACTCCCTACCCCAGAAGCAACAGAAGTCCAAGTCGCTGTACAATCAACCGGTCTCTGCGGTTCCGACCTCCACTACTTCAACCACTACCGCAACGGCGACATTATCGTGCAAGAGCCTCTCACTCTGGGCCATGAATCCTCCGGCGTCGTAACAGCAGTCGGCTGCTCCGTCACCTCACTCCAGGTCGGCGACAGGGTAGCTCTCGAAGTTGGACTCCCGTGTCTTGAGTGCGACTTATGTACGTCAGGACGGTATAATATCTGTAAAGCGCTGAGGTTCAGGAGTTCTGCGAAGTCGTTTCCGCATTTCCAGGGGACGTTGCAGGCGAAGATCAATCATCCTGCGGTGTATTGCCATAAGTGAGTCTTTGATCCCAACCTCAACTCAAAATTTAAACTTTCCGTGATTCAATTGAGATTCTCCACCAGATGTCAATGTTAACCAAATGTCACTACAGACTCCCATCAAACGTTTCCCTCTCTATGGGTGCAATCCTCGAACCACTAGGAGTAGCAATTCACGGCTGCCGACGTGCTTCCCTCGCCAAAAACAGCACCGTCCTCATCTTCGGTGCAGGAGCAGTCGGTCTCCTCTGCGCAGCAATGTGTAAAGTGTACGGAGCAAAGACAGTAATCATAGCCGACATCCAAGCCGAGCGAGTCGAGTTCGCCGTCCAGAACAAGTTCGCGGACGCGAAGATCGTCGTGCCTATGAAGAGACCGCAGGCCATTGAAGAAAAGCTAGCCTTTGCAAAGGAGGTCGCCGAGTTGGCTAAGGGTCAAAGTAAGGGCTTAGAGGTTGATGCTGTATTTGAGTGTACGGGCGTTGAGAGCTGTTTGCAAGCTGCTATTTATGTATATTTCTCCCCTTTTCTCTCCCGTAAGCATCTCGCTAATCAAGATCAACAGTCCACCCGCCCTGGCGGCAGAATAATGCTCATTGGAATGGGCTCACCCATCCAAACTCTCCCCATCTCCGCCGCCGCCCTCCGCGAAATCGATCTCGTAGGCGTCTTCCGCTACGCAAACACATACGAAGAAGCCATCCAGCTCGTCTCAAGCAGTAACCCCCTCCTTCCCGATCTTTCGAAACTGGTCACGCAGACATTCAAGGGTTTCGATGATATTCCAAATGCTTTCGCCATGGCCGGACGTGTGAAGGATGATGATGGGAACTTGGTACTGAAGGTTGTGGTTGATACGACGAATCCTTGATTTAAATATGGTACAGCCAGCTCCAGGATGTGTGTAGATGTAAAGTGGCAGGCTGGTTAGACACCATTCTCTTCCCCCACAAAATAATATTGGGACGGCGCAGCTTCGGTTGTGTGCTACTTGTAGGTGTCTTTCGCCCCTATTAAGAACAGATCGTAAAGAACAAAATCAAACCCCGATGAAGTGGACAGTCAATTTTTTAAGCATTGACACATTACGCGAATATCAAATGATTAGTGAATACAAGTAGACAAGCTTCTACTCACACGATGATCGACGAAATTAATTGAGCTTTGTTGTCCCATATCGAAAATCAAAACCTTCGGAACTGAACGATACATGGAAGGTACTTTTTAGTACCTATCTACTTAGGTAAGGTAGGTAAGGCTCAGCTACCAAATTATTCAAGCTGCTAACTAGTGCCTAGTGACTGACATGCAGTAGCTGGAAGTCGTCAGTCTCACAGTAGTCACGCCTGCCCCTCACAATTAATTATTCGTCCACTCGTCGATCCTCACTATCGACCGTTCAATGCTTAGAAAGAGGATCAATTACTTCGAGTATGTATTTTACAGCTGTGCTAATGCGACGTGTGGTCCCCTCATTCTAGTACCTAGGAATCGCATCACGCAGTCTCAGCTTCCAGACCAGAAGCTGAGGCTTCCCAAACGGCAGAGTTGAACCGCGCTCAGCCTCAACTAGGCGCCCGATACTGGCAGCCTCTGCCTCATGTAAAGACTACCCTCCCCCTCTTTGATGAAGTTATATCAGAGCAGCTCTAAGGTTAAGGGAAGAAAACAATCTCTGCAATTCCTTGGATGTGACGATGGAGCCACTGTCTGCGCTCAGCTTTGCCGACAACATTCTGAACCTCGTGGAGCTATCAGCCAAACTTCTCTCCAAGGGCAACGCCATATTCAAGTCTGCCAACGGCACTCTAGCAGAGAACGATGGTCTAGAAGTCATAGCTAATCGTCTCCGAGACCTTACATCAACGCTTGAGAATTCGATTGGGATTACAAGTGGTCAGAATGAGCTTGCGCTGCTTGCCATCAGTAAGAGCTGCACCGAGATTTCTCAACAAATACTGCAGAAGCTAGCTCGCCTTGCAATTTACGGTAATGTGACTCGCTTTAAGAGCTATAGACAGGCTTTGAAAAGTGTTTGGTAGAAGGATGAAATAGATGCCCTTGCATCGAGGCTGGAGATGTTCAGAGGGGAGTTGAATACCTGTCTCCTCTTGTCCGTTAGGTAAAGACCTCCAGCTCTTAATTTCTTATGTCTTTCTCACTTCTCCCACAGACAGAAGATTGACTCAAACGCCTCCGAGCAAAACTTGCTGTTGGGAACTTTGATCAATAGTCACCAGAACGGCTTGAACAGCCAGTCAGATGCACACAGTACAACCCAAGAAATGCTTGCCTATGAGAACAGCAAGACTCGTGAAGAGATCACTGCCGCCATTTTTCAGATGGCAGAGTGGGGTCTGAATGCGAGATACCCCGAAGGCATTTCGATCTCCTATCACGAGGCCAAGAAGCAGGCGCGCAGGCTTGCACCAACTTCCATCATCGAAAGCCTTGCATATCCCATGCAGCAAGATCGTTTTGAAGGTATCCATGAGGCCTACATGCGAACTTTCGACTGGGTTTGGCTAAATCATCACGAACACTCGATTTCTGTTCGACATGACCTTACCCGTTGGCTCAAGGAAGGGAATGGACTCTTCTGGATCAGTGGGAAACCCGGGTCGGGGAAATCCACATTCATGAAATACATCTCTAGAGACCCCAAGACCATGCAGTATCTGTCGCACTGGGCAGACGGGGGTCAATTCGTCTTTGGCCAATTCTTCTTCTGGAAAAGCGGTAGTGTTCTACAGAGAAGCCAGACTGGGCTTCTCCGATCTCTGATCTACTCCGCCCTACGCCAGTTCCCTGAGCTAATCGAGGCCATACTTCCGGGGAAATTGGAGCAGATGGAACAAGTTCTCACCGATCATCTATATGGATCACAGCTAGACGCGCAGAGCTTAAGCACGTTTTCTGTACCCTCAAAACTCCGCTACGAACTTGAATCGTGGCCCCTTTCTGACCTGTCGAATGCCTTCGACAAACTTCTTCAACAGACAACGGTTGATGCAAAAATCTTCTTCCTCATTGACGGCCTCGATGAGTATGATGGGGATCATTCTGAAATAGTGCGTCTGTTCCAGAAGGCTTCGTCGTCACCGACGGTCAAAATTTGCATGTCGAGCCGGCCGTTGAATGTATACGAGCGAGCTTTTGACACGTTACCAGGTTTCCGAATTCAAGATTTGACAGTGAATGACATCAAATTATATGTCTCGGAAAAAATCAAGCAGCACTTGGATATTCTCCTGCTTTCAAACAGAGAACCGAGCCAGGGCGAGCAACTCATCCGGGATATCGTTGGAAAGGCATCAGGTGTTTTCCTTTGGGTTGCACTGGTTGTCAAGTCCCTCCTGGATGGCTTCACAAATCAGGACACTATGTCAGACCTGCAGAAGAGACTTGATCTCCTCCCACCTGATCTGGAGGACCTATACCGCTATATGATTAGCAAAATTGACCCTATCTACCGACCTCGGGCCTCGAGATTCTTCCAAATTGTTTCAAGCGCCAACGGCACTATGCAGACATTAAATCTTTCACTGGCCGATGAGGACGACATCAGCTGCCCTCTAACAGCCAAGATAGAGTTGATGCCATTGGACGAGCAGTACCGTCGCGTTCTGGAGATCAAAGCCAGGACACGAAGTGTGTGCGCTGGCCTGTTGGAGGTCCATCACTGGGGTCGGAGGACATGTCCAGAGAACTCGACGGTACACTTCATGCACCGCACAGTCTTCGATTTCTTCGGGCGTGCGGACGTCAAAAAATAGCTTCGTGACTTCACAGCAGGAACTGTATTCCAGACCAACATCGCTATGTTAGGCTCCTGTATCCTCCAGCTCAAATGGCTCATAAAACAGCCCAAGTCAACCACAGAATGCTCGAAATTCTGGGACGTAGTTCAGCAAGCGCTGTTGATTGCCTCGGAGGCTGATTCAGACGGCTCGAATTTTGGAGTGGACTTGCTGGATGAGTTGGACCGAGTAGCTACCCATCACTGGTCCTCTTGCATAGAAGGGAATCCAAAGCTCAACCACGAAACCGGTCACTGGACAAATTGGATGCCCCAGGAGTACGATTCCAGCAACGTCTTACTCAATAGTTCATTTATCTCACACACAGTACGTTACCAGCTATCTTCGTACCTTCGAAGTAAAATTCAACACGACCCTCGGGTCATTCACCCAAGCACAGATCGACCTCTCCTCAGTGTTGCCATCCCACCTATCTCTTTTACCGGCTTTCAAGCCACACCAGCACCTCAAAGCCCTTCATGGGCCATAATCGAGTCTTTACTCGAGTCCGGCGCCGACCCGAACGAGTCGTATATGGGCCAGAGCCCGTGGCAAAATGCACTGCAGCAAGTTTGTGGTTATCAACCTAGCCCGCTAGACGACCATGCTTCCTCGACATTAAGATTCGGACAGATGTGGACGCGCATTT
Source organism: Rhexocercosporidium sp. MPI-PUGE-AT-0058 (assembly GCA_020746875.1). Taxonomy (NCBI): domain Eukaryota; kingdom Fungi; phylum Ascomycota; class Leotiomycetes; order Helotiales; genus Rhexocercosporidium; species Rhexocercosporidium sp. MPI-PUGE-AT-0058. The sequence goes on from JAGTJL010000002.1 coordinate 2,069,204, forward strand.
TCGACATCTTGCTCTACTACGGCGCAGATATCGACGCTGAAATCAACAACGGAAATGCCGCTCGCTCTGCACTAGCCGTCACCAGCGACCTGTTACATAAATTCGATCCTGCCGGCGCCAAAGAAGTCCAAAGAAAGCTTCTAGCTAGCGGAGCAACTTATTACTGTCAGCTCAATCCGGGCGAGGTCGGATTTCTAGTACCGGAACCATTCGCAGCTGCTGGAGGAAGAGACAACCTGCAGCGCAGGTTGCGCGTTCCTTACAGACTGAGGAGCATCATTCCCGAGGATGGAGCGCGCCACAATCTGTACAAAGCAGCTCGATGGCAGAAATGCGGCCAATAATATGTATTCCAATATCTAATAAGTTGTTATAAGTGAAACCTCTGTCCCAATATTAACTATTTATATTCTATTATAGATATTCGATATTCAAAGTATATAGATGTATCGTAGGGTGATCTGCTTAAAAGTATTGTAGTAGCTATTGTATCCGAAGTACTGGCTGGTATCGTTGATGGCACCATGTGAATTCGATGTCCAACTAATCATGTAATACTGGTTCAGTCATCACCGCTCAAGGAAAGGGTTTCTTTGGTATGTACGGTAAGAGCGGCAAACTGTCACTGAAAATCAAAATATCAACACTCTCTTAGTTCCTTAGTCATGTTGTGGTCTGGGACTTCTAGCACTCTTGGCTATTCGGCGCTCGGTGTCGCAAGACCTATACTCTTGACCAATCATCCCCGAGCTTGTTTTGGTTTTCCAAGCTCAATCGCTTACTTTTTTCTTTCTCTTTTTAGCGCACTGGAAGCCCGCTCCAACTACGCTTCGAGTGTTTTGCGGAGGAAACGAGGGGTAAAACACTATACCCTGCCCTGGGACAGGTAATCAACCAGGAAGATGTTACATTAGCAGGATCAGTAGGTACACGTGTGTTGGTATACCTCTTGGTGCGTACCTGCGCCCCTTCCTAAATGCATACTTTTAAGATCCTTGAAGAGGTCTTATTCGCGACGGCCCTCCGCAAGCTCTGAGGTCACGGGACCTCGCTTCGCCACGGTGGTCAGGAAAGCACCTCGCTACAAGCCGTAACAATCAATACGAATAATAATATTGAGTATTTTTTTATTTTAAAAAAAACTTCCTCTTTGAGATCTTTTCTATGACTTTCAAAGAAAGAATTCCTAAGCACTTATAAGCCTGGATTTGGGATACTTGCTGCCAAGGTTTAATAACTTGAATAGAGCTTCCGGGCCAAAAACTATTTGCTAATCGCATTGCCATCTATTGATTTTTCAATATTTTTTCTTCGCGTTGATCTCGAATGGAAATTTCAACTCATATCCCGTCGCACCACATCACCCCAGCAGAGCCTACCTCAGTGTCAGGTATATATATAAAATTAAGCCTTTAAGATAGCAGAGGCTATCGATAGAGTAACGACTATATATATGTCAATGATAGTTACGCGGCACGCAGAAAACAAAAATTTACCTTCTAAAATAATAATAATCTATCAGCTCCTGCGGCGCGTTATCAAACGTATCGAGCAAGTTCGTTGCGGAAGTCCGACAGGGGCGAATTACTTTGATTTATCCACCAACAATGACTTAAACCCGTACACGTGCTTATGTAGGAATGAGGTTAACTTTGTTAAACTTTCGATTGTAGCTTTATGGCGGAGATCGACTCAAGCTTTGCAATGACATATCATTTAAACTTTAACCATAGACACGACCAACACAGCCAGTCAAGATGAAACATCCAAACCCACGTGTTGAGCTAGTATCTTTAATGAACCAACAACACCCCACGTGCTGAACAAGTATTGTTAATGAACAAACAACATTGCCAATATTTTTTTCTTCTCAAGATTCGAATGAACTCTGTTTATATTAAGTCCAACAAGTGAGGCTTTCACTAAATGCTTTTTTCTTTAAGATTCGAAGGAACTCTGTTTATATCAGGCGCTGTCCAATATCTTCTTTTATTTCAACCATCTAACTTTATGGATATTGAGCTGTGGTAACACCATAGATTGATTAAGGAAGCCGCGAATGCCGGACTACCTGATTAATACAGCATTTTGCATGAAAAGACCCACAATAAATCCTCATACGTATAACGTATACGAAGAAAACCTATTTCCAAACCGCTTTCCGACGTGATGAAGCTACTGCTAACCAGCTGGGCTTTCTCGTGACCCTGGGTTGCCTAGCTTCCCATTCCAGAGGTTGAGCTAGGGCAGGATAGAACAAGCTTGGATGTTCAAGCGATATTCAATTGTAACACATTGGAGACACTGTACGATGGCTCAGCACGTGGGGTGCAATGGTAAGCAGGATAGATTCGCACTATGCATTCGTATAAATATGATGGCTATCTCCCTTCATGCTCGTCCTTCATCGACCAAGCTATCCTTTTCAACCAAAGCACCCATTTGCATACAAAATGCGCATCTCAGTCTTTCTCCAGGCTTCATGCCTCAGCTTGGTCTTCCATGCACTCGGGATCCAAGCTGCGCCTGCACCAACGGCCAATGTGACCAAAGAAGTGTCTATCCTAGACCTCCTTGGTGACAATCCAGAAATTCTTAAAGCTGGCAACTTCTCGTACCAGCACTCATTGCCTGAACCAGACTGGGACGACTACTACATTGAAGATGGGATTAAGTTCCACAGATACCCAGAAGGGACGGAAATCCCAGCAGGATTCTGGGATGGGCGTAGTGAAATCGAGATACCCCAAGAGAACATCACGAGGTACTTTTTTTCCCGCTTGATCTTCCGCAAGATCAGAAATCTGACTACCTACAATATAGTTCAGGCCTGGAAGCTCGGATTGCTCCAGCAAATCCTTGCCCTGGTATTTGCTCATGTGGTGTTGAGACAGTTTACGCATGGACAACTAAAAACTGGAACACCGTGTCCGGCAATACTCATCAAGTCTCTAATCCGCTCTGCCCGCCTGGAAGCATTGCGAAGTCTTACTCCTACACATACTCTTATTCGCTTTCCGTACAAGCCGGCCCGGACTTGGTAAGCCTAAGAATTTGATACCTGAACGATAATAAGAAGTTAACATATATCAGAAAATTCCCATCCCCTATCTCGATAAGTTTGGTATTCGGGGAGGCTTCTCCTACACTTGGGGGTAAGTGGAAATCATCCTGTCTGTTGGCTCTAACTCTGGCTAACCACTTTTAAAAGCTACGCGCAGGCAACATCATACACTGTTTCTTCTTCCGACGCTAACCAACGCCACCCATTCATCGAGACATTCCGACCTAATGTCTTCGTTGTAAATGGGATAGCTCAAGTAAATCCTAGCTCTTTTTATTATCTAAAATAGAGGAGCTAAAGCTAATTTATTGTTTGTAAAAGGCAATCAGGAAAACTAGAAGCGGATATATCTGTAGTACTAGCGCGCAGAGTTATATCAACCTTCACTTGCCGCTAGTCCAGGGGACTAACAATGACTGTCAGGGTGCAGACAAAATTTGTGGTGCTGATGGTAAGTTCATTTAATTTCTTTAGTATAGAATCTTTCCTAGAGAAGACACTGGAAGTAGTATTACTAATGCTTCAAATCAGGCGTCTTTGACTCTTGCTTTTATCTTGGACGCTACGCTACCCTCCTCTGTCCTGGCCGAAATCTAGGACCGACACCTCGTGACCGTGCTTGCCCAGCATACCTCTATCCTAGTCCATATAACTCCTAAATACTACTCAAGGGCGCGGGATATGGTGGGTGGATGTCGGATTTTATGAGTTGTGGGGACCTGCGAACTCAACTTTTCTTATCAGCTGTATGCTTTACACTCGTTAATTTGTGCCTTACACTATCGTTCTCCAATCTACATTAAAGGTTTACCCAAAAGTAATCCAGGTTATGCAACCGCTCCGCAGAAGAGACAACAAAAGTGTACATAACTGGAACCTCTAGCTATTTCTCTGAATTAGATGACCTAGTAGGGCTAAAACGTTTGGTTTGCACGCACCACATAGTTTGTGCACTCCCTACATAATACTTTTAATATTCTTTTCCTCGATAGCAGGTTCTTCCGATTGATGCTATAGCTAATTAAAAGCTTTTACGTGACCCGTTTTTACTAAGAGATCCACAATTCGCTCAATGTAAGATAGATTGGAAAGCCAACATAGATCTGCCTTGCAAAAACCCCTCCTTCCTAATGAAAGAAGACTGAACCGGAGGTGTATCCGTCCTTGCAAGAAAACGAGCAACCAGAATGCAATGTCTCTGGATGGCCCACATTTCCAGCACCTCAGCCCATCTTGGCTGGCATTCAGCTGAGAGTGACATGACGACTGCAGCTTCCTCGATGTCTTGGCCCCCATCTCCACTGGCTCGAGTCTCAGAACATCATGCAGTACTGTGCCGCTAGATGATAAGAGTTGTAAACATCGCCAATCACGGCATACCCCAATCCTTCTAGATCCGGCTTTTCAAAAGATGGATGCACAGGAATCGTGGGGCACACCAGAACTGTCGGCTGCCTCTTGGTGCAGGGTGACATGTCAGGAGCCTCATGGAAGCCCGGCTCATAAGTACCGGAACAATGCCTTCCCCGTCCTACCAGGGTTAAGTGGAAGAGTTACTCTGTTTCAAAAACAATAGCATGTCTTCGAATTTTTTCTCGCCAGCGAGCCCAAGAGGTCAACGGCTCGAGGAGGATGTTCCTTTGACACAGTATGCTCTCACTTCGACATTAAAATTCCACAAAACATACTGACTCCCACCTAGAGTATCTTCACAAGGCCACCGAAAATCTCTTCCTTCTCCACTTATCAATGAGGTATTTGGATCAAGGCTACCTCAAACACATTCACGCAATTGGAGTAGCAGCACCGGAGTCACCATCAGTGGCGATGACTACGAAGATACGGATCGACTTGTCTCCGAAAAGACAGCAAAGACCAAGCCCTTCTCGAATGAAACATGGTTCCTCGAAATATTTTGCCTCGTTGTAGGGGTCCTTACATTTGCAGCCAATATCGCAGTTCTTGCAGTCTTCCACAATAAGCCGCTCCCGCAATGGCCTTTCGGTATCACGTTGAATACACTCATCGCTCTTATCTCAGCTGTCACCAATGCTTGCTTGGCTGTTCCTCTTGCTAGTGGGTTCGGTCAATTGAAATGGAATTGGTTTAAGCGGAAACCGTCTCCCCTTACCGACATGGAACTGTTTGATGATGCCAGTCGTGGCTCTTGGGGAGCTGCGAAGCTTATCTCATCGGGTCGTGGAGAGTAAGTATATTTACTTCCGGCCTCATAGCAGCTCTAATCAGGGCCATAGTTACGTTGGACTGTTCGGCGCTTTAATAACCATTGCGGCCCTCTTCCTAGGCCCGTTCTCCCAACAAATTGCAACCTACCCGACTCGAGAAGTGGTTTCCGATCAACTGGCCAGTGTGCCAGCAGCGCTGAACTATACACCTGCACTTCCCGGGAACTCTGGTTCAAGTGAGTCTCACGAGTCAGATGTGCCATATATCCTAACGGTATGTAGCTGGTTTTGTTCCAATCCTACCTATGAAATCGGCTGTTTTTCATGGCCTCTTCAGCGAGTCAGGTCTAGCCCAGCCAAAACCAATATGTCCTACTGGAAATTGCACATATCCACCTCTTACAACACTCGCCACATGTAGCACATGTGTGGACATCAGAACTGTGATGATGCAGTACTGCGACGGAAACGCAACGGACACTTCTGACTGTGGGTGGCAAGCGATGGGAGCCAAGCTTCAAAGCGCGAACGATGCATTCAGCATGACAACTTTCATACCATCCAAGTCCGGAAACATGCCTCACTCCAACATAATGAAGTTCATCTTCATGGGCACCGAGTCCCGGAACGGCTCTGCAGGAGAAGTACGACCATGGGCAACCCAATGCACACTTGAGTACTGCGCTCAAATCATCAACTCTACCGTCGTCAACGGCAAACTTAGCGAGACTGTCACTTCAGAGATCCGCAATGACACCGTTGTCGACACAACCAACAGCATGGGCAAAGCGGAAATCTCAATCACGACCCCGGACAACACTTCCGTCTTCATCAGTGAGCCAGCAGCTCTAGGTATACAGTCCTGGTTCACAACTCTCTTCACAAACGGATCCGCATCTCGGAACTCGGATTTCCAGTCCCTGGATCCAGATGCACTGGTAGTAGTCAATCTGACTGTCGGCATCTCAAGCGGAACCACCTACTTCGACTCCGATATCATTCAAACGTTCTACTGGGACTACTACGAATACAACGATGGCATTCCTCAAGCAATGAACGAGCTGGCTACGGCTATGACAGTAGCATTCCGTTCCTTCAAAACTGTACCCGTGTATGGAGAAGCGACGAGTACGCAGACCTATGTCCGTGTCCAATGGGTCTGGATCACGCTCCCGCTCTTCGTGGTTAGTGCTACGGCTGTGTTTCTCGTGCTGGCCATGATGAGTACTAGTCGGAGTGGTACGGAGCTTTGGAAGGGAAGTGCACTTGCCATGTTGTTCTATGGGCTTGATCATGCTACGAAAGTACAATTCGGTACGGAGGGAGGGTTTGATGAGAAGAAGAGGAGGATGCGGGATCTGAAGGTTTACCTGGACGATGATAAGAATTTTGGCAATGTGTTGAGATCGTGATAATTGAACTGTTGTCTACTTATTACAAAATGAGCAGGGTGGTGGGGATATTATATAATCACATTCGTATATACTGTAGGACTGGAAGTATATAGTGTGGTTAATGGCCACTTTGGAAGACTCATGACTCATAATATGAGGAATTTCGAAGATATTTCAATGTCCGACACATAAGCAAGACATACGTTCGCAACTTCACAACACAAGACAGGGATATAAGGCTTTCTCAAAATATAATATTGCAGAATTAGAGTTACGACGAAGGCCCCTCCCTATCTTTCACTGAATTGTCTCTCCACATAGGTGCCAAAAAAGGGATGGAAGTACATCGCTTGACCCCTTTTCACGACCCCTCACTTGGTCCTCGCTTAAGACAATACACCTAAACGCAAAGTAAACCATCCCAGCCCAGCCCATCTCATATCCCCCTCCTCTCTCTTCCCTCGCAAAGATCTCCCACCCCTTCCCTTATTCTACGCTGGTAAGTTAAACTAGGTTAATCTAAACTGACCTTAGGTCAAAGTACCAACCCCACAAAAACAAGCACTATTCCCAACGCACTCCCTGCGTCCACAATCCCATTCCCAATCTCAGTCCGCCCTGCCGCTCCCGTGAAAGCAACAAGATTTCCACTCGATGTCTTCGTCGCTACCACAGAATCCGTAGCGTTAACAGGTGCAGTGTACTCAGGCGCTATCTCATTCCCGACTGGTGCTGTGAATTGAGGTGTCATTCCGTTGGTGTCTAATGTCGGTGCTGCTGCAGCCACTGGGATGGTGGAGAGAGCTGGGATAGGAACTTCGGAAGCTAGGGTAATTTGAATGGTGGATGTGGATGTTCTTGTGGTTGCTGGTTCCTTCTCTGAGGTTGGGGCTGTAGGCGCGGAGGCCATGGAGCGAGTGGAGATTGAACTTGCGGTTGGGAGGGGGAGGGAGAAAGATGGTGGAAGAGTGAAATCGAGACGCATGGCGCAGGTTTCCGGATCTTCGCTCTGGACTTGGCGTTATATTATGCGGGTGATGTGGATGGAGACAATATAAGGAAGTTCTTACGATTGTGCAGCAGAATCCTGCGACCGGAGCGCAGAAATCCCCAGCTTTGCAGTAGCCGTTGTCCATGGCGCAGCAAGTCTGTTGAGGATGTTAGATATGGTACGGCACGTGGGTTTGACGCGAGAGGAACTTACTTCTCCTACGGTGGGATCATAGCAGAAGAGACTGTCAATACCTCCGCAGGTCATTGAACCACCGCCGTAAGTCTCGAGACAGGTGAGGAGGGCTCGCTTTGGTTTGAGGCCGTTGAGCGGATTGTGGGTCGTCAGTGATGCGAGAGAGAGGTTAGCGAGAGAGGCGGCGAGGCCAATGTTCATGAAGGCCTTCATTGTGAATGAGTGTGTTTGGGGAGGCAGGTTTGAAAGAGTGTGGGATGTATGAGGTATTGAGATAATTGGGAGGACTGGATTTGAGGCATTGCTTAGAAAATTGAAAGAATGGTTCTCTTATACGATAAAATGTGAAAGAGAGGAGAGATTTGGGGATTGCTGAAACTTCGAATTCTTCGGATGTCAATATAAAGGTTCTTGAAGAATGTGTAAAAAGGATATTGAAGAATAACAAACCCTCACCTCCTCGCTTCATTCGGAGCCTTGAAGATCGAGTATTCCCAACCTTGCTTGATCTAGTGAGTGTCTCAGCTACGCTGTAAGGGTAACGTCAAAAGAGGAATCGGTTTTCTGAGTACACCCCTTCCTAAACAAGACTAGCAATGGCAAGAAACCAAAGACCCGAATACACTTGATTTAACATAGAGAATTGAGACTCTTCAATATTGATGAGAAAGGAGCGAGGCCATGGCCATAGTTGTTGGCGTCTCCAAACATCAGAACACGTTTAAAATACGCAAATTGATTATTGTATGTAAAATGAGTTGCATGCAAGCCAGTACCTCCTATCCATGAGAAAATGACTCTGGGCTAGACGCCCAACCAAGAATATCGGTTGTGATGCTTAGCAGCTTTACCGGCTATGCACTAACAGAGGATTCAGATCAGGAAGGAAGTACTTCGGATTTTACACTCACGCGACTTAATCGGCTGTCGAATAATCCCCATAGAAAGTGACTATTATAACAAATCCAACATATGCCTGCTAAGCCTCCAAGACTTTGATGCAGAAAAGTATAAATCAAGCCGAAGCTCACCCGCCCTGATAGGATGCCGCAACAAGCAATACAATACCCATCAATAACACACCAATATAATAACATATCACAACCTCAAACGTACAGTACCAACAAGCTACTAAGCTACAAGTATACCTACCCATGCCCAATTCGCGCGCGTAAGATATCAAAAATCTCGGTTCCGCACTTCACTTCGGCTCACCAGCCGTGTGCATCTATTTATCCAGATTACCCAGATGCTTGAAGGTCCGCAACTAAACCAAGTCACTTATCGGCCTTCAGCCACCATTTCTTTCCCCGGGTGTGATACCCGTCATGGCTGCCCAAGAAAAAATAAAATTAGACGGGCGGAGCATAGCTACTGTAGCTATCGCGCCTCAATATCTTCAAGGCAGATTTCGCGGGTCGAATAGCCGCGTCCCGGCGAACATTGGGACGACGACGTCCCTTTGCCCATCGAACGATTGATATGGACGCAGAATTGTAGCTCTGCTATCAAGCACATGTATTATGTTCGGCCGTTGAGCTCGAGTAGGTAGTCTGGCTTACGCTGGCCTTGGTAAAGAGATCTTACTCTTTCTCAACGAGTCAAACATATTGATGCCAGCCAGGGCCGAATGGAGGCCTGTTCCCGAGATCTGCCAATTCGGCAATCGTGTGCGATGTGCAACAAAAAGACACTGTACACATTGAGTACTCGAATGCTACTCTACCATGCCATACATGCCGAGCAATGCAAGCTCGTCTACCCATCTACGTACCTGCCTACTTACGCATCTACACACGGACACGCACGTCCGCGGCAAGAAGAAGTGGCTAAAGAGCTACGACATGCAACAGACATTCAAATTCTAAAAACAGCACCGCAGCTGCAAGAAGAGCGCAAGAAAAAGGCAAGCCAGGCTAAGACCAAGACAAGGCTAAAGGCTAAAGTCCAATCTAGATCCCGAAGCTCGCCAGAGAAGGCTAGACGCTCAACGTTCCTCGCAGGAATAGGAAATGTCTTCGGACGGGAGGAAGTCAGGAAGGGTAAAAGAGGCGTCTGTCTGGGAGCGGGTGGCTTCCTTGATGAGCTAGAGATTGGGGGACATGCATGTTCCTTGCTCCTTAGTTGGGAGGCTGGAGGTTATAGTTGAGAGACGATGTGCAACAGAAGTTGAGGAGAGCGGGTGGGAAGTCTGGGAGAGGATGGATGGAAGAATTTTTGACCGTTTCTAGAAGTCGACTTTCATCTATCGAAGGATGGAAGAGTGGAGTAGGTGGCGTCAGGAGAGGTACCTCCCCTGGGCCTGCAACTTAGACGAGGAGGATATAGAAGGAGCGCTAACCATGTGTATAGCATTGGGAACGTCCAGGCATGACTAGTCGATACTCAATAGCGAGATAGATATATAGCGTTGGGGTTGTCCAAGCATGACTAGTCATTATTCAATAGCTTAATCGTTATAGCCAAGTACGAGTGCAAGTCCAAGTCAAACATGCTCTTATTTTGAGGAAAATTTCGTGACATTATTCCATCTATCACATTACCGATATCCAACCGAATGCTCCAACACCATCGCCATGCCCAAAAACGAACCCTATATAAAATATACGAACATCCATCAGTATAACCCACACCCGTTATCTGCTCTAGCGAAAGCCCCTGTGAAGAACTCTTGCATCGCCACATAGTGGAAGAGGATGCCCCCAAGAACGGCAAAATGCCACAAGTTGTGACTACCTCCGATGTAATCAAAGGCACCTGGACACCACCTCTCTGGGATCTGGCTGGCATAGACAACAGCGCCGATGAGGTAAACCGTGATGCTCTTTGCAATCGGGGCGTAGAATTCCCATGCCCATGCCCCACCACGATCGAGGTTGAGCTGCAACACAGGAGCGAAACCTGTAGCACCTAGAGTGACATAAAATGCTACCCGTGCCCACGCCATATCCGCGCGGTTGAAGGTCGGATGCCATGGAAGAATGACACCACCAACACCTAGTGTAGCCGTGAGAGTCATGTAGATCCACCGACTCACAGGCTCGCAATAAAAAGCAGTGTATTCGGTGGTCATGATCGAAGCGGCGATCAGAAGTGAGATACCAGTGTAATCCACGCAGGCAAATCGCTCCATGAGTGTCTGGTCAGCAACACTGTTCATGGTGTGCCACATGGTACTACAGACTAGGCATTTGCAAGCCGCGAAGAAGAAGACCGCTGCAATGCAGACGTCTGTCTTGGTGCTGACAGAGAAGTTGACGCTGGTAGGATAGAAATAGAAAGCGATTGCGAGGACGATGAATAATCCGATAGCGTGAGACCAGATATTGACCAGTTCGTTCGAAAGTCCAAACATAGAGCGTACGCAGTCGACCTTGGATTCCGTAAATCGGTAGCCCTTGACAATGTGAGGATTGACCCTCCACGGAATAGGCAAATCCTCGTATCTGATGAGCCCATGCTCTCGTGCTCGAATGATGGCGCTCTGGATATGCTCCTCCATAGTCTCCGCCGCTTTGAGTGCTCTCTCGATACCCTCATCGACCACCTCTCTCGCTCGTTCAATCCCCTCATCTACCACTCTCCGCCCCTCATCCATCAACGTCCCAGCTGCCCCCACGAAACCCTGCTCCCTCATCTTGTACGCCCGAGCCTCAAACTCGGACAGAATAGCTTCAAGCAATCCGATCCCAGTATGCACTTTCTCCCCCATCGTCTCCTTGGCAGCCAGCGCATCCTGATACCGCGACTCGACCGTCTCGACCATAACCCTAGCTCTCCGCCTCCCAGCCCCAATTACCTCCCCCGAGACCTGCGAGCACCGCGCCCGCACAGCCTGCAGCGTAGCATAAGCACGCGAAATCCCCGCGTCGAAATTGAGGTTCCCGTAGTCCTCGAGGAAGTCCAGCCGTCGCTCTAGTTCCGAGAGGAAGATATCCACCTTTACCACAAACGTCACGTCAATGTGTGTCTCCTGCATGGGGATGATTGTCGCGAGCCTACCTTCAGCAGTAATCGATCGTCCCCATCCATCCCGGAATCAGTGCTTTTCCTCCGCGGGTGAAAGGAAGAATGCCGCCTCCTGTAAATGGGCTTGTCCCCTCGGTCGTCTTTCCCAGTCGCAATAGCCGTCTCGCTCTCTTCGTACGACTCAACAGTCAGAGAAGGACCCGTGCACACCATCGTGGAAAATCTTCCGGTAGGAAACAATGGGTGGATGGTGTTTTTATGAAGGCGTGGTGGGGGTAAGTAGAGGCGGGGATGTCTGTCGTGGTCGTTGTATCGTTCAGGGCAGATGGGCGAGAATAGACGGATATATACACACGTGCGGTAAGAATTGGAGCTGAATGGCGTTGTACAAAGGAGTGGAAGTTGCTCTCAAGCAGTCATGATTGCACGGGGAGCGGGAAAGGAATTGCAATTCGTCAGAGGAGGAGATGTTGTGTCTGGAGGTCGGGGGGCGATCCTTGAGTTGGGCTTAGGGATCTTGTGGATCCACTTGTTTTGTTGAGTCGGGGTCGGTAATCTTTCGGCGGTTGATGTGCTTGGATGCTTGCTGGGCATTTATGGCAGAACTTAGGATTCGATGTTGGCATAACCTCAGAGTTTCGATAAAGGTGTAAATCATAGAACGTTAGAGCTCTCCTATTTCATATCTTACAAGTTTGGAGGCGCCAAAGTAGGAAAAAGCCTGCCCGTCATCGGGTTTGACAGCCCGCCAGGAGGACCCTTTGCACAGCGAACCCTGAAGCTGGCTAGCTGATCAAGCATGTGCTTCCTCGGCGATTCCAAGCCTGCCTGCATTAGGGGGCCAAGTGTTATAATGCTCGGCACCAATCATAGTGTCATGGTTGTGCTTGGAAAATTTCTTCTGTTGGTCGTAGGGAAGATGTCAAGACTTTCTTCAACGTAATGTAAAATTCGATAATACAAAGCAGCAGCTCAGAAGCCTAGAAATCCACCTAGACTTTACCAAAGCTACCTATTATTAAATATATAATATCCCCCACCCAGAGACGCCTGACTATGCACATCAATCTCATTACCGAGTCCGGGTCATTTAGAACTTCACCTTTTCTCTCTTCTCCCATTCAATCATCGCCGGCGCTAAAGGTCTCGAGAACAGACTCGTGTAATCTGTCTCCACAACCTTCGAGCTGTTGTCAACATTCTTGAACTTGAAATAGCGGACCATGACAGCTGTGATGGTGATCAGTTGCACGTTGGCGAACTGCTCGCCGATACACCTATGTCTACCCGCGCCGAATGGAAGATATGGGCTCTTGGCACCCTTGCTGATGAGACCGTATCCGTAATCGAACTTTTCTTCCTCAACATCGGTACCCAGGACTCCACCGGACTCAGGGTTCCAGCGATGGGGATCCCACTTCATCGGGTCAGGGAAGTACGTGCTATCACGGCTTGAGCATCCAGGCGATGCCATGAGGACGTGTGAGGTTGGGATGACGAATTTGGTTCCTGAAATGGGCATGGGGGATTTGACTTTTCGCATAATGGAGTGGATAGGAGTGTGAAGTCTCAGAACCTCTTTCAAAACGTTTTGGTGCTTGGTGAGTTTGGCGAGATCTTCATATTGAAGAGCTGGGAGATCAGATCCGAGGACTTCGATTTGTTCTTGGTACAGCTCCTCCATGATGTCTGGTCTAGCGGCAAGTCGAAGCATGATCCACGAACTCGAGGAGGAGGAAGAATGTTGTCCAGCCATAAGAAGGGCAATCATCATGTGTGCGATTTCCATGTCTGGGACTGGGACTCCATTTTTGTAGGTCGAACGCATGAGCTGAGACATGATATCCATGTTGTCGAGACTCTTCTTGTCCTTTCGGCGCGCCTCCATGATTTCCATATATGTCTTTGCAACAGTCTGCTGTGCGTGGTCGCGTGCTCGATTATGAGGGAGAGGAGCCCAGTGAAGCATGAAGTTGATCGGGCTGAAACCCATGTCAAGGGCATGATAGAGCTCAGCAAATGAAGAGTCGAATCTGTCCCGGCAATCCTTTCCTTGGAGAGCGTGGGAGGCGGTATAGATCGTGATTTCGGCCATCTGACTGGGAATGTTGACTGTTCCCTTGTGTCCCTTGAATGCTGCAGAGCCCTTGATGAAGGTCTCGACTTCGTCTTGGATGATGGGAACGTAGGTTTTGAAAGCCTCAGTGGTAAGACCGATTTTCATGAACTACCAGGAATCCAGTCAGTATTGTTCTCATCGGCTCCTAGGCACCAGTTCCACGCACCTTCTTCTGTTCCATCAATTTCGAGTTGGGGCAATCGTAAACCACGTCCTTTCCAAAGACTGGAGTGGTCAAGACTGTGTAAATCTCCTCCGCATTGACGTCTTTTACTTTCCCATTCAAAATGAACTCATTGCCGTCTCTCCCAAGGTATACAGTCGTCTTCTTGCCGAGTAGGATAAAAGTAAAGACATCGCCATACTGCAAACCAGTTAGCATCAATCCCTAGCATCATACAGAAACGAAGGGCGTCTGACCTTTGCCTTGTTGTCGAAGAAGAACTTGTACGGGTCCATACCATAACTGATGGTACTCCCAATGATAGGGAAGAGATGGAATACAACAGGAGGCTCATTGGGGTTCTTGAAAAGCACCTGGCTCAGCACATTGAGAACGACAGAAACGACTAAGAAGGCGGCGAAAGCAGCCGCGATCACAACGCCCAATCCGCGCTGCGACACCTGCTGCGCCAGCGGCACCGTAATAGTTTCGAGGATTCCCATCTTGCAGACGCGACACTATGCTGTGCGTATGCGGAGGGTGTGAAGGTAAGTTAAGGCGTGTGGTGTGTTGAGCGTGGTTGAAAAGATCGCGGGATGGGAATCTCCTAAATAAATGCTTGAACTGCACTTGCAATCTCGCCTCCGTGATTGGCTCGTGCCTGGATCTCTCGACGACTGGGATGACAGCCCATTTGTTGAATTTCAAAGACCAACCAATTTCAAGAGCATCGTATGAGCAATGGAGATTTTTCACAGTCCATTGCCATCATTTTCAACTTGATCTATTGTGTATAAGTGAGTTGTGATACCTTTTTCTTCTTCTTTTTCGTTTTCGTGTTCGGGAAGACTTCATAACAGGGGTCCAAACGAAAGCGGGTCCATGAAAAGGGGGAATCGTCTGATAGGGAGGAAAACATAACATAAACGAGGCGACAAGTGGTTTGTTTGTGAGCATGGAACGACTGACTCTAATAGGAGAGAGTTCTGGAGAACCTGAAAGTTGTACCAAAGTATTTAATTCTGTCAGCGTTTACAAAGTCCCAAACGTCAAGTAGTTTTCGAAATTTCATAATTGCTTAGTACTCTGGCAAGTTTGGTGTTGACACTGAAGCAACTGTCTTCAAGCGGTTGATTGATGGAGGGATGAGAGAAATAAACACAGAGTACGATCTTTGGGCAGCATAGTAGTTCACGTTATTGCTTACCTACCTTAGGTTATGTTATTCTTGTGTTCTCGCAATTAGGAAATTGAAAGTCATAAACATCACAAGGAACATTTTTAAACTTCATAATAGTTGATTCATTACTTAGATAAACCCTGGCCAAAAACGACTCGAAATGTACAAGTGCCATTCACTTCCTATAGAAGGTTTCCTTCCCCCTTTCCTAGCCTTAATCACGTCCCTCAAGACGCCATTCCCACCCGTTACCTACTAGACTTCAAATCCAAAAGTGGGCTGAAAATGCTGTGTAATTTTCAATGCGTATATACCTTGCTGGTAGTCTGTCTCCTCGCTTGTTCACTCCACAATCGAAAGCTCCTCCTTCCGGTTCTTAGCAAAGGTATCCTTCCACGTATGCCAAATAGTCTCGAGTTCCTGAATATACTCTTCATGAACACGATCAATCTCCTCTTGCCCCGGCTGTGAGCTCTGCACCACTCTAATCGGTCTCCCAACCACAATGTTGAGCGGCCTACGATACGGCATGAGTCCTACATCATAGTTGAAGATGCCACGAGCGTGGAAAAGAGGGATAGTGAAGCCCAAAAGCTTCTTAACCAAAAGCTGGAACTTGTGGATCTTGGGATGCGAGTCCGGCTGCAACTGGTCATAGAGATCGTTCTCTCCAAATGCCAGGACGGGGACTAGATCGGCTCCTGTTCTGATGGCCATCTTGACAAATCCCTTACGACGCTTGAGGACGAGTCGTAACTGGTGTGGCTGAGCATCCAGGGACTCTCTAGCCCCTCCGATGACGATGGTGATACCGCGTCCCATACCCTCCTGTAAATATTGTCAACACAGTCCGCCGGAATAAGCGGAGCTGATTGTGGCTTACCTTGTTTGCGCCTCCCTTGGAAAGTAAGTTTTCACATGACTCTCTAGAGACGGAGGCTATGCCCATAGCTAGAGCATAATCCCTGTAAATGGGAATACGAAAGTTGGAATCAAGTGTGAGCAGGGTGTTCTTGATGCCGGGAAATAGTTGCCCGAATCCAAGAGATTCTGTGGCAAAGGCCGCGAATGCACCTAGGGAGATGATGCCATGAGGATGGTATCCAAAAATGTACTTCCTGGTTGGGGGAAGCTCTTGAGTGCGGTGTAGCCTAGCTGGGAAATAAGATGCAAAAAGCGACCAGACTGGTGATGAGCGTAGAAACTCTGAACGATGGCTCAGTGTTCCAGAAGTGGATGCTGTTGATAGCATACAATACAACATATATGGGATCAACAGAGGCCAAAAGAGCGGTATGGCGCAGAGAAAGAAGAATGTCGACACGCAGAGAGCGATGCAAAGTGTATGCCACAAGACAACCATAGTCTGTAGACGGCGCTGCAATGGTACGTTCATAGGGGCCCATCGAATAGCACTTCTCTCCCATCTTTGGCCGGCCTTCCGGCCGCTTGCAAGACCATCTTCTTTCCGTCGACTGAGGGCGTCTTTATGGCTTTCCTCCGCGTGTTTCTCAAAGCTGGCATCTGGCTTGATGCTCACAAGCTTGGTTCCATTCTTCTTCT
The DNA here is from genome assembly GCA_020746875.1 of Rhexocercosporidium sp. MPI-PUGE-AT-0058. Taxonomy (NCBI): domain Eukaryota; kingdom Fungi; phylum Ascomycota; class Leotiomycetes; order Helotiales; genus Rhexocercosporidium; species Rhexocercosporidium sp. MPI-PUGE-AT-0058. The sequence continues at coordinate 2,086,028 of JAGTJL010000002.1, forward strand.
CTTTGAGCTTTTCGAATACAATCGTATTGTCGTTGTCATCCTTCACTTTACTGTCCCTATGAGGTTTGTCATCTCCATTAGAAATGTACTTCTCATTTGAAGACCCTTTATCCAAAGAGCTGTTGCTACTCTTCGATCCAGCTTTCCGGTGCTTGTTACGAGGTGGAGTCCGCGGGGTATCATCGAGGCCCTTATACTTGATCAGTGGATTGTCGCAGAAGAAGCTCGGCACATACAGTGGCAGTGTATTCCTGCTTAGACTGCTGCCTCTCAATACGAGGCCTCTCTCCATCCTTCTCCCTCGCTTCCTCCTTCTCCTTTGCGTCCGGCGCACCAGTATCAACAATCCTCAGAACCGAAGCCGTATGCTTCTCCTTCCCTGTACCATTACTGCCATTACTTCCATTTGAACCATTCACCTCGTTCGCAATATTAGATCCATTTGTACCTGCTGCGGGACCTTCCTCTTCCACAGCATCAGCGTAGCTCTTAGGTGGAAGGTTGTTGTCTTTGCGCTCCTCTGGGTTCGCAGGCTCGGCGTTGAGCGGCTCGCTGACTGTTGCGGGCATCGAGTCCGATTCTTTCGTATCCTATCAATGACCTGCGACAAGGAGGGTTGTACAGGGCGGTTCAGGGAATTTCGTTGCACCTGAAGGGTTGTGGCGATAGAGAAGGTTGCGCAAATTCAGGTGGAGGAGGCAGGGGAGCTAGGTCCCGAATCTAGAGTATGACGTCCACGGGGCCGAGGGCTTCTTAGCGGCTGGACTGTATCCTATCTACCTCCCAGACATCCCTGAAACACCATGACTTCGTATAGCTGTGGATATCACATGTAAATCTTATGTTGTAAAATATTTTACATCTGCTACCTGTCCCTATGATGACCCTTGTTGATCTTCCTTTTATTGGTAGAATGCGCTGCAGCATTTTCATGAGTCGAAATCTGTTGGGAGGTCTATCTAGACTTTGCACGTGCAACCACTGCGCTCGTTGACAGAATCAGAAAATCGCTCATCTAGCAAAGGGGGCAGAGCGAAATCTGAAGTCAGTCGGGATTCATATCTGGAAACACTTACGTCTCTATTCAGTAGTCAGTAAGATATGGAGTTATGGATAATCGAGTTCAACTGAATTTTCGAGTGCACATCACAACAAGAACTCGCTTACCAAGGTAACAACAGCACTTGATTAGTTGGAAAGAAGCAGCAATGCTATTTGACGAAATGCAATTTTTCCCGTAGCACGAAACCAGAGTAGTATCGCTAGGAGTATGTGAACAGGTTATTGTACAAGTTCGGAGTTCCCCTTCCCATAACCAGGTGCAATATTTCCCCAGTGAAATTTTCCCACCCCCAACCCGTGACAAATGAGAGCAAGTGAATCATAATAGGCAGCGAGCGAAAGCCGAAAGTCTCTAAGAACGGTAAAGTTGCTTTTGTAACGGCCCGAACCACATGTCTTCCCAACGCCTCCCCCAACTTCCCATGCGAATACGTTGCAAACAGAATCTGATGTCTGTCTATCTTACATCGAGTCTCGCTAACCCACGCTAAGCAGAAATGACTGTACGCCAAAAAATAAACAAATCAATGACATAGGACACTTTCGTGTGCATGCATCCTATGGTACGATTGTTAGGAGTGCGCCTGAAGAGGTGGCTGTGGAGGCAGGTTCTGTCCGTTGACTTGGCGTCTAAGCGACATGACTTCCTCCAAAAGATGGTTGTACCTGTCCTCCTGGCTCTTTTCGGTATTTTCCATAGCCTGGACTTTTTCAGACAGCTGCTTCACCTTATCCTCTAATTGCTGGACGTAGTTCCATACTCCTCGATCCCCGGACGCAAACAGATTGTTGCTGCTGTCGCCACTCCCAGAACCTTGATGGCTAGGGCTGCTCGGGTAACCTCTTCCAGGAGCAGGTCCCCCTGGCGGCTGGAATATAGCATTTGGAGAGGTAGGTCCGGGTCCAGGTTGGCCAGGGTGATTACCATTGGCGGACATTTGTTGATTTGATGTTTGACTTGGTATCGTATATCTCTGATCCGGTGGAGCCAATCCTGTAAGGGCAGGAAGTTTAGGAACAAGAGAGGTACCGTGTGGAGACGGAAGGGACATGCCAGGAGACATGATAGTAGGGGAAGACCGCCCGGACTGTCGGCGACCAAAGTGCTGTTGTTGGAATTGTGTAGTAAGACTTGGCGATCTCTGCCTATTTATGGAAGAAGGATCATGTCCAAGTTGGTGCGAATGCATACCCCCGGGGCTGAGAGGTTTTGGGCTTTCGGTCATGCCACTTTGGGAGAACATCGAATTCCCTCCTGTACTCAAAGGTATCGAAGAGACACTTGTATTGGGAGTATGACCGCCGGCTATGCTATTTGGCATGCTCGGAGAGGCAGATGCCGAAGAACCGCCTCGGTCAGCGTTGGGAGGGTAGAGGCCGCCCGAGGATTGGCCAGGTCGGGGCCCAGCAGGCGGGTATGTGCTTGGTGTACGAGAATGGGAAGAGTAACTATCTCCACTTCCATGGCCAGCTACATGCTGGGCCTTGATGCTGGGAAGGCTAAATCGTCGACGGTCCTCTTCAGTCATTTCGTTTTCGTTGGGGTGAGGCGTTCCATTTGCGTATAAGACACCATCCATCATACTGTCATCACCATCCCCAGCGTTCGAACCCTCGTAATCGTCATCTCCGCCAAAACTGCCCATACTGGCTCTTCTTCCAGCACATCCGCCTTGGCCCTTGCTATGGCGAGCTAGGGCATCTCCGCGTGCAAATTTGCGGTCGCATTTAGGGCAAATATGTGGTCGTTCTCCAGTGTGTAGCTTCATATGACGCTTGAGATCGTGTAGACGTCGGAATCTCATTTGGCATGTTTGACAAACGTATGGCTTTTCTTGACTGTGGGTTAAAAGATGGCTCTTGAGGTTGTGGTGTCGCGTGAACTCAGTCTCGCAGTAGGGGCACTTGTGCTTCTTCTGTGAAGGCGATCTTGGTGCTAATTGTTGTCCTGGCATCGGGAGACTCAAACCTCTAGAAGGCATCCGAGGGTCTTGCTGGGCGAGTACATTTCCGGGAAAGGACAGAGCACGATTTGGTTGGTGCTCATCGCTAGGCGTCTGAAGCATGTTGTTGTTCCCAAGTCTTGGCTCTCGAGCTTCTGCGTCTATAGCGCTTGTCATTGCTGCCGGACTCGCCACGAGAGTTGAGTTTGCGGTTGCAGTTTGTGCTGAACTGCCTAAACTTGCGAGGCTTGTTACACTTGCTGGGCTGGTCTCCTGCGATGTTTCAAAGTGCACAGGACTAGGGATAGTGATTGCATTCGCGGCGGTCGATAAGCCTTCGCTGAGCGTTGTCGTTGCCACTGGGGCATCCTGCGGCTTGCTCATTCCAGCACCACCACCAGCCATGAGTGACGAAAGAGCCTTATGGCCCGGGTTTTCACTCATCGCGGTTTGCGGTCTTCGCTGATTCTCCTCGAACCTCCTTCGTTCGTCCACCAAAGCTGCCTCCCCAGTGAGCTGAATGGGAGTGAATCCTGGAGAGAAAGTCCCCTTGAACCGTGGCGATTTTGGAGAAGGAGACCCGCCCAGCCCGGCATGCGCAATGGAAGTCAAATTGGCCGGGACCTGATCTGATCGGCCCCGTTTCAGGGACTTGGATCGCGCTGGATCAGAATCGGACGTGGTGACAGGTTCGGGCAAGGTCGCGTTGAAGGGAGGAGCTGATACTCCAGCTTGCTCTGATGCCATGAGGTTGGTTTTCTGAGGCACAAACGGTATAGAATCCCCAAGCCAATCTGTGTGTATATTTCCACGAAGAGGAACGCAACCAGTGGTGATGAGATAGTGAATTTCAAGTCACATTCGTTTGGCGTCAACAGAGCATTTCGAGTCCTATGGACTGTGTGGGACTGCGCTTTGCAGAGGGGGGAAGGTTTCAATTCGGATCGCAAGGCTTCTTCTACTTGGAAAGTTCAGTAGCTGCCGGGCCATTGCCAAGTAAGGAGGATTGTATTGCTGACCTTTCTGACTTGCGCTCGAAGAAGCTCGTAAACGGACAGGATGCGCGCGGGTTCGAATGTTTGTAGAGAAAGCTTAGTTTTTCTTTCTGCGACTTTGCTGGACATAACTCGAACTCGGTACGACGGAAGCTTTGGCGGCTCAGCCAGTCAGGCGTGGGAAGCAGCAATGGATGCAATGGGCTGAAAGTCGCAAGCCAAAAGCCGAAGGGCGTGCGTACATGTGTCGCGCAGGACGGGGAGGGGATAGCTTCGAGGATGAAGTGCCTGGTTTAGGTTGAAACAAAGCCAGCAGGTGGTAGTGAGGAAAGGTAGGTGAGTGAATGAGTGAGAGTGAGTGAGTGAGTGAGTGGGTAGAAACAACAGGAAAGCTGAACGAAGGCTGACCACGCCAGCGGTGCGATGCGATGTGGGTGCGGTTGGGTGCCAGAACAAAGCAGGTAGGGTAGGTAGGTGGGTGCAGGTGGGTGCAGGTCGGGTTCGGTCAGTCGGTGGTGGTTGAGAGGAGTGCAAGTTGTAGTGCGTGGGTAGGCAGGTAGGTAGGTACCGTACAGTATCAGGCTCGGGGGGGTGGATGGATGACGGAGCGATGGATGGGGGGAGGGAGGGATGCTTGTTGAGGTACAGTACAAAGTGGTGCCCGTGGTGCCCGTGGTGCCAGTGGTGTCCAGTCCTGTTGTGGCTATGCTTTGCGCTAGTCGCCATCGGGCGAGGCTGGACGATCGATGGGGAGCTTTTTCATTCGCGGGCCCTGAGCCTAGCATGAGCGAACCTTCGCCGTCCGTCAGCTCATAGAAAAACAAGACGTCTGCTTCTAATAGCTTTACAGTAGTACTATAGTAAAGTCTACGCAACTACGTCCGTAATACCTTGCATTACCTTGCATTTTCTAGCAGAGCATACTTATCCCTCGAGACTCCAGCATGTCATATCATCGCACAACACAGCTCCAGCTCCAGCTCCAGCTCCAGCTCCGGCTCCGGCTCCGGCTCCACGTTCAGCCCAGCCCCAGCCCCAGCCAGCTAAGTTACACCACGCCCAGCCGTCGCCCACTCACTCTGCTACCTTGCAGTAGTACTCCGCACTTGGTTGATTCGCCTCCCGCTCGACAGCGTACCATAGGCCCGGGCTATTTTCCCTGTCCCTTGACCCTAGCAATACTCCACCAAGTACTGGACGGGACTGGACTGTACTTTACTGTACTGTAGGTAGGCTGGTAGGTTCAAAGTTTACACCGTACCAGCGAAAATGTCTGTGGCGGCTGGTGATCTTCGCCACCGACCGGCTTGATACTTTTTGGCCCACCCCAGTTCCTATTCTGGCCTGCCCCCCCCCCTCCACCACGTTACCATATCGAGCCAAAGCTTAGTGGAGCCCCCCATTTGACGTGCTCCTTCACTGCTTCTGGTCGGGTCTTGGGTGATTATTGTGCTTCTCGGCAGGGGCTGTGTTCCAACTCGCTCGCTGGAATCATACGAAGTACGAAGTGTACTTTTGACTCCAGTAGAGGTTGGGTACGTAGGTACTTCTACTTTGAGTTCACTCACTAACTCCCTGCAGAGCTTGTTCAAGAGGAGAGCCAGCAGCTTCTGAGATCGGCGGCCCCCTCCTTAACAGAACGAAACGAATGATAATCCTCTACTCTACCCAACAACGGATGCAGTATCTTGTCGGGGCACACCATCTTCCCTGCAGGGCAAGTACTTCCGTACTTGTAAATATACTAGCTTCCCCTTCCTAGTTATTACTGCCGAACAGCTGGAAAGCAATGGACATGGATCATCAGCCGATGGGACAAACCCGCCGGACTTGCAGCTGCAGCTCCATTTGCAGCCTTCTGTGAGATCAGCTCCTTTCGGGTAGATCCCTACCATTCGAAGGAAGAGAGAAGAAGAAGAAGAAGAAGAAGACGAAGAGTCGCCTCTCTACGGGTACTGTTACGCATGCGCCACATCGTTCCTACTCCTCTCAACAACCGACTTGGGGCGAGACCCACTTGAGGTTTCTACCTACTACTCACTCACTGCTAAGTCTTTCCAAACGAGAACTCGCTTTGGGCAATCGTCATCATGAGCATCCATCTCACTGCAGTCGCACGCTTTGTCGTCGCCATCCACATTTCAAGAATCTAACCATGACCAAAGCCACAGTGCCACACGGATCGTCGCAAGACACGATAGGCTGCCAGCATTGCCATTGGACAAGACCCACGCCTCTTTTCCAAGCCACATCCTGCTTCCACCCAGCCACGGCTGGTGAGATACCATTTGAGCCACTCAGAGAGTCGAATTCATCTCGCGGGCAAGGCTCCCAGAGTCAGCTTTAATAAACGGGACGAGCCCTGGCTGGGAATGACATAACGACGATTTGCCTCTCTGATCAACAATGATCGCTTTGTTCCTAGGCACCCCAGAAGTATCGGGAAAATCACCAGAGATCGGAAATCGCATCGGATTTCATCTCATCTGATAATCTATTACCGAGGCAATTCTCAAAGATCTTCAGGGCCCACACAACTTGGGACAACAGACGAAGTACTTTCGTACGAAGTAGCCTGGAAGTTGTATTCTGCGAAAGCTACCTTAGCTTTGGCAGGTTCAGCTACTTATTGCTTACGAACAACATACGCTCTACGACTGGCTTGCCTCAGCTCCAGCATCTGCCTGATGTACCTTGTACCTTAAAGTGGGACATACTTCTACTCCGTAGTACTCATTTCCTACAAACTTTTAGCCCCTAGAACTCCTTTTGTTGCTTCAGTCACGGGATTGCCGACGTAGAGCTTACTGCATACAATCCATTTTTACAAGCAGCCAACTAGGAGTACCAAGTTGCTGCTGCTGCCATAATATCATAATGGGGCTACTCGGTCTCCAGGGGGAAAGCGCGTTGAGGAGAGGCTGAAAGTCACAATGTCACGGCATGACCGCTCAAAGTTTCATGAGAACGGCAATTCCTACTGGTCTGTACATCTATCCATGTCTATGGCCTCGATCCCAACGAATAACTCATTCAGAAATGCACTACGGGATATGCGATCCAAGTTTCCCACAACAGAACGAGAATATTCTGCTGCCTAGGCGGGATTCTCATTGACCACTTCTTCTGGCTCGGTCTTCTCCTTTGCAGCATAATCACCATCATTCAATCCAAATACTCCTTTCTCACTCTTTCCCAGACCACCACCCTTTTTCTATATGGAAGGTCAGCATATCATTCCCCTTCCCAGGTACCGGAGCTAGCCCTTGGCAAATTCCACCACATCCAGTTCAGAGTGGATAGTACTGACATCTGTGAGTTCCCATTCCACCAGAGCAGGAACATCAGCTTCCTCTTCTTCTCCGAAATTGAAGATTCTGTAGTCCGCGTTCTCGAACCTCCTGGAACAGAGACTCGTTCTCAAGAATCCTGCATGGGACACGACTGCGATGACCTTCTCTGGCCTGTTTCGCAGGAAAGTTCTTGCCGCGATGCCACGCTTCGTCAATCCTTCTCTGGAGCACTCGTAAATACCATCGGTGGCGGGATATCTGGGATCCACAGTCGACCACTAGATCGTTGTGGTCAGCATCGAAAGTCGGGACGGGCGTGGAGTAAACCGCTTTCACTTGCATCGAATTGAGGCCACTCCTTTTCCATCTCTGATATGGAAGATCCGGTGTCACATGGATTGTCAGAGTTCTCCTGAAATTCAGCACGTAGGATTACTGGTACACCTCTCTTCATCAGCCAGCCAAGTCCTTGCTGTAGAAGGTTAGTATCTCATTCGTACACGAGTTGTCCAAAATGGTCCAGTACGAATATTGCAGGGCAGGCCCAGAAGTAGTTCTCATGAGGTAAGATGAATATGTACTGACTTGAGCTGTCTGAAGCGTTCGTCTCATCGGACTAACGACAATGAGCTCGACATCCTGCGCTAGAGGCAGTTCATTCTCCAAGTGCTTTGCTAGTTCGTCGCACTGTTCGCCAAACCCAAGCTCTGTAAGAGCAGGGTCAGGTATGGTATAGTCCCGTGAAGCGAGTTAGCTTTCAGGACAATATTTTTTTTTCGTGGTCAAGATAAGTATCTCGATCCACGAAAGCGGTGTGGGGAACTTATTTGTGGCATCTGCATTTTTATTAGTCGTGACACTGTAAGCGACTTTTGGAATCTTTTCAAATTACATACTGTGGCGAGCTTGTGCATGTCTGATCAGGATGATCGTGGGTGCCATTATTTCTTCGTTGTTAAATTTTGGGTAGCTGATGTAGTAGGGATGAGGAAAAAGTGTTTCTGTGCGGTTGGTGGTCTTTCTTTTTAAGTGACAGCGATGATGCTGCATGGGGTGGCCATAGAACAAAAAATGTCTTGGAGCTGCAAGGTCCCCCACCAAAGTGTTGGCCAGCGGTAAGGTAGCGGAAGGCTGACGGCATTCTAGGCTGGCACTAAGCACGATAGCGATAAGGCAAAGTGGGTTCTGCGATTTTCGATGGTAAGACCCCTTGTTGTCCCCCAAACACCTAGTCATCTCCTGTCAAGCCACGACAACGACAGAGAGACAACTCGTCAGAGGGTACGGCCAGCCAGCGATGAGCTTCAAATTCTCGGCTGCACATTCGAGCCGGATAAAGAAATCCACGAAACCCCCGGCCTTCAAACGCAACTCCTCCAGCTCGTCCTCCTTCTCCACCCTGCCTCGGCGGAAGCCTGTGCAGAGATCTACTTCGAAGCCCGACAATAATGACGATGGGGATGAGGATCTGTTTGGGGATAGGTTGGACGATGCTGGACTTGTGAAGAGTCTGGCTACGGATCTCACATTGAGGGATGTTGCACAGGCGATCCAGTATGTGCGAGGCAGGATGTGGAATCCGATCCCTGAGCAGAGGACGGGCATGAACTCGACGCGCATAGCAGAAGTGTTAAACTTTCGAGCTTCATTGCCGCCTATTGTTACGGTCTCTCATGTCCAAGCGCTGCTGAACTCGCCGACGAGTGTGGAGAGGGAGATTGCGGAGTTGATACGGGGAGGAGCTATACGGAAGATTGTGGTAGGAGGGAGGGGTAGTATGGGAGAGGCGCTGATCATGGTACGGGATCTGGATGAGATGATCGCGAAGAGTGGCCTAGAGGAGGATATTAGAAAGAAGTTCGTGGAGCTCTTGCATCAGTTTCCTACGGCGATGAAGGTCTCGAGGTCACAGCTGTCGGAAGAAGATGCAAAGGCGCTGATGCTGGCTGGATTTCTGACTACGGCCACGCCAGGCTGGACTTCCAGCGATGTGTATTCGAGACCTGGAGATGGTATGCGCGGGACGATGACATCTCTGAATAGCATCTCGAAAGCTGCGTCTGGATCACTAGCTGCCGTCGGTGGCGAGGGAGCTGTTCACGCTGCTGGAGGCAGCGGGGGAGGGGTAAGAGGGCCTGGCTTTGGAGACTATTCCTTCGCCCTCCCGACAACAGGACCCTTCCTCAAACTCCTAGCGAACGCACGAGCGCACCTTCTATCCCTCCTCTCCAAATCCAAGTTCCGTGAGGCGCCAGAATCACTTCTCCGTCAACGTTGGGACGGGGGGGTTGCGGCTGACGATGCGGCGAGCTCGGCACGGCATAATAGAGGAGAGTTCGGCGTGTTGCCTGGCAAGACGAGGAAGTGGAAACAGTTCCATGGCATGTCTTTTGAATGGATTCTGGGTGAATGTGTCGGGGCTGGAATGCTGGAGGTTTTTGATACTAGGAGTATCGGCAGAGGTGTCCGTGCTTTGTAGATTAGGGTTAGTATTAGAATTAGGCTTTTGGGATGGGGGAGGTTGTGTTTTGGGACGAAGGATGATACACTACTAAGTGTTTGAGATGTCGCCTTTTGTGGCATGTTTGGAACTCAAAGATAGGTATTCGAAGTCTGCGAGAAAGGAGACGAAGACATGACAAGATAATGATGATAAATGAGGTTTTGACGAAAGAGATTCCAGGTGCATTGCATATGTATATTAGCATGCAATAACCCTAAATAGAAGATATCAAGAAAAATAAAATAGATCGAACCAACAACCGATACAAACCCCTCACTACGGGAGGTACGATGTGGAGATATGACTGTCGTCAGCCACTCCGTCAGCTGCAGCGTCAGAACCTAAACCGATAAATTTCGTCCGATCACTGCTGCTTGGCTAGAAGTACTTCGGAAATTGGATGAGCCTTAGAAGTTGGGACGAAGAGGGCAGGGACCGGGAACAATATTTCGATTTCGAGCCTGGTGATGAGATCTTTTGGTGATCGACGTTGCTGTTGCTCTCAGCTCGGCCCCTGTCAATATTCTCGCCCCTCCTTCCTCTCTTCCTCTCTCTCAGCCCGCCCAGATGTGTGCCGAGAATCATAACAATGTAATAAAAAACAAACACTCTTTAAACTCAGACGCCGCGCAGCCAGACCAGTCATATGGAAAAAGCAAGCAAGCCACTATCACGTTTCTCGGCTCTCGTTTCGCCAATCGCAGATTTTCGAAGACACCCAGAACACTCCCGCCACGAGGGAAGGGGTGTTCTCTGGTTCTAGGCTGAAGAAGTCTGGTGAAGATGGCTTCTGGAGTTCTGCGTCAATCTTCTGTCATCAGCTGGGAAGTCCAATAAGGTTGCAGAGGGGGGTTGTGTCGAGGAATAAGCTCCATGCCGCGTGGTGACTGTCACGACTTTCATGACTTTCGTCTGATGAGGCTGTCTTGCGGCGTCCAATGAGGGGGAGGGAGGGGATTTGATGCTCCGTCCGAAAGAAGAGCTTATGTGCCACAAGAAAATCCGTGCTCCATCGTCCCGAGCCTTTTCTCATGCTCGAGCCTCGAGGTCTGTGATCCAATTGTTGGACCGTGGAGACCGGAACACCTCGAGATTGAATTGAGATTGAGATTGCGGGCACCACGGGAAGAGAAGAGTGGTGCGTGCTGAAGGCTAGAGATTGGATTGTGGAGGCTGGATGATGAAGCCGTCCCATCATCGTGAAGCATCGCATCGTGCAAGTGATTGAAAAGCAAGTCGTGACGGCCCTTTTCTCGCTGCCCAATCCTGGCATCGAGCTCCTGCACCTGGTGTCAACAAGCTTCTGTTTACGGTAATCGTAGACTACCCGAGTCCACTGATTTGCCGGCGGCCATCCTTTCCAGAAGGAATCGTAATTTCATAGAGTTGCTGCTGGACGAAAGGGGAGTGCTCGGAAGGGTAAAGATATGCTTGTTCGACAGGCCACTCGGAGGCTTGGGTAACATCCTGGGATCTGGTTCCCCGGGGCCAGGGGTGAAGAGAGATCAGCCACAGCGAAAGGAAAGGAATTGATAACACACCAAAGCCTGTGGAGGGACCGGACCACTCAGGGGTTGAAGCTCTCGAGTATCGAGCGATCGAGTGATCAAGTCCCAATCAGAAAGACCAATTATCAGACTCAAACTAGGTAGTGTAGTACGGTACAGTACAGTACAGGACTGTAGAAGGAAAGGAGATAACGGCTCCAAAACAAGAAGGGTTTAAAAGGGCACCATCTCCGGTGTAGGAAAAGACGCCTCCAAATCCCCCTCCCCCTTTCCCATCGCTGGGAGAAGGAAGGAGCCAGGGGCAGGGGGGCAGGCACATCGTGGACTTGACCTAATTCGTAAACTTCACTCGAGCTACTGCGAGCTTGTTGAGACCCGCCCCGCCTGGCCCGATTATCTACTTATCTCAACTTCCTGTACAGTACAGTACCGTACAGTTAGATACTCTGGTATGTACTGGACTGGATCGGACCGACCGTACCAAGTCCTTTGTCCCAACTGATTACTCTGGCATCTGTTGCTGAATCTTCCCATTTCATCACCACCTCACCCATACCGCTATCTGTCGTCTCTCTCTTTGTTCTCTGCATGAACTGTGCAGTACAGATCGCACCCAACCCAACCCATATCCGCAGCCACCTCACGCACGAATTACAGTACAGAGCAGGACAGGCTATCCATCTCCCCCTGCCACTGGCTCCTCCACTCAACTTCTTAACCGACTCGGGGACCAGTCCGCGTAGGACAGGGAAGGGTAGGGTAGGGGTGTATCTTCCAGCACGGAACGTGCATGCTTGCTTGCTTGCCATCTGCACTGCAACTCCGACTACAGTACACGCACGGCACACACCACCATCGCCATCGCCATCACCGCGAACCTCCATCCTTTTTTTTCCTCTTCCAGCCCGGCTCCTCTCCACGTTCGCATTTTCGACGCGACATCCACTCTCTACAAGATCACGCACTCGTTGTGAGCATTTGGACAACCTCCTTCACGCGCCGTCGCCGTCGCCCTCGAATTACCACACCTCCCGTACGACCTTCTCCCCACCTGTCAATCCTTCGATACCACCAGTTCACGGCTCGCGGCATCGAATAACCGTGCTGCAGGTTCCCTTCCCTCGTCACCGACACCAGAGCTACCTCGAAGTCGAAACTCATATCAGGGGTGTTAATCCAGTTGCGAAATATCTCCTTAGGCTAGAACGACGATTCAACAACCGGATTGTCGAAATCGAAACACCGCTTAACAACACATATCAACTCCGTATCTGGAGATATAACATTCTCCCAAGGATCATTGGTTCGACAAGAAGCGTCGCAAGTTATTTAGGATTCTGGCGGCAATTGACTTTTTGACGAAGCATACATTAAATCAAATACTCCCAAAGTACCCAGGGTTTTTGTTGCATTGGGCTACAGAACCACCTGTTCCCTGCGGAACTGTCAACGGCTGTCAGTGCAAGGGTTTCGGAAAATAATAGCTTCAGCAATCACGACTCTTAGAGCATTCACCAACCGGGCGCCTGCATATACTGAAGAGGAGTGCATTTCACAAGTTGTACTGGGCCATTTCACTGGTTGCGAGATCTTGGTGCGATACAAAAACAGTACGTGAGTTGTAGCTTCACTTTCCCCCACTCTGATTTAACCCGTGAAGTTGATCTTCCTCCAAATGAGGCTTCCACAGATCATCTCGTCTCCTTATCAAGAATATCACGGACCGATCGCAATCATTTTTCAGATGCAAGCGCACTGACTCTTCGAAGTTCAAACAGCCCAACATTTGCTCAGGCATATTGAGGTGCATGTTATACCGTTTCACCTGCTCGGTACAGCGGGTTCTGTTCTCGACAGCTCCCCTCACCGGATCATTGAAGGCGCCTAATTGGACAAGGCTTGCTTGTTTTCCGGCATATTAATTCTAACACTACTTCTCCAGACACCAAGATTCAAACTTTTGAGTTTCCAAGCTCCAAGTTTCATGGAGGACTAGGGATCCACGGTTTGGTAGACCACTGAAGGACGACAGTACGCCTGTATATTATCGTTCGGTCCTCACCTGCACATATTTGATCCTGCAGCTCATTTTTCCACGATGCAAGCCTCCATACCGCGGCCATCAAGGCCATCCTATGGTCCACCAACCACCGCTTTACCTGCATTACCTGTGTCGAAGACGCGCAAAAGCACAGGAAACATTCCCTCACTCTCCGATTCGAAGGTCGGTTCTCTGACACCAAATGTACCCAAAAGCGGCCTTCGCGCGCCCTCATCATCACAACTCTCAAATCCCGCCACTCCTGGAGGAAGTTCAGCACTTCCTAAATCGAAATCGACACCCGGAGTAAATGGCGCCGGCAAAACCCTCCGGAAGACCATAAGCATTAATGCCTTTCCGCAACCACCTCGAGGCATACGCACAACAAGTCTGCCACCAAGTCCTTTATCTGGGGGGCCTGTAGGGAGTGCAATATCCAGCGCAGGTGGAAACAGAAGGGAATCTACAGACACTAGTCCTGCAGGAATCAAGGCTCGCAAACGAAAGACTGGGTCAAGTCCGAAGAGCCAGAGCCAAAGTTACATTGGCAATGTGACTCCCAGTCTACTCAACGGTAGCGGGGACAGTAGGTCGATATCCAGTGGGCCGGGAGCACGAGGATCAGATGGTCTGTTAAGCCTCCCTTCGCCACCACAAAGCCGTAGCTCATCTGCGCAAGATTCATATTCTACCTCAGCAACTACTTTTGAAGAAAACGGCGACGGTCCTCGAGGAAGAGAACTTTCCGCAGATGCTACAGACGATCATCGAATGTCTAAACCGGCCGAAGGTAAGGGCAATGTCATTGTCAGTGTTCGAGTTCGCCCAGACGCTGGAGCCAATGGACAACCTGCGAAAACGGAGGGCGAGTGGATGGTAGATGGGAGGAGGTCACTGGTTGCATACAAGGGGAAAGAGGGAGGAGACTATTATTATGGTACGTGGAGAAACGATACCTGGGTTGCAGAAGCTAATGATCTTAGACAATGTCTTTGCCACTCATGACAACAATGCAAAAGTTTACGATTCTTCGGCAAAACGACTGGTCCGACGGGTGATGGAAGGATATCACGGAACGGTCTTTGCATACGGAATGACTGGAACTGGAAAGACGTTTTCTATGCAAGGAACCGCAACATCGCCTGGTGTAATTCCGCTTGCCATCACTGACATTTTCTCCTACATCCGCGAAACGCCCTCCCGAGAATTCTTACTAAGAGTCAGTTATCTGGAAATTTACAACGAAAAGATTCACGATCTCCTAAGCGCCCCGCCAGCTGGCACCATCCCAGGACCAGGCGCTCCCCAACAGGAAGAAATTAAGCTAAGAGAAGACAGCAAAAGAGGTGTCTATGCGAGCCCTTTAAAGGAAGAGATCGTACAGAGTCCCACCCAACTATTGAGAGTGATAGCCAGAGGCGATCACGCTAGACGGACCTCGAGTACACAATTCAATGCCAGAAGTTCTCGGAGTCATGCAGTCGTCCAAATAGTGGTTGAAAGCAGAGAACGGATTCCTGGAGGCGCGGCAATGGGAGATAACAAGCGATCAGGTCTGCTTCCTGGAGGTGTCCGTGTTTCAACGCTGAGTTTAATCGATTTGGCTGGATCTGAAAGGGCTGCCGAGACCAAGGAGCGAAGAACGGAGGGGTCACATATCAACAAGAGTTTATTGACTCTCGGCACGGTTATTGCTCGCCTTTCAGGAGACAAGGACAAGGACGGCAAACCTACCGACAAAGATGGAAAGCATCTCCCGTACAGAGATAGTAAGCTTACCCGGCTGTTGCAAGGAGCTTTGTCTGGAGACTCGCTTGTTAGCATTCTTTGCACAATCCAAATTGGATCAGCTGGGAGTGCTTCGGCACAAAATACCCACACTGGTGAGACGCTTAACACCCTCAAATTCGCATCACGGGCAAAGAACAACATTGTTAGTCATGCCAAGAAGGCTGAAGAGGCGTTGGGAGCCGGAGGGGATGGTGGAGCAAGGGTCCTACTCGAGCGATATCGCATGGAGATTCTTGAATTACGAGGCCAACTCGACGGGCAAGCGAAAGCGAAAGATGATGACGACGAGCGGGAGCGTGAAAAAGAAGCCGAGCAGCGACATGAAGAGCAGATGCTCGAAATGCAACTGGCTCGAACGGCGTTGAAGGAACGTATCGAGCATCTTAATCGCCTCATTCTTAGTTCAAAGTCCACAGGTGTTAACGCCAGTGGCTCGTATTCCTCACTTGGTATGCATCCAAGGCTGTCGGCGATGGCCTCGAATGGTCATTTGTCCCAGATGTCCATGCGTTCGTCCATGGCAGCTTCGACCGCAGGGAGAAATTCGTTGGAGCGTACAGCTTCCATAAACTCAGTCTCGACGATTGGCGCCCTACCCAATAGTCAACGGCTCTCTGGGGAGCGTATGTCAGGTGGATCTGCCGAGGATGAAGACTCGATAGGGGAGTTTGGGGACGGCACTGCATCATTGCAGGCCCAGAATCGTGCGCTACAAGCAGATCTTGCCGACAAGACGAGGTATTGTCAGACTCTGGAAAAACGCCTTATTCAAGCGAGGCGTTCGAGCCACTCTAGAGCATCGGTGGGGTTCTCGAATGCTAAAGCTGGCGTTATGGTCGGTGAAGATCATGGTGTTGCAGCGTTGCTCAAGGAGAAGGATTCCGAGATCGCTGATCTCCGAGCCCGACTCGACGATAAGGACCGGATGTTGACTGCGCTTAGAAGCGCCGCCAGATCGCGAGATACAGCTGAAGGGCCACGAGCATCCCAAAATCTGCACCTGCACTTGTTGGACAATGGCCCAATGAGCCCTGTCTCTGCTCGTGCTTCACAACTACTCGACAACGGCCCCCTGTCTCCTGTTCTGGCTGCAGGGCCCGTTGGTCTTCTATCGCCGAAGACACGCAAGCGAACGAAGAGCGTCGATGAGATGAGCAAGATGCTTGATGAGATGATTCAGGATCGAGTGGAGAGTGGACAGCTGGTCAAGGGTGCTCGTGGCAGCGTTCGGATAGTCAGCGAACGAAAACGTGATACCCTCGCCGAGTCCATGATGGGTGCTGAACCCAAAGCACCATTGGCGATGCCCGTCGAAGTACCGGCCGTTACATCGGAGGTGTAGAATAACCAGCAATGGTTTGTGTACGAATTGAGTTGACGATTTCACTCGTTTGCGGTTTTTGATTTCTCGGCGTTTGGGCGAACGAGCGGCACTTCGCCGACTCCTTCTAATTCTGCTTCATTTATACCCCGTTTTGCGGTCCGTCGTTATCCCATGAGGAATCCCAGTTCATGTTCTTTTTGATTTTGGTTTGGGTTTGGTTTTTTTCAGATGGGAAGAAAGAAAGCGTAGAAGGAGAAAAATACTCGATTCGATTCGGCATTTATTCAAAGAAGAGATGCGGCACCACTGCCACATTGTAATTGTATGCTAGGGATTGGGGATTGGCATCGGGCACATACTGGATTGATCGATGGACTGATTGAGTGACTGGAGATCGATGGGATTGGCATTTCTTTTTGATACACTCGGCGTTCTGAGCGTTAATGGAAATGGAATGGGAGTAGGAATGGTTTTTGATGGAAGGTATGGATGGATGATTTGTGTTGATACCATGGTCGATAGATTTGTGGGGGTGGGGATGGGGATGGGAAGTAGTAGACAGATGGGATTCAGCGAGCGAACGAGAGAGAACAAGAAAAGGAGAGGAGAGGGGAAGAGGAGAGAAGACAGCGATCAACGAGCGGAATATAATGGAATGCATTATGAACACACAGCATGCAGAATTTTCTATTTGTGACGTGAGGCTGAAGACTTGCGTTTGCTTTGCTTTGCTTCTTTTCCCTGTTTTTGCAAACAAGGTATAAGAGGGAGTAAGAATGTATGTGGCTTGCGAGGGATGACTGGTTATGCTGTGACCCGTGAGCTTTTCCTCTACTAGAAAAGGGAGGACGAATGGGATGCGTTTCTACTGGTGGGTATTTACTTTTGTCATGTATTTTTGAGAAGTGATGTATTTATGATTTTGAGGGGGAGGAAGGGGAGAAGTGCGAGTGGATGATCTCGGAGTTGCTTGTCCTGAGGAATCTAGTTTGTTTGAAAGGAAGGAAGCGTGCTTGGAAATAGAGGGCCTGTTTGGAGTACGGCATGTGTAGCTAGCTGAATACTTGTGCTGTAGCTGAAGGGTACGGCAGGGCAGGGTAGAATGTGGAGATACTCAATTGGTTGTATTGTATCAGAATGGCTTGGAGTTGTTTGGAGGGCAAGTCACTTTTCAACCCGCCTCTGTCGTTGGCTATTGACAGTATCGATTACCATTTGCATTCTGTATCTTCAATCTCATGTTGGATGATATATCGACTTTTGTCCGCAGGATGGACTCGATATCAGAAATATCATAGGTCGTTTATTGAATTCGACTGATCAGCTGAACATTTCGGAAGTAGGATTCTGTTTGTACACTGTTTGGGTGTACGGGGGCTATATTTGGTACGTTGGTACATGGTTCATGTAAGGCATCTGTCTTTCCAGTCGAGGCAACCGCATCGCCACGCGGTCGATGTTGGTCGGGAGGTACTTAAGTACAGCCCCAGATGTGGGAGGCTGCATGTTGCGTGGTTGGTAAATAGATATTGAATATGCGATCGAGTCTTTTGTTACTGCTGGCCGATAAGGAATGGGAGTGAAGAACTCGCTTAAGAGTTTACCCTTTTTCGTGAAGGTAGTTATGAAATTCACAAATTCGCGACAATCATAACAATCGTGAGAAACAAGTGAACTTACAATGCCTTGGCATTACGTATTAATTTTTGGGGGCAACTCAATCTACATCACGACATCTTTCCTCCGATCTCATCCCAACTCTTGCCATCTCATCTCCTCTTACAACGCCTCCGAGATGCTTGAACTCTGTGATCGCCTCTGCAACTCTCCACGTTTGAGGCTAGACCTATCAGAGGGTTGACATGATGTTGGTCACATGTTGGGTGGTTATGTATGGTGCTATTGGTTGGGTTATGATGCATGGTTGCCGGAGCTTGGTGCGTTGGGACGTTTCAGAGTTACTAGGGTGGTGAACGAACGAACAAGCGGGCCGAGGATGCTAATTGATTTATCTAGAAGTGGTTTTCCTAAGTGGTGGAAGAAGGGAAGAGAGGAGGGGGGAATAGTACAGTACTGTCCACGTATGAGAAGAGAAATATGCACCTAGATCTCTCTCTCGGTCTTCATCCTATGACCGTGCCGGATGGTGCATACTTTACGCAGACCTCGCTTGGCTCAAAAACATCAGGAACCTCCACCATCCACGTCTCCTCTTTTTGATCGCCGTAATGTACGCCCCTTCCACCCAATCCCTGCTCCTTTGAACCCGCCAAACGGGCTCCTTCCCCTTCAGACCCTTCAATCCCTTCGCTTCCAAGAGAAACATCTCCTCTCATCGGCCAGATCCTCAACGGCCGTCCGGATTCGTGCATCATTACCATTTCCCCTCCAAGGATCAGTCCGGACAAGGACCCAGGACCCAGGACCCTCGATCCGCGCACAGTCTTCCGTCTTGTATCAAGTCGGTTTCTACTTCCCTGTCGTGTCCTGTGGTCTCTGCCATGAGATGATCGTCTTCTTCTTCTCCTCCTCTAGAAACTCGTCATCTTCTTCTTTCCCCTCCTATTCATCCACTCCACTTCATGAAATTCGTCGACGACGAAGGCTTTTGATTGCTGCTTGTTTCTCTTTTCTCCCTTGTTGTCTTCCCCCCTCCTCTCACTCTCGCCTTCACCTTGGCCCTTTGCCCTCTGCCGTTGCTGCATGTAGATCCTGCGCAGGGAGCGAGGATTTGCATTTGCATTATTGGTTGGAGTCTCGTGTCTTGTCTTACTTGTTGTCTGAACTGGATTACCTTCCCTTCTTCGACACCGTCGCTGGCCTCCTTCCTCCTTCAAATCAATCCATTCGATTCAGACCTCAACTGTGCCACTATTGCCACTTCTAGACGGCTCTGTCACCCCTCAATCTATCTCCCGCCGTGGTGATCTTCTCCACAGTCCACGTTCGGTCGCCAAGCTTCCTCCCACGACGACTTCTTAATCTGTCTCCGACACTTCGTTAGCTGGATTTGAGACTTCAAGGGCTCTGTTTGTTCCTTCAATCTTTCGACATCGGTCTCGCTCACTCACCGTGGTGTAGCGTCGCCTTTCGTAGATCAAGACAGCTTTGGCCTACCTTTGTCCCTGTGCCGTCTCCACTGTTCGTCGACGGTCTCGACCCCGAGTTCCTCGATTCAATGTCTTGACGTCCTTCGTCTATTCTTTCTGTGCAGGCACGCAATAGCACTTTCTAAGACTGCTTTCTTCGACAGTCAAAATTCATCAAACGAGTTTCAATTCGATTATTCAGATTCACGTCCATTCTTCACTTTCTTAGTTGAATAGTGCGATTTTCTTCTTCACCTGCATTCAGATACAGCTTCTTCTCTACTTTGGCTGCGCCAAATACCTTCAAATGCCACCTCGTCTGGACTTGAAGCAAACACACACACAAGAAAACATGATTCTCTCATCACGAAAATCTCCTCGCCTAAGCTTACGGCCGGGCAAATACGATACTTCGGATCGAGGTCCGACTTCTTCGACTTCTTCTCGATTCAGCTTCCAACATTTGATCGTCTCCCCGCCACCTTCCCCAGGTCTTCCAGCTTTGATGCCCAGACATGGAAAGCCTACGCCTACACATACCCCGAGAAGATGTTTTAGGGCAGCGTGCTGGCTGGTTGGTGTATTGGCCATGTTATACTTGGGGTTGAGATTCACTAGAATACAGTTGGATGATGTTAGGAGACCGGTGGGATGGACAAGTCATTCTGGCGAGGAATATGAGATGTTTGGAGACTCCGAATTGCCTGATTTTCCAACACCAGTTGTAGTCACAGACAAACGAGGGAGAGCCAAGTGGACAGTTTCGATCCCTCCGGATCTTGACTTCCCTCTGGCGCCTGAGCAATATGCCGAAATTTGTCAACAGAACATGGAAGTTGCGAATCATGTTGTGGATTTACACGCTCACCTCCATAGACAACATTTCCATCACGACTACTACCATGTAGACCAGAATTTTATGGATGTAGCCGAAGCGGAATTCTATGGACTGCTCCCTGGACCTAAGGCGAAGACAACGATGAAGGAGGGTGGTTCGGTGGTAGGAGAGAATACGGGTGGGTTGATTGAGTTGAAGGTTTGCGAGAAGACCTTGACTTTCGTTATGGAGACCTCTGATGCTGGCCTGGGAAAGACTTTAATGATGATGTGGACTGCTTATGGTTTGGCACAAAAGGAAGGAAGGGATTTCTTTGTCGATGACTCGAGATGGTAAAGTATTTCGGGACAAACTTCTGAAATATACTAATTCATTATAGGGCATATGGCAAATATACCAGCTACTTCAAATCGCCCCCCGTCCCTTCTTGCCGACCACCACCACGACATGAGATGTTGCCTTGTCCACATCACGCACGTCATCTTGTTGTATCAGCAGCAACATCGGCATATACTTTTGGAGGCTCTTTCACTGAGCAATTTGAAGATCCTAGGAAAATGGAGGTCTACCGCCAAAAGCCCATTTACGCCCTCGCTCGCACCGGATACGAAGCACTATTCAAACTTAACGATGGAGATCAAAAATATGTCGAGGATCGTATCTCGACTCTCGTAGAGAAAACTCTTCGCCCTCCACCAGAGACCGAGAATGGTATCATCATTGGAGTCCACGTCCGCCATGGAGACCGACACCCATACGAATTCCAGTACAAGGACGCATACGTGCCGCTCGATCGTTATGGCGACAAAGCAAGAGGTATTCTCTACGACACTTTCAACAGCTCGGGACCGGACGGAGACGAGAATTTGATGGCTGAGATGCACAGTGTATTTGTGGTAGCATCCGACGATCCAGACGTCTATGACTCGGAAGAGTTCTCCCACGCACTCAGAGCACAAGAACTCATCCGCCTGGCCTCAAAAAAGAGTATAAATGCCGCCAAGCCAAGCGGTGGTGCGATCCGCAAATTCGTCGACGAGAACGTAGGCTGGGAAGGCGGATTCTTCGCTGGCATGTTCTGGAGCTTGGGAAAACCCACTAGTGTTCCAGCCACAGCTGTTGAGACCCCCGATACAAAATTACCGCCTACAAACGAAGCATTGCGGCTACGAGAGCTCGTTGGGCGGGCATACTTGATGGATCTCGCGGTTCTGGGGAAAGCGAGTGATCGTCTGGTTTGCACGATCAGTAGCAGGGGTTGCAAAATACTGGCCGTCATGATGGGTTGGGAGGCCGCCATTGAGCAGGGCAAGTGGGTCAACATCGATGGGGATTTCGAGTGGAGGGGTATCGACTGGTGATTGGCTCATTCTTCCCGGTCATCGAGCAAACACATTCGCCTTTTCTGGTGAGAATTTTCTTTTGTACGGTATTCTCTTCTCTGTGACAGGGTTTAGGGTTTGAGGCATTTTTGCGTGCGTGCTTGCGTGCATGGTTTGGTGTTGGTGGTTTGTAGATCGTATGATACACACTCGCTTTTTGTTTCTTAGAGAGGAGGGAGGTGATGTGTGGGGATATGCATTGTACATAGGTGATACCAGAACGAACAAAAAGTCTTTTGGGGGTTGAGATGAGAGATAGTAGTAGTGGTTGATGAAAAGCCTGGGGCTTATTTAGATAGGAGGGATCAGATGACAACAGATACATTCATATATACGTATATACATTCAAATGCGCTCAAGGGCAGCCAATGTGGCATTCTGCATGTGAACAGTTGTGATATTCCATGGGTCGGCAGGGACCTCTGGCTATGATGAATGTCAGAAGGGTTCATACTCTCCTTACCTGAAATACGTTCATCCCGAGCACTGGTTCTAGGCGTGCTTAGTATCTGGAACCCAATGTATCGATTAGTCTTCAAGTATACTCCGACTTGAGAGCGTCTTAAAAGGACAATCATGAACAACGAGTAGTAGGAATCAGCGAGACCTGTTCGGTTTCCTCTTTAGCGGAGCTAGGGGCGCCAAGGTTGTTGGAAGTGACAAGTCCCTTGATGAAAGAAGGAAAGAAAGAAATAGACCCAATACTTTTCTTTTTCGAACAATGCTATAGATGTACTCAGTGTCCTCAGTCAAGTCTAAGTGCCACCCATTCGACGCCGACGGCTCGACAAGATACCCACCTGTAAGGTGTGAACGAGTTCGCTTCGCGTACTTTGCGGAAATGTAAACAAAGCCTCATGGGTAGTAATAGAATCTCCAACGAAGAAAAGCCCTGACAGGATGGGTTTTTTCCTCTTCGAAAATTTGTTTTCTTTATTACTTGTTCCTGCTTTTGGATGACGTTGTATGCTGTAGACCAATCAGTGGCTTCTAGGTAGGTGCGAAGGACCTCCTACTCCTTCCTAAACCTCGCAGCTCAACTTCAAGCTCCGGGAAGCTCGTTCCTATTTGGCAAACGGACTTAAATGGGGGGTTTTCAGTCTTCTAGTCCTTCTAGGGTTCTTTTCCTCTTTAACTCACTATCTGCTGAATTCTATTCCCTGGTCTCCCATCTCTCTCAAGTACAAGCTGTAAAGCCCACGACGACCTGGGTTGCCCAGAACGACATGCCTTTACAAGCATTGCTACTACGGCTACCGGCTGAGATACGACTGAATGTCTACCGCAGTTTTTTCTCGTCTGTCTCTCTCGCCTTCACGGAGCCAAATTCCCTAGCCCTTGAAATCGCCTTACGTCGAACCCCAAATGCTCTTAGCCTCCTACTCGTCTGTCATCAGACACACCTTGAGACCAAGACTATCTGGCTCAACAGTATCGAGTTCGAGTTCGAAACCCTAGAGCTCCTAATGGACGTCTTCTCCAAACTCCCAGACTCCACCCTCTCGCAAATCCGTCACGTTTTGCTAGCCAAAGCTTCGATCCTCATTCACCAACCTTCAGATCAACCAATTGGTCGGATGTTTACTATTGCTTTGGTACTCAAACTCCTACCCGCCTTGTCTCTCGACCTCCTCACTGTGGTTGGGATGTGCGACTGTGAGGATTCATACGCAACACTAGACGATTTGGTCAAATACGGAAGCGGTTGGAAGGAATTGCGCTTCCTCACTGCACAGTCGTCCATGCTTGGGTTCGCAAATCGGGGATGGTCACAATCCTACGGCGAGCGCATGCCTCAGCCAGGTGCCTGGAGGAAAGATATTCTTGGTCGAGACGGCAGCGAGAGAGGTCCTTCAGTGGAGATATTTCGTTCTACGGATGTGAATGGTGGTATTCAAGCAGTCTTAGACACTACTACACGTGAATCATTCGAGCAAGCCGAGCCAGAAGATAAGACTGTTTTTGGGAAGCAGAAGGATATGCAGTTGATGGCAGAAGGTGAGAAGGGAAAGGCGTTGTTGGTGGTAGTAAGGAGAGGAAAGGATGTGGATTTTGCCCGAGATGGTGTTGCACCGTATGAGGTCCATGATATTGGGAGCATTCCAGGGGTAGTGACATGGTCGGTTTTGAAGGAAATGTGTATTGACTATATCTGAGAGGTACATGCTATCTCTTAAAGCGATGATAGGCAGAAGTATAACTTAAAGGAGGTCGTAACGCTGAAACCGTATGCAACAATATCAATACTGAAGATACACATCGTTTAGTAATAATCTCCAATGATTCTGTCATCGATGTACAACATTCCAATGTTTGTCTCTGTGTTCACCTCGATGATGGATATCATGCCAAATCTCCACAGTTCAAGCATCCACCTTATCTTCCACCTGAACCACGCTAATGCCAGACCCCGACCAATCGCAATGTCACGAGAGTAATGAACGGTTGGCACGAAACCCGCAGTGTTCCGTGCGCTGTCGACAGTATCGTACAAGCTATATTGAGTCAGTAAAGATTTCCAAAGTAAGACTGAAGTCTGTGGACTTACGTATCAGCCTGCTCCAAAGTCGTGTTCTTCGTTTCGTAGACGAAGAAATAGACGAAGAGGGCACAGACGAAACAACAAGTTCCCCCAAACGAAGAACACCTTTGCACCAAGACCAGCATTACCCGGCCCCTTATCGACAAGATACGGTGTTGCATAGGCAATAGCCCAGTTGAGCAGCCAGTTGCTAACGGTAGAGAGAGCGTCGGATTTCGCGCGGAGACGGAGTGGGAAGATGTCACCCTGAAAATTAGCTCTGTTAGCGATTGTTTATCTATTTAACCGAGAGTGGGCTGTTTGTAGGTGGAGACTTACCACGACAACCCAACCGACCGGGCCCCAAGAGCAAGCGAACAAGACGATGTAGAAGCAGACGAATGCGATGAGGACTTTTTCGCGACTTCTGACTCTGCTGTGACGTCGACGATGGCGACGATGAATTCGCAGAAACAAATACCCATTTCTCCGAATAGGAGGAGGGGGCGGCGTCCCCACTTCTCAACAAGGACTTGCCCGGGAATGGTAGAGAAAACGTTGACCAAGTTCGTGGTGAGTGAGATGGTAAACGGGTTGGAGATGCCGCTGTTCTTGAAGAATTGAGTACCGAAGTAGAAGATGAACTTGGTCCCCGTCAGCTGCGAAAGAGCCATGATCGCGCAGCTGGTGAAGAGACATTTACCTTGAGATCCACCTTCCGAGAAACACTGCAACCAGGATGAACTCCCGAGTGTGAGTTCGTATTGGTGATTCGCGATTATCTCGTTGAGCTCATTGCAGAGAGTTGGTCAAGTAGTGGGAAGGCGTCGAGGACGACCAAGAGACGCAAGAGCCTTCGCCTCATTACCCTTCTTGACATAATACCTGGGTGTTTCTGGTAGATATAAGAGTCCTCCGGCGAGTACGAGAGCCCACTGTCATTCCGATTCTAAGACGCGTTGTTGACGATGGCGGCGAGGAGGAGTCCGGTACTCAATGCCAGTTGGTATCTATCAATGTTTAAAACTTCAACGTAACGGGTGGAGATTGTGTGCTTACGTGGAAATCAAAGTCCCTCGGATCCATTCTGGTGCAGGTTCGGATTGGTATCGGGGGATGAGCACCGATACCACACCTGCCGGAGAATCTAATTATTATTGGCGACCCGCAACTGGAATATTTCATGAAGTGAATAACCTACCAACCCCTGCACCAGCTATGGTTCTTCCAGCAGCAAATAGTGGGATTGCAGTAGCAATTGTTTCGAGAACGACACCGATGTTGAACACAACACATGCGACTGCGAATTGTCAGCGCTTGATTGAGACTTAATAGATTTGCCATACCAATCAGTTCCATCTTTCTTCCCATACGATCGCCGATTAAAGCTCTGAAATTTGCACCTATTAGTGTTCCAACTGAGAGCATAGGCACAATCAGAGCTTGCTGACTTGATGTTATGTATTTTTCTCCGGCAGCGTTCATCGTAGTTGCCAAAAGTTCGACCCAGTGGTCTGTTAGAGGAAGAAGGAAACCTCAAGACTCCTTCAAAGAGGATTAACGCATACCCATAGCAAGAATGCCACTTATAGTTCCAGTATCATAACCAAAGTGGATGCCACCGAATGCAATGAAAGCACCCAAGATATTGCCAGGAGGGCTAAGCCTTCGGCTTCGTGATGCATCTTGACGAAGCCCATGGTTGAAGTGAGGGTTGGATGAGCTCGGCGATTTTGCCATAGCTCTTTGAGATTGATTGTCTGATAAGCTGATGATAATTTCACGGTAAAGAGAGCGTAACCTCTGATTTTTTTTAAATAGAGTTTTGGCGCGTGGTGGACAGAGTTCCATGGGCATGGGAACGGCATCATCCCAATACGGACTCGGGGATATGCGGAGAAATGGTTACAATAATATCAAGCCCCCAGAACCCCGATCGATACTTCACTTGAATTGCAGTGTCTGGGGATGCGGATTGGACGTGCAGATGCAGTGTGTTGACATGGGTGATTCGTTGGAACAAGTCCCCAGTTCCCCAGGTCTCGCTTATTTTCATACCTAAAGAGAAAACTGCGACAAACTCCGCCTGAGAACGGCTTTTTGGCACAAGACAGGCTGGGTTTAGACTCTCATCGGAGCAGAGACATTGGGCGTAGTCCCAATTACCCGCTAACAAAACGACTAAGGTCTCTCTGGCATGGAGCCCTGGCAGGTGGGGATTTCTCCGCCCATCCTCATTCTCTAAGGCAGGAAGAACACAACGCTCCTCAAGATCATAATGTTTATAGGTTGTTTGCACACTAAATGTGGTAAAACATTGATTGTTCTCCTTGATGCATAGTTGATTTTAAATTGATTGCTAAACTGGATGACCAATAACAAGAGAACATATGCTATAAATAGATGGTTTATTTTATATAATATTTTCAAAACTTATGCAAACCCTAAGAGCTGGTTCGCACGCTGGATCATTTTCTCCGCGCCTGGCAGTTTGTCACCCTCTGATTTTCTAAGCTTTGACAAGCCCATCGAGCCCAAACCAACCTCATTGGCTTCACCAGTCACGGACTCGGTAGTCGCTCGGCCAATGTGCTCCGACTCTCCCCTTCCTCCTGGAAAATCAGGAGCTGGTAATCCAGCTGCGAAAGCCTCGCGCTGTTGCGCTAGATACTTCGCATTTAGTTCTGTGGCTGGACATACTGGGATATACATCACGCTCGAATCCGTCTTACCGGCGTGAACTTGGTCAACAGCATGGATTGCTACAAAGAGGAGATGAATCAGTAACTTTTGGTCCCATTGATGGAGGATAACTTACTGTCACAATGCCAGATGACGAAATCGCCAGGCTTGATTGTGGGCACGTGGACCATGCTATCTTTCAAGTTGAGGTGGGGATGCAGCACATCGTTGAACTCTTGACTGGAACCAGGATTGGCCCCGTGTAGAGTTGAATCCATCTCGCTAGCGGTCTTGAGCTTCCAATTCTCCGAACTCAGATATTGTGACGAGTCCCCAGACGCGGAGCCTCTATACGATCGTACTGGGTCAAAAAATGGTCGGAGGAGGAAATAGGCTGTAGCGAGCTGCAAAAGCGGATTAACCAGGAGAGTGCCTTCTCGTGGGGATGTGTGAGAAAGTCCCAACCAGCCCTGAAACATTCTGAACATCGAGCAGCCACCAGGGCTATAATACATATCAGTAACAGCAGGGATCCGCGCGCTAGACTCCCATGGATCGTATTCTTCCCATCGACCTTGGAAGACTTTGTCGTAGACACCACCAAGACCATACCCATTTGGTTCCCAGCGTTCCACACTTCCTCCGTCAACATGTGGTCCCAGAGCGAACTGGTTGTCACCTGGCTGTCGGATCCGGATTCGATCTGCATATGTGAGAGGTAAAGAAGTGGAGATCAGAGCCTCCTTGTCTTTTGAATGCCACAGATGCATCAGCGATGTCTGTGTTGAAATTACATTCGGATGGAGTCTGGCTTTCATCTGTGATGGAGACCAGTACAGCTCAAAAATCTGGGGGTTGTCACTCGGAAATGCTATGACAGAAAAGCTTAGAGTGATGTATAGTAATCCAACTTTCGTGAAGAACATACCTTTGGTCGAAGGATTACGCTTGATATATTCTTCAACCTCAGTCTTGTAGCCCCGAGCTTCCTTCTCTGGGACAACACCCTTGATGACAGCCACGCCTCGCTTCTTGATCTCGCTGACGAAATCGGACGGAGCGTTCTTCAGATCCTCGAACTCGATTTGCGGGATGATGTCCGGACCTCGTTGTTTTACAATCTCGTTCTCAGTTGCCAGTTGCCTCAACAGCCGTTGCCAACTTTCAGTCAACCGTTCTTCGCTTCCTTGTGTCAATTGACACTTGATCTCGGTAAAGCGTTCGGGTAAAGGCTCCATGACAACTCCAGAAAGAGAAGGAAACACAGCAGATATGTCGCCCTCTGCTTTTGCGTGTGAAATTGACTGGCTGGCAAAATGGCGGAGAAGTCTTGGTGATCGACAGAGCAGACTCGACCTCAGAGAGGACTTTTTTGTGCAAAACATTGTGAGGTTGCGTTTTGGTTTGCGATGAAAGTGTAATAAAGAGATGAAGCAAATATCCTTTGAACTCCGCAAGTACAGCTTTAAACCTTATTTATAGCTGACACCAAGAAAAACACGAGCTGCATTGCGGAGATGCCGAAAGTAGAATTACAATATCATCGAGCTATGGAATAGAACAGAGGAGAGGGAGCTTGAATTGTCTAGTCCCAATTAGGAACTCCGCAACGCTCTCTTTGGCTAGACGACCTTCCTCCGACTTCTCCACACGAGCGGTGCGACTAAAAAGGCTGAGCCGATGCATCGAGGCGGCGTCAGACGATCTCGGATGACTTGCATCTATTGTTTCTCAGAAGTGTTCGAGCAAATCATCGAGACTTGGATGTTCACGGGTGGCGAAAGTGATTGTTTGGACCACTCATAGAACAACAACATACATCAGCTAGGGACTACTTCTTCCCCGCACTGTCTCTGCCCAGTGCGGCTGGCCTCTCCAGTGCCATTGTCTTATTCTACGACCATGTCGGCTACTTTCCTCTTTACAACATTCCGAACCCCATTACAGAACTGCTCCAGAGCTTGCGGAGATCATCGATAGCTCAGCATTCGTTGCCGCTTCAGCCCGTTGCATGATGGCGGCGGTATTCAAATTTGTCTCCTCAGATCACCAGACGGCACCCAAGAGACTGCAGACGAGCAAAGCCTGTACTACTTGCCGTAGACGGAAGAAACGGTGCATGCATGGAGACAAGATCCCAACTTCTTCCGGGACATTCACCCACGATGATTCTATGTCGACCGGCCCGCAGAGGTTATCGGAGTCTCAACCTGTGTCCCATGAGTGGCCTGGAGAGATAGAGGCGGCGGACAGACAGGTTACTGGCGGAGCTTCTCAGCTGTCTGGCCAAGATGAACAGGCGGAACCCACTTCACTTGCTACCCGGAATGCACGATTTATTGGGGATCTAAACCCAGAGGGCATCTTCCTAGCAGCGACAAGCCCCAACGCAACTCGTGGAGCATCCTTAGACGATAGTATTGGTGTCTGGTGAGCTTCCCACATCCTCAATGGCATTCCTTTCCAACCCTACAGTATAAAAGAAGAGCAGGCTACTGTTTTACTATATCCTCTCTTAGCCATATGTCACTCAAAGCTCGTACCACGTTGACAGAAACACATTTTAACATTTTCATCAGGTTGAACACCTCGCTTAGCAAACATGGCCCCCCGAGGACGTCTCATGTATCGCAGTCACCGTCCAACTTGTTCTATCGATCTGGATCCTTGATTCAAAAGGTTCTTATTCCTATGCTAGAACAGGAATGTCTCTCGACGATACCCCCGCCAAACGGACTCGAAATTCTAGCAAGGGCGTATTTTGACAAGGTCTATCCAATATTCCCTGTAGTTAGTGAAAGCACACTTCGACAAAGTGCTCACTTATCGACACCAGACAGAATCATTCTGCAGCAAGGCATCTGCTTGGCTGCCTCAAGGAATCAAGCTTCTAGGCAGTATCTCACCCTCGGCAATGTAACCCCTCTGAGCTGTCGGGAGTTTGGCGAGAAGATATCAGGAGCTATGAGGATGTCTATCGAGATGGGCCTTGTAACGAACAAAATTGTGCTCATCCAAGCATTAGCTTTACTTTCGCAATTCACTGATGATCCTCCAGGCGAAGATCTATCTTCTCAGTGAGTATGCTCCCCTGTCCATTGTCCGAGCTTTCAAGTTAGACTATGGGCACTCCACCTTCTAGTCCATTCAATGTCTGGAATTAGTCTGGAATATTAGGCTAATCCAGCGAAGATTTTGTATGAGAGCAGTGCATCAAGTTCAATCCTTGGGACTACATATCAAGGGGCAAGAAGAGCACGCCGATTACGATACAACATTATTATGCTGTATTTGGGCGATGGATCGTATGAATGCAGCGTTTAATGGAAGGCCCGTTTCGATGCACGAGAGGGACCTTCGAAAAGATCTAGACCGTTGCTTCCAGCAACAGGAAACGCCCTTCCGTCTATTTCTTGAAGTCGTAGCACTGCTAGACAAGGTGATTGAGCTCTACCGCCCTTCAGCTCTTTCTGGAGATTCACTAGTATTGAGCTGGGAGTTCCCCGCCTTTGAAGACATCGTCTTAAGATGTGGCAGCTCCAATGTTGGAACTACGGCTCTTGGTATGTATGATTAAATGACAATGCTAGTCTACCTGTCGAAATCCAGGCGCTAAACTTTGGGTAGCATCTGTCGAAGTCCTCTATCATGCGATTGCAATTCTCTCCTGCCGTACCAAGTCATGGGCAGACCCCGAGCGGTCCTCGACAGCGTTTCTCCGGCAGAGCCTATCGACGTCTGTCTTAAGCTCAACCTTCGGTAGGACACCACAAGATCAGTTCATCCTATTCCCATTCATTCCCTATGCTATGTCTCTCTCCATGAGCATCGCATATCGCGAGATGAGACATAGCAAACTCCCAATACACCGGGCCCGATCTCGTGGCCAGTTCCAGACGATATGTGATGCTTTGTCAGGACTTGAAGGAATATTCTGGTCCGCCTCCACAACTTCCGAGATGGGTAAGAAGCTGCTGAAGGAGATGGATCGAGTCTTTTCTACTGTCTCGTCTTCTGAGAACATGAGATCGAATCAGCACACAAGCAGTATTTCCCATGGAGGTGCAGGTATTTCGGGGCATGGAATGGCTACTCAGAATGGTAGGATCCACTCATGTCATAGACGACATTTATGACAGTTGCTGAATTGTCATGTGCAGCAGTATTGCCAAATCCTGATATCCAGCAGCCTGACCTCTCCATGCAAGATTTCGACCCGTCAATCTTCGATTCGATGACAAACATCGACTTATTTGGAATGTTCGATCCGGCTTTTGATCTCGATGGATTTGATGCTTGTTTGGAAGGGAATCTGAACCCTGGTTTCCCTTCAGGGTTACAGTGAACTGAACTTGTTGTACGTTGAACTTCAGATAATCGTCGGTAGCAATGGCGACTTGCTACTTGGTGTTTGCAATTATTAGTCTGGAATTAGATTCTTGGGCCTTTTCATAGCTGAGATTCCCGAAGAATCCAAAGAAGAACATTGCAACCCCACTGTCTACTGCGTGTAACATAACGTGTCCCAAGCCTTTAGCCCCTTCCGTATTTGCGGAATTTTGAAGTATTCTATACCTTTGATATATCCAATGAGTTTTTATATCTTGATTTTCCAATTCCATCCTACAATCCTAGTCCTAGCCCCAATCATGAAAAGCACCCCCATCATCATGCAAGTTCCAGCATACATCTGTGCATACAGATAACCACCTCCATTCGCTTCAATCAGCGCACCAGCAAGCGGTTGGCCTATCAACAGCGCAAATCCACAGATCGAGAAAACCATCCCAAATCTAACCCCCATTTTAGACAGATCCTTCGTCAGACTCCCAAGAGAAGGAGGTAACATGCCCTGCCCCGAAGCCATCAGGAATCCATAGAAGATATCGAAGATTAGAAGAGACGCTTGGGTGTGTACTGATGCCCAGCAGAAGAGGATGAGAGCAGGGAGAAAGGTAAGTGGAATCATGAGATTGAGCGGCCCGAGTTTCGAAGCGAGGAGTGCTGGAATTACTCGTCCTGCAACGCCTACACCGTTAATGATCAGGATCAAGGATGCTGCGGCTTTGTTGTCGATGCCAATTGTATTTCTTCCAAAAGATCCAAGCTTCTTCAGGTTAGCACTTGTCCTCTCGGACCCAAGGCATTGGAGAAAGGATACTCACATAGAATACCGGCACCCACATTCCCATGAATGTCAAAAACATAGCAGTACAAAATAAAGAGTACTCCAATTCCTTGAAAGCACCCCACTCGATGATCGGACCTTTCGCTCTCCTCAACTTCATAGGCCTGAGCACAAAATTCGCCGGGATACTAGTAGCCATGACCACAAAACCACAAATACGCATAGCCCAAGCATATTCCAAGCTCGGAAGCGTATTCTGCAGAATCGCCGCGAAGACGAGACCACCGACCGAGTTTCCCAGCGCGACGATGGCGAGTGCAAATGGGCGTTTCTTGGAGAAGTAAGTTCCCGCGATGCTCATTGTTGGAACAAAGATGAGGCCGCCGGCTATGCCTAGGCATACACCGTGGGAGAGTAGGATTTGCCAGTATGTCGTAGAGATGGCGGCTGTGAAGTAGCCGAGGATTTGAAGTGCTGTTCCCAGGAATAGGAGTTGGTGGAAGTATCCTGCGTCTGAGAGACGTCCCGAGAAAGCTCCGATGACTAGCATCAGAAATGCGTTTAAGGAGCCGATCCCTGGAAGAATTGTAAGCAAGTTTCCAAAGAAAGCTCGAGGGCTGAGGTCTGTTGGGAAGAAGCGATCTTTGGAAAGATGCCTTACATGAGACTGTTGAAGGAGGTAGGTCCAATGCTGCGACATAGTGATTCTGCAACACGCCATAACTGTTCAGGAATCCAAAAGTATTAAACCCAGTCTGATGAGCAAAGAAGACAATAGCCCAGGCTTTCAAGCCTCCATCAGGAGGCAAGTCATCAATCGCAGGTTCTAAGTTTGACTTTTTAAATGTTTGACCCAAGACTTTCAAGAAAGCTCGACTCGACACGTTCCTGTCCCGTCCTTGACTCCTCTCATGCCCAAGCTCTGAAGATATCTTCTCGTCAGTCGAAAGTGGTGCTGCGGTTCCGGAGTCGTCGCTTCGTTCGATCACAACATTCTTCTCGTCAACAAGCCCCTTTTCCGCATCAGCAACAGCCGAGCGAGGAAGCTCGTTTATGTCCACCATAATCCGCCAAACTCAAAAAGCAACTCAAAACAAACACAAAGGATCAACAGAAAAAAAAGTAAAAATTTGGAGGTATTCTCCGACTTAAAGTATTCTCTCAGGCTATCCCACCTTTGAACCAACCAGATCGGATTCCAGATGTATTCGAGCGGGGCAGGCAAAGAAAAAAACTGGATATAAATGGATTTTCCCTTCAAGAGATCGGGAGAAGCGAAAGTTTCGGTCTTTGAGCCGCAGATAGCCTCCTTCTTGATAGAGAGGAACGTATAGAAGAGGAGGCCGTTATCGCTGACTGCATGTTTTGCATTGTTTCTCTGGATTCAGTGTGGATTGCAAAGCTAAGGGCGTGAAGGGTGATTGGCTTGCGGGAAGCTGGTGGTGGTTCAACAAGCTCTCGGGAAAGTGTGCCGAAGAGTCTTGGGAGAGAGAAGCTTCAAGCCGTAGTTGCGGTAAGGCATTATCCTTGATTGATAAGATCTTGGCAATTTTTACACGGTGAAAGTAGTTTGTATTTATTCCCTGTTTCTCTGAGAGGGCTGTAAGTAAGTCTCTCTTTAGCATTTTTCATACGACGTAGGCTTAGCAATTGCAACAACACGTAGCGAGTAGTGCTTGGAGAGTCATTCACAACAAATCAGATCGCGGGCGGGAGACTTGATGTTATTTTCATTCCGTTTCATGTATCGGAATTGTGCCATATCAACCTCCTCGCCCGTTCATTTTAGTCACAGGGCTCGGCGTTTCTCAGATATCCACCCAGCTCCGAAAGAAGGGTATAATGCAGCCCCTCCACCACATACAATCGAACCCTCGCAATACTAACTTAGTCCCAGCATTAATCGCCCCAAGGCATTAGAAGATTCTATTTCATCGAAGAATGTCCTAGAGAAATCAACACGATGGAACATATGTGCAAAGCAAAAAACAGGCCAAGCAAAGGTAAATAGCGCTCCCTACAAATCCATCTGTCGACTCCCAAACGCCGTAAAAGACTGGTGATATGGCACTTGAGGCTCAACCTCATCCTATCGACCCCTTCAGAGATGAATTAGCAATTTTGCTCGCACTTTCAGGTGCACAAGTAGGATGTGTAGTAGCCGAGAAGATTGGTGACAGCGGGAAATGTGCATGTAGACCAGAAGGAGTAAAGTGATGTGACTGCGGCCTAAATCACTCAAATGGTGTATCGCACTTTGGACATAGGAGATTTTCCTTCCATGTCTGTGGATCCGCGCCTGGTCGTAGATCTGTGATAATAATCTTCGGAGAGCCATTGATGTCTTCCTGCATGGCAGCTTTCAGGATGCCTTTGTAAATTGGTGATTTCGGTTTCTTGTTAGTCGACTTCGCAACTCCGTTGGTGACACCATCGCTAACCAGCCGCTCGTATGTTTTGATTAGGTAGTCGTCGATTAGATGGTTTTCGTGGAACCAAACTTTGCATTCCGGATTGTCGCAGATATACATGGTGACCTCGGGGTTGAAATAGCCATCACAGAGACAGTGTTTCCTCAATTGCTGAATCAAACGTTAGTGGATTGGGGTCAACTATCCTATTTGGAGGACTCACAGAAAGCTCCAGGTTTTTCCGGTTGTATGTTTGCCGCCAGAACAACTTGGACTGCAAGTTATCGTCGTCCTCAAGCCAATGATACACATCAGCTTTACCTGCAAATGAAAGAACGTCCAGCACCTCCATGTAATTTGATGCAATTAACTCGTGGCTTCCGTGGTAGGTTCGCCGTCCCGAATCTTTGCTAACTTGGTCCGCAGCTTTAGTAGCAGGCGGAGGAATTTCTTCCGCCCAATACATCCACGTAATCTTTGTAGTTAGCGACGTGTAAAGTCGATTAGGCGGAAGATCTTACCAGCGCATAGACATGCTGGGCATTTTTGGCTCGAACCTGCAAAATCCGCGCAACCCAGAAGTCTTTCGGCCTTCCTCCTGTATCATCCTTATCGGGTGGTGTGCCTTCCCCCTTTACAAACACGAATTGGTTGTTCTTGTAGACCTCTCCTTGGACTAAGCCGGCAGTTAGCTTGGATTGGCAAGTTCAAGCCAATTTTACGTACTGATGAAGTTATTGTACTTCTTCATACTCTCCCATTCATCATGAGGCGTGACGGCATAATACTGATCTAACTCTCCCTTTTCCCGAGCACCCTTGGCTATGAATGGGCTGACCTGAAATTCAGCGATATCCGCAAGAGCTTGTTGCTTCTGGCTGAGCGTACTACCAGGGTTTATAATAGGGTACTCGACTTTGAACGGTACTTTGGCACTGGTGTCGGCGGGAGTCGCAGAGCGAGATGTAGTTGTTGAAGTCTTTGCCCGTTTGACCATTCCCTCCTGTGTTGGCGAACCGTGTTTGGGAGCCATCGTTGCCGGATGTACTGTACGCAAGAGATCGTAGAAGATGAGAGGACGTATCTGAGCAGATTGAACGCGCGCAAGATTAGAGCTCTAGAAGCAGAGAGTGGCAACAGCGATAGTAGAGCTGGGGTTTTTCGAGCAGTAGTGGTGCATTCAGTCAGCTCTTAGTGGCTTGCTTCGTGATTGTGAAAGGATGCAAATTGATGGCGAAAATTGATCACGATGAGGAGTGTCGGGAGCGTATGCTCAGGGGAAGAGCAATGACAGCGACTGTGGGTGTAAGATCCGTTCGAGGGCCAGGCCGAGATGGTCACACAGTGGAGGGACTGTGCTGCTTCTGCGAAAGAAGTGAAAGTGAAGATAGTGACGCGCCGAGGATGAGTAGTCCAGGTTCCACGCGAAGAAATCACGCTACTGGCTACAGTACGAGTACGACCCCGCCTTGGCATTTGTTGAAAAAGAGAAGCTTTGAGCAAGGAGACAACAAGAGGCTGCTTCTTTCGACTCCTTTATCTTTTGGTTTGGCCTCGATAAATCTTAAGTTGTCGCTCTTGATCCTGACTCTAGCGCACCCTCACATTTCGCAACATGCTCACAGAACAAGAAGCTCACCAGAATTCCATGAGTAGATCCCAAAGCAACGGGCAGAATAAGCTAGAAGAGAAGAAGGGGAAATACCAAATGATGAATTCAAAGTACGTGTTCTTGAATTGCATATAAAGATTAGGGACCAAGCAGCTCAAAATTAGGGACCAAGCAGCTCAAAACAATTGGTATCAAGAAACTTTCCAAAACTCCCAAAGCTGCTGCTTCCTCAGCCGACACTCTGCTTCTGACGCATCCATTACCACTAGCGACCGCTCAAACAATAGCCACTTAAGCAGTAGTTTCTGCGACTGGCCCCTTCTCCACAGCCTTCTTCTTGAAGAGCTTGTTCTTCAACTTATCAGCGAACCCAATGGGGTGCTTGGGGCCTGCTGGTGGATCTGGCTTGTGGACGTTTCCTCCGCCACCTCGCCCAGTGTGAAATGTCTGATCCTCCATGCTCGGTCGCAGAGCAGCATCTGGAATGGCGATATCATCCTTCCTCTTTGTAGCCTTCATGCCAGGCGAGCCAATGTTTGCTGCTCCTCCACGACCGGTGCTGAACGCTCCGTCGCCATGCTCACCAGCCACACCCTCGCGAACGATCTCGCCATCGGTGTACCTAGAACGCTATCAGCTTATATTGGTGGGGGCTGTGGTATGAGGCATACTGAGTGGTATCAGGACCAATGTTCCCGGCTCCTATGAATATACGTTAGCCGCCGAAATCCTCTCACGTTGAAGAGAAACAATGTACCTCCACGGCCATGGCTGACCTCCACGCTGTTTTTGGCACTCATGATGGCTACTCTAGTACTTTCGATATTGTCTTTGGTGTAGTATGGGATTTATGTGTTCAAGTCGGAGGTGTCTGTGTGTAAAGTGTCAGAAGAAGAAAAGTCTGCAAGTCTGAGTGACAGCAAATATAGGTGGCAGATCTGATCAGGGAACTTCGGAGATCATGAGAGCAGACGTGAAAGAGGCTTGGTCTTGGCTGTATTCTTTGCCCTTTCCTAGCTTGCCTCCTGCTCATTCATGGCTGGCCCGCCATCGGTCATCCCTGTGTTGCGGGACAGCTGCAGGCATACTGAGCAGCTGGGGAATAGAAGTACCAGGTCCATGATTGGTGGTTGGTACGTACCTACTGTATTGCTGGGGAGTTGGGGGTGACTGTTGGAATGTGTCAAAGAAAGTACTTGTAGAGCAAGAGGCAAAAGCAGGTTGACAGCTGATGATGGAGAGACTTACACCTACACGTGTAGGGGAGAGCTGGGGTGAATGGAGGGGTGGATCTTGGCAGAGAGGAAGAAAACAAGCTGAAAGAAGAGGGGATGCTTACTTATGAGTGATATTGGAAAACATATGGCTCAATAAATTACTGTTTTTACGGTCTCTCTACCTGCGACTCAGCGGCAATGACGCAACAGCAGCAATCAGAACGAAACCGGAATATCAGGTACGAGCAACAAATAGAGAGACTTCAAATCCATATCGGAATCCACAAGGCAGAAATGTTGAAGTTTGATAGGTGGTCGAGAAGAACGCCCTTTGTCATTGGCATAGATAAGCTGCCCGCTCCTCTTATCTGTCAGGATTCTGGTAGGTCGGCTGCAGCTATAAGCGGACGTGCTTGAGCTCTTCTAGAACTTTTTGCACTTTGACAGCATCTTTTCAAGTGCATTTTAAATGGGACTAGCGTCGATCTCTAGAACTCCTAGATATTTGTTGCATGTCGCAATTTTGCAGTCCACGTTTTCGTAGCGTAATCATATGGTAAATCGTTATCAGTGCCTCCGATGATAGGCTAACTTCTACTTTTAGCCTGATGCAACATCATGATGCAACCGTCTGCAAGGCTACCATCAACTCAACTCGGACTTGAACTTGGGCGAGATGGCACGTAAATCTGGAAGCATCCAGACGTCGCTTGAACTTTATCTTGCGTGTGCCTCTCTGATGCCTTTCTTTGAAAATATGAGAGTCACGTGTGGCTAAGCGAATGCCCCTTTTCTACGACTTACGCATGTTATCTAGCATGGGTGGAATAGACCACCGCACATGGGCGTCAAATCCTCCTTTGAAAGTCTTTCGAATTATATAGAGTTGTGAGTTCCTTTAAAGCCTACGTAAAAACATCCCGGTTATTATGCCTCAGACGCTTTCAAAACCTCCCTTCAATTGAAAGTCAACAAAAGCTCGCTAGTTCAAGACCCGACAGTATTTGATAATGATAAATCACCAACGTCCACCGAGATTTACACTGGAAATTTCAATCATTCTGGTTGGTTTGCACTGCTGCTGGTATGTGTATAAAGTAAACAAACACGGCCGTCAACCCTCCAGTCCACTGGGCATCGATGTGATATGGTGGGCTGCTGGTTAGGCCTTCTCTTGCTGTGGTGCAGCTCCTCCCGTAGTGGGGAGACCCATGAAAATCTTGAAGTAGTCCTGAAGAAGTGTTAGTTTGACAGGGCAATCATAGAGACCGGACAACGTACATAAATCATCCATTGCAGACCAGTGAGGGTTCCGATCATGACGATTCTGACAGGGAGACCATTCCACAGACCTCCGAATCCAATGTCCTTGTAGATTCTTCCCATGGCGGCACCTTAGATTCCCAATTAGCAGGTTGTTCTCTACCTGTAGCCTCAAATTGGTGGAAAGGAAGGGCTAGACGAAATGGGGGGCGGGGGTTCCATCTGATTTACTTACCGAATGCTTCTCCAGGTTGACGGTTGGCATTGAGTTTGGAGACCATAACATCAGCTGGATGACTGACAATGGCGCAAAGAATGCCCGCAAGATAACCACCAGTGAAGGAAACAGCTGTCTGAGCACCTTTACCATAGTCGGACTTCTGACCTGGGAGTCTCGCATAGATCATCTCGACAATGGTTTCGAACGAGGCGAACTTCATCATAGTGTATGGAATTTGTCTTCCCCATAGCGGGTACAATCCCTTGTAGAGTCCGCCAAATCCTTCCTTCCCAGTGACTGTACTGAGCCCATCAAAGGTACCTTTAGCGAATGGAGGGATTGTTGTTTGCATTCTGACTTTGACGGATTCGAAGGGGCAGAGAGCGATGTCGGCAATAAACTCAGCAGAAGCACTGGCGGTAAGATACAGAGCTGTCTTGTACTTAGCGGCATTTTCAGCACCAGCCAAGTCGGAATAGCTGGGGAAATGGTGTGTTAGCGATGCCCCGCTTAGATCTACATGAGGAATACTGACTATTTCTTGAAGAATTCATAGCCTCCATATTTGAAGGCACCTTGAGCACTGTATCCGAAGAAGGTTGGGCTCCACCCAGTGAAGACACCACGGAATCCTTCAGCACGATAGATCTTTCCCCAAGCCTGGGATGCGAGAGTCAGTACAGACTAAGCGTCTCATAATTGATCGCGGCTTACCTGAAAATTGCCTGTATACATCTTAGAGTCTACCTGACGACGGCACTTGACCAAATCGAGAGGGGTCACAGCTGTGTGGGTAAGGCCACAAGCCATCAAACCACCGAAAGTACAGGCGGCATAGTATTTGGCAGAGTAGAGCTCAATAGTTCCAGCCTTTGCTTGAGCCTTCGCACTCGCCTTCTCGAACTCCTTCGCGGCCTCTGCACTCAATGCGCTGGCCTTGTTCTTCGCATCGTCGATGGTACTCCAGGTGGGATAGAGTTCAGCACGGGCTTCGAGAGGAGTTCGCTTGTGTGGAAGAGCATTCTGAAAGGATGTCTCCCGACGAGCAAATGGAACCGCAGGATGGAAGATGTCGTGGAGGGTATCTTGGGAAGGGAATAGGAGTGGCATGTTGGATGGTTCTGGAAGGGCGAGTTGTCAGCCACACAAGAATGTCAGAGCCATGCAACGGTGTCAGCAATTGAAATAATAAGAGTAATGAGGTACAGTTCTTCAAGTCAGAAATGAATTGAGGTAAAATCAGAGGCTGGGTGAATGCAAAAACGAGGCTTCCGTACAGTACAATTGAGCTTTATCTCCGAAGATATTGACTCGAAACTGATAAGGAGGTGCCAACAGGCAGCAGAGCGAAAACAATCAAGATGCGGCTCGTAAACAGTCAAGGACGGGAAGAGTACAGGCACAAAGATCAATTGATCGTGACCAGCGCGAAGCACTTCTCGAAATCGAGGTGTTGTTGATGGAGATAGGAGTTTGGCTCGCGGTTTAAAGCGGAGAGGGAGCTTGGACCTGGTTAAACGATTTGGTGCGGTGCGGCGCGGTTGAGTGACGTAGTAAGCCAGGCTGAACTTACATGCCGAGGGAATGAGTTCTGGGTGAAGAAGGCTTGGGAAAAAGTAAACAATGCGAGTAATTGAAGCTGGTTCATGAAGACATCTTACCAAATTTTGGAGCAGTGTGACAGCTTTTATAGTTGCTATTCTGGGCTGTTTAGAACTTGTTCAGATAGCAAGCCTTTCTTCAATTCACCAATCACGTAAAGCCTTGGAACTGAGGCTTTCAAAATTTCTCTGCCCCTCCAATCTCCATCTGGTAATGTACTTCTTTAGAGTCAACAAAAAGGTACTCTTCAAACATATTCAACCACAACTGGGAACATAATT
The DNA here is from genome assembly GCA_020746875.1 of Rhexocercosporidium sp. MPI-PUGE-AT-0058. NCBI lineage: Eukaryota > Fungi > Ascomycota > Leotiomycetes > Helotiales > Rhexocercosporidium > Rhexocercosporidium sp. MPI-PUGE-AT-0058. The sequence continues at coordinate 2,126,734 of JAGTJL010000002.1, forward strand.
ATACCAACCATGGAAGGCACTATCCCAGTAGGTAGCAACGATGTAGCCTCAAAAATGGCAGAAATCGCTACTACAACTCAAGCTCCATCCAACCTTTCGAAATATGCAAGTCGGTACAGAGGGGTAAGTCTCAACAGCTCAATCCACAAGACTTCACAGCTATGGAATAGGGAACATGTCTAAAAATCTGCAGGCAACAGTAGAAGATCTTGATCCTCCTTCCGCCCTCTCATGTAGCCCCACAGACCCAGTATCCCACGCCCTCCTCTCTGCCTTCGAACGAGACTACACACACCTCACAGTAGTATCTGCTACCAACCGAGCACTGCTAGGCTACCTCTCCATTCCACATTTACAAATCCTCCTCAAAGCCGGCAAGGTACAAGAAACAGACGAGGTCTCCAAGGCGATGGTCAAGTTCCGGAGGAAGGGCAGAGTATACAAGGTCATCACGATGGATACACCGCTTGAGGAGCTAGAGCTGTTCTTCAACGGCGGGGAAAATGGAGAGGCCGGGAGGCAGGAATTTGCTGTGGTTACGGATGAGAGGAGACGGTTCGTGCTGGGTGTGGCGACGAGGACGGATTTGGAGGAGTTTGCTAGGAGAAGGCCGGCTTGAAGGTGAAGTGGTGCATGGTTGAGTGTGGGGTTGATTGTCTGTCTGCATTGGAGTTCTCAGTGGGCATAGAGCATGCGTTGCTTTACAGAGGAGCATTCAAGGAGATGAAGGGTACAGTAAAAAGTCAAGATACTACTACATTCAACATCACACACCAGAAGCTAAGCTCCTACCTTCCATTTGGATCATGGGATTATGTGGCTGAGTAGCTCTCATCGTCCATTTCCCATGCTTCTGGCTCTCTTCCCCGTGTTCTATCTTCGTACCTCTTCAACAATTTCTAGGACAACTAGTTGGGTCTAAGTGGATTCCAGTTGCTGACAAGACTTGGGATCTTTCTTTTTCCTCTCAGCCCACAAACTCAACCCTCCTTTCCCCAAGCACCAGTCCTTTCCAACCCCCTCTATCCCCCGATTCCAACAGACATTCACCCCCCCTCGTTCCCCAAAAGTCCATCCCAAGCAGCACCCTCCTCTATCCACCGCCTGTCCCCCCACTCACATCCACCACCAACAACCAGCATCTCAACGCCCGCACCCACACTCTATCCAAGCACATCCCTAAACACAACAAGCACGCACACATGCTCACAAGACCTAATCATCGTCCCTTCATCCATCGACGATCCTATTGGCGGCTTGTAAGCGTAGAGTACCAGGAGAGGGAAATGAGGATGAAGTGCTGAGAGGGTTATGAGAGAGCGGGAGGCGAGAGGGTCGAGGGTGCAGAAGAGAGGACCGGAGGAGATAGAGATTGTGGTGTGGAGGGGACGGTAGCGTGAAAGGAGCGTGTGCGGAGAGGGCGAGCGGCTTCTGATGAGTTGTAATTGAAGCTATAGTGGTTCGAGTTGTGGTTGGGCTTGATCACCATCTAGGACGCGATCTGGAATTGGTATGTCTAACATTGTTTTGTCCTGGTGGTTGATTGCTTCTGTGTCTGTACGCAAATGTTGTAAGATTTATTTTTACTCAAATGCTCTCGGGGCATCTCTTCGTCGCTGACTTTCTAATTAGTCCCAGATATTGATACATGGACCAGAGTTCTATCTCATTCACAATATTTCCCTTGTGTGTTGTATCATCAAGAAGATGGCAGGACCATTCTTGAGTCACTCCGAAAGATTGCCAAACAGTCAGGCTATTCTCTTCACAACGCACCATCGGTTTCATTCCTTATCTATCCCAACATATACAGATACAAACATCCACCAAAGTCTCGCTTGCTCATGTCTTACACACACAAAAAAAACATCTACCTAGCATCCCCCGGATATGCCCACCCCGACGGCCTCGTCTCGCCTGGCATAATAGTCCAAAGCGTCCTTTTCCCATCATCAGTCGTCATAGCCCATCTTCCACCCGCGGGTAAAGACCCCGGGCCCGGATAGCCATGTTCCTGGAAGATGCCGCCTTGGTGTGTTGTTAGTGGTGGTTGGTGGACTGGATGCTGTATCTGAAGTTGGGCTTGGAATGGGGATTGGAATGGGCCGAGAACCTGTGGTTGGTAAGAGGGGTATACGAGTATGTAGGGGGGTATGATTTGTGGTCGCACTTGGAGGTATGGGGGTGGGTAGAGGGCATATGGATACGAGATTGAGCTGTAGACTGGACCGGTTGCTAGAACGGGACCGCTGGGGATACAGTTTACGAGGCAGTAGAGGAGGGGTTGTGCGACTTGTGGCTGTGGTTGTATCATTTGGGGATATGACCCGGGAATGATATTCTGAGGGATCATGGTCGGGGGCGTGATGGCTTGTACCTGATGTACCATCTGTGGATGAGGTGGCAGCTGTGGTTCTGGATTTACCTGTCTTGGGGCATTTGGAACAACAGCCCCGACGTAAGGATGAGGGACGGTTACATGATTGGGAGGAAGTTGACTAGAATACGGTGGTAGACTACTCAAGGATTGGTTGCTTGCGTTTGCTGGTAAGTTGCTGATGATAGGTGGTTGAGAGGTGTACGCTGGTGGCAGAGACATGCCTGAAAGCGATGTGCTGAGAGGGTGTGATGACTTTGTTCGAGTTTTGGTTCTTTGATTTTGGGGGCTGCACGTACGGTTTACTAGGGAATAGTCGTTGCAGTAGGAGGGAAGAGTTGAGGCTTATATGACTTGTGCTGCTTAGGCTACAGTGAAGTGGCAAGTGGTTCACACGTTTGATATCTACCCTTGTCTTTGAGGTTCTATTGCTTGTATAGAACCGCGTGGTTCAAAAGTTATGAATATACTGGCGTAGAAGAGTATTTTTGTAAGCAGTCGTGGTGGCTGGCATGTATGAGTTCTACTGGACACAAGGCTTGTCGATTATCGCTTGTCAACAATCACGACCTTGTTGTGATTCACAGTTCTTGTACAGTTGACTCGAGATAAACATGACCGAACACTAAAATATAATTTGCACCAACTAAGGAAACTAACCTCGAACTTCACGGGATTAGGTGAGACCACGGAGTAAAAACATTGGATTGGTTTGTCTATGTCTCTGTCCCCACTCCTTCTATAAACAACACAGTCTACTTTTGTGTTGCAAACGCCAAGGTGGACCACACTTCATCAGTCCATCAATCATAACCTGTTATTTACACCCTGTAGAATATCTAATTTCCAATCCGTCATAACCAGCTGAGCTTCCAAACGAGTGAGCAAATAGTGCGCTTATAGAATTATGTCCTCGTTGCCCTGAGATGTTAACGGGCTTCTACTCGGAGCCTCCCTTGCGCTCCTGTGAGCCACCCTTGGAGCCAGCTTTTGTCAGCATATCCATTATTGAGGATTTCTTCCTCTGTGCCAGCTTCTCATCCTTCTTGACCTTTGGTTCCTCCAACTTCACGTCTTTGGTATCTTCACTGTTGGTACTCATACCAGTGCCTTCGAGTAGCATTCTTGCTACGGCCTTCTCTCCAGCCTCCTCAGCTTTGCTTCCATCTTCACTATCGCCAGCAACGCGCCCATCGAGAGTCAACTTGCTCTGGCCCAAAGCGTAGATGGCCTCTTCGACAGTTTCTCTGGTGACAAGTCGAACAACTTCGACCTCTCTCACTTGGCCAACACGATGAGCTCTGTTCTCGGCCTGGCGATCATCCTGAGGATTGAAACTGCCGTCAAAGATGATAACCTTATTGGCATACATCAGGTTGATACCAGTACCTCCAGCCTTGGTAGTGAGCAGGAAAGCGGTAATACTCTCGTCCTCCTTGAAAGCATCAATAAGTGGCTGGCGTTCCTCGATCTTAGTGCTTCCATCAATACGAGTGTACACGATTGAGGACGTGTTCATCACAGCCTCGAGAATGTCGAGAACCAAGGCAAATTGCGAGAAGATGAGAACTCGATCGCCGTTCTTCTTGTATCCCTTGACTAGCTCAATCATTGTCTCGACCTTGCCGGAATCCATCCACGCTAGATTGGGAATGTCGAATGATCGAATGCAGGGATAGTCCACACACCATTGGTGGAGCCAGAAATCGGAACCCTTGTGCATCTCCTCGATGAGATGTGTTCGTTTGCTCGAGGCTGGGAAGTTAACTGGATCCTTTTTGCGCAAGATATCGGCCATCTTTTCGATCTTCTCATCCGTGAAATGTCGCCGGAAGAGCAATGGATGGATTGCCGCCTTACGAAGTTGCATCAATGGATTGTTCTCCTCTGTTTTGGGGGCCTTGAATCCTTCAAGTCGGGCACGAGCACGCTCACGAGCTGCATCGAGGTGACCGTTGTACACACCTTTCTGAGACTCGTGCAGGTCACAGTACTGAACCCGGCAAAGTTTTGCTGGGAGATGCTTCAATACTTGCGCCTTCTTGCGACGGAGAACGAATGGTGTGAGCATTGACCTCGCCCGGGCGATTCGCTGCGCGGAAAGGAGAGCTGCATGGTCGGCATCTGCCGTACTGGCCTTAGCCTTGAAAATGTAGTTCAAGTCGTCCTCCAACTCCTTGAAAACATCTGGAAGAATGAATGCAAGAAGAGCAGCCAACTCCTGAAGGTTGTTCTGCAGAGGGGTTCCAGTGAGGAGAAGTCTGAACTGGGCGGGAATCTTGACTAATCCTTGGTATCGCTGAGACTTGACGTTCTTCAACATGTGTCCTTCATCGTAGACGCAGACCTGGCCACATTTAGTTTCTGCGTTGAATTGGTTTTTAGAGGGGGAAATCATACATCTGGTTTCAGTTTCTTCATGAATTTGTTGTCCTCTTTCTTGGCTGCCATATCATATGTAGTCACCACAACGTTGATCGTGTCTCGGTTGTCAAGAATCTGCATGGCCATCTCAGTTCTCTCCTTCTGAGGTCCTGTGAAGAGTCAGCTCTAAATTCAGTTTGGGGGGTGGGGGGGAGCATACCGTGATAAGGTTCAATTGCTAGCTGAGGAGAGAACCTCTGGAACTCTCGTAACCAGTTCTCCAAAGTTGAACCTGGGCAAACAACCAAATGAGGGCCAGGATGACCAGTCTCAACGAGGTGCGTCAAAAATGCGATGACTTGACAAGTTTTTCCGAGACCCATCTCATCAGCCAAAATACAGCTCAACTTGTGCCTATACATCAAAGCCAGCCAGTTGAGCCCAACCACCTGGTAATCCTTGAGTACGCAATCCTCTGCCATCATCTCTGGCTTCTTCAAAAATTGAACGTTGCCCCGCTTTCTCGTGCTGCTGATGATCTTGATATCGTCATCACCGTTGTTGGATGCAGCTGCACTGCTTGGAGAGCCGATACCAGAATCGCGTTGAGATTCTGTGTCGTCCTCAAGCGAGGTCATCTCCAGTTCACCTGTCTTCGAAGCACCAAAAACGTCGAAACCCCACTTTGACATCTCCTCCGCCAAAGGTTTGCCCAAATCTCCACATCTTGCAACAAGTGTATCGATAGCCTCGTATCCTTGGAACATCTCAAGTGCTGTCTGGACAATTTTTTCACCAATGGGAGCCCGATTACTCTTCTTCCCGCTCTTCGTAGCCTTCGTATTCTCAACGGTTCTGGCGGTGTTCAATGTCTTGAAAGGACGAGCGGCAAGCATGACTTCGGCAATATCCTTGGTGATGCTAGTGAGTTCCACAAGGTCCGTAACTTTGCACGTGTTGAAATACTTCAAAACGCGGCCCTCAAGTTCTGGATCCTCCTCCGACTCAGAAGCAACACCAGAGTCTGAATCGTAATCCTCGAACTCGGCTGGAGCTGGGGATTGTTGCTTGAGAGGCGATGACATGGCAGAGATTGCAGGAGAAGACGGGTTTCGGCGGCCTTTCACAAGCTTTCTCTTTGGTTTTGGTGGAGGGGTCGCAGCTGCAGAAGAGTTTCTGGGTGGTTGGGCTTGTGTCGAAGAGTATCTATCCCTGAAAGATTGTATGGGAGCAGCAAGAGTCCTCTTGAATTGAGGCTCTGCCTTTTGAGGGCTTTCAATGTCATCGTCTGAAATGGAGATAGCGGTATGTTTGGGCTGTGGATTTTGAGTTTTGTCCATGTATAAATCCACAGCATTGGTGAGGCTGCCTTTGGCGGCTATGAGAACGCTCTGTGCCGTGAGGATAGTCATAGCAGGGAACATGCATCTGAGGCGGATGATAGACTGCCTAAGGCTCTGATCTGCCGTGTCTATGGTGAGATCCTGGGGGACAGGTCTTGCTCGGTCGGGTCTTGTCTGCAGGTGGGGATTCCTGTTTGGGGCAAGAGGTTGGTAGGTTGAATTTTTCATAACATCTTGAAAAGTAGGTGTACCATTGGCGGCCCTCAGGAGTCCATTAGGTGCATTGCCAAATGAACTGTGAGCACTGTTCGACATAAATGTGGTGGGCTTGATGTTCGCGCTCTGCATTGACCCATCATCATCGGAACTTGCCCCCTGAAACTTCGGTCCATCATCCTCATCGTCATCGATTGTGATATATGTAGTCAAAGTAGGAGGCTTTGCGACTATGCCAGCGGGAGCTTTGTAGGTTGTTCCAGCAGGTGCCATGCCTTGAGCCAAGTTCGGCCTAGGCAAAGGAGCAGGCCTTTGGACCTGCGAGCTGCCACCGAAATACACAGACTTCGATCCTTCCGAATCTCTTCCAGTGAAGGGAGAGGAGGCTGGAACCTGTACGATACTCTGGGGAGTACCAGGAGGACTCGAAGCAGGTTGTGCGACTGTTGATCGGTCGAGGATTTGGGTGGGCTGGGTCTGGTAGGCATTTTGGGTCGGTGTATCTGGAATGTAACTTGCAAGCATCTCATCACTACTGTCATTCTCGGAGTTGTATGTATTGGTGTTGTTCCCTGAATTGGAAGCAGATTTATAGCCATTTGCCGTCCGCTGCCTCTTTGCAGGAGGAGAGCCTGGCGTGGTCGCGGTATCCGTTGAAGCCATCTCTTGGATAGTAGATGCCAAATCAAGTAGTCGAAGATATGTGGGAAGGGGAAAGCTGTCAAGATCGAGATATCGCGTAGATCGAGTTGAGGCCGTATGTCAAATCCTATCCACCACTGCGGGCTGCCTCCCAAGCACACAGTACGGGTGAGATTCGATATGCAGGTTGCGTTCAGCAGGAAGAGAGGGCACGAGAGCCAGAATGTTCTTGTTAAGGTGGCAGGTCTGCGTGGTGGAGAGGGGGGAAGAGGCTGAAGAAGAATCGTGAAGACCGATCGTACAAAATTACTTTACGCGGGCGCGGTTCACGTCGTCGCGGTCTAGGATCATAAGCGAGGGCTGGAGGGTGAACAGCAGGAGAGAATTGTGAAGTCACGGATTTGTCTCTGAACTTTGCAGAGAAAAGAACATAAGCAGCACAGGACCTGTCAACCCATACTTCTCTAGCTAAGAATTCATTCACTCACTGTCCAAATTCCAACGTAAACGTCCTCAGTTGAAACCTTCATTCCCCCAAGTCATTTCCCTTGGCTCAAGCGAACGCCTCTAACGCGCCGCGAGATCACCAGCTCCAAGAGCCTCGTGTACACCACTCAGCCAGAACCATCAACAAGCCTCCCAAACAAACACCAAAAGCAGTCGTATCACAACCATCCGGTCATTAGGATGGCTACTAGAAGGAACGTCCCGGGTGAGAAGACTCCCCTTGAGAAGGAATTGTCCCAAAATCTTGGAGAAAAGAGCATCATTGCGCCTGCAGTCCCTGGGTGAGCGCTCCCTCTACTCATGAGCTAGTCACATGAGTAAATGTTTAATCTAACATGGATGACTCAGACATGTGATCTTCAAGCTCTTGGGATTCACGTTGGCTATGGTGGTTTGTCCTATTGGATCTTACTTCCTTACGTTGAACACGATCTTCAAAGGTCTGCCATCCCGGATCGTTACCAAGACAGCAGACGCTAATAAGGTCAGGCAACTCGACATGGGCGGGAGCCACGGCAGCAATCATTGCGAATGTTGTATTGATAGGCTATGTACTTGTAGCTTTCAATGAGGATCAGACGGAGGCGTTGGAGGCAGCTGAAAAGGAGAAGAAGGAATCCAAGAAGGGACTTTAGTCATGTGATGATTCACAATTCACTGTTTGGTTTGGAGTTCCGGTTTGGGACGGGAGCGGGCAATGGGTATTCAATTTGTAGATTTGCCCATTTGCAAAAGTCATCAAGAGTCATCATAATTGAAGCCATCCAGCTCATATATCCACAACGCCGTTCGGCAAGCCAAAGTACAAGTAATTAAAAGGTGTGGTGTCCACCACATCTTCAGAGGCCATCGATCCTGCGAGGGAACGTCCGGACCTGCCATACAAATCCAACCCATTTTCCTCCAGAGCCCATTATAACCGTGTCTTGGGTTCTGTGCCTTCCCAGTGAGCCGCTAAAACACCTCGGAAAAACTCCAAAGACCGTCGCCCCTCGTCCCTCGTCCCTCTCTACCTCGTCAAGCCGAATTCCCCTATGACTTGCTAAATCGTTTTCCAAACCATGACTTTCTCTTCTCTGCGGCCGCCGGCCGTTGTGGATCAAATTGTGGGCCTGCGTTGCCACTGGACTTCCCAAGCTTGATAGGTACTCGCGAAGCACTTTCTTTCCTAAGAACCTGAGGAGGAGCTTGAGTTGGGTATCCATTTGCTTGACGTGGCTGGCCACTGGCACCGTATTGTTGCTCTTGCAAGCCACTTCCAGGAGGCGCAAACTGCGGGGTTCCGCCAAATCCGTTGAACCCATAACTTTCTCCAGGTTCTTTTACAGGAGGGAGGGGCGCAATGCGATCTACTGAGCTGTTCTCGCTCAGGGGGGTTTGATAACCGGCGGGATCTGAGCTGCCACTCCCTGATGCTGTTGCTACAGTTTCGTAGGAGGACTGGTTTCCGGGCATAGGATAAACCCCTTGACCATTATTAAAGTGAGGTTCGGAAGCAGTCCGAGGGTAACGAGCGCGATTTGGGTGGTATCCATTCGAGTGGTCATTGTAGTAACTGTCCGGTCTCGTCATCCCATTCGCTCTACCATCCGCGAAACTGTCCGGTCTGTACGACTGTGACCGTCCACCATAGTAACCATTCGGACCGCGAGGTCGATCATCTGTCGTGACTTGTGTTCCTGATGGTGCATTAGTTTCATGTTTCAGAAATATGTAGCTAGATAAGCTAAAGGCAAGGCGATTTTCAACCCTGTGAAAAAAAAGAGGCAGGCAACTACCTGCTTAAGAGTGGGGCAAATTTCACTTTACCATAGCGCTGAATGTCACTCCCAAGGAAGTCCCATTGTTCGCGCTATGGTATTTGAGTCTTTCGTCGACTTTTGCCATCCCTCTGAGCAAGACCCAGCAAAGATCCCATCTCCAGTGATGCGCCCAACAGAAAACAATCTTGTAGAAGTGAACATGAACATACCTCCAAAATAACTGCTTCGGCGGTTGTAGGTCGATTGGCCATCGGACTCTGTATAAAAAGTCCAGTCAGAATTATTACCACAGACAATTTGTTTCCAGCATCGAAGCTGAAGAAGTCTGACCTGTACGAATGTATGATTTACGGGAATAATTTCCATCAATCGCTGCTTCGAAGGATCGTATAGTATCGAGAGGTCTCTCCCATCGACTTCGAGTAGGATTTGATCGATCAGGGTCGGCTGGTGAGAAATAGACGTTAGCTAAAGATCCCAAAAGTCATTGAAGCATCAGACTAACCGATTGGATTTCCTTGATTGTCTCTGTGCTGAATTGCTCGAATGGGTGCCAATGATGCCTTCTCCCTCGCAACCATAGCTATTGTGACATCAGCCTCCGTAGAACGCCGTATATATATCGGGAGTACTCACAAGGCTCTGCTTCGTTCAGGGCCATTTGAGGATCTGCGGCAAAGTTAGCATGATTCTTGAGTTTAAAAAGAGACAGAGCTGGTGAGAAACGAACCGGCTTTCGTTGTAAGACGCTTGGATTCCTTCTCTGCATGCGACTCGTGGAGGTCGATCTTCTGGCTACTGCTGCTGCTTTTGCGGGAATGGGTCGATCGAAAGCTGAAGTTCGACTTTGCTCGTGGTCGCTGTTGTCCGGGTGGAGCAGGTAAAGGGTGGTTCTTTGAGGAAGACATCTTGGAAGTTTAGAACCGCGCGCCACTGATGGTCTCAGAGCAGATTGTGGGTCTTTCGATAACTGCGATAGCTGTAATTGCGAACCGTCGACTGGTACTGTATCTAGGTGGAGACAAGAGGCTCTTGGATGGAGATGGTGGACCCTGCGCCTGGAACGACCAACCTCAAAATGATGGAGGCTGGGACTTGTATTGATTAAAGGACACCGCTGGGTCGTCGACAGAGTCGAATTGTAACGGGATAGTGGAAGGCGTATGCGGTTTCACTGGCCTAGGAATCTGTTGAGACGCAAGAACTATTTGAGCGAGTGAGGAAAGCTGGGTGAACCGCTTGTTTCTAGCTCCAGATTCGACAGCGAGTGATTCAGGACGGGAGTCAAGGATGCGTATTCGTAGGTCCTGTTTGGATTCTGAGGATAGAGAAAGGAAAAGGATGAACGATTGATGGTGGTTGAGTAAGTATTAGTTGGCGAAAGGGGAGGATGGAAGAGGATGAGAACGGAGGCTGTCAGAAAATCGCATGTATGGATGGGGAGAGCCACCCAGGACATATGACGAGAGCCGTGGGAGGGGAGGCGGAGGCGGTTTGGGAGCGAGGTAGGGTAGGTTGGCGTAGGTTGGTGTAGGGTGCGATTTATTCGTATGGATGGATGCACTTGCCCTGGGATCCGCAGCTGTTGTCACTGACTGGCTCGTCGTCGTCGTCGCCGCCGCCGCCGCTCCCTGCATGCAGGCTCTAAACGTGAATACGGGCATAGAGTTTTCTTGTAACAGAAGTTCAGGGGACATTATTATTGGTACCTAGGTAGCCATCGCAGACCTGGAAGGGTTTGGGCCCGAAGCCCTCCCTCCAGAGATCCATACCAGAACTGCGGGAACGCGCAAGCTGAGCCAGGGCTAGCTGGCCACCAGCAAAACTACTTCTAAGAAGTTCTACTTTAGCTAGTCCCTAGCTACGAGTTGTATTTTTGGGAGCTTCGTGGTGTGCCTGCCTCCTCCTCCGCTTCCATTATTTACTCCGCCGGCCTCTAGACGACACGATTTGCAACTAGTTCTGGAGTTTGTCCCTCCTTCCTTCCCCCGCCAGCTTATCGGCGGATCATGTCTCACAACGTACCACTGACTTGGCGGAGAGCCAACACACGAAACAGACATGTAAATTACTTCAGTCTTCCGGCCTCCGTCCACTGCTTCTCGCAGCTAAGAAATATTATCTATCAAAAACCTGTTGTTGTTCTCACCATATTCCGGTGGCTGGGATCGTGGCTGCATCTGCATCGCTGAGGGCACGGCAATGGTAGGCCGCAGCTGCAGTTGTTGTATCGGATCTCTCGGATTTGGGATTCCCATCTCTTCATTGGGTGGATAAAAGGTTGATTGGTTGCCTTGCCACTGGCAAATGCCGAGCGATTAACTCGAGAAGGGTCGTCGTGGGGATCTGTATTATTGGACTGCTTCCCCAGATAGAATACATTTTAATACTGTAAGTATCTCCGTGATATGACATTCAAAATGGCATCAATCTATTGTCTTGACAGTGATATGTCACTGTTGAAACGTAGCATTCATGGAGGGGCTTTTTGGGGGGTTTTTGGAAAACCGGTTGGGCTTCCAGCATCGTCTCCAGATTCTGGCATATAACGTTCAAGATGACGTTGCCGAGACAGGATAACGATTTATGGTCAAGGGTATGGATATCGGATGAGGGTCGACTCGGCGTCTTTCCATTCTGAATGTCCGACATCCGTTCGGCTGCATCTTTCGTTTAATAAACTCGGGGGATAAGAGCTCCTACTCTAACATATGTTTTGTTGTAAGAACCGCTTTCCTAGAAGATGCTACTTGTGGATTCTACGATACTGCAATTTTTCCCAACATTGCTTTCATCAATTTCCTTACTACAAACAGATTACAAGGAAAGGGACGAGTCTGGGACGGAGGCAGTGGGCAAGTGGGCTTCACTACTCCCTAACAGGTTCTCCAGCCTGGGGGAGATTCTAGAATGGACTTTCAGAATTAAATCTGCTGCGATGGTATGAATTGTTACATGCTTTTTTGGGGAGAGGTGGGGGGTGGGGAGGGGAGGGTCAACACACAGGTTACCGGAAGGGTCATTGAGACCAGGCATCTTTGAAAGTATTCCTGTGCTTTAGAACTTCTTCATGCTTAAGGGACCGAAGCATTTTTCAGCAAATAGACCACGACCAATACCGCCAAATGGAGAATATCTCAACACGGAGCAGGGTCTATCGATGTCCAAAGGCACCTACCTACCGGACTCTAATGACCCTAAAGACTCCACCAAGTTTGAAATATCGGTTTCTCCATTTGAGCATAACAAGCTGCCTGAGAACGAATTGAGTGAAAACTTGTAACACGCCAACGACCAGGGCGAAGCAAATACGGAATAATTGAAAGAGTACAACAAAGCTTCCATTCGGCGCTCTTCCATGAGCTTGATGCTCGAGCAGCTCCTATCGATCGACATGGCTATCACCTTTAACACTCAACTTCATAGTCACCATCCAGAGCCCTTTGTGATTGTATTTGCTTTATTCGGATTCTACCAGCAAGGTCGTGCATTTATGCTCATTTTGCCCGTCCCAATCCAGTGACTGAATGCCGCAGTTCATCAATCAACTTCCCATGCGTCCAACTCCAAACCAATCCTCTTATATCGAGGAAGGGTACAACATAATTCTGACCGAGGCACCGAAAGACTTAGGAGGGAGGTTGTTTCTGAACTTGGCTCGTACCATGCCGGAGTTGCCTTGAATCTACATTAGCCCAGCTTCCTTCCCGTATTCCTTGCCACTCAAAACCTACCGTGTGTTCTGCTGATTGTGCCCCAGATAACTCTGATCTTTGATCCTCTGATCTCCTTCGACGCACGGTAAACGAAAGCAACCTTCTTTCCGAGGTAGAAGCTGAAGAGGTCAGTATTTCCCCAGCACTCAGGCTCTAGGTTCAACATACTTGGCTCCCTTGGTATCAGAAACACCCTCGATTTGGATCAAGCTGGTGCCTGGAGTGGTGTTGCGCTTGCCACGTTGGTAGCTGATGTGACGGCCCCTACAATGACCAAATGTCAGCTCTAGCCCTTCCATTCCCATGTCATGCCTTTGCCATCGCCCATTCCTTCAATTGTTCTCGTGCTTCGAATATCTTGATGTGAACGCGCGAGTGGATTTGGGGAGTTATTACTCACTTCACATAGACTAGAAGTAGACGTTAGCATTTTTCAATGAAGAAAAGGACAGCAATGGCGGTTCCCCCGCTCCAAAGATCCAGGAAACCGTCTCCCAGCGGGAGTCTTCAAGATCTATACGGGGGGAAGTTGAACTTACGGCGGTGTCCGGCTTCTGAAGGCATCTTTGCTGGAATCTCCCGTACTATTACTAGATTCGAGAGGTGACGGAAATGTTGTCAACGACACGTCCTGGCGAGAAAGACTTCGTTGGGCGGGTTTGGCGTCGAGTTGTCGTTGGCTTCAAATTTCAGATTCGCGATTTGGTTTGTGTGGTGACGCTAATCGCGGTTCGCTTAGGATGGGCGGCACCTGCTCAGAGCGGAGCACATTATCACGTGCCTAATTGCTTCAAATCACGTGGTCTGTTTGTTGGCTCAAAACCCTTGGGTTTTTCCTAGATAAGTCCGCAGGAAGTGTGATTTCATTCTCAATCGCATGCCATTTTCTGAAGAATGCCACTACATCGGTAAGTTTGGTACTACGAGATGCCTCCAAACTTGCTGGGGCTTTCGCGGTAACAAAGTACCTACGACCAATACCCCGTTCTTCTAAAAGCCTCGATGTGAATCAATATCACCAAGACTTGAGTACCTAATGACACGTTAACAGAAGAAAACATGGTAGAGCCTTGGTCATCACTTTTCTTGGGCCAGGGAAAATAAGTTGCGAGACTTCCAGTATCAGCTACAGGTTATTCATTTCTAGTAGCAGATTTCGTATTTCCCAATTAGGGCAATCTTCCAACCACTTGCACTCTCGCATTCTCTTACAGCAATCCCGACTACAACCTTGCAGAACCGACAGGATCATGAATCCCTTAGACATAAGCTGCCCTTCGTTAAAGTTGCAACTAATCGTTCTAGTTCTAGTCAAGACCGCTATTTCTATCCTATCCTATCCCATCCCACTGGGACCTATCTAGCTTACGGACATCCACTTGTCTTTGCTGCCCACAAGATCAAGTGTTTATTGCTAAATACAGTGACTGATGAAGGTATGAGCACCACTAACTCCGGTCCGCTTCCCTCCCGGATATTGAAGTCCGTAAAAGAAAGAACTCTCAGGGGTGCGATATCTTGGCTTTGCGAGGAGATATACCATCTCGAGTCTCGAGTTTCGAGTCCACGGGGCCCCTACCAACTGGAAACATCCATCAACCCACGTCACGATACAGAGTTGTGGACAATTCCGGAGATCCCATAAGCAAGGCTGAGAGCCAGACGAGCCAGACTCTCCTCTGATTAGAAGACAGCGCCGGACGCAAGCAAGCTGCTTATAAATAATCCAGGTAGTAGTAGTTCCTACTTCAACCTCCACTTCTGCCGCAAAATGATGTGGATAAAGGGGAAGGTGAATGGACAAAACGAGAGAGGCACTGGATGGATGCATATTCCAGACAGAGTGGGAATAGCAGCCACCCGACCCAAGCATCTGTAGATATATTCGACCACCTCCTCACCCTTCCCTCTCCTGACCTCTATTGTGAATTCTCCGTCTGAGACTCTGGATACTGGTTCTCTTTTGCTGTCACTGTCGTCTGGTTGCGCACACCAATATCCACCCACCCACGCATTTGATCCGATTTCAAACGTTCACGCTCCTCTAAGTGTCCTCTTGCAGAAACGTGCAGTGCATTCTTTACTTTTCCGCACGTCGGAACTCTGTGGTGGACTTTAGGTGGCTAGTGGTGAGGTTGGAATAACTCCGTTCCAGCCGCCGCTTCGACCCCGCTGTGCAGCGTGGTAGCTCGCTCGAATTTATCATCCTCCGAACTCAACATTTTCCTCGACCTTCTCGAAACCCGACAGACAATCCTGCTCGCTTTCCCCACACCATCCACGACGACTTGACCTTCTACAGATACTCGCACAGTTCCCAGACATATTCACGATGGCGGACACTTTGATCAAGCCGGAAGAACCGCATAATGCTGGGTGAGTCCTTTGGAACCCCCCACTGGTCGATCTACGTCACTCGAAGTCAGAGCCCAACAACCCAGACCCGTGGCATGAAGGCAACAGCCCCCGGAATGTCTGGAGAATTTTCTGCAAAGCTGCAGAGAGGGCGACAGCTTCGATTCCAACCTTTTTGTATTTCAATTGTGTCCGTTTTTTGGATCAACAGTTACTAATCGTAATTTACCCCACTAGGTCAATTGAATTGAAGGATAACACCGTTGTCGTTGTCCTGGGTGCATCTGGTGATCTGGCAAAGAAGAAGACTGTAAGAATCTATAGATACTGCTCAACGGGACATTTATGCTAATGTTGTGTAAATAGTTTCCAGCCCTTTTCGGCCTTGTTCGTTGCCCATTCACTTCAGCTGAGAACCCACTGACGTGTAGAATGACAGTACCGGAACCAATTCCTGCCAAAAGACATCAAGATCGTCGGATATGCCCGGACAAAGATGGACCACGAGGAATTCCTCAAGCGGGTCAAGTCATACATCAAGACTCCTACAAAGGACATGGAACAACAGCTTCAGGAGTTCTGCGATATCTGTACCTACGTGTCTGGACAGTATGACAAGGACGAGTCGTTTGAGCAGTTAGAAAAGCACCTTGTGGAGATTGAGAAGGGACGCAAGGAGACCAACCGTGTTTTCTACATGGCACTTCCCCCTAGCGTTTTCACTACAGTTTCCCAGCACTTGAAGAAGTGCTGCTATCCTAAGAGTGGAATTGCAAGAATCATCGTACGTTATTATTAGCTAGCTTTATTCTTGGTACTGACTCAGTGGTTGCAGGTTGAGAAGCCCTTCGGCAAGGATCTTGCAAGTTCGAGAGAGTTACAGAAGGCACTGGAGCCAAACTGGAACGAGGAGGAGATTTTCCGTATTGATCATTACCTCGGGAAGGAGATGGTTAAGAACATTTTGATCTTGAGATTCGGTAACGAGTTCTTTGGCGCAACCTGGAACCGGAACCACATCGACAATGTCCAGATCTCCTTCAAGGAGCCATTTGGAACCGAGGGACGTGGTGGATACTTCGATGAGTTTGGTATTATTAGAGATGTCATGCAGAACCATCTGCTTCAAGTCTTGACTCTCTTGGCGATGGAGAGACCTATCTCTTTCTCCGCGGAGGATGTTCGAGATGAGAAAGTCCGAGTCTTGAGAGGTATTCCAGCCATCGAGCCAAAGAACGTAATCATCGGTCAATACGGTAAGTCGCTTGACGGAAATAAGCCTTCATACAAGGAGGACGATACCGTACCCAAAGATTCTAGATGTCCAACATTCTGCGCAATGGTGGCATTCATCAAGAACGAGCGATGGGACGGTGTGCCATTCATCCTGAAGGCAGGAAAGGCTCTCAATGAACAGAAGACCGAGATCAGAATCCAGTTCAAGGATGTCACTTCCGGTATCTTCAAGGATATTCCCCGAAACGAGCTCGTCATGCGCATTCAGCCAAACGAGAGTGTTTACATCAAGATGAACTCCAAGCTTCCTGGTCTGAGCATGCAAACTGTTGTCACAGAGCTCGACTTGACCTACAGACGCCGGTTCTCGGACTTGAAGATCCCAGAAGCTTACGAATCTCTCATTCTCGATGCTCTCAAGGGCGACCACTCCAATTTTGTCCGTGATGATGAATTGGATGCCAGTTGGAGAGTCTTCACACCTCTTCTCCACTACCTTGAGGACAACAAGGAAATCATCCCAATGGAATACCCATATGGTAAGTGTTTCGAACTCGCACTTTTCTGTCAGAGTTTGCTAATATGTTTCTCAGGTTCTCGTGGACCTGCTGTTCTGGACGACTTCACCTCTTCATACGGCTACAAATTCTCCGATGCTGCTGGATACCAGTGGCCAACCACCCAAACGGCACCCAACAAGCTGTAAGTATGCATCTAGACCAAGAGTCAGGTCCAGGATAGATAGAATGAATTCATGTTAAGACTATCGCTTGTCGCATAGCTAGTTGAGCCAGCTGAACAACCCTCCCTCCGTTACAGGGTTTTGTCTATTAGCTAGTCGATTTTCTCCTCCCCGTCAAGCAATTCACAAAGGTCTGTCTCTGTTGGCATGGTGCAAGCAAACTAGCTACGACAAATAGGAATACGCGCGATGGATGATCTACGAGTGATATAAAATTTCTCTCCTTTCCTTTTTTCTTCTCTAAAAACGATCGATGCAGGCGTCACGAAAACTGGTTGCTGCCTCGGAGGGCCGGATGAATAGCACATGGTACTTTGAAAATTACATAGGAAACATAAAAATAATGGATCTGAGCGCTTTGCTAGTCATAAATTCATGGCTTGATTCTCCTACATGTCCTATTGAATTTATGTGCTTCGATACCAATGATTTATGCTCCTTAGGAGACTCTCAGCTTTCCACCGTCTTATCCCCTTCACAGAATGAGCCATCAGCTTAGCACGGTTAGCGTTTCCTTTCCTTGCTCAAGAGTAAGAGAGTGGTGCTTTGTTAAGGAGTCGTCTGAGCAATTGACTTGAGAATCCAAGTCCAAGTCGAAACTCAAACACCTAGGCAATCAGCACCAACTTAGTCTTAGTCCTTGTCCTGGCCTACCCCTTCGTCAAAGCTACTACAGTAACTCCATCTCCCTCGAGCTCTCAACGTAAAAGTTCTTTGGATCGTATCTCAAAAATCAAACATTGTACCCCCGTCCCAAGCCCTTACCAGCAAAAGGGGTCAAGCTATTCTATCGTAGTCCTCTCGGCCAGGCAATCGCCGACGTGTCATATTTTCCCCTCCCGTCCGCAAAGTTCGCTCACAACCAGACACGGCAAATGTAACCACTTGATTGCTTAGCATAAATAGATCGAGCCACAACTAGAGCGATTTCATCACTTGATAGCAGGGTAGATGGTCTTGTGCAGCAAGAAAAAAATATCATATTTAAAGATCCAAAGCCCTCTGAACGCCAGTACCATGCCAGACAGACCCATATGCTCTTTCACGCCAGCCGCTTTTCTTCACTCAAAGATTCTTTGATTGCATCTTCTTCAGCCTCGTCGTTCCCTCATACACGCCACGATCAACTGCTGCTGCTACTGTGAGGGTTCCTCCGATGATAGCACATAGCCCGGTCAGGAAACCGGCGAGACTCTTGGTCCGCTCTTCGCGGTTGATAACTTTCATTGGAGAGATGTCCTGCTTGGTGTTAGTCTAGTATTTGACGAGTGCTGTAGGGAAGCTTACGTATGAGAAGAAAACACCTGGGATACCACCACGAGCGTGTAATTTTTCCTTGTGGCCTTCGGCGGAATCGTCACCACCGCTCAAGCTTCTTCGATGACTTGTGACGGAATATTGATGTGTCTCGACACTGCCATCTTCTAAGTGCCCATATTGTCCGATTCCAACATGATCACCAGGTGTGTTGCTAGACGAGCTGTCCCATCCAAGGGGTAGGTATGAGGTTGGAACAACCTTCACGAAGTACATGAAGTTGTAGGCAGATTCCGAGGTGATTTGCTCAGTGTCATCCAACGGGTTGATATGATGGTTAGTCCACGGCATTTGCTTGCTTCCCAACTTCTTCGTAACGCTCTCCGGAAGCTGTGGTCCAAATCTAAGAGTGTGGATATGATGCGTGAAGACATGTCCTCCGGGAACTGGAGTATCGAAGTAGTTGTTCAAATCATGGACGTGCATGTTGCCATTGCTGAAACTCCTTCCAGGCGCAATGTGGAAATTTCCAACGACCTTATTGACACGGAGGCCACCTTGGATTCGGCATCCTTCTTTTCTCTGAGCGTCCAATCGTTCTCCGTAGTGTTCGCGCTCGCACTGCTCCACATTTTCTCCTCGTCCGAATGCCCATGACACACTTGCGTAAGCCTCTCGAACTTCCTCGCAGGTATTACAACAGCCGGGCTTTTGTGCGTTGACGGGAGGATTCGCTCCATAACATCCACCGCAGTATTCCGGGTCCAAATGGGTAGCTTGGTCCTCAGCATTGTGCCTGGAGACAATTAATTAGTACTGCTAGTTGTCCGAAATGTTGCCCAAAACTTACAAATCCAGAGATTTGATATCAATCGCCGCACCGCCCTCTGCCTCTGGCGCAAGTCTTACTTTGCTCACACCATGCATGACGCCTGTCTGCTGCTCCCCAGAGACATCCATCACATCCAGTGTCAAGAGCTCGCAAGGTATTCTGGGGAAGGTTATATTGAGATGTATCTCCATTTTTTCACCTGGCAGAAATCAGTAAAGGCTTCTTGTATTATAGCACATGTATGCCTACTTCTGCCCTTATCCACGATCAGTTCTGGGTGGACGACTATCCGCCTGTAATCTGCCCATTCTCCCAGCGCCAAGTATAGAACAATCAGCAATGAAGCTATCGTCACAATTCCTCCCGAAGTCGTACGGACTCGGGCCTCGTCGACGGTTTTGGTGAAGGCATCTAGCCTCGTGAATCTCGATTTCGCAGGCATGGTGTTTGAGGGTCTTGAGGAATGGAGGGGATCTGGCTTGGGAGCCTCGCGGCGACGGTGGGCACCAGTGCTCTTAACGATGCATAAATCAATGGAAGTACCACTCAATTAGCTGGACACATGAATTGAAAAAAAGAGTAGATGCGAAGACTGGCGAGGAACTTGTTGCGCTGGAGAGTGAAGTTACCTTGCTCAAGGTCTTGCGTGTCCAGAGGATTAATTCACTGAGGCCAGATCATGAACCTCCAGCCTTTACCTCGTTCGGCACTAGGTTGTGCCCCCTGCTGCTGCACCAGGTAAGGTACCTGGTGGATGCTCAGGGACTGTGGGGTCCTATGAGACAGCTGTACGAACTGGAGTGTGCCCGTAGAGTCGCCTTGATATTATTGTACATCCAATTGTTACTAAGTGCGTATAATTATTCTAATTCATATGGCAAATTCCTCCCCTAACCCATTATTGTTACGTCGTAGTCATGACCTTTCCTCGACTTTCTTATCCGATGTCTCGGGACTTAAACAACTGAAGATTGCAATTACTTGGCGTGATAGACTTGACTTTGGCGTCCATAGTGCTGCCTTACACATGAACCAATCATTTGCTTGGTAAAGGACAATGCAATAGAGTAGCTGCCTTCATTCAGAGACACCTCATTCTATTGGAAACTCATTCACTCAATCATGACTGTTCTTCAGGCGTACTGTGATTTGACAGATTCACGCTAAACGACCAGCCACGCCTTTTTGAGTATGATAATATCACGTGAGGACGCCCTATGACGCTACCGACACTAGGCGTCCCGCGATGACTTTGTTCAGCCTTGCTATTCTCTTTGAACCTCTTGAACTTCGTTTTGTTCCCCACCTCCATCCACCTCCAACTTTACCACTTTGCTCCTTCGACGTCTTCGCTCGTCTACATCAACACATTCTCTTTCCCACTTCTCCATTTCAGTCACCATCTTGGGGATATTATCTCCGCCACAGTCCTTCCAAAATCTCTACCACGTCGAAATCTGCGACAGCCCTCCAAACGATCGCACCCACCAGTGATTTCGACTCGGAACGAAAACAACCTGCCACCACCGTATCCACAGCCCGGAATCCTCCATTCAAATCGTACCTACTCATAACAACAACATGCTCACCAACCCTCCTCCTCGAGGCCCACGAGGCTCTTCCCCGCAGGTTCGTGGCAGAGGACGAGGTGGAATCCAAAAGCGGAGAACAGGTGGTCCAGCGCCCAAAGTCGACAGAGATGGAGATTTGAGTATGGATGCTACTGCTACAACCACCGACAAGCCTAGGTCTGGTAATGGCAGAGGCAGGCCCTCTTCCGACCGTCCAGCACGTTCACAAGGAGGTCCAGCCTCGCGCTCAGGAGGACGAGGAACTCATATATCGGACAGAGCCAAGCAGAATATTATTCGTGGTCTTGGAGGAAAGCAGGCAAATGTTCTGGAGTCGCGCATAACCGATGGAGGACTCCGACTACAAGTCAGTGGTCTGAGTGACAGCAAGGCCGCCAACAATCCCGATGGTGGTCTCGACGCACTACTCTCTTTTCTAGAGCGGAAGGCCAGCGCACTGGATTCCAAATCAAACAGAGCCGTGAAGATCAAGAAGGTATGTTCGTCATCATGGTGGTGGGATCGGGGAGGTTTACGCAGCGTCACCGTCTCTTAATACTCGTTCTTGATCGCCCACCAATATCGAGTCGAGGTCCTACGGGCATCCCCGCTTATACCGAGCCGTTTCTCGCGATCATTCTCAAGGTGTTTATGCCTTACTAACATCCAAATAGTCATCCAAGGTCGGTGACTCCGTCTTTATCACCGCCAGTGCAGAGGATATCGCCGCCATTCTCAAGCTGAACAACTTCAACTTCGCCGGAGCAATCTTGACTATCAGAGCCCTTGATGCCTCGGGCAAGGTACCTGACGTCTCTGCTAAGACAATGGAAGTCAAGGATCAGCTACGAGGGGTCCTGTCTGCCAGATATGATGCAGGCTTGAAGCTCTTGAACCTCTCCTCTCTTGTTGCCGATCCTGGGCTGAATTCCATGGGTATGTTTAACGGAAACACAAATACATCCAAGATCTTTCCAGCCTTGATGGTTGTTTGCAACGAGCTTTTCAAGACCAGGAGAGAGAAGCGGGAGGCAATTGTTAGTGTAACACTTGCAGACAACGGCCTCACTAAAGTCGAGGAAATTCATGTCTTGGCTGAAATGTTCCCCGACATCAAGAACATCGACCTGTCTCGAAACAATCTCACAGATTTAAAGTCTCTCGACGCCTGGCAAAAGAAGTTCCGCAGCATGGAGCATCTCATCCTGGTTGGCAACCCAATTGAAGCCCAACTAGCTGAGCTTAAGGACGAAATCATGAAGCGTTACCCAAAGCTCCACACCCTGAACAATGTCCAGGTCAGAACAGCAGAAGAAGTCGCCATTACTGTTGCTGCCGACGAAGCTGCCAGAAATCCGTTCCCCATCCACAGTCCCAGCTTTCAAGATGTCGGTGGAGTTGGTGCAAACTTCGTCACGCAGTACTTTGGACTCTACGACACTGATCGCAATGCCTTCCTCCATCAATTCTACGATGCCCACTCCAAGTTTTCCCTCGCTATCAACATGACGGCCCCACGAAGCACGGAAGTCTCGGTTCCCGTTCAACCCTGGGCGGAGTACACAAAGCACTCCCGCAACCTTCTTAAGGTCAATTACCTGAACACCAGAATGAACCGCCAGTACAAGGGTGTGCAAGATATCCAGGCCGCTTGGGCCAGCTTGCCTGCAACCCACCACCCAAATCTTCACACCCAAGGTGACAAGTACATAATCGAGTGCCAAACAGTCTCTGGTCTTCCCGATCTTACTGGCCACGCTATCCACGGAGTGGACGGTCTCATGATCACCATCCACGGCGAATTCGAAGATCAAGCTCCCAACAGCGCCGAAAAGTCACTTCGCAGCTTCTCCCGAACCTTCATCTTGGGACCTGGAGCTCCCGGTGGTCCACAGATCCGAGTCGTCAGCGATATGCTTGCTCTCCGAGGATGGGCCCCAATCGCACAACCGATCTCATCCCAGCCAGCACCACAACAACAGCAGGCAACCCTTACTTCAGAGCAACAGGTCCTCCAACAGCAAGAGGCTATTGCAACCCAATTAACGGAGAAGACTGGTATGACCTTGGAGTACTCGGCCATGTGCTTGCACGAGACTGGATGGGACCTTGAGAAGGCCTTCGTTGCATTCGAAGCCAATAAGGTAAGCAACTCCCTCCCTGTCTCCCATCTGCCAAGCTAATTACTAACGTTATATACTAGGCGAACCTTCCACCTAGTGCATGGGTTGGTGGAATCCCTAGATAAGCCAAGGCTACAAAGGGGAAGGGACGAGAAAAGGAAGAAAATGATGTGTCATGAACACAAACGTTACCGATGGAAGGGATAGATATGGGTATAGGGGAGGTAATTTCTGCTCCGATCACTGCCATGGCAGCCTGATCGTCACAGCACATGGAATACACAAAAAGGGTGGGCATGAAAATTGGACGTATTGCATGGCAGGCACTGGCATTGTGCGCATGTCACAGGGCGTTTCTGCTTTTCTTTGTTTTCTTGCAAGCATGGAGTTGGGGATGGAGGGTCGGAGGGCAAGGACCTGGTTTATGGTTTATTTGCTGCATCATTCTTGCAAGCATCGTGGCCATCATTCGAAAATCATCACACACACATCCATACATGGTACACCGGGATGGAAGAAGAGACGAGATAAGATAGTGATGGCTGCCAAAAGAGCAGTTAGTCAGTCAGTCAGTCAGTCAGTCAGTCATTCATGCTCGTGCTCATGAGTACACCGCAGCTAGGTTACATAGTGTCGAAGTACCAATTGAGATTATCGTACACTCTCTTCTCATCATAACTCTACCTATCTATATATTTAAAACTTAAGCGATACTGCCTTGTGACTTTGATTGGATCATAACACCAATGATACCTATTCTATTATAAGGAAGAGCGTGGATAGACGGGGGAAATCCACACTTTCCCTAAACTTTCAACCCGCCACGACGTTCATCAGGCAAATGACAGTTCACAGTTCATAGTTCACAAACCTTGATGCCGTAGATCAATCACATAACCTTGAAGAGATTGAGAGGAGGCAAGTTTAGATAAATTCATCCAGTCCATCATGGTGACAGTTATCCAAGCCTCCAGTCCACTCAATACACAAAACATTAAAACTAAAAAGAGGTATCATATGTTCTAGCCATGCAACTTCAACCACCCACAAAACAGCACCTTTTCACCGCGCAAAGTTCCCTGGCCACCTCTCAAGGAAGTTGTCCAATGCCCTGTCCACCCTGACTCTCATAACTCTCCTTCGCCTCAACATTGGCAATAGCGCTCTGCAGCGCACTAGTTAAATCGATATGGAAGAGCGGTCTGTTCAGACCGTTCACAACTGCTGCACGTCCCGATGTCTTGATACCAGCGTGCTTGAGATCGCTGCTCGAGAGCCCGCTGTCAGAATCAGCGGTGATACCATCGCCGTTTGATGGACGGTTCGCTTCTCGTGCTCTAGTCTCCTCGAGCTCCTTCTCGTTGGCGGACCTTTCCGCTGCTTGGGCGGCGGAGTCTGATCCTCCTAGCTCGGCGACGCTGAAGATTGGTTTCCAGCGGTGGGTGGATGTCGAGTCTGGTGTTGGATAGCCGAAGCCTGCGGAGACGAGGGCGCGCTTCGTCCAGCGGTTGTTGATGGATGCAAAGTGCCAGTCGACGGTGGAGGGGGAAGCGTACTTGTCCAATTGGTTGCGGACGTCAATTAGTTGTTGGACGGAGGTGATGTCGACGTTGTTGACGGAGGAGAGGTCGAGGATGATGGCTTTGAGGGTTGGGCGGTCGGTGTGCAGTTCCGGAGCCTTTCCACGGCGTGGTCCTGGGTCGTTCCTGTGGAATCGTTAGAAAATGTGATGCAGAACAGAGAGGATATTGTATAAGTAGAGCACGTACCAAGGACGATCACCAGGGCGTGGGTAGTGGTCGAGGTTTGTTCGACGAGTAGTGGCAAAGACGTGGTTGGTCAGTTGATCGAGGTAATGGTTGGCATTAGGATAGTTAAAGCCCTCTGAAAAGCGGTAGATAAAGACTCCTGGGTATGGGGTTTGAACCTCAATGTCCGGGTTTGAACCATCGCCATGGTCGAGTGGGAGGAAGATGTTTCGAGTCGAGGCATCTTCATGGGTTCCACCAGATGTGGTGAAGGTACCATTGTTTGGAAGGAATGGCCTGCTCTCGTTGCCGACGATGGATTCGCCCACAAGAGAATGAACCTTAACCTTGCCAAGGAATCGTCCCTTGGCTTTCAGTACTCTATAGAGCAAAAGGGCAATAGATATGCAGATGGTGGTATAAATGCCGTTCTCAATAGACGAGAAAACTGTGACAAATACTCCTGCGAAGAAAATCGGAACCTCCAGAGGAGAAACTCGCCAAAACTGATAAACAGTGTTCGGAGGTGTAATCAGATCCCCTACAGCATGGATAATAACAGCTGAAAGACTAGCACTTGGGATGTAGAAGAAGACTGCGGGAAGAGCGTAGATGGCCAAAAGAACAACAACTGCAGTTATGACGCCGGCGAAGGGTGTTCGAACACCGGCCTTGGACTTGATAGCAGTTCGAGAGAAAGATCCAGTTGCAGGA
Organism: Rhexocercosporidium sp. MPI-PUGE-AT-0058; assembly: GCA_020746875.1. Taxonomy (NCBI): domain Eukaryota; kingdom Fungi; phylum Ascomycota; class Leotiomycetes; order Helotiales; genus Rhexocercosporidium; species Rhexocercosporidium sp. MPI-PUGE-AT-0058. Next base: position 2,152,240 of record JAGTJL010000002.1, read on the forward strand.
TAGGCTCCAAGGAAAGGGCCCAGAAGGTTGGTGACTCCAATAGCAACCATCTCTTGAGATGGGTTGATGATGTAGTTGTTGATCCGGCCGAACGACTTTGAAATCGCAATGTGCTCGATTAAAAGTACAATGACAGCCGAGGGCAAGTCGCTGTAGGTAATAGGAAAGTCAGCAATTGGCATTTAAGAATCTCTGAGGAAGAGGATAAGACATGTCTCTAAAGAATCTTGAGACACTCCAAAAAGGAAGTTCTGGATATCAATGTTTTGAGAAGCTAGAATATGTCTCCAAAGAATTTTGAAACATTCCCAAAAGAAAAATCTTCTTACCTTGCAAAAATCTTAATGATCTTGACATTGACAGTAGGGACAGCGGCGGCTGTAAAACCTCTTGGGACTGTCTTGAGGATCTTAAAGAGCGGCTTTTTGCGGTGGTGTCTGTTCACTAGCCAACTGATCATCGTGTATAGAAGAATGACGAATGCCGTTCGAAGGGTTGCAATGAAAAAGAATGTCTTCTGCCTCTGTGGCCACTTCTTTGCAGCAAAACCACATCCGGATCTAATGGCGTACAAGAGGAAGAGAGCTGTAAGCCCCATCGCGGCGTCCAAAGACGTATCCGGAAGATGCTTGAAGGAGTTGATGATGACCTTGTAGGTTGCAGCCCTGGTATCGAACAACTTCGAGAAGCCCATCATAGTTGGAACTTGACCAGCAGCAATGTTGATGGCAGATCCTGTCATGAATGCAGAAATAGATACCAGAGGAATGAGATCGACAATCCAGCCAGCTCGAATCAAGCCAATGAAGACTATAATGGCTCCGCAGATGATTGACAAAGCTGTCGCGATTACGGGTCCGTCAATCTCAGGATTGGTGTCGGCGGCATGTTTAACGATTTTACCAACGAGAGTTGACATAACTGCGACGGGCTGTGAAAAGGTCAGCTTGTATTTTCTCAAATGCTGAAATACAACGGCTTACTCCGATGGTGATATCTTTGGAAGTGGCAAAGAACCAGTAGATCAGAACTCCCATGAAGGAAGTATAAAGTCCATATTGCGGTGGTAATTCGGCCAGAACAGCATAAGCCATACCTTGGGGGACAACGACAGCACCAATGGTGATACCTAACAGGGAATTAGTTCACGAATACAGTAGTTCCTGGGAAACCCTTACCAGCAACCATATCACCAGCAGCCCATTGAGCATTGTATCTTGTGATCCAATGTAGAAATGGAAATAGAGACCACAGATATTGGCGAAGATCACGTCCGGAGGGTGTGATTTCTCGGACCCAATCAATCGCATGTGGTTCTTCTTCGACATAGGTGTCGGCGGTTTGAGAAGAGAATACGGACTCCCCTCGACGAATCTCATCGTCCAGTTCATTCCGATAGTTAAGCTTGATACCGAGGCCTTTCGCCAGGCCATGGCCTACTCTGGTAGCAGCCATGTTGAGACGGGAGCTATTGTCGTTGAGCCGAGTCGACGTCTTTGAGATGAGGCACGAGACCTAATTCCAAGATGATCCGAAATACTTCCAAGCCTGACAAGACGGATGGCAGAAGGACAAGATATAAAGATCTATGAGGTGACCCAGTGAATCAAGCTAATGGGCGGGAGCCTGCAGGAAGCTTGCTTGGTTGACCGAAGCACAGCGGAGCAGCTAGGATCATATACTCCTTGCTGGGGAAAGAACCAGAGCCCTGGGAACGCACAGCTCCAGACGGAAGTACTGAGTACCAGGGGGCGCCTGGGCGTGCCAGAAAAACAAATTTCGGACAACTCAGTGTCCAGAAGAGGTAGTCCGGGGTGGACGTGAGAGAAAAGGATGCTTGGTAGAGAGTTGCGCACTGCCACCAATAAATTGCGTGCTTTCTGGATAGATGTGATTCGTGACTTGAGGACTACGGGCGTTATGGGCTGAAAAAAAAGCAGCTCAATCCAGGCTACCGCAATGACTGGCGATAGAGGTCCAGCTGAAGGTTGAGCTGTTGAGAAGTTTGAGGTGATGATGGCAAAAAGGAAGATCAAAAAACGTGAACGGGATCTGCGCTTGTAGCTTGAGAGAAAATAGCTAGCTTCCGTGGATTATTTGTATGATTTGTAGTGGCGCCGAACAGCCTTTGGAAGGAAATTTGACGAGGGTAGAAGAGTAGTTGTCAGACTAAGGACAAGGCAGTCGAGGATTTAAGACTTGCGAGTACAAAGAAGGACGCCAGTGAACAGCTTGTAATTGATAGCCAGCGTATCCAAAGCAATTTGACAGACTTCTGGAATTTTGGAAGGTTTGTGACAAGACAAGGGCTGACTGGGTTTTGATCAATAATGCTTGGTCTGTAGGCGTGTACCGATGGTATCATCCGGCAGCCATGCCTCGAAGACGACTAGTTTTTGGGGTCGATCGCCCGCCGGAGCAAAAGTTCAACAAACACTAAAGGATAGGTACGACCAGGGCCCCGGCAGAAATTATGGGAGGTGCAAATACTTACGGCGAATGAAAGGCAATGAAATGGGCCGTAAGCAGACGGCAATCGGCGCTTGGAGGGGGGATGGGGGGCAACAACATTGCGGGAGAGAGGGACACACAGGACGTTTGGATTTTGCAGGCGTGGGTGGGCCAAGAGGGGGGAGCTTGGTGAAGCACGCCATCCGCTAAGCTGCATAAGAGAAAGAGAGACCCAGAAAAATCTGAGAGAGAGAGAGAGAGAGAGAGAGAGAGAGAGAGAGAGAGAGAGAGAGAGAGCACAGGAGACAGGATGGAGTATGGAAGCGAGCAAAGGAACGTGAGTGGGAATCCATACGTACAGTACTGTAGACTGTAGACTGTAGACTGTAGACTGTGGGCGAGTAATGCAAAACCCTACCGCGGAGAAGGGATTCTCGGCTCCACGTGTACAATGACGGGATGGCGTGGGTGGGCATGGGAAGGAAGCATTGCAATTGTTGATATAACTGAACTGGAACCTGAAGCCGAGGCTAGTAATAGAGAGGCAAGCAGGCAAGTAACACTCCGTCCCCGGTACTGCCTCTTTACAGTACTGTAATTCTGTCATCTAGCTATCTATCAGATGCGAACTGCATGCATGGGATGGGGGTGAGGGAGGACATTCTTTAGCATGGTTGTGATCTGGTTATCTCATCTCATCTCATCTCATCTCCTCACATCCCGTCACATCCATCCTTCCTGCAGACAGCGGGCCCCCACCAAGCGACAGCCTTGCATGACTTGGCGACACTTTGAGCTCTGACAAAGGTTGGGTGGACGTTGAAGTATCCAATCATCATCGACGCCCATGATGCCATTCCTAGGAATAACGCCCCCAAAGCACATCATTTGCATCATAGCTCCAGAGAGGCTGCACTGATCAAAGAGCCAAGAGCCTCCGCGTGGAGAAGAAACTTCGCCGACGCCTCGATGGAAAAGGACATGTCCAGACCACGCCTTTGAGATTATTGTAATTTGAATTGTTCATCGGCCGATTCATATTAACAAACTCTATTTGTGGTAGGTCCGGTCTTTACTTTTCAATGCGTGTACAGTAATTTGTGAACTGCTCCAGCCTCGATGGGGAGGCTAGCACGCAAAATGCCGTAGAACCTTTGTGACTTCTCGATATCTAACCGTACCGTCTTGTGTACTGAAGTTCAAGCATTCCAAGAAATCTCCAAGGGAAGCCTCAAGCTTGTTTAACGCCTCGGGTCTGGTTGAGAGATTTGAGATTATCTGGTCAGAAGTTAGAGTACTTGACTTTAACATTTCTCTCCTGCCCATCATGTCTCAGAAACACCATGCAGACTTACTGAAAAGATAAAGTGCAATTTCTTAAAGAAGCAATTCTGTTGATTCGACATGATCCGAGTAGCATTCCGTTCTCATCCATGGGCGACTAGCCCTGCAGGTGATTATCGAATCATTGGTGGAAGAAACATAGTTGAACATGAAGGCTGAAGGCTTTAGGTAGTACTGTGGTGTCATATACATGAGTACTTCTTGTTGTTGTGCTTCAGTAACTTTCTGCATGTCCAGGATTTCCTGCCTTGGTAGTCAAGAGTCTTTGGTTCAAATGAAACTCACGTGCAAATCACCTGATTAAATACGCGTTCTCCTCACAACACTACTCCAGGACTTCCTAGCAACTAAAGAACTACAATAGGAAATACAATAGGAATTCCATCTAGGCAAGTTTCTCAAACAATCATTCATGAAAAGTCAAAAGCCAAACGTCTAATTCCTCTTCTCCACTTCCACTCAATGTTGACAAGCCGATCGCGTCGCGTAAAAACACGAACCTCACTCAGACTTCAGCCTCAGTGCAGTGTGAGAATCTCACCAAAAACCAGTTCTACAAGATTATTTTTAACACCTGTCATACACATCTTCTAACTTCAAGGTGAATACGGATGGACCAGCGCTAGTAACGAGAAAATAGTCAACATGTCAAACTCACCAACAAAACAAAGCATCCCCATCTTAGCCCCGCCAAACCTTCCGCCCTCACTTCTCAACCCCCCAAGTCCTACAACGCATCGTGCCCTCAGACGACTTCAATCGGCGCATACATTAGGCCAGTCGAATAACCAGCCATCCCTCATATCTCAGCAACACAAGCAAGTCCTGCAGAGGAACCATTCGCCGGCGAATAGCACCTCGGTTCCTCACCACAGTCGAGGACGGTCAAATAGTGATGCTACGAACATGTCAATTCCGACACCAGGCTCTGCCGGCAGGCGGCCTATCCATTCGAAGAAACCGATAGCGGCGGATGCTCTGTCTCTTGATCGGCTAGTGAGGGAAGGTCCTCCAGATGGGGATGTATTTGGGGCATTGGAGAGCGTGAGGTTGAAGATACTGGATCAGGGAATCAAGAGCGACACAGATGGCATGGTGGGTTCCTCGTTGCTACTATTAAAGGGAAAGTTGCTAACACTTCTATAGTCGTCTCTGCGAATCTACGTCTGGCTCATCCTCCTCAATGCCCCCGTCCTCGAAACAGATGCATATCTCGCCCTCATCCACCGTGGAGCTTCCCCCGCCTACTCCAAAATCCGCAACGATACCTTCCGAACCCTAGCCACCGACCCCCTCTTCCGCAGACGAGTCAGTGAAGCCAGTCTCATCCGATTACTCAATGCAGTAGCATGGAAACTACACGATGCGAAGGAAGAGCGGGCAGATAGTCTGTCAAAGTCAACCAGCAAGCTCACACATACTGCGAATGCACATGGGAGTCCCGAACTACAGAATACTACTCCTGCCATGAAGTCTAGAGCCCGAGCACTGACCCTCACTACGGAAGGCTCTGATGTTGGAACTTCTGAGCCAGGCACATATGTTCAGGGCATGAATGTTCTGGCAGCTCCTTTTCTATATGCAGCTCGGAGTGAGGCTGAAGCATTCGTTGCTTTCCACCGCTTCATCACTGTGGAGTGTCCTGGTTACGTCCGTGGTGCTATGGACGGTGTACACAAAGGACTCGCTCTCGTGGATAAAGTTCTGGCAATTGTGGATCCGAAGCTCAGTTTGTATTTGATTGGAAAGGGTATGAATGCCGAGCTGTACGCTTTCCCTTCTGTTCTGACACTATGTGCTTGTACCCCTCCCCTACCGGAAGTATTGCGGCTCTGGGACTTTTTGTTCGCCTATGGAGCTCATCTCAATATCTTATGTATTGTGGCGCAACTTGTTATTCTCAGGACTTCTATCTTGAGTTCTCCCAGGTACGTTTGCTCCATCAGCTCCATCCCTCTTCGAAAGATATCTCAAAGCTAACTCACCAAAGCCCTACTAAGATTCTACGGTCTTTCCCTCCTCTTCAGGCGGAGACTATCAAGGCCGTTACACTGTCCTTGATCAAGAAGATCCCAGACGATGTCTACGCTGAGATCGTCTCTCACGCGAAATGATTTACGATCTTTGAGCATCGCACGGAGTTTTTTGTTGCTGAATATTAGGCATTACGATTTGCATTAGGGAATTCCCCCGGGCTATGGGTCTCGATATGTTATGGCGTCCCTGGGAATGGAAATGTGTAATAAAAGTGTACTATCACGATGATTAATAATGACAATGAACGATGACCTACCTGATTGCTTATTTTCAAGATCGCAAAGTGTTTATTTCGTTGCATCCTCTTCACCCACGTGTAACCTGTTGAACTACCTCTTCTCGAATCACCAACATCCTCCCACTTTCAAACTCAGAAACCTTGGTTTAAATCCTATTAGATCCGTAGAATATCAAGGAAGAAGTGATGTAAACATCCGTTGACATCTTGAGATTTGCTCAGCCTCGCACGCGCACGTGGAGTTCCCAATGGTGCCATTGGTGCTCAAGTCAACGCTGCAAGGTACCACTGAAAAGAATACCGGGGCGCTGTCGATCCCTCAACAGCAACCGCAACATCAAGCAAGCACGCCAGCAACTGACAGACCCGACCGAACACTGCGCTGCACCACGGAATCGTGCATTCGGACTCATGAGTCCAACCCCTCTCCCACTATAGTACATAAATACCAACCCACGTCCCTCCCTCGTGTGATGTTGCTTCCTCCATCTAAACGAGTCAATCGTTCAAGTCTCCCGTTCTCGTTCTTCTCTTCTGCCCGCCGGACAATCCACTCGCTAAGCCTCACGTTGTTGCTCGCTATGGCGTTCCTCTCCACCTGCCTCATGCTGGCGTACGCCTTCCTGGGCTTCACGACGTTCAGTACGGTGCATGCTGAGGTCCCAGGTAGTCCGGATGTGTCGCCGAGTTTGCAGGATATTCTGGATAAGGCGCATAAAGGGCCGTTGTATACTTATCCTACGAGTTTGACGCAGGGGATTATACCGGTATGTCTTTTTATATACTCCGGCTAATCTTATGAATTTTCGTGTATTCGCAAGCCGAAGAATGAGTTGCTGACTGTGAGAATTTAGAAAGGGATACATTCTCATAATGATTGTAAGCCTTTCTTCCATTCATTGACGTTTGAGATGAGATGTGTTTATTAACACGCGAAACTCAGACTGGCGAGACGTACCTTTCTACTCTGCCCTTTCAGTAGGAGCCATCTCAATCGAAGCTGATGTATGGCTCTACAATGACACACTATTTGTCGGCCACGAGATCAGTGCTCTAACCAAACAGCGCACTTTTGAGTCTCTCTACATCAACCCCATCCTGGACGTGATCAAGAGACAGAATCCTTCGACACCATTCGTAAACGAGAAGACACTCAATGGTGTCTTTGATACGAGTTCGGGACAAACGTTGTATCTGTTCGTGGATCTAAAGACGAATGGGTCGAGTACATGGCCGGTTGTTATTAAGGCATTAGAACCTCTGTGAGTATTTACTCCCTTCTGGCTTGCTTCCACGTGATATCAGACTCTCCGTTCAATCGAACCCTCAATGTCTAATATTTGACTGTCAACTAACACCTCTAGACGCTCCGCTGGTTACCTTTCCACCACAAACGGCACTCACTTCACCAGCGGACCTGTAACCGTAATCGGCACCGGCAACACTCCCCTTTCTCTCGTCCAGCCCATCCAGACACGAGACTACTTCTGGGACGGCCCCCTCCCAACTCTCAACAGTACATTCTCCAACATAACTTCCCTCGTCTCGCCCATCGCGTCCGCCAGCGTAGGTTCCGCTCTCGGCAGCACCATTATCGGTACGGGGTTGAATGACACGCAACTGGCGATCTTGAGACAGCAGGTCGCGACGGCGCATGGGAAGGGGATTAAGGTTAGGTATTGGGATCAGCCTGGGTGGCCGATTAGTACGAGGAATGGGCTGTGGAGGCAGTTTAGGACAGAGGGTGTCGATTTGATTAATGTGGATGATTTGGAGGCCGCGGCTGGGTTTGGTGATACTTGGTGATGGCGAGGTGGCTGGTATGTACTCATGATAGACTAATGCTGGTATGGTTTATAAAAGATGGATATTAATGAACATATGAACTTATCTATTTTGACAGTAATTGGGAGGTGTGAGTATGATAAGAGAGATAGCTTTGAAGGGCCACATGGTAAAAAGAGAAGGAACGACCGCTTCTCGAAGGTCTCATTACCAGATGTGGCAGTTGCTTATGGCCTTGGATTACTTCCAGAAACCTTGTTGCGGGTTCTTTCTTTCTCTTTGCGCTGAAGGATGCCCTTGCTAGCACGATGAAATTTGCTTGGGCCGAGTTGCATCTCTCAAGACCGCCATCAGGCAAACATTATTCGCTTTCAGTATTATCACAGCTCAAAGTCTTACGCACCCATTGTTTATGCCCAGATAGATTTAATGTGCCTACCTCTTTGATATTCAGAGGTATCCAGAGAGAGCATTGCAGATAGCAACAGACCCGATAGCAGGATACGTGGAGCCTATCACCGGTACGAGCCAGCCAGCGGAGAGAATGGTCGAGCCAGGCAAAGCAAGAAAAGCAGCTAGGTGGGGCAACTTGTAGGTGTACCTTTCTGCTCGAAAGTAAGATTGCGAAGCTGACTATCCAGGTCTCGTCGGAAAGGAATCCTTCGAGCCCATCTGAAGACCGGAAACTATGAGATACCAACACATGTTACCGGACAAATCAAGACTGCACCTACGACGAAACTAGAAGCACGAAAAGATGAGATGGATTGTATTGATGGTTGGTTCCCGTATGATTCCCACGAGCTCTCTGTCGATCGCGAGAGTCGAATGATGCCCGACACGTCCCGAACCTTGAGGTCTGGCAATGTCTCCACGAGCATACCTACCAATTACGGCGAGAAGCCTTGGGAGGAACCGGAAATTCCGGAGTCTGCTCGTTACTACAGAAGTAGTGATGGTGTCAATGCCGCTGATACGAAATGGGGGGAGCATAGAGAGTCGCCAGTATCTATGAGACTTGTCTTGGATGCTGAAAATGATGGATCTGAAATCGTACAGAGGAAACCTGGCAGATTGATCTCAAGAAGGGAGCGACGTTTTCTTTGGGCCTCACTCGAGCTTTACAGAAAGAGGAAGAGAGCCAGAGAAGCACGGGAAGGGAACCTTTCCTCTCCATCGTCCGTAGCTACTGATTCGGAAAACGAAATGAACTGCGAACCTCCGCGAAAGCGAGTCAAGTCTTCTCCATTCAGTGGTCAAGATAACTGGATACCAATTGAAGATCAGCATTCTGGTCAGGGAATTGATGGGCGAATGAAGAGAGTGAGGTTTGCAGAGGAAGTGCAAAGGATACGAGCGTCCTCAAGCTCGTCTCTATCATCGAAAAATATAGTAATAGTATCGGAGCAGAATGTAAATGACAACGACGATCAGGAGAAAACAATTTACAAGGAGCGTTCGCGTTCGCCTCCAAGAGACAGGGATGGTTCCGAATCGTCAACAGATTCTCGACACCATCTTGAAGAACAACACAGCTTCGAGGATACCCCTGAAGCACCGATTGAAACTGAACAACCTGTCCAAGATTTACGCACTGAGGTTACGGATCGAAAGCGAAAGGATAGCGGCATTGTTCTCGTTGTCAGTAATTCTGAAGAGCTCTCGAAGGAGCATATCCATCGTACCTCTAGACCTGCCCATCTCGCGGCCGCAGACGCTTGTCTCGACAGGACAATGGAATCCTGCCACCTTCAAGAAGAGCCTACAAGCCCAAAAAGGGACAGCCCCCGAAATATAATGGCAGGTACCGTAGGCGAGCCAAAACACAACATCTCACATATCGTCATAACGCCACCTTCTCCAGAGACTGATAAGACGCCCCTGAAACTATATTTTACGACATCGACCACTGCTCTAAATCGACACACTAGAGAAGACGTGGAAGTCGATACAAGGGGCAGTCTCTCTTACTTCCAGGATCCATTTTCCGCCGCCATGGACATCATGGATACTGACGTAGGCGAAACAACATCCAAGCCAAGTATCGTGAAGAAAGAACCTCTTGATGACGATGTTTATGAGTTTGCCCTCCCATCTCCACTTTTGACTCTCTAAATTTCAGTCGTGGCGGGTTGTAACTATGTACTAAAGGAATTTCCACTGTTGCGAAAACGCTGAATGTCCTTGCAGAGGTTACGAAATCCTGGCATCGCCTACGATGGGGGATATCAACAAAGGCTAAGCGAGCATGGGCCGAGGGCAACTGACTCATTTTACGGATGTCGTCTGCTGTGTCTATCGAAGTTTTGTTAAGAGTTAGGATTGAGACTGGCAGATCGCGGCACTGGTTCTCGTGAATAGGATTGGAATGTGGGGTGCGTTTACTCGCGGTGAAGCAAGAGCGTTGTTGTATTATAGGATACTGGCTCTAGTTTGACCAACACAATAAATATGATTTATGCTGGAATTCATGCATTGCCGGCGAGCAAATCATCGCTCCTCAAGTTTCGTGAGAAATAATCGTACGCAAGCTCATCACCCATGCCATGCCCGTTCAATTGAAAAGCTGGGAGAAATAAGAAAATTATAAACCAGTTACCGACTTACTGAGTACGGAGCACTCAAATCTCACATTAGAACAAGATTCATCACTCAAACCCTCATTCATTAACTATATGTTATATCCACATAATTCATGACCCAGCCAATCCAGTCCAGTTCCGATCCAAGCATGTTTATTTGTTTGTGTTGTCATAAACCCTGTACAGCCTCGTCTGAATCCAGACAAGCCAGCCAAGATCGATTCAAGTGAGTGAGTGAATGCGTGAGTGAGTCAACCATCCCCCGATGTCCGAGGCATCGAATCCAGTCAATGGTAATGTAACGTAATGTGATGGAAAGGGACATAAAACAGACAAAAGACCCCTGCAAAGAGAATGGTATCATCGCTGTACTCGAAAGTTGAAGTAAAAAGACATCCGCGCAATGCTCCCCAGTGTTTGAAAAGAGAAAGAAACATAAGTGTTCGAATGAGTGCTCGAAGTTTGGGACTTTGGAAGTGGCGTATTTGAGTTTGGGTTGGTGTGGGTGGGTGAGTGTCTTGATATCGTCAGGGAGAAGCGGTGTGGGTGGTTCAGTGCGCTGGCTGGTATTTGTTCAGAAAGCATCTTCGAATGGACAATCGATGCTATCGTGTCCTTCGCGCTCACACACACCGCACCATTTATCCATGTTGACAACCCCGCTCTCCTTTCCTGCCACGGGACCGGATTCCATGGGGTTGGGGATTATTCTGACAGGTGTGCTGGCCTTCTGGAGGGAAGAGAACGAGGATTTGTTCTTCATGGGCGAGAGAGGAGCGGGTTTGTATTCGTCGTGGGAGGGCTTTGGCGACAGGCCTGCCTTGACTACGTCTTTGCCTGTTCGAAGGTGGCTGGTTTCTCGAGGTGCTCCGCTGTTGGGACTGAACATGTTTGTGCATGTCAGAATGTCATGGCCGGATGTCTCGCAGAGTTCACAGAAACTCTCGTTGGCGGATGAATAGGTGTCGCTCTCTGGCATAGTCTCGAGAGTGTTGCCTCTTCGGTGGTTCTCGGGCGATGCTCGCATATCCCGATCACGCCAACTAACGACTGTTCCCTTGGAATCTCTAATGGAGGAGTGATCCTGGGTCACAGTTCCCGTGCTCAAGGCGCTGGCCCTATGGTTTGTGCCGTTGCTGGCACTTCCTCTCCTCAGGCGTTCCACCTCGCGCTCAAGCTCGTCTTCTCTGTTAACCTTTGTTTCCACAGTGGCTCGTAGTTCTGCGACTTCCCTCTCGAGTTTCTCGCGAGCGAGACGGTCATCGATGGATTCTGTTCCACCATTGCTGGGCCTTCGACGTGACGCGCTGTGTCGGTTTGTAGGGGTCTTCTGGGAGTCTCCGTTCGGGCTTCCCATATCTGGGATGGCATCCCGGCTTAGAGAGTGTATAATAGCCTTTAATCCTCGGATCTCGTCGTCACGTTGCTCCAGTTCCTTCGACATGGATCCAGTCTCCCCACTGGCACCCACATTCATAGCAGCTGCTGCCTTCTCTCGTTCCCGTCGTAATTCAGATCTAGTCCGTTCCACCTCTCCTCGTAGGAATTCAACCTCTCCTCGAGCCTCGGCTTCGCCACGTCTAGCATCTTCTAGTCCTTCTTCGAGCTCTTGTACAAGCTCCTCCAGTTGCTTCAATTGTCTTGCGACGCTGTCGACATCTTCTCCTCGTTCCGCAAGTTCTCTTACTTCTTGCAGCAAGTCCTCTACCCTCTTTTCGTAGACACGTTCGGTCTCGGTGCTGGCCAGCTCCAAGGTATCAATCGTACTCCTGAAATCCGCTCTGTGGGCGTCGAATTCAGCTGTCAACATCGCAATCTTTTCGTTCTTCTCCCGTAATATTGCTCGTAGTTGTGTTGAGTCTTTGTCCTCCATGCTCCCTCTATTGTGCCTGCTCCCAACTTCTGGCGAGTTCATTAATGCCTGGACCTCGACCAGACTACTTTCCATCTCCGCCAAGCTGGATGCCTGCTCTTTCAGCTGCTTGTCACGCTCTTCTAGTTGTCCTCGTAATCTGTCGACTTCGTCATCATTATTTGCCCTGGAGGCAGACCGCGAAGCAGGGCGCATTTTCGTATTGAAGGAGGAAACAGAGCCAAGGCTCCCATTAGTAGTCGTTCTCGATACTCCGATCGGAGTAAGCTCATCGTCGCTGTAGTTCATAGGAACCTGGCCCAGAGCAGAAGCACTGCGTGGTCCAACACTGGCTTTCAATCCATTCTTAGGCGCATATCCTACTTTCTTGCTTGGATCCCTTGAATCTTGTGTACCTCTGACGCTTTGTCCAAACTTTCCAGGAGCAGGGCTGCCATACCGTGCGGGTGTTTTCGATGTCGGCGTACCAATGGACGGTCTCGAGGTTAATTGCGGCTTTCGTAAAGGCGATTCTGGTCGAGGCAGAGAGGGGCGGGACTTCTTGAACTGAGGGCTTGGAGCTCTTCCTGGCCCAACCGATTGACTGAATTTGGGAACGGATGGAGTTGGTGGTGTATATGCCCTGGAACCCCCTGACCAGCGACCTTGAAATTTCCGCCTATTGAAGGTGTGGTAGGTGTGAGAGGAAACGATCCTTCTTGGGATGAGGGCGAGCCTCGTCTGATCGCTCTATTGATCGGAAGAAAGATACCGGCGCCTGGAATCATGGTACTAAAGTACGATATCCTATGTGACTTGTCAGTAACCTATGGCGTAATCTCAGTATTTGCATGTCTTACCCGTCAACATCGCCGTTGTTTTTCCCTCGAGTCGCAAACTCTTCACTCAGCTCCACCCCTGCAAATGTGCCCTTCTTCCCTTGTACCGTTCCGACGAACTTCACGGTTCCATACATGCTTCCCGGGACATCAACCAGGTCTCCAACCTCCAGATCCTCTCCACCTCCGGCGCGGGAGGGTGTAAATGGCGGCATTCTGACTGGGACCGAATCGTCAGCCAACACCGTGCTCAAACCGTATCCTAAGCTTTCATCCGGAATGCTCGACAGGGCGGTAGAAGTAAGGGCGTTCAGGGATTGCTTTCGCAGAAGCGCGTGCGGCCTGACACTCGGGCCTGGAGACGCGCCTGATGGGGATGGTTGCTTGTGCGAGGTGTAGATCGCGCCGAGATTTGGCGTCGACGTGGAATTTATGCCGTTGAGTATCGAGGGTCGCGGTCTTGCTAGAGAACGTCTTGTTGACATTGAGGAGCACGGGTTGCAGGTGGAGATGTTTGTGTTTGCAGGTGGTGGCCGCTGGCTGGTTGACCGGGGACTAGCGAATGATGCAGAGCACCAGATTGGCAATTTCTCACCAGTGAGGGCCCTTTGGAGACGGCCGACCAACTTCTTCTTGGTTGTCAGCGGAATTATTAATATGCAAAGAGATGCGCAATGTGGATGGGTTCGTGATCGTGGTCAAAAGGCGACAAGTAATTATCTATGCAGAAGCAATGACTGACAGAAGACCGCGAGATGGGTAGGTAGGTGATTAAGGTCGGTAGGGAATAAAAGTAACGAAGTAAGGTAAGATAGGTCGGTCTGCAATGGCTGGCTGGCTGGCTGGCTGGCTGGCTGGCGATGATGGATGGCTGGTCTAATTAATGAGCGGCTGCTCGGCGAGCACTACCTTATGAGGTAAGAGGTAAGAGGTAAACAGGTGAGAGGTAAGAGAGCGTGTAGGGAGGGACGCGACGTGTGGACCAGAGCACTTCGAAACAGAAGCAGAAAGGAATGAAGAGGAGGGGGAAGGGCAAGCTGCAGTAGATGATGTATATTTGAAAGGCTACTACTGCTACTCCTGCTGTTGTGCACTGTGCACTGTGCTTGCTGACCTCCCTCCTACTGGGCATCCTCATCTACATCTACTGTACTGTACATCCCCATGGCATCCATCCATCTCCGTCAAATGCCCTTGCAGCCTGCAGTGAACGGAGAGCGGCGTGCCCTTGTCAACTGGCTGGCATCGGAGAGTAGAAGATCGGGCTGTGTTGACGGTGGAGGCGGCTCGCGATGCGAATCTCAGAAGAAGGAATTATCAGATCAGATCGGTGCATATCAGAGTCAAGAATGATAGGGCAGAGAAGACTTGTGCTTTATTCGGATAATTGATTTCTTGAGACACCGATCTTGAGCTTCACTGTCAAGAGGTACTGTACTTGACTTGTCCGTGTCCCAGGAGAAGCTTTGCTGTACACACTGCCCACAGCTTCGCTTCATGTTTGCCCAGAGGACATCCCATATTTCCTTTCTCTGGCTTCATGCCAACATCCTAGCTCTATCACATCACATCATCTCACCTCACCTCACCCCTCACCGTTCTTCCGCTGCCTCTCCGAGTTGCATCGCTACGCGGATGGATGACCCATGCAGCTACAGTAGTCTGTTGTGTTGTGTAAAGCACTGTATGTAGCTACCCCTAGAACGCCACCATCTGAAGGTTTGCCGGTGCGGTGAGAAAGAGCAAAACACTTCGGGTAGTCGTCCCTTGTTATGAGTTTCCAAACCTCAAAGCGTGTTTACTCCGTAGACATTTCAAATCGTCTCCTCCACGTCATCAAAAAAAGAAACTTCTACAAGGCTTACCGGCAATACCCCGTAGATCGCAAGTTCTCTCCGCTACGGTACAGTAGGATTTTGAAAAACTCATGGCCTGGCGGCGTGGCTAATTTAGTTTGGGGCTACCCCTGCACCAAATGCAGGTACTCCCGCACCAGGGGGCCGCACGCCAGCATCTCACCACCAACTAAACATCATTCCGTAGGTTATGGTTGGTGGGAGATGATTGCTTTTTAGTCAGGGTTAATTACTTAAGTACAAGGTACCTAGATTTCCTCTACTACTCTGTTGAAATACTGCGGCCGGCCTTCAAACCATGAATCCCGGAGGACGGAGATGAGTCTGTAACTTGGCAAGAATTCCGGGCTCAGCAATTATTTTTCTAAAGGATAGGCTGCATATATCTTGTGGCAGTGGAAGGGTAGTCAATGGTATTACAGACTGATGGGACAAAATGTTTCTATTTTCTTAAGTTGAGTTCATTATGCATACTGCTCCTCCAAATCTCATCGTGGAAGTAGCTACTCGTCGAGTGTAGAGCTGAAAGCTCGAGGGGGAAAGATCATATAGCAAGGTCCTTGTTCCAGTATATGTAGTTAGGAGATTAGCTTCCTCTCCTCTCATATGCTTGAGTAAATTTCAGATCTCATCATGCTCTATCCGAATCCTGCAGAGAGGATGCGAGACAGTCAACCTGTCTCCCAGCGTGCCTGGCAACCCAGCGCTATCAGCACACACTCTAACCATGAAGATAACAACGAGACTTACAAAAGTCTTCTTCCTACATTGCAAATGAGGGGACCGCAGCTATCGAGAATGCAATGATAATGTTTCTACTTATTTGAAGGGTTGATCGCAGCACGCTGAGATGTTGCTGGTGTCTGGAACGAAGAGGTGAAAATTGAGGATGAATGTAGAAAAAAATCACAGATTTGGGTTTTCTATTTGGCACACGAGGATTTCACAGTCAATCTAGATGGTCAGTATGTTTACAATACGCAAAATACAGTCCGTCAACGGATCCAAAGGCTTCGTAAGAACATCGTGCTTTCTGATCTCCGATCGAACCAAAAGCAGCTTTCCAGTGTATCTAGATGACGGTAGGGTAAATTGCCAGTCCAGTGGCAAGCAAGTGACGTTAAAAGTGCAGTAAGATAAATCAGCAACCTACAAAACTTCCTTCCCATCCAGTCAGTCAACCACCTCTCCTCCATCTCACCAAGATTGTAAATGTACCCCTGATCGGGAGCACTTACGATGAGCTCATTTCTAGTGTCAACAGATTAGGTTCACATTCAGAGTTTACAGCCACGACATCAGAACGTCAGACAATGCGAGACTCGGAAATTAAGTTGTCTAAGCCGAATCTTCTATTTCGGGACTTAAATGCACTGATGATCCGGAACCAATTCCCTGGGAGCCTGGGTTTCGGAAGGAGCTTTGGTCTGATATTGACCTCAGCTTTCGTCCGAGCAGACAGAAATGAGACGAAGCAAGAATCCGATGTTAGACCGTACAGTACCGAATCTAATCAAGTCCAAGATGTCTAAGAAGATGCTTTTTGATGCTAGCAAATGAGAAATAGATAACATGAAAATCCAAAAGTACTGTTGTGAAGTGGTGACTTGTAAATATAGAGGAATTTTTGAAAGTAATGAATTATAAGAAGGACATCCGTGCACAATGGGCAGAACCTACTCGCCCAATGGATGTTCCAGGTTCGGGATAACTTTCACGTAAGTTCTAATTGCTGACAATTCAATCGAGGACCTGTATTAATAGGCTTTGATAATAAGTGATTTCTTGAGCACCGAACGACCTGTTTACAAGATTGTGCCGAGTTGGTAAATTTCTTCGACATTTCAAATTGCATCTTTACACCGGCGTGCTATTCCTAGAATCCACTACAAATCGAGATACTGCTTCAAGGCTAATGTCATTAAGATGGTTTATTACCTCGTACAATTGCGGGCAAAAGCTAGTCGTGAACTTGGGTCGCGAGCGATACCAGGCCGAAAGATGGCTATACTAGGCTGTATTGGCCATAGTGTTAAAATAAGCGAAGCCAGAAAAAAAATTGATACAAAAGCTCCAATCCTCTTTGATCTTCTGATTTTGAGATGTGCGGCGTCTCGACCTTTCCCCAGTTGCTCAAACATCCCCAAGCCTCTGGACCTCCGGGTCCTCGACGGTTCTGGTCCATGGTGTAGTCAAACTTTTATGAGCGTCAGTCGAAACACAGAGAAAACCAATTGCAATCGATTTCTCCATCCGTCGCGCCGAGTCGAGTTCGCGCCTATCGATTTGTCTGTAATGGGCTCATAGGTTTTTGCCGGGCTTGGTGCTGGATTCGGAGTGTGAACATACTATACTATACCTTGGGGGAATTATGGTGGTGGCTGGTGGTGTATGAGATGGATTGCATGATGTTGGCAAGGCAGACTCCGGGAAGCTCTGCATGAATATTTCACACGCCGGATGGAAGAGAGACAAGAAAGTAATGTTATTGAGTCTGGTATCCATGCGATTGTACCTAAATTACAGACTTGCGTCTGCGAAGAAATGCAGTTCTTAATTTTCCAGTGCCGAAACGCAACGCAACGCATCGTGTCTCCCAACGCCATCATCCATGTATCATGCCGTCTCGTTCAAGGTCATTCATTACTCTCCGTGCTCATCACCAATCTTCTCCAACTTTCCGAGGTCCCTCTTCTCTCCAGTCTCTCCAATAATTCTGACTCTATCCACGCGAACCTTGTCTCCATCTCCGTCTCCGTCTACGATGAAGAGGACCAGACTCGAGATGTTCTGGAACTTCACGAAGCGGAGGGAAAGGGTTGCAGTGCCTGTCTCGTCCCAATCCTTGGCCTCCAAAGTGATGCTTTGTGTTGCTGGAATATCATCTGCCTCTTCGAAGCCCAGAATATGTGCGCGATTCGTGTAGATCTGGATCGTCTTGGGTCTCATTGGCATTTCGTCATCGTCATCGGCGGTGGGAGGAAGGGACGTAATCTGTAGAATATTAGCACGACTTTTTGGCCGCAGAGACTCGGAGCTTACCTGGAGTGTGTGCACTTTCAAGGTGCACTGGAAGGGCATGAACAGCATGAGTTGCTCATCCGTATCACTTTCGACCCAATCTTTGCCTGCTGTAGCCGATACTTTACCCTTCTGCAATCCCGTTGGCTTGCCACTATCGACCAATGTCCTGACTGTGCCAAATTCGCTGTCCGCATTCAGTAGCTCCAAGCCCTTGAGATCGACCTGATCCGTCACATCGCTATAGCCCCTTGGTAGGTCTCCTACACGCCAGTTGCTGCCACTTCCAGTTGCTCCTCCAAATCCAGATGAGCTAGGCCCGCCCTCAGCTTCTGCAGCAAGCTTCTTGACAACATCCTGAAGTTTTCGAGGATCTGCGCCCTTGACTTTCTCGACGACCTGACCAGACTTGAAAATCATAAATGTTGGCATACTGTTGAAGCTATTAGCGTTTTCCTCCACCGATCCAACTCTGCCATGAGGTTGCTTACGCAGTGACAGCATATTTCGAGGCGATTTCCTTCTGGGTATCAACATTGACCTTGACGAAGGTGATGTGATTCGGGCGTGAGAGTGAGGCGGAGAGTTGCTCGTATAGAGGCGCAATGGTCTTGCATGGTTCACACCAATCTGCGTAGACTTCTTGGGGTCAGTACAAGCTCAAGATAGAGTATTGATATCCTTTGCGTAAACAGTGTAGGGCATTTGCAAGGAGAGTGGCGGGGTAACTCACAATCCGTTACTACAATCTGCGAGGATTGTAGGAGATCGCTGAATTGCTTCGGCGAGGCAACCTGGACTGTTTTTGACATCTTGAATGCTTGTGGAAGGTAGATAGTTGAGTTAGTTCTTTGTGGTTGTGGTTGTTGATTGAGAATGGAGGGGTCCAGGCCAGGTACGGAGGAGAAGAGGACTTTGGCGTGGGGTCTGGGCGGCAACAGGCGACGCGATTTTGAGTGAAGTGACTGATCAGTAACCTTAATTTTCACTCTTCTCAAAAACAACGATTCACCAATAATGCCCAACGTTACAAATCAACGAAGGAGCATGAATTACCGATACAAATGATTAGCAACTACAAAGAAAAAGTGAATAGATGCCGGACACTGCACCATATGACATCCTGTTCATGGACCAGACTCAGAATGAGGCCAATACTGTACCAACACCTAGTGATCTAAGTGGCTCTAAAATAAATGTTGATCCACGAGTCCTTTGGCTCACGACTTGTGAGGATGCAGCAGAGATTCGTCATGAGATTCGGCGTTCAGGTCAACCCAATTGAGGCGCACAATATGATGTATGTCGCTAAGTCCTCGACGGTGCCTGTTCATAGAGTTTACGCTATTTACCAGAGTCCTTCAGAGAATAAGAGCGTCGTCATATACATTGTCATGGATATGACACTTCTGGAATTATGGGCCAAGTTGGATCAGGCTCATAAACTACTATCGCCGAGACTCTTCGAACCTACTTTGATGAGCTGAGGCATCTAGAGCACCTAGGCTATTTCGGCAATATTACTGGTGGACCACTCCTTGATGACATGTTCTCAGCGATAAGGGGAGCTCAGGAACTGAAAACATCGTTTGACACAAAAGATGAATTAATAGACTATATAATTCGGATATACTCCCTCGATACTGGCGACCGGATAGCCCACATACAAGACTCGATACTACTAATATGTTCTGCCCACTATTCTTCAGGCAATGGTTCACCTGTCTTCACCCATAATGACTTTTAGAGGAAGAACATTATAGTTCGGCCTGATGGAATGCTAATTATAATCGACTGGGAGTTTGCGTCATAGTATCCAACCTACTGGGAATACTCGACGGCGACTTTTGCCAGCGGGGGCTGAAACGATGATTAGCACGACTATGTACGAATGGTGTTGGACGAATACCCAAATCAGTCTCTTTAGCTATTAAGCATGAAGCTCGAAATGTGGTGTTGAGAATGGGGGTCGATGGCATCTGGCGTGACTTGCTGAACGACGGAGGGCTCATCTGAACTCGACATGTGCACCCCCAGAAGTACCACTGATCACTGTTTGAAATCATCATGTCTATGACCGAGGGGAAGAAAATGGCAGGGAAGGCCGGTTGGTATGCGTAGCCGGCAAGGGTTTTAGCATCAGCTACTAGATATTATATTAACGATGAACAATGATGGAGGCAGTAGAAAATGGATTTGCATTCAGACGCATATTTAATTATATATTTGGAAGACTTCTTCCATTCCAACAGAGAGATATATTGATAACAGACCCGCTCGTCGTAGTAATCACTGACACACTCTCTGTTATTCTAGCCACAACCTCCCCGATTCAGCCCAATCCTTGACATCACACGGAGTTACACCACTACTTCCTATCAAGAACCCTATACCGTCCTTTAATCGACGATCGCTAACTATCTAGATCTGCTGGCATGCTCGGCAAGACATTCAATCCTGTAATCAAGCCACCACGGTTGAATGAGGACAACAAACAAGCAACAAGTGCCTTTTCATATTCCCTCGATTGGAGGTTTTGCCTCCCACCGTCCTTGACCTAGAGCTGCAAGTTTATCTCTAGGTATCAACATATATTCAAGCTTCCACAATAGGATGTCGATCATGAAATGGTCCACGGAACCTGCGTCCGGACCCCGCGCCATACATAGGCTTACAGCACAACAATAACCAGCTTTCCTTTTTGCTATCTCCCTACCTCCGCGGTGACATCCCATGCAAATTGCTAGCACACGCTTGCATTACAAAATGGCTTCGGGATGACTTGATGTGATCATTGATATTGAATGAATCAAAATAAAGGAGGAGCCGACCCGACAACTGGACAACAAATGGAAAAGCATGTCACAGCAACTACATAGCCTGGATTCGTTGAAAATCTTCGCATTCTTATCCTATGGCTGACCCACGAGAAATCTATTTGGGGTATCTATTCTGGTCTCCTCGTTTTGCCCTACCACAGGGACTGACTCGAGACAGAGGTTGGCAGTATCTTTTGGAGCGTGTGATGAGTACGTGTTTGTCTAATGGTGGAACAAGCGAATGCTTTGCTCAATGAAAGTGATACCAAGTTTTTCCGCAGTCTCGAAGACAGCCGAATCATTTTGGCTACCACTTGGAGCAGCCATGTACTTGGCTCCTGATCGACCTGCTCTGTAAACGTTGTCGATGAAGGGGAACTAATAATGTTAACATATCATCATAAAAGTGGACGGAAAACTTACGAATGCATCACTGGAAACAGCAACCTCACCGAGCTTTCCAAGCCACTCCAAGCGCTCCTGCTCTGTGAAAGGAGCTGGGACCTCATCGAAGAAGGCTTCATAACCCTCTCTCTCGGGACCGTCCTTTGGAAGTTGCCCACTGACAAGCAAATCAATTGCGTTGCTCTTATCTGGTCGCTTGGTACCCTTCTTCCACTTAATACCGAGAACACGTGGGTTGAATCTCAACCACCAGTTATCAGCCTTGTCGCCAGCCAAGCGAGTGCAGTGGATACGTGACTGCTGTCCAGCTCCGAGACCGATGATCTGGCCGTTGAGAGCGTAGCAGACAGAGTTGCTTTGGGTGTACTTGAGAGCAATGGTAGCAACTGTCAAGTCACGGAGAGCAGAATCTGGTAGAGGTGCCGATTCCTTCGGTGTGATGATAGAAGTGAACGATTTTGGAGACACCTGTATGTCGTTTCGGTGTTGAGTTAAGGTCACACCATAGACATTTCTCGACTCTTGAGGGGCTGGGTCGTACTCTGCGTCCATCTGGAGTACCAAGTACTTTCCACCCTTCTTCTTCTTTAGGATCTCAAGAGCAGCATCTTCGAAACCAGGAGCGATGACTCCATCAGAGACCTCTCTGGAGATAATCTTGGCAGTGGGAATATCAACGATATCGCTTAGAGCGATCATGTCACCGAAACTGCTCATGCGATCGGCACCACGGGCACGAGCATAAGCCTGGGCAAGTGGTGAGTTCTCAAGGCCTTCAATATCATCAACCATGTAGACCTTTCTCTCATCAGCTGTGAGCGAGACGCCGATAGCAGCTCCTGCTGGTGAAACGTGCTTGAAGCTTGCTGCAGCAGGGTGTCCAAGGGCAGTCTTCAACTCCTTCACCAACGGCCAAGCATTGAGGGCATCTAGAAGATTGATGTATCCAGGCGATCCACATAGAACCTTGAATGGAAGCGGTCCTAACTTCATGAATGCTGCAGCTGGCTTCTGGTGGGGGTTGGCCCCATATCGAAGAGCGATTTGCTGGACTCCCTCTCCTGCGTAATGCTTGCGGAAGAAATCAGAGATGGAAGTATCATAATCTGCAGTATGCTCGAAAGCTTTGAGTGCATAGAGGTTTCTGCTGCGCTCGGAAACCTCTCCCTTCTCGATTTCTTGTAGAAACTCGGCGTAGTCGAGTGGGTCTGTCAGAATTGTGACTCTGCCATGGTTCTTTGCAGCTGCTCGAATCAAGGTGACTCCTCCAACATCTATATCCTCCACAGCTTCTGGGATTGTGACATTGATCTTCGCAATTGTGTCCTTGAAGGGATAGAGATTGCAGATGACGTAGTCAACCTTATTGATGTTCTGCTCGGCCAAATCTTTCTCGTCGGAGGCAAGATCGCGTGCGAGGATGCCAGCGTGAACGGCAGGGTGAAGGGTCTTGACTCGGCCTGCGAGCATCTCTGGAGCGTGGGTGATGGCCGATACATCTCTGGAGAAGGTGTTGGTGAAACGTAAAGTCACTATGAGGTGAGTTTACTTACTCCACAGCAAACCCAGATTCTCTGATCATCTTCGAAGTTCCTCCAGATGCTAGAAGTCGAACATTGTGCTTGATCAGGCCTTTGGCAAGATCGAGCAGGCCTGTCTTGTCATAGACAGAGATAATGGCTGTGGAACCATGTTAGCCATAGACTTGAGACTTTTTCTATGAATGGGCGCAGGGTATACCGGTTTTTCGACTGGCAGACATGTTGTATTTGAGTTCCAAGGGTCTGCAAAATCAGCGAGATGTTCGTTAATTATAGCGCTGATTCAGTTGATTCACAGGTTGTTGGTTTTCACGGAGTTGGTGACCACGAAAACAAAATAAATTGTCTGTCGGGGAGCAATCTCATGGAGGGGTCCGGTTTTCGCTTCGCGGGGTCGAATTCCGCGCTTTCCCTTCTATGGAAGTGACTCAAAAGGTCCACTGCCTCTCATGACTAAGCAGACGCGCTAGTGGAAAAATCATATCTTCTTCGCGATCTCGTCTCGCCTCGACTCTCTTTCTTCTTCAACAATTCCTTTCGAGGAATCAACGCAAACATAACAACTGCTTCAAAAAGCACTGGCTGTGAGAGACCCGTCGCCCATGTGGTGATGTGAGGTTTCCATGACCTAAGTTGGCCGTCAGCAGATTGGAGAGAAGTTTTGGAGAATCTTGGGTGCGATTGGTCTCAGTCTATGAGATCGGTTGCAATGATTAGCCGTACATTGTCTTTGCTTTGATATCACATGTGCAAAACCCCTGAGGATGACCCCCCGAGTGCAAGCCAATAAGATGTCCACTGCGTCTTCAAAATGATTGCTGTCTGTTTGCTGAGTGGAACTTTTCTGTACTGGGTCTGAAGGCTCGGGCTACCAAGACTTTTTCAGCGCATGTTTGCAATCTTGAACAGAAACTCTTGATCGGCATCAAACAAAATCGTGTCCCCTCACAGTTAGTGTTATCCTGCAGTGCGCGAACTTGGTCGAGCAGGGCAATCAATCTCCGTGATTTCAATTTCTGTTGCGGGTAGGACTTGTATTTCTTCACTTAATTCCCACTTTCCAGACACCTTCGAGTTATCTCCTTGATGTACTGTTAAATGATCCTCACTTCAAATTTTGCGCCAGCAAGCGTATGAATTTATTTCCCCTATGCCCAGTTTTGACGTCATGTTCTCTGATAAGACTGAAGCGACAGATACCGAGCGTGCCTTCTCTCCCTTGCGCCCCCTATCCTGCATAAATTGCTCTAGTAATACATAGCCACTCCCAATTTTTCAACGCAGTGCTGCGGTTTCTGCAATGAAAGTGTATCTCGGCAGCGCAATCTTCAAGTTCGCCCATCTTGCCATAGGCAGGCGCCATAGCATCAGCCTACTGGCCATGGTCATAATTCAGATGTTTTCGATATCAACGACGGACAGATGGGTGCAATATGAAGAATGATTGCAGATCCAGGCTTCAACTACTCAGATATCAGATTAATTTAGTACCGATTCTCGCTCTGACTTGGTAAGGCCTAGTTACCCAGTACGTAAAGGAAGATCGAACCTCATTCGAAGTCGATGTAGACAAGAGCTCGGGGTCGCGGATAGCAGCGAAGATAGAATGCTAGAACAGGAGAAAGTACTGGTGAATTTGCACTCTGTATATTTCATATCCAACAGGACAACAATGGCTGCTGTGTCATTCAGGCCCAAGTATAGAGTGCACTAATCGACGCTCAGAGACCATTCTGAGAGTGTTCTGTCATCGCCAGAGAAGCAAAGGCACTTCAATAGAAGATACACTTGATCTGCTAGAAACTGCACTGCATGCAAGGCTGTAACAACACCATCACCAATTTGCGTCAGCAAGACTGATTATACTCCTCAATCAATTAGCCTAGAGACCGGGAAGACCATCACAAAAATGACTTTTTGACATAGGTAGCCATACCTAACCACGAGGGCCAAATTTGGTGCTATACACATCTCAAAGGCACCAGAACGGCAACCACTCCAAACCCCAAAGCAAGAGCAAACCCTCTGCAAGTCCAATTATCTCGAGCATCATGGACTCCAAAAGCTTCCTCGCCACATCTGCTCGCTCAGCTCCGTTTGATAAGCCATTCACGATCAACGACAATAGCTTGAGAAGTGGGGAACCCTAGGAAATCTAAGGGGCAAAAAAGCAAAACAAGATATCCGGTCTTTATGCGAGAAGACTTGGTCTGAAAAGAAGATATCAACTGGCAGCGCGGATTTCACCAGCATTTTCATCGCATATTTTACGCAGCCGGAGCTGTGCTATGTGTACTGCGAGAGCTAGATGAGCTCAGGGATCATGAAAGAGTGGATTGCAAAACATCTCCCGACCAGACATCTTCGACACGCCCAGTTCGAAAGCTAGAGATGAGCTTCTAAGGATAGAGAAAGCTCGTAAGCCCCGGAGAAAAGGCACAGCGGAATTATGGAGTGCGATTGTCAACCCCGCTGGATAGCCACGACGAGCCTGACCTGACCTTCGGATGAGAGCCATGACATGCTCTTTGCTAGGCATCACAGATCCGTTTTGGTTGCAGACAAGTAGTACATATCTACCGCCCGAGAAGATCCATGAGCACCCTGTCTCCATATCTCCTTGATGCAAGCTGTAGTCATTTTCCAATACAGTTTACCGCCTCAATCATCCATCTAATAGTATTCATTCTTCCTTTGGCAGAGAGCTCGCCAAACAAGCCATATTCGCTTCACTCTTCTCATGCTACAGCTAGCAGAAGGAAGTGCTGTTCCTGAATTGTTCCTGAGTCCTAGCTACTGCAAGGCGAAGCGCTTCGTCTAATTGGGGAGCAATCCATCTATTGTCCCCGAAAGAGGGGATGCATGACAGTTACCAGGAGTGAAATCTTTGTTTCATCAACCTTTCAGCATCCAGTTGCACCGCTGTCCAACACACCCTCCTCACCGTTGAAAGGGGTTGGTTTTTGTCAAGCGACTGTATCGAAGCGCCCAGCTTGCATTTACATCTTAGCACCAATATTCTGGGAATCTCCCAGCTAACTTTCTGGACTGACCATTGACTGAGAGCAGCAAATCACCGAATCATCAGGAGTAGATAGCCGGCGGTATCAAAGCCTGATTCGATATCTCTCGCTTTCCATGCTCAATTCGACGTTGATGAAGGACGGTACCTTTGTTGGATGGACTTTCTATATTCAGCGCATAGCTTGACAACCTATTCTTGACAAGCCAGTCAGCCATATCTTAAAAGCACACACTACTTTCAAGGACATCGTCCAAAATAGCCAACATGCGAGAGAGATCCCTTCTTCTCGGACCCCATATCTATTTCTTTGTCCTCGCTTAGCAGGTAGCAGTCGTTCCAGAAGCGATATCGAAATTCAACAAAGCGGCTTCATGCCTGTCATCCAAACCCGGAAAGATAAGCTTTGATTCTATTCTGACTCTCGTCACATCATCACGGCAGGGAAATGTGTTCTGTTTAAAGAAACCTTTCAGATTATTGGATCTGATGCGGCGGTAACTGGGCAACAGCCTATCCGTCATCACTTCCTATGCCGCTTGGATGTTTCTACCCCGGATGTATAATCTGACAGACCTCTAATCTGAGATCTGGGGCAAGGAAATGATTCGGCCAAAGGGATCATTGCCGAGCCGCTGGGTTTCGCGTGATTAATACCTCAAGATCTGCTTCCTGCAAGAGAAGAAAGGAATCACCGATGTACAAAGAGTGGAATCAGCTGATTGCGAACTTTGTCAAAGCTCAGTCATCGATTCGAGCCTGGAAGTTTCTTTGCCGGGATATCACGGCCTCCCGTTGGCTGGGATCTGGTATGGATCCTCAACGTGTGGTACCAACGGGTATCTTTGCCATGGTAGAGTAGACATCGGTCCAAGCACCAAGCCGGAAATAGTCCACCAACTGGGGAGGACTTGCTTCCAAATCGTTCCTTTTATTCTTCCAATGGAAACATTGTTTTCTTTAAATAGAGTGGTGTGGCCGTCCAACCTCTCTGACAGGGCTCGCTTCGACGGGCTTTCTGGCTTTGACAGCTCAGCATCACTTACCCGCCACCCCGGGAGAAAAATTCGAGCATCAGCGCTAAGGCATGATGCAGCCAGCGAACTTATTCAAGGCAAGTCTGGCTGCAGCGTCTGAGTAAGAACTGGTACCCAGTTCGGGGTACAATCATCCAGATTATCTCTTGCCACGGCAGAGTGAGATGAAATGAAATGAAATGAATCGCAAACGAGGTCAAACCGAAGGCCCAATATGCAGCCCGGATCACTACTCTGAAATGGTTGCCGTCAGGGCTGCCGCGACTATGCCGGTGGAGACATCTCTTCACAGTCGTTTTTTGCTCCAGCTGTCTGTTGGTGGGTTTTCTTGCCTCGTGCACGAGCGAGGAAGTCGAGAATGGCCTCGTCTGTTTCTTTACCGCTCAGGCCAGGGCAAGATCCGGGGTGGCTGGAGTGTTGATGCACATCATTCGCCAGATGTCACCGAAACGCATAAGCGAGGGTGAACAATTCGCCAGCTCTGCCCTATCACAGCGGGGCGACAAGGGGGCAGCAGCCTGCCCGCAGCTAGAGTAAGCTAAAGACAAGGTCCCGCGCAGATGATTCCACTTTTTCTCCCAGTCCAGGCCTGTTTCTTGGTTTCTTGGTCGTTCGGCTCTCGTCCGCCTCCTCGTGCCGCCCAACCACGACGCCAGCTTCCCCTCAACACCCTCAATATCCATACAAGGGTTCGCTATCAGCCGGCCAATGGGGATACAAGCTGCCCTTGCTGCCCTCTATGCGCAGTACAAGTGCAGACTGCAGGCGCGAAGCTGACCGGCTCTATTGGAATGGCCATCCTCCTCCCCCGCCGACGACCATCCAGAAAGACTCGAGGGCGCCAAAGGCACAATGGGCTTGTTCTCCTCCCATTGTCCGCCCCTCGAGTCCAGTCCAGTCCAGTCTGACTTCCGCAGGAAAACTCGGGAATTTGTGATCTCTTGAGTCTCTTGCTGTGTCCTTGTTGCTTCTCTGCGCAGTCCATCGAGCTCATATATATCTTCCTCTGTTGTAGCTGCTGTGCTCGACTTGTAGGATTCGCCCACTCAGCCTCGTTGATACGCCGCAGTTACCAATCGCCCTCTTCTTCCTCCCAAGGACAAAGACCACCGCGACCCCAAACAAAACCCGATCAGCGCCGTACATGCAAGCTCTCGAACTAAGCGTCTATTTTCGACCCAAATTCCCCTTGTATTGCAATAACGGGCCCGGTACCCTACAGGGCCACGAGCCACGGCGCTCGACATCTGATCCTGCCAATACTGCTTTCCCTCCCTGGTCTGTATCCCGCTGGCTGCCATATCTCCTCCCCATTCCCCTCCCGCCCACTTACTGACGGTGGGTAGTAGCCTCAAAGTCTGTCTCAAATTAGAACTCGCTGGCGCGCGCGCCTCGAACAAAACCCTTTACCTGCCCACGAGTTGAAGACCCGTCTTGTCTTCCCTCGATAGCTGGTCTCTATCTGTAATCTTTGGCTTTCAAAGTATCAACTGCATCTCGTTACTTCTTATCACAGCATCTCGCCTCTCTGGTACTCGACAATCCATTTCTTGTACGGACTTGCAACAGTTCTTTCCTTTCTTCCTTAGATTTCATCCTCTCCAAACATGTCCAGTCAGTCTTCCCTACCTCATAGTTGGCCATACAAGCAGCTTACACCCGGCTCAGTATCAAACGAAAAGAAACGACCTGAACCATTAACACGAGAACGAACATCATCGAGCTCCTCAGATACATCCCTCAAAGTCCCACGCACACCACGCTTCGCCGAAGCAACGACTGTATATTCTCCAATAGAGGCCAGTGAAGACAGCCGGTCACCATTCGCAGATCCCCCAACAACCAAGACGCAAAGCTACATGGCGCAATCACAACCTTCAGATATTGGCTTCGGCTATATCTCAAACAATGATCCATCGCGGCAATCTCAAGGAATTCCCGTTGAGATCCCTCTCACTCCGGGTTCGCCCTTAAAATCCGCCATGAGGGTACCAGGCACTCCAGGACGGAGGATCGATAACCCTCTAAGCCCAACTTTCAGGGAAGAGCAGATGTTGGAGAAGCACGAGGAGGTCACAGAAAAGGAGCAAGCGAAGGATCTGGTATGTATCGACATGGTTTGTGATCTGTGCTTTGTTAACGACTTTACAGAAAATCAAAGTCAGGGTCAGGATGGCCAAGTTTGTACTTCGGGGCGTCAACTTCAGCTGCAGTCTAATCGTCCTTGCTATGATCGCAACAACTTTCCACATCTTCAACGCCACTAGACAGCTCGCACCACGGAACAACCTCCCACCTTGGGCGAAGAACACACAGACATGGCCGCAGTTGGTTATTCTCGTGGTAGCATGCATATCTCTAGCACTCTGTTTGGTCGTTTTCTGGAACTATTTCCGAGGAGGTCACAAGCGAGCAGAAAAGGTCGCAGTCTACTACACTCTCTTCGCCGTGGCATTCTTCATTTTCAGCGTTGTCATGTGGGGTATCGCTGCCGGTATTCTCCAGGGCTCGAAATCCAACAGCAAAAACAAGGATATTTGGGGTTGGTCATGTCTCGATAACAAGAGAAAGCAGCTCTTCCAGGAAGAAGTTGATTACGAGCTTATCTGCAGATTGAACGTAAGTTTTAGCTCGCAAATCCCCGAAAAGACTCCACTGACAGTAACTTCAGAACTGGGCTCTTGTCTGCTGTATTATTGAGATCGTTCTCGAGAGCATCACCATCATCCTCTACGCAGTTGTCTTCTACAGATACTACTCCAAGCAACGCCTACGCAAGTCCATGGATGTCCGTGACCGCGCCCGCTCCGATCTCTACCTCGCTCAACTCCGCTCCCAATCCGCACCCAACACCCCAGGTTTCGGACCAATGTCCCCATCCTTCTCCCAGCACATGAAGTCACCCCGCTTCCCACCATCCTCTTACAACAACTCTACTGTCGCTGAAGAAGGCTTCGCTGGACCCGGAACCCGGTTCGTTGAAGCCAAACCCGAGCACACCATCGCCGCAAAGCCATTCGCTCTCCAACCCCCACCTATCAAAGTTCACAACGCCACCCCAAAGACACCCCAGAACGGCTTCGAGGCACCAGCCGCCCAGCCAAAGGAGAGAGTGATCGAGCACGTAGCTGCAGCGCCAGGCGAACAACAATACGCCGCTGTACCAATCCCAGGCGCGTACGCGAGCCCCTTGGCGAGTCCCGGCCTAGCACAACCACAACACCGCAGATTCGGAAGTGTAGGAGAGGCGATCACGAGCGACAAGAGGATCGAGAGTCCGCCTGGAAGCCCAAGAGGGTGGAAATAAACGCAATAACTTTTTTTGCTGTTTGATTTGAGTTAAATGTATTCGTTTCTTGAGCCTGGATGGACGCAGACTTTTTTGTTGGAGACCAAACAAACCCTTTTATGTGTGTGGAGTTTTGGGGAAATTTATATCAATGTTGTTTTTTGGGTGGGACGCTGGGGTCAAATGAAAGAAATGTATGTCACTCGCTGGACTGGACGTCTACTGCCTTAGCTGTTAATATGGTTCAAATATATGGATTGATATCTATCAATTATCACGTCCTCTCTACTTTCCTCAAAACTTGGAAGTGACACATTCACATCACCCTTTTTTTTTACTATTCAACGCTCACTCCAACTTGAATTTAACACAAACATCGAAACAGCCTCACACCCAACATCCAACCAACTTAATCCTTTAGGCCCCAACCTAGACCCGTACATCGCTCATGTCAGACGCATGAAACGCCACCCCAAAGTGACCACATGGCGGCCGACACGACCATGACGATCTATGATCCTCCTCGCCTTCCCATAAACTCATATATCCGAGCCTCCCGAGAGAAGAAAGCACAAGTTGCCGTGCCAAGGAATCAATTACCAACCCGAATCTTTCGGTCGTAAGATTGAGAATTGTAAGGCATGCATGTGTTCCTGTCTCTGTTTGTGACATAGGAGATGGCAAAGTGCCTGAAGAAGAAAAGATGTGTCACTTTTGATGTCGGAGGTCATTGGTTGGGTCGAGATATAGAGGCCTGGTCTGGGACTCTTCTGTGTTTGGGTGATGTGACGTGATTGGAGATGTTTGTCCATCAGCGAGCAGTCGAAGCATGTGTTGTCCGATTCTCAAACCAG
This sequence comes from Rhexocercosporidium sp. MPI-PUGE-AT-0058, assembly GCA_020746875.1. Taxonomy (NCBI): domain Eukaryota; kingdom Fungi; phylum Ascomycota; class Leotiomycetes; order Helotiales; genus Rhexocercosporidium; species Rhexocercosporidium sp. MPI-PUGE-AT-0058. Next base: position 2,183,212 of record JAGTJL010000002.1, read on the forward strand.
TAGCAGCCGCTTGGGAATTTGTGGAAGAAGGGACTTGGCCTCTCAATAGCTTCTGTGAAATATAATGTCCTGGTCTGAATAGTAAACGGCCTTTGACCTATTGACTTCGCTTGAGCCTACCGAGAGCATCAAGTGGTAGATGTTTTCTTGAGTTCTTGTTCTTGTTCTCCCCCATAGTATCTACTGGCTAGCATATCTCCCGTAAGAAGAATACAAATGGACTTGTCACTTTGCTTGAGACGTCAAGAGCAGACTGTACTCCTCAAAATCCCCACTTGATAGTCTCCATTGCAGAAGAGGCAAGTAATTGCCTGTTAACCCACAACATATTTGACGGCGGCTCTTTAGCGACCCAAAAATTCCTGTCTGCAAATGGAGCACATCTTCGAAACGAATGTGCTCAGCACTGTCTCCAAACAAAACGGAGCTTTCAGAGTTCTCACTCTCCAATACCGTTTCAACGCAGCGTCAACGCCCATCACTATTGAAAATAAGAAGGGGGGATGCGAAGAACTCATTGTATTGCCGCATCAGACAGAGCCATATCCGCAGCACTTTCATACTGTACACTGCAAGCATATCAAGCTCGTGCTTCATCCACTCCCCAAGCTCAAGTCCACGCCGAAGTCACAAGCAGCAAAATACTCCTCTAACCCTGCCCTCTCACATCTCCTTCGACCCCAACTCAAAGCTCCCCCCATAAACCCATCTCTACTTTCCAACAACATCCTTCGCCTTCTCCGCCAACTTCCCCGCCTGGTCCTCGACCTTCCCAACAACAGCCTTGACCCCGCTCGCCGCCTGCTGCTTTGCTGCCTCCTCCTTGCCTCCCCACTTGTGGTACTGCATCCACCTGTATCCCTGCGTGATCTGGGCACCCTCGTTGACAAAGTGGCAGAGGAAGAGGAGGTAGTTCTTGGGCTGCACGGCGAGAGCGTAGCGCATGAAGGTTGCGGAGTAGATGGTTAGGGCGCCGGTCATTTGGCCGGAGATCCTGTTACGAGGAGGATTAGCCGATGTTCAACTATTAGGCAATACTTTCTCGTAGAGAGAGCATTGGGTGCGTAGATTGGGAAGCTTGGGAGAAGCTTACAGTTCGGGACTCTTTTGTGTATCCATAACAGCAGCAATTGGAATACCAAAATTCGAAGCCGGACCCCAGAAATCTAGATCGTAATCGCAATTAGCAAAGTCCAACTCCTATCCATGATCGTCATATTCATTGTCCAAAAAGTGAAGCTGTTCGGGTTGGGACTGCTCAACGCCGAACCGCAAGCTCGAAATGCTTGTCCGCGGGCCAACTTTTATTTGAGGAATTGAGGAGGGCACGTACGTGTGGAACAGAGGTAGTTGGTAGTGGGGTTGGAGCGAATCTTCGCGTTCACTGCTTTGATAAAGGCTGCCATTATGAGAGGAGTTGTGGTGGAGTGGAGAGTGACGGGAGTGGAAATGTGAGGTTCGTTGATATGTTGGGACTCACAAGTTTATCCGCCGAAGCTGTGTCCGAAGATTGTCGTCGGGTCACGTGCACGCAAGCAGCCCCTCTAACGCAGGTTTCAAGGCCTTTGAGGGGTCAATAATTGTCTTTTCAGTAGTTCGGCTTATGAGAGGAAGGTATTTACGACATCACAGTTCACTCGCTTCGTGGTGGCTGTCTATGCTACAAATCTGCAGTTTTGGTATGTAAAGCCAAACTCCCCCTCAACGCCGTTGTTGTGCAGGTTTTTTCTTCGCCTGTGCCCAATTGCCTCATAAACAGTCCCTCCATTCATAAATAAACCCTGACTATCTTCTTGGAGGAGGAGCAAAGCCTCCGGGAGGGAATCCTGGAGGTGGTCCCTGTCCAAATCCACCTGGTCCACCTGGTGGTGGGAAACCACCTGTAAACCCTGGGGGTGGTGCTACAACACAAGTCAGCTTGTGTAAAAGTAGCTAGATAGTGAGTGTTTCTTACCTCCTCTACCAAACGGCGGCGCGCCTGGGAAACCACCTGGGAAGCCTGCTGGGGGTCCACCAACACCAGCAGCAGGGCCCTATGAAGTATTAGCATGTATCCCAATATATCATAACAAGGTATAAACGTACGGCCAATCCAACGGGTGCTCCTCTTCCAGCAGGTCTCGCGATTCCGGCACCAGCAGCAAGTGTAGTTGAAATTCCACCTGGTGCGCTAGCTCCCAATCTCGCGGATGGGTCTGCTGGGGGAGGAGATTCGACTGAGAGGGAGATGATATGTGCGCCGCGGACGATTGTAAGACCCAGTGTACGCTTCTCTTCATTCTCGACCATTGCTGCTGAGCTGCCACTGGCGCCTGGAGCAGCAGACTTGTTCGCCTTGCGTTTGACACGTCTAAATTCTTCGGTATCCGCGAGAACCAAGTTCATGTGCTATGCCATAAATGAGCAATTTTCCACATAATTTTGAGAATATAGGGATCGGACCTTGTCAAAGGCCAACATCTGTCCAACCATCTGTCGCCCATCATTCATGGTCACCCTCATCCGGTAATTGATCTATAACCAAATCAGCACGCGCTCCGCCAATGTTCAAATCGCAAAGGCTGCAGCAGCTTGCGCAAAGGGTGTAACGTACGAGACCGGCCTAGAGGGAGGGTAAAAGTCAGCCTATAATGTCAACATAGAGCTTGAGGAGCTGGAGGAGGTCAAACTCACCATCTTTCCTTGCTTGTTCGCCATGACGACTTTTGAGATGCGCGACAAGCGGCTTCTCTAGGGGTTTCAAAGAATGGGTTTTTGAAGTTATGCAACTTCAGTCTTTCTCTTGAGCTTTTGCAAGCTTATGGGATTGAGACCTGGCATTCCTGAACGGCATCCTGGGGAATCTCGAGGAGGCTCCAAAATTTGAGCGCTAGCGTTACTAAGGTTAGCGCGAACCAAGCTTAAGCGACCACACAGGTTGATTTTGGGAAAAAGCCATCTCGAACTTTTTCTACGTTCAACCTCACGACGACAAACCACCTTCACGACAAACCCTCGGCATCAATCAAAATGGCTGAATCCGGAGAGAAGAGCGGCAACCCCATGAAGGAGCTCCGCATCCAGAAGCTCGTTCTTAACATCTCCGTTGGAGAGTCTGGTGATGTACGTCCTCCATGTCACTTTCAGAATTTATGACTTTACCCTTGGTCCTCAACCTCAATCGATACAAGAAGTATATGCTAACATTATCTCAAGAGGCTTACGAGAGCTGCGAAAGTGCTTGAACAACTGAGCGGTCAAACCCCAGTCTACAGTACGATCCTTCTTCGAACACACCTAGCAGACAAAATCTAATTCATTCCCTACAGGCAAGGCCCGCTACACCGTCCGAACCTTCGGTATCCGCCGTAACGAGAAGATTGCCGTTCACGTCACCGTCCGCGGACCAAAGGCCGAGGAGATCTTGGAGCGTGGATTGAAGGTCAAGGAATACGAACTCCGCAAGCGCAACTTCTCCGAGACTGGCAACTTCGGCTTCGGTATCAGCGAGCACATCGATCTCGGTATTAAGTACGACCCTGCGATCGGTATCTACGGAATGGACTTCTTCTGCTGCATGTGAGTACTGGAGATATGGATACATACTGGGTGGACATTGACAGAAGATTTAGGACCCGTCCTGGTGAGCGTGTCGCCAAGCGTCGCCGCTGTAAGACCCACGTCGGATCTGCTCACAAGATCAAGCGTGATGAGACCGTCAAGTGGTTCAAGAACCGATTCGAGGGAATTGTCAGATAAATGGACTGAACAAAAAAGTGGTAGATCTTACATGACTGGGCTGGGATGGCTGGGGCGTGCTGGTTTGGTTTGATTTCGGACATTTGCATGTACTTTGAATGACAGCCACGAAACAAGCAGCTCATCAACACTCAGCACTCCAATGGAGCAGCTACGGCAAAAAGCCCGACCGGCTACCATACCGGCTTGTAGCAGTCTACATCATTGCGCTTTCCGTGAAGTTTGTGATTGGAGTTGAGATTTCGGCGTTGTTTTCTTGCTGGTCTCTGATCTGGGCCGCAGGTCATGCTGTTGGAGGGAACATAGGATCATGCAGTATCGTGATAATTGGTACCTAGCCTTCTATTAAATGATAACGGAATACATGAAAAAGTTCTTCTATGCTTATCTTTCAACTCTAGGAGAAGAGATCTTTCCATGATGTCTATTACACAATGTCTATCCCTGACATCCCAAACGCCTTCATCTATAACCGTACGATCTATTGGCACAACCCACCTCAGCCTGTCCGGCCTCTTCTCTACTTCGTTCTATCCGTCCCATTCATGATATTATTGAACATCTTCCCAATGATACTCGGCTATTCCCAAAAGCAAAGGTCAGCATCGGTTCCCTCAAAAGTTCTATTGGAAGAGACTACATACCTCCTGTCTCTGCTCACTGATCCCTTCCCTAAACTTCTCACTTCCAACTCCCTGGTGCGATTGAGCACCAGGCGTCTGATCCTGGCTTCCCAATCGAGTCGCAGCACCAGGTGTATGGTGATTCGACGCTCCCGCTCGACTGTACGCGGCCTCGATGTTCTTGACGCCAGGTGTCTTGCCCGAGACAAGGTCAGAGAGGAATGATTTCTCTCCCGTTTGGTCTGCAGAGTTTCCTGAGGACATCGTCGAAGGTAGTGTATTGTTTTGGCCTTGATAGAGGGTTTTCGGAAGGGCTAGTTGAAGATGCGGAAATAAGAAACAATACAGATTTCTCAAGACTTTGATATATCTCTTGTGCAATATATCAAGTACCATCTAAGTATAAGTATGACCTGCAGAAACCCGCCGCCATCGCACCATTAATCTCTTCCCCCTACTTTACATAATCACTCCTCCATCCATGCCAACTGGTTCTGCCCAGTAGTAGTAAAAGAGCCATTTAACAAACAGCCGGTGCTGGTGCGGACATCGAGGCGTCATTTCAGACGAGGGGCTTTCAGGGTCTGGCAAACAAAGACAAAATAGACTAGACTAGTACTCGCCCATGATGCACTATGATGTCTAGTGCAATCCGGCTCCAGATCTCAAGCCTTCCTGACATCTTCGATCGACAGGGCCTTGTTGCATGTGTCAAGGGACTATCTAGTGTCACAATGATGATGCATCGGGAAATTGCCAGAAAGTTAGGGTTTGCGGGATATTGCCTGCTTGAAGCCATACTCAAAATTCCTCAAGGCTCATTATTTGACACGAAAAGATACAAGCCGACATTTTGAAAGACGATTTTGAAGCTTGATTGGAACTTTCATAACAACTATGCAATCCTCATAGATTCCCAATATATGAATACAAACAGACTGATCAGATCAGATCAGCTCACATACTCCACACAGCGCCATCCATCCAGCACGCTCGTTTGCTAGACTTATATTGAAACATAATAGAACCACACAACTCCTTCTTCATCTCCCCTCCTCTCCTCTTCATCAGTCCGTCAAAACTTTACTTTGGCGGTGATCCAGAAGTGAAGCTGAAGTCCATCTCGTCAGTTACCTGCTTCCGAAAAGCTTTCTTCGGAGGAAACGTACTTATTCCACATCTTCCCGATTATCCCTGTAGCTGGCTTCATATCATTGAAGCTCTCTCGTCGTGCTTGGGCTGTTGCGTCCCCGCTGTTTCGCTTCTGGTTTATGAGGCCTGAGAAGAGCGTGCCGCTGGTGCTGGAGCCCTGGTAGAACGAAACATACATGTCAGCTTAGATCTTATTTCGGATCTCTAGAATTTCTTGGAGACGTGTGATGGGTATGATGGAGGACTGTAGAAGGACTTACCCTTCGGGCAGACCCAGCACCAACATTGTTGGCAGGCGTGGACTCGATTCCAGTTGCTCCAGTGTCGGCAGTAGTTTTTCCTGACGAAGACATAGTGACAGTTGTGATTGAGTTGAGACGAGAAAGTACTTTGAGTAGAATGTATTGATGTACATACAATAACAGTACTTCAGCAGTGAGAAGTCTACCAGACAAAGAGGATAGTTAAGAGGGGAGGTCACTCATATATCACCTACCTTTCCCCGCCCTGCACCATGCCATGCCTGCCTCACAACAAGCATATCTCCCTTCGAACCAATCCCAATCCATTAAAAATTATTAATAATGACGTTCATCAACCTCCGCACCCCATCATCTCACACCAATCCCCACACTCAGCCTCGTACATAAAGGTAGCACGACCACTTACCCCTCACAAATGGCATGATCCCTCATCAAAACCAACCAAGCCCCTCCATCCAAACCATTCAAACAATCCAAACGACGCAAAACCCTACCCCTCCACACCTCCACGCTCCCCAGACCCCCTACAAGACTCCCGATCCAGATCGTCCATAGTAATCGAGCTTACTGACCCAATCACAGCCGGGGTGTTTAGAGGGCACCGTGCTCACTTTGCGTGGCGCCCTTGAAACTTCAAAGAAGCTCTCAGCTCTTGTCTGGTGGGAGTCATGACGAGTGGTGGGAGGAGCTTCCCGTGTTAGTGCGATCGCGGGGAGGCTTCCTTTGATGCATCGATCTCGTTGACTTTGGGGAGTCGTACACGTGAGGTTTGAATATTCGATTGCGCCGAAGAAACATTGAACATAGGGGCCACAGGTTGGTAACTACTGTAGTAAGTCAGATTCTTGGAATATCACAATGGTGGGAGTGAAGCTTGGAAATGTCCAACTCATCCTGAGGACATAAATAAGTACCAAAGCAGACGACCAACCCACATCCTCAGGCCACCCAATCATAATCCGTAAACTCCATGCCCTCCAAAGGACAGCCAAGATCTCCCAGAGGCCTCCCTCTCGCTTACCTTCCTTACGGTGTGCCCTCACTCATTCCTTCCTCGCAATCCCCAAATCCCTTCTCGAACCTCCAAAACACTCTCAAACTTCTATTCCTTCGATCAAACCCTCGATCACCCCCTCCTCCCTCCCGAGCCAAAAACACACCTCCATACCTCCCCATCTTCACGTCCAAATCTTTCTTTTCGAGCTTTTCAAAGCGGGGGGTAGCGCGAGGAAAAGCAAGCCGGGAGGCCTCTGTAAAGTGCGATGTGCAACAGAAAGGACGCCCGCCGCCCTCATGCACGCTGGCGGCTCGCGATTGGTGGGATGTAGGAAGAGCACGGTTGCGTGCCCGAAAAGGGCGACAAAGAGGGCGGCGTGCGATGTGCAACAAAAGCTTGATGATCCGTTCGAAGATGTCGTGATTAGAGCTGTGAGATCCAATAGATTTCCTGCAGGCCCAAAAGAAGGATTCTTTCTACGTTAGTCTTATGCCTTTGTTGATGAGACCTTATCCGGGAGATTTTACTTGCCTACACAGCTGGGAGTTTGGAACATGGAGGTGTCATATGAAGGTATTGAAAGCACTTTCCTAGCTACAGAGTGCGAGGGTAATCATAATCAGGTCAAGTGACAACTGTTATAACCTTCCAATCCCAAGCCTTATCACCAGCATTTCCACGAGACTGCCTCGCTCTTATCATCTATTCATCATCATCCGCTTCATTCCTCTTGACATTTTGCCACGCCCCAAATACCCTGTGAAAAAAGACTCCTACTTGTCCCCTGGCTTGACAATCTTACAGATAAGATCAGAGCCTCCAACCGAATCACCCTCCTTGATCTGGATAGAGCCGACCTTACCAGCGTGAGGTGCGGAGATAACCATTTCCTATTTACCAGATTAGCACTTGTCTTTTCTCAGACATAGAGCCTACTTACCATCTTCATGGCACTGAGAACAGCAATTGGGTCACCCTTCTTGACTTCACCACCATCCTTGACACGGATCTCAACAACAACACCAGACATTGGTGCTCCGACTTGGCTGCTGTCTCCAGGATCGGCCTTTGGTCTGCTGGTGTTCTCCACGGCAGCATTGTTATCGTCGACTGTGACTTGGCGGACCTCACCTGCAAATTGTGAGCAATTTTCTAGCTTAGGGACCGGGACTCCTACCATTCATCTCGTAGAACACTTCTCTCTGGCCAGTGGTATCTGACAAGGGGCCAACGGCAAGAAGCTTCAAGATCAAAACTTTACCCTTCTCAAGCTCGACGTGAAATTCTTCTCCAATCTCAGGCTTCGACAAGAAGTATCTGGTTGGGAGAACACTCAGATCACCATACTTTTGGATGAAAGTGCGGTAATCATCGAAGACCTTAGGGTACATGGCGTAACTGGCGACATCACATTCGGTAACGCTTCCGTACTTGTTGTAGATATCCTTCTTGATCTTAGCTAGATCAAGAGGCTCCAGGGTCAAACCAGGTCGCTTGTCGAGCTTGCGTCTACCACGGAGGGCATTGGATCTGAGAGGCTCAGGGAAACCGCCGTATGGTTGGCCCATGAGACCCTCGAAGAACTCGAGGACAGAGCCTGGGAAATCAAGCTCGCCAGCCTTCTTCTGAACATCGTCGAAGTTGAGCTTGTTGGAGACCATGAATTGAGCCAAATCACCAACAACCTTGGATGTTGGAGTGACCTTGACGATATCACCAAGTAAGTCATTTGCCTGTTCATAGGCCTTCTTGGTCTCGGCCCATTGCGCACCAAGACCAAGTTGGGAGGCTTGGAACATCATGTTTGTCAATTGACCACCAGGAATCTCGTGTTCATAGACCTCAGGATCGGGTCCATCTAAAGGAATGTCAGCCGACTAGCACTATGTGTCAGGGGTTCTACATACTGAGACCAGCTTCAAATGGCGAGTAAAGCAAACGCAACTGAGCCCAATAGGTGTCAATGGCTCGGACATGGTGGACGTTGAGACCTGGGTAGAGATCGGATCCTTCCAGAGAAGCCAAGACCGCACCGACAGATGGCTGACTAGTCATGCCGCTCAGAGAGTCAGTTGCAGTGTCGACGGCGTCGGCACCGGCCTCTGCACATGCGACCATGGACGCAACACCAGTACCGGCCGAGTCGTGGGTGTGGACATGAATCGGGAGATCCGGGTACTTCTTGCGAATGGCACCAACGAGGAGGGTGGCAGCTTTTGGCTTAAGGACTCCCGCCATATCTTTTATACCTAAGATATGAATGTTGAGTGCAACAAGTTCATCGACTAACTTTAAATAATACTCAAGGTTATACTTCTTCTTGGGGTTCTGGATAAATTGTTAGTACATGATGATGAGTATCGTGCATTGACATAATGAAAAGAGTATCGGAAAGTCCACGAGTGCAATTTCTCCGCGTATCTGATGATAAGCGATCATTTATTGACGAAATGAAATGAGTGAAGGCAGGTCCAGGAGTTCATATGCCCCGGGCAGATGAGGAGTCGGACAGCGTCCAAACCCCCGAAGGTCCAAAAATTCCAGTTTTCAGGTCCTGTATCTAGCGTAGAGCCAGACTCAGCCAAAGTAACCGCGTTGGCATGGTTTGGCGTTGCAAGATGACCGTTGAGCTTCTGCTGTGTCTTTCCTGCATAGTCACATATGTCGCAATAGTATCTTCGAGCAGCAAGGTTGTTGTTGTAGCGGTCCTGAGCTGCTGGGTTCTTGCCGATTTTGACCATACCAGCAGCCTTGTTTTTGTGACCTTGGGTGGCTTTGTGGATTTTCAACTGGCTTCCAGTGCCAAATTTGACGTTGCGAAGATTGGATTTGAATCTTTCTTCTGCCAATGCCTTTTCTCGGTTGTTCTTGGTGTCAAGGGCAATTCGCACTGGACCACGTACAGCTGCATCTCTACGGCTGTTATGAAGTTTTCGCTCTGCATCGATAGCATCAATTTCTTCCACAGTGAAGACTTGATCAGACCCGTGGGTTTGTTCAAGCGTAGATAGATGCCCACAGCAGCCATCGTATTCCAGAGTATCCGCAGGCCAAGGACAGAGTCTAGGGTAACATCCATAAGTCTTGTTTTGATTTCTTATGACCCAGAAGAACAGAGTAAAGGTAGCTTCGATGACGAGGAATAGGGCAAGGAGCGGGATTCTCAAGGAAGCAGGCGGGAGCGACACCCAGCAAAGGAGACCTTTATGGATGGTGACATAATGCCACCAACCGCACGCTTCACTTTGCTTGGGACATTTTCTCCACGCTTGTATTGGCCGATACGGATGCGGACACCGCTGCGCTTCTCAGTTCCACAGCCAATATAGACAACAGGCCGATGACCCAGTTTTCCGAGCACAAGTACATATACGGCCCAGATTTTGATCAAGCTGGACTGCAGACTCTTGAAAAGGCAATGGTGGGCGCTGATTTTGACCGAAGGACTTGGAGTAGACCGGGGCCGAAGGTGATCGGACGGCGTCTGAAGATCTCATCAAGGACTGCTTCACTTGGCAGGATAGAAACGAATGTCGGGTTCTTTCGACTCGTAGGGGAGGGGGAGAGGCAGTTCCAGCAGAGATAGACTAGGAGACTAGGAGCAGCATGATGTCTGTGGTATTGGGCGCCATATCTATCTCATATACCCGGGGCAGGCGAGGATACTGAGTGGAAGCGGTGACGGTAGGTAGACCTGGTTGATTGGCTTGTTTCCGGAAGCCGTCCAACGAGCTCACTTGCCCGCGGCAATTGTTGAGCTGAAGGCTGTAGGGAGATCAAGGAGCCCTGACGTGGTTGTGGAAACCCGCCATATAAGAAAAGAGTGCTTCCAGGTTAAGCGAGTCTGGCTCAGGTCCAGAAATGTCCCGGAAAACTTTCCTGATAATGAACGTCGACCATATTGGAAGGGTACACTAGTACTTTGGATATTGGGGATATGATATGAATAGAAACCTATAAAACTCACTAGCATGTCTCCAGAAAAGCACACTGTCCCTTCAACGACTCCACCCGCCTTGTGGACAGCCTTGATGCCAACCTCAAGTTGGGCGATGTCATTGAGAGCATCGAAGACCCTAAAGATATCAATTCCATGTTTCTTGGCTTGCTCGCAGAAGTGATAGATTGCGTTGTCTGGCAACGAGGAGTACGCAACGCCGTTTGCACCACGCAACAACATCTGGAAGGGGATGTTGGGGATCAGTTTTCGCATCTTTCGGAGTCTGTCCCATGGATCTTCGTATAGGAAACGCATAGCGACATCGAAAGTGGCACCACCCCAACACTCGAGACTGTAAAGGTTGCTGTAAGCATGGCTGGTCTCCTTGGCAATGTTCAACAGATCGACTGTTCGGACGCGGGTAGCCAAGAGTGACTGATGAGCATCACGCCAAGTTGTGTCCATAAGAAGACATCCTTTATTCTTCCGGACGGCCTTTGCGAAGGCCTCTGGGCCTTCCTCGACGATGATGTTTCTCCATCCCTTCTGGCATGGCACACTAGTATCGATTTTCTTTCCAGCATCATCGAAGAGTTCAGGCATGATGATATCCCCCTTGAACTTGGGCTCTCCAATCTGCCCCTTGATAGAGCTACCATTGACAGCCACATCTCCAAGGTAAGCCAATAATTTCTGGGCACGGTTCTGGCTGCCAACAAGGTCGAACAACTCAGGCGTATCGTCGATGAAGGTGGTCCAGCAGGTACCCTCAATGAATGTAGGATGTGTAAGGAGGGAAGCCAAAAATGGGATATTGGTCTTGACTCCACGGATACGGAACTCGACCAAAGCACGAAGCATCTTGCGACGAGCAATCTCGTAGGTGGAGCCGTGGCAGGTACATTTTACCAACATACTATCGTAACTAACCAAAGAGTTAGCATATATGATTTACAATACTTTGGGATCAGAACAAAGGATCTGATCCCAAATTTCAGACTATGGAGTAATCTAGGGTGATAAAAGACATACTGGGCTGTTCGGCAAGTTAGCAAATGTACAATGTATGATTGGATCCGAATGAGAAAAGAGGCAAACAACGTCCCAAGAAAATCCCAAACTTTAGATGTCGAATTTCTAGCTCAATTGCACGGCATCCGGAAAGAAAATTTGGTCAACTTACGAGTGATGATTGCGCCTGCAAATCCATTTCCACCATCCAATCTGACACCATTACCACCAGCCGATCTGTAGACCTCAATTTTTCCAGTATCGGGCGAGAATCCCTTCGCAGGATCTTCTGTCGTGATGCGGCACTGGATAGCGAAGCCACGAGTAGAGATTCGGTCCTGGGTAAGTCCAAGCTGAGCCAAAGTAGCACCTGCGGCAATTTGGATTTGAGCAGCAATGAGATCAATGCCAGTGATCTCCTCGGTGATTGTGTGCTCGACTTGGATACGGGGGTTGATTTCGATGAAGTAGTATCGGTTCTTCTGATCAACCAAGAACTCCGCAGTTCCAGCATTGCGGTAGTTGACTGACTTGGCTAGCTTCACAGCATCCTTTAGAAGGTTGTCTCTGACATCGGCGGGGAGATCTTTGGCTGGGGCCAACTCAACCACTTTTTGATGTCTTCGTTGAACGGAACAATCACGCTCATACAAATGAACGATGTTTCCGTGGTTGTCTCCCAAGAGTTGAACCTCGATGTGCTTGGGCTTGTCGAGGAATCTCTCCACGAAAACAGTGCCGTTGCCGAAGGCAGACTTGGCCTCAGAAGTGGCTCTTTGGAAAGAATCTTCCAAGTCCTTCTGCTCTCGCACAACTCTCATACCACGTCCACCTCCTCCATATGCGGCCTTGATGATAATAGGAAATCCATATTCATCGGTGAATTTCTTCACATCTTCGAATTTGTCAACAGCCCCCTCTGTTCCAGGAACAACAGGCACACCGGCCTTGATAGCGATGGTTCTTGCAGAGACCTTGTCGCCAAGGGAATCGATGACTTCAGGGGAGGGTCCGACGAACTGTAAGCATCTGTTAGCAAAAAGTCAAAGCAATCACATGTCAAAGCAACATACTATGAGGCCAGCCTTCTCAACATTTCGAGCAAACTCTGCGTTTTCGGAGAGGAATCCGTAACCTGCAAGAGGAATTAGGAAGTCTCGCAAGAAAGCTGCCCAGATCTCTTACCAGGATGAATCATCTGGACTCCATGTTGCAGGGCAATCTTGATGATCTCGTCCCCCGCCAAGTAAGCACCAACTGGAGTATATTGTCCGCGCTTTCCAATAACATAGGCTTCATCGGCTTCTGTTGAGACGATTACGATTAGCAATTGCTCGCAGATGAATTGTATGAGGGATAACTGACTCTGTCTGTGCATGCTAAGGCGGTCCTCATAACTGCCAATCCGTTAGCCCCTGCCAATGATTATCCAACTTTCCAATTGGTACCTGAAAACTGCGACCGTCTGGAGGGATAGTTCGTGGGCCTGAATGCGAGTCAGCAGCTGCATGAGAGCTCCCAATGCTCGCAAGAAGGGCGGTCAGAGGTGGGACTTACAGTACGGAAGATCTAGATTATCAAACACACAGGTTAGCAAGCTGGTTTGGGATACCCCGCCAAGCAGAGCACATACGCGAATGGCTACACAGAGTCAGTCTTTTATCCTCGCACAGCAGCTATGGGAGAAGACAGCACTTACGAATTTCTCCTCGATTTGCGACTGTAACATTCCAAGACTCCACGTTAGCACATTGAATCTCACAAGAAGGAGCTCTACCACAAGCCAAGAGCTTGCGTGGAGCTGTACTCACCGAGAATCTTCTTCAGTTGCATGATACTGGAATTGGCGCGGATGCGGTGAATTGTCTGCGACTGCTGCGAGTCCTTGCCCTCCTCGAAGACCTCGCTGTAGGCGCCATTGGGATCGTGGTTGTCGGTCATTTTTGCGGTGGTGAGTGAAAGAGGAGGAGAGGAGAGGAGAGGAGGGAGCAGAGAGGGGAGCTCGGTGTTGACAAGACAAGGAACCTTGGGAGCTATGGCTGGCGCCGCCGGGGTGCGCTTCTAATAGGTAGCGAGAAGCCGAGCTCAGCCGGATGAGGGGAGTGGGAGAGGAGAGGGGTTAATTGGGCAGTTGGAGCTTCTCCAGCTAGTTAGTTGGGCTCAACTAAAAGCGTAGAGTCAACAACAACTCAACTCAGATGAGCGGTTTTGAAGAGGGGTGGGTACGTGAACGCGTAGCGTAGGTGGTTAGACAGGTACCGTTGGTGGATTGGACGGAAGGAGGGCAGGTAGACGAAGGAAGGCAATGATGAATGAATGGGAATGGGAATGAGAGACAAGACGGTCGAGCTGGAGGGGGAGCTGGTGGTTTTATCTTTTATCTGTGTCGGTCCCTTCTGGCGGCTTGCTTGCTGGCTGGTTGATGTGAGTTGGGGGGGGGGGGGGGGGTTAGCTAGTTTCGTGGTAAATAGTAGGTACAGATGGGGTACAGTAGTAGTAGTACGTAGTAAGTAGTGTTTTGGGTTGGGCTCCTCTCTTTCTCTCTGTCCCTCTCGCTGTCCCTCTCTCTCTTTCTCCTCTCCTCTCCTCTTCTCTCCTCTTCGTGCCTTGCCTGGCCCGCCCTGACTGACTTGGTGGGGTTGATTGTATCGTCCCTACCCTGTCCTGGCTCCTGGTTCCCTGGATCAAAGCTTTGTTACCCACCTGAGCATCGAACACCCACCTGGCACCTACCTACTGTACGTATACACCCACCTACTGTATACACCCACTTGCTGTAAGTATACACCCACCCACGTAACCTCACCTAACCGAGCTAACCTCACCTCACCTCCCCTACGCCCACGCCCGCCCAGCTTGCTAACGACCAAGTGCCTTAGCTACTCGCAGTATGTATGACAAGCCGGCTCCCTTGCAGCCAATAGCAACCGGCCGATATCGAGATATGCAAGATCTGGCGAGTCGCACGCAGATCTGAAGTTTCCGTTTGTGCTGCAGCGTCTGCAATCTACCCCTGCCTTGCCGTGTAATTGAGTTTCAACACCGGGGTTCGTTGTTCTGGCAGTGTCTGACTGGCCTGACTGGTCTGGCATTGGCATTGGCATTGGCACTCGTTTCCCCCCACGATAAGCTTCCAGAAGCTATGACATGTGAGTTGGATCGTGGGCTGGGCGGGTTCACAGTCAAACAAAACAGAGATATAGATAGCCACAACTGACACACCGCTGTGGAGACCAGGCCCCGAGAGATCTTTTACGGCCTTGGAGATCTACTACTACAGTACCATGCCAGGGAGGGAGGGGCTGTTTGATACCTTTCTGACCTCTCTCAGCTGCTCTTCTCATGCGCATGCACATGCACTTGCTGCGATCCATCTAGATTTAGATTTCGATATCCACGTCAACAAGAGACCGTGCACCTTCACACAAACGAAAGATACTGCGTCTTACTGCATTGTGCAATATTGCATTGTCAAAATCTTTTTGTACGTGTGAGAATTAAAAAAAAAATGAAGGTGAGAACGACATCGGAGGGTCGAGGGTCGCCGACGAGGCATGGGCAAGCAGGATCTCCCAACGGGGGCCTACCAACCGTCTGATAGTCAGTCAGCTTCCGCTTCACTTCACTTCGCTTCCTGGCAGATGTTTCTTCTTCGGTGTAATTGACGGCTCGGAGTCACACGCCAAGGGTCACAGCCAAGGGCTAAGCTGTTGGAAGCAAGCTTCGAGATATTTTTTCCTGTTACCTCATGTGAACCACAACAGCTTTGTCTGGGTGCAAATTTCTCCACCAGCCACTGCCGAGCTCGGCTGCTTCTTGCAAGGATACGACCAACGAGGCTGAGATGTTGTGAGCATATTAGATGGAGCACATGCAATTGGGCCGCTGATGCATTCATTAGCTACCGAGTATAGCCGCTCGAAAGAAATACCTCAACTGTGTCAGGGTGTAGAGCGGAGCATGAAAGCTCATGTGTGAACGATGTGCTTCCTCTTGGTCCACGAACCTTGAGTGACTTCTTGGTGGATTGGCCCGAGCAACTCCTTCGTAATGCTATTGAGTCACATAAACATTCCAAAGGGCAATTTCACAAAAGTCACCGGATTCACAGTCAATCATGGTAATAATGTGATAATGTGTGAGAAGGCTTTTTTTCAGAATACATCAAAGAATCTAGAACCCGCAAAGCACGAACGCTCCTATCAGTTACAGGTGTGCCCTATTAGTGGCCCTTATTCGGAAAACCACCAAATGCACGTAGGGCGTACAACTACAGTCATGATGGGAAATATGAGACAGGAACCCCAAGAATAACCCCCGCTGTTAAAACCAGAAAAGGTACACCCCCAGATGCTCCGTCATTATGTAAATCGGTACCCGTCAACCTTAACTTCAGAATCCACCGTAGCCAGTCGGTTGTGGTGCGAATCCGTTGGTTTGAGCGAAGGGAGCAGGCGACTGGCGTCCACCTGCCGAGCCAGCAGTGATCATGAGTCGGTTGCCTCCAAGGATCGGAGCATTGCTCTCCTCCTTCTCCTGTGACTTCTCACGCAGCTTGCGCTCCTCGTTGTCCTTCTTCAAGACCTCGATAGTCGAGCTCTGTTGAGCAAGATAATTGATCATGAAGGGCATTGTGTAGTCCGTAAGACCGTGGCGCCACGAGATCTCCATGACAACGTGGATTGGAATGAGGTCGTAGCAAGCGTAAAGCATGCCAACGTAGCACTCACGGCTGCCAATGTCGACGAACTGCATTCCGCATTAGTAAGCTGCTCACATTTCGGAACCTTCGGCGAACTTACATATCTCAATAACTCCTCAACGACATCCGACTTGCCGGACATAGCAGCGGTCTCGATGGCATCCTTGAACAGCTTATCTTGCTTAGAAAGAGCAATTGATTTCTCCCACCGTTTGTTCTTTCGGTAGATGTTGGCTGCAATCTGGCGGAAGAAAACCAAGTCATGGCGCTCAAGACGTTGAGCCAACTCGACAGGGTCGTAGTTGTCATAATTCTCGACAGAGTCCCGCAGAGTCTTGTAGTCTTCCTCCTCGATCAACAGATCATTGATAGCACTGTTGACGATCTTCTTGTTCTGAGATTGAACATTCAGAAGGAAAGGCTTAATGAGGGGAATGTTGTCAGACTTCTCAAACATCTTCACAACACGATTGACGTCCACGCGAGGAGTAAGAGCTTGAAGGAGATCGGTCAAGAGGGATGGCTGCTCTTGAAGGTAGAAGTTGAGGGCACGGTAGTAGATCTCCAGGTTGGCAACCTTGACGACGATGTCCTTGAAGGAGTGGTGCTCCCAGGCATCAGCGGCACGTTCCATCATTGCAAGAGCTGCATTGTCCCACTCGTCGTAATGGCAGTAAAGGAAGACCAACTCTGGCCAGAGATGAGCATCCTCGGTGGCCCGGATCATTTTTGGGATGTTAATACGACTCCAGAAAAGCTTCAGATGCTCCATCACACGATCCGGGTGGTATCTTGACAAGGCAATGCCTAGTTCTGTGAACATCCCCATGTGGGCTGAATTACGAGTTAGTATTAATAATTTCCAATGTCTTCCACATTCGGAGGTACTTTAGGGGAGGAAAAGACATACCACGCTCGAGACCCAGGCCTTGCTCAAGGAGAGAGATGAGCTCGTCGAAATAGCCATTTCGCTCATATTGCTTGACTAGATCCTGCAGTTCCTCTGCATCGATAATCAAGTTCAAGCCGCAGATTTGAGCCAGTCGGAATTCCCTCTTTTCAACACATGCAGCATTGACCTGCTTCCAGACCTTGATATTGTTTGCCTTGCGAGCACACTCAACAGCGGCTTGGTATTCTTCGAGATGAACAAGGGTGGTAGCAAGCTTGGCCCAGTTGGAGATGCTTGTGAAGAAAATCTTGGCGGCTTGGTGGTAACCTTCAGCGTAAGCCTTGTCGCCAGATTCCTCAATATCAGCAACATTTGTGCCTCTGAGGAAGTCTTCCAATTCACTCAACTGGTCGGTGCGAGCATAGGCGAAAGCTAAGGCAGTGTCGATAGGTGGCTCCCGAAGAGTCTTACGGGCCATTCTGAGGTATTTGATCAAGTCCTCATCCTTTCCGGCATGTGTGGCAATCTCAATGACTTCGTTGTAGTTGCTTGGATCCTCAGCCCGGATGTAGGAAGCAATACCATCAGTGACGCGGAGACCGTCCAATTGGGCCTTGGCAACTCTGCTCCAAACCTCTGGAAGCTCAACACGCTCGGCATACTCCTGGGCCCGATCAATGCTGACAATATGCTCAACAAGGACGTTTGCTGCACTCTTGTGGTCATTGATCTTCTTGTAAACCTCAAAGGCTTCCTCAAATAACCCAACCTCGACACAGATATTTGCGATATCAGGAGCATTATAAGCGTCAAGTCGGTGGATGTAATCCATGACACGGCCTTTATCGGCTTTTGTTGCAGTCAAGATAAGCAGGTTCTGGAGGTTCTCGTTGTCGGAGAAAGGACTTGGCTCAAGGACAATCTTCTCGAGGAGCTCGATCAGCTCAACAGGCAAGTCGGCAGCCAGAAATGAGGCAACTGCCACGGAGACCTTGTCCGGCTCAGTGGACTCAGGAACAGCAGTTGAAATGACCTGGTCGACGACAGAACGGCGGTGGATGTTGTTCGCACTGAGGACGAAGGACCACAATTCATTGTCGGCTCGTTCGAGGAGATAACGTGCTTGAGCCTTGAACATGGAATTTTCATTGGTGATCGAAACCAGCTCAACATCGTTGTGGCCCTTGGTGTAACAAATGACAGCTTAAGAATGACATGTTAGCAAATACTCGAAAAGTGAAAGTCCTTGGATAGTGATGTTCTAGAATGTCGATAATGCATAGAGGTCCAGGCCCAGTTGTGGTGATGTTGAAAAGCGCCTTTGGAGTCAGTAGAGATGTGAGCTCATCGTGAGCCGCGATAGCTTCCAAAATCAGACAGCGTCCGAAAGTACTTTTGGACGACACACCCAGTGTATCTTTGACCACGTTCTGACACTTACTAATGATTAGCACTCGGTTGAATAGAGGCGAGACTGACGAAATACATACCTCGCACCGCTTGGAGCACTCTGTTGACTGGTTATACAAGATTCAGGAGTGTGATTGTTGGTGTTGAGGGAGAATGCAGGTCTGAGATGAGAAGATCTCATATACCTGTATATCTCGAGGAAGGTACACCAGTTGCAGTTCATGAGTAAGTTGCAGCGATGTGATTGCATATTGCAACTACACAAGGAGCCCTGGAGGGAGATACGTTGTCACAAGTGCAAAGAGCCTACGCGAAGCAAGGGTACTTCAAGTCGAGGCACACTTACCAATTTCCAGAAAGCACGGTCCGGGGTCCAGGAGTCCAGGGAGAGAGAGGAATAGAAAAGTGTAACTTACCAAGGTTGGGATCGCGCTTGCCACAGTAGTTGCCTAAAAGAAGGTCAGATATAGTACAAGGGGCCTCAAGGGCATTACTCACCAACGATGAGAGTATCGTATTGATCATTGTCCTTTAAAAACCGTTCAGGGTTATTGTTACTTATATCAAGTCAGCATGTGTGTTCCCAGCGTGTTCCCATTGAAGCTGATGACATTCCACAAATGGGAAGTCTGGAGGCACAAGCAAGTGTTGAATGACAACGTACCTATCAATGTAGATCTTGGCCAATGCATTGTAGACTGCCTGCTGCTGATTACCAGCGGCCAAAGTAGCCTCCAAGAATGGAAGAAGGATCTTCAGGCGGTTGCGGGATTCAACTTCGGAGACTAGCTCATCAATTGGGATGGAGGCTGGGTTGACTGTCTGAAGGAGTCCCTTGATGATTGACTCATCGCAATCAACATCCAACAAGCCACCAACGACAGCGGGGGTTCTGGCTGGGTTGACACGCTGAACGTAGACCTCGATAGATTTGAATTGCTGGTTTTGATAGAGGTAGAGAACCAGATCATGGATGAAATTGAACCGATCGCAGATGATAATCAACGGGAGCTGTTCAGTCAACTTGGCCTCCTTGAGGAAATTCTTAACCTTCTCCGGATTTAGATGGTTACTGTCACGGCAAATTCGCTCAACCTCAGCAAATTGACCCGTCTTAGTAGCAGCCTCGATGTACTTGAAGTTGACATCTTGGTCTTCACTAAGATTGACGATACTACCAAGATAGTAGAACAGTCCCTCGGATGTCTTGTACTTCTCAAACAAATCAATCAACCTGGTCGGGCCCAGGAGATCTGAGTACTTAGTAGCAATCTGTACAACAGCCCCAAGGTTTTGGCGAATGTTGCTCTTCAACATGGCATCCAAGCAGTCCAAGGACTGCTCAAGAGACAAGCGACCGAAGAATTCATTGAGCCAGTCTTGGTTGAAGTTGGGAGTAGCAACAATGTTGACGATCACACGCTTGACAGCCTCTGGATCATCATAATGCTCCAACGCACGTTGGGAGAGGCCAGCTTGTTCACACAAAGCGGCGATACGGGCTCTATCGTAGTGAGAGAACATATCGTTACCCAAAATCGCATCGGCAACCTGGGGGGCGTTGACCAGGTTCATTTCGAGCAAGCGGGTTTGAAGGTGGCCTTGCTCTGGCTTGTTGTCCTTGAGGGCATCAAGTAGGAAAGCGGTTGCTGGTTGAACCATACCCTGGGACTGAAAAACATCGACCACGCGCTCGATGTCGACGAGGGAGCCACCTTCGGTATTGGCAAGTTGGGTGGCAAATTCGGTAGCCTTTTCGGGGTTCAGACGGACCTACGAAAGTCAGAAATGAAGTGCTTTAAGTCAGGTGGGGTCAACTTACAATGTTCTGAAGCAGTACAACATAGTCGGGTTGATATCCAACTTGTGTGGCATATGGCAGAATCTTTTCAAATTGCCCAGTTTCCGCAAACGCAGCTACAACCTTAGCGGGAACATTTGCACGCAGGTAGATGCTGAGAGCGAGGTTCAAGTCATGTGGTCTGACAACATCACCCAACTCCTCAGAACAATCAAGCTTGTTCTCCTTCATCCATTTCTCGAGAAGATGCTTTCGGTTCTGAGCAAGAACCGGTCTAACGAGCTCGAGAGTTTCATGCTTGTTGAGAGTTCCCTTATCGAGAAGCATGCCAAAGTATTGGAGAATTATCGACAATTGTCCTGGAACAGCTGGCAAGCTCTTGAAGCGTTCAATAGTCTGGGGGGTACGAAGAAAGCCTCGAGGGGAGTTGGCCGCAATCTTAGCTGCTTCATTGTAGTTTCCAGCGCTGACCAATTGGTCAAATTGTTGTGCATACAGATTATCTGCACCAGGTAAGCCAGCTCTCGAGGCTAGCTTGACTGCAAGGCCCGAGTTGCCAGGATTCTGGAGAAGGTATGGGATGATAGTGGTTTCGTCGACAGCGACAGACAGGACCTGCCCCTTTCGATTGATTCCGACTTTGACCAAGATTAGCATAAACTCGTAAAGAGATACAGTAAATGAAAGGTCTGGAGGGAGGGAGTGTTCTGAGAGAAGAAATAAGTGAACATACCAATGCCAGCCGACTCCGAATCCGAAGCTGTGATGAAGATGGTCTCGCTCGAAATTCGATTCATGAAGATGCATGTGCCGCTCTCCAAGTCATACAAATGAATGAATCCATACTTCGTTACCAGGTAAATGATGCTGTATTTCTGCGAGACTTGCATGGCAACCGGAAAGTCGTTCACAGCCTCTGTGGGGAAGTACACATCAACAGCTTTCTTTGGGAACACAGGGTTCGAAGCTTGGTGATCCACTTCCACAATGTGCAGCTTGGCACCTGTGGCTGTGCGGACAGAGAATGTGAAGACCTTGGTATCTGCTGGCGCACCCTCGAGTCTCAATGTGCCGAATGCCGCCGCGTGTCCCTCGATAGCTTGACTGATGGCACGGTCTCGAGAATATAGTTGCATGGCGCCAACAACTCGACCTTGTTGTTGTGTAATTCCAACTACGACCATCCACTTTCCATCATCGCTGACTCGGTAATTAATGATTTGACAGCCCTAGAAATCCTTAGCAATGGCCACCGATATCTGCAGAGAGCGTGCTTACGGTCAAGTTTTGATTTCTCTTGAAGACCTCCACTGGAGAAGCCTGATTCGGATCAAAGACGTCCCAGTGGTAGACTGCTGTGTCTGTCACCAAACCCAATGTTGTCTCGCTGAACCACTTCCAGAAAACAACATCCTCGTTCATTGTAGCCGACTTCAGCTTTTGCTTCTGACCGAGGTCAAAGATCTGGAGCGTCCTGGATTGAGCCTTCAACGCAATAATATTCTTAGACCAGTGCATTATCGCACTATCGGCCTTGATAGGTCTGCGAATAACATTGCTGCCATTCTTGAGTTCGATAATTACGACTTCCGGGGATGCGGCTCCAGCCTTTTGTTCGCGGACGCAAATGAAGGAATCAGATTCGAGGGTCTGTAGTATGAGATTAGCTCAGCACTGAAGGAATGGACGCGCAAGTTTGGAATGCTTACACAAGAGTTGAATCCAATGGATGCTTGCTATAGTTGCGGATGTCAGTTTAAGATTGCCATGAGGAGCTGCCTGGCAGCCCAAAATCGTGTAGCGTCCAGAGTCGGATCAACTTACGTCTACGCCAACTGTAGAGCTGGTTAACTGAAGGAGGGCGTCAGCAGTGTTTGAGTAGAAATGCAGTTGATTCAGAGCTTGTTGATTACCTGTAGCAGCTCCGTAAATCTGATGGGCAAAGCAGGCGCCATCTTTATTGTTTGCGCTGCGCGAGGGGCGCCGAGGACCCGAGACTGTGCTCAAAGCTCAGCAAATCGAAGTAGATGTGAGGATGCGTAAGTGTGCGTCGTTATCAAAGCTTCCCTCAATTCCTGGGATGCTGAGCGTGGTGGGAAGGGTGAAGTTGAGAATTGAAAGTTGATTGCGTTGATGGTTCCAGGTGTCTTCGCGAACAACACCTGGACAGGCAGTGAATCTGGAAGGTCCCGGCCTCGCACTAACCCTCAACCAGCCTAGCGCTTGAATGGCGGACTGGCTTAAGTTAAGCTCAGGGGTAACACAACGTCAACCAACAACAAGACAACCAGATATTCTCACTGTCAAAGGAATGGTGCAACCAAGCTGATTGCTAGTAATGAATACGATCTGCGGGAAATATGAGTGCTTTAATAACGTGTTTACATCATGTCATGAGGACAAGCTCACAATCCTAACCTTCGCAAGGTCTGCGCGAACCTATTTTTAGACAATACCGACTTCACATTTATGAGTATCCTGGACATGCAAAATAGTCAATGGATTCTACTCCCACCAGTATCTAGAGTTAAATTTGCAGAACATGTGAGAGAAATTTGAGCCAAGCATTCATTCTTATTTGCAACTTGAATCAAATTCTTTCAATCTGCAGAGCTCCAACTGAAGCAAACCAAACCCAATCAAGACAACAAACCATAACAGCAACATGACAAAATGAAATGATCCAATTGAACCTACTTCCTCGCACTCATTTGTCATGTACCAATTTTGGTATCCAGTGTAATTTGACAAAGTGAGTCTCTTCTCGTGTTTCCTCAATGACTTTGTAGAGCGGCGCTTGGGTTGTTTATAGTCAGTCCTCTTCTTCCAGTGTTTAATATTGTTTCAAACAAATTTGCCATCAGAAACATGATCTTGCTTTCATTCAAAATACGACAGAGCAGACCTGACCTACTTCCAGAGTAGGTAATCGTCCTCCATCACAGAGGTTGGCAGCTAGCGAACCTCATAGGGATTCAACTCGTGCTCCGGCGACTTTCAACACCAATGGAGCGAAGTCTCTACATCTTACGGAGCTAAAAAGCACCCCTCCGGCCTCTGTCTTTTCCTTATTAGAATTTGATTGCCTCCAGGGAGCTTCTCTTGCAATTCTTCCAAGGATTTTACACTACATCAAGAACAGAAACTGATGTAGATTTCTGCAATATACCCGCTTTAAAAGAAGAGAAGCGACGAATTTTCGTACAGGTACGGTGTGTTCTTGAAGGGTAGACCGGTCTGCGACTCATTCGATTCCTAGTGCTGCTTGCTACCTTACTGAGATTTGGCTAAAACTAAAAATAGTTAACTGGCTGTTTCTATGACCTAAGCTCAGAATAATCAAATCTCCATCGATCTATGGCTTGATAAATGGCAATGGTCCTTGCAGGAGTAAGACCCTATTTCCCTTTTCTCGTGTGTCTACGGGTGAGTACGCATTCATGTAACGGGCTCCAGCTCGTGAAAAGACTATCACAGGGAATGTTAAATTGCCTCTTTGACGGCGACAGATGCTTTATGAGTGCAGCGAAGAGCCCAATAACGCAACGGAAGTAATGCATGGTTCCTGGCGGATGTAACAAAGCTCTTTGGTTTTCGTAACATCATTTCTGCAAGGTCTAATATAGTTGACCACGTAGAACCATGACTCGAATACATTTCTACGACACAGATAGTGGATGAGTCAACCATCAGTTGTCTCTAGTTGACAGACCTACACTAATCTCCTACCCAGCCCAACCAGTGGTGAATGTGTATGCTACAATCAGGGCTGCGCTCGCTTGCCAAATCCATAGAGATTCGGTCGATCGAGGTCGCGAACATGAACGTGAACGCGTCTCAAAATCAGACACAACAAAATGAACGAGACACAACCTGCACAATCTGGTACAGGCGCTGCGGATAAAGGTAAGCCAGAAGTATCATCCATAACTCTCCACACTTTGGAGTCTTTGACTAACCAGAGATTGTGACAGGAGGTTCTGCTTCCCCATTCCCCAGTCAAATAGCCAAGATGAGCGACGACGACAACAGTGGTGAACACGTCAATCTGCAATCTCACGACATGGCTCTGAAGAAATCCACCGAAAAATATCCAGCAAATATCTTACAGAGCAAGGACGTCGAAATGAATCTGGAGTCACCTTCAAGCTCCGAGAACCAAACCAAAGTTTCGATCTCCAATGTCACCACCAATTACCCTGAAACTAAGTCAACACCCGACGCTCATACAAACCACGAAACCACAGATCAAGTTGGCAAGGACATTGAAATGACTTCGGAGTCTTATGATATCACTGAGGCCTTGATGGAGTCACTGAAGTCGCGTGACGCTGTGGACAAGCTGGTTCCCTTAACCAAGCCGCAATCAACCTCTGGAGATAGCTCGTCCGATATTGGAGGTACGAGACTCGAAAGACCCTCACAGAAGCGCAAGAGTGATGAGTTTACCCCAGCATCTGACAGTCTATCAGACTTCCCAATTATGAAAAAATCCCGACTAGAAGAGGAGCCTGAGGTCAAGCCAGCGACACAGCCAGCTCCAAAGGTCTACAGAGGCATTGGCTCGCGCAATGGTACCGTTCCTCGGGATACATCATCTTATGGCTTGCCAGTTGTCACTCCCGAGAAGCAAGCTTTGCTAGAGCCAGACTTTGTAGGATCAGCCAGCTATCAGGACTTGCGCTACGAGCATGTAAGTTGAGCAGTCGTACTTCTCAACATGAAAAACTGACAAGTGGCACAGGTGCAGGAGTCGATGTCCGGTACTTATGTGATTGTCTACAGCCGACCCTTAGACAACAACCGAAGACCCTGTGGAAGCCCCGAAACCTATCCCGTCGACTTCAAAAGAAACAGAATCGTGGTCTCTTCCACTGAAGCTGCCACACCAGTTGCAAAGGCAAAAGGAAAGACGATGAAGCACACTAAAATCTGGGCCGAAGGAGAATTCGACTTCCTCAATTGGCTCTGCAAGTTTGAGGTGTACCACAGATTTTCTGATGATGGAATTCAGGCTTTGTGCATTACGGAGCTTGAGATTGCGGGAGATGACACCAGAACAAGCACGCATATAGACCAGGCTATAGCGCTGGGTCAAAGACATCCGGGTTCTTTGCCCCCGACAGTCAGATTTGGCTTGAAATATATGAGAGAGGCTACAGATGAGTCGGGAACGAGACCAATTTACCTTGGGTTCAAGTTCATTTCCATGGATTTGGCTACCTGGAATCTCAACACCGGTGCGGAGAGTCTGTTGCGTGTTGTTGGTGTCAAGATTCCGGCTAGGAATGATGTTGCATCTGCATTTCTACTCAACCAACGAGTTGTATGGCCTGTCGACCAATCATGCCTGACTTTCGTGCCCAGTCTTCGACCAGCGCCTGTCAACCCCTCGAAAGATCTGCAGAGAAAGAAAGAGAAAGCAGCATCGCCAGAGACAAAGCAGAAGTCCTGGGTAGAGAAGACCGAAGGTTATGGAGATATTTTCGTCAAGAAGGGAGAGTCAAGCAATGGCGGCGATACACAAATGGGTTGAGATGAAGAAGGAATAAAGGAAACTTCATTTGAATCTAAGGATGGAAACTGGCCTTTGGACAAGTCAGCTGTGTGTGGTATGGGATGAAAAGTTCGGGGTTGTTTACGTTTCCTTTCCGAATTATTGCCAGGAATTCAATGAATGGTGGTTTTGGAGTGCAGCGGAAAGGGGGTCTGGCGCTGAATCTGTCACGCAAGTGAAACAAGAACAAAGCATAGCAGGCATAAAAGGATAAAGAGTTGATTGCAATCAACTAATGTAGGATTTTGCTTGCGTACATAGATAGACTTGAAAACAGAAAAATTCTAGTGCCTGAGATTCGCCGGTCCTTGGACCAAGTTTACAATCTCTCGAGTATTACATTCAAGACACATGCTCTCCTTCTTTTTAGTTGGGGCTTTGGGGGGGGGGGGTTATATAATGGAGATATAGTGTGGCACTCAGTCGGGGTGTTCTCTGTTTTTTTTTCAATGTGCTTTTGTTTGCTAAGGTGTACGTGATGGAAGCTCGTCATTCCCTTTCAGCTGTATTCAAAGGCCGATATGGAATATCAGGAATGTGTCTCGGTGACGTGCCAGGACTCCCAGGCTTGCTGGCTATGTTCTGGTCTAGATTTCTCGGGAAGAAATCAAGCGCACCTCCACATTGTTGTAGGGACAGCTCCCTGCTATATCTCCGACTACTGGGAATATTCCTTCTTTGGAGCTTGAAGGTTCGTTCGTCTCCACAAGTGTCTTCGGAGATAGAACCAAGGTTCCGGATCCCTACGGGCATGCTTATCACACATGAATCAGGAAATCACAATCTGAATCAGGAATCCAGTGTCACCAAAGAAAGTAGGGCACTAATGACCATCTACCACAAAGAATCTATTGTCATTCATTATGCATCAGCATATTAACCACCAAGAAGAAGCTGCCAATATCGAGGCTGATTAGGCCAAGCAAGAACTAAAACCTCAGCCGAAGCTCCTGAAACCAAAAACCCTAACCCATTTCGTTATGCCCAGTAACTCCTCACCGTATGCAAATGCTCTAAAGCAAGGAAAAGTCATCTAACATTGCAGTTCTGACTAGCAATACGTTTCATGTCGGCATCATCCCAATACCCATCCCTCCGCCACGACCTCCTCGTCCGCTCCGTTGAGCGAACTTGGACCCGCTAGGTTTCCTAGGCCGAGATTTCTTTAGACCCGACCAGCTTCTTTTGCACACACCTGAAGTGCTCTGACCAGAGGCAGAGCCATTGCTTGTTCTAGGCTTGTATTTCTTCCCTGCTCTGCCCCTGCTTTTCCCTCGATAGGCACCACCAGAGCGGCCCGGGACAGTCGACCTGGACCCTGTTGGACCATTCCTCGAAAACGAGGGGTTGCTTGTCTCTGGAAAAAATGGCGATCTTTCGGCTAGCTGCATAGCAGCTTCAGTCTCGGGATCAACTCCGAAGTCCTCATCCACCTCTTCATCATCATCTTCGTCTACGTTTTCGTCGTCTGTGACAAGATCTATTACATTTTGATGATTTGTGTCCATGTCTTCATCTTGATCCTGGTTTTGGTTCTGGTTCCTCCCCATTAGTTCTTCGTAACCGTGATAGTAGCGCTGTATCAAAGGAATGAACCTTTTGCCATAGGCGTCAACCCTGTCGGCCTTGATGTCGGGTATCCGGTGCATAGCATCCAAAGTAGTCGTGAATCCGATTGCCATGTCGCGAAAGTTGGCCTCGGTAAAGAACGCCCTCCTTGCGCCTGCCTTGTTCCGCAAATTTTCTTCTAGTTCTTTAGCTTCTTGGACGAACTGAAAAACCACATCACGATGTATCTCAGACAAACCCGCCATCCGGCCATCTGTTGTTATTGGGCCGCCAAAGCTGTCGACCGGATTCTGATGCCCGCGATTTCTAGGATCTTGCATTGACTCAAATGCGTTTTCCTCGTCGTCTTCATCATCTGAGATGACGAAATCATCTTGTTCGTAATCCACATGCTTGCTGATCCGGCTGTTAGGCATTTGTCTTCGTGACGCGGCAGGGATGGGAGACGTCAACATGGTGGACGTAGGATACTTTGCAGTACTTTGTGATTTTTGCTGTGTTGGAGTTGACCCCGGAACCTGGACAATGAGCTGGACTTTCTCTTTGCCCGTCATAAAATCGCGACACTTAGGTCCAAGCTATATTGTGTTAGCACGTTGAAACGGAGTAGTCGGGTGGCGTTCAGTGTGCCTACCTTTACATAATCCGTTGCAAAGCTACTCCTGTTCATGACGCTGACCTCAACGATGGCCTTCTCCATTAGAAGGCGGAAGAAAAGACGCTCAATCTCGCCCCGAGCCACCTGACTTGCGTATCCGACTTCTGCTAAGTTGCCACCTCCTTCCATCTTGTTCAGCTTTGCTTTTGCTCCAGCTGTACCACGAAGAACTTCTACGCAATTAAGCATAGTAAAGGAGTAGGGCTGAACATGTTTGACGACTCTCATAGCCGCTTTTGCGTAGTCCGTGAAATCTATCGCCTCGAAGACCGCATCAGAGCAGCAGTTGTCGCAGGTACGACGACAGTCTTTCTTAGCAAAAGTCTCACCGAAGTAAGCCAACACTTGTGATCTGCGACAATCAGATCGGTTCTCGCAATATTGGATCATTTGCTGAAGCATAGATCTCTGACGCTGCTTCTGCTCTTCGCTGCCCTCGCTTTTCTCGACGAAGCCCTTCAGCATGGATATGTCTTGATAGCCAAAGTACAGATAGCATCCGGATTTCTTTCCATCTCTCCCTGCTCGCCCCGTCTCCTGATAGTATCCTTCCAGACTTTTCGGCACAGAGGAGTGAATGACAAATCGGACATCTGGCTTATCAATACCCATCCCGAATGCAATTGTAGCAACAACCACTTGAATCTTGCCAATTTGCCAGTCATTCAAGACGGTGGCCTTTTCCTCGCGCGTCATGCCTGCATGGAAATGGTGTGCTTTTATTTTGTGAGCTGACACCAGCTTTTCAGAAAGTTCTTCGCAGCCTCTCTGCGAGAGCGCATAAATGATCCCCGTTTGGTTCCTGTACGTATCCTTAACGAGATCGGCGATTTCTGTGACCATCTTATTCAAGATGCCTTTGCCCTTCTTCAACCGCACTTCATAATGTAGATTTGGTCTGTTGAAACTCTGTACAAAGACAGGACACTTGCGCATTTTGAGGTTTTCCATGATATCTAACTTGACGTTTCTGGTAGCGGTAGCAGTCAGTGCCATCAATGGCACATTGGGGAACTGTAGTCGTACTTTTCCAAGAGCCACGTAATCGGGTCTGAAGTCGTGACCCCATTGACTGACACAATGAGCTTCGTCGATGACAATTCGGGCAAGCTTCTTCTTGCTGTATAATCGACTCAAAGCGTTCATCATGGCTGTACTTTTATTGACCATCTCCGGGGTTATGTAAAGAAGCTGGATGTAGTGCTCTGGGTGCTCTTCTCTCAAGAAATTGTAAATCTGTCTTTTCTCCTCATCTGGAGTATCGCTGTTCAGGCTCGCGGCCTGAACATTGACTGCTCGAAGATGCTGTACTTGATCGTTCATAAGACTTAGGAGGGGTGATATCACAATTGTGACTCCACGTGTCTTTCCGGTAGTGACGACAGCAGGTAGTTGGTAGCACAGTGATTTCCCTCCGCCCGTGGGCATCAGGACAAAGGCATCTTGCCCGCTAAGTGTGGCGTTGATAGCATCGAGTTGATGGCGACGAAAGCCTTTGAGTTTAAAACGTTCCCTCAGTACTTTCTTGACCTCGAAAGACCATTGATGATCGAACATGCTAGATTGATCCAGGTCCACATGCGAGTACATTGTCTTGTCATTGGTAGTATGACTTGCTCTTGAAGACTCTGGCAGTGTCGTAACAGTGTCAGATGGCACAACGCGATTCGACTGAGTTGAAATGGTGTTAGGGAAAGACTGGCGTTTCTCGACTTGCTGCGCCATCTCCACGAAATCATTATCGTCCCCACTATCTCCGTAGTCATCTTCGATATCGTCCAACATCTCTTCTTGAGCTCTGGCATGATGTTGGTGCCCCTGCTCGTCCTCGATCAATTCGTTGAAATCGTCATCGTCAAGATCATCATAGTCGAGTGGAGGTGGTTCTTGGTAAAAGTTCGGTTGCTTGAATTTCTCAGGCAATGGCCAGGTTCTCGGAACGTTCGAAGGCTGCGATTCCGCGAACGATGGAGCTGGGACGGACCGTCGGACTGGGGACGGAGATGACGGTGGCAAGAGACCATTGGATGAAGCTGCAACCTGAAATTTGGAAGTGCTTTGTGACGGGAAATCTTTCCCAATATACGAATTAGACGCAGCTGTCGAACTCTGCTTAATTGGCGGAAACTGGGTTTGCATGATGACTTGAGCGCTCCCAACGGTGCTGGAAATGGAGGGAAGTGGAGCGGTGTTCTCAATTCCTTTGATCTGGTCAGGTTGGGCATTTTCCTCTTGTTTTGATCCGGTCCCAAAGCCATCCTGTATGGCCCCCGATGCGTGCAGATATTTGGCAACTTGTTGCTCGATCGACTTGATCTCTTGGTTGATTGATGCTTGTCTCTCTTCTTGCGGGCTTGTGTCAGCATCACAATCAAGAAGCTCGTAAACTTGTTTTGCCAGCTTCTTCTTCTCGTCCATCAAAATCTTCCATCTCGCTTCAAGTTCTGATAGTGAAGAGTAGGCCTTCCCCCTGTCTAGCAAAGCTCGCCTTTCAGACTTCAACTGCGCAGGGGCAACCTCTCCACTATCCATGTAAGACATTGAGACGACCGCATTTTGAGCTATCAAATTCTGAATCCGCTGGTGGTAAAGATCTATATCTGATGGATGGGTCAGGTACAGCATAGCAAGCTTCCTGTCATCCACACCTATAGATGATCCTGGGGTTTGTTGACTGGAAGGTGGATGTACGAGCTTTGCGAACCCCGTTTTTGTTGGTGAGTCTCGCTGCAAGGGCGACGGTAGCTTGTCTGGTCTGACCGAGACATTTTGTGAGATAGGTCGTAAGGGACTACCAGTCCTTGGCTTTGAATCCTTGTAGTCTCTCGTCCTTCGATCAGTAGGCTCGAAGATCGGCGCGCTATTCATCCTGGGACTTGGATGTGATCCAGTGACTCGAGGGCTCTTTTTGGTAGCAATTCTAGCAGAACAGCTGGCTCTTTGCTCGGCATCGGAATAGTAGTCATCATCCTCAGAGTCGTGAATGATTGTCCGAGTTCGACGTTTGGTCTTATGTGGAGTCTGAGGCGAAGAGGCAGCAGGAGACTTAGCTCTTCTCAAAGGTGATGCAGCAACCTGGATCTTTGGTCGCGGGCCCATGGCTGGCGAAGCCCGTCCGGAAGGAGAAACGGTATTGAAATTTCCTGGCGATGATCGAGTTGGGAAATCCTCAGCAGCAGACGAGACCCGGCTGGTGCTCTTTCTTGTCCGAGTTTCGACTCTACTGATAGTCTCGGTTACATGAACTTCTTCAATATCACTCCTATCCATGGACAATTCGATACTAGGCTTCACAGTCTTATTTCGGGATTGTCGAAATGGTGTTCGTTTCGGCTGCGACGGAACCACATCATCGATGTCCACAAATCCATCAACACTCGTGTGTTGATCCTTTGTAGTCCTCACATGTTGCCTCTCATAGCTATCGGTCCTCTTCGATCTACCAGGGGACATTTCGATGCTCTTGCGCTTCTTAGATGACCGGGGTAAAGGCTCAGCTCTTGACGCGGAGTCTTCTCGCCATACCCGTACTGAGTCTCCGAAGAACTCAACCGAACTGCTCGACCCAGGTGCGAGGGTTCCAACATTGCCATCGTGTGTCAGATCAACGGATTCGATCGTATCGAGCTTCAGTCCGGGTATTGGGCGAGGAGTTTGTCTGGGAGTCTGTGGAGTTTGGGTTTGTAGAGATTTCTGGATCTTCGGAGGCAATGTTCGACTTGCAGATGGTCTCGCTGAAGGGGAGTCTACAGATGTAAGTCTCTGCATAAGGTATGAAGTTCTGTAACCAACCTTGTCCTTCTTTCAGAAAAGTCACATAGTTTGAGCTGAGTGAAGTGTATGAAGCTGCCGTGGACGAGGTCGTGGAAGCCGGAGTTACCAATTGATGCTGGCTCATAAGACCAGGTCTTGTTGACCTTGTTGCTGAGGAAAGTTTACCCATTGCCTCGTCCGTCAGAACCTGTCTGGGCTCTTGGAGTTGTGATTTTGTGGTCACTGATGCGGGGAGGGTCGGTCGAGCAAATGTTCCCACGACATTGACAACTTGTGCGGCTCGTCGATGCTGGAATGGACTCGGCGGTGCTTTTCGTGTCTCCTGGTCTGCCTCCTCCCCCACAGGATCCGCGTTCACAGGATCTCCTCTGGTCGAATTGGCTGTGGCTCTGGCGTGCACGCCTGATGGCGGAGTGACTTTGCGCGACAATAACCAAGAAATATGACTGTCAAGATTATGCCGAGTCATGAGGACTATGGGCAGCGTTCATGTCCAGGCGAGTCCATCTGTATAGTTACAGGCCGTTGCAGCTACTCCAGTGAGGCGCTCGTAGTGTTGTTATGGACTTTTCGGTGCTGTTCAAGTATCCTTCGCGTCAACGCGTGAACTTGAGATCCAGTCACTAGATCACGTGAGAGGGCGCCCCAGCCTAGTTGATGCCCAGTATTGAGCGATTCGAACCTTGAATCACCACGAAAGATTGGAGTAAGGATAAAAGATGGGCCTATTACGACGCAAAAGACTTCCCTCCTCTTTCGAAGAGTATCTAGTCTCCATTTCTAAAGTTGTGGGGTTGTGGACTTATATGCTGGTGCTGCCAGCTCCACGCCCTCCTCATGCAAGCAGCCGTCAACTAGACGAATGGCATCTCATGGTCTGCACAAGGATAATTCCTTTTTTCCCGAGGACTCTAGGTCAAAAAATGTAGTGCCCTAAAGAAGACACCTCAGTTCTTCGGTGAGAGGTCAAAGTACAATACTTGAGAGTCCAAGGTCATCAACTTTGACCTCTTGAAGTCCAGCTTTATATGTTTACCTTCGGCTTGCAGAATTGTTTCAACTCTCAATTGACTATTCCATTTGTTTGTAAGGCATGTTACCATGTTCAAGATCATCAGAAACAGCCCTGACAGTGATCATAAGGAATGAAGCTTTCGGTATTCGCTAAGACGGTATTTAAACAATCTTCATAACCAAATCATATCTTGATCATGTTTCCTCATACGTGGTATCAATAACTCCTGAATGTGAAAAGAAACAGCTCTCAACGTCCTCCAATCTGCCCCTTGGGAATTGGCTTAATCCAACACAGCAAAATATGGAAACCAATAGTCATAACCCCAATGACCCAGAACGTCTTCCCAAAATCCTTCCCTTGGTATCTGAAGATGATAGCGAAGACAATACCACCAAGGTTCCCGCACGCTCCGGTGACTCCAGAAATTATGCCGTTTGCATGAGGATGTACGTGAGGTACAAGCGCAAAATTTGCTCCGTTGCCTGCTTCCAAGAAGAAAGCCATTCCTGCAATGAGACCCATCATGGTTGATTTCGACTTGGAATCTAGAAGACCGATGGCGATTAAGAATGCGCCGGTTATGACACCAAGGGAATGAAGCCAGATCTTCTTGCTCCAAACACTGCGGTTTGTTCGCAGGAAAAGAGCATCGGCTACCATTCCGCCCAGTGGTCTGAAGACAACATTCAGCAGTCCGAACATAGCTGCCCATCGACCAGTACCCGTTTGTCCAAGTTTAGGAAAGTTCTTAAGATAGCTAGGCAATTCCAGTCAGCTTGGTACAATCGTAAATGATGTGTAGGAAAGGATTATGCTTACTATGTCCCAAGAATTGAGTTGATAGCCAATTCTGCACCAAATGAACAGAAGTAGCAGAATGCCACAACTGCAGTCTGAGGGCTGAAAACCACAGCCATAGCTTCTCCAAAAGATGGCTTAACGACAGTCTCGCCTCGTGCTATGTCGATCATTGCTTGTTCATCCATGGTAGCTTCTGGACTTGCCAAAGAATGTTTGGCTTGGGCGATTGCCGCCTCCTCGTCCAGTTGTTTCTCGTCAGGAGACATCATTAGAGAACCGTTTCCACTTGTCTTCTTGTCGGTGATGGTACCAGGGATGGGGACAATCTCTCCACTGGCGTGAGCTCCATGTGCCTGAAGGTTGTGCTGGACAGCCATGTGTCGTTCGGACCACTTTCCAGTCGGTGTATCCTGGCAGAGCACGAAAAGGCCAATGGCCACAGATGTGATGAGAATAAATGGGACAATGAATGAAACCCTCCAGGCCACGTGTGGAGTGAGGTGTCTATCGTTGACAAGTGAGTCGTAAATAGCAGGCATCACGAAGTATGTTATGCCTATTCAACAAGACAAGACGTCAGTTACCATTGCGCAAGACCCGAAACTCGATATGAGTATCGGAAGAAAAAGTAAGGTGTGACTTACCACCTCCGGCGTTACCCCAGCCAGCTGTGAGGGCATTCGAGGTTCCAACAACATTCTTGTCGAAGAATCCAGTCGACCAAACTTGGCAGGGAACAAAAGAACCTCCTAAGATGCCAATGAAAAATCGAAGGACATATAGGCCAGCAGGACCTGAGATTGTGCCCGCCAGAGCAGTCGGTAAAGCGCCAAGTAAGAGACAACCAGCGAACGTAACTCTTGGCCCGAAGTGATCGCAAGCCGGCCCAGCTATGAGACGTACGATGAGACTGATTGAGACCTTGTTAGACGGAATAAACCTTGAGAAGTCGGCAGTGTTACTCACGTTGCAGTCAGGGCAATGATATTGGAGTTGGCAATCTCATTTTGGCTGAGGTGTAGATCTTTTTTGATTGTATGCGGCAACAATGGTGGAAATGCGTACCACGACAGGAATGCAATCACTATTTCCCGATTAGTAACTGTTCGATGTGACATTTTGAGGTCATAATAAGGACAAAATATGGAGTGGGGTGAGATACTGAACTGGACTGGAAAATGGAAAACTCACTGAAGCCAAACCAAGCGAAAAAGAATACCCTCCCGTACTTGTTGAAGGGATTAAGGATAGGGACTGATCGAGCTTTTCCATTCACCGGGTTAATCTCTGGCGTCTGCCAGAGTGTCGCAATCTTAAAGCCCATCTTGAAGTAAAGTTGATCAAGTGTTTGGGTAGTCCCGTCTAAAGGTCTTTGTTGACAAGGTGTGATTATTGTCAGAAGTAACACCTGGATTGTACCTCAAGAAGTTGCATACGATGCTCCAGATGATTCGAGAGACGCTTGGCCTTGATGGTGGAGTGATTGCGAAGTGTCGAGCAAGTCAGAGCACTTATACAAACCAAGAGATACAAAGATAACCGATGTCAACCCGCAGTCAAAACATCTCCGGACGGCTAGCTGGAGCCAATGTACTTGTAAGCCAAGGAACAAATCCGCGGGAAGCACCCTGCGGAGATCTTTAAATGCAAGCTCTGTCTAATCGAGCTGGCTAATCTGTTGGAATGATAGAGCTATGATTGTGGGGACCGCAAGCCCAGTGCATACAGGAAAGCCAATGTCAAGCCACCCTTTGATAAGACCTGACGGTGGAGACTACCCTAGACATTCAGCGATGGGGCCTAGGAGATGTTGAAACTGTTACTGAATCTCCGTTCGAAGCTGTCACTCAAGAGTTGTGTTCGAGAACAACAGCTATTGATATCTTGTTCCCGCTTCTAGAAACGTTTTCCGTTAATGATGCAGTAGTACACCGAACATCCGAGACAATACTTGCATATGCTGGGCACGTATTGAGGCGTCAAATGCTTGCTGTCTTGGAAAAGCTTAAGCAGCGGAATGGCTTGAATGCTTGATCGAATGATCTAAAAAGCAAGCGGCGTATATCAAAAGACGCAATAGAGTCGTATTGTTTAAGGATGCAGTTTGAAAGATACTGCTGCAATAATACAGAACGAAAACAAACATCAAATTCAACAAGATTTGTCTAGACCGAGAAGCTACCTACTACACAACATCTTACCAGGCCTGGGACAGGTGGATTTGGCAGCACGGAAGCAAGGCTTATCAGCATCCCGCGAGAAGAAACGCTACGCCTGCCAATCGATATGCCACCTCCTATCTGATGGCTGTCTGTGTTCTGGTAACGCACATGTGAGGTTGTTTGGACAAGGCTGGCAGCTTATCTTTGACGAATCCCAAACGGGAGGTCTAACTTTTTCGGGTCTCCACTTCAAAGATAAGCAGGGGAGAATCGCATGAACCCCCAAATCCTCATAAACTTCTCCATCTCCGCGGCTTGGGATTTTGTCATGATCGACGTCGGGCTTTCATTTCGAAGGCGTTGAGATAGAGTCCAGATTTTGGTCGGCTTGGCTCAGCTGCAGCCGCTCAAAATCCTCTCGAGATGGCCAGGAAGGTGATGAAGAGAACACTTCCAAGGTATGAACGATCTGGAGCAGGGAGAACAAATAGCTCTCGACTACGGTCTTTACCTTTTCCTATTTCATGCAATCGTATTCGATTTTACTCGTTCCTATCTACGTTCTCTTCGCCCTATGCCCCTTATCTCCGGACTTTCAGCCAATCATTGCAATCCTCTCCTTCCAGGCATGTTTTGAAGTGCCAACCTCATATCACGCAGTGGGCTATTCTGGCTTGAAAGTAATTGATCAGCTGCTGGGAGGAAGTTTATAGCGCTCGTTAGGAAAGCTATACCAAATTTTACCCGCATACTTCTATGAAACCAAATTAGTACAGATTCCTAGCCAGACCCCAAGTTGGAAGACTGTATATAGAATGGAGGCACATGTTATGCATAACAAGACCATTAGCTTCCCAATTCAGCAGCACTGTTCCTTCTCAACAACTTTCGGAATAGTCTTCATATATTCTGATAGAAGGACACTTCTGTCACCATAATTTAGAAGCGCAAACTACTGTCAGGAAGCAATTTCACCATTTATCAATCAGTCATACAGAAAATCTGCACCAGCACCGTTGGCTAACAACGGTGGTTTGGTTGCACATTGGAACTTGCTCAGCCCAAAAGTGCTCGTAAGGTTTCCAAGGAGAGTCTTCCGGCCAGTCGAAGCATGTTTTGGCACACGCATTCGCCCCAATTAGCACGACACTTTTCCCCTGACAAGAGAGTACTAGCATCGACCCACAAGGAAAGATATGAGTTACACTCAAAGTTCCATACTCATGCCGCTCAAAGTCAGAATTATAAATGCGCACTTATTTACCGATCTTCACATCAGCAAGCTGGCATAGGCACAAAGTTGAGGCAGATGGCGATAACACACTACTCTCCAGCACAACCAAGCACGCAATATCCAACCAAATGGAACTCGGAGCACTCCATCCATACTAATTACACAGCCCGAGGCCCATTCCGGGAGCTCCATCATTTATAGTCTTGATACTCTAGCAGGCATTGTTTATCGAGGGAATCTGCCTACTTCCGAATGTGCTGCCAATCCAAAGGTGTGATTCATAGTATCGTATCTTCCTATAGATGTTAGAAAAGGACCATGACTACCCCAAAATTCTAGATCATATTCTTTCATCTAATCCATCAAAAATCTTTATGTTAAGCAAATCGGATTGGCTATTGTCGTCCCGACGCCAAATAATCTCTCCCAGCCATTCCTTCTTTGGGTATTTCCACATCAGACATTGCAGCCAGTCAGCCCTCTTACTTATGCTAGAGACTTCAGTGCTTGCGATGGAGTATGCTTTCGACATGATCTATGTCACACCAAAATGTAAAGATCAATGACTCAAAATCTACGTTTTGATCTCGTTGTGGTCGCGATTATTGTTTTGGGGTCGATAAGATATACGGGCTAAGCGAGCGTGGTCAACAATACGGGAAAACTCCATCATCCCATGGCCCCCTTGACATTAACCAATACCAAGTTATTTGACGGCACGGTACAGGGCTGTTAGGATGGTTTCGTCTTATTGGCCCGCCTTGTTTGGAATCTGCGAATAATGATGCAGGTTCTTCGAGGGAAATTTCTTGATGCAGTTGGGAATGAGGAGGACTCGGAGCTCATCTTTACAGGTGATGGTGGAGGTTTTACCCCGCGTTAGACATTCGTAAACCGGCCTTGAAATACCACATGTTACAGCTGAGGTGTGAGCAGTCTGTTCTCCTCTATGTCATGTTTTGGTAAATTCCTTTGGGGATTAATCTGAGTTATTACCGACCTTTAACTTCTCATCCACACAACATTCACAACAAAAATCTCATACATCGCCATCTTTTAGGCTCCATCTCACCGCCAACGAAAAGAAATAGCACCAGCTAAAAGTACAGAACGACTTGCTCCTGCTCGAACCCTCACAGACTACGATTCAATGCAAGGGCTAAGAATTGACATGAGTCCACCCCAACACCCGTCAAGACTACAAAACATCAACTCACATTCTGTAACACTCCATTTTGACCCTTGAAAGTCTACAGTGTTGACAATGACTCGGCATACGGATTTCGTGGACCATTCCCCCCATCCCACTCGTACCTCTCAAACTTCCATCTTGATTCCGTTTCTCTTGTAGCCTTAAACTCTTTAGCCCTCTTTTCTTCGCCCACGCCACTTCATGGGGAAGGTGCTTGTTTCTCTTTTGAGGTGTTGACGCTTTAGCGAATCTCGACTCCTCGTTGCCATTGGCTATGAGGTTTCGTGCCGTAGGAGCTCTCATGCCACTAGCTAGCACTAGCTACATGATGTCAAAAAAGAAGCGTGATTGTCACATCACTCATATTCTAGTATCTACGAGTAAAAAGCTTGAGAGAATCAAGTGTTATCGCGAGAGACTAGGTATATAGCAACAACACTAGCTTTCCTAGTGTATTTGTAAGATTTGTTTGGTGGCCAGATCCCGATATGTTTGGGACATCGAACGATGTGACCGAGCCATTCCTTCATTCCACACTAACGGAAGTTCGAGATGGGTAGATTTACGTTGACGATGCCACCCGCTTCAGCCGTTTGCTTTTCTCTGTTGACTTAAGGGGAGCATGACATGCGTCGTTCGACGACCGAGAAGTAGTGCTGCCACGATTTTTCTTCGTTTGAAAAAAATGATGTAACAATCATAGTCTCAACGAGCAGGAAATAAATGCAATACGAACAGGTTCCCAAAAGGGGGCATGTTCTGATGAGAGATAGGAATTTTCCCACTTTGCATCTCTCGTTCAACCTAACCCACTTCCGATCATTCGAGACACGTGCCGCTCGGCTCGTTAGCGCGAAGATCTCCGTAGTCAGGAACAATTCCCGCTTGCTTCCAGCAGCCCAAAAGAGCAAAGAGTGACAGTGCGGCCTTAAATGCCAGGTTTGCAATCAAGGATCGTTCCTTGCTGCGAAGCGAACTCGCTCTCACTTTCGTGTTTCCACTCCAAAGGCTGTAAGATTGCGGTTACAAAGTTAGATACTCGTCATTACTGTGCTCTACGCGGACAAAGTCGGTCGAACTTTGAGCACTTTGGTAATTGGCCTTGGCTGTCGATGACCTGGTCATGTTGCACAGCTTCAGCCTTCTTCTGCTCAGCTCCGACGCCTTGCACGCCTTGCCTTACCATCGTCGTGCCCGCCGGAGAATACCACACTCACTGCCTGTCCTGTGGCTGCCTGCACATTGCACCCGTCACATCAAGCAGGACTCTCGTTGGGTGCGCCTCTCACTGGTTTCAGCGCATAACGGTGCTGCCGGCTCACCCACAGGCTGCCATCAAGTCCCCCAGCCAAGCCTCGTTTAGCTGTAAATTGGCATCCACACTTTTTCACGCGCCAGGAACCAGACTCTCTGGTACTGACTGGCCTGGCAGTGATCGACCACCCCCCTGAGCGGAAGTTTAAAATGGTCACCTTAGTCAACTTTTGCATGAAACTCCACAGAAAAAGCACCAAGAGACCAATGCCATCACGCTCATCTCGATGCTCGAAGTCCTTTGGTATGAGCAGTGGGGTGCAATTCCCCTCCCTCCCTCTATCCATCCACTCATGAATGACATGACGTTGAAGCCGAAGCTAGAAAGACATCAAGAGACCATTTTCTTGCGTACTTGACCGCGGGTGCTCCTGCTGGACAGGTAAGTTGCGAGCCAGTCGCTTACATCCCGTTTAGGACAATTACGGTGGGTTGACGCAGTTTTGCAGCGGAGATATTGCAGTTCTACTATTTGATCTCGATTCATCCAGGTGGCGCGGTGCATAAATCCAAGCTCGAGAAAGTCAGCACTACACAACAGCCAGTAAGTAATGTATGTGTATGGTGTATTTTGCACAAATCGTGTCTGTTCTCTCTCCCTCTCTTCAACCGACTCAGCCCTCTCTCCTCTCCTGAGTGCTGGCGCTCAGCTCTCCCCAACTCCCCCCAACTCCCAACTCCCAACGCCCCCTGTCGTTCCGGCCAAAAGCTCATTTCCTCCCTTCCACCCCCCGCAGGCTCATCCACCTCGAATTGGCTCCACCAAGCCCCCCTCGAGCAAATCACACCCCCCAGCAGCTGCCCCTAGTCTGTGCCGCACTGCTCAGAATATCCACGATGCCTGCCATTTTGTCGGCATTAGGCTTGGGCTTGCCAGGGGCAGAGCGCGGTAGGAGGGGATGGTAGTGCATGGTAGGGCGCGCCCATTTTGTTTGGAAGCGTGATGTCCCTATATAACTTTGCTTCCCACTCTATCGGACACTTCCACCTTGCTTCATCTTACTTCAGTCCTAATATTTGAACAATCCATCTCCAAAAATTTGTATCCTTCGATACGTGACACTCTTTAGATCTTTTCTCTTCGCAAAATCCATAATATCAAGATGCAATACTCATTCGTTGCCGCTGCCGTTTTGGCATTCACCTCCTCAGTCTTCGCCCAGACTGCTGGTTTCGCTGTCATGACAGTCCCAACCCAAGACCAGAACGTCGCCGCTGGTTCGACCCTCGACATCACATGGCAGCCATCCACCACCAACACTGGACCCATCACCATCCAGCTCCTGCAGGGTGCCTCGCCACCAACTCTTGAGATCGGAGACACCATCGCTGGTTCGTTTACCCGCATCCCCTATTCTGTTTTCTTTTTTTGTTTTGTAAACAAATCTAACAACCATCTTAGCAAGCATCGATCAGGCCACTGGCAAGTTCGCCTGGACTGTCCCCAAGGATCTCAAGAGCTTCGCGACCTACGGATTCAAGATCACTCTCGACTCCACCAAGACCAACCCCAACCCAATCTTCCAATTCAGCTTCCCATTCCACATCACTGGATTGAGCGGCTCTTCCTCTGCCAGCGCATCCGCAACTGGAGGAACCACCACTGTCCACCTCTCCACCGGAACTGGATACACTGCTAAGCCAACAAGCAGCCCCATTGCCTCGTACATCGCGAGCTCGGCTTCAGTCAACAGCACCTCCACATACGTCCCAGTGACCACCTACTCTACATCCGCCACAGGAACTGGAGCAGTCTACCCAACTGCCAACGTTACTCTCTCCACCACCCTCAAGCCAACTGCCTCCGCTTCAGGCACAGCCACAGGCTCTGGCAGCGCCACTGGCACCAGCCCAGCAGCAACCGTCACCGGCAACTCAGCATCCTCCATCGCTCGCGGTGGACTTGCTGTTGCCGCTGGAATGGTCCTCGCATTCGCTCTGTAAACGGTCAGCATCATCAATTTTGCGCATCTGGAATCCGGTATGGTAAAATGGGAGAAACATGAGAACGGTTGCATAATAGAGGGTGGATAGCAATGGCGGCTACGCATACTCGCTATCCGGGCATGCATGCAGCAATCAAATCATGAG
Organism: Rhexocercosporidium sp. MPI-PUGE-AT-0058; assembly: GCA_020746875.1. Lineage (NCBI taxonomy): Eukaryota > Fungi > Ascomycota > Leotiomycetes > Helotiales > Rhexocercosporidium > Rhexocercosporidium sp. MPI-PUGE-AT-0058. The sequence continues at coordinate 2,225,111 of JAGTJL010000002.1, forward strand.
CCGAGGCGTTCTGCAATGTAAACTGGTACAACATTGTTTAGTAAATTTGATATCATCTGCTTTTCGAGCTCTGCGTTCCGTTATTGTTCATGTGAATATTGTGGAACAGCATGCATTCTGTGCTACCTTAAACGTTAACTCTCGTGCAGCATCTATTGATGATCCGAGCGAGTCAAGTACTTCGTTTCGTCTCGCTTCCCTCGCATCCCCTTCCTCGTGCATTCCCCATAGGCGTCTTATTCACCCTCTTCTAACATCATTCCTATCACCACTGAGCACATCCCATCTGAGCTCTCTCGCATCATCTTCCATCCCACTCAATCACTCGGCCAGAGCACGGGGTCGGTTGGGGAACTTGGGGTCGGGTTTGGGTGTTTCGGCCCCGGTAAGTTTCACCCGTTTCAGCCACTGAGGAGATCAGACGTTCGGGTACAGCTCGAACAGGCTCTCGACCCATTTCTCCGTGCGTTCCTTGGCTAGCTTCTTAGCGAGCTGGTGGAGGCGCTCTTGCTCGGCTTCTGAGATGAGGTTTTCTTCTGAGGGTTTGTCGTGCTTGGCTTGGATAGGTGGTGGTGGCAGCGGTTGTGGTTGTGGTTGTGGTTGGAAGTGGAAGGATTGTCTTGGGGGCTGCGATTGGGGTAGGTGGAAGGGGAGAGGTGCGTATTGTGGTTGTGGTTGTTGAGGCCAGGATTGCAAGGTGTGGAACTGGGTGGTTTTGTTTAGTAACGGTAAGTTTTGGGAGAGGTTTGTTTGTCATTCTTACATTGGGGTTGAATGGACCAATGTTGAAATCTGAGGGACGTCGTGGTCTTGGTGGTGGACTCATGTTCGTGTATTTTGTGCTGGGTGGGCTGTTGCTATCGCTATTTCTGCTCGTCGCATTCCCCTCAGGCGAGGCAGTCTGCATTTTGTGGTTTTCCATCGTATTTCCCTCGTTTTTCTTTGTGTTGTTGATTGTTGACTTTCAGTTTTGGGAACATGGGAGTCGCAAGAGGTCATATTCTCTAAGGGCCCAAAGTGGGCCATGACGAAGAACGCGTTCTCATTTCGAGGTTGACTTCTGACTCCTTTCCACATATCACTGGAGCATGTCTGCGTTCTAGTCCTGTTATCTTGTTATTGGGCTACCACTTTCTGAAGTTTGGGGATGAAGTGGACCTTCAAGCGATGTAGTGCCTTCCCCGTCACGTCATTGGATCTGGCATGTTTCTTCTCATTGGGAGCTCAACACCGTCTCAATTCTCTCAAGAGACCATCAGTACATTCGCTGAGAATTCTTTGCTTCCGAAACACTCACTTGTGAGCAATATTCTCAGCTTCGTACAAGCCTGCAATAAGATGTCGCCTTACAAGAAAGGGAGTACCTAGGTAGGTAGCCCGCTGTTGAGGAGCAAAGTTTGGTATGCGTGACTTTAAGCCTTACCCACAAAACCGGGCCTTGCATCACCCTCTCAGACACTTTAGGTGTGGCGCATTTGTAGTGCAACGTCTAAGAGTAGAGCCTCATCCAGCCTTCTTGGTACGTGGAGCTCACTGAGCCAGTACAGATGTGTCAGTAGGGCAGAGCTCCTCAATCCAAGAAGAGCAATTCTTTCCACGAGGTACGCAAGCATACAATTCAAGGATAAGCTAAGACTTCTGGATTCATCTCACTGCCTGCCATAAGGCGAGCAGTGGAGGCGTATTTTCCAATACAAAAGCCATAAATAGCGTAGCAGGCAAGCTGCCGTTGAAGGTTCCCCCATCGAACTACTATCTGCGGGGAAAGCCCATCGCCAACTTCTGTCGCAATGATTCAAAGTCTTTGCAGCAGCTGACAATCAAATCTCTGTACAAAATGCCAAGTCCAGCTGCATGACCGCGCCGGAAGTTTATTCGACACGAAAAGGTTTTGTTGCAGATCTACGGAATCATGTTTCCTTGCACCACGACATCGCTGACAGGTTTCAAGCATCACATACAACCTTACAATCTTGCACTGCTTATCGCTTTACAAGAGGAAAGTGAAGTAAATTTTATACGTCCTTCTCCATTATGCAAGAGTCATGCGATGAGCTTGTCGATGTCCTCCACTCTTTGCATCCCGACTACAACACAAGGCATGTGTGAGTTGCAATAGAAGACTCTTCGTGGGATGGCTGGTTTTTTATATGTATCTGGCTATTTAGAACGCAATAAACTGCTTGGGGGGTTCTGTAGTCTGAAAATTATATGGTCTTGTGGGAAATGTTATCAATGTAACCTGAATTCTAGTCCCAAGCGCCAAGTTCCACAAAATCAGGCAAGCATTTGAAAGGATATCACAAACTCCGATCTCTGTCATACGAGGGGCTGTCGATGTCTCATGTTGGAGGATTCAAGCTTCCTGTCAGACCAGGCAGTCTCGGCTCGACATCCTCCCCCACCTTCCAGAAATACCCCGCAATGATCTGCAAGCATGCTTCATCACAACATGAGGAAATTGCTACCAGTAGTACCGTACAATACCTACCTACCCTTCTTTACGACCAAATTTACTATATAGTTCTGTCGTACAGCTATGGCACCAGCAGCCACGACCCTTAACAACGAGTCTTCTGGCAATGCCAATGTCGGTGCTCTAGGAAAGACCGTCTCAGGCAAGAAACTCAGGATTAGATCGTATCCTAAATTCGAGAGCTTGGAAGAGGAGAGATTGTATCGGAAGCAACATCTAGCTGCTGCCTTTCGAGTGTTTGTACTTCCGGCCACGGGATAACCAACATTTCCGGTAAAATTTTCTGATGATCGTACAGGTTTGCAGAGCGAGGATTTGATGAAGGTGTTGCGGGCCATATGCGAGTCGTTACTTCCACTTAGAGGCACCTAGTTTCTGATTTCATTTACAGCTCAGTGCGAGATCCCATCCTCACAGACCATTTCTGGCTCAACCCTCTCTCGCAACATTTCTCACAGATCTGTGTCTCTGACCTGATCCTCGTTAATGAAGATGGCGACGTTGTGATCGGAGATGAACCTATCAATGCTGCGGCTTTTGCAATCCATTCTGAAAGCAAGAACTTCCCGACCACCTTGCTCATATCTTGCCACTAATTTTTCTCCAGTCCATAAAGCTCGTCCCGATGTACATGCGGCATGCCATGCTCATTCTGTATACGGCAAAGCTTTTTCGTACGTGTTGGCAAACCCCGTTTTGATTCTTCTTCCTTTCTTCGCGTCTCAAGATCTTCTAGAAATTTATCTTCATCTCTTCTCAAAACCTCAAAACCTTCTGGCGTTTACTGATTCCCCTTTTCTCAGAGTCTTTGGACGACCGCTGGACATGATAACTCAAGACTCACTACGCTTCTACAACTCACACGCCGTGTACGACAACTTCGGCGGCATCGTCCTCGACCGCGAAGAAGGAATCCGAATCTCCACCTGTCTCGGCAACGGCAAAGCCGCCATCCTCCAGAACCACGGCCTCCTCACCGTTGGACAGAGCGTAGACGAAGCTGCCTTCTGGTTCATAAGTCTCGACAAGACATGTCATGCACAGCTACTGGTTGACGCAGCGAGTGCGGGGAGCGGACACAAGAAGATCTTGATCGGGGACGAGGAGGCCAAGTTTACGTATGGGCAGGTGGGGACAGCAGAGAAGGGGTGGCTCGCGTTTCAGGGTTATTATGATGAAATTTTGGCGAAGACTAATGGAAGTTTCTTGAAGTAGGGAAGTGGGAAAGGTGATATATGAAGGCATGCTGCTATCCTGCAGCTTAGAAGTCGAGTGCGCAGAGATTAGCAAGCCGCATTATTGTACGGATTTGTATATTATATCTCATCCAGACATATCTCAAATAGGCACGAACTCGCCAACTTCCTTCCAGAAAGCACACCGTTTCGCCAAGGCATCCACCCTCAAATTCTCAAATCCATCACTATTCACTACAAACTCCTTCCCGGTTCTCCAGCTCTCAGGTACCCCCGGTTGACTGGCATTTGTAAGCTTGTTCTCGTTCGGATCGCCCGTCTGGAAGAAAGATGCAAAGGCACCCGTGAAACCATTATAAATCAGACTTTGAGATTTCTGCACGGCGTTGACTTGATTCCACTATTTAATCATCTCATCAGTCATCGAACATCAAGGTTACCAATATTGTTGTGAACTTACGAATTGCGTATCACTCGCATGCTTAGCAGGCGAAATTGTATACTCTCCCACGTAGCTCTTCTTCCGAGCTCCTCTCGCCATCCAATATGCTGGACAAGCGAGAACAACATCTCGGAAAATCAAACCGGCTCGAACGTACGTGGTGTTGTAGCTTGAAATCGTCTCCGTCGAGCCGACTGCTGGATACTGTTCCTTCAGACGCCGGAGCTGTCGGTCTGAGAACCTAGGCAGAAAACCTTTCACCCATGCGTCGAAAGACGCGGTGCTAGAATTGAAAGGTGGAGTTCCTGAGCTGGTTTCGTTTGCTAGTCCGGGGGGTATAAAGTTCTCCCCTTTGCACTAGTCAACATAGCAAGTTCCATAGGCAGGAGAGTTGGGACAGGAGCCGGGAACTTACCTTCATGGGTATTGTAGAACCCCCATCCGAGATCAACATCCAAATCCCCCTTCCCCGTAAGCTTACTCAACGGCCTCCTCAAAAACGTCCCATCAATGACAGGTCCCCACGTAAAACTACTCGTTGTAAACTCATTGCTACCCGCAATCTGCAGCGCCGCGGTCCTCAAAACCTGTAAATCCGCACGCTTCAAACACTTCAATGACTCGGGTCCCGCACAACCACTCAAGTTCGCGAACGTGTCGTAGACGGTCTGGGACTCGACTGAATCGTACTTATACGTTTTGGACCAGAAAGGAGAGGAAGCTACTGCTTTGGAAAATAGACGGGGAGAGGAGTTTCCGTTGGCGAGGACTTGCGCAATTACACTTCCAGCTCCAGCAGACTGGCCCCAGATACTGACATCTTTCGGATCGCCTCCAAACAGCTTCACATACTTCCTCGTCCACTCCAGCACGGCTCGCTGATCTAGCAGTCCTGGATTCAGGTCCGAGGTTGGGGATGCGGCTATCTCTGCCCCGGGGAGGAAGCCGAATGCGTTGACGCGGTAGTTGGGGTAGATGAAGAGGAGATCGGTGGAGTTGGTGATGTTAAGGACGGGGTAGCCTCCCGGCGGGATGGCGAAGGGACCGCCGCCTCGGATGAAGCCGCCACCGTGGAAAAAGATCACGACTGGTCGGAGAGGCTTGGATGGTGTCCAGGGTCGGGAGTAGAGACCGAGGTAGAGACAATCTTCTGAGCCGTTGACCTGCGAGATTGAAGTGTCAGCGTCCGTTTGGCTTTTCATTGATTGTGTAGAGGGAGGAAGCTGTTCTAACAGTTCTCTGGGGGCATATATCGAATTGCTGGTCGGAGTCGTATGTCCCATTCGTGAAGGGAATGGGTGGTTGTGGTGCCCTGAATCGGTTCTCTCCAACTGGCGGAGCGGCGTAGGGGATTTTTCGCCAGTAATTTATGTTGTATTTGGAAGAGTATGTGCCTTTGAAAGTACCATAGTCTAGAGGCACGGATAGCTGCTGTGCTTGGCCAGAACAAGTCAAGAAGAAGAGAATGTAGGAAACTAACACCCGGAAAGAAGTTTTCGCCATGGCTTTTAAGATTAGAAGCAGAATCTGTTAACTATAGAGACGCTCTACAAATGACAATTTCCCATCTCGAGAGAGTAGTTCATGGCTTTTATCTGGAAATAGAGGAGTTATATACAACGACGAGTTAAAAGTCTTACTGATTGACAGAGGCAAAACCGGGGTAGTTGGCGGGGATGCCCAGACAGAACTATGGGGTAGCTGGAATGGGGTAATTGGAGGTGGCCAATGGGACCGACTTTCTGCTAGATAGCTCAAGGGGAATAAAGACAGGCTGATGGTGGAATTCCCAGCATGGACGACTAGCTCGCTAACTGATCACCCGAAGCTGGGCAATTTGTCCGGAAACTCAAAGCAGATGATGGTAATCTCCTCGACCCATACCATGAGACGTGAAATTCTTGCATTACCGAATTACTGAACTTAAATGGTATTGAGGAATCGTGACTTCAACAATAGCGATACGTATATTTTAATGTAGAAGTACAATTTCCATCAAATTTCGCGTGCTTGCAGAACTCCACGCTACCCAAGTTTTGCAAAACCAGAAGGCTAAAAATGTACCAAAACGTCGCTAAAGAAAGAGTATACGCTCAAATAGCACGTTAGAAACACAAGTAACAAGATCGATAACCAGAAGCATTATTCACAGGTGTACTACCACTCGTTGCCCTTTCGTTCTGTTAGCGATAGTATCTCGCATCACGCCGGCGTCTCGGACCTTGAATAAAGACATCCTCTTGTCCGAAAGTCGGTGGCGGTATCGGGCGGTCCATTGACGGGAGACTGTCTTGCTTGTCTTCTTCTCTCCTTTGAACCATCTCCTTCATGACTAGTCAAGACCTTAGTATGTATTATTTGCAATTTCTCAAGATCAGGATCAGGACCAACAAAGAAAAAAACAATCCTAATCCTGATCCCAGGTCACTGAGGGTTCAAGGGAGTGCAGTTACGTACTCAGGATTGCGAGGTCTGGATTCTCCGTGAAGAAGATTTGTGTCTCCTCAGGATAGTGCTTCCAAAGTCTCGCTTGCAAGAAACCAACTCGTGCGAAAACTTTCCTCAGGAGGGGATCCATGGAACTAACTCCAGCTTGAAGAATTTGGCAAGACTGGAGGACGGCGGGTATGGCTGCCTCAACGCCGGCTACCTCAAAGCTAGTGAAGTGTCAGAACCAAGAAATCTAAATATTGAGATGTGACAAACCTGTTAATAACGAAGGCTGCTATGGCCGTCTTGAAATCTTGCATCAAATACCGCTCCGCGCACACGTAGACATCGATGCTTAGAGAATACGCAAGTGCCCATGTCCTGATGTCTTCCGGGGACATGCGTTCTTCTGCAGGAGGGTCTTCGGTAGGTGTGACAGGTTCACCGGGTGGTCGAGCACCTCTTCTACGGTCTCTGTCTCGCGGCCTATGTTGTTGAGGACGCGGGTAACCATTTCGACCCATAACAACTGGGCCTGGCGGACCCATGTAGTGTCGTGGTCTTGGAGGAGGTGGATGTCTTGTTGCCCCACACGACCAACACGGAGGCCCAATAGTCTCTGCTGTACATGCAGGGCAACCACACCCGACACGATGTCTACCTGGTTCTTTGCGTAGAGCCTGCTCGAAAGCTCGCTGGTGGTAAGTCAACACTGCCTTTCTTGAAGTGGGAGAGTGATGCGGGTAGTGAGAAGGAAACATACCCGTCTTCGGCTTTCCAGTCTTCTTCGACTCCTGGCACTAAAGTGCACGTTAGCAATTGGATTCTTCCGTAGACATATCCGCAATTGTCTCTTCCTAGCTAAGCGTCTGATACATGCATGAGACGGTGGTGTACCTTTCATCGCTGGCACTTCCCCCACTGTCAGTCGCATCATCACTCTCCGAATCGATGTCTTCTTCTCTGCCTTTTCCTTTGTCGATGTCCGCAACTTGGTATATAGATCAGCAGAATTCGGTCACCATGATAACATTGACCCACCTAGAACCGTGGACATCGTCTTGATCGGCAGAAATTTCTCCTCATACAGATATGCCACTACAAAACTGAAAATGTCTGGGTTCTCTTCAGGCAGATCAATAGCTTGATCCCCTGCTTCTTTGAACTCTCCATCCAGTGCCCTCCTGAAGTACTCTGATTTGCACAGTATGTCTCTGTGTATTGGGAAGGTCTCGGCATGTGGCCCTACTCGTACAGGTATTATGGCAGAGGAATAGCGACTAATTGGCGAGTTAGCAGTTGCTGCTCCGGTACGTTCGATGGTGTTTGCGAAAAAAGTAGCAAGTATGCATTATCTTCATATTTTGGACAGCTTACCCGTCAACGGTAGACAACCAGAGATCCTTCTTTGGGTCAATGAGGTCTTTCGGTTTGATCTCTTCTCTAACGAAATCAAGTACCACCACATCTGGAGTCGTTGTGCTGGGAGCTCTCATGACAGCATCTAGCGATGATTCTCCTCCAGCGGCGCGCATTCTCGGGGACTCGCGACTCGCCATCTCTGAACTTTCACGTCGAAGATTGATACTGAGTAAAATGAAGAAGAAGTTCGCAATTCTCTGCAGCAAAGGAAATGCGACCAATGTATGCGCCCGAATGCGCGACTGGAGCCAGGCTGCCTTGTGTGTCACCCACACTATTCGCTGCCTTCCCTCACCGAGTTGAGTCCCGAGTCCTGAAAGTGCGGCCACGACCGCGCGACTTATAACACGGCCAGCCAATCGTGGAAAAAGCAAAGAACGAAGAAGGGTCGTCCACCGCGGGGATGTCGCATCAACTGCAAATGTTGAGGTTGCTGGAACCAGAGCTTATGCATGACGCAAAGCACCCGCGTGATCCTCCTGCTGGATAAGGAACGGTGCGGTCTAGTCAGAGCGCTTCCCGTTGAGGAGGCTCTTAATACTGTCTTATATGTTCCTGATCACTTTCAGCTTCAAGCACAGCGGAAACGATGTGATGCGAGTGCATTGCAGCTGAGGTGAATGTCGATGTACGCAAGGCTGCAGAATGATAGGATGAGACGCCTCGGTCGGCTAATAAGCAACATCCTGGAGGTGATGGAGGAACTCCACTGTATCCGCATCTAACAGAGGTACCTACCTGTTTACTTATATTTTACTGCGTGAAAAGCACTTCTGCGTTGCAACATGGCAGTCACCGAGAACCTACGATGAATCTCTCTTGCCGACTTTGACCAGTTGAGATGCATACAAGTTTTTGTTTTGAGCAAATTGTATTCGGCAAGGCGCCATTCGTAAATAAAGTATATATAAGTTATAAGTAAAAGAAATAAGTTTCGGTAGAAAAGGACCGTGTATGTTCATCGAACATAGATATATACTACAGCCTTTCCGTCAGGCAATATCAACAACCTTCTACAATGACTTTCCCAAACAACGCTAATGCAGACAAAGAATTCGACAAGGAGATCCGTTAAGTTGTATGGAGTTCGGTCCGGCCTAGTAAGCAACTCCTCTGTACCCGCCGTACCCAGGAAGTTGTGGTATCGTAGGTTGCCGTGGTGGACTTCCCCCAACTCCTCCCAGTGGAGCAGCCCCCTGAACCAGGTTCTGGTCTTCTTGGTTGTCTGAGCGGTAAAGGCTTTGCGAGCCTGGTGTGAAAGGCCTCCCTAACTGTGGTGCAAGAGATCCTTGCGTGGTTGTCGTATAGGTTCTCATCGGCGTGGCACCGCGGTAAGGGTTGGCAGGTTCGTTCATGAAACTGTCACCGCTGTGTTTGCGGTCCGATGTATAGACATCTGAGGACATAGGAGCTTTCGTAGGGTCCATAAGCAGTGAGTTACGTGCGTCAAGCGGAGTAAGATTGTCGAGATCTCGGTTGAGTTTTTCTAGCACACGTCAGAACGGTTGCTCCCTGTGCGCTGTGGAGTAAACTTACCAGCTTCCTTACGTCTCTTGCGATGGGGGTTTTCTTTGCAGCAAATGATGATGGCGTTTACTGCAATCAGAATTGCGAGAATAGCAGTTAGACTGGACTGAACAGCAATGAGAACCACGCCAGTCACGGTTTGAGTCGTCTGCGCGATCCCCAACTCCTCGACAAAGACAAGAATGCAGACGATGGAGAGTGCTCGAACCACTTGAATAACGATGTTGATGACATTGCCAGAGCGCCTTTCGTATGGTCGGTTCCAGATGAGCAAGCCCAGCACTGAGAAAGTTAGCAACGGTTCACAAACAACCCACAGGAATGATACTTACTACAAATTTCAATGGTGAGCTGTGCAATGGTTTGAGCCAACCCATGTCCATCAGCAGCTGCTAAGACACATCCCTTTGCAAACATGTATATGATCGCTGGAACGAAGATCCACCAGAAGTCCTTCTTGTAGTTGTCATAGAAGAGACTGTATTTGAGCCAGAAATCTTTATTTTCGTACAGTCCCGAGGCATCGCCGTCCATCTTCTTAAGGGTTCGGGCCGCATTCCAAATTTTGAAGCTGAAGAACGCTAATACGCCGGTAAAGAGTGCCAGAGTAAGGCCTGCCAGTAGCTTTGCTGCCCAAGAATCTCCATGCCTGTACAAAATCAGTATGAATGTCACATCGAATACTTGGGGGCCTCGCTTACGTGAACTGGAAGATACAGTAGAGGACCCAGATACCGTACAGAACGAGAATGAGTTGTACAATAGCTCTGGCCATAGTACCCCAGTAATGCTTCCGAAAGCCAACCAAACTCTTTGGGAACGATCCGAATAAGGCCCATGTTTCCAAGATAACCTTGAAAAGGAGGATTCCAACAGCAATTGCAGCTACCACGCAGGCTACAATCAAGAGCACGGTCATAAATGTGTTGTCCGAAGGAATGGAAAGTTGTTCTACGTAGGCTTTAATACCATTGACAGTAGTCTCAATACTGGAGGTAGAGTTCGATGATTCGATACCAGGAGATGTTGAAGAGTCCACGCTAGTCTCCAGGGAGTCCCGGACCTGAAGAAATCCAGCTGTCAGAAGCTCATAAGATCTTTTGGACACTTTGGATCCATCGCCATACACGAGAGTAGCATTGCGAAGGAATGCCACACTCTGCGTCGTCAAATTTCCACCCGTAACGTTTCTGAAGCTGTCGATAGACGTTTGCATGGCATTCCAGGGAATCAAGCCACAGCTGAACGCAAAGTTTTTGGTGAAGCTTCTGTAGACTGGAGGATAGTTGACCGACATCATTCCGTTCATCGCAAATCCTTGGAAAACGGTTATCACTTCAGTGAAAGAAGGGCTCATAGTACCAGCTCCTGCAGTACTCCCGCCAGCCGCGGCTCCAATCGCAGAGACACCGGTGAGAAGCAAAGCGGCACCAGCTACACCGGCTGCTACGTAGGATACTGCGGGAACATTGACCGTTTTCCCGTTATTGACTGTCGAGGTAATGCATGCAACATTCTCTCCAGTGTCTAGAGCCTTCAATTCCAACGTAGCTTGTGCAGCGATGTCAGGAACGCTGAACGCGATTGAGGGGATCATTGAAGCATATGATGCAGGAATTTGCTGTGTCCCAGAAGCCGAGAAAGTGCCCGATGGTACAGGGCACAGCTGTTCGACGTATGTGTCCGAGGAGCAAGGGTTGAAGGTGTTTTGATAGACATCGGTGCCGTACGCGGTTACGTTCAAAGTAGCAGTCCTAGAACATCAAGTTAGTGGTTGTCCTTGATTATACTACATTCGAGCGAGGGGATGTGTCGTTGAGTGATCGAGAACATCGAGAGTTTACTTACACATTCATGGTTTTGAGGGATGTGCCCGCCACGTTGAAAGTGACGGATTTTGCATCGTTGTTGTACTGGATATCGAGATTCTGAACTGTAATGTTCGAGCCCGTTAAGCACTCACTGAATCCCGATGTCTTCAAAATTTGGTCTGCGAGACCTCTGCCAGAGAGGGTTCCAAGTAACAGTAAGGAAACAGTTGATGGAATGAAATTTGGCCGTAACATTTTGTCGAATTCGACGATGCGGCAATGGAAATGGGTCGACTCTATCCGCCCGGGTATCTCTTTGTTTGTTCGCTCGCTCGAGTTCTATCCTCTATCTATCCTTTCGATTCCTTCCGCCGTATGTAGTTGATGTCGTAGTATGTAATGCAAGCTTCGGAAGCTCTTTCGATGATTGAAAAGTGCTCAAATTGAACGAGCACAATAGCCAAGGGTCTACCTGGGGAGAAGAATTGAAGAGAGATCCAAAAATAACGCGGCAGTAGCGAGATGGGTCGGTCAATGGTGAGTTGGGGTGGGTTTCTTTGACATCTGGTTCGGTGGGTAACGAGAGACAGACAAAGCAAAGACTGAACGATTGGATACAACGACGAATTGCACGGACGAAAACGACGGTATCAAGTTCACACAAAGAAAAGCGATGATGAGCCCAAGCAAAGCAAGAGGACAGGAGAGGAGAGGAGAGGAGCGTGAAAACTCGAAAGGATGCAGTAGTCAGGACGCGGAAGATCTGACCTTGAAGGCTTGACCCCAAGGCCTTGGGGCAGGGCTGGGCAGGGCCGGGCAGGGTCCACGACGACGAACAACAAGGTCCAGTCCAGCCAGAGTCCAGACGCCCGCCAGGGGGAGAAGGGGAGAAGATATCGGGCGGCCCACACGAAACCAGCCCATCTCAACGCCATCGGAGGGATCAACAGCCACTGGTGCACGGCAGACTCTTGCAGAAGTACTGGTAGGCTGGTAGGTAGGCGCAGTGGGGGATGCTACGGAGGGCCAGGGAGGCCAGGGAGATGGCCAGGGACGGGAGAGCCGTTTAATTGGCGTGGATGAGGCCGTTCTGCCCGATCCAGCTGGCGCCTTTACCTGCAACCAGAATAGATCCGCGGTGTCCGGGGGCCAAACGCTGCCAGCACTTGATTCGCTCTCAGCACTCCACCGCACCACATCGAACACGAGAACGTGAAACTCCACCCCCGAGAAGGAGAAAAAAGACTGCGTGCGTATCCATGGGCGATTCGCACTGAGAAGCTGGAATGAAGAACAGCAACAACAACAACAACCACGTCGGCATTTTGGTCGAAAGTCAATCAATCAATCAATCAATCAGTCAACGGCAAGATGGTTGGGATGAACATGAGCCGGGTGATTTGCCTGCCATACTTCTTGTGTTTGACCTGGCGGCCTGGGCTGGAGGGAGATGAAAATAATGCAAACCTTCAGGATGGCTGCTAACCGAGCCCCTGACCTTTCACAACTCCACCAGCCAGCTGTCACTACTCGATCGAGGGACGCGCAAAAGCGTCCTCAGTGCCCAGACTATGGAGTCGAGACAGGGAACCAAGGAGCTCTGCTATCTGCGGCGTATGACGCTTCAAATTTATGCACAGCCCGTTCGTTGAGAAGTTGAGGGTTCTGCTAAGCAATTATATTCGACATCACCAAATCTAGAATCAGACGCTGTTCATCGTATATTTTCCACGACCAAAGGCTGTGGGAATGACCTCAATCTCCTTAGGCAGTCCGGCAAAGCCACAGGGCTCCTGAAAGCTGGAGACTTGAGAATCTCTTGATAAGCTTGAATGCTGACAGGATGACCAAGTGAACGACTAAATTTTCACCACTCTCAGCTATCAATCGCATTCGAGCGCCACACCCTTCTTCGTCGTCATTCTGGTCCTCAGCGGCTGTGCCATTCCCAGACATGGAAGTACGACAGATTGCAGAAGCACAGACTACGCATATCATTTGTTTCTGCCCAGTCTCCCGGTGCATGCCCCTGCCCACCCTTCGAAATTCAAAGGGTGATTTTACTTGTGGATGCTTTCATTACAAAGTGGGATCTCGAAATAGATAGCCCAAGACCTGGAAATTGCTTCATACGAAGCAGGAAAACCTGACTTTAACAACCTGCAGTCCTAACTATACCCTCATGCACTCTGCCTACAGGTCCATAGCCAATTTGCCTACTACCCTCTCCGGGCTGGATGATTCTCTCGAAGAAAAAAATCCCATGCACACATCTCACGACCGTAATTGCACTCAAATGCATGGGCGATCAGTCACGTGCCTACCTTACCTATCTATCCCATCATTTTGTTAGGTACAGTACAGTACAGTACTTGGTGATTATCTCTCAGGTGTAGAAAATCATCATGGATAGCTCGCTCCATGGCGATGTAAGTCTTTTCGCTTCGCTCTCGAGGTCTTATATACCTATGGCTTTGAATCTTTGATGGTGCCCTTCCATTGTTTTCTTTTCTTGGCGAGCGCTGCATCGGCCTCCTTGGGGTTAGATGGCCTTACTTCCATTTGATGCCAAGAGCAACCATAAACTGTCAGCGGCGGGTCCACGAGGCTGCCATCTTGCCTTGCACCCTCCTTCTTATTCTCTTCCACCATAAGACTAATCTCGCATTTCCGTGTTCGTCCAGCGCAGCGCTGCTGCTCCTGCTGCTGCCTGTGTTCTTGGCGCACCGGCACGGGAATTGGAATCTCCCGATCTTACCATTCGTCCACCAAAAAGCCCTGCAAAGCCATAAAGAGGCGTTTTGACACATCTCAATCCGAAAGATCGCGTCGTATATGACGATTGAATAAAACATTGCTCTTTCGCGCCCATAGCGGTCTTCAACACTCTCTCTTTCCCTCTCTCGCCTTCCAATCCACTCAATATTTCTCATGTTCAATTAGTTCACGCGCGCTTTCCACCATTTTAGTTATTCTACTGCCTAGTATTCTCCCCACATCGTATCAACTAGATATGATCTGAAAGCGCACCATCATCAACATGGAGAGGAACTTTATCAGCGCGGAAGGCTCTCCAGGAGAAGGGCATGCAGAATCCTCGAAGCCATCTGAGGCTCCTGTCCCAGCAGCGAGCGATAATGACCCTCAAACGGACTATTCGAGCAAAGCAAAGAACCACACAACGTTCTCTCATTACTGGGTTATTCAGCCTCACCGCACCCCGCATTCATTTGTTGGTTCTAACATGATACCAGAGGATATTTACCTACTCTTCCGTGAGCGATAGGTCGTTCCTAGCTGTAGCTGCACTAGCCCAGATTGGAACGGGAACTGTAAGCCGCATCTTACTGATATCGGATTGCATGCTAATGTACGACCTAGACTTTGCCCTTGCTGAACATTGTTTTCGGTAACTCAATCATGGCTAGACATTCGGTTTGGGAGGCTAACTAGTCTTAGGAAATCTGGTTGGGAACTTCAGCGACTACTTCAAGCCAGGCTCGACCACTACCAAGAAGGAATTCCAGGACAGCCTCAATAAGTTGACGTAAGCAAATGGTTTCCCAGTAACTAAGATTTGGGCGAAAAATTAACACAGTGCAACAGGCTATACATAGTGTACTTGTTCATTGTAGGTTTCTGGAGCACAAATTCTCCGCAGGCATATTCCAAGATCTTCTGGGCAGATGAATTGCCCATGCCTTCCAAATTCCTGGCAATTGCTGACTATTCTCTTATACAGGGAAGATGGATTCTCAGCTACTTTTCCATGTATGCATTCCGCATGGTAGGGCTTCGAATGTCTGCCAAGATCCGTCTTGAATATCTCAAAGTTTGTGCCCAGTACTTGGAACCTCGACACAGACCTATATTGATAGCTACCAGGCTTTGTTTTCTCTTCCAGTGTCAACTCTTGACACTCTCCCCACCGGCCAAGCTTCAAATACGTTGACGAATACTGCCAATACCCTGCAAATTGGAATATCAGAGAAGCTCGGAATGATATTGCAATTCACGGCCCTAATATTCGCAGCCATTATTATTGCATTTACCTACAGCTGGAGCCTAACCCTTGTCACATCCTCAGTCTTGATCTTCATCGCCCTGGTTTACGGCGTTGTCATTCCAATAAACATCAAGATGCAGAAGGAGGTGGACCATGCCGACGAAAAGGCATCCTCAATCGCCGGCGAGGTTCTGTCTTCAATACGGATGATTGTAGCATGTGGAGCGGAGGGTCGGGTTGCAAAGAAGTACTCCGGCTGGATCCAAGAGTCTCAGAGGAGAGGGTTGAAGATGTCTCCAATGATGGGTGTTCAATTTGCCCCTTGTGAGTTGTATTTCCTTTCTCGCTTGACACAGTGACTGACCTGCCTGTAGTGTTCTTCGCCATCTATGCGTAAGTGAACAAGTCATCTTGCCATGTTCCACTGACCGAATTAACTCGAAAATAGGGTGATGGCACTTGCATTCTGGTTTGGCTTCAAGCTGTACCAGGAGGGCAAGATCGACAATGTGGGTGACATTCTGATGTGAGCGCTTGGATTCTGATTCCCATCCTCGCTGAATTCTAATGGCCGTCCAGTGTCCTTATGTCTGTGATGATGATCGCGTTCTCGGTTAGCCAGACTGCCGGACCCATAGTCGCTATTACGAAGGCTGCTGCAGCGGCTACCGATTTCTTTGCCGTCATTGACGCACCCAAGCCCCCAACAAGTGGTTTGACAGCGCCAGAGATTTCTTCTGCCAAGGATATAGTTTTTGACTCGGTTACTTTCGCATGTACGAACCTGCCCCTCCTGAAAGTTGACATGTTCTTCCTAGGACAACGTACAGTGTCTTAAGGAGCACATTCGCTAACATGTATTAGACCCGAGCCGGCCCCACGTCAAGGTGCTTGACGAGCTGAACGTACCTAAACCCACTCAGCACATTGGAATTGACTCAAAACTAACACAATTTGTAGATCGAAATCGAATCAGGTAAAATCACGGCTATTGTAGGTGCATCTGGATCTGGCAAGAGTACAATCGTTGGCTTGCTTGAACGATGGTATGAACTCGACGGGGACAAGAGATTCGTCCTTCCCGAAAGTGCTATTAAAGATGAGAAAGCAGAAAAGGAAAAGAAAGAAAAGAATGCCCAGGAAGCTGAGACCAAAAATACTGATGAATCAGCCGCCGCAGCCCCAGCCATTACGTTGAGTGGCTCTATAACTGTTGGAGGACATAACTTGGACACCGTGGGACTGAAGTGGTGGAGATCACAGATTGGTCTTGTTCAGCAAGAGCCTTTTATCTTCAACGATACCATCTATAAGAATGTAGAGTTTGGCTTGATCGGATCCCAGTGGGAGCATGCGGACCAAGCAACCAAAAAGACCCTTGTCGAGGAGGCATGCAAGGAAGCATTCGCTGACGAATACATTGTCCGACTTCCACAAGGTTACGACACACCCGTTGGTGATGCTGGTATCAAGCTTTCAGGTGGACAGAGACAACGTCTTGCCATTGCCAGATCGATCATAAAGCGACCCACTATCTTGATCTTGGACGAGGCTACGAGTTCGATCGATGTTCGTGGGGAACGACTCGTACAAGCTGCTCTGGATAAAGTCAGCGAGGGCAGAACCACAATCACCATTGCACATCGGCTTTCAACGATCAAGAAAGCCGACAAGATCATTGTCCTCAAGAAGGGTCGACTTGTTGAACAGGGGACGCACGACAGTCTGTTAGCAGACGAACATGGAGCATACTGGGCTTTGGTCAACGCCCAGAAGCTCTCCATGGGAGACGGCTTTGCAGAGGAGTCGGATCTAATAGAGGGTTCCAAAGATCCTTTGGTACGAGCTATGAGCACAGCAAGTGGCGAAGTGAAGGCAAACGAAGCGGTAGCTGTCTGGAAACCAAAGAGCTTTTTCGGTAGTTTTGGACTCTTCATGGTGTAAGTATCGGGAGTGCGATCAACTTTCTCCTTGAGTGTCTCCAGACGTTCTGGGGACATGCACTACCCTCTTTATACATGCCCGATGTGGCATTTGCTAACTATTTGGCTTTACTAGGGAGCAAATCAAGCACTGGCCATGGTATCTTCTCCTGTGAGTACAAGTGCTGGTGCCACTATCAAAATCCTTACTAATTTCTACCAATTAGAATCTCGGCGTGTGCCGCAGCCGGCTCAAGTAAGATCAACCCGTGTATTTCTTAACTATGTTTTCCTTCCTGAAGCTTACCCTGCCTGCCTGTCTCTAATATGCTAAGTACCTCACAATGGGATCAAGGCTACGAGTTGGTGTCTAGTGTCTGGAAAATGCTTATTTTGTCTCAGGTTATGCTATTCAAGCATTTTTGTTTGCGAAGATCTTGGGGGTAACGACACTGGGTGGTACTGCGCAGGCTAATGCACGAGATCATTGGGCTCTCATGTTTTTCGTCCTCGCACTTGGGTGTTTCGTTGCGTATTTCACGCTTGGGTGGTCGTCTACCACAATCTCCACTGTAAGCAAGCACCGGATTGAAGTCTTATTGTATATGTGCTAAGCTTCACGCAGTACATTGCATGCACTTATCGTCAGGAATATTTTCAGAGTATCCTGCACAAGCCAATTGCGTTTTATGACGAGGAAGAAAACTCTTCAGGAACATTGTCGGCGAGGGTAGCAAATGATCCGACTCAGCTCCAGCAGGTATGTCATTCCTCGCCCTGAAATATCCACGATCTTGGATTTGGTATTGGATAATACGTTCTGATCCCAACACCCTGAAATTGTACACACTAACTCGTGAATTAGATGCTTGGAATCAACATGGCAATGGTCTTTACAGCTGCACTGAGCCTCGTTGGTTGTATTATCATTGGGTTTGTTTACGGCTGGAAACTAACTCTGGTCACTGTTTTTGTTGCCATGCCTGTGATTGTAAGTTTTTCGTGGTTCAGCTCAAAATTTCTGGGATGGGCACTTGGTTATTGCTCATTCTCTGGTGGCGTGGTCACTAATCGAGCATTCAGATGCTAGCTGGATTCTTCAGAGTACGATATGAAATCCAATTCGAGGCCTTGAACCAGGCAGTCTTCGCAGAAAGTTCGAAATTCGCCGCCGAGGCTATTGGAGCGTTCAGAACTGTGACAGGATTGACCATGGAGGAAATGATCGCCCACCGATATGAAATGCTGCTGCAGGATCATGTCAAGAAAGCATTCATCAAAGCTCGATGGTCGACGTTCGTTTTCGCGGCGTCCGATTCAGTACAAATGCTCTGTATGGCCTTAACTTTCTGGTATGGAGGTCGACTATTGGCATCAAAGGAGTACAAAGCGGAGAATTTCTTCGTCGTGTAGGGCAGCCCAGTTCTCCTTCTTCCTATTGTTCAAAGATCAAGACTAGCTTGAGACTTGTCTCATCTGGCTCTTTTGGAACATTCTCGGATTTTTGGCAGTCGCTGACTTCTCCACCACTTAGTTATATCGCGGTCATTAATGGAGCCGAAGGAGCTGGGACACTCCTCTCATTCGGGCCCAATATGGCGCAAGCTGCTGCTGCAGCGAACAGGATTTTGAGCTTCAGAATTAGAGCGAAAAGTGACAGCAAACCTGCCTTGGAGCTGCAAGATACAGCAGGAGGCGTCAAGATTGAGCTGCGTGATCTGTGGTTCAAGTACCCTACTCGGGATATTCCCATTTTTACTGGACTTAACATCACGATAGAAAAGGGCCAGTTCGCTGCCCTTGTTGGCCCCAGTGGATGCGGGAAGACGAGTATTGTGTCATTACTAGAGCGGTACGTCCATCGTCCATAGCTAGCACCGAACTGATTTATTGTATTCTAGGTTCTACGACATTCAAAAAGGCAAGATTCTGTGCAACGGAACGAATATCCATGACCTGGACATTCGAGAATACCGCAAAGCAATTTCTCTTGTAGCCCAGGAGCCGACTCTCTTTCAAGGCACCATCAAAGAGAATATTCTGCTCGGTGTTGACGAATCCACGAGTCTAGAGAAATTACATGCAGCGTGTCGAGATGCAGAAATCCACGACTTCATCATGTCACTTCCAGATGGGTATAATACCGACGTTGGAAATAGAGGCATCGCCCTATCGGGTGGACAGAAGCAGCGCATCTCGATCGCACGAGCTCTGATCCGAGATCCGCAAATTCTGCTCCTCGATGAAGCAACTTCAAGTTTAGATTCTGAGAGCGAAAAGCTTGTTCAAGCAGCTTTTGAGCGGGCTGCGACTGGTCGTACGATGGTTGTCGTTGCACATCGGCTAGCTACTGTGCAAAATGCGGATGTAATATTCGTTTTGGGGGAAGGAAAAGTTTTGGAGACTGGAGATCACAGCGCACTCCTGAGGAAAAGGGGCATCTACTATCAAATGGTGAGTTGAGTGTCTTCAACTTTACTTGGAACATGAATTGACGTTTGTACAGTGCCAATCTCAGGCACTCGATCGATAGAAGGGCTCGGGACACTCTTTTCGAATGCCCTTAACCCAATTCTGGCCAAACCCTCCAGGTCCTCGTTTCATTGAGGTGCCACGGTGTACAGGCGGATATGCGCACACATTTCTTCTCTTTTCTTGGAATCATCCTTGCTCCCTGGACGTATTTGCTGGACATTCGGCCATTAATTCCACTTCCAATGTACTCTAAACCAATCATTACTTGTAAATCAAAATTATCGCCACACACACTTTCTCGAACATATTGGGAGATGCACATGTGATAGGCAGTGTCTCAGTGACCCACTGGCCCATGAGTTGTCAAAATACCTAGTGACTGCAAAGTGACTATTGAGCGTAAATTATTTGTTCGCTTCACTCCACCACATGCAAAATGGCTAGCAAAGACATCTCTCTCGAATTTCGAATTATATCACCTTGGGATTCTCTTGCACACCGCAATCACATAATTGGCCTTGGATTCGTTGTTTGGTAACGTATGACTATCATCAGTGAGATCTCACCGAGTGCCAGAGTGCTATTGCACGTGAGTGACGAGTCTTTAGCTCACCGTCTCGGATTTACCAGGTTGACTGGGACATCGAACATTGAACCCTGTGAAAATCCCAAAAGACCCACTCCACTCAAGAATAGAGAGTAAACAGAATCAAATTCTCTAGCCAAACAAAATCATCACTTCTTGCTGCAGACGCTGTCAGAATTCGTTGTTCATCAGCTTTTTGCACCATAAATATTTCCGCAGCTGAGGCGCTGGCCAAGACCCATAATATTCGCCACTCAGAACCCCAGCCCCAGCCCCCCAAACGGAAGCTAATCAACAGCTCCTCGGGCCGCACCATTACTTACAACAACAACAACAACCAAATCAATGTTTCCCTGAATCACAACAGCCATAATGATGGCCCCAGACAGGCGTCGCAGAAGCCCCGAAGGCTCCAGCATCAGCAGGAGACACAAAGACCCACGCGCAGATTACAACGAACCACCAAGAATGCGCGCGACACCCCAATCCTACCCTTACTCCTCCTCCTCCTCCTCCTCGAGCTCGATGTCCATCGTGGACATCTCGCACTCCTTTCCCCCGAAGCGCTCTGGCATACGAACATTCTTCACGGCGCCGTCAGAGCGGAAACTACGCAAGCGGAGAAGCAGTCGGTTGATGAAAAACAACAACTCCTCCTCGTCTTCGGTAAACAGTGACCGGGATCTGGCATATGGTCATGGATACATCAAGCGCCCAAAACTCAGGCGCGTTCGGTCGCGGTCAGGCAGGGAGATCGATAGAGAGAGATATGGTGAGAGATATAATGAGAGACACCACGAGAGGCAGAGCGACAGATACAGCGACAGGGAAGGAGGAAAGGTGCGACACAACGAGAGGGCCAGAGACAGTACTGGGAGTGGCAGTGCTAGTGCCCGAGGAAAACTGGGAACGACCGCGGAGATTCTAGCAGTTGGAGCAGGCCTCAGAGCAATTGCTTCAGAGCAGAATAAGAGAGATTTGCGGGAGGCGCGAAACGGCAAGAAACCGGAGTTGGCTGCTGTGAGAGACAACAGTGGTCATTCTTATGTCGAGAGTCGCGGAATTGGACCCTCGAGGGTATCACATGGACCGGATGAGGATGGGTGGGAGTCAGCTTCAGATTCCGAGTCCAGTGTTGATTCCAGACTTGCTTTTGGAAATGATACAACTGGTGGATGGAATTTTTTCGGCAGGAAGAAGTATAAACCAATGAGCAGAAAGAGTAGCGTTGTTGATCCTCGGCTTTTTGGACCTGCAAACTCACTGCACGGTGTTATCACTCAGCCTGTGGGATTTGGGGATGTCTCATGGACCTCGACAAGCGATTTTGGCGACCAGCGCGAGGCATACCAACGTGACTCGTACTCTGTCGGGCCTCAGCAAAGTCATAGTAGCTCTATGTCCCAGGTTCCCCTCCAGCAAGTTCCCCCTATGCCAATGTCTGAGGTTGACAGGAGTGAGGCTCCTCGATACGCCTCAGAACCACAACCGTACACCCCAATCCGACCGGACCCTGTACCCATCCAGATCCAGCACCCAAAACCCTTCACTCCTGTTTCTCAGAGCGTCTACGAGCCGATATATCCTACTAGGTCTGAATCAGGTGGTATTCTGAAGAAAACCCCCTCATCCACTGGCCGCGGAAAATCTCTTGCTGAAGTAGCTGTGGCTGGTGTAGCAGCTGCTGCTGTCGGCAGCATGATATCTTCTGCAAGAGATGACCGAAAAGATAGGCAAAGAGCGGAAGAGATCGAGGCCCTCGAGAGAGATCGTATCAGACGCCGCGAAGCCGAAAAAAGAGAATCAAAGGACGAAGGAAGACGAGATAAGCGTTCTAGTCCTACTCGTGAAGATCGCAAAGACAAGCGTCGAGACAAGGATAAGGAAGAGACTGACGAGCGGCGTCGTGAAAAGAAGCGAGATGAACGTCGAGGGGAAACGCGTGATGAGAAAGAGGACAGACGCGAGAAACGACGAGAAGAGCGACGAGCCGCTGACCGCGCGGATGACAGATACGACTCTCGCCGTACGAAGAGCGAGGCTTCTGTCGCTACGACATCCGTTGATCCTTTTCAATTCCAAGTCGACAAGAACGCATTCCCCACCCCAACTACAGAATCTTCGTCAGGTCATAGACGAATCGATTCTGTGCCTACAGTTGTGACTGTTGAGCGAGAACCGGATTTTTCTCGTAAACGGAGCTCTTCGATCAAGGACCCATCCTCTGCTCCAACCTCTGAACATCGGAAAGAACCTTTAGGCTCTCAGAAGGGATACTCTGACTGGAATGAGCAAGAGCAACGCTACAGCGGAGCATCTGAGCCGCGGAGGGAACACTCGGAATGGGACGAGAGAGAGCAACGCTACAGAAGTGGAGAAGTACGAGACCGTGTTCTTCATGATGCTGAAGCCACAATCCAGGACGCAAAGCACTTCACTGGCCCCTATGATGCGTCCGTCATCACTGCAGTTGTTGCAGCTGAGCATCACCGCGAGACAAGAATTGATGAAAGACGACGCGAGAGACAGAAAGACGCCAAGTACGATGACTACAGCTCCACACCTCGAGACAAGACTCCTGCAAGAGACCCAATCCAGGAAGAAGCCGACAGAGCATATCGAGAAATTGTTATGGCTCGGAAGATTGCATCTCAAGTCATCCGCTCTCGTAGTCCGTCCCCTGATCCCTCCGTTGTTCACAAGTATGAACACGAGGATGAAGAGCAAGAGGTTATTCGAATTGTCACCCCGCCTGGCATGGAAGAGCACAAAGGCAAAGGCCCCTATGATGCACCAAATGCCGACTTCCGATTGGATCACGTATTGGAACACCCGAGAGACTTGCAAACTTTCAACATACCTTCCTTTAGTCTAAATCGTTCAAATACAGAACCGGCTTACTTGATACGGGATCCCGACGCCTCGAAACCTCGACCTCTTTTGAATCTAGTTCGCCCGACTCCAACTCCGTCTCCTCTACCCGAAAAGCAAGTCGCTCGTTCAGAACCAGGCCGTAAGACCAAGTCAAAGGATCGCGAGCCACCAAAACGCTCATCTTCTTCTGATATTGTGATTGGGCCCAAAGGGAATATCATCGCTTCCCCTACGGCATCAGCTGTGTCTAAGGGTGTAACTTGGGGTGAGAACGAAACCAAGCACTACGAGGTGGAGAGCCCCTCTGAGCATCGGGACGAATTCGTTTCGAATGCGGATGTAAAATCTCGTGATAGCCCTGCAGACTCTGGCGTTCCAAAGGGCGGCAAGGGATGGGGTGCTGTTGCCGCTGGCATCATTGGAGCCGGCGTAGGAACGACTGCCGCAAATGAAATTTCCAAACCATCGAAGTCTCAGGAGAGTGCAAGGCCTCTTCCTTACGAATACCGAGGTGTTGTCGTTGAGCCAGAAAGTGCGCCACGCAGAGAGGAGTACCGGGGTGTCATCGTTGAACCAGAAAGCCCACCAAGAAAACACAGGCAACCAAGCCCACCGTCTCCCGGACCGAAGCCTACAATGTCTCAAAGCTCTCATAGTACCCACATGCCTGGTGCCTTTGATGATGACTTGGATTTCACCGCAACAGTAGCCGCTGGCCTCCAGGACACTGGATTTGATCCCAACATTGTGATTGATGATCCGACTTTCCGCAGACGGGACTCTCCACCTGGCTCGAACGATCACAAATTCTACCAAGCCCCATTTGCTGAAACCGTCACTGACCTTGGCATGAACCCGTCCGAGATTTCGAGGACCAGAGGCACAGAAGGGTTTGTCATTGGTGAAGTTGCTTCTACTCCAAAAGACTGGCCAGTCGTTTCGCCAACTGAGAATGATGAATCCTATAGCAAGCTCAGCAAGAAGGAACAAAAGAAGCGCGACAAGGCAGCAAAGCGACAAAGTGGCGACTCTACCCCAATTGAAGAGCCAATTGTGTCTCGAGAAGTCATTGCAGAGCCCGATTCTTACTTTGAAGCACCCCTGAGCAAAAAGGAACAGAAGAAGCGCGACAAGGCGGCAAAGCGACAAAGCAGCCAACTTGACGATGCTACGCCATTCTCGGACCCGCCTGTTGCAGCTGAGATCGTGCAGGAGCCCGAAAGCTACTTTGAAACCCCCAAGAAATCAAAGAAAAGCAAAGTTTCCTCGACCTACGACGATCTTGTTAGCGACTCACCTCGCGAACGGACGGTTTCTGTACCGGTTGATTCTTTTGACGACTTGCAAAACGGACAGGATGAATGGGTTGACAGCTCCAAGAAATCGAAAAAGAAGTCCAAGCGTGATAGGTATGTCCTCCCTAACTTTCGTCCCTCTATGACTGAGGATCCCACTTATACGATATTTCGGATATACCCTGGCTATTGACAATGCTGACTCTGATATCGTCCACAGTGGCCGTTATGAATCCCCCGCCAGATCCGCCATCGTTGAAACCACATCCGAAGTAGAACGCTCAGGCAGCAAGAAGTCGAAACGTGACAGTGATCGATATGAGTCTCCAGCTCGGTCGGCTCCTTCTTCGGAGGTGTCTTCTTCAGTCAAGAAATCGAAAGACAAGTCCAGTCGAAGGAGTGGACAGTTCGACTATGACCCCGCTGAGGTCGCTCTCCCACCTAGCGGTACAACTTCTGAGATCTCTTCAGTGAGCAAGAAATCGAAGGACAAATCTAATCGAAGAAGCGAGCAGTACGAGTATGACCCCACGGAGGTATCCCTTCCGCCAAGCACGCCTTCAGAGACCAGCCGGGACGGCGATTTTGAAGATGCTCGGAGCACTCGGAGAACCTCAACGAGAGACAGTGGTATCTTTAATAGCGAAGATCGTGGAGAGTCCCGATCAGTAGTTTCAGCCAGTACATCAAGATATGACGACCCAGAGCCTCGGAAGAAGAAGAAATCAAGAAGTGGTACAAGCGATTTTGATGACACGAGATCGGTTGCTTCTGCTCCTGCTGGCGATGATTACGAAGAGAAAAAGGGGAAGAAGAAGGACAAAAAGAGCGGCGGCATCTTTTCTGGTCTTTTCGGTTCGAAGTCTGAGTCAGGAGCAAGGGACGAAAGTCCCAAGGACTCCAAAGATGACTTCGAGGATGTCAAAAAGAAGAGCAAGAAATCGAAGAGGAGCTCTGTTCCAGATGCGTCCAGCATCTATGGAGACATGGGATCCGTCTCTGTCAATGACCTTTCGCGATCTGTGTCTAATGGACACAGCAATGGCAACGGCTCATACCCCTACGACGAAGGGAATGATGACGGGGTTCGTAGTGATGAGGAGAAAAGAAAGAAGACCCGATCGAGATCTGGAAGCACATCTTCGAAAAAGGATTCTTTTTTAGGTAAAGCCGGCACCCTTGGCGCGGGTGTCGGCATTGCGGGTGGTGTCACTGTTGCTGCAATTGCTGCTCAACATCACCAGCAATCGAAAGCCGAGAATGCTAATAGTAACGCGGCCACAGAGCAGACTATTTCAAGACTCTCTGACCAGCTATTAGAACGAGATGAAGTCCTGGATCCTGAAATCACGCAGCGACAATTCAGGCCTTCAATAGATCCTCAATATGGCGACCTTCTGCCTTTGCCACCCAGTGACCCAGCTTCGCCAAATGTCGAACCTCTTGACGACTTACCCAATCTTCCTGACAGTCGCCCCGACACGCCAGAGTCCGAGCGCTTGGCCAGAGAGAAAATCAGGAATCCTGTTCGCAGGACCGTGCAAGATACACCAACGAAGTCTCCCAGCCAGAGCCAAATCCCTTTGAAGTTCAAGTTGGGAAGCAACAGATCGGTCCCTCCCTCGCCTGGAGCTGGCCGCTCGTCTCCGCTACCATCACCCGCCAATCCTAGCCAAGAGTCACTTGGATTTCCGAGGCACCGGTCTCGACCAACGTCCTGGGACAATTCGAAAGAGTTTAAACCTCTGTATCTTGTCGAAAGCACACGACGAGGGTCCAATGTCCAGCTGCATGCAGATGATGAGCTGCTTCCCGAACTCCCACCCAGCCAACGAACATCTAGGAGCTCGTCTCAATTGGAAGATTCGGACAAGTCTTACTTGGGCACGCAAGATCGTGGCTTGGACCCATTGAGTATCGATACTAGTCTAGCTTCTGCTCCAGTCTCAACAGAATTTCTCAGTTCTGGACAATCAACTCCAAAAGCAAACGTGTCACGAGGGTTTGAAGACGTTCTCGAGACTCCGAAGCATGCTCCCCCCCTGATTATGTTTCCCAAATTGCCGAGTCACCAAGCCCAACACAGGAAAAGACTTCAAGCGCGTTGGGAGAAGATATAGCGAAGGTGGCTGTGGCTGCAGGACTTGTTTCCACCATTGGGTATTTTGCTTCAATTCCTAGCCATCCCAAGACAAAGGAATCATGGCTCGACGAATTGCCTTCTGCAAAAAGCCAACAATTACCCAGTGATTTGCCATCAGAAGAGCATGGCCCATATCCGGTGGATCCCGTTACCAAAGACAGAAGCTCTTACCTTCTGAGATCTTCGCCAATATCCAAGAAGTCCGAGGACTTAGATCTCAGCGACCGAACTCCCGGCTCCCCGATTAGCAATCCAAAATTAGCAATTGTCAGAGACCCACTTCGCAGCATTCAAGAAGGGGAACTTGGTGATGTCAGTTCTGTTGAAATGCCACATGATGTCAACAAAGATCGTGAGAAAGCATTGGAGACGCTTTCTGGTTCTAACGAAATGGTCAATGAGCAATCATCTTTTAGAGTTGAAGAGCCGAGTGATGAATTTGCACTGAAAAAGTCGAAGAAGGACAGGAAAAAGGACAAGAAGAGTAAGGACCTGTTACGATCTGGAACGCAAGATGATCTTTCTCTACCTGAGCCTGCTGCACTTATTCCGGATGCTATCTTGCCGACTGAGTCCGAGCCTGCAGAGGCGTTTTTCTCATCCAAATCCAAGAAAGACAAGAAAGGGAAAAAGAAAACCAAAATTGCTTCTTGGGAAGATGATGAGCCAGCAGTACAGCAGACCGGCGAATCTTCACTTCAACCCAGCCGTGATGAACCTGATTCGGATACGTTCTTTGATGCCGAACAGGGGTCTCTTGAGACAAGTATCCCTGACAAAGCTCCTACCCAACAAGACGATTTCTCAATGCCAAAGAACAAAAAAGGCAAGAAAGATAAAAAGAAGAAATCTGGCATCGTTTGGGAAGAACCCGAAGCAATTGAGAAGCAACCTGAGGTAATCCAGGAGTCCGTACCAGAGTCAGCTCAAATCCTGAGCGATGCGCCCCTTTCCCGCGAGATTGAACAGGCAGAACTAGTACCGTCTGGTCAATCTATCGCTGGAGTTACCACTGATATTCCTGACGTCCCCCAGCACAAGTATTCATCAGTTCTCGACCTGCAGGAACCCGTTGGTACTTCCCAGTCGGCCAAAGAGGAAGTCACCGAGCCACACCAAACTGTCATGGAAGAGGCTCCATCTTCTATCACTACACCCACAGTTGATGTACATATCGACGATTTTCCATCATCTAAAAAGAAGGGCAAAAAAGACAAGCAGAAATCCATTGCCACATCCAACTGGGATCAACCGGAGGATGATAGAAGAAGCCTGCAGCATGCTCAAGACCAACTGCCGGAGGCTGTGTCTGAGTTTGCCGCAACTTCCATTGAAGCCGACTCAACTGAGGCTTTATTCTCTTCAACGTCCAAGAAGGACAAGAAAAAGGATAAGAAGAAGAAGGGAAAAGCCTCTTCCTGGGGACTCGAGGAGGAGGATACGTTGCAGCTCAATCCAGGTCAGACCGAGATAAGCCGAGATGCCTCAGGCGAAACATCTGCCATAGATGATGTTGCTCAATTTGATGAATTCTCTACACCAAAATCGAAAGGCAAGAAGAGTAAGAAATCGAAGGCAGACCCCTGGACAGCAGAACTTGACGCACCAGCTGTGACTGAGCTTCCAAACCCAGCAGTGGAAAGTCAAGCTTTGCCCGACGACATTTCAGTGCCCCCCGTCGAAAATTCTCTGCACTTGGATGATTCTCAACCCATCCTCAATTTTTCTTCCAAATCAAAGAAAGACAAGAAAAAGAAACAAAAGAGCAAGCCATTGTCTGCTTGGGACGCTGAGGATGAAAACATCTCAGAAGTTGCCTCAATCTCAGTTTCTGAAAATGGTCCCGATATCCAAGAAGTTTCAACATCTTTGGAAGAACCGTTCGACGAGTCTTCATCCTCCAAGAAAAAGGACCGGAAGAAAGACAAGAAGAAGAACAAATCGATAATAGCTTGGGAACCAGAATCAAACGATGCGGAGACACAGCCAGTTTTGGAGCATTTGACGGACGTAAAGTCTATCCCGATGGAAGAGCCTTCATCTACTCTGGAAGAGCCACCACACCCCACTGTCAACTCCTTTGAGAAGGAGCCAGAGGTTACCACTACCGAAACACCTCAAGACGCAGGTCAGGATCCGGGACATCCTTCCCCTCTCCTTGCGATTTCTTCACCTCCTGACACCCAAGACACCGACAAAGAATCTTTAAGCAAACTTGATGTCGACAAGCCGGTTCTAGAGCTCAAGTCTGAAGAACCACAAGTTGAGGTTCTTGACCAAACATCTGCCAATGACGACTTGGTTTTTACAGAGTCAAAGAAGTCAGGGAAGAAGAAAAAGAAGAACGCCAAATCCACAATGAGCTGGGCTGACGAGGTTGAGGACAGCACACCCGAGCCTTCACGCGAGATTCAACTTGAGACTGACCAGGTCCTCGTTCCTGACGCACCACCTGCGGATGACTCTGGTTTTGCGGAAACAAAGAGAGGCAAAAAGAAAAAGAATAGGTCTACCTCGTCTTGGGAACAAGGTGAAGAAACTGCTCCGACGCAAAGCCCCTTGGAAGCCGAAGACACCGTGTTCACTACCCCTTCTTCAAAGAAAGAGAAGAAGAAGGGCAAAAAATCGGAAAACTGGGACGAGCTAGAAACGTCGCAAGAGCAACTTCTGGTTGCTGAGACCGACCAGAATGGTGACACGGAAACATTGGATGATTTCACGACATTGTCGACCAAGAAGAGCAAGAAAAAGTCTAGAAAGGCCCAACCAGTTGACGATAAAAAGCCAGTATCCGAGGATACTTCAAAGTCCTTGGATGCAGAAAACATCTTGCCTGTATCAGAAACTCCATTGTCAAGAGCGACCCCACTCGGTGGACCTGGAGGTTGGCCAATCACACCTGCAACCCCCATGACTGGCGGTGAACAGCCCAGCGGTGAGGTACCAAGCTCGACAAGCAAGGGTTACTTTCCAGCAGCTGCAGCTGCTGTAACTGCCGCCATTTTCGGCTCAAAGTCTTCTCAGGATGACTCTTCTTCTCGCAGTAAAGAACCGTCCGTGGAAGATACAAGTTCAACAACCATTGGTGCCGATGAGCTTCCAAAGATGGAGACAGAATCTAGCCCGACCCCCGATGGTCTGGCTGCTGGTTACGACAGTACTCAACTCAGCCTTGCTAGACAACTGCAAGAGGAATTCGGGAAGAAGTCGTCCTCGAAGAAGGACAAGAAGAAAAGACAAAGCTTACCCTCGACACCAGCGGTACTTCCTTCAAGATCCAGAACCATTGATGGCAATGATGAAGAACACCATCGTGCCCGAAGCCTATCCATCGGACCTGCCGGCGATCGAGTCGGAATGAGCCCAGCCACCAGTGAGCGAAAGAACGTCTACCGTGAAGACCAGCTTGAGTTTGCTCGACAACTGAAGGCAGATTTTGAGTCCGGGAGCAAGAAATCCAAGGCGAAGAAGGGCAAGAAAGGACGATCTACCCAAGATGATGAATTTTTCGACAGGGACTTTGATTCTCAAATTGCTGCAGGCACGTTCAACGCCAGCGGCGAGCCAGGCGGCGTTAATGCCACCGGAGAAAAGGCTACGCCAAGCGAGACTCCAGGTACCTCGAGGCCGGATGGGTTTGCTGCCGGCTATCAGGAAAATCAACTTTCTCTCGCACGTCAAATGCAAGCCGACTTTGCAAAGAAAGCCTCAAAGAAAGACAAGAAGCGGCGAAGCACATCTCAGCCGCCTGTAGAACAAGAGCCTCTTGATGACGATTTCGGAGATCAAACTCAGTTTCCTGGCTCTGATCCGCTTCCGCGTGATGACGTTCCAGCTCAATTACAACCTATGGTCGACGAGAACCTGCCAGTGCGTGATGGGCTCGCAGTAGGATACAATGCCGAGCAGCTAGAAATTGCACGTCAATTGAAGGAAGAGTTTGGATCTGGTTCAAAAAAGAAAGGCAAAGATAAGAAGGACAAGAAACGTGAAAGCCTGCTGTGGTCCAACACGGCAGATGACTTCTCATCTGATCCAATATCTGGAGGCATGGACACCCAACAAGATTTCGAAAAGTTGCAGCAAGATGCTGCTGAAATCCTCGATACCACCGAGGACTTTCCTGCGGTTGGGAAGAAGTCCAAAAATAAGAAGGATAAGAAAGCCAAACGAGGAAGCCTCCTACTTAGCCCTCCAGATGACGATTCGCCGATTGACACAGCTCTTGAAGAACCAGGTTTATCACAGGAAGCTGACCCATCCAGCACTGTTTTCCGCGGTGAGCTGTCGGCCGAACCAACGTCTTTGGAACCGGATGATGACTTCGCTCCAGTTGGCAAAAAAGACAAGAAATCCAAAAAGGGCAAAAAGCGAGACAGTGTGCCACGAGGCGCGACAAACGATGAACCTTTCGAATCGTCCGATTCTTCCAAACAGGTCGATGCCCAACAGAGCGCCAGCGAAGAGAAGTCTAGCGACACTCAGTCATTTGAGCCTCCTGGTGAAACGGAAGATGAAGTCCCGTTCTCTACCAAGAAATCGAAGAAAGACAAGAAAAGGGGTCAAAGCTCAACTGATGGCTTCCTCCATCAGCCAATCGACGATGCACCAGCCCTGCCAAGCGAGGAGTCGCCGACCAGTGATGCTACGGCCGCAATCTCGGCCACAGAGCTTGTCAGCGAAGCAAGCGACGACTTTGGGTTCTCTTCTAAGAAAAAGGACAAGAAGAAGAAGCGCGGTAGCTTGTTGAGGAATGAATCCTTCAACAATACTGCTGAAGAACAGTCTGAGGAATTTGGGTTTGTTCCTGAGCCGGATAGTCAACAAGAGACGTTCTCTTCGCCAGTTGTTGATGAGCCCCAAAATGATTTTGAATTCTCGTCTTCGAAGAAGTCAAAGAAGGACAAAAAGAAACGCGGCAGTCTCCTTCGAAATGAATCATTCAACATCGCTGCTGATGAACAAATCGAGGGCAGTGACCTGCTGTCCGAGTCTGACAAAATCCATTCTGGTGCGGACCTTGGTGAACCTGCTGTTCTTACCCCACTTGGGGAGGAACAGCGAGACGACTTCGACGTCACGTCCAAGAAGTCGAAAGAGAAACGAGGAAGCTTACTACCTCGTTCGGCAATTGATGACTTCTCAGAGGATCCAGTTGTGAAGCTGGAACCCGAACCCAATCCCAACCGCGTTAATTTAGGTGAATCAGCAGCTTCAACTCTGGAACGCGAGGATCCGGAGGCCGAATTCGCGATCAAATCCAAGAAATCTGGCAAGGGCAAGAAAAACAAACGTAACAGCACACAGCTACTCCTTGACGAACAAGAGTCACTAAAGGACTTGGACGCGCCGTCTGCCAGACAGTTGGATGTTGGTGAAGCGGATGTTAAGTCAGAAGTCCAACATTCAACCCCCCTTGACGAGCCCATGCCTGTGCCAGCAGCAATTGCCAAGGAGGTGCCTTTCAGCCAGCCAGCCTCTCAGGCAGAAGACGAGAACCCTGGAGATGTTTTCGGAGACTCTGCATCCACCAAGAAGTCAAAAAGGGACAAAAAACGGAAGGATTCCACAAAGTCTGGTTCAGAGGATGCCTCTGGCGTTTCGACCCCGCTGGATCCTCTTTCCAAGCCAAAGAGTTTTGACGAGCCAGTTATGCCAACGGAGCCTACTTCGGGGAGCCCCTCTCTGAGCATTCATGAAGAACAAGGAGTGAGTGCTTTCGCAGCTCAAACTAAAGATGAGCCTTTGGGTGACTGGGATGACTTCTCAACCAAGAAATCTAAGAAGAAGAAACGCAAGGATTCATCCAAACCGGATTCGGAGGGGACTTCCACACCGTCTGAGCCCATTTTGGAATCTTCGAAGGACGTCGCGCTGACTCCTTTGCCCTTAGATCAAATCGTAGAAGATAGAGTAATGCCTGAACCCACTGCGGAACAGGAGCTGGAATCGACAACGACCGCTGCTCTTCAGAACGATCACGAGGAACCCGCAGATCAATGGAGTTCCTTTTCTGCCAAGAAAACCAAAAACAAGAAGGATAAGAAGCAAAAGGGCTCGTCAAAGACCGAGTACGACAACCCTTCTGGTTCTACAACTCCATTGGAACCTATCTCAGAGCCAAGCCCATCAATTTCAGCCATTCTATCAGATGACGTTGCAACAGAGCCGCTCCCGACAGAACAGTCTCAGACACAATCATTTGATGGGACTGTAGCAGCAGCCACGAAAGAATCCGACGACCCCCCAGAACCATCAGATGACTGGGGGTCAATCTCAACGAAGAAAACCAAAAAGGGAAAGAAAGACAAGAAGTCTGGCTTCTCAACTGTGATTGAGAAATTACCCACGCTTGTCACTGATGATATCTCCCCCCATGAGCAGGACGGGTTAGCACAAACAGCCTCAGAAGACCTTAACGATCAAAAGGACGACTGGGGTGCTGTTCCATCCAAGAAATCGAAAAAGGCCGGTAAATCCAAGAACTCTGGTCTTTCCACACCAATTGAAGAAGCTCTGCCTCCAATTCCGGAGCACAGCTCTCTGGACGAGGTCAAAGAATTAACATTGCCAGAAGCAACGACTCCAGAGATTCCAGAACAAGCTTCTGCAATTCCCAAGGAAATCGAGCAAGGTCCCAGTACCATTGATGATAGACCCACTGCCCCTGACCCTTTTGATGAATGGGGCTCGGTGCCTGCTAAGAAGTCTAAGGACAAGAAGAAGAAACGAAGCTCTGGAATATCAACACCGATTGAAGAAATGTTACCACCATTCCCTGAGCAATTAGGTTCAGAGGACTTTGGCCAATCTTCGATTCCAAAGCCGGATGCCGCTGAAAAAGACGTACAATCAGCTGACCCAGCAATCGTCCTTGAAGAGCAAGACAATGAGTTGGAAGACTTCACTACGAAGAAGTCCAAGAAAAAGAAAGCAAGCAAGCAAAAGAAGTCTGGTCTTTCTACTCCCTCAGAAGAGCCCCCAGCTTCCGAGAACGTCCTGCCTGAAGTCAGTCAACAAGTCATAGCAATGGAATCAGTCTCGGAGGCCACTGAGCCGGTCGAGCAATCCCTGGATGCAGAGGAAGCGAGCGGGGATCAAGGCGACGAATGGGCTTCTTTCTCTGCGAAGTCGTCTAAGAAAGACCGGGAAAAGCGAAAATTGGGCTTTCCAACACCTCTGGAAGCAACTCCGACTCCAAAACTCGAGGAACGAACTTCTGAGACTGACCAACCCTCGGACATTCCATCGGCAGACAAAAGCATGCAGAGCGAGCAGCCAGAGAATGTGGATACACAAGAGGCAGCTGAGGTTCAGGGCGATGACTGGGGGACGTTCTCTATCAAGCCTTCTAAGAAGGGCAAAAAAGATAAATCCAAGCGCAGCTCGGGTTTCTCAACACCAGTTGAGCAGACTGCAATGCCTCTACCGGAACAGAATTCTCTCGATTCTGACAAGTCTTCCATCCAGTCACCAGCGTTGGACAAGGAGGCCACCGAACCGATCGAGCAGCCCGAGCAGCCCCTACACCTGGAGACGAGAGAAGTCATTGAAGATCTGGGAGATGAGTGGGGTTCGGTTCCTGTAAAGCAATCCAAAAGTAAGGCCAAGAAAAATCGCAAGTCGGGCCTCTCAACGCCGGTCGAAGTTTCTTTACCACACGAGGAACTTGTGCCTCTCTCTTCCAAGCCCAGTCAAGAAACTGCTATTCTATCGGATACGCTAGAAAATCCTACCCCTCGCCAGACCGCAGATGCTGCCGATGAGCAAGATGAAGGGGATTTCTCGGCCCCAAATTCAAAGAAAGATAAGAAGAAATGTCGACCAGGAACCTCAACGCCAATCACAGAGTCTCTGCCGTCAATCAAACCTAACCCATCTTCCGAATCACTGCAGGGTCTCGATGCAGTACTGGACAGTGCGGGGGATCCTAGCCATGATACGACAGAAGATCTTGGTAATGACCCAGCAGCTGAGTGGGGATCGCCCCCGAAGAATTCACAGGACAAGGAGAGCGAAAATTCCAAGCTGCCGACATCTCCCGAGAACACTTTGCCGACCCTTCCACCTGTAGCTCCGTTGGAGTCAACTGTGCCGCTCGAGGCCATGTTGAATGATGCCCCAAATTCTGCCCAAGACACTACCAAATATCTTGTCGATGAGGTGCAAGCAGATGAGTGGGGAAGCGTCTCAAAGAAAAAGAAGAAGGACAAGAAATCGAGGCTCCTGACACCAGTTGAGCAGCCACCATTCTCCGTTGAGAACCAGCCTTCCTCGGATCCTGTTCAGCAAGCTGGAGTAGAAGCAGATGAGGTGGAGTTTACCAGCCAAGAGAAAAAAGCCGACACTGAAGATCAAGGAGGTGATGAATGGGGACCCTCGTCAAGGAAGAAAGGGAAGAAGGAGAAGAAAGATAAGAAACGGAAGTCTGGTATATCAACTCCAGCTGAACAGATCTTGACAAGCTTGCCAGAGCAAGAAGTGCTGGACCCAACGGACACTTCCATTGTCCCAGAACATATCCTTAAAAACTCTGACGAATCGTCGAACCAACCCTTGGAGCACGAACCTACTCCTACTGAAGAACCGATTGACGAATGGGGCTCTTTCACAAAGAAGAAATCAAAGAAAGACAAGAAGCGCAAATCGGGTATCTCCACTCCAATTGACGACGTCCAAGCTCCTGAAGAAGGACCCATTCAATTGGAGGACACTATCAATCAGCCAAACATTGCCGACTTCGAGACAATTGACAGAGATCTTCCAGCTCATGACGAGGATGACAGAGACCGAATCCCCCAATCTCCACGGTCGAAAGATACAGACTCCCAAGATCAACAGCCTGAAGACGATGTATTCGCCTTCGTATCCAAGAAATCGAAGAAGGCGAAGAAGGAGAAGCGAAAGTCTGGTCTCTCCACACCAATTGAGGACGTGCAAACCCTGGACAAAGAGACTGGCCCATCAGATACCGCCATCCAGTCAGAAAAAAATTTGGTATTCCAAAACACTAATGATCCAGAGGATTCTCGCCCACAAACTCAACAGCCACTAGATGCGGACTTCGGTATTGTTTCTAAGAAGTCGAAGGATAAAAAAGGCAAAAAGGGGTCCGGAGCGAGCTCTGAGAGTGAACCTAGCACTCCAGCTCAACCAAGCCTGCCTACAGCTCTTGAAGATGAGATACTATCAACCCCAATTCATGTCGACCGAGTTGCTAGCCCTTCTCCCTTGGAGAACGATACAGAAGAGCGCGATGTGTTCACTAGCAATCTCTCCCGGAAGCTATCAAAAAAGGACAAGAGAAAGCGACAAGCAGCTGTTGAGATTGCGAGCGAAGGCAAGGATACAATCACTGCGCCCTTGACTTCTTGGGCAGACGAGGTTGTGGAAGCAGAAGTGGTGAGAGCTGTTCCTGTCATTCAAGAAATAGCCAAAGACGAATCTCTTTCAAATATTGCACCCACCATCGAGCCGGCTCCCACGGACGACTTTGTACGTCCCAGCAAGAAAGGAAAGAAGGGAACGAAAAGGAATTCTGTCTCAGCAGAGTCCAAACCAGTGCCAGATTCCTTCCAACAGACTGGGAGCCGAGATCTTTCCAACGAACTTCCGTCCGCGGAGTCGAGTCACACTTCTGCTATCGTAGCAGCTGGAGCTGCCATTGCTAGCGCTGCACTGATTGGTGAAGCTGGAACATCCAAAAGCGGTCTACCCTCAGGAACCGGCACGCCCGCAAAGAAGCTTTCAAAGAAAGACAAGAGAAAGAAGAGCATTGACCGCAGAGCCCCTCGGGAAGATGACATGTTCGACGACCCAGCACTCTGGGAAGGTGCCGATCCAAAGGTACACGAGGAAGCAAAGGAGGGAGATGATGATAGTGATGGATTCTGGTCTCCTCCCCAACAAGAGGGAGAACTAGCCACAAGCCATGAGGTGGTTCAGGAAACGCCTGTCCAGGAAGAACAACCAGCTTTCATCCCACGAATGGAGACCACCAGACCAATATCACCAATCTCTATTTCACAGCCAGAATCACAGTCCAGAGATGTCCAAGTCCCAACACAAAAACAGGCTAGTCCTTTGCCTGAGCCTCATTCTTCTTTGAGCCATGATGTTCCAGAATTTCTCGACCTTCCTGAATCGTCTCGGCAGCTGAGTAACCCGGCTGACGAATTTGTTGCTTCCTCCTCGAAGAAAAAAGACAAGAAGAAAAAGAAGAAAGCATTGGACTCCGACACGTCACGGGATGGAGATTTGATAGAGCCAGGCAGGCTATCATCCGTTTTCGACTCGCCAACCACTGTTGAGGCAC
This sequence comes from Rhexocercosporidium sp. MPI-PUGE-AT-0058, assembly GCA_020746875.1. NCBI lineage: Eukaryota > Fungi > Ascomycota > Leotiomycetes > Helotiales > Rhexocercosporidium > Rhexocercosporidium sp. MPI-PUGE-AT-0058. The sequence goes on from JAGTJL010000002.1 coordinate 2,262,031, forward strand.
CTATTGAAAGAGGTTTCTCGTTCGACCAGCCACCAATCAGCCAAGAACACATCTTCACCCCGCCAAGAGATTCATTTGAACAGCAACGAAACCAAAAAGATGTTCCAACTCAAGAGAATTTTCAGCAAATTCAACCCAGGCCTCAAAGCAGAACTTTCCATTCTCGTCTTTCCGACCTTCCGATTGTGCATGAGGAAAGCTCAACTCAGCTGGAATCCCAAGATCGTCATCCACATCATGCCGACGCAAATCGGGACAGTGCCTTTGTTACTGGCTCTCCTATTCCGCCGCAGCAGGGCTTTTCGGACAATCATGAGCACGTCCGTGATAGCGGTGTACATCTACGGGACTTCTCACCCGCCGAGAGAGCCCGAGCTCCAGTCAAATCATCGGACGATGCTATCGCAAGACTCTCGTGGCCATCCGTAGATGATGATTCCGAGACTGTCGATTTAAACAGATCTCAAAGATCAAAGGACAAAAAGAACTATGTCGAAGAGCGGCCCTCCACTGGGTCTCACGATTCCAAACGACCGAAGGGTGAAACAGCTACTGATTTCTATCGATCTCAGAGGTTGACTCCTACAAAGCATCACGATGAAGAGACTACGAGTCGAGACCTTCTTCCGTCTCAAAAGCACAAGGATGATAAGCGAACAGACCTTCACCGAACCTCTACCATCCATGGACCTCGCAAAACCGAGGGATCAAGCCTGGTTAAGCAACGGATGCAGCAATTCCAACAATTCGACTCTCCAGACCTACCTCGAACCCCGAAGCCCAAGCTTTCCTCATATTTGTCCTCTGAAAGAATCAAGTCCGAAGGATCAAAAGATGACGGCTATTCTGAATCACCCTCGTCCCGAGCCATTGAGAGACGCAAAAGTGAGAGGCCCAAGGGTGACTTGCATTCAGAAGTCCCAGTATCTCGGTCTTTAGAGAGGTCTAAGGAAGACAAATATCCAGAAACTCCACCAAAATCCGAACGACCCAAGGAAGCCAAGTACCCTGAGCTCACCTCTTCCCCAAGACCAAAAGCTGAGCGGCCCAAGGGGATCAGTGAAATCGATGCTGGTGCAGTCATCGCAGGCGCATCTCTGGGGTTTGCCGCAGCACGAAAACTCAGTCAAGAACAACGCCCTGCCAGCGCACAAAGCCAACGATCAACATCCAACTCCAATATCAATCGACTTCGAACGCCGGATATAAAGCGGCCTGATAGTGTCACCAGCAACAGATCCGGAACTCCACCACTCAGAAGGAGCGATCTCAAAAGTGGAGACCTGAGGTCTCTCAGCCAACGGAGTAAGCCGGACCTCGCTAAAGAAGTTGAGCTTGCAACCTTCGCAACTCCACCTTCAGCGGTCAACACAGCAAACCCAACCGCAAACGAGGGCCGGGTCCGGGCCAAAGAGATGGCAGATGTCTATGTAAGTTAGATCACGATGATTCCCTGGAATGATGCTAATATGCCAATAACAGGATGGCTTTGGTGAAGGCCGCATGGGCTCACCACGATCTCCAACTCGACCCCACTCCATGCGCCGACGACAAAGCATGCAGGTTCTCGATCTCGAACAAAAACTCGAACAGTTAGCTGCCGAAAACCGTATGCTAGCCGAAGCCAAAGCCCAAGCTGATCGCGCATTACAATCGAGTCCAAATGCCTCCTCAGCGCTAGTTGAGAAGGATACCGAAATCGATAGCCTCAAACGAACTCTCGAATGGCTACAAAATGAGGTTACAAGACTTTCCGAAGTCAATGAAGGGTTGACAAGTGCGAATGTTGCAATTGCGCGACAGCATGGAGACCAATATGGCGTCCTTGAATCACAACACACACAGACTGCCCGCGAACTCCAAGAAGTGCGCGATGCACACGAAAACTTGTCAGCCGGTATGGAGGGCATTGTGAGGAACGAGGTACAGAACGCGGTGATGGATAAAGACCGCGAGATAGCTCAGCTGCGTGCTGAGTTGGATGCAGCCAAAGAACAAATTCGGGAAATGCAAAGACAAATCCTTGCATCCAAAGCTAGCGATGTTGAGTTCCTGACTATCAGAGACGAGGACTACTTCGACAATGCCTGCCAACAGTTGTGCCAGCATGTTCAACAGTGGGTTCTCCGGTTTTCGAAGTTCTCGGACATGCGAGCTTGTAGACTTACGAGCGAGATCAACAACGACAAAACAATCGATCGACTCGATAATGCAATCCTGGACGGCTCGGACGTTGACAACTACCTTGCAGATAGAGTTAAACGTCGTGATGTCTTCATGTCGATGACAATGACAATGGTGTGGGAATTCATATTCACCAGATACCTGTTCGGTATGGACAGAGAACAAAGGCAGAAGCTTAAATCGCTGGAGAAGACGCTTTCCGAAGTTGGACCTGCATCGGCAGTTCATCAATGGCGTGCGACTACACTTACTTTGTTGGCCAAACGTGCAGCCTTCCACTCACAGCGTGAACAGGACACTCAGGCCGTTGTCCATGCAGTTCTCGAAACCTTGTCTGAGATCCTCCCACCACCGAGTCACCTCGAGACACAAATTGAAGAGCAGTTGGCTAGAGTCATTAAGGCTGCAGTGGATCTTTCCATTGAGATGAGATGTCAGCGTGCAGAGTATATGATGCTCCCACCTCTGCAACCAGAGTACGACGCCAATGGAGACCTGGCGAGCAAAGTATCTTTCAATGCGGCGTTGATGAATGAACGTAGTGGGGACACCGTATCCAATGAAGAGCTAGAAGGTCAAAAGGCGGTTGTGAGGATCGTTCTGTTCCCGTTGGTCGTCAAGAAGGGCGACGACAGTGGAGAAGGCGATGAAGAAATCGTGGTGTGCCCTGCCCAGGTCTTGGTAGCAAAACCCAAGAAATCGGTGAGGGTGTTGGCACCAGAAGGAAACAATTCGAGGATTTCGATGCAGAGTTCAATGCCTGCAGGCGACAGTGTGGTTTAGATGGCTGCTTTCCTTTCGGCGTGGTTGATGAAATGCATAATACCGATGGCGTTTTTGAGTTGGAAAAGGGATGATGATTTGTATGATTTGTTGTATTTTTGTAGATTTCTCTTTCCTTAAAAGTAATGGATTACATGGTTTTCGAAGTGTAGTTCAGCTGCGTACGTGAAGGGTGCAGCAATGTGAGGGACATGCTCAGCACATCTTTTACAGGACCTTGAACGCAGGGCCGACATGACATGGATATGAGAAATCACAGCCTCGCAGCCGATTCCGGAGCAAGGCCGGTGAGCTTCACCCCCACCACTGTCCAAAGGGCAAAAACCGAGATTCCAAATATATATGATCCTCTCGAAGGTGTTGAATTCCGCATGGTGATTCATCTTATGTCTTCATGCCCGCAAAACTTTAAGACGCAAGGCTATCCTTTCCAGATCACATGTTTATGGATGAGCCCTCACTCTCGTCCAATCCATCCTTCCTCCATTTCGCAGTTTGCAGGCTTCCGTTGATCTCTCCTTGTTCTAATCGCCTTTCCAGAATCCCGGAAATATGGTTCTCATGTACCGACGAGGTGGGGCTTCCAGGATCCTCGGGACATGCCCCTGCTCCGCTACCTTTACCCCCCCGCCCAGCAAGCTTGTCAATGGTGGCTTGTCACCTAGTCACTCCAGACAAAGTGCACAATTGCAGTCAAACCATTTTGTAATGCCCTCGGAAGCACCCTCGAGCCGATTGGCTCCCTGGACGACAGATAAGGCTAACCAGGCGCGTTGCCGCTTTGGGATTTCTTTATCTTTGACCTCTGAGAGGTGTTGGAGAGCAATTTGGAAGTGCCAAATCAAACGTCATGCCCAAGACGCTTTATTTTTCACCGGAGCTGAATCAGGCGATGGGCATTCGGCTGAAGTGTGAGACGGAAGAGGGGCAGACGGCGTGAAAATGCACTTTCAGGATGTGGTGTTGTTCTGTGGGTGCTGGTTGATGCGAGGTGAGGAGAGCGAGAAGCAAATGAAAGCGAAAACTCTGCCTGGGAGGATGATAAGATATGTGAGTTGCGAAGGTGCAAAAATGCAGACATGCAGGTGGTGTTTACGAGCTGAACGGTTTTATTTGTTTGGTACCTGAAAAGTAGTTTCCTGATGCAGATGTACCCATAAAGATATGGCGAGGGGAACGGAAAGAGACTTTGACAGATGGGGGATGGCTTGCGGTCGTTCGTTGGAATTTGACGATCAAGATAGGGGCAATCCAGATCATCTTCTCATTTTTGTTTTACGCCTGACCAAGGTTGGTTTCTTGTCGGAATGAAAAATCGAGCCTCGTGTCAAAGAAGGAATTTCGTCATAAGCTTGACACTACCACTGATGAATCACCTCTGCCAGCAAATAGCACAGCCGTAGTGCGATCCGATACGGCGATTCTTACACTTTGATATTATCTCTGTAGACCTTGATATCAGACTTTGCAATCGCTACACTTTTACAGGCTTCTGCGCGGTAATTTGGTGCCTGGGGAATCAAAACAAATATGTCTGATGCTGGACGAGATCGTGCCGCCTGAAACACACATTGCACTGCAGTGACTGGATGCCGTTGTCTACCCCACAGAGTTTCTCATTATGTCGTGGCCAAAATACAGGCTGGCGGGGGGTAAGAGTGCGCAGAGATGAGGATTATTAAGATGCACCTTTAAACATGATCCTATATGCCACAAGGAATTGCCGTTGAGGCCACTGTACTGAACGGGAAATGGCTTGCATGAGGTTGACCCTGGCCCTCTGAAGAAAGAACCCTTTTTGCTCCGAACCTTCTCTGGGAATGCTCCCTGCTGAAGATGCTTTCCTACGTTTTGCTGCGGCGACTTCGCAGTTCCAAGATTGTTGGGCACTGACGAGTGAAGAGGAAATTGAATGTCACAGGGAGTAGTAGCTTCTCACAATCCGGCCAATAGATAAGACGACTGAGCCTCGATACGAGTTGGATAGAAAGATATCTTACTCAAGCCCGGTGTCACCGCTTTGAAATCGGAGCACTCCAGGGCGAGCGGAGCAGCCGTGACAAGTCATAAATAAAATAAATGCCAACCCACGGGGGCGGGATGGAACATGGGCTTTCTACAATTTACCCGTCTGTCGAAGAAGTGCACAAAACACACGGCGCTGGGGTGTCCTAGACGAGGGACTCAGGGCCGACGAATGAGGCTGTTGACAAGATCTGGTCCACAGATACCATAACGCACTGCACTGCACTGGATTGGACTGGACTGGCTGTGCCTTGCCCATATCCGCGCGCAGATCTGGTGGGGGCCAAGTCTAACCTAGATCTCCAGCAAGATGGATAGATAGATAGGCCTAGGTACTGTAGGATGCTAGCCAATGCGGTGCTTGCTCTGTCATACCATGTCATTCCACACCACATCAGCCCTTATCGGCAAGCAGAATTCGAACAGAGTCAGGTCGGGTCAGGCAAGACCAGACCAGACGGCGCGGGATATCAGAGTCGAGACGATGAAGAGCAGGGCATCGGGGACATGGCGCCTGCATCGCCTACAGAGAGTAGCATCCACATCCATGTCCATGTCCATGTCGCGTCCATGCTTTTTTGCCCTCCTCACCTCGTCTCCATCAAGCTCTTGTCTTGTCTGGTGTTAAAGTGGATGCGTGGGAGGTCAATCGCTGCTTGCTGGGCGGGAGTACTAAAGGACCAAGATCCCCCCCGACTTCTCCCACGACTTCTTGTTTGTGAAGAAATAGAGTAGTTCGGTCTAACTACTAGTCGTCCTCAACCGCCGCCCACTTCGCCGACGCCAGAGAATAGATAGGTTGACAGAAACGCCTCTATCTCGCCCGGATACTTGGCACCCCTACTTATATCTACGTTTGCGCCCTCACCCTCCGACATACCTTTGAGCCGAGTCAATACAATTTACCGCCCTTTAGGTCAATTGCCAGTGATACCATTTGTGTCACTGAACAAAGATCTGCAGGCCGCTTTTGTGGGAATCGTTCTACCTAGACACACGAGCCGATCTCGGCATCTTTTTCGACTTTTGCTGGAGCTGTAATTTTTCTCACGATGTCCGGATTTGCTCCCAATTATGCGTGGACTGGTCCACCCACGCAGTACAATGGTACTGGCTTCGACGGCGGTGATTCTGGTAAGAAACCCCAGCGAAACCAAGTTCCACAGCCTCAGGACGGCCGCATACAGACAACTTTCTGGACAATGCTAACTTCCGGTTGAACAGCCACCGAAAACTTGAACCAATGGTTCTCCTCCGGTGACCAGGCTTACATTCTCATTTGCTCTGCTATGGTTCTGGTCATGGTACCGGGCCTAGGCTTCTTATATTCGGGTCTTGCGAGACGCAAGTCTGCCCTGTCCATGATCTGGGCCTGTATGGCTTCTTTCTCAATCATTACCTTCCAATGGTACTTCTGGGGGTACTCTCTCGCATTCAGCGCATCTGCAACCAACGGCTTTATCGGTAATCTGGGACATTTCGGTCTAATGCACACACTTGGGACACCATCTCCAGGATCACCCCTCATTCCTGAACTTTTATACTCGTTCTACCAGGTAAGCTTTCACCAGCAGTTCAAAATTTCTTTCAATGAGATCTAACCCTTCTCACAGCTTCAATTCTGCGGTGTCACGGCAGCTATTGTCATGGGTGCCGTTGCAGAGCGCGGTCGTCTCATTCCCGCCTTGGTGTTCATCTTCGCTTGGGCTACGGTCGTATACTGCCCAGTCGCATGCTGGGTCTGGAATATCAATGGATGGGCATTTAAATATGGTGTTCTCGATTACGCGGGAGGCGGACCTGTCGAGATCGTTTCCGGTATGTCTGCTTTGGCATACTCCATGGTTCTCGGGAGACGTCAAGAGAAGATGATGTTGAACTTCCGCCCTCACAACGTCTCTTTGATCACCCTCGGTACGATTCTCCTGTGGTTCGGATGGTTGGGATTCAACGGTGGATCTGCTTTCGGAGCAAATTTGCGTGCTGTCATGGCATGCTGGAACTCTTGCTTGACTGCCATGTTCGGTTCCATCACATGGTGTCTTCTGGATTACCGCCTTGCGAGGAAATGGTCCATGGTTGGCTGGTGTTCCGGATGTATTTCAGGTCTCGTAGCTGCTACTCCAGCTTCCGGTTTCATCACCCCATGGGCTTCAATCATTCTGGGTATTGCTGCTGGTATCATTTGCAATTTTGCAACAAAGAGTAAGCTTAGTTCTTGCTCCAGCCTCGTGTTCTCAGTGCTAACAATTTCTAGTCAAGTTCTGGATCCGCATTGATGACAGTATGGACGTGTTCGCTGAGCACGGTGTCGCTGGCATGGTCGGACTCATCTTCAACGCACTATTCGGCGCAGATTACATCATCGGCCTCGATGGTGTCAACAACGGCATCAGTGGTGGATGGCTCAACCACAACTACAAGCAACTGTACATCCAAGTTGCTTACGTCGTGGCATGCACTGCTTACGCCTTTGTTGTCTCTGCCATCCTCGCATATGGCATCAACTCCATCCCTGGCCTACATCTCCGTGCTTCAGAAGAGGCTGAGCTGCTCGGTATGGATGACGACCAACTTGGCGAGTTCGCATACGACTACGTTGAGGTCCGCAGAGATTACCTTGCTTGGACCCCAGCAACAGACGAGCCCGAGAAGACTGAGAGCAACATCAACCCCAGCGATCGTCACGGCATCCCAGCACACAGCGAGATGATCAATGGCCAATCTCCAGAGGAAGGTTCAAGCGGGCATGAACACACCGGAGTGATTGGCGATCGACACGGCATTGCCGCTGAAGATGCTATCAAGGAGAAGCGCGACCTTGCCCCACCTAATGGGCAATAATACGCATCTCATAATCTGCAGCATTTAAACGTCTGGGTGGAGATGAGTTGTCATTTTGGATCGCATCACGGAATTAAGAGGGGGAATTTGGACATTGGGTTGGTTGGAAATGGAGTTACCTTGAGCGATATCCCTTGTCTGCAATCAAGCTGAGATATACCAGCTATTTTTTTGGCTCCTGCGATTCCATATTTTTGTACCTCTACTGCCATCTAAACACATACTATCTACTTTAACTACCTATTTACATTCTTCGCATATCTACTGCTTGCTTCATGGCTTATTCATGTGCTGAACTGCTAATCCGTTAGCATTCCACCTTAATTCACACCCCATCCATTCGATAAACCCCGAGATTTCGTCTGAAAGTAGTTCAATCAACCAAGTCTGTCACAGATTCCATAGGCACAGTAGTTTTAACTGAGTGGTCTCTGGCTTAAAAGTAAATCTTATCGTCCTCTTATCTGAAAGTCAGCAGGTCATGCAGCTGCAAAAAAACACACGACCACTAACCACCCCCCAGCAGATACAACACACGCAGTATCCCCACCATTCATCTAACCAACGCAGGGTATGAGATCTTGGGTCATGTTCTAGACCATCTCTAATAGACACAGTCTATGCCAATTCCAGATTTACTTTGCATCTTCTTTCAACTTAAAATTCAATCCGGGGAAATATGGCAGGGCAGCAAGCACACCACATGTCGTCAATTTACACCTTTGTACATCTACATGTGCGCGTACAGCGGACAGCGGATGGCAGACCGCCCGACGTTGAGATCGAGCGATGTGGTACTTCTGGGCCTATAAAGGTATGGTCTTCACAGACAGATTCCTCTGCATGTCTCTCATCCTTGCTTCTCTTCCCGTACGGTGGATGGGCTGATGATTCGCTCGAATAGGTCGAGTACGAGGGGAGGTTTGCATGCGCGGTAGAGAAGCGAAGCTGTGGCTGGGCTGATTCTTATCAGTACCCCCGTCTGCTTGGCACTAGCTGATACTGGGCGAATAGGGCTTGGCGACTGGATGTGGAGATAAGGGAAGGGGAAGCAGAGGATAACAGTGAAGTTGTTACGGAAGGCTATTGCTATTTGAGGGGGACTGGGTATGTGTGGTTTGGAGGTGGGGTTGGTGAGATCATGACAATATAGTAAGTATGTTTTACGCTGCGAATGGGGATGCGAGCTAGGTTAGAGATCAGTGTCTTTGTAATGGATTAGCTTTGATAGAGGAGGTCAGCTCCGCTTGTCGATATTGAGGTCGTCAATCGATGGATACAAAAGTAAGCTCAACCTTAGAGCTTGGGTCTCATCTGGGGTATGTTACCGACGCAGGAAATATGTGAGATGACATGCAAGAGACAGGGAAGAGCTCGGGGGTATGGGACAAGGCGAGGGTATCTGAGATGGAGACATTCGAACGAGGGCGTTGAAGATAAGACAAACTGGGCGTGGGAGAGGTGGCTTGAAAGAGATTTCTGACCGCGAGGTTCCAGGGGTCTGATTGGGAAGTGTCATCCTGCATATGGCTGAGTGTAAATTATCATGAGCTTGGAAAATGCACCCTGAGTTTGCCCTTTGGAATGCAGTTGATGGGAAGATTTTTCATCCAGAGTCTCCTCTCAGCTCGGCTCAGACTAGCGAACTGGTAGTTGCTCCAGGGATCTAGGAAGTAGAGAGGAAAGCTTGTAGGAGATGCTGCATAGAAAGCAAAGTACGGTTGTCACAGGCATTTCACAAGGCTGAATGTTTCTCCAGCCCAGATTCGGTGGAAGGGAAACTTTGCGCAAGTGTCCTTGCCTTATCAGAATAAACAATTGTACACCATAAAGAGTATGTCCATCACTTTGGTCTTGCAGACCGGCTGGAAATATCATTCCATTTCGAGCTCTAAATGGAGAGCTCAATAAAATGTCACAAGGCTGAGAGCATGAAGCAAGCCTTACGAACGAGAAGGCCGATAAGGATACCAATAGGCTTTGTACCGTGCGGCGTCAGCCTAGTAGCTCATAAATTCTCACATCTTTGAGCCATATAATACTTTCAATACTTAGCTATATCTTACCACAATCACGAGATAACATTCAAGATGCGAGGCTGAGAGACAACAGTTGAAGCGAGCGAGCGCCAAGCTTTATCGATAAGCCATGCTGCACGCTGTACGTAGCCTTGCATTGGGCTCGCAACCTCACGACTCCACCTTATAGCTTGACCGTCAATATCGACAGCATAGCATCTCTAGATGCGCCATGAGATTCTTCTAATGATATTACTGTATTATGCCGCAACTATATCGGGAGGATACAGCATTAGCCAAGCGTTACCCTGCGCCCCTCTCGTCCATGTCTAGAACGACTTCCATCAGTTCATCTACAAGATGTCAAACAGGTTCTTCGAGGCGGTCAATGTAGGGAATTTCCATGCGCAGAAAGGAAGTCAGAGAGTATGTTCAAAGCTTGCATGTTCAGGTAGCATGCTGATTTGTACATCCACAGGTTCTCGGGAACGCCGATCATGACGGTCCTCGAATAGCATATTGGCGAAACAACCTCACTGCCCTCTCCCACGATTTCGACCTATACTTCGCAGCTCATGGAGACCAGATCCATGTCACGAAGCCTCGGGATCTCCACCAAACCCTTCCTATTGCACCAGACCTAGTACTTGGCCTTCCGAGAGGTCCCCTTGGCAGCAGTGTTTCCGGCTACATCGACCCATATCACCCACACGATGTCAATAGTATAAAGGTGGGAAAGCTTGGGGACTTTGAGATATTGTTGATAGCGTGCGATGATGGGGATCTGCTTGCTTATTACACTCGGCTCTTGGAGAGAGAAGTTAAGGATGCTGGCTCAAGTTGCAGTGATGCTTCAACAAGCCACACTCAGCCGTAGGATTCCGTACTCAAACACTTGGAAGATTTCTCTGACAAGGGCAGATTTTTCCATGAGAATGTCGGTATTAGTGCTTGGGGACTAGCCATACACCAAGTTTCGAGGTTGGTTGCAGTCGGGACGAATAACAGTGATGTCCATGTCTTCCAGCCGGCTTTAGCCGTTGACTACGACGCAGAGACTGGCGATCGGTATTATCAAGAAGAGAGGTTTAGTAATTGGCGGGAGCGATACTCTGTTGCTGCTACTAGCCCTTACACGCCTGTTCCGAAGATGGACTTTGGGTCAGATGCTCTGGGAGAATTTGGTGGGTTCTCTACTTTTAAACACAATCAATCTGATTTCTTGTGGGGAGAATTCATATTTATATATGCTGACTGTCATTGTAGAGCGTAAAGATTGTCGATTAAGATTGGAACTAGGTCCGTCGGGCAGTAACATTCCATCGATCGATTTTGTCAGCGACGAAAATGGTGAAGCCAGCGTCGTTCTGGCAGCAGATATTAATGGTAAACTAGTAAGTTGAGCCTCTACGCACTTTCATTGCTTGATTCCTGTCCCAGATATAATTAGAGTATCTTTTCCAACGGCCTTTTACTTCCTCGCATACTTCATAGAATCGGATATATTCTACTGTTCTTGGTGGAGCGACTCAAAATTCCTGTCAGAATGGGAAAATCAAGCGGATTTCTTTCATGGTGAAGGAATCAGAACAAATTTACCATTTTTGTTCTTGAGGAGGTCGTCTTACAACATCTCCTGTCAACCCTTACTTCAATACCTCTTGACAACAATACTTATTGTAGCGAGTAGTGGTCCTTGGACCTGTCTCGGTGCGGAACTCTTGAGTGGCCAGAGATCCATCGCGACCCAAACTCTGATGATGATGAGGAGGAAGGTTTTGAGCCACGGTAAGCTCCAACCTCTACCCAGCACTTAATGGCACGTTCCATCATGAAAACGACCACTGATTTGTGCCAGGGGCTGGGGCGTACTGTGCATTCCAATTAGCTGTTTCATGCTTGTGCAATCGTAAGTCTGTTTTTGTGCTAGCTCCTGTTGTCACTATGTGCAGACGCCCAGTAACACTGTGTAGACCTCAGGAAGCTCTCGGCATCAAGAGGTTACGATACGCATTGCAATTACTAACGGAATCATCCACGCACTGCTTGCAATCACTAGATATCACTTCTGAAATGGAGACTTTCGAAGATAGTTCTGTGCATCCCTCTTGCTCACACTTTCTCGGGTTCTTCAGAGGTCCGCTCAACGAACTCACACTCGAAAGTGTTCCAACGCTACCTCCATTCAGATCGGGATTATCATGGAATGAAGTCAGATCCTATGTCCTGCATTTGTTAGAAGATCCCGAGAAGACGAAAGACTTAGTGCAGCAACCGACTCACATACCTGAATTTCAATCAGAAGACTGGGTGGAAAGGATGACTGCCCTTTTGCAGTCCGAAAATTGGTATTCTGTTGCGGTCGGGACATGGGTGGAAGAGATCTATACCAACGTCAGGATTCACTGGGCGGGGGGACGTCTTTCTACGATGCTATAGATGCCTTGAAATATCTGCTTCAACTACCAATAACAGCTCGTTATCGGATCAATACCTGGAATGGACTACAGCGGGCGATGGCGGGAATCGAAGACTCGGAGAAGGCAAACACGGAAGATCCAGAATTGATACCCACTCAATGGGCTTCTATGGCCAAAAAGATGCAAGCGATACCTCGATTACAAGAAGGGCAGACGGCCGTCATTCGAACCAGCGCCCACGATATTGAACTGATACCGCCGGACACGAATATGCTTAGCACAATCTGCAGAAACTTTCTGCGGCAGGATCTACCACGGCAAAACACACAAGAGTTTCTTGACAGATTCGACCGTCTCAACATGTTTGCCGTGATCCCTGAACTATCTCTGCTAGTCGTCGCCTCGCAGAAAGGTCGAGTGAGTCTCTTTACACTAACGAGGCTCGAGGATGATTTCTGTAAGGTTGGGCCGGTTGTGATGTTTCGTCATGACCACATTCTACCGCTTACTGGGCATGAGAAGGAGTCCCGTCCTCTGGTACCGTTGCTGGGTATGGCTGTTGGGCCATTGCAAGGCAAGGGCAAAAATGGACGAGTGCAGAGGAAGATTTGGAGGCTGATATTGCATTATACGGATCATACGATCCTGAGCTATGAATTGAAGAGGAATGAGAAGCAGGGTGGGCTGGAGGTTCTTTGAGCTTTCGAGACGGTCATAACATAACAGTCTGCATAGCATAACACTGGGCGTCGATATCTGGCGCTGTTGGAGTTATCCTCGTTACATTATTACGAGAGGGGATAACCATGGATTTGTTCGGTTTTCGTATCGCCTCCTCTCTCTCCGCGTAAGGTAGCAATGTATAAATACTCAGAACCAACATATATGTTCGATGTTGTATTCGCGTGACGGCGAAGAGTTGAACGAGGATTGAAGGGGAAAAGATCATGGGAAACCCAATCAGAGAGGGGGGACTTATACTCCATGCTAGTCCTCAATTAGACATCGAGTTCCCTTGTGGCTCTCCTGCTGGCTCCTTCCGTTCTGGTGTGGTAAGAGAAGAAATATTGGGTTTACATGGAGTGAGGTTGGTATTACTTCAGGGCATTGACGTCTTCGCTCCTTCCTGCTAAGCGAGGCTGCGAGGGTGATAGAGCTTTGCACGTCGTGACACAATGGACGACCCTTCCTTTCTTTTCCTCTACGGGCTTCGAAGACCAAGATTTACCCGCTTAGAGGGCATCTGTCATCGGGCATACCCCCTTAATCAAAGTGCTATCCTCCTTCTCGCTACACGTTTATCTCGCCGCCAAGTCATCTGTCATCATAACCCACACACACAACCATACTGCACCGAGCCACAATCCAGCTTGAACTACTGCATTGAAGAAGACTAGGGCTTACAGTCCTCAAACAGGCGGATACGAGCTCTCCTTAAGGTTAGCACTGTTAATATAGCCAGAGTTACTGTAAAGCGGACGTGAGAGATGGGTTCGGGTTGAAATGGAACTACCAAATCGAGACAAGAAAAGACGTAGACACTAAACGATACCGGGCTTTATTTTTGTAATATTAAATTGTTAAGTTGATCGATTAAATTTCATATTTTCTTTGGGACGGTTGTTGTGTTTCGGTTACCGACCCCCTTCTGGACATCATGGTGAAGTGGGATTGAGGGCTTGTAGGGAGGTGTACCGACATTTTGGCCATCCATTCTGGCTGCCCTGGTCGAAAGAAGCTATAGGCTCAACTGTGAGGAAGAACTAGAGAAATGCGGTCTCCGTACTCAGAGGCATCATCAAGGGTCTGCTCAAGCATCAGCAGGGCAAACTTTACCAAAGTGAAGCTCGTTTTCGTCGTCTCTGGTGGCTCAGACAGCTGCCACCTAAGAACGTGTCCTCCAGAGATGAATGCTAGAGGTTCCAGATTTAGAATGCAGTAGTTCAAAACAGATCACGAACCTACAGGTGATTGAGTTGACGAGGTAAACAAGATCAAGAAAAAGCAGCCCTCGACCAAAGTCAACAAACAAAGAAGCCCGACCTTGCCATACAGTCCCTTCGTGCCGAAACCGCAGTTTCTGCGCTGGATGACGAAAATACAAAGACTTTTGCAAGGACGCTCCTCAAGGCTGTTCGGTGTTAGGATTTATAATCTGTATGTTGACATGAACGCTTACAAGGGTATCTCAAGGGAGCTCCTTGCTCAGACTTAACTCCAAAGCTTAAGCTTAAAGCTCCCGCCAAACAAATCCTATACGTGGCAATATATACTGTGAGGGACTGTATAAATTCGTAAGCGTTGCAGTGGAGGCTATAGGGGTCCTCGCTCCCAAACTGTTCATCTTCTCCATATGTGTGAGCTATTTTTATTATTGAGCCGCCTTGATTTCGAAGTTAACAAGCACGCACCTCGCTTGATTCGTTGAGCGAGCCCTTTTTCCCAGGCGAAGCGAATTCCAATCTTAGCTAAGAGGTACTGCTTTCAGAGTTTGCAAGGACATAGACCAGTATGCTGTATCCTGTTTGTAAGTACACTCTACATCGCAGCAACTAACTCTAATACTACAAGGACTTCAATAAACGGCACCAACAAACCATACATCTTCCGATCGGAACATACGCGTCACGAACCCTCAACCTCATCTCTCCAGCTACCAAGAACCTCATCCGCCCCCACCAAACCATCACGTACAGTAATGAAACGAACTCTAATCCCCGGCTCGCCTTGAGATGTCCAATGGAACAGACCATACAAGATCAAGAAAGGAAATCATCTGACTATCCGTAACCTGCCAATACTTCGCCTCAAACACAGAGAGATCTCGGCATGCTCGCGTCCCACCCCCCAATAGACTCACCATCAGACTCATTGCACGCCTTCGCTCCCCATCTACCGGTACCCGGTACGAAAACCAGTTACAAACAGTGTGTATCCCAGAAATAGGCATCGCCTTCGTCTTCTGCTTCCTAGAGCTCTCTCGAGACTCCAATCAAGGTCGCGGTAGCCAGGGTTTCGGGTTGGTGGATCCCGCTGTTTGGCGGGAAGTAAGTTTATTGAGGGGTTACCTTCGAGAATTCTGGAATCCTTCTTCTTGTTCTTCTTGGGGCCAAGATGGGATGGATGCAGAGCTGCTCTAAGAGGGGAGGGGCCGGCGGGAGGTAAGTGGGCTCGAGTGTTCGTGCTTTGGTAGATATGAGGTTATGCAGATCACGAGACGTAGGACATGTTAGCGATGAAGGGAAGGAGGCAAGCAGGTAGGTAGATAGGTTTTGAAGTTTTTCTTGAATTTTTGTGTTAATGTACCCCTCCATCTCGTTCTTCTTACATGCATCCGCTGGCTCTCTCTCCACCCCTCTCCTCTTGACTTGACGTCCTCAGTTCAACTTCCACCGTTTTAAGCATTAAATAACCAGCATTCTGCTCGTCCGCTCTTCTCTTCCTGCACCTGTAGCCCATCTTGTGATGAAAGCTCACGGTATCACACATACGTACAGTACATACATACATCAAAGCTAGGGACATCCGAACCAAAGGAAAAAGTTCAATCCGAGCAATCGCCCGCCTCTTCTCGCTGGCAACAATATACACAAAGAGGCCGTATAGTCTAGTTCCCATACAATGCAAAGCGTTCCGCCATCCCCCATTTGATTTGAAGGAAAATTGAGAAAAACATGAAAAGGATCTGACAAGTAGGTAGAAAAGTAAACGAAGGTAGGTATCTTAACGCCCGAGCCCAACAACACCTGGCTCAATTTTGGAACGACAACCAGCTCCGCTGATAGCTTGATTGAAGCATGTGAAAAGGAAAGAAGCAAGACAATATGCCTGAACCCCAAGATATGCAGCAGGATGACTCAAACACCTAAATGCAGAACACGCTAATAGACAAGAAACACACAATATGCGTATGTGAGTGAGGTGGTATCTGGGCTCAAATCCAGATAATCTTCGTGAAGCAAGCTTCATATCCTTGAATTGCCACCAAGATTCAGCCAGGACATGTCCGCGGTTGTCGTCGGTACTTGCGGAATGGCAGGTTTTGCACCGGGGAAGCGAGTGTCTCTATTGTCAAACGTGCCAGTATCCCGGCCTAGTGTTGTGGCGTAAACACTTTCCGAATAATTACTTGCACGGGTGTTCCAACCAGCGCCAGCCCCAACAGGTGTCCAGCCGTTTTGTTGCTCGTGTACACTTGCTGGAACACCACTCGAGAAGGCATCGTGTCGATCATCATTAAATGAGGACATGGAACTGACTGAACCCGATCTTTCGATCTTGCCCGACATCTCCCCAGAAAGAGGGAACTTGCTTGAGGGATGAGCAACAGTCGGGCTACCAGACATCACTCGGTTCAGCTCCGGCCTATCTCCGATCTTCAAAGGGGGTACGATAGCCGAATTGCGAGTTGGCATTTGGTGTATCGAGTATTCCGAACTTCGGTCTGATCCCTCATACGTTGTCCGTTTTGAGCCGAACCCGAGGATATTCAGCGAACTTCCTCCAGACCAGTATCGATTCCATCCCGAACTCCTCCTCGTACTTCCACGTCGCCCACCTTTAGTACTCCCACGAGGCCTTGGTCCCGCTGGTAGTCCGGAGGATGGTCCAGGCCCTCTGTCCTCCGCAAAAGAAACGGTCTTTTCATCTCTAGTGGCGTTCAAGTATGGTTCCTCTTGTGGCATAGGCTTGCTGATGTTACCCTTGTAGTTTTTGTTAAGATGACTGCTAGCTTCACTCCCATTTCCCTTCTCGTCTCCTCGGTTGTGGCCCACACGGCCCATTAATATCGCCACAGAAGAGAAGGAGCCTTGCGATGCCGATGCCTCGTGGCCCTGGAACTGTCTCGTCGTAGTCATCTGGGGCAGTCCCCTGTCCGCAAAATCCATCGTATCCTTCTCATCTGGAAGTCCGCTTGCACGTCTTTGATGGCCAGCCTCGGAATGCTGCTTCTTCTTCCTCCTATAGCGCAAACACAACAACAAAGATATCAATATAAAAGCTACACCGGCAATTGCCCCCAACACGGCAGCAAGAATCTTCGTTGGAACGGGAGTATCACTGCCCGGTCCGCTTGCTGCTGCCTCTGACGTTTGTGCTGAACTTGATGCAGTCGCCGATACTGATGCCGAGGCGGACAATGTAACTGATGGAGACGTTCCTAGACCTTGCTGCGAGACTGCCTTTGATCCAAGTTTGTCTGTTGCATTTGCCCATGCGTTGGACCTTGCCTTGAAAATGCACAGCACATCCTCATCATTTCCTCCGCTAACCACGACCATTCCGCTCTGATCCTTGGCCACTGAAAATGAAGTCCTGGTACTCTTGGGCGCAAGTGTTCCGTTGTAAGCTGGCCAGTCTGCCACCGTGAGCTCTGCTCTTCTCTCCACACCGAATTCCGTCGCTCGCTTCCCCTTGACGGGTGCGGAGTTCTGAACTGGGTTGCCATCAGCATCGATCAATATCGTGCGATTGACTTGGTTGGGGGACACAGTCATGTCGAAAGTATAGATGGTCTTGCTTCCATCATTTCCATTGAGTGCAATAGCTCTGACGTGGGTAGTGTTGTAAATAGGGTTGGCAAATGAAGCATTCGAGTCAACCCATGATGTTGAAGGGCTGAAAATCATGGCTTTGGTGTTAGTTTCACTGCCACCAATGTAAATCGCCTTGCTCTGGGTCCATGGAATTAGTATAGGAGAGATTGCGGGCGGTGCGTCTGCCTCGTAGGCGAGTACTGTATAAGGCGGCGAAGCCTGAATCGTGAAAGTCTGTGATGAAAGCTGCTTGCTACCATCTTGCGTTCCAGCGTAGACTAGAATTGAATCGGAAGTGTTCAAGTAGACAGAGTCATGGTAGAGGCGGTTTTCTGTGACAGCAACGGTGGGGTATATCGTCTCCCAACTTTGATTGGAAAAGGTGTACCGCTGCAGTCCCTGGTAGCTGGTGTCGTTGGCATTTCCTCCTACGATGTACAAAGCCGCGGCACTGGTATCGTTGACGGGCGTCGACTTGACACAGACTCCGCCAGTCACCGGGACGCCCATGGCTAACTCTGACCATTCTGCACCACGCTCCATCTTCAAAGACTGGAATGCTGTCGCCGAGTATGTGAACAGAGTGTTGTTGAATAGCGTCGAACACGAATGGTCCAACGAGTATTGGGGCGCGGGAAGCACCATTTTGAAAGGAATAGGCCGCGATACTGTCGAAGACTTTGTTCAGTTCCAGCTCCGGCACGCAGCCGTGTATTGTCTCTTTCGCAGGCAGAGACTATCGTAACATATCTTCGAGTTCTGCGTGGTAAGGGGACGTGTATCGTGAAGGGCAGAAAGTATGCTTTCAAAGCGATCGGTTCGGTTCTAAATGTGTGGAAGATCGTTCAACTCAAAAGGATTCCTCAGATCCAAAACGAACGGTAGAAAGAGTTCAAGTGAAGGGTGACGGGCAGCGCAACCGAGTTCGCATCGAACACTTCGAACGTACAAGGCCAGTTGTTTCCCGAGGCGGAGGTGGTTTGGAATGTTTGGTGATGGCTCAAGGCACAAGGTCTGCCAGTGACTGAAACGAAGATGTCGAGAAGAAGGTGTTTGTCTCCGGAGTGGTTGAAACTGTGCAGCACTCAGCGATTCGACGACTCGACTGGCGAATGCTTGTGAGTCTGGCACGCGTGGGACGAAGGAATGAGGAAGGTCGGAGTCGTCGAAACACGAGATGGACGAGCACGGAGAAAGGAGTCGAAGCGAAGATGATTCGATTCGACCCAGAGCAGCAAAAGCTCCACTCGAGCCAGTCAGTGCGAGTGCCACGAATGGACGAGCGACGAGGGCCTGCCCTGTACGATGGATCTACAAAACAGAGTCGGTAAATCCGTTTCCACTTTTTCTTATGCAAAGATGGCTGGCGCGGCTGGATTTGGGGGAGAAGTGGTCGCAGGTAGAGAAATAGGTATGGACAGGTAGTAAGTAAGTGAGTGACGGTTGGAAATGGCCGAAAGAAGGAGTTCTTTTGATTAACGGTTGGTGGAAGGGGAAGAGACTGGAGAGGAGGACACAAGACGGAAGAAAGGGTTGCTGCAGAATAGATTGAGTGCAGAAAAGGTGCAGAGGTCGGGTCTAAGTTTGGGAATGGGGTCCAGGCAAAAGAGAGAGAGTGAGCGATACTGTAGAGACAGAGAGGCAGAGAGCAAGCAATCTCCCTCGAGGGAGGATTGTCAGTGGTTGCCGCTTCGGGTTTAGCGTGACCGGGGTGGGGAGGAGCAAGACGAGGGCTGAAGAAGTTAGGGAGGCTCGGTTGGGCCGGTTGGACTCCTGGACTGGCGGTGGCGGCGGATGGCCTGTCGACGAACTGCTTGGCGGGCAGGGCTTCCTTCGATGAGACGGACTTCGAATCTCAACAATCACGGCAGTCCGAGAGATCGGTCGATGGATGGATTGATGAGTTGGAGGATGATGGTGGTGTTGGCTTTGGGGATGTTGTGTCGTATTGTGTTGGTTGGTCCACGGCAAGAGGGAGGAGGATCCGTGGTGGCTATTACGGATTTGAACATGAAAAAGAGAAGAGAACAGGATAGAACAGAACAGAACAGAACAGAACAGGCTATGTATGCATGCATGTTCCGAATGGCTATATAATTGACAAACAGGGCAAGTAACAGAACCAACAGCCAGAGAAGAGGAAGGACCTCCCTCCCTCCAGTAGTAGCTGATGAGTGAGACCCGACCTTCCTTCTTCCCAGCTTTCAGCAAGTCCAAGGAGAGGGGGAGAGAGGGGGGAGAGAGAGAGACAGAGAAGCGTATTCTGGGGACTCATTGCTTCTTTTCACTTCTCTGATTGGGTTTGGAAAGGAAGCCTGAATCTCCAACATCTCAGCTTGTTCTGTCCTGTCCGGTGCAGTAGTAAGTAAGTTAGTACTAAAACCCATAATTATGTTCAGGCCTGCAGCAGTCAGTGTTCAGGTTTCTAGGTGGAGTGGAGAGTGAAGAAGCCTGTTTCCCCTTTCCCTGACTTGGCCCTGAGTGAGTGAGAGAGTGAGTGACTGACTGACTGACGACGGGGAGAGCCAAGAGCGCCAAGAGAGCCAAAATAGCCATAGCGCGGGATCCCTGCCCCGCCCCTGCTCCGCCCCTGCCCTTGCGGCGGCCAGCCCGGTCGGTCGACTGGGGGGGCTGTCTGTACCTGCATCGAAGCGTTGCCGGCCCATGATTGGCCAGAAGCAGGGGAGCATCTGCTTTCGGGCTTGGTGGGGAGATCTTGAAACAGCGACTAGCAGCTCCCTGGCAAAGCGGGCAGGCGGGCCATTGACCAATCCTTCCTTGTCTGGCTTGTCTGGCCCTGGGTGCAGTGGTGTGTGTGCGTGTGTGTGTGTGTGTGTGTGTGTGAGAGATATGGATGTTTGGACCTGAAGACTCTGGCTGGCTTCTTCTTCTTCTTGCTGCTGCTAAAGTACGACTGCTGATAGCGCACCGCATCCTCAACAATTCTCTACTGTACCACCTACTGTACCTTACTGAGAGGAACACCCCTCGACATGGCACAGATGTTCATAGTCCCAGCTCAAGTCTGTACAGTACGATACTCCACAGAGTACATCTCTTGCATGGCCGAAGTAATATACTTTCATTTAAGACCAGAAGGCACAGCGATCACCGCTTACGCAATCAATCAATCTATCAATCAATCCACCACCTCCTTTTGGAGAAACCTTCCAAAGCTGTGTCCCCAGACCTATGAGCCCACCCCAGCCGCAAAAGTCGAATTCGATATTTCATTTCTTTCCGTCGACGTTCCATGCTTGCCTGCGTCCATGCTTATTATTGGCCCCCATATTATACCATGGTGGTCGGACTCCAGATCCCTTCACCGTCTTCACACCGTTGACAGGCTCACAAACCCTGTTCTCCGGCGAGGCTGTCGCACACCTCCCAGGCTCTGATAGCCAAACGTCGCAGAGCACGCCGGTGGGAGACTCCCAGTGGCTGAGCACAGAAGACTCTGCTGCACCGCGGCGCCGCTCCACCGCTGCATCTGCAGCCTGACTCCGAACACCACGTTTCCGATTGTTTCTGAAATCCCACCGTTCGTCCAGCCAAGACGGAATTGATGGGATTCTGCTACAAGAACTGTGCGCATATCTCTCCCTTCTCGCCGCCTTCTTTCTCTGTGACTGACTGCTGCGAGTCTAGACTCGAGAGTTTGGGCTTGGTATGTCGTGCGTTTGGGGATGTACCGGTTATTCCCCAGATGGGATGCTTCATGATTCCATTCCGGAGCAACTTGACGCGCTGAGGGGAAGGACGACGGGGGGTTCGTCTGTTAGCAAGCTTCTTCGTCTGTCCTTGGGTGTCAAAGAGACACGGAAGAAGTTAACACGACTCGGATTGTATGATCCTGATCCTCTTACCGGTATCGATATCGATGCGATTCCTACTGTACCCTACGATACGATACGATAACCCTGACCCTCAGTCCATTATTCCAGCGCTTTCAACTCCCAATCGCCCCTCTTCCTCTCACCCCTCTCTATCTCTGTATCAAGCCCCGATGACGAGGACCATCGTATCGCTCACTTTCCGTCCTCACAAGGGATCCATCACCATATCACCCTCCACCATAAGCGCTCAATCTCCAAGCTCATTTCATAGAATAATGCAGAATTCGCCATTCATCAAGATCATGTGCCGCCGTTTTATCACCTTCGTGGGGTATTGAAGCGCGCGCTGAAAAGTCAGCTCTCCTCGGGTGTCTCATTGGCTGCAGTGATCCGGCAGCATCACAGTCAAATATTGGAAGCTGAAGCATGAGCATCAATTCGGGAACTTTCATTGGACATGGGTAATCGACTTATGATTACAGAACCCAACACTGCCCAATTGATCTCCTCTACCTACTGAAAGCCTCAAGGCTGAACAGGACACATCGTGGTAGTCAGTCACGTGCATCCATCGGGACATCTCGTCTGGGTCTTGTTTGAGGTCGCATAGCGCTGGTTCGCATCTTGCATCGAGGCTCAAAAGGCATCGGGACCTTCTTCTCCAGCGAGCGTCTCGCCCCAAATATAGATCTAAGCCTCCCTGACCTTCCCTTTCTGCACGTCTTCCGGGGACATCACATCACATACATCACATACATCACACCGAACCGCACCTAGCGGTAGACATTCGGATGACAGGCATCATCTCGTCTCGTCTCGCCTTGACACTTCGCAAGAAGTTCGCAAGAAGATATTCCGAACACCCGTTAGACCATTTCTTCAGCCGCCAATATATCCCCAGCCATAGCAATGACAGCATAGAACCGTATTCTTCCATCCTACTCTATCCATCCCACGCGCCGATACCAAACACCCTCCCTTCGTCTTTCTATCTGGAACTACTCTGGCAACCTAGATAACTCTCCCGGTCAGCGGTTCGACCTCTGGTCGATCTCGGGTTGTTTTAAGCATCGTTTTCTATTTTGGGTCCTCCTTCCGGATCTAGACAGACAAAGTGAAAGCGTCATGTCTGTATCCGAAATTATTCAGACGATACTCAGCTACCCAGCTGTCTGCTTGCTTCAGCCCAGTCAAGCGTTAAGCGGCCTGGCCGAGAAGGTACTGCGCCTACTGTATTACTGCATGCGGGTTGTCGAATTTCTTTCTATGTTGCGCGTGCAGCGGAAAATCATCTGCAGTTGAGACTAGGGATGATAAGTGATCATGCCATAACAGCTTTGCCTCTACCCTAGCGTTGCAGGAAAGTCTCAATCGTCTGGTCTCTCGTTTCGGCCTAGCGTCCAGTGGCGTTTTGAGAGATATAGTCTTTGCATATCGGGTGTATGGAATTCTTGATGCGATGCAGGTGAAGCCGTGAAGAGGAGTTGATGCCTGCGTTCTTGCAATTAACTTCTATTGACTGTTTGATGAGCTCTACAAATCTCCCAGTTTCTTATGGAGTTTCCACGTTGTCTGTTGTTTTGGAACAGCGGCAAGTGACCTGCGGGGATACTTTCACTTCATACGAGGATATGTTCAGCGAGCTCTGTAACTCTGAATTCCTCCACCTTTTGTTAAGCCGTCCCTCGTTTTGGCTCAATGTCAAGCGGCTTGCTGATATCTCATCCTTCTTGCAAGCCGTGGAAGGCAGTTGAGAGTCTGGGACTCATGTTCATGTTGATCATATGTATAGGATGTCAGTCAGATTAGATGGAGTTTCTCTTTTGCCTTTTCCAATATGTTGATGCCTTCTTGCTATATCTAACTTGAATCCATATAACTTGAGATAGTCCAAACGGATCTCTCTATACAAAGCCTTCTGAAGTTGGACACTACTTTTAGACCATTTCTACTGGGACGGTTCCCATGAAATAAATGCTGTAGTTGGTATCCGTTGTCTAGATAGCAGTCCCGGTTGCGCAGCAGGTGTGATTGGCTCGCCCTGCCTATTCAGTAACAAGTAGATGCATGGTGCTTTGCTTCTTGAACATGGAATTTCAGGTCATGAACTGACTCATCTGGCCTGTTGATTGATTAGCATACCCTTCGTATCTACACCCAGCAATGAAGTACTGTACTGTACAGTAGATACAACAAATCTAGCAAATGTCAATGCTCTCCCTGAGCACTATCCCTCCCTAGAAATTATACCGCGACCCCAATGTTGGCTCAATACTCATCTGGCTCATCAAGATACAATGCCTTCCTCAGCAAAGCTCAAAATATCCTTGGACGAGACCCGGGGTGGGGACCCAGTTTCGAGATCTCTGTGTCCCTGTGCTGCTAAGATTGCTGGGTCCTGGCCTGGAACTGGACTTGCATGTCGATGTTAGCAGCATACACATAAAGAGCGTGTTGAAATCCCACATATGTTTCATTGTGTGCCATAAACCAACGTTCAACTTCTTTCGGCCACGGATGCGCTCCTCGTCCTCAAAGGCTATCTCTTCCCAACTTTCTTTTTCACGCAGCCCGGGCATCAACAGCTACTCTCCTTACACCCGCACCCTCCCGGCCAAGAGAAACAATTTCGAGCAAATGTTTCTGGGAAACCGTCATATGCAAGAATACATCCACGCCGTGAATCCAGATCGTATCAATGTCAAAGCTGGAATAAATCTTTGGCGCTCCGGGGAGAGATGTGTTGAGGTCACCCTTCAATGCCAATACTTCATCTCGGGACTCCTTGCACGCGAGTAGTAGCGGGCAACGCGTTGCGGTTCCTGTGCACACGGCCTTTCCTCGTCTGATGATCACTTTAACTCCAATAACTTGACCCACGCTTCCTGCCATAATCCAGATCATGCTTCGAAGCTCGAGTGGGAGTTTGCGAAACTTGTCAAATCCGGGGCGCTGTGGCGGGTTCGGGATGGCGATGTTGTTTTGGAGGCTGGTGAGGGTGCGGAGGAGGTGTTTATCCGGTGGAGCTTAGGATGGGGTTATAGGTAGTGACTTTGCAGATGGGCGGTTGCGTCGGCGATTGCTTCGTCGAGGGGTTCGAGGAGGTTGAGGGGAACTCTGGATGGTGCTGCGGTAGCTTTGCCTTCGGCGTCGTTGCTAGAGGGTGTAGGACGCGCCCCCTTATCTTGTTATATGTCGGGCGTTGTTTATAGGGTTGAAATTATGAGAGCCGTTCAAGGTTTGAGGTTGTGTTAAAGGAAAAAATGTTCAAGAGAGGTGCGGTGTGCAGAAAAGCGAAAGGTCTTCTACCAAACTATGCTGTCAACTCTTTCCATCCTCCAGGGCAATCATCAACGGTACTAGCATGCGTTGCCCACTCCTTCTTTGTATGTAAGGAGTCTCGCAAGGAGGTCCCGAAGACAAAGACAAACTGCAACGCCGCTGAAGTCAACACCAATACGACTCTGGCAGGTGTCGCAAAGATACATGTCCATATTGAGGCTGACAGTATTTGGGATCAACACTTCACGCCACGCTATCATGACAGCGAAAGCTTTGATCGTGTCCTCAATTGCCTCACCAGCGACAGTGCTAATCTTCAGCAGCTGTTGATTGCAATCAGAACTTTAGGTAACTTTGCCACAAAGTGGCTCTTCCAGCTAGACTTGAAGGAATTAAAGTTGGTGGGCGACCATCGTGAAAGAAAAGTCCATAACTCTGGAACGAAGCTGGTTCCTCCACAAGAGACATCCAAGAGCTACTTCGCCAGGGTTACCAAAGAACAACAAAGAGCATGCCCAGCTAGGTACCAATACAGATCTCTGGAATGGGTCAATGCTGCAAGAATGAACGAGCACTGCATTGGAATCTCTAAGGCTGCGGCCGCAAGAAAATTACGTAGATTTGAGAAGGTTCGTCAGTCTAAGCTCCGTCCTCGGAGAGATCGAGTGAGGCCACTAACTTTGTCAATTAGGCAAAGGGATCCCAATGGCGAATCATTGGATGCGGGATTTGTCGGACTGGACTGTGCCACGTCTGCAATTCGTGGATGTTCTCTACTTCGCGGGTGAGGTTATCCAGCACTGAGTGGTACTGGGATACTCAGACGTTAGCCTTCTCGTTCAAGGCGTCGGACAGGGGTCTTGTATCTTCCATAACTGCGAAAAAATAACAAATCTCAAAAAGCTTTGCGAGCCTTGATCACGGATCACAGCTGTTGTGGCTAGATGCGGGTGTTGACCACGGGCAAAACAAAATGACTTCCTTAGTCCTTGTGATTTGTGACTCTCTGAGATCTCATCACTAAAATTCGCCACTGCTAGATGTTTTTGAAAAAGTTTACCTAGGTACCTGGTGTGCTAAGCTCACATTGCCTGCCAAACTAGCTAGGCATAGCTGGTGTTGATGCCACAAATATGACATGTATGCAGTGTCCTTTGTAGAGTCAAGTCTTCGACGTCCTACCCCCATATGACGAACATCATGTGAAGCTTGAAATGCCCACCTTTTCAATTCCTAATTTACTATTGTAGACAGTCTCAACATCTCGCTAGTGGCCCTTCTTCATAGTCCACGTCTTAGGAGCAGTTCCGCCGCTAAGCGAGAAAAAACGTCAACAAACAAATTTCAACGAAAAAAACCACCAAATCACGTCAACCAAACAACCACGCCCAAAAAATTTGAACACATCAAATTAGAGAATAAAAACGAATCGTAAAAATGCAAAACTCAATTGGAAGCCCACACAGCGCGACGCTGGGGGGTCCCAATTTACAAACCTAATCTAATAGGTTATGCCGTGGCCCAATCGATCCCGTCTGGTTTGATCTAAACCAGATGTGCCTACCACATCCGGCCGCCTTCCAGATGTCAACAAACTGATTATTTGGCTACATATAGGCGTTAGCGATGTTCTTGGTCGGGATTTTGGCTGGGGTGGCCGGGAAGCGAGGAAGTTGTCTACTGTACCCACGTGGAATCGAGCTATACACCTACAGCCTCGCGCGATGCGCCACGTCGAAACACTAAATTCTACACATAGCGAAGATCTACACACGAGCAGCATTAACATGTCTCGGCATCGAGACAATGACACCATGGTACCGTTAGATGAGACCTACTCCACCAACGAAGAATCCTGGGATCCGAGGACGAAGACGAAGAACTACCAACGGCACATCACGACATATCTCATTTGCGACATGATTATGATATGAGTGCGACGGATGAAACATGACAATTGACCAAGCCCGTGACAATTACTTGTCTACGGACGAAAAATAATCCCCAGACGTTCATCCTCACGCAGCTGAACACAGCAAGAAGCGCAAAGGAAGCCGATTACAGCATACCGCCCAATCACATAGTCTACGATGCTTACGAAGATATCGAAGAGGAACAAGAAGATTTGGAGATGGGCAGTTGCCGCTCCGTTCGGTCTCGAAGGGTTATTGATTGCATCATACACCCAATGAGTGAGATCCTTGGACTAAGCAGCGAAGTCAAAGAGGAACACTCACCACCGACAAACATTCTATCTATCGAGTGGATCACTCCATCGACCTCTTCTCTATTTTTCAATGTGGGCTGTGGCGTTTGTCCAAGATTTCTACTCAAGACTACCGACGAAGACGGAAATGTCGTTTATTGCATGCGCTTCTTGGAGGATATGCTGAAATATGAGTCGAAGCATATTTTCTTTGCGACCTTTCTCACAGGTAGGGGAATCGATGGCCCTCATGTCTCAGAAGAATGCAACTTATAGTCATTTGCAACAATGTGCAATATTGAAAACGGTATCTTATCTCTTCAAGTGTTCACGTCGTCCATAGCTAACTGCTTAGTATGCTTGCGTCATGCACATCTTACTAGTATCCATTGAAAGAGACGAGGGCTGGGTTCGAGGAGCTAGCGATATCGTCACTGGTGACTACGAGATCCGTGGCGGTAGAATATATCGCTAGCGTGCTATCCGGAGTAGCCTGTTTGACTTGGATTGGGAAGCTGACAGCGTCGTTGGGGGTGAGCAGAAGGTGCAGTTTGGTCTCCCTAGTGGGGGAGGCCAGGAAAGCCAACACTGTGGGCTTTCTTCAGGAGAATGCTCTATTTGAAGTGAGGAAGTAGTTGTGCTGTTGCCGGTAAGAGGAAGCTTTATGCCCTTGTCCTTGTTGAACGACGTCGTTTATGGTGTGTTGGATATGTGGTGTGTGATTATGGCGTTCAATTCGCGATGGTTGACCTTTTGGTTGTCGCGCTGTTCGGTTGAGGTATCTCCGAACAGTTCGCCGACTTTTATGAAGATAAGACTGACGAGGACGAGGCTCATGCGTACGTTCCTCTCGAGATATCGCGAAGCTAAGAAGCGATTCGCCTCCAAACATTTCCATTCACGCGTGGAGAAGCAAAAGGTGTCTGCTTCTAGGGACAGCCAGTGATACATATTAACCAAGAGAACGAGAAGTAATAGTGATATACATGGGGCAATATTCAATATGCTGAACCTCCGCTAAATCACTCAACACTTGTGAAGGACCGTCTGCAAGACAACACAATGAAAGTACGTTGGAGACTGACTGCTGGAGCAATTAGCATGTACAGCAAAGACTCCGCATTACCGTAGATGATTTGACGACTCAAAGGTGTTGACTTTCAACTTCGCAACCCAAAAAATCCGACTGTTTCCAGTCCGCAAGAGGCAAGTGAACAGCAAGATCGTAATCGTCTTGGTCCCATTGGCTTGTAAAAGATTTCTCAATTGTCGCAAATCTAGATCTTCAGCTTTGAGGCACTGAACATGTTTCTCCTGCGAAAGACCCGGGAGAGCGCGGAAGTAAACAAGTCCCAAACGGCACAAGCCCAGTGATTATGGTCGGATCTGGCGGCATGATCTGGCGGAGGCAAAATCATCTTCTCGAATGAATCATTTGCCATCCAAAGACGGGAAGGCAAGACATAAGCAAGAATATGTCTCTGCTCATCATGTAGATCGAGACTTGGAAAAAGCAAATTGACCAGAATCAAGGACGGCGAGAGGGCTGCTGAAAACAAGCCTGGGTTGACGATGCTGCCCTAAACAGTTTTGCATGTCTTCATTCAGACTGAGGCTCGAATGGCCTTGGTTTTGTGGATGGTAGTAGCTCCTGCATAGGAGTGGTGGGGGTGTAATCTCCTCCATGCACGCGACTTCGCCTCAAGCTGACCATGAAGCCATCGTGGCTTGTCTCAGGAAATGAAATCGTCTTCAACAACACGCAATAAAGGGAGGCGCTGGGTCACGATAATGGAGCTTCCTTCTCGAAAGGGAATGTTGCTTTTTGAAGCAGCGGCGAGTCCGGGGAGAACGTGCCTCGCTTGATCCGCTGATTGGTCGGTTAAGACGTCTGCTTGACACCCACGCCCAACCCAGCAGAAAAGTTCTGCATGGAAGCAATAAAAACGTCAGAAATTCTTCTAGAAGCCCTCCCACGAATTCGGTGGCTGATGAGAGCAGGGAGCCGAGGGCACTGCCTGTCCGGGGCTTTTTGGGGTTTCCAGGGGTGAAGTGAAGTGGAGTGATGATGGCGGTTGACCCAATAAACACCGCGACAGAGACGACTCTTCCACTTGATTTGTGCGAGCCCATGTTATTCTCGGACGCCACTGATGGATCGGACTGCATCTGCAGGGGCCGGCTTGGACCTGAGATCCTTCTAGGGGGGCGGCTGCGTCGACGTTCCATCGGCTGCATGAGATGTTCTTTAGGACTTAGTGAAAGAGTCGACGATGACACTTCAAGACAATCACAGCTTTGACCAGGTACCTCGCGCCCAAAGATACTATTCGAGATTCAATGCTCCAAAATTAGTCTTCTTGTCGAAAAGAAGCAAGTACTTGAGTATTTGCGGTACTTACTCTGGCTCAATGAATGGGCGCAGAAATTCGAACATTGATGAATCTCAAGGATGACCGTTAATTGCCAAGTCTTGTATCAGGGGGTACCTTGCTTGAACAGGCAGAGGGTTTTTTTTCTTGCCTGTTATGATGGGATCAGCTGAAAAGCTCAATAATACTCCGGGGTATAACTGTACTCTCATACCAGTGTCTCGAGTCCCTTGATCCTCCGTTTGGTTTGCTAGTCGCAGCAGGGATCTAGAACCAGGGTCGATTACAGACGTCAAGTTGTCCCAACCATCGTTACCATAAACAATGCTCAAGGATTCCCCCGCGAGCTAGAGTCGTAGCAGCTGCACGTATTGTGTTGCTTGGGTTCGTCTGTATGAAATGGACGATGGTATGGTATCACCCCCACTGGCACGTCAGGGTTCTAGAACGGCAAGGCTGAAAGGTGCTGCTGGCTTGACGTCTGATGTCTTTGGGTCTGGACTCACTGCGCGTGACAATACTGTTGGGAGTAGAGTAGGTAGTAGAGACCTTCGCATCCCCTCCGTTTCACAGGCTGAAGACTGGATGTAGCCACGCAAGCGGTGAAGTGGTTACTACTGTGCCGTAGTCTGGAAGGCGGCTCGTTGAAGAGACTTAAGTTATTGAAATATCCAGTGTGTCTGGCCGAGGAGTCTAGGAGATTAAGCTCGCGCTTAATCCGGACACTTTTCAAGTGGGCGAATGAGAAATCGAGGCGAGCGTTACGCAGGACTATTATGCAAGAACGGAAAGCCTCTACGCACGACTTCATCGAGATCCGTATGTCTTTGAGTTGAGGGTGGGGGGATAGCTCTCGATCGAGCTAAGCATGGGGGGAAGTGCAGCTGATATTGATTGATGGGGCGGCGGTCATCGACTCGCCTAGCAAATCAAGGGGTCCGTAGCGAGCTGGCGATAGGTGACAATGGCTGGATGGATGTTAATGGGAACAAAAGCAACGACCCCCGCGCCAGAGGGGGGGGGGAGGGGCATGCCAGGATGCAGACGTAGGCGCAGACATGCAGTAATTAGAACACATGCATGGCCCAGCATGTCTGCATACAGTAGCATAGGAAAGCCTGAAGCTATGGGATGCGTCTGGACATGCATGGGTTTAGAGGGAAGAGAGGGGAGAGATGAGGACGGAGAAAAGAGGAAAGAAAGCCTTGTAGTTATTGGACTGCCATTGCCACTGCCACTAAGGTATCTTTACTTTGGCTTTCCTTTCCCATCCCATCCAAGAATGCCTGGCCGTTTCTCTTGCGGTATCTGACCTTCCCTACCTACCATACTCTTTTCCAGATGAATGATCATAGAGCCGCCTCTGCTGTTTTCTGTTGATGCTGGATTGGACGGCATCACTTCTCAGTTCCGAACTTCCACCTCCCGCCCTCCCCACTTCCTCTCTCCCCCTACTGTACCTACTCCGTACCTAATACCTACCTACTTACGTACCTTACTTCGTTCCCTTCCCACCGACCTTACCTACACACCCACCCACGCACGTAGGGAAGAAAACCTTGAGCCTTGAGCTCTCGGCAATTTTGCTCATACACCGAGAAGGCCGCCTCTGACATTTCGTTCTTCATCACTTGCCCGTCCGGGTAAACGCTCAAGTTACTCTACTTCCTCTGCAAAGCACTTCACTTCACCCACTTCACGCACTCCACCCACTCCACTCCACTCTTGCGCGCCAACCAAGCAGGATACGAGCAGAGAACCATTCCGAGCTGCTTTCATTTATTTTACCTACTTACCTACTTACCTACCTATGACCACTGCACTGCGTTGCAAACATCGTCCAATATTAGAACGACGGTCGCCTCCACCCCCACCTCCGCCTCCAGCAAAGTCTGCTACTATTGATTGTACTGCTCGTTCACAGACGGGCCCTGCACCAGCTGCTCTGGCTCCCGTCGAACGCATTACCAGCCAGTTCTGTCTACCAAGCCAGCTGCCTCTAGCCTCCAGCCTACTCCCAGTTCCGTCTTTCAACTGCTCCTGTAACTTATCGTCAGTCATTATTAGTAGTTGGTATTAGCACACACACACACCCCAAGTCAGCCAACCGCGACTGCCGAAACTGCACCTCCTGTAATAACTTCCAGCAAGCAGCGGACCTTTGCCCTGCAAAGTTCTTCGCTCGATAATCTCGAGGAACGACGAGGCCTTGAGTGCTGATCACGAAGAGCTTCAACCCACCAGTCGTCAATAACTACTGCGTACTAGTCCAAGAAACACACCTCGTTGCGCAATCTCCAGACTCTCACTCTCTACTTACTGTCGCTCGCTCTCAGTGTGGAAACATTTCTCTACAGTCGTTGACAGCTGCTTGTCCCGCAGGAAAATGAGTGTTGCGCCTTGACATCTCTCCCCATCGCAATTCAAACCGAGGCTTCAAACGAGATTGCATCTGGAATCACAACGCAGTCTGCACACCTACGATCAAGCATCTGCGAACAAAATCTGTCTCACTTCACTTCGCACTTCCGCTGCTAACGATACCTTCGCCGAGTAACAGCCACATGGACTGAGCTTTCGTACCGCAATTGCGCATAAATTTCCAACATCTGCCCCTCGAGGCTCGCAGCGACACCCCGCACCGCGGCCCAAAACACCACCCATAACGATCGCACAAAGACGGGCAGAGACAAGAGCTGTTTAGGATGAATACAACCACGGGTTGGGAGGGACAGGATCCAACTCTTTCCGTGGCGCAAGATGACTTCCAACAATTTTTGGACATGGGCATCAACGGCCTTGCGGATGGGCTTCAGTTCGATTTCCAGGACTTCAACCAGCAAGGTGCGCCATTGATGAGTCAGGCGGGAGGCGATGCTATGGATGCTGCAATGGAGAATGGGAATTCAGGCATGGGGGGACATGATACCACAATGCAGGAGCACATGCCAGCAATGACGGTTGCTTCGAACCACCCTTCGATACATGGCCCAACCCTCGTTCATGGACATGCATCAAACGAAAGACTATCGGAATTGGATGCTCAAATCCAATATCTGCAGCACCAGAGGCATGAGCAGCAGCAGAGGCAAATGCAAGAGCAGCAGCGGAATTACTACTCACAGAGTCGGATGATACCCCCAACTCCAAACAGTGTCGAGATGCACGGAGGTGACGCCCATTACTATTCTCAGCCGGATGCCCACCAGCAGGCTATGTATGAGAGGTTCATGCAGGTGAAAGAGCAAGAAGTCAGTTCTACCTTGACAGCCCCTCCCGTGACCTTGTTTCTGATAATTGATAGATGGCTTTCACCCCCTTAGTATCGCCGGCTGTCACCCCACTGGACCCCCATTTTAATATTCCAGAATATACAGTTCCAGGTGCATACTTTAGTCCACTGAGCTCTCCCGCGCTTCACGCCCAAAACGATCATTCTGTTGTCTACGATCATCGACTATCTGGAACGACGAATTCCCCGAATGACACTACTCATGATACTCACTCTGCCCCAACAAGCTCCACCGTACTTGCGAGGAAAGCTAGTAAGAAAGCTTTGCAACAAGGCTCGAAGCCTCGAAGTGCTCGAGCTGTTCGACAATCACCTATTGTCAAGCCACGAAAAGGAAAAAAAAGTAGCATCACAGCTGTATCATCACAAACATTGGGAGATATACTAGAGCCAACCCATACTCAAACTGCACGGTCAATAGCTGCTAGCTCCTCACACTCTGCGGCTAGCACGGAAGAATCTGAGAACAGCTCAATATCTCCTGAGCACTTGTCGGAAATGGCTCCACCACCAGTACCGACTCCGGGTTCAACAAGAGCATCACCATATATCCAAGCTCAGAAAGCGAATCCGAGGGCGCAAAATTTGGTTCTTGGGTCCCCTGCTACTCCAGCTTCTTTAATGAGGTTGACCCAGTCACCACCAATAGGCCTACCTGGGAGCACGCAAAATATGGATTTAGACGATCCAGGAATGGATGGATTTGCATTACCGGAGGCTGCAACTAGCAGACCTGAACTTACCCGGCTTGACACACAAGACGATGGCCAAATTACACCTACCCTAAGCTCTACAGGGGTAAAGACTCCAGGATTTGCAACTTTGCCTTCACCAGCTTTCACTCGTCCAGAGACTGCAGCATCGAGTCAAAGTCCACAGATTGATGCCATGAATGGATCCCATGGAACCACGACCACTCGAAAGACACCTCAACTTGGGGCTCGATCATCAAAGAAGAGAGCCAGTAGCTCAGTTCTTGTGTCGCCAGCTTTGTTGCCCAGAATATCACCGAGTATCAAGCCTCTCCTTCCCGGGGCATCGAATGGATCTAGTGATACAGCATCCCTACTTCTGGCAGCTTCCAAGTCGAACTATCAGAACATTCTTGAAGGCACACATCTACCGGGAGTTTCGTACCCCACAGAACTTTCCACAAACTTGACCTCCAAACGCACGTCTCATAAGATCGCTGAGCAAGGACGTCGAAACCGCATAAATTCTGCATTACAGGAGATCGCAACTCTCTTACCACGCGGTGCTAAAGATAGCGGAGGAGAGAAAAGTGGAAGTGGAGATGCGGGGGAAACCGCCGAACCCACGAGTGCGAAATCCGCGGCTCAGAGTGCGAACAGTAAGGCGAGTACCGTCGAGCAAGCAATCGAATACATCAAGCAGCTCAAACAAGATATCGCCAACGCAAATCAGAGGGCAGAGGAAGCAGAGAGGCTGCTCAAAGAGACAAGTGCAAGAGAGGGAAAGGTTTAAGGTCATTGGTAATGGAGTGGTTATTTGCTTTCACTGGAGTTTCGGAGTCTATGATACCTGAGCTTGCTTTTACGAATAGATACGGGAGGTTATCTTAAAAAATCATGGCAGGGCGCTTGGGGAGCTGATGCATAACCAAGGCTTGATGTTGGCTTTGAGATGAATAGCATGAAGTAATGAAATGCCACCCTCAGAGAAGAGGATTCATCATAGCTAGATAGTATTATTCATTAAAATAAGTACACAATAGTTCAATGATGTGTGTTACGTGGTTTCGAGTGAGACTGTAACGTCCAGCCTTTCTGACCCGCATCGTAAATGATTGAGATGATTGAACTTGGTATTTTCATTACTGGACTGAGACCCATAGCCTGATTTGGGGTTACAACTGATACTAGACGTTCGAGCTACCTCAGGAGTTACCTCTTGCCTTTGAATGTAGTCTAGAATATTAAAGGAGCAAACACATCCGAAATTTCAGTCGCTTCACGACCCTGGAAGAAATACCTCCTGCAGTCGACCTCTTCTTCTAGATCATCACTTTCATGCCCCGATTTCGAGTGACTACATATGACAATGCGCATTGGTAGCGCACACCGGCAAGAAGTAGGTCGCAGATGGTAACCATCCTACTCAAAGCGTGGAAGCCTTCCCCCATTCATCGTCTCTGAATATAATAGTTGCAAATCACATCCATCATTCTCATCCCTTCTCGCCGCAGGTTCGTAGACCCCCTCACTCACTAATCTTATCCTTATCTATCTCCATCTCGACCCCTAAGACATCCACATCTAACTCCTCCATAATCCCCAAGACAACACTCAAGCTCTCCATGAAGCCATTCACAGCAACCCTTAGCATGCGGTTGGTAGTCGCTTTATATTCCGTCCTCAACACGCTTTGATCCTTGTCGACGCCTTTTGTGACATCTTCGGCTGAGCTGGAGGAGGAGGGTGTGATGGTTGAGAAGGAACGGCACACGAGGGGAGATAGTTCTTTGTCAACGGCGAGGGCTCGGAGCGCAATTGATGCTAGACGTGCCGTAGGGACAGGTAGGTCGATTGTTCTGCGTAGTTAATTAGATTTGGAGCTGTTGTCTGCATAAGGAGATGAGCACTCACAACGAACAGGGGAACTCTGGGTCCAGAGGTGTAGTTTCCATGGTGATTATCGATTTGGTATCAGATCCAGTTCCGCATGAATTTGTTGATCTTGGAGGGGCGGCCAAGAAGTGGCGTTTGTTGGTGTGGCTGGTGCTTCCTCCGAGGGGCCCAAATTTCATAGTTGGGGACGGGGCAGGTTCACGAGCTATCAAATAACTGACTTCAATGGCTTTTGAAACAAAACTGTCTCTACGCTTACTAGCGATCATTTTAGAGCCATTGTCCTATAATAATTCCACGCCTTTGAACACCTCAGGGTTTCGAGTCAGAAATACGGTGGTTTGATATTCGAGGGAGGCGAATTTAGGCCCGCCAGTTGGTCCCTGGCCTGGGCACGGTCGTAGTTTCCCTAGCAACCAACCACACTAGCTCCTTCCCAGAATGGAGACCTCAACTGATGCATCCATCCAAAAACACAGGAACTCCAAACATAAAGCAACAACTCTTCCACCTCGTCTTCTGGTCCGCCTCACTGTTCTGATATCGATCAGTATTTCTACCTTCTAGACTGCGATTCCTTCCCATTCATCCGAGTATCTATCTGAAGAGCATGCTTTGTTTATAGGATTGTCAATAAACAATAAACAACTCGCAAATTCAAAACCGCCGCCGAAGCTACGAAGTCTCCCAGCAACTGTGTGACAATTGACAACCACGACTGTCTCTCACTCGGTACGATAGCGTACCGCACATCAACAGGATGACACCTTCCGTGAAGTATGGGCAAATCATTGAATACATACCTGGTACGTACCCCGAACAATTCATTTCGCCCTTCACCAGCTGCGCGGGCAATGAGCATTCTCAGCTCCCATCCTTACCCTGCTCATCCATATCATGGGACGATTCGGCATTCAAACTATGGTCGATACGGCCATGGACGAGCTCGAAAAGCTGGGCGCATACGACTTGTTCAAACAGTCCACTCTTGCGCAGATTGTCCCAAACACTTTGCTGATATATACAGATCGCCTTTATCTAGCATCCTTCACTTCTCCTCCAACCGCGGATACTCTATTCCCATACCCCGATCCTGCGCCATCCCGCCGTTCACCAAGCAAGCGTTCTGCACGAGCTGTTGATGGTCCCTCTGCGGTTCTCTCGGAGCGGGATCGTACTCCACCATGCTACTTCTCAATCGACGATAGCCTCCTATACAACGCATTCCACCACGACTTTGGACCATTACATATTGGTCACTTGTACCGATTCGCCGTTCAATTCCATGATATCCTGGGTGCCCCCGAGAATAAGAGTAGACCAGTTGTATTCTGGAGTAAGGCGGATGCGCGGAGTGAGTTTTGATCCTACACCGCTTGGAAGCAAAAACTAACGGAATTAGGTCGAGCAAATGCTGCCTGCCTGCTGGCTTCCTATATGGTGCTTATCCAATCCTGGGCTCCACATCTTGCTCTTGCACCCATCGCACAAGCCGACCCACCTCTCATGCCATTCCGCGATGCAGGCTACAGTCAAGCAGATTATGGGATTACGGTACAAGACGTGGTCTATGGTGTCTGGCGCGCAAAGGAGCAAGGCTTTTGTGCATTGTCGCAATTCGACCTGGAGGAGTATGAGCGATACGAGCGAGTGGATCAAGGGGATTTCAACTGGTTGACTCCAGACTTTCTGGCCTTTGCTTCCCCACAACACACTCCCGTGGCACCAATCTCGCCAACTTCTCCACTGTTTGCCACGTTACCTTCGACTTTGAAGGCAGTTGATGCTCACCCTACCCTCCCTGGGCCATTCAAGAATGTTCTGAAGCATTTCTCGGAGCGTAACATTGGCTTGGTGGTTCGTCTGAACTCGGAGCTGTACTCGCCTTCGTACTTCACTGCCCTTGGTATTCAGCACTTGGACATGATCTTTGATGATGGAACATGTCCCCCTCTTACCACTGTTCGAAAGTTCATCACCCTTGCACATGAGATGATTACTGTGAAGAAAAGGGGGATAGCCGTACACTGCAAAGCTGGACTCGGACGAACTGGTTGTCTGATTGGTGCTTACCTGATCTACCGCTATGGTTTCACTGCCAACGAGATCATTGCCTACATGCGCTTCATGAGGCCTGGCATGGTTGTTGGTCCTCAACAACATTGGCTTCATCTCAACCAGGGAACTTTCCGTGAATGGTGGTTGGAAGAACAGTTCGAGATCAAGATGAAGGAGAAGATGGCCACCATGGCACCTCACACCCCAACCAAGCTTTCCCAGAAGCAATACCTACTCAACAACCAAATCGCCACTCCACCAAACGGAAGCCGAAGATCACCACTTGGGGAGGTTGATAACGAGCAACGCAACAGCATCGGTGTTCAAGAAGATTGTCTGCCAGCTCCTACTCCCGGTCAGCCTCGAAAGACAAGCAGAGCAGTCGATCGACACCACCCATACAGCCGCAATATCTCTTACAGCACTACTGAGGAGGAGCATACGCTTCAAAGAGAAACAGAAGTGATCTCGATCCACCGCTCATCGAACGAGGATCCTGATGGAGAGGACGAAATCCAATTCCGCATGCGAAGTAGCCGAAAGTCATCACGCTCTCCAGTTGGACGCAGCATCAGCCAAACCACTACTACAATCTATACCTCTATCGACAATGATAGCAGTAATGATATCGAAAACATTGGTTCCGGTTCTCGGCCCAAAACTCCCGGTACCATGAAGTCAGGAAGCGGCTCAAGTACGCTTGCCAAAGTCCGTGGCAGTCCGAAGCGAAGCGGAGACAGCCTGCGAGGTGGCAAAGAACCTGCTGGTGTCCGCAAAACTAGTGGAAGAGTTGGTAGCATCAGCTCCTCCCGGAAGGTCTCCGGTCTGTAAATGATCACTTGGTGTTGTTATCGTGTTGGCGAGATTCACCGTACGTATCCATCATGCTGTACTATTTGTGCTTGCATACATTCTGGCGTCTGTGGAAGCATATGAAAAATTGGGCGAGGTTGGCGTGGGCGTTTGATTGAGGGGAGTGTTCTGTTGCTTTAATTCCTACTTGTCCTTGTTGAGTATAATCGGGGGGTTGGGGTTTGCGTTGCTGCATGTTTGTGTCTGTTATTGCTTCCTGGTTATCGCTGCTTACCTTTTTACTGTCGCTTGGATCGTACGGAGTGTGGTTTGGCTGCTTGCTTTGGGTGGGAACAATGATGACAATGAGTTGATGTGGATAGTGGCTTTTGCTGCTGTTGGTGTGCTTGCTTGTCTGTGTCGAGGGTCGCTTCTGGGGTTGCTTTTATCATCATTCATGAATCATGACCATAGGGACCGCATACAGATGATCGGAGAATCAATTTCCACAGAAAATCAAAAATTAAACAAATGACCATCTCCTCCGTGGAATTGTGAAGCGCTCACTCGCTCACCCTTCGTTCGTCATTTCGAAAAGTCTCAATCAAGCCAGATCAAGGTGTTCTGTCTGAATTTGGGAATTTGCCATTTTTTTTTAGTCTACCCGCATGCCCCCTTCGCAAAAACAAAAGCCAGCCAGCCACAAAGAGCCAAACCAAATGAGCAGTGCATCAATCGTAAAAACATCCATAAAGGACACATCTGATCGAGAAAGGAAAAGTGATGCTAGGTAATTGAGGAAAACAAGTGGTGTGGAGACAGGAGGGGTAGGTACAAAGTCTGGTGCATTAGAATCTAAAACCGCGTAAAG
This sequence comes from Rhexocercosporidium sp. MPI-PUGE-AT-0058, assembly GCA_020746875.1. NCBI lineage: Eukaryota > Fungi > Ascomycota > Leotiomycetes > Helotiales > Rhexocercosporidium > Rhexocercosporidium sp. MPI-PUGE-AT-0058. The sequence goes on from JAGTJL010000002.1 coordinate 2,301,139, forward strand.
CCAGGTTACGAATCAACGTCCAAAACCCCTGTGTATGCTTAACCGCCCAGTCTTTGGCCTCAACTGCTAAACATGCAACCCCCAGCCCAGATTACTTGTATCCGTTGTTCCAAACATCAACGCCTAAACGAATTCTCTACTCAGCGTCCGCCTTGGGCTCTGTTGGTGCAGCGGCGTCATCAGTGGTAGCAGCAGCAGCAGGCGCAGCAGTCTCGGTGGCAGTTGGCTCAGCCTCTGATGAAGTCCAGAGGGTCTGTTAAGAGCGAATATAAGTTTAGTCCATCTAAAGAGGAGAGGTTTACTTACCAAGTTGTCTCTCAAGAGCTGCATGATCAAGGTGGAGTCCTTGTAGCTCTCCTCACTGAGGGTATCAAGTTCTGCGGATTGGCCGTTAGCATGTGTTCATCAGATAGTTCAAAAATCCTGGAGGTGGAAATACCAGCAATAGCATCATCAAAGGCTTGCTTGGCAAGATGGCATGCCTGATCAGGTGAGTTCAGGATCTCATAGTAGAAGACGGAGAAGTTAAGAGCAAGACCAAGGCGGATTGGGTGTGTTGGTGCAAGATCAGTCTGTGCAACCTCGGTGGCGTTCTTGTAAGCCTCAAGAGACTTGTCGGCAGACTCCTTGCGCTTGTCACCAATGGCGAACTCAGCAAGGTAACGGTGGTAATCACCCTTCCTGTAAAAGCACAGTTAGACAGATCCGCAATGAGCAGTAGAATAGGGCAAACAAACATCTTGTGGTAGAAGACCTTGGACTCTCCGCTCTTGGCAGAAGGAATCAAGTGCTTGTCTAGAACCTCAAGGATATCCTCGCAGATCTTGGCAAGCTCGGCCTCGATCTTCTGGCGGTACTCCTTGATGAGAGTGACTTGAGTCGAGTTTCCCTTGGACTCCTCCTTCTGCTCGATCGAGGTGACGATTCTCCACGAGGCACGGCGGGCGCCAATAACGTTCTTGTAGGCAACGGACAGGAGATTTCGCTCTTCGACGGAGAGTTCTTGGTCCTCGGAGGCGACGGACTTCATGTTCTCCACCATTTCTAAACCAACTTCAGCAATCGCAGAGCACATCGTGTTCGGTAAATGCTAACCTTCGTATCGCTCAGCCTGCTCAGCAAGCTTTGCGAGGTAGACGGAATCTTCGTAACCCATGTTTGCGGTTTTGTGAGATCTGTTGCAGGAGAGTGGTTAGCTCATTGGTTGGGAAAAGTTTGATGCAGATATAACATAGATGATGGCTAGGCAATGGAAATTGGACGTAGGTTTGGTGCAGAGACGAGCGAGCGGTCTGATGTTGGGCCATTCGAGCCACCTCAGGCACCGAGAGACAAGACGCGCCGGACCGTATTACACCTGAATGTCCAAGTTTGACAGCTCCACAGGGTCTATTTGCGCTTCCAAAGTGCCTTCGAAGTGATTGTGGAACTCAACAGATACCCCTCGATCAGGGAGAGGGGTAGGCGCAGGAGGCTCCCAGAATTGCTGGAGCAGCTAGAGGGGACTGCAAACGCCCTTTTGTCAAGGGAATCGATTGAGCGCACCCATTGCGAAGTGCGAATGGGGGTTCTTGCCGGTGCGGAGGGAGATGGCAAAGGGGGGAACACAGGGAGTGGATGACGAAATAGGAGACCAGGCACTCACCAGACTAGAATGGGGGTATTCGGATTGTGTCGAGAGGAGCGGAGATGGATGGTAGAGAGCGGTGTTGGGCGTGCGACGGGTTTGGAGGAAGTTGGTTGTTGATGAAGTCAAAAGATTGGAAGAGGGAGGAGGTTGTCGAAGTGGAAGCGGGATCGAGAGTACCCTTTTCGCTAGCGTCTAATTTAGGTAGGAAGGGAAGGGAAGGAAGGATGGGAGGGAAGCGATGCGCTTCGCTGCCAAAACAATTCTGGTCTGCGCCTGCAATTTTGGCCTGGTCTGGTCTGGTCTGGTCTGGCTCAGGTTGACGGGATTGAATTACAGGAGATTGCTCGGAAAGTGCCGCGCAGTGAATGAGATGATCCTCACTTTTGTTGGACTTTCCCAACTCGAATTTCGATGGGGACCTGCTCTGTTTGTGGGAGTCTGGACTTGTCGTCGGATCTAGATCCGGTGAGAAGCGTGAGAGGCAAAAGTACATTGGTAGAGACAGAGATAGGTTATATCAGAAAGGATCTTTCTCGAAGCAGGTTTTGTAGATTTTTGTGTGGCAACGATGCTTGATTGTTTACAGCTAGAAAGCTTAGTTGGTGCCAGCAGAACATCTGGCAACTCATATTTGCAAAGAGCCATGCCATTCCCAGTCGCAGGCCCCTTCTCTCTCTCTCTCTCTCTCTCTATTGTCCACGTTCTCGTGATGTCGTCGCAGGGCTGACGTCCCAAGCAGCAGCGAGGTGGGTCCTTGTATTCATGCTCTTCTCCCGATGCCAGGCTGGTCGCCTGATTGTAACACGATTGAGGGCCCGGTCAAATCTCCTGTAATAATCCCAAGCAAGTCTTGCCGACGATGTGTTTGCAATGCTAGCCACCCAATCGTCAAGTGTGAAACCTGTTGGAGGATCCAGATACTAGTCCTGGCTGAGTGTGGCAGTGCTGAGCCCTCAGATCTGGATGTTCAATCAAATTTGCGGGCAGAAGCTTCTTGTTAAACTTCATAGCGAAGTAGACCGCGGAGCCTCATCAGAATTGCCAGAATCCCATGCATCTTGACCTCACGATGACGCTGAGGGGCTGGCTCCTCCTCGGCCCTGGAAAAACACTTCAGCCAGAAAAGGGGGAGGAGGGGCTGTTTGGTCACATGACTATCGACACAAATGTAAACATCACGTGATAGCGGAACTTTCTGCCGCTGAAAGCCGGCGTACTGTAGGGTAACCACGATCGACCTGATGGTGGCCTGTTTTCAAAGCTGCAAGTGCAAGCAAGCTCGGCAGAGGTCAACTCACCTCCAACCACAACCCTCCATCATCCAAGAGCAACCCCTCAGACCCGCGGTACAAATCAGAAGCCTTTCCCCTCCAATTCAATCACCTTCTCTTAAACATTCAACGATCATGTACCGACAAGCTCTTTCCAAAGCTGTTCGCCCAGCTCTTCGTTCATCCCTCCAATCCCGAGCTGCCTTTTCAACCACCACTCGAGCCATGGCCGGCGGCGATACTGGAGCTACACGTAGCACAGGTGCTGCAGGAGGGTTCGTAGCTCCTCCAACAAGTCTAGCATTACAGGAAGATGTACTAACAGTCTCGCTTTCGATAGAGATGCATTCACCAAGCGCGAGAAAGCCAATGAGGACTACGCCATCCGCATGCGTGAGAAAGAGAAGCTCCTGGAGCTCAAGAAGAAGTTGGCAGAGCAGCACGAGCACCTGAAGAAGCTCGAGGAACACATGTAAGATCACGCCACATATCAACGCGCATACATTGAGATATATGGCTAACAATGGACTATTGCAGTGACGAGATCTCGAAAGGTCAAGGCGGCGAGCAGAAGTAAGTATAGCTTCGTATGTTGCGGAGGATAGATAGGCCTGCTTGCATTGAGCAATGCTGAATGTCGCTGCCCGTACAGCTGACCTACTGGGGTGGTGATGGCATGGAATGGCATAGGAATAAGTGATGGGCAGTTTGTATCAAGTATTCGTGTTTTTGGCGGCACATGGGGAACATAGCAGAACAACCACTTCTTATGGCTTCATTGTCTCTTCGTTTTTAGTCCTGTACAAATTGCACACACTCTTCTCGTGCGTGCCGTGAATCTGAAATAGCCATCTGGCTTTCGATAACTTCCACGCCAGACATATGCTACCTTGCCCAACCTTGATCATTTTCAAGATGCCCACATGATGTGCCAACGCCAACCCTGAAATAGAATCCCAACCAACAAAATCTACTTTCGACCCATAACCGAACGGTAGAATGAGTCCGCAGCCTCGCTCTCCGGTCCACCATATCCGTTCGGCCCAATGCTTTGACCTGCCTTCTGGGACTCGGCGATCTTGTTCTGCAAAGCTGATGCATTCTCGTCAATCCATTGCAATTGTGTCAAGTGGCTGTTCAAGACCCGGACAATGTGAGACAGCTGTGAGGCAATGTTAGCATCTACCCAATTGAACTTCACATAAGCACTTACAGGATCATCGGCCTTGCTAGTCTTGCTCAGGGTGGTGGATGCATCGTTTATGGCCTCGATCATACTTGAGAGATTCTTGCCCATATCATCAAGTCGATCAGTCAATTTCTCAGCAAGCTTGTATGTTCGCTCTCTCTCCTGATCCGGACCCTGTAGAGACTCTCCTTGTCCAACTTGGCGTTGAAACATGTCATCAACCTCTGCCTCGTACCGATCGAGCCAAGAAGCCAATTCGTCTTGTTGACTCTCAACATTCGACAATTGGCGTTCAATCTCTGTGCTCTGCTTCTCGGCCTCGAAGGTACTCAGGTACAGTTTTTGTATCTTGTCTCCATTCTCAACCATTAATCTATCCCAAGCTGCTACCTTTTCTGCTTGCTCCTGGAACTGTTTCTGGTAACTCGACAAGTCAGAGGCCCATCGGGTGATAATCTCATCCATGGTCTTGTTCTTTAGACGGGTCAGTTGAGGCGTAGGTCCAGCAGTTGACGATCCAAAGCCTTGAGCAGCACCTCCTTGCGAACTGGCAGCACCAGCTGCTGATCCTCCACCAGATCCTGCTCCAGAACCAGTTGCAACACCTGTAGTTGAACCCGCACCTAAACCCGCACCAAGACCACCTGATGCTGGAGCAGAGGTGGTTGGAGCCGCAGTTGAAGTTGAAGAGGGAAAGAGACTCGGTGTCGTTGTGGCCGCAGTAGTATTCGGTGTGGGCGTTACTGATGAAGTAGCTGGAGGTGGATTTCCTTTCAAGCCCGAGAACATACTTGGAGTTGTGGTGGCAGCTGAGGTAGTCGCTGGAGTAGCACCAAATAGAGGACTTGCAGAAGCAGCAGCTGACGTAGTTGGCTTGAAACCACCAAATGTTGATGGAGCAGATGAACTACTGTTGGGCGCCTTGTTGAACAGACTACTTGCTGGGGCTGGAGCGGCTGAAGCAGGTTGGGTATTGGGAGTACTAGTGGATGGAGTACTGCTCTGAAAGTTAAAGGTCGGCTTTGGGGTAGCTGAGCTGGTGGCAGGAGTTTGCGCTGATCCTATCCCAGAGCTGACGGGATCTGACTTCTGGCCTCCAAACATTCCACTACTACCAGGAGCAGTTCCAGGGTTTGTGAAGAGAGAGCTGGTAGCTGTGGGAGTTGAAGTCTCAGCGGGTTTCGATGATCCAAAGGCTGGTTGACCAAGGGATCCAAATAGAGATTTAGATGACTGATTGTTATCTGTAGGTGGAGGGCCAGCTGGGGTAGTAGAATTTCCGAGGTTGAAGGAGGGTTTCGCTGGTGTCGTTGTTCCTGATGAGGCGGTATTGAAGAGACTCGGACCAGAAGGCTTGTTCGCATTACCACCGAACAGTCCGCCTGCAGGAGGTGCTTTGTTCTCATTATTCGCTGGGGTTGAAGCATTATTGTCCTTTGCCTGACCAAAGTTGAAGCCGCCTGCTCCTCCAAAGGAAGTGGTTGCCGGGCCTGATGTACCAAATAGACCAGGAGTTGTAGAGCCCGATGAAGCTGCTTGATTGCCAAACAGTCCACCAGAAGCAGCCCCCGTACTGCCTCCAAATAGATTTGGTGTTGTTGCTCCAGAACCAGGGTTGGAACCTAGCTTAGCACCGCCAAAGAGAGAAGAAGCTTGAGGACCGGCAGCAGCTCCTCCTGCTGCTCCCAAATTCCCAAAGAGACTGGAGCCTGCTGGCTTTGCCGTAGTGGTTTGCGCTGCGCCGAAAGGTGAGGAAGTGCTGGGTGTAGCAGATCCAAAGCCAGCAAATGGACTTTGACCGGTACTGGCGCCAGCAGCACCGCCAAAGTTGAAAGGAGATTTGCCGTTATTCGCCATGGTTCATTCACGTCGAGAGGCTCGTTCCTAGTAGGGGTGTGGTATCGAGGTGGAGGTGGAGGTGGGTGATTTGTTTGGTCTAGGGAAGCTCTGGTTAGCTTTGAAGCTGTGGCAAAGAGAGGGAGTCGTTAAATGTACCTTGGAATGAATCAAAGTGCAGCTTCTGCGACCTTTGCTTGTGTTGAATGGACGAGACGCCTCGCCGTGTTGCGATTGAAGAAGAGCGCTTGTACAATCAAGCAAGCAAGGCGAGCGAAGCGCGTTGGAAGCCAAAAAACTTAGCGCGATTCTGGTCAGACTGGGGGGTCCGAGGTGGGCACGCATGGGCCGGGCTTGGCATAACAGGACAGCGACCTGGCGACAGCTCTAGAACGTTCATGGGCACGGGGTTGAAAGCGAAAGGGGTTCTGTCACCGATTGTCCTGAAGAGGTTCGAATACAAGTACACTGCTTCCTTGTTTTCCTTCTCTAGAATACGATATCAAGCAGACCGACCTTTCTCCCGCCAGAAGCCTCATCCTCTAGTCACTTCCGTCCCCCCTCAATCCAACCATGGCCGACGACCATGAAGAGCATCTGGAGCCGCCGCCCAGAACGAGCATGGACGACCCAGGAGCACACGACCTAGGTAAGGATGGATTTACGTCTACATTTCAGGCTTCATACTGACAAGTTATAGAATCATCAGACTCTGAAGACCATTTCTCCGACGCTCAGTCTGGTCTCGAGCCCGCATCTCCACAGGACGCCCCTGCTGTAAATATCCCGCACACTCGAGTGGAGAAGGTTGACGACGAGGCTAGCTATGGAGAAGAGCCTGGGACGGAGGCCTACCGCTTGCGAGAGCAAGATGCCGCCCCGGATGAGATAGAAATTGTTCCTGAGCACAGGACTCCAGGAATCAGCACACCTATCAGCAAGCCTTCTACCCCTCCTGGGGGCCAGCCGATCCCGTTGATGGTAGTTGAGAAGGTCGACCCCTCAACCCCAAGCCACGGAGAGGTTCCAGGCACTTTGGCACACGATATGCGTGCCGCAGATGCTGTACCGGATCTTGTTGTGAGATCTGGGGAACGCAGTCGCTCTTCTAGTGTCAGGTCTCGAGCAAACAGCACTCCGGGAGATCTTCCAATTCCCATTACGAAGGTGGAGAAGATAGATTCCAGCCCTCGACATGGGGAAGTTCCCGGGACCAAGGCCTACGAGTTGAGGAGAGGAGATGCAGAGCCGGACATCGTAGAGGAAGTAGGCGAAGTTCCAGGTGAGAGCTTTTTGATATCTTGCACTTCAGAGCGATTGACCGGATCAGGGTCGCCAACTTCTCCCGGTGCTAGGTCCCCAATCATAAACCACGCGAGGCGGAAGTCTTCAGCGGCTGGAAGGAAGGGGACGACACCTGTCGCTACAGACGAATATAACGAGGATGAGGATGGGTCGGACGGCGGATTTGGAGACGATTTCGATGATTTTGAAGAAGGGGAGGATGCAGAGTTCGGTGATTTTGATGACGGTTTCCAGGAGGCAGCACCAGCTCCCCCTCCACCACAGTCTATACCAGTAACACCTTCATTTGTAAGTAGCAATTATACTGCATTTACACAGCCTGCTGTGTGTTTAGAGAGTGACCAACTGCTGACGCTCCCCACCAGCCCGTCCTTGATTTTGCCGAACTCGACTCCCCAGAAGAAATACAAGCCGCAACAGAAACATACATGAACGCTCTTTTCCCGCTAGATTCAATCGATACGTCCGTCTTACCACCACTTTCAGCCGAGAATTCCATATTCTTGACACCTAGAAGCGCCTCCCTATGGTCACAACTAGTTGCTCCGCCACCACTACAGCCTCCCAACTGGATCCGGTCTCGAATCAGGAGGCTGTTCCTCGTCTCACTCGGAGTACCCGTCGATCTCGACGAGATCCTCCCTGCCTCCAAACAAAAGAAGCTCATCCTCCCGTCCATGAACCTCAACCCAGCCTCCAGCTCGCCCAGAAACTCCACCGATTCTCGCTCCATATCACGGATCAAGCAGGGTGAAGGAAACGCATCATCCACGTCCGTTGACTCTCAAGGCAAGCCGTCGAGATCAGACTCGAGGCGGAGAAAGGGCCCACCTCCTGCCCCTCAACTCGATCTCATATCAGCACGACACCTATGCAGTTTCACAGACGAGGCACTAGAAGGCCTCACGATAGATGAGCTTAAAGCCCATGTTAAGAAGCTCGAGGCGATGCAGGGTACGGCGAAGGAGGTACTGGAGTACTGGACTAAACGGACGGATGAGAAGCTAGGTGATAGAGAGGCCTTTGAGGGTGTAATTGAGAATCTGGTCAAGCATGCCAGGAAGGTGCGGAAGTAATGTGAGTGGGTTGGTGTGGTAGGAGTAGGCGTTAGAAAATACCCAATCAGATCATCCGTTCAGGAAGCCGGCTAGAAATCTCACAAGTTCCCATGTTCGCCCTCAACATCCTGAAAGTTTTAACACGCTAGCACTTATCTGTTGACAACTTCTGATAGTGCCATGTAAATTTTAAGAAGCATAGAATTATGATTTCCAAGAATCTGTGAATTCCGTTTACCAGAATGTAAAATATATATAAAACTCACTTTCCATCCAAGAGATTCTTGTATCCTGGTATTGACTTTGAAAACAGATCGAATGTCAAATAGAGATATTCACATTCTCAATAGCTGGTTTTCGACTTAGTGAATCGACAACTGATAACCTTTCTTCGAGCCTACCCCTGTCGTCCACCATAGAGTCCGCCTGTAGCTGACTCGAGGTGAGCAAAGCTTACGTATCCGTAAGTTTGGCTCTGTCCTAGGAACAGAGAGGTATACTCATTTCCAAGTACACGCTATTTAGCAGTCACTGAGACGACTGAGTGCAGCGGTGAAAACCTAGAGTCTTTTGACTGATGGCTTGCATAGTCGGATCTACAAATCGCTTGAAAACCTGTCTTGGTCCTGCGAATAAACGTGATGATTCTGCCTGACTGGCTTGGATGCCACTGAAGGCTAACTGGCTATTAGCTTGAAGACTTGAAGCAGGACTAATAGTCCTAGTAGAGAAAGGCAATTTAAAGAGAGCGGTTGTGATATAGGATGCTAAGGGAAGTATAGGGACGTTTTGTGGCTGTTTGACCCGTGAATGGATACATGCCGTTGAAGTCGTTCTTGATTAAAGTTATTGTAGAATGACATTATCATGGTATAGCGTTTCACTAGCAAATACACGCCTTTTGGGAGATGATTCCGATCTTACAGGGTAAGCTCCCAAGTCACACATCACACGATGACGAGCAAAATAAATGTAAAGACTTTTTGCTTGTAAACCATATAAAGAACAACGCGTTATGAGCCTTTCGGGCATGTGCTTGCGCAATTATCCACTCCCAGAAGCACAGTACCAACCGAAGAAAGTACTAAGCATACCTAGAGAGACCCCGAAACAGATCCCCATCGACCGAAGAACGACGGAGAACGCAAGAGGAGGAAAAACAGGCAAGCGCCGCAATGAATCTCACCCAGTAGCAGAGCCACCCGCCGAAGCCAGGGAGCACAAAGTGAGAAGGAGAAACAGGCAATATGAGTGTGTACGTAACAAAGAAAAACGTGCAGTGCTACCCGAAGGTCAGAAATCTTGTCTAGAGACAGGGGTTTCTGTGAGGCGCAGAAAGATGTGCAACCTCAAGCGTAATGAGTGAGAGGGGGAAGTATGAAGAGCGATTGCTCAAGCAGCACCATGTCTTGCATCCAACCAAATGATATCCACCACTACCATCGATCAATCCGTCCCCAATAACAACGCACCGAGTCCATCGCAAGGAAGCACCTATCGTCACCATCATCTCTCGTCCATCATAAAGCAGAACCACCGAAGAATGCAACGCGCCGTTTTGATGTAGCGTTAAGTCGAGCCGAGCCGAGAACCGAGGACCGAAACCAATGAAATGACCAAAGAAAACAAATGCTCCATGCTTCATGAGCAACAACCACCGCAACAAAGTAAGGAAACCATCGAGTGCACGTGAAGAAATAAAATCCGAGTCGCAATGCATGTATGACGCCGGGTATTCTTCCTCCTCGTCTTCCGCAACTGGGTATCCGCAATGAACAAAAACCGCTAGACAATGCCAGGATCGATGCATCAAGTACGCGTGTAGACTGAAGATTAGGAATAGATTCGGAAGAGATCGGAACGCTGTGAACGCAAAGCTGAGAAGAGACCGTTGAGCAAAACCAGAAGAATTGTGAACCGTGTTTAGTAGCCGCCAGGAAGTTGCCAGTCGAAGTCGGAGATTCTCGTATCTAGGGTGCAAGAGACGGATAACTTCACCTGCTTTCCAAGCTGAAAGAAAGGAGGTGAGCTATTGAGAGGGCTGGCGTCTGTGATCTTCTTGAATTCAGGAACCGGGGGAGGCGTGGGTCTATGAAGATATCGATATCAGCATTATAGTTTTCAAGATTGAGACAGAAAGATGGGGCTCTGGGGGAGATTAATCGTGAATTCTGGTAGTTGATGGAGATCTGCAATGTTCATTTGATAACGGAGAAAGGGTCCGTCTGAACTGCTGCTGCTTTCGGAGATAGAAGAGAAGCAAAGTCTAGAACAACACTGGTCCTAGACCAGTGGTGGAATTCTTAGTAGCATATGGAGGATATAAATAGGAAAAAGAAAGCCGGAAATTCGATCCGGGATTGTGTTAATACTGGAGACGAGCCGGCTTAGACGTCTTGTCTCACTGAACCTTGACAGTTATCGTGAGGGAAGCCGGGATTAGGGAGCTGGTACTGGTACCTCGGGTATGGTGAGGAAGAAAGAGCTTATGCACTGTGTAAGACTGAAAACTGATAGACACTAAAGTTGTAATACTGAGGATACATGGCTTGAAGAGCTCGCACAGACAGCAAGACACCCTATGTGTGTAGCAGATTGAAAGAGTCTAAACTTTTGAGGCTTTTGAAAACGAGAAAATGAAACGTGAGTGAGGCTTGAACAGCCGGTGATGCTTGCCATAACCCTCCGCAACAGACAGACAACCATAGCCAACAACCTGAAGACAAAGGGAAAAAACAAGCTCAGAGCATACATGTGTAGGAGGAAAAAGCAGCGCATGTCAGACCCTTCGTGGACACGTGAAAAAGAGACATCTAATGCACTTTTTGTACATGGCATCATGGAAATGCAGATCCCCACCCGTCCGATACTTTTCAAGTAACGCTAAGAGGAGAACAGCCATCCAGGCAGGGTTAGAAAAGAAGTAAAGCTGAAGCCACTAACGTGAAGATCAAAAGTTGACTGTGCAAGACGCCATGCGCTATACTCCGTTCCGGGACATGGAAATCTGACGCTTACTGCGAGGTGGTTAGAATAGATATGCATGTGCACAAGATTTTTTGCTTACCTGCAGAGGTTGAAATTGGCCGTATGGGTGAGCAGGAGGCATGCCCATGGACGAGTATTGTGGTGGGGGTGGAGCAGGTCTGTACGGGGTACCAGCGGGTCCGGAGTTGTTTTGGGAACGGCCCCAAGACAGACGAACACGGGAGTTGCCAATTGGGTAACCCTGCATTTGGTTGATAGCCATCTCAGCTGCGTGGCGCTGGACAAACTGAACAAATCCGCAGCCCTTTCCGGGTGGAATCTTGACATAGGTTATCTCGCCAAAGCCTTGAAAGAACGATCGAAGCTCATCCTCGGTGACATATCCAGAGAGACCACCGACGAAGACAGTGGTGTTGTTTGGGTCTGTGAATTGGTTCATAGGCTGTGGAGCACCATAACCACCGCCACCATATCCCATTGGTGGAGGGGCACCCATGCTGTACATACCCGGAGCAGCAGGCATGCCAGGGCCCATAGCAGGTCCACCTTGCATGGGCATACCACCAGCTGGGCCACCGCCACCTGATTTGTTCTTTGGTGTAGCAGTGGAGATGCGCATGGGACGGTTTCCGCAGTAAACACCTTGCATCTCGCTCAAGGCACGTTGCTGGTCTTGCTCATCGGCGAAGCGAACGAAGCCATATCCACGGGACATGCCAGAGATCGGATCAGTCATGATCTTGGCAGATTTGCATGATGGGAATCGAGCCTGGAAGAGAGAAACCAGAACATATTCATTGACTTCAGGTCCAAGATCGCCGACGAAAATAGAGAACTCGGGACCACGATCGTCACTAAATTTGCAAGTCAGCTTTATGTTTCAAGTATGCGGTGGAGATATGAGAGGAGGAATATGAACCGGGATTCTGACCGTCTATCAGCAAGTCCACCGCCGGAAGCCCAGTTGAGCTTGAACGGACGGGAGGTATTGGGGATCATGGAACCGTTAAGGGAGAGAGCCTTCGCAGCGGCAGCAGGGTTTGCAAAGTCGATGAAGCAGTAGCCAGCGTTTCTGTTGAGTCATGTTAGTGAGATGATCAAGTAAGGTCATGCGGTACAGGAGTTACTCACCCGGAGAACTTGTCTCGGATCATCTTGACGTTGACAGACTCGCCCATTCCAAACCAGACCGATCTGATAAAATTCTCGTCGATCCATGGCTCCAACTCACCCATCCTGAAGAGTTGTTAGTAAAGAGATAGATTAGGCACGACGGATGTGAAAAATGTGAGATGATAGATGGCAGAAATGGGTGATGGGAGATAGAAGATGTGAGAAGATGTGAAACACGTATAGAGCAATACATGATGGATTGTTGGAAGTGCGATGAATTATAAGTAAAGGGTATAAATGGGAAATAAGTAGATTGCGACCGAGGCGAATCATATAAGTCACACAGCCAGTGAAGCTTCCCATCAATGACGACGTTGGATTGTTTATAGGGAGAGGCTCATGCTTGCGAGACTGATTGGGGTGGAAGTAGATAGGAGAAGGAAAGGAGGTGTATTTTCACTTACCAGAGTGTAGTCTTCGCATCTCCGCTGACACTTCCGCCCTCCTGACCACCTTGCTGTTGAAATGGAGCAGGAGATCCACCTTCTTGACCTCCCTGTTGCTGTCCAGCTTGCTGGGGTTGCATGCCTTGGGGTGGGGGTGGGCCTTGCTGTTGTTGTTGCTGCATGCCGTTTCCAGCGTTCTCTTGCGAGAATTGATTCTGTTGGTTGGGGTCGTATTGAAACGCCATTTTGATAGTGACGTGTGCGACGCGTGAGAGTGTTTGTAGAGGTTACAGTAGTGTGCCGTGTGAAGAAGAGGGAGAAATGAGTTGTGGGTGGTGAGAGTGGAAGGGTTGCGGGACGAAGTCGATGTAGAAAGAAGATGGAGCTCGAAGATCGAAGGCGAGGGCGACGTCTATTTAAAGCTGGTTAGCTCTCTGAGTGAATAAATGGCGCTAGAGCGGCAGTGAGTAGTAGGCAGACCCGTCCGAGATCCCGAAGCGGAGGAGTGAAGAGAAAGCTACTGGACGCTCCGAGAGCTGAGGCCGTTCAGGAAGTGATTCAGGAGGCGGAAGCAGAAAATTTGTGCTGTTTTGGGTAGAGTGACTCGTTGATGGGCAAGACAGGCCTCCTGAAGTCAAGATCACGAACGGACTCCGTCACACACTATGTGAATCATGAATTGAATGGCTCTACGATAGAATAACCAAGCAGTTGACTGTTGCCTTCCATATTGGGCGTGGTAGGTCCTTATATAGAGTGGTAGGTTGGCCTTGTAGTCAAGAAGTCGAGTCACTCAAGAACCCAAAGACCCTTGAGACGAAGGCCATGTTGTGAAGGTGATTGCAAAGCAGAGATGAAGTAGAGTCAGAAGCGTGCTGTGTTCAAATGCTGGTGGTGGACAATCTGAACGTTACAGATAGATCATTTAAGTCGACCCAAATCGCACCACCGACACTTCTCAGCCAAGTCAGAAGCAGACTAGACCAAGCACTGCGCATCAATAGAGTAGCAGTTCCGTAGGTGTGCCATGCGAGATGGAGTAAAACTGAAAGAACGCGTGGTTGTGGTGTTGTACGCTCTTAGAGTTGTCGGAGAGTGCGAATATCTTATTCCCAAGCATCACTTGCAAAGGAAACCAAATACTAACATTAAAATCAACACAAATTTTGGGGGAAACAACAAGAATGCCATACTTGACGGCATACACAGCTATTGATAATGTGAGCACTATTGTTCGAAGGTCATGGCTAAGTTGGACCACTTGGCGCGGGCTTTCCTCGAAACACTAACAGAATAAGAGATGCCACAACCGTCGCTCCCGCAGCCTCAACCACCAACTTAAATCATCACCAAACATCACAAAGCAACAAAACGGCACGCATGAAGGATTCTTGACTGGCATGGCATAGCCTGTTACTATTTTCATGCTGGTGGTCTTGTGCGATTCCGTGCAACCGGAAACGTCAGAACCGTCTCATTGCAGACTTCAACGATGTCCACGCGTCTACAGGACGTGTGAATGCGAGATGACAGATACACAAGGAGACGGATTGGTTTAAAGGGATGGCAAGACTACGCCGAACTCCCGGTGTCGAGGCAACAAGGTTTTATCGCTGACAACCTCTTTTCACGTCGGCCAACGAGCCTCTTTGCAACCTCTTCCTCCCCTCTGCCGTCACCTAATTTTCAAACAACACACTCGTATATTCCACGTTCGTGCATCTGGTTGAGCATGATAGTTGGGAGAGGGACGTTCTGGGTTGATCACACTTTCAGACCACCAGCTTCTTGAGAATGCCAGCGACAAGGATCCACCGCAAAATACGCAAGCTCATAGAACAGTCGACTAGACAGCTGCAGCTTTGCCAGCAAGCACGAAAGTCAGGTGGAAGCCGCGGTTTTAACAAAAGCCATGGGGCATGCATACACTGTAGGTAGCCAATCCTTTGTCCTGGCCATTGCATATGGTTACAAGGCCTTGAAGAATCCATCAACTGACAGTCCACTTGAATGCATAGTAGTGACTCCCTGCTCCGCGGACAATCTTTAAACGAAAACAATAAGCAATGCAAGGAATACATCTTCTGCACCAACGGACACCTCCCAGAACGGCTTGCAAGGCAATTGCGGGATAGCCATAGAAAGAAGTAGTTACGGAGGCTTGGTGTTGGCCCATTTCCCCCATAATTGGTGTCAACACCATTGGCCACACTGAGCCTGGAAGTTGGGATCATTTTACAACTCCACTACAGAGCGCATAATGGCTTCTCCTATGCAGGCGAGGTCCTGAGGGACCGCCAATTTGGCTTGCCGAGCAAAAGGACGAAGGTTGGCCGGTTCTACACGCAAAATTCCAAAGAAACAAAGTGGCTCTGCCAGAGTAGCTTTGGTGCAGAATACACATTTCGCCTGCAGCAGAATAGAAGGTCTTATCCACTGTGGATTCGCCGACTACACAAAGTGCAAGCGGTCCATTAATTCTCGGGGTACTTGTCGTCCATAGGCCGATTCAAAGCCTAGACCTTGGATAACTTCTCCGAGTAGCTTCAAGACTGAGACTTGTCTTTGGTCTTTCAATCCAACTCCGGCGCCTCTCGACAGTCTTCAAAGGGTCTGCCAACCACACAAGGGATATTTGGAGGTAGTTGCTTACCTCAAGAAAATTCCAATACCAGCACGAACAAGACACTCAACCCAACCTTCGTAAGTTCGTTACTGCGGCGAAAAAGTACCGGAAGCGACAAGCGTGACGGAAATTGACTCGAAAGTTACGGAACGCTTGCGACAGCAAAGGATTCGTGGACGGAAAGGCCTTAAAGATGGTGGTATTCGCGGGAAGGATCGCTGAGGATAACTTCAAAGTCTGGTAACGCAGAACAGGTCAGCAAAAATGATTCTGGCTATGACTAGTTCGCGGATCCAATTGCTATTGAGCTTTACATAGCTGGCTGGCCTCTCCCATAGAGCTCTGCGCCGAGCTTGCCAGTAAATGCGCATCCGGAAGAAGGACCTGCATCGAAAGCTGGCGACATGGAGCAAAGTTTGCGCCAGCAGCCTCCGGATGCCCATCTTTGGCATCCGGGTCTCGAAGATGCAACAATACTCCCGGACGTTACGGCATCTAGTATGGGCGAGCGGAGCATTGCCAGAGGGAAAGGCAGACCATAGCTGAGGAGGGGTTGTGTTGGGATTGAGCCTCCATCGCGTGCGGTCATCCAGTGAGGTGTGGGATCGTCAACTTACGTTTGACCTGCTGAAAAACTAGAATTCCGAGAGGAAGGCAGCAAATTCGAAAACACCGGCGATACGAAAGGACACGAAGGACCGAGATATCGACAGAAAACAATTGACGCAAACAGACCGACAGGACGAATTCGATAGGGGTCGACGTGTGATGACGAGGGGATGCGAAGGTGGGAGGAGGAAGAGGAAGAGGGAAGGGGTAGGTAGGTAGGTAGGTAGGTAGGTAGGGAAGGGGATCTAAGTCCAGTCAGTCAGTAGTGCAGCGCGATGCGGTGCTGTGCAGTGCGCCAGTGTAAAGTGTGTAATAGCGCGTGAGTGAGCAAAGTGTGGGCAGTGGGCAGTGCGTAGAAGGGAGGGGAGGGGGGGGGACGGCGGGCATGGACCTAAATTCTAGTACAGAGTTCGTCGTGCAATGCAGACAGACCTAGACCAAGTGGCTAGGTAGATGAGGGCCTGTGATTCGATGGTTTGTCTCTGGTTTCGTTTGTTCGCCCGTTAGTTGGGACAAGTAGTTGTTCATTACTTTTCCAAGTCCTATGTATACATTCCAGGCCGTTACCCGGTACAATGCAGCAGTTATCCCGTCAACTGTCCAGTCTTCTCTTGTTCTTCAGTCAGGCTACAGCTCCGTGATGGTCAGGGCGGGCCAAGTCAGGTCAATATCTCCCTCAGCTTGGACTGACACGCATCCATCGGTCATATTTTCTCGTCTACCTGGCTTCAAGCCCGGCTAGGGCCCCAGGCCGCGCGAGTTAAGTTTTTGGTGGGCCACACGAGGCTTAGGACTTGTCGTAAAACTCCGGTACCTTGGACTGGCCAGCCACAGAGTGCTGTGGTCGTGTAGTGGACGAGGATCCCCCCACTAGCAGCTTGCTGTGCATCTGCGGTCCCTCGGATCTGGATTGTGCATCACATACTATTTTGTGCAGGACGCCGATGCCTTCTGGATGCTGGCTCGCTGGCTTCCTTTTGGTCGTAGAAGCGGGTGGAAAGGGTGGAAGGCGAAGCCAAGGAGGAGGGGGACGGAGGGGCTGAAGAACGGAAACGGACTCCAGGAAAATGATCGCTCTTTCCGTGTGGGCATGGTGGTAAGGTATGGCATGGTATTACATGGTTGTTTGGCTGCACTTGACGCCATATCGCTGGCCGTATCTTGTCCAAGGGGGCTTGCCTTGCCTTGCTGACTCTAGACGAGGTTGTGTTGTGTGTGGATTTCTATTTCTAGCCTACGCAAGACATTATGTACAGGGAAGCTGGAATAGGGGTAAGTTCTGTGAAGCTTGCTTGTGTTGTAATGAATGGCTCTGGCCAAGCTTGCTGTCCAAACAACTCCAGTGCGTTTTTGATGGAGGTCATAGTAAGCTAAGAACAGGTTCATCTGTCCTTTTGGAACCTGGGAGCGAGAGGATGTCGCTTGATGCCAAACAACAAGTAGTGAGCATGAGCTTGAAAAGCCCCTCTGGGTTACATCCGGGTCTATTTCTCCTTGTGGAAACCTGGAGATCACGAATTTGAAGTGATGGCATCTGTGCCTTGCATGATGTGTCCGTCTATCCGACTGTCTTTCATGCATCGACTTCTCAATGGAGAAGTAGAAGCCGATATCAACTCCGTACCTACATAAGCATTTGATTCCGCCATATTGAGAAAAGTTCCCCTGAAGTCTATCATCATACCACTTCCTTCTCCTCAAACTCCAGATTTGGAAATACACTTTCCCAGACGTCATCGCTGTCTAGACCCCAGGCCCAGGGCCCAAGCATTTGAGTATCAACGCTTAGTGCAAAACTTCATCATGGACAAACTGGCATTTTGCCCACGAATGACCCAATCAAAATGCCGATATCACAAGTAGAGACCACCAAATGCAAGCTGAAAGCCAAAATGCAAGCCCAACGACTGCAAGTGCAAGTGCAGACAGAAGAGCCTTTAACCACATGCAGATTCTACAGTATGCAACAGCAACAATACAGACAATGCAGAATGGTAACCGAATCCAACACGCGATGTTGTTTCAAGCCGCCATCATTCCATGCAGCCTTCTCAGGTCCCTAATCTCCAAAAGCATAATAGATAGTTCATCTTCTTCGGAGAGATGCCATTCACCACCTGGCAAAGCCCCACGTTAAGATTATAAGGACCTTCCTTGTTCCACAAACAAACCCCTGAGGCCATAAGTAGATTTATTCCCGAGGTCTCCTTCGGCACTTCACGGAGAGAAGGCAGTCAATCGGGATCCTCAAATTAAATCGATCCCAGATCCCAGATCCCGACCTTCCCAACATCCTTCGAGATCTCCATGCCCATCCCCATCAACGCAACATCATCAACCGAAGAAACAAAACCCAAGACAGATATCGTCACCTACGCTTCTTTTCACCCTTCATGCATGCATTCAATTTCAGAAAGAAGAAAATGCCTATCTTCATGCGGCCGGCCTTCCATTCTAGCCAACGCAAATCATACTTCCTGCACGTAATGGCCAGCTCCGACGATTGGTTCAACAACGCCTCGCATCGCATCGCATGGCATTGCATCGACATACCGTAATAATTACGAAGCCAAAAATACCGAGTAAAAAGTCAAGAAGTCAAAAAGTCAAAAAAACCGGACTAAAACCAACAGAGGCGAAGGAAGGACGAACCGGCCTTTGCAAGCTGCGATCGGATCTTTCAAAATCTCATCTCATCTCAATCTCGATCTCGTGCTCATCAAATCAATTCGCGTTGCACGAGTCAAACCCCTTGATCGGCGTGGATGTGGATCTACGTGTCTTGAACCGTAATTGGATTTTGATAGTGGGACCCGCGACTTGTATTGGCTCACACGGCTAGATTTGTAAGCTTTTTATGCAAACAAACCAGAACGAGAATAGTGAGCATAATCCCTCTGTTGAAAGCTTGGATTGTCCATGTGAAATTGCTTTGATATCGCACACGTGAAGAGACGAGCATTTTTCTCTCCCAACAACCTTCTCGGATCCTCGTATCTAACTAAACATAAGAAAAAGCGACACCTCACTTCCCATCCATCAATCCACATCCCTCCCCAAGCCTCCAAAAAACCCAACCACTCAAAGCCCCCACGGAGATGCCTCCTAAAAAGCACCAATCCACAAATGTAGCCTAGACATGAGAAATGCCATCCCTTGCATACATATCATTTACCCTCCCAAAGACTAAGAAAATAAGCAAGCAAGCAAGCAAGCAAACAAACAAACAAGCAGGCAGGCAACCAAACAGGCGGAAGGTCCAAATCTGAGCAATCACATAAATGTACTGTACATGTACCGACAGCCAGCAGAGCAGATCAACCAACCAACCACACGTTCCACAGGACAGGTAAAAGGCAAAGTGGGCTTGTGTCACTAGAGCTAGGATCGACAATCAAGTACCAAACATCAGCAGCAATTGGTTCGCAAGGGAAGTAGAGTAGATGTTTAGTTTCTGATACCGGTTCCAAACACCTCGCACGGCTGACGTAGGTGATGCATGCGGCGTGCGTGCAGCGCACTGGAACGTCTAAACTTCACACATTTGTGAAATATGTTTTCAGGTATCGACCTCGACCTGAACAATGGTATCTAGGCTGTTGTTATTTTGAATAAATGGCATCCCTTCCACACGGCTACGGACTTCTAGCTGTGAGTCTGGCTATCAAGGAATTAGCACATGGAGGATGTATCAAATCATTGTGGATCTCTTCGGGTGGAGATAAAGTACAACAGTTCCTCTTGTGGATTCCTCCCAACATGTTACTAGGGTCGCCCCCTCCTCTCCTAGCACCCTCCTATCACGCATCAAAAGTTGATCTCGCTCGAAAGTCCCATGGATTCCTCATCACTTGGCAGACGAAGAGGGAACTCAACGCTCTGCAAGACTCAGAGTGGAGAGGCGGTCAAAAAGGTGGACTTTGGTGCAAGGTCACCGCATCAATACCAATATATCGAGATCAATACTACCATGGATCGGACTACTCAAGAATGATGGATTGTTCAAGAGAGGATGTCCGTCAATCTTGGACGAGCATCACTACAGATGCAACAAGCAGTACACATCATATAACACATTCACTTAGCAGTTGGGAAAGGCACAGAAGCGTAGTAGCGATCATAAGCGTTTCAATTTCCATCCTATGTTTTCTCGTGTATCCATCCATTCCCCTCACTCCATCTGAACCATCTACGCTAAAGTCATCTTCCATTCACCATCTTCAACTATCCGTTCATCCCCAACCCGACCCGACCCAACCTATCCTGCTCAACAGCCAACCTCAAAAGAGCCCAGCCAAATCACCGCCAAGCAGACATATTATGAAAAAAGAGCAAAGAACCAGGGCTTTCCCATTCCCACCCGCAAGCCATGATAATAGAAACAAAAAGGAAAAAGAGAAACGCAGTGCAATCCCTCAGACTGCCATGCCATACAAAATTGGGGCTGCGACGCGAAAACGGTAAGAAGACCAGTAATAGTTCCCCAAGCCCCCGAGGATCCGTGCCACTCGTATATGGTGCACTTCCTCCCAACTCCATTTGCCTGAAACGCCATCGCCATTTGAAATCATCAAGGAGTTGCGAAATGTCAAGTAACGGGTATGAGGAAGTCGCAATGGTGGTATCTTAGGAAGAAAAGCTCCATCGTCATGGCGTCTGGAGACTATCGATTGCACAAGTGTCGCACAGAACGGGATTTTAGCTGCTATGTGCGCGCATGAGAAGCTGGTTGAGTTTAGCATGGACATCAATTGTATTGTTAAGAACGACTTACCCTGGCGAGAGGATCTTCTGAGTCTGCTGTTACAATTGTAGGGCTTTCCAAGCTCCCGTGGTTGATAGGACCTGTAGTTGTATATGCACGAGGCTCGAGGGGTGGTCGGAGGGCGGAGTTCCCAGGGTTTGGAGCTGGTGCAAATGTTCCGTTCGATGCTCCTGCATTAGGAGACTCATCCTTTGGCGACGTGCGAACATCTCGACCCTTTTCTAGCAATGCACCACCCAGAGTTGCACACTTCAGGATTGTCTGGATCAGATGATTCTGCTTGAGAGGCTTCGACAGGTATTCATCCATCTGAGCCTGGATACACTTTTCTCTATCACCCAGCATAGCATGGGCAGTAAGTGCAATGATCGGGGTTCTTTGCGTGCCGAGACTTCGCTCGTACTCGCGGATCTTGGCTGTAGCCTCGAAACCACCCTGTAATACAGTCAGTACGCGTAAAGAAGGCCAAATTCATTTCGGCTTACCATAATTGGCATTTGTACATCCATGAGGATGACATCGTATCTCTTGTCCTTGATAGCATCGAGAGCTTCCTGGCCATTGCCAACGACAGTGACCACATGGTGATACTTCTCCAAGATCTTCACAGCGAGACGTTGATTGACGATGTTGTCCTCAGCCAGGAGAATCTCAAATGACTTGGTATTATCGGCCAACGATGGAGCAGCTCTGTTCTCCAAAGCAGGGATCATGCCGTTCCCGAGGTCGATGGTCAAACAGGGTGTAGTCATGTAGGACGTGATGCCTAGATCCAATGCCGACTTCAAACTGACATGAACAACAGGGGCAAGGAGGACGATTGGGATGTACTTGAACTCATCGATTGATCTCAACCTTCTGGCAGTTTCGATCGAGTCAACGATAATGACATCGAAGGCAGAAGCCACCTTCGACCCACCTCCTGAGAGGTTGATGTGCGTCTCTGACTTGACGACAACAGGCATGAGACCAATTTGTCTAAGCATGGTAATGATCTCTCTGCCATGGCCAGTCTGTCCCTTGTCAATGAAGAGGACATTGTGAGCTTGATATGGCTTGAGTTGCTTCTCGATGAAACTGATATCGGAGGTGGCGAGACGGACTGTGCAAGTGAAGTAGAAGGTACTGCCCTTGCCATACTGACTCTTGACCCAGACGTCTCCTCTCATCAAGTTAACCAGCCTCTTTGAGATGGACAGTCCAAGACCAGTTCCACCGAACTTTCTCGTCATGGAACCATCGGCTTGTTGGAAGGTATCGAAAATCAAATCAAGCTTATCCGCCTGGATACCGATTCCGGTGTCAGACACCGAAAACTCGATCGCATACTCGTTAGGAGCACACTGATCCTGCTCGGCTTTCCGGATCGTCAAGGATACCTCGCCATGCTCAGTAAACTTGATAGCATTGCCGACCAAGTTGAGAATGACTTGTCGAAGACGGAACGAGTCACCCACTACGTGATCAGGAACTGAGCTGTCCACACGATACGTGAGATCCAAGAATTTCTCGTTCGCCTTGACAGCCAACGTCTTCAAAGCATTGAAAACGATTCCTCGAAGCGTATAAGGAATCTCTTCCATTACCATTCGGTTAGCTTCGATCTTAGACAAATCCAGAATGTCGTCAATAATCGTCAATAAACTGTTTGCCAAGTTGTGGACAATGTTCAACATCTCACGCTGGTACCCGGTGAGATCGGTGTCTAACGTGAGCTGAGTCATTCCAATGATACCGTTCTAGAAATCAATTAGCATTTTTCTGGTCTCAAGTTGCAAGGATCCTCAAGTGAATCGAGCCCGGTTTCCGAGAGCGCTCACTAAGACGATACTGGGATCTGCTTACCATGGGTGTTCGGATCTCGTGGGACATGTTGGCAAGGAACTCTGACTTCGTCCTGTTGGCGAACTCGGCTGCTTCTCTGGCAGCAGTGTTTCGCTGAATGGAATCCCTGAGATTGAAGACCATCTGATTGATCTTTCGCTTCAACTCGTCCATTTCTCCAGAAGCCTCAACGGTGATCAACTTTGTGAAATCACCATCAGTTGCAGCGTTCGTAATATCCCCGAAAGCTCTGACTTGAGCTGTCAAATTCATAGCCATCGTGTTCACATCTGGATGTATTAGTCGATGTTCTTTATATCATAGTGAATCATGAAGTTTGGTACTTACCAGTTGTAATTTCCTTCCAACGTCCTCCAATTCCAGCTACATCGGCCTGACCACCCATCTTGCCATCGACACCGACATCCTTGGCGACACGCTGGACTTCATTCGAGAAGATACTCAGACGGTCTACCATGTTGTTGATGGTCTCCTTCAATACGAGTATTTCTCCAGCAGCCTCAACCTCAATCTTCTGACTCATATCTCCATTGGCGATAGCTTGGGTCACGGTCGAGATGCCTCTGACCTGGGAAGTCAAATTGCTTGCCATGGTGTTGACATTCTCAGTCAAGTCCTTCCATTTTCCTTCAACATTGTCGACCTGGGCTTGGCCACCAAGAGTTCCATCTGTTCCGACCTCTCTGGCGACTTTGCTAACTTCAAAGGCGAAAGTACCTAATCTGTCAACCATGGTGTTTATGGTATCTTTCAACGATGCGATCTCTCCTTGTACCTCGACTCCGATCTTCTTTGTCAAATCTCCCTTGGCGACCGCTGTTGTAACTTTGGCAATTTCTCGTACTTGCGTCGTCAAATTCATAGCCATTCCATTGACGTTCTCCGTCAAATCTCTCCAGGTACCCTCAACGTCATGCACCGTGGCTTGCCCACCAAGTTTACCTTCTGTGCCGACCTCTCGGGCAATCTTGGTAACTTCTCGTGCGAATTGTTGCAGCTGGTCCACCATGGAATTGATGGTCTCCTTGAGTTGCATGATTTCGCCCTTGCACTCAGCCTTGACTTTCTGTGTAAGATCTCCTTTTGCGACAGCCGTCGTGACCATAGCAATATCTCTGACTTGTGTTGTAAGATTGTTGGCCATAGCATTGACATTGACGGTCAAGGTATTCCACATGCCCTTGACCCCCTCAATCTCTGCCTGTCCACCAAGAATACCCTCGGTTCCTACATCTCTTGCCACACGAGTAACCTCAGCTGCAAACGTCCTAAGCTGATCCACCATGGTATTGATCGTCTGTTGTAACTGTAAGATCTCACCCTGGGCAGGTCTTTCAATTTTCTGGGTCAAGTCTCCGTGGGCAACAGCGGTAGTGACTGAAGCAATTTCTCGCACTTGATCTGTGAGATTTTGGGCCATGACATTGACTTGAAATTGTCAGCAAAAGAGCTCTAAAAGACCCCAGGTCGGGCAACAAACCATTGTCAGTAAGCTCTTTCCAGGTTCCATCAACGCCAGAAATTTGTGCTTGTCCACCAAGGATACCTTCCGTACCTACTTCTCTGGCGACTCGAGACACTTCACTGGAGAAGATCTGGAGTTGGTCCATCATAGTGTTGATAACCTAAAGACGAGTAAATAAACATGGCAGATGGTGGGGACTGAGGGTTGAAATTACCCTCTTGAAGGTTGTAATTTCCGGGTCCATCTCCACGGAATGAATTTGAACTTTCTTGCTCAAATCACCACGGGCTACAGCTGTAATGATTTCTCCAATCTCCCGTAGAGCTTTCTGGAAGGCTTCATTGGCCTGTTGGTGCTTCTTAAGCTCACGCTCGAGGGAGGCAACGCGCTTGGCTTCGAACTGGTTTATAAGGTGCTGTTGATGCTGGGCCTGTTCCTCCATCCTAGCTTCAATGGCAGATTGTTTCAACTTTCCCTCCTTGATCTGTTCGGCCTGGTCGACGATTTCCTGCTGCAAGGTTTCGATGAGTTCGTCGTTGCTGAGCTTGGGGAGCTTCTGCGGCCGCTCGCCAGTAGCGTTGTCTCTGCCCGTCAGCGACGAGTTCATGTTGTTATTCTGTCTCATTGCAGAGCTTTTTGCCATCGCTCGAGAGCCATTTCCGGTAAGGACATCTGCAAAGGCAGATGGAGCGCCCGTCTCATTGGGCGTATCTGGGAGAGCATGGTTGTTGACAGTGCTGGCCTGTGCCTCCAAGTGTTGTATTCTCGCAACCAAAGCGGATATTTCGTATTCGAGGGCAGTCTTGGATGAAGTGTCAACTCCAGGCAATTTCAGCGCATGGCTGGCCTGGATCGCGGTGTGAGGGACATTTGTCGCGAGGCTTTGCAGCAGCGAGCACGTTGCTGCAAGAGTTGATTCGTCCGCCATAGTGATATTTTCTGCAGCTTGGCTGCCTCAAAAGGGATCTGTGGTCACCGATTATCCGGGCATTAAGTACAGAGGTGGTTCTGCGAGAGCAGGCAAGTGAAGGGGGGGTGTTCGAGGTAGAGGGTGTTCAGTTGTTCTCCAAGAGTAAGGGTTGCCCGGGGACGGAGATGGAGAACGTAGGTGCGTGAGGAGCCCCTAAAGGAGTCTTCGAAATGAGTTCAGGTTCCGCTTGGTGGGATATATCGAGAAGTTGTCAAGGCTCTTCTGGGGATTTAAAAACACCGTCCCAGCAAGCGAGGCCGAGTTGCCGATTGAGGTGGAAGTTATTATCGGGGCGTGCTTGGACGAGGAGGGGTTGTCCGCCGAACTATCTCCAGAGAAAGGAAGCGGACACGGCAAGCTCAAGATCCTTGGTGCTGGAGCCGTAGTGTTCAGGTTGAGGTTGCTGGATATGTGAGGTGAAGTAAAAGAAGTGAATGGGAGGGCAGTGCTGAACACGACAGAGTTGGAGATGCAGTTGTGGTTAGGTTAGGTCGGACGGTCTGGTAGACTAACTCGACTAGACCGAATTGCAATGTAGAGTTGGTGCTGTACCGTATTGAGAAGGGGACCAGGATCACGATAGCCACAAATCCACGGCCACGAGGAGAGCAGGACCGGGACCAGGGAAGCAGGCAAGCAAGGGGGGGGGAGGGGAGCCAAGGGCGAGGGCGAGGGAGAAGACGAGTGTTTGGAAGCACAAAACCGAGTTGACGAGACGAGCAGCTGTGGCTGGGTAGAGCAAAGAGAGGCGAGCGGAGCAGTAAAAGTGGAGGGGGGGCTTTCCTACTGGCTCGAGACGGGGCGGAGGAAGGTGGGTGCTTCCAGGGCTGGGCGTTGAAAGACAGGGGGGATGCGAGCCTTTGAGCATTGAGCATTGAGCCATGGGCCATGAGCCACGAGCCGTGAGTCTTGAGTCTTGAGTCTTGAGCCTTGAGTTCCTGGAAGTGGAAGGGAAGGGGAAGGGGAAGTGGTGGACAAGTCTGTGCAGCGACTCAAGTCTGTGCCCTGATAGGCTGAATTGGGGCGTTGCTGCTTGCTGCTGCTGCTTGCTGCTGCTTCGGCTTAAATCTCCTATCCAATAGCAGCCTCTAGCAGCCGTCACCAGCTTTGGTAGCAGACGCTTTCTTGGCTCTCTTAGACAGGGGCCGGCCGTGGAGAGGGAACGAACAGAACGGCATGTTGCAGCAGTCACGGGGATTGTGCAGGTAGTTAGCTAAGGTACTCTACGGTACAGATGGAATTATGGAATGAATGCATTTCAAGGCAAGGCAAGGCACGGCAAGGCGCGGGTTCAGGAGGCAGCTCAAAGAAAACGAAATGAGTGACGGAGGAGGCGTTTCTGTGTTCGAAGACGTCCAAGGGGTATGCGGCAGTACATACAGTTAACATCACAGGGATCATTCCTCCACTCAGGCAACGTCCATCTCAGTCATCCTCACCTCAAGCCAGCCCAGCCCAACCCAGCTTCACCGTCACTTAAGTTGATGCGGTGTCCAATATCAACCGCCAACGGTTATATAACCAAAAATCTGGGTTCATCCTGTTTCTTGCTTTTCCGCTCTTCGCTTCACATTCACATCCAAAAATGGCCCAGCCACATTGGGCAATGGCTTCCGTCGTATTGCGGTATTGCTGCCGCAAAGCAGAACCTTTCTTTACCCGCCCCGCAAGAAACCCAATCCATTCAACGTCTCCTGGTCCAATGAATTGCTCACTTACGCCTTGGTGCAACGCCGATACAAAGCCGGCAGGGAGATGGTTGGAGTCGGGTGGATGTCAGTCGGCCTCAGAAATCATCTGTAGGTACTCAGAGACCCCGAAATTCTCTCCTTTCCTCGAACCTTCTTTTTAGCATCTGTCACTCCTATCCTTGACAAAGTGACGACTGCAGATTCAAAGAGGACCCCTATGTTCTCCTAGTCTTGGACCAGAAACTTACCCTTCACCCCGCCTTCACTCTACAGTAGGTTGCATTAGATTGGATGATTTACTTCGAGGTTTTGAGCCATGATGGCTTGATAGCTTGACCGTACCTGGAGCTAACGGACCGCCATTTTAAATTGCGATGAACAAAGACAAAACAATCTTGAACCCTTAGATCTCCTCGTCCTCGTCATAAGCTGCACATCTTTCTCACCTTCTCCCTTTCGATCCCCAGCTATGCCGACGACAGTTCGCAATCCGAACTTCAGAAGAAAAGAGTCACAAACACATGGAAGATCACCACGAAAAACACACCCTCCCACCCCACAGTGCCCACACACATGAAACGAAGTCAGATAGGCGAATCAGCCGATCCCGTTTGGCGATATCAAACGATCCCCACCGGATCCAGCGAAACACCTTCAAAGGAGCAGAGATCAACGGCGACAAGCAGCGAATACGGGTCCATCACGGCCCCAAGAACCCCTTCGTCCACTTCAGCAGATCTCCCAAACTTCAAATCCAAAAAACTTCGGGAATGGCAGAACGGCTTGAATTTGAACCCCTTTCTTCGAAGCGAAGGTATTGTCCCTTAATGAAATGAAATGGACATGCGATCCGTCCTTATCTTCGGAACACTTATGACATCATCAATCACCGGGCTTCTAGTCTCACCTTCATCCGTTTCAGTCCTCAAGTCACACAGCAAACACAACACAGTACGATACCTACTTCACTCCATACATTCCTATCCAACCAGTTCAACAACCTCACCTCGTACAACACAATCGCCATTATCATTCCCCTCCCCACCACCTCCACTCTTCTCCCCATCCCATCCACAGGCGATCACACATGCGTTCGGCTCATCGGGTACGGGGCGAGTCGTGGAGTGGAGACCACTGCCACCTTTCGGATCCAAACAATTCTTCCAACGGTGAGGCTTCAGCCAACACTCCACAGATCCTAACTTAAACTTCCATTGATCGGACCGTAGAGTGGCGAAATCAACATCTCCACCAAGCTTCAACACTGTATCGTACAGAGAATGAAAGAACCACATTTCTTCCTCAGATCGGTAGCTATCTCCAATTTTCCAAGTCGGCGACACCGAGCCGGCTTTCCTTTCCTTTCCTCTTCTTAGGATATCTGGTTTGTGACCGTTTATTTTCTTCGGAGTCTTGAGGTTAATAAATAATGCGGCTCTGTAAAAATTACTTGCTTGCAGATGCAAATTTCCTAGAGCTGGAATCCCTTGCATGCTTCCTTCTGTCGATTAGATTTGATCTGATCCGATCTCATGTGATCTGATCTAAAGTCCCCTCACCATTCCAATCATCACATGTACGAGTTGAGTAAGTAGCTCACGACAAACGAACAACACATACATGAACTCAAAAATCCCCAAACCAAACAAACAAAACCCCCGCCGATGATCCTCAAAAAACAAACCCCCCCAAAAATGACAATCACCCACAACCACAACCACAAACAACCACAACCAGATCCCCTCCCTCCACGGCAAAGACTACCCCTCGATAGGCAGCAACACATAAAACCTCCGCCTCAAAACCCCACCCACCTATAGGCCACGATGAGAAAAGACATGAGTAGCTACAGAGCTCCTGTATGGACGTTTCGTAACGAGAGGAAGGCAATCCACCCACTTTTGTACAGGAGTTGTGATCCAATGAAGAGAAAAGCCACACATCATCTGATATGCGAGGTTCGCCTCGCCAAGTTATCTTGCGCCTGCCGTTACATACAGTACCTCTGCATACCGGCATACGCACAGTGGATCACTTGCGGTTACCAGCCGCACCTATCTCCGCGGCTGTTGGGCATGAAGAACGGCACTCGCCTCACTGCCCTCCTCCAGTGACTAGACGTCTAGAAGAATGGAAGCGTAGAGATTTGCAAGGTCGTACATACATACATACATACATACATACATACATACTGTCGAAGAGAGGGAGATGGATGGTTGAGGATACCTCTTGTTGATTATTTGCCGCTAGGTTTCGAAATACAAAAATTAACACGATGGTATCTCTTCCAACGCCGGTTTCGCGACCACGCAAGAAAGCAAAGCAAGAGTTGGCATCCATCATCTGAGGTAATCAAGCACCTCGTTGCTCCATCCTTCCTTCCATCATCGTCATCGTCGTCTTCATATGCTTCCCTTCCAAGTGCAATCCCATCCTCATCCCATCCTAATCAAACCCAACTCCATTGCAATGCCACCCAACCATCCATAAACAAAACCCACAGCCCAAGTACCAGCACCAGTCATTTGCACAACCTCATTCACCTCCTCGGCAGATTGTTCGCACCAAACCTCGGCCCACCACCAGACGCAAGACTCTGCCTAACAATCATCTCCGCCGCCGCCGCAGCCGCCAACCTCTCCTTCTGCCTCGAGCGATCCCTAAGATAATTCGCGGCTTCAGGCCTCATTCTCAGGATACGCAGGATCATATCATCACTCGGATCAGCCTGTGCTTCCTTCCGCTTCTCTTCCTTTGCTTTCTTCATCGTACCCAGATTGCGACTCAGCATGATGCTCTTCGATCGCCTCATCGATGTAGCGCCCATGAGACCCCCGAATGAAGCTCCTAGAGTAGGAGGCGCAGAGAGACGATTGCGCTGAACGTTAGCACGCTGTATCGATGCCGTGGTCATGCGCTCAGACGTTCGGATGAGATTCTCCGTTGTGTCGAAGTAGAAGAAGTTTAGCGATGCTAATTCGTGGTATTTGGGCGACTTCAGCACATCGGCTGGTACACCCATCACCTCGCCTGTTTCCTCGTCTCGGGCGTGAAAGAAGTCAAAAAGTAGCTCGAGCCATTTGAAGACGATGTCCATTTCTTGTTGGGTGAGTGGGCGCTGGCTTGATGGCTTGTCGGAGAGCGGAGGGACGAGGAGACCTTCTAAGGCCAGGAGGACTTCTTTCCACAGTCGAGTCATGACCATGACCATCGAGGCATCGGTCAGGGTTTGCTTCATGATGGCAAAGTTCTCGTCGAAGTATGTGAAAAGTGGCTTGAGGGCATTCTCAACATCCAACGGTGTTATGGCTGGCATGATTGACTGTCTGCTCTTCCACAGACTGGTCACCGAAGCCGATATACCTCCTCGGGACAACAAGTGCCTCAAAGCATCCGTTGAAAGAGAAGCGTTTATATATTGAGAAAGCTAGCCGACGTCAGTATCTATGTATCGCATCACAATAGTCAGTCACATACCTTGTCAGTAATATTGCGAGTCATGTCTCTTTCTGTTCGCTTCAGCAAACGGAATGCCTTTCCGAAATAGAACTGTATATCGTCCCTCTCTCCTTCCATACTGACTCGAAGAAGAAGCCTTCCTTGAGTATCCAGATTCAACCAATACTCTCGAGGCATGTAGTCGCTGAAATGAACTGGGTCCAATTTGAGCGATGTCCTACCAACGAAATCGTGATCACCAAATGTATCCCAGTCCCAGACTGTAGCAATAACATTCAGTGCACCTTGAACCGTGATATCCACCGACTCGTCCCAACGTGGGTTAAGATTTCTCATCACCACTCTCGTCTTGGCAAGACGTTTCTGATACTCGTCACCAAGTACGACGTATGGATCACTGGTACCGTTTGGATCGCATGCTTTAAGCTCCTCCGCTTCCACAATCTTTATCGTAAACACATACTTCGAAGGCCGTCGCTGCTTCTCTTTTGGAGGGGCATTCTTTGCTAACACATCTGCACAAGCATCGACGTTCATCGTTTTCTCCAGAACATCTAATTGTTGAACAGCATACTCGATGTTGTTCAGCTTCACGAATGACTAGTATCAACGGTTAGCGAGGGGAATGCTCAAAGTTGATAGGGACAATACCTCTGGATAGAACTGGAAAGGCTCGATCTTTTCCTTGTTGTTCCAAGCATCCTTCGCCAACTGCATCCATTTCTCTTGCTTCGTTTGCGCCGCAGCTGCTTCTTGGGCGGGAGAAAGTCGGTCCATCTCCTTCGTGAATCTCTGCTCGAGGACTTCGCAATACCTCGCGAGCCCAATGCCGAATGACTTAGATAGTGCTGTCATGAACTTGGCATACTGAACATCGTCGTCCCACTCCAGCTCAAAAATCTGGTTCGCTGTCTGGTTGAAAAGGCGGAAAATATCAATCACCGATACACTGTGTCGTTCTTCATCAGTTGCAGGTCGCTCAGGGTTGTCGGATCGCACTTGAAATTGGTCCTGCTTGATAGCTTGATCAACAAGCTCCACCATATTTGACTCGGAAACCCTAATCCAACGCCATACGAAGTCTGCAAGAAGTTCCTCTATGTGGAAAGCAAAGGGACGTTCTGGGAGAGCCCCGTGGTGGATACGTCGAATCTCCACCAACTCTTTGTAGAGGTCAAATCCATCTTGCAAATCAACTTCTGAATTTTTTGTTTGGGCTACTTGAAGGATTCGCTGAATAAGATCTCCAGCGTCATTTTCAAAGCTAGGAAACATCGTTTCAACAAGGATCGTCAAAGGGTTCACACCCATGATATCTGGATTCTTCCTGTATCGTTTTTGAATTCGCTCACAGAGCTTCACGACAGACTTCCCAAGCTGAACAACATGATAGAATTGCCACTCTTCTTGGTTCTGTGGCACTTCTGCCTCCAGATAGCCTCGATACACAGAAGCAGCTTTGGCTCGAAGACCATCGGCCAGCTGTGCCTTGTAGGCGTCAAGTTCACCAGGTCCCAGGTCGAATGAAGGATCGCTATGGATGTGGCATTCGAGGATGATTAGAACTGGCCCTGGGGAAGGCGGTTTAGAGTCGTAGCAATGTTGGAGCAGATCGTACAGATCACGGAGTAACCCATCGTTCAAGGATGATAGAATCTGGCGGTACAATGCAAAGTCCTGAACTGTCCATTGACTTTGATCGATAGTGCTCAGACCCGCTGAAGGCGCATATATGCTAGACCGCTTATTCTCAGAGGGAGGGTTTTTGGCAAACTCGAATGAGGCATCCAGCTCATCAAGCCCAATTTCTTGATCCAGAAACTTTTGCGCAGCAACATCCAAGAACAAAACAAGTCTTGAGAACTGAGGTATTCGCCATCGAGTACACAATTCGGTTAATAGTTCAGTAGTCACCTTTGAAAGTGGTGAAGTTGCACCCTGGCCTTCGGTGGGTTGGGGAGCATGCAACTGATCGAAAGTCATGGCGTGAGACAAAATTGATCTGTAGAAGGATCGTGGGTCTGGTGGGATGAATGTGTAGGTAGATTGTTCGAGAAATAATCGACCAGGTTGGTCGTCGTCCAAAGACAAAGAGCTCATATCGACAGGTTGGTCAAATCCATATGACGAGCTGGACTCGATTGGGCTTGCAATTGATCTGGCCAGATCCGAGTAAGCTTGGTCATCATTTGGTGATGAGGGCGATGATCGAACTGGCGGAAGAGGCTTATTAGAACCCGAGGATGCCTTTACCAGCTCTGGCCTGGCCTGGAGAATTTCGGCCATCATATGAGAGAGGTCTGGGCCTTCTGCTCGCTTCCATGCTTGATATGCGTCTTCGAGGTCAAAATCGTCGCTTCGCAAGGTGCGTTTAGTGTTGGCATTGAGGCAATGTTGGTATGCTTTAAGATCGGCGAGAGCAGCCTCTTCTGTCCATAGCTTCTTGTTGACATCGATATCAGACTGGACTTGCGAAAGAGCCAGACCAAATATCCTGGCCACGGTTTGAACCATGGGCATGTCTTTCACATCGTAACTGAGCGGCACCACAACCTCAATGCTAGCTCCACCAGGCCCATCGGATGTGTCGACATATAAATCTTGGTCGTTCGTGAGTAATTTGCTTTCTAAGGTGGCTAGCCTACTCATGAGCTCAGGCCTGTCCTTGTCGTTCCCAAGGGCCTTCAAAGTGTTACTAATTAGCCGCACAAAGAGCGCAACATGACGGTCGACCAGTAGCTTCCATGAATCATCATCCGGAGCTTTGCCCTTCTGCAACGCCTTTGTGGCATTGGAATAGAAGATCAGAACCAGATCTTCCACCCGCCGCTCCTTATCCATTCGCCTTCGAAATCCTGCTTCCGTGAAGGCTGTATAAGCTTCAGCAAAAGTCCGCTTGACCGCCGCATCGTTGTATCCCGGCAGCCTTTCAGTATTCACCACCACTCCTTGTATCCGCTTCTCTAGTGGTGACATGAACCCATGGGGAAATTTGGCGCTTTTCGTATCTTTGATCAGGGAAAATTCCTGGACCAGGTCTCCAATCATAACAGTTTTCCGTGCTTTGACTGGTTTCGGCGCCGAAACATATTGCTTCCTCTTGGGCCTGGGTTGGAGCAGGTGGTGAAGATATGCAACCCTGAGGGCAAATGTGTATGCATCGTTGTAGCTCACGGCATTTGCTCGTATTCTGGAGGGATTTCGGGACATGCGGTTCTCATTCTGGATACTGTTCATGCGTCTGCTCGCCCGTGGCCGCGAGGATGCGGACGACATGTTGTAGATGGTAGCTGTGGAGTTCGAGAGGGTTTGGGAGGGTCGCGGTGCCAACTATTGGTGTGAACGGTAGTGAGCGTGAGGGGCGCGAACGAGAGTGTTGATGTGAGCGTCGAGTAGTGTTACCCTGCTTCTCTGGTCCGCCGGCACTGAGCAGTCGGCTGGCAGGTCAGAGAAGCCTTTACTGTGCAGCTTGCTTCCTCACGGTAGAGGCAAATTCATGACCGAGTGTCAAATTTGATCAAGCTGGGTTGGGTGAACTAGAGTATCTAGCAGGTACCGTGAGCGAAGGTCATTCCCAGTCGCTCAGGCCAGGGTGGGGCTCTGTTGTCCAGATTACCTAGTGCGTCACAACACAGGATTATATGCGGATCTAGCTCCGTGCCGTCGGCATTCAGGAAACCCTCGTAGATTTCGGATCCCAAAATAAAGGGAGATCATGTTTCTCACAAGAAGTACTATTCTGACACTGCGTTGTTTCGAAACATAGGCCCACCCGACGGTCAGATCCTTTGTCCTGGGCTTCAGACACTGGGCCAGAGCGATTCGCACTAGGCGCAGTGATGCGTTCCAAAAAGCCACTCATCGATTCTGTCTGATAATTGACTGTAACATCTTATGAGATGGGAATCCAACTCTTCGGCTTCTGCCAGCCCAAGGCTTTTTTTGCGCCATGCCAAATATACAATTTCCCGACAAGGAATGAAGAGTCGAAGCCGGGTCTCTACAAAATCACTTCAGCAGCGTAAAATCATGTGAACGTCGGGTGAAATAGCAAGTCCATATTGCTAATCCAAAAAATATTCTTTGCGGAAATTAAGAATCATAGCATTGTCAGCCGAATGACTAGTTGTTGCACCAGGAATAAGGATATTGAACTCTACTCCACTCATCCGACTGCCCGGAATTCATGGGCTTCTTCGATGTCGGTGATTTCAAGGGCGCCTCCGTTTGCCTCCATGCGAGGCTGACAAACCTAAGGTTCATGATGATTGTGCAGACCGATGTCAGTTTGGACTGATTACAAAGGAGCACTTGTCTGTGTCTGGCTCATGTGATGGAAATGAAAACTTTCATGCTCTTCCTCTGAAGATGCGAGAGCCTATCGAACCGGTGTACTTAGAAGCACGAGGACCCCAACGGACGGTCAGGCAACCTTCCCAACGTCGCTTTGAACACAAACTTGCGGCGAAGCTTTCAGCGTGTGCTGATTCTTACTGAGCAGCCTGAGCACTCAATCATGATCAAACTATTCCTGCCTTCAAGAATGACAATACTTTGTTGACTGCTTGAAAAACCTTCGCCAATCGTAAACACCACACAGTTAGACGGTATCCCTTTGAAACATCCAAGCAGGGCAATTGTAAAAAATAGAGATGCAAGTTCTGATGAGCATACAAAGGAGGCACTGGAAGTGCCCAGGAAACGCAGTTTTTTTGGGGGGGGGGGGGTACAAGAATTACATTAGCAGCATAGCTGGAAAATGGATTTAATAACGATATTCCTCATAATCAGATACTCAAATACAATTTGACTTTCAGAAGGGATTACAGATGAAGCCACCAGAAGTAAGTTTCCATAGTTGAGCTACGGTTATAGCTTCTGGGATAACAATCTTAATTCAAGATTAGATGATATTGAGTTAGAAGTAATAGTGAATGCAGCGGGGTGGGTCCAGTGGTGATGAGAAGCAGCTTGGTTTTTCTAATGATTCAGAGCGAATCGTTTTCGCTACAGTCATTGTAATGGAAGTCTGGAGTATGGGGGAGACTTAATTGCAGGGTTTTTTTTGGACTTGAATGCTCCTTTTCTCAACCACATATGTCTGTTGTTACGAAGTTAGGTTAGCAACAGACTCGGGCACATACCTTGTATCAAACCCTGATTTCAAGGACGGGATGGAGTTTGAACGGGAGGTTCGTACCATCAGAATCGTTCAGAACACACCATGTTTTAACGGACGGGTCGTGAACAATCAACGTCTCCGGCCCTTTCTCAACTGGTATGAAAGAAAAAAAACTCACCCTTTCTTTGTTGACCGCTTGACAAAGTCCACATCCAAAACTCGGCTAACCATTCATTGATTGGTGCAGTGCCCCTTTGAGACGTCCAAGCGCCCTTTTCAGCAGCCGCACCCTTGCCCAGCCCAGCATGGTGGACTAGACAACGAGACCCGCTTCTTCTCCAGGAGGGAGAGGGAGGTCTTCGGTCCTGTCAAAACCCATCCACCTCACTCAAGTTGCCTCGCCTCACTTTCACCCCGACAAAGCTCGAATACCTCACCCAACCGACAGCACACTTTGGACTCGATTCTCAATCTACCTCCGCGCTATCCTTCCGAATTTACTGCTGGCTATGGTGTTCTGAAACCCCAAGCAATGAGTGTTCGGGTCCGAACTGCGCAGAGGGAAAGAACCAGCTTCGAAACAACGCTCATCTCGAACGAACCTGAGATATCATGATGACCAGTCTCCCAAGCCCCGAACTTGCAATCAGCGATACAGCTTCACAACCCGACGAACATCCTCTCACAATTCCGAAGACATTTGCTGCTTGCCCAGCGTCCAATGATATGAAGGCGGTGCCGGATTTCTCTGACGACTCGGACAGCTACCAGATGGGAACACCGGCATCTGTAGCTTCTGATAAGATGGAGAAGCCGAGATTAGACGCAAAGACCAAGATATCCCACTTGCTGAAAGATAGGGAGCAAGAATGGACAGCTGTGGTGGAGAGGAAAGGCCCTTTGCGGCTGCTGGATTTGCCAATGGATGTATTAAAAGAAATAGTGAAGGAAGTAAGTAACGAAGCCTAGGATTGCACAGGGTTACTATCCAAATGGCGCTGTTTTAGTGTTTAGACGTACTCCCTCTCTCTCCTACACTCGCGAGGATACATGCTGTAGGTCGCTGCTGATCCTCTGAATAGGTGACCCATACGAATGACTTGACTGCTTTGGCATTGACGCATTCAGCCCTCCACAATCTTGCAATACCTCATATTTACTCCCGCTTTGATATCGTCTGGCCCGACGCAGCAGCTACTACCGATCCGAGAACTGGCGTAGATGCCTTGACATATGGACTCGCGACTCTTTGTATGGGGGACGTCTTTACGGACCATAGTAAACCGCAGTCCTTTGCTTGCATCAACTGCGGCACAGAAAACATTTCAGAATGTAGCCATGGGCTTAAATCTGGGCCTGGGGGCACTCAACGACGACTGGGAAACCAATATCCACAGTTCACAAGAAAGTTCTCCCTCGGAAATGGTCCACCGGACTGGGTCCAGGAGTATCTCATCACAAAAGAAAGTGGAAAAATGCTGG
The DNA here is from genome assembly GCA_020746875.1 of Rhexocercosporidium sp. MPI-PUGE-AT-0058. Taxonomy (NCBI): domain Eukaryota; kingdom Fungi; phylum Ascomycota; class Leotiomycetes; order Helotiales; genus Rhexocercosporidium; species Rhexocercosporidium sp. MPI-PUGE-AT-0058. The sequence goes on from JAGTJL010000002.1 coordinate 2,338,009, forward strand.
GAACTCTTGTAGCTCTTGCCGTGGCCAGAATGGTCCATCTCGAAACATTTGTATGGGACATGCCTACCGGAGTGCTGCGCGATGTTTGGCTTGCTCTATCTTCTCTGCAAAATCGAGATACAAGTCAGGACTGTCGGTTGGAGCGAGTGTGGGTTCGATGGCATGACAATTCAGACCCTTCCATTGCAGCACCAACCCAGGGTTCAAACAGTGGTTCTAGCACTACCCCGCAAATGCTAGCTAACAGTCAACTCACTTCTGTGGGATGGACAGTCCCCTCTGGTTCACTTACCAGCCCTCAAGGACCTTCGTACCCGATACCGTATTCTCAAAGTCGGGTTGAATACCCTACGCTTAGTGTACTGCCACCTCTGAGAAGTCTCTCGGTTCTCGACATTGACGAGCTTGATTACCTGGATGAGATGAGCGTTCTCATTGCGAAATCGAAGGATCGCCTGCGTGAACTCAGGGTCGGTGTTTCTGCGAAGGCGGTCAATCGAGACTTTGCTATAGCATGGGATGGAACGGATCTGCACCAAGTTGACCACAAAGCACAGTGGCCTGGTGCCAGTACAATCGGTGAACGAAGACTAGGGGGTGTTCTAGGTGTACTTCTGGGAAGAATATTCGACATCCGCAAGAAACAAAAAGCAAAGCCAGAGAAGAAGGACAAGAGTACCTCCATGGCTTCGTCAACCCCGATTCCGTCGGAGGCTCATCAAATGACGACGAGTGCAACATCTTTGGATTTTAGTCAACAGGATCCCGATGTCTCACTGAACAATATCACAGAAAATGTACTGGGAGAGATCCCTGAGGATGGCTGGTCTGGGAAGGAAAGCGCTAACCTCAGTGGCCCCATTCTCTCGTCCCCCTTCAACTTAGATGGTGTCCCTCCACCGAGCAACGCGAATGGTTTAGACCTTCACCCTCCTCATCTCTCGACAAGTGGAGTTGATTCCGCACAATCTGACGTGGAATCACTTACGGCTTTGATATCAGCTCACGACTTAAGCACAACGGCTCAAAACACTCTTACAAACCCGAGCATTGTGCCATCTGACACCATAACGGGGCCTCCATTGAGAAGATCGCATACGCAAAGTCAGAAACAAGCCCATTTTTCGGAAGTCAAACCTGCTGAAAGGGAACGCTTAGATGGCAAATTGAAGCTGCAAACTTTGGAATTGGAGCGAATCCCATTGTCAATAGCAGTTCTTCAGAAAGGCTTTGACTGGTCTGTTCTAACCAATTTGACCATACTTGACTGCGCTCAGCATGATAGACTCTGGGTTATGCTGAGGCGACACTTTCAACCGACCCCACTCAGTAGTTCGCATTCTTCAAAGCATTCTGCCGGCACGCAATACCACCTCAATCTAAAGAGAATTCACACTGATGCCGCGTCCCCGGCTCTCATATCTTTTCTAAAGGAGACCCTAGCACCAAATACTCTCGAGACACTCTTCTTACAAGATCGAAGGCGGCCGAGTGGAACAACTGCCGTGACAATTGTAAGTTTCCGCAACTTCAAAGCTCAACTTGTGTCATTTACTGATTCACTGTGCCAGGATGCTATCTATCGAGGGCCACTCAAACGACATCGGGCAAGTCTCAAACGGTTGATGTTGGACAGTTCTGATAGGGTACCACGATCAGTCACAAGCCCTTCGGACAGTTCGCGGTGGAGAGCTTGGGTGCCAAACCGTGATGTGCTGAATTTCATCACTTCTGGGAGAATGAGTAGTCTTCGGGAGTTGAGCATTGCGATTGACTACGCGAATTGGGTAGGTCTTGCGCATCCCTCATTTCATACGCTCCGCCGTATATCATATATGCCATGTACCAGAGTGGAACCACTCTGGTAGAAGAAAAATCTGTCCTCTGGTATAGTGTATCTCTAATACTAACCGATCATAGCACCACTTTCTTCAACGCCTTCCTCAAATTCCCCATTTACGATCCCTTAACATTCCGTTTATAGCAGACCATGTTACACCAGCCTTCGATCCTCGAGAACTCGCGCTACAAGTTGTCGACGTTATTGTTCTACGGCCCGAGGTAGAGCTATGCTATATGGGTGTGTCCCACAAATGCTTCGAGATCCTAGAAAATCGGCCCCAAGATGATGTCCATGGATCAGGCGATACACACTCGAGTGCTGCCAATGGTGGGCCGGGAGGGGCTCAAACAGACGAAGAGGATGAGGACGAAGATGAAGATGGAAGTGACGAGGATGAGGACGACGAGGAAGAGGAAGACGACAACGGAACTGCGATTGGAGCCCCCCTTGGTATCGATCCAGATGAGACAGAATCTGAGATGTCAGATCATGACAATTCTGATTCTGATTCTTGGGATGGCTCCGATGATGGTCGATCGAACGTCAGGCTTCGATTGAGGGAGATTCTATTCTACGACGATAAGGTTTCTATTTTCAAGGCTCGTCATGGGAAACTCTAATACCTGAATGGCAACTAAGAGCTAGGCTTCGAAAAGAGCTTGATACATTTCTGGTGGAGTTTTTTGAGCGCATTTAGGAGCAGGAAAGAGCATGACTATGGCACCAAATAGGTGGAGTCGGATTTGAACCTGGAGTCATGGCGAACCCGGCAAAACTGGTAAGGACAACGGAAAATTCAGCGTTCAGTCGGTATCTCAGAAATGGCATTATAGGATATAGTAAAAGTGCATGCTCAACGAGGAAGTCCTCGTTGGCTCGGAAGTATAATTAACTCTCATGAGACATAGCCCATTCATTTTATTTGCGGCCAATTCGAAGACCTTATGTGCCTATAAATGTGCAAATTATCCCCAAGTAGGAGGTTGTTGCGCGTCAATTGTATCCAGTGACTTTGACTGGGGGGCATTGTTGGTGTAAGCAGACGATGTACATTGTGCGTTGGAGATATTATGGTCACATTCTGCATACGCCTCTCAATTTTATAGGCTCGCTGGCGCCTAGTGACGCTTTGCTCGTTGTGTCATCATCCATTGACAGCATACGACAAGATATTATTATTGGTGTCGGCACCCGAAGTATTACGAAGGACGACGAAGACAGATGAGATGGGCGAGTGGCTTACTCAAGGTCTACGAACCCTGTTTATCACCAGCCGTTGATTATTTCCTGCCTTCTGACGTGGCAGCATACTCGAGAACATGGTTTTGCAGGGCTTTTCAGCGAGAGACTTTGTCAGTATGGTCTAAATATTTCATTCAACATCCGCCCTCGCCATGTGTTCCTGATGCAATTGGAGCTTTGACGCTTGTTGGCGCCTCTAGCGGATGTCTTTCGATCTTCGGCCACCTCTGTGTCTACGTATCGGTCAATCAAGGACTGCTGACAACCGAAAGTACTTATTCTGACATACAGTCAAGACGCCGCGTCGCCGACCTGCAGCAAGCTGCTGATTCGGGCTCTAAGTCGGCAAATCTGACCCATCTCAAGCAATTATAGTATCATTTCCACTCAGGTGGTGCTTCTCCTCCCTGATATCCCTCTCAGCTATCAGAATATGGTCAATTTCGCCAGTTATTATTCCAACGTGGTGGTGGATATATGATTCAACCGGACACCGTATATCTTGGGCTTAGTCAGACCGCGGCGAGCCCTGGTTGGTGGGCTCGAGGCGTGCTAGCCAGCCGAGCCCTGGTTGAAGCGCGCTTAGGACATAAACTAACGCGATGCTATTTTGATCGAGGCGGAGGCGCGAGTTTGTTGATCCGCATGAAACTCCCGCCGCATCGCACTGCACTATCGGCACAGCCTTTCTCGTTATCGGACTTGCACCTTGAAGCTTCCTTCGAGACAAGCACTGCTGGGCAGAGATCAAGCCACCACCAGATGAACGACAGCTATGAGTGTTAAACCCGCGAAGGGCACGGGACCCGAAGCTATTCGATGGTCTGGAGGATCCGCATGCTGGAACGGGTAGATAGTCTTCTGAAACGCCTAATATCTTTATTTTGGTGCCACCTAGGTGGGAGGACCCGAGGACAGAACGAGGCATTTCTAACTAAACGCCACAAAACCTGCCATGGGACGGCACATGAATTGCAGATCGGATCGGGAAGGTGATTTTTTGCCGTTGCGACAGTGCTCTTACTTGTACATGGGCTGATGCAGGAGCAGGGAGAAGGTTTCGTGGGGAATAGTTGTTTGAAGGACCAATACTGTACCGGTAAGGTCTTTGCCCTGGTTTGAATGTCTAACTTTGTTTTATTACCTCTGCTGCTTTACCATCTGATCGAAGCACTGGCCTTTCGAGGATCCGGGCAGGCCCAGTCAGGACATATTTCATCCCTTCTCTTGTTCAAGCGGCCTCAATTGCTCCCCACGCTAGACAGTCAAACCGGATGGACACAGACTCGGCGTCGGGAAGAAGATGAGATAACGGCTGGGCGACTTGCGGACATGACGCTAGCGATGTGTGAGTCTGACAGAAACAATTTGGATTGCTTAACTCCTCCAGGGTATCAAAGACACCTTGGCATTTCTTGCGGTTTGAAAATCGATTGGAAGTGTTGTGTGTATTTCTTGTTACTTTGCCAAGATTACCTTAATACCTTGTAGGGGGTAACGCCTTGGGATGTGAGGACTCGCTATTGGCTTGTAGCGGGCCTCACAGACCAGTGGAGGTCCTCACTAAAGTTATGGAGGAGATTAGGTCAGTCATCAGCAAGGATATGCATCAGTACAGTAAAGTAAGTTGTACCTCGAACAGGTCACTCGGTGTCTCTGGTGTATCCCCCAGTATAACCATCTAGCTTTGGTGATGATACGCTTGATGCTCTTGCTTATTTACAAAGATTCAAATGATACCATTGAGGGAGTCAGAGGTCTATACTTCGCATTCCCGATCTGCTGATTGGATGCTTGAATTAGAAAAGCAAGGTTTGAAATTCGGAAAGCAATGTGCGGAAAGTACGCTAGATTGTCAAACCGGAAAGGGGACTTTACGGAGGGTACTGGCAGTGATCTCGGAGTCTTCGACCAAGATACATTCCAAATTTAAGACTCATTCCAAATTCGAGATGTTATTTTCGAACCAGCCATCAGCCATGTGTTCCAGTAATGAGGCTGCCAAACACTCGTTGATACTTCTATGATGGAGATTTTGTCTACCGTGACAGTACAGTATCTCCGGATAGCCGGAGAGTACGGGCAAGATAGTAGTTAGTAGTACATTTAGTGTTGCACGATCACCGGGGGACGTTAGTCTGTTTGATCTTTGGAGAAATCTTAAATCTTATTTTTTGGTGGCGTGGGACTGCCGGCCAGTGTTTGACAGACGGGAAGGATCCTCACAGGCCCCACGATTGGCTGGCATGTAATTTTCAGAGCTCTAACCCTGCTTCAATACCCTGATGGAGCTTGTTTTGAGGCATGGATTGCTGTGCCTAGCCCGTCTGGTTTGATGAAGAGCGAGGGGTGGAGATGGTTGCAAGGCGAAGCGGTCGTTGTTGACCTTCAGCCCATGTTGCTCATCACACCAACCAAGCCATGCTGGGCCTAGCAAAAGGCTGGGGAGCTGCCATTCTTGGATCCCTGCCCTGCCTCTCGTCTCTTGTCGCGGGGATGTCAATTGACAATTGACATCAAACTTACCTGTTTCTAGCAAAGAGCATCCGCAGCTCCCCCTCGCTGGGTCGACCCCTCCCTTCGCCTGGGCTTCCGAGTTATCGCTTCACCCTGGGCTACTAGGCTACTGACTGGTCTGGCCTCTGCTCAGTGCTCACCGGGGAGGGATGGGATCTTGATCGATGTGCTTTCTAGAGTGAATCGTTTCGCCGATCACCAGGCAGCAGACTCGTGCTCTGGTGCGCCGATTCAGCCGTTTGTACGAGTTCTCAGCGCTGTTCAGCACGTATCTCCAGAAGTGCAGATATACAGAGAGGCTGCAGAAGTACGGTAATACAGTATCCAGCCGCACAGTCAGAATGAGAGTCAGGGGAAGTGAACTCTCCGCAACTTCACGGTCACATCACATCACATCACATCACTACTCGGGAGTCGGGAGGACAGGGCAGGGCATCGGACGACGTTTCCGTTCCCTGAAGCTTGGGTGCAGAACAGCAATCAACCCATCCCAACATCCAGGGCCATCCTAGTAGTCCCAGTCCCCATAATGGTACTGGGAAGCAGGTGGATATGATTGCGATGTGATATGATGGTCGTAGCTTGTTACTTTCTTGGTCTGGTCTGAGCCAAGTGCAAGCCAGGAGCAGGACCTACAATACAGTGCAGTACAGGACTGTATCTAGGGGTAGATACAGTAGGTAGGGTAAGTAAGCATCAGCGCGGTTGATCTGCAAATACCGCTGTTTTGGGCAGGGCTGGCGGTGGTGCTAGGGGCCTGGCGATTACAGCGGCTGTCACTCGCTGCAGTACAACTACTTACTACTGCTGCCACTACTACACCTCAACGGCCAACGGAAGGGGGGCGGTACTTCTATTTTGGTGGCTACCTACGACAAGGCTGCAAAAGTACTCATCATGTCTCGTGCATGCACTGAACCTACCAGTGTACGTACCGTTCATTCGTCCATTACCAGGCTGACAGTGAGTGCTTGTTTTGTCCATCCATTGTCCAGTGGCATCTCATTCCGGTAATGCACCTTTCTTTTCTGGGCCTTTCCTCGACCTCCTCCTCCTCTTACTCCCCCATTTCTGGCCAGCAAGGTTCGGCGTCTTCAAGCTGCAGCTGGCAGTCCTCCTCATCTCTCAGCAGCAGGTGCTGCGACGGCTAAAAGTGCCTCGTTGAGACGGTTGGGTCACTCTCGATGTCCTTAATTATCCCACATAGCAGGCCCTCTGTGGCCCAGTGCGGCGAAGAAAGCCAAAAAGCCTGGCGACGGCCTGGGAAAGCCTTGTCGTTTCGCACTAAGCTGCACGCAGTCAAGCAGTTCCAGCGAGCGGGAGGGTCATCATCTTCGGTGCATCGCATCATTTATTAGTGGAAGTGTCTGGGAGTGTCTGGTCCTGGTCGCTCGGTCTGTGAGTGCGAGTGTGAGGGGAGACAGGGCAGGGCAGGCAGGCAGGGACTGAGTGACAACAGCCAGTCTAGTCGACCGGGGGGAGAATCCTCTGCCAAGCAGCTGTGATCTACCCAATGGCACCCACGCCAACGCCATCTTGGACATGGCTAGGTACAATAGCCTTGTTCCCCTTGGGCGAGTTGAGGCGGAGGCAGGCCATTTAATGCTTCTAAGAATCCCTCAAAATATCCAAAATAGGACCTCTCCTCATTGCACCTCTTGCTCCTCTTCCATCAGACCTCCACTTCTCAAATGAGCCTCAGTCCTCCGTCCGCTCTTCTCCACGTTTAAAAGATCCTCAAGATCCCTCGAGACCCGAACGACCGCTTTGTCTATTTCGAGTATCATCTCATCTCTTGCTACTTCTCTTCTAAATCTATCTGTATGTGCCGCCGCTGTCATCATCCACAGCCCCAGACCCAGCCATGGATGCTTTCTATATAGACCCGAGTGTACAAGACTCACGTCAATGCAGATCAAGATCCAACAGTCATCTCTCCTCGACCGCCGCACAGTTCCAAGGCCTGAACATTACCAACTTGTCGCCGCCAAACGAGCAAGGAAGAACTTCCTCAGGCATTCATCAGTCTCCCGACTTTCGCACTACTTCACCAGCAGACTTCCTCGATCAAGGCTCCCATCCTTCGCCCAAAACTATCGTCACAGCTCCAGTTCCACAACAGTACACGCCCTTTCCACTTCTTTCTGACCGTGACTTGGATGCCAACTGGTCCTACCTTAACGCAACCGAAGAGCACTCAGGGCCTGCACCTCTACTTAGACTCGACCCTGCCCAGTCTTTCCCAGGCGAGCATCAGCATCGACATCTTAGTGATCAGAGATCCATACGCTCAAATTCCAATCCCGCAACCATGAGGTATGAATCCAATATTCTATCTAGACGAACATTTCCATCATTCGTTTACTAATATATCCGAAGCACTTTGGGGATTCAGCAGTTTGACTCCCGGTTCGATGGAGGTATGCACAGTGGTATTCGCCACACATTCACTTGGCCTCGTAAGTTTTAGGATATACGATAGACCTTGCAGAAACTAAGCGTTGTAGAATTCGACATGAACGATCAGTTCATCCACCAGAATCAAAACCTAAACCCTGGACAATTAACTCCCTCTCTATATGAGGAGCCCAAGCTTCTTCCTGTGTACTCGAGATCACTTTCATCCAGTCCTCCTCGAGCCAGCCTCACTGCAGAACAGAGAGAGTTGAAGCGGCAGCGGGACCACGCTCGACGAGATTCCAAGACGCAGCTGAGGAGGGAAAGGTCCGCGAGCAACACGAGCAACCGTAGCAATCCTTATATTGGGTCTCAGAACGGTTCTCCAGACCTGATGCCTAGGACACTTCCAGAATATGCATCCAACCTTACTCCATCTCCTCTTCTTTCACAAGGCTCGCTGCAGAGTTCCCCAGCTCTCGGCAGTAACACTTTCCTCGCGCCATATTCACCTCCGCTGAATGACCACACATCCTCAGATATATACGGACCAGTCTTCACAATGTAAGGAAATTCTACCTCTGCTACTAGATTTCACCGACTAATTTTTGCGCCTAGGGGACCAAACGATTTCACTTCGAACCCAGCCTTTGCAATGCCTTTCTCCAACCCTAGTGGAGAGCCCGGTTTGCAGGCGTTCGCCGGTCGACCACATTCTCTGTCACTGTCTTCAGCTACAGATCCAGCGAACCAATACAGAAACCAAGTCAGTTCGACGGTAGGATCGACGGTAGGATCGACAGAATCCGGCGACCATGTACGGGTGGTCCACAGCCGTCCTAAGCCACAATGCTGGGAACACGGCTGTAATGGGCGGCAATTTTCCACATTTAGCAACTTACTTCGCCATCAACGAGAGAAGTCTGGTGCAGCACAGAAGTCAAGCTGTCCCAACTGCGGAGCCGAGTTTACGAGGACCACTGCCAGGAACGGGCATATGGCACACGACAAGTGCAAATCACGGAGGAACTCATAGGCGATCTGATTCTTTGTTCATGACATGCAATCATTGGGCGGCGTACATATTTGGGATGGTTTATCGGAGTCAGATCTAGAACATTCGTTTGGTTCAAAAATGGTCGCAGTGGGAAAACACTCGACGGTGGGACACTTCTATACCCTTCTTTTAGCATCATATCAGATTCAATATTTACAAGACCATACATTTACGAGCAAGCAACTGATCACCGCACACACGCATGGCAACGCACAACTGAAAGTGACACCTCGGAGCTGAAAACATGGGCGCAGACTGCACATTTGGTGGTCGCTGGATGCCAGACGAATCACCACGGTAGATGAGCAGTCCCGTGGAGAGTAACAAGATTGAGACAGGGTGTGTTTATCGTTCGAAACACCGCCAACCATGCAGAGCCGAGAGTCTGGGTTGGTGGGAAGCTGGGAAAGTCAACGTTACCAGGCAGGCATCCTGGATGTCCCAAATAAGAAGCAGCATGGAGGCTGGCTGGCTCACATGGCCTGGCCGGGAATGCGCAGTGAATATCATCTTGGGTCCAAGGTGGGCAGTAGTAAAAGTGACAGAGAAACTAAATCGAAGGCAGATATTGTTTGTTCGTGCATACCTTACGGCGAGTTGTCATTGGTGCACAGCACAGCACAGCACAATAGCGAGTAGCGAGGAAGTGATTTCGAGTGAGGTCGGGTTGTAACATAGCCCCTTTTAAAATAGAACAGCGTACCCCTGCCAGCCTCCTCCAGGTCGGCTCGATGGTGCCTGTCGTCGCGTGTTGCTGTGTCTAGTGAGTGTGGATGTATCGCGCCTATTCTGCACCTGGCTGCACCTTTAGGTAAGCTGATGCGCGAAGCCACTACGGAGCGAGATTAAAGCTCCTGGGAAAGGGAGCGACTGGGGTGACGGTGAGGGTGAGCTGGAGATGAGCTGCAGTGTGCGTGCACTGTGCAGCGTTTCTAGGTTCAGGTTAACTGTCGACAATCGCAGCTGTTTGTGTAAACACGGGGGGGTGTCGTAACAAGGTTAGGTTAATGTTGACGTTGATGTTTTGTTTTTGGACTGGGTCCCTTCTTCCTTTCGCTTCCCGTGGGCGTCGATGAGATCGATGAGATCGGTGCATTCTCCTCCCTCTCTCTCTTGCTTCCGAATCATCGCCCATCGAAGTCGACCCTTGATCCCAAACTAATCCAACCCCTCCATGCCACCGTCCCATTCCATTCCATCCCATCCCATCATTTCAAAGATGCAGCTGCATGCTGTGCCGTCGGAACACCTGGCGCCACAAGAACATGAAACGGTCCGGGGGCTGAGAAAAGAACAGAACACATGCCTGTTCGGGTGATCCCTGGTCACTTAGCTGAGATATCTGTGTACGACCTCATTTCGCGATGTGTTGGCTGTTCGGCCATTAACTGGCCGTATTTATGGAATGAAAGATTATCAGAGGGCAAGTCGAAGAGAAGAGATCCCACAGCCGGGCTTACTACCACACCTACCACGACCCGTCTCGGTGAATAGAGACCCGTCTTAGAAATCCTTCAGCCTTACGGGCTGGTCTGGTAACAGTGCGACAGAAGCTTAATCTCTCGTGGAGGGGGGGGAGGGGAAGAACCGTTGAGCCACCCGGACTGAACACAGTGTGGAGGGGGGAGTAGATCGCCGTGCTGTTCGACGAGTCCAAAAATGGATGGGGGTGTGAAATGACCTTCTCGGTCCGTTATGCCGCGCTTGAGACGACGATGACATCTTTGTGCTCAAGCTTGCACTACAGAAGGAAATCAGTATTGTTCTGCTGCACAAGACTCGGCGTGCAAGTTGCCCCGAGGAACTTCTGTTGATGGGGGGCCGGAAATCTCTTGGAAGAAACCTAGCGATACTGGTACTTCCAAGTTCTGTCTCGAACTTCCAATATTCTTCTTACGGCCGAGATCCAAAGTCAACAGTTACATTTCTCGCACTATTTCTTACTCACAATGTCGTACCTCACTTACGACGTCCTACCCCGAAGAGATGCCAACTTCTCCACCGTTATTAGCAGGTCCTTTTGCCTTAGAACACGAAACGTCCGAGAAGTCTCTTTCCCTCCTTTTGGTTTAGAGAACTTGTCCATTCTACGCATGTCATCAGTAATTCACTATCAGTGATTTACGAGGGACATTAATGGATTGGATAGATGTGTCCTGCTGTGCACAAGCGGTGTTTTGTCAGACCTGTCAACAACCCTGACCGACACGAACTCCCTTGCGACTTCTGTAAGGAGATCCTCGAGCCTGCAGTAGGTTTTGTAACCTTCAGAGACCATCTGTCCGGCCAGATGTCCACTGTTGGAAATTGTCTCGAAACATGGGGGAAGGCGCGACAGACGTAGCTGGGAAGCCGAACGACTACGAGCCCACCAGTACCCTTTCTCCTATCCATTCCTACGCAGAGAAAGCTTTCGAGTACACTCGAGTACCTCCGGAGAATGATCTCCTATTGTATACTTAACCATTCTTCGAACTTCCTCCTTTTCGAGATCCAGCAACTATTGCTTAATTCCTTCCTCCCGCCGATGCTGACAGAATCAGTTGTCAGAAGCTCTTTACCTGTCTTTCATTGGGTCTGTCCGTCTTCTAGAACTGACACTACTGACAAGAAGCACATGTTGTGAAGCAGTCTTCGTTACATCCTTCTGCTTGCTGGAAGGAAAAGACGAATGTGTGTACCGTGGATCTGCCCTCATCAGTGGCAATATACATGTTAGAAGTAGGGCTTCCTGTGCTAGAGACAACAGGCGATCTGATACCCTTCTAGGTACCGAATCGAAGTACGGTACAGTAGGCAATCGGCCAGTGCTGAAGTTATTATGTTTCTCTAAGGCCAGAGAAATGCATTCGTCTCGACTAGACTTGATCTAGCATCAAAATAAAATGGGTATTTTCCGATCTCACTTCTCATTCCCAAACTTCCCGTATCTGACGAGAAAGATAGTATCAACTATGGAGGACGAGAGAGAGGAAAACAAGAATTGGAGAAGTATGTAAAATCACAGTGCGAAACCAGAACGTCGGAGCAGGAAGGCTATTTTCCACAGCTCAACCCTCCACGCTTGCTGAGCAGTGTGATTGGTAGGAGGAGCATGAACTGATCCTGATCTACTGTAGATCATGTACCCCTAAAGCACTCGATAACCATCAAAACTTACATACTCACAGACCGCTTGTGCATGACTCCGGATGACCTATCCATTGAGTAAGGTTCAACGGCACACTGACCGAGCATATATTAGCTAGTCCCTTATAGGGTACATTTAGCGCTCGCAAAAACTTTAAATCAGTTGAGAATCACAGCAATCAGGAAATCATATGTAGTTTAAGAGTTCACAGTCAAAGAGCGAAGGTTAAATATTTCAGGACCATGATTGGGGTTTGCTATACTCACCATCCGCTAAAAATATTTAAATTTTTTCATTCGGAAAGGGGAGCCACATGTAACCATGTGATATTCTTTCTTTTCTGTAGTCACAAGAGTGACTTTTTGAGCATGGAATAAATCGGTCCAAGCATCAAGGAAAACCCTAGCGACCATAGATATTGCATTGGTATTAGAAGGTCAGCCTAAAAGCGAATGTATTAACTAAATCTCCAAAGGGTATGCATACGTGCGCTCGACGTCCGCCGACAGAAAATACTCGTCGAATCCCTAAGCGAGGGAACTCCTTTTTTCAACAGCAACTCCTTGTACGATATAAGTATAGCACTTAACTGCACATGGCCGCGGTTATAAACAACGGAATTTGCGTCGAGTAGCTACGTAAAATAACCGATGAGAGAAATCAAGGAGAAAATAGGGAATGAGATTCGACAGCGGTTTACTAAGATTGTCGTGTTGCTGGCTGGGTCCATGAATGAATGTAAGTCAACAATATGACGACACAACACCACGACCTAGTAGATTCAAAAGCCGTCGCTAACAAGAATGGATATAAGTCAGACTGCATATTGGAGTCATTCTCGCAAATTAAGTGTTCTCCGAAATCTGGAGGTCGTTGGCTAACTATGACTTAAATTTTTTTCCCATTGTCGATATTCTACATACACCTCAAAATCGACAGTAGTTGAAGCCGAATTAACAATTAAATACACTCATAGCGATCATACCAATCTCGACATTTGGCCATATTTGCTTTGTTTACAGTTCGCCCTTTGCGGCTTTTCTACGTGACTGCCTCAGGCTTCAAGGCTTGCCACCTGCACTTAACGCCAACCTGCCAAATCAAACGCGGTCTGACTTCGCGACGCGCCTTTCCTCGCTCTCCCAAATCCTCCCTCTTCAAAAATCGCAATCACACAACACAACGCAACCTCACGCAGACTCTCCCGCTCCTATTCCTTTTCAAAATTTGATCATCTTGTCAATATTTCCATATCTCAACCTTCAAGAGTTCGTTTTCTCAATCTAGGTTACCCCTCCTCGCCATCAATATGCTAACTGTGGAGTTACAGTGTTGGAAGCACGTCTCGAGCAAGCTGATCTTTTGAAAAAGGTGAGCATCTTCCTGCACCACCGTCTTTGTTTGAGCGTTGCTAAGCTCAGTAGATCGTCGATGCGATCAAGGATCTCGTCCAGGACTGCAACTTCGACTGCAATGACTCCGGTGTCGCCCTCCAAGCCATGGACAACTCCCACGTTGCACTCGTGTCCATGATGCTCAAGGCAGAGAGTTTCTCCCCATATCGTTGTGATCGCAACGTCGCTCTCGGTCTCAACCTCACCTCCCTCACAAAAGTGCTCCGCGCCGCCCAGAACGAGGATATTCTCACCATTAAGGCAGATGACACGCCTGATGTGCTCAACTTGGTCTTCGAGAGCAGCGAGAGTGACAGATTGAGCGAGTATGATTTGAAGCTCATGGATATTGATCAGGAGCACTTGGGTATCCCAGATACGGAGTATGCAGCCACCATCAGCATGCCTTCCTCCGAGTTCAGCAGAATCTGCAGAGATCTCATGGCCCTGTCTGAGTCCGGTAGGTTTTGTCTACGCCAATGTACTCTCTTGTAACTAACGGTTTATCCTACAGTCTCGATCGAAGCCTCCAAAGATGGTGTGAAGTTCTCTTGCTCTGGTGATATCGGAAACGGTGCTGTTACTCTGCGAAGTCACAGCAATGTCGAGAAGCCAGACATGAACGTCGAAATCGAGCTCACCGAACCTGTCGCCTTGACCTTCTCCCTCAAATACCTTGTCAACTTCTGCAAGGCCGCTGGTCTGTCAAAGACTGTCAAGCTCTGCCTCTCCAATGAAGTTCCTCTGTTGGTCGAATACGCTCTGGCTGGAAGCAGTTACCTTCGGTTCTACCTGGCCCCTAAGGTATGCCTTCTGATCTCTCCTTTCTATACATATGCTAACAATTTATCTAGATTGGTGATGAGGAATAAACGACTTGCTTGCGGGACGGTAATAAATGACGGTATGAGGTTTTTACAGCATATTCCAAAATGCGGCGTGATGGATGACTTTATAGATACGGACGACTGCTCTTTTTACATGCAAGGGCGAGACTACGGAAATTTTTTTCTGTACCCAAAGACTACTTGTTTACGAAATGAAGAAATGCAAAGTTTCCACCTAAAACTTCATCCGCACAATGGCCGCCGCATATTTGGAGTTCGCATTTGCAGCTCTCACTTACTTTAGGCCTAGCGCGGGGTAGCTCGCAGAAGGTAAAGACCGACCCCACCCCACCTATGTCACGACAGCCCATGACTCCGAGATAAGAAATTAATTCATGACCGAGCAAGCATGCGACTCGCACCGCCGACAACTCTGTATGACTTCCCTTTGTAATCTTTCATAAACCTTGATTCGTCCTTTTTTCAAATACCCCTTCCCCAGCGACAATTCCCTCTGCAAGCGCAACAATGTTTTCAGAACACCCAGTGCGCGAGACCCGCGTGCTTGCGGTGGCCAGTCATGTAGGGACACCACACCGACTCCTGGGACGAAACTGACATTGTGACGAAGGTTGTTTACGGGTGAGTGTACCATCTGAAGACCGGCTCGGAGTGGTGGACTAAGGGTGTCAAAGATATGTCGGAAACACCATGGCGACTTTTGCAATGCAGTCTCTAGGCTGTGAAGTAGCTGCTCTTAACACTGTGCAATTCAGTAAGACTTTCGTATATATAGAGACCTTGGAGAGGAATACAGCTGACAGGAGATCAAGGCAATCATCTAGGATACGGTCAAGCCAAAGGCACTCGAGCTACGGCGCAAGAGATCACCGACCTATATCAAGGACTTAAAGACTCCTACCTCGACGATTTCCAAATGATGCTCTCGGGCTACCTCCCAGGCGCAGCGTCTGTCGAAGCTGTAGGGACCATTGCGCGGGACCTGAAATACAAATCTACAATGAAACCTGGAAGTTTCTTCTGGGTTCTCGATCCAGTGATGGGGGACAACGGGAGGTTATACGTCGCAGAGGATGTTGTACCTGCGTACAAAGAATTGATCAAGGATGCGGATCTCATACTACCGAACCAGTTTGAGGCAGAGTAAGTAATTGTATCATGCCAGGTAAGAGGGATATCTGCTGATCAGAGTAGGACCTTGTCAGGAGTCAAGATCGTGGATATGGAAACCTTGAAACAAGCTATTACAACACTCCACGAAAAGTACAGGATCCCACATATCATGATTACCTCGATAGCTTTCCCTACACCCGGCGCGACACCCTCTCTCTCCGTCGTCGGTTCGACTTTCACTTCTGGAGCCACACCAAGAATCTTCGGCATCACTATTCCGGCAATCGATTGCTTCTTCAGTGGTACGGGAGATATGTTCGCAGCTTTGATGCTAGTCAGGTTCAGAGAAGCTGTGAACAATACGCCAGGTCTGCTAGAGACAGCTGCGTGGGTTAGCGGGGACGAGGTAGAGGCTACGGAACTACCGCTTGCGAAAGCTACGGAGAAGGTTCTTGCAAGTATGCACGAGGTTCTAACAAGGACGAAGAAGCAGAGAGATGAAGAACTAGAGAGGTACCATAGCCGGGTTGGAGCGAGAGACACAGAGGCCGATACGAAGAAGTTGAGGCTTGTTACGTCAAAGGCGGCGGAGGTTAGACTTGTGAGGAATCTGGACTGCTTGAAGTTCCCAGAGGTGAAATTCAAGGCGGAGAAGGTATAGATGGGGTAGATTCGGTAGCCTTCAAGACGGCGTTGGGTTTGGCATAGTCTTTTCTTGATTTTGTAGATATATCCTCGTCTAATCGAAAGCAAACGAGACTTTCCTCTGTCTGGCGTGTCACTTATAATTCGTCTCGTCTGGTCTATTTTCCCATGACCCCATCCTATAAGTCCCAACATCCAGTCATATTCTCGCCATAAGCCCATCCTCCTTACCGTGTGTGTGTATCCCAGAAGCAAGAACAGCGGCACTCTAACCAGTACTTCCAAACCCCCCCGCACCTCTAACACTCTCCTCCAATTCCTTGACCTCAACCACTTCCGGCGTATAAATCCTCTCCAAAACCAATTGCGCAACCCGGTCTCCCTCCTTGACCTCGAAATCCTTCTCGCCATGGTTGAATAGCAGAACCTTAACCTGGCCACGATAATCCGCGTCAATGACTCCAGCGCCAGTATCGATCATATGCTTAGAAGCTAGACCAGAGCGTGGTGCGATACGGCCATCTGCATACCGCCACAAGCATCAGTAAAGCTTCAGTTAATCAAGAAGAGGTAGGAGAGGGGGAACAAACAAGTTCCTTCCGGCACGGCCATACTGATATCCGTATCAACCAACACCTTCCCTCTGCCAGGTACGACCGTATCCTTCGCAGCATACAGATCATAACCCGCAGCGAAGGCGCTCCCCCTCGTAGGTAAGCGTGCCTTATCACTCAACTTCTTGATCAGAAGCGGTGGCTCGGCTGAGACCTTCGTGACGGGCACTGGTGTTTCCCCGGCGGCGGACATGGCTGCTTCGATTGATTGGGATGGTGCTTGAGATGGGGATGTGGGATTGGGCTTCTGGCGTTTGGGGAGAGGTGAGTGTGGTGGTGATGTTGCGGACATTATTGGTGGTGGGTTGAGAGAGGAGCGGTGACTTGACGACAACAACGACGCGTGCGTTTGGAGGGGAGACGCGAGATGGGCGGGGGACTTTCGGGGGATGAAGGTGGGCTGAAATGTACGCTTTTGGTGCTTGGGAACCAGCATTTTTGGGTACGCAGGATAGGGGCTGGAAGCGAGTGCTATTGACTTGGTGCTTCGAGCTTGACTTCCGGAAATTTGATTTGAGGAACAATGTATTTTGAAAATGTTGTGAAATCGAACTTCAACTCTGGATGCTCATCTTTCGGCTCCAATCTTATTATCGGGTCCTCTTCTGTCTCCTCTTGTATCTCTTTGAAGGGCGAGCCGTCTAGCAGCCGAGGAGAGAAGATGTATAGATCAACAGCTTCCATACTCGACTTTGAGGAATTGACCATCGTACCAAGAGCTTTCTGCAACATTGCTTCGCCTCCAATCTCTGAGAAGCAAGGGCTGCTATCAGGTAGTCGTGATTGGTGTACCCGGCCCAAGGCATCCCGTTCTGCATCAAACTTAATGGATTGTGCAACTTCTTCCAAGAACTTGCCATAGTCGGCATGGTAGTTTCGGATTTCGTTCTTGGGGATTTGGGTGTGGTGGGATGATAGGGAGGAGCCTGTCCAGACATACTGAATGCGGGTTGCTAGGTCACCGATTCGTTGCCCAGAGGTGAGGAGGTAAACTCGGATTAGGAAGACGTCGAGGAAGACCTTCTCTGCTTGGAATATCGGTGGCATATTGGAGGCTCAGTAGATGCACAGAGTACTTTGATCAACTGAGTGGCTTGGATGGAGTGTAAAGGCCAGACGCTTGGAGATTGTGTAGCTTGAACGACTCATGAAGAGACTACAAACGTAAATATACCTGGAAATCCCAACTACCATTCATTCCAGCTGTTTAAGACTCATATCAATTTTGAGCACTGCTGTAGTTAAGAAGTTTGGGGGCAATCACTTCAATTGGTCCTTCTCCTCGCACAAGAAGGAAAGAACCAATTCATCTGTGGAGCGTCGCTTCCCCTCCACTGGAACATCACTTCGCCATGATTAATACACACAGGTCCCTTTAACAATGAAGCAATTGGGTCTCATTTCGCCTGATTTGAATGCTGTCTCGAGTTGATATGCATCTCACGGCTGACATTCTTCGATTACACGGGATGTGGCTTCGCCATCGCCATGTGAGCTTGGATACCGAAGATGACTACCCCGATGTTGAACGTCTCTTGTCTTTGGCCGATACGCCCTGAAGACCATAGCACTAGATCTCTCACAACACAGTGTTTTAATGACAGGGCCAGAACGCTGAATCACAGGTCGAATTTGCACTGCAATCTCGTTCTCCCTCCCCTCGATCCTGACCTAGGTTGCTGGCAATCGAAAGCATACAGCTATCCCACCCGGCATATCACTACAGGTATAGTTCCATTGTAAGCTAAAACTTTATACAAACGCCTCCCTACTTGTATAAGCAGGGTTAATGGAGATGGTATGCCATTCTAATTCATTGTGTCTGGTTGGATATTTCGTCAATATGAGTGGAAGCTGACATTGGATTATTGGATTGTGCTACATGGAATGGACTTAACTCAGCAGATCTCTTTGAAGCCAAAGAAGCAGCGCATGTGTTGTCTGAGACTGTGTTGCTAGTAGTCCACACCGGCAGCACGCGCCAAAACCTCGCCAAACCCACGGCCAGAAAAAAAAAGTAAACAAAACAAACGCGCCGAACTGCTGAGCAGCAGGCGCGCCACAACCCAACAAAAAAATGAAAAAAGGAACAAAAGAACATCCTGCACAGGGTGCAGGTAGAAAGAAACCCTCTCTGAAATGAGGTTTTACTTTTCGTAAGCGGGAATCGCGATTTTTACCGTCGAGCGCCGGGTAGGATCGATCGTATGCGGGACTGGCGATTTTATCGTCGGGCGCCGGCGTGGGGGGAGGGGGGAGCGGGGCTTTTGACTGTTAGTGGTGAAATGAAGATTGGAGTAAGAATTTGTGTACTTACGGGGAGGAGGTGGTGGTGGTCGGTACAGAATTATGTTTACTTGGTTATATAAACATCATAGAATTTTTGTGAGCACTGGTGGTAAGCGAGGGGGAATCATCTTCGGTTGATAGGTATGTGCCAGCCCTTCTATCAGACTACAATCCTATGAATAGGAAAGAAGTATGGTGACAGACGGGTGACAGTAACGCTCGTTACAGATCATTGCTTTGATGTATGCACCTAGAGTGGCTTGACACGCTATCGAGAGTAAATCGTGGCAGCTAAATGTGTGCAATGGAGCCCAACTTTGGGCTGTCGCCATGACCGCGGACTTCTACAATACAGTTTACATGAGGAAATAATCTGAACTCACTACTTCAAATGCTTCTTTTTGTCTGTTAATAGATAGAGTTTGTTTTGGGAAATCCTGAGCTGGTATGATGTGGAGACGGCTATCCACCTTCGTCTGGAAGCGGACTTTGCTCGCCACACTCTTTCTCTAACCCAGAAACAAGCTCAAATTGACAATTCCACCAGGTGTATAACTTTTGAACAAGCCACAATAAACTAATTAGCCCAGTCTTACAGACCTAAGCCCCGTGATGAAGTCATACTCACACACAAAAGTTACCACGATGAATATTATTTTGTCCTGCCTAGCTTCATCACCTTCCCATCCGTCACAGAGGTGGCGATGAAAGAGGAGACTACTGACGCCCACTCGCTACACGAAAGCGAGGACAATGGTGGGCTCCCCCAAACCCGTGAAGGTGGGAGGACCCTATCTTGCTGTAATCCGACAGGGAGGATTTTCTCGATTCGGTTTGATTCGACGCACTCTTTTTTTTGGTGACTTGTGGTGTGGTGGTTTTCTTGTTGGTGTTTATCAGTTTCTTTTACTCCTTTTTCCTAGTGAGACTTGTTGTTTCAGGCCCCCCCTTTTTTTTTTTGGAGGAGATTGTCGTTTGGTGCCATGGGATTGAGTCTTCATGGTCTTCTTAGCGCGAGGCAGCGATGAGGTATGCGATGCCGGGATCGATCATGTTCTACAGTGTGTCAGGTCGCATAGAAAAATCATATCACAATATGTGGGAACTTACGTTATTCGGTTGCTGTGTTGTGCGTTGATGCTTCGTGGTGATAATATTCTCGCCTACTGTGAGTCAGGACTCGCTTCGCTTACCACGGTTGGAAAGGGGGCTTTACTATTTTAGGAGAGTATCTTCGATTTTATTCTTTGTGGGGTTCTTCTTGCTTCTGGTGTGGCTTAGTTTTGGTATGAGATAATGTGGCCGACTTCGGGAATTTGTCGTTGCCGTGGTCCGTGGTCCAGGTGAAGTTGAGATCTGGTTCGGATGGTGGAAGTTCCAGGATGCCGATGCCGATGATGTAGTTGATCGGACGAGTCCTTAGGGCGCACAATAGATTTTGTGTATTGTCGATTATCGATATTGTTCGAATATGTTGGTGAGTGGTCGATGTGGAAAGTGTTGAGGTTGTCGCTCTCCTTTTTTTGTGGTTTTTGTGGCGACGATGTTCTTGTTGATGCGTCGCTTAACCAGGGGTCGCTTGCTGACGAGCAGAGCGACCTTTTGATCGAGGGAGTTTCTTCTCGGTGGCCTTCTTAGCAGCTTGCTGGGCCTTGAATTCGAGATAATGCTCTGAGACCATGAAAGACATAGGTCCCAAAGCGCTAACGTTGGTGCTGCTAGCATGCTTCTGGAGGAGCTCCTTGATGGAATCATCCAAATTTTCTGGAATATCCTCGTCTAGGCAGAGGATAGCGTTTGCCAGTCTAGCGTCGCGCACTTCGGCTGTGCGGTCGTTGAAATCCGAGATAGTGTCATTGGTCATTGTGGTGTCCTCGCTCGTCTCTGAGACACTGTCTGAGAGGGCGAGTTTGGAGAGCGCCTCGCTGAGAACGGAGGCTGAGAGGGTGTTCTCTATTGTGGAAGACATGATGGAAGACATAGTGGATTTTTGCTCTTTGAGAGAATAGGGTATGAAAGAAGATTCGAGGAGACTGAAGTCTGGTGGTGAAGAAGAAGTTGACGAGAGTCGCGAAGGAAGTCAGAAAACTGGAAACTTGAGCTGGCAGAGTACTGAGTTAGAGTGGGTGTGAGATGAGGAGAAGAAGGAAGGATCTTGTGTAGGGAGGCCAAAAATTTATACACAACTCGTGTGTGGGCTAAATTAGTCCAGACCTGAGTCACCGCGGTGAAGATATAAATGATGTATTTGTCCTTGTGCTAGACATGCTATCGTGCCCTTAATAGTAGGCCGCCTAGAGCTACCAGGCTTTGCTACGAAGGAATAGCCTTAAAAGGATAATACTTTATAGACAAACTGTCTTTTTCATGCCTGTGATAACTGTCGTATGTCATCCCATGGCAGATCCCGTACTGTTACCCAGTTGTGACATCAGGTACCAGCACCAAGTAATCCAATCGAGGACTAGCTTCATGATAAAACGCCAGACGCGAATGGAACGTCAACGCACTTGAAGTAGCACTTCATAGTCTCCTTGTGACTTATATTCTGGAAGAACAGTGTATGAAATCTTTAGTTTATTCGAAGAGATTATGAAACTAGTCTGCAAGTAGAATATCACGCGCGTAGCAAAGGAATCTGCATACTGAAGGAACAAACTCGAATCGCTCAACACCGGAAATTGGAGCATCAAAAACGGAAGTAAGATGTGACAGCAGGGCAATGAGAAGATCATGTATGTATGCCTGGCCTTTTGCATGCCAATGAAGAAAGAATCATGAGAAACGTCAAAGCATCAAAAACAAGGGAGGACTTTGAAACCCAGAGTATGCATCGGCCAAAGAAGCTTAAAAAAAAGCACAAGCAATATATTGAACCTTACCAAACACCAAACCTCTATTCTATAACCCCCAGAACTCACTCACCTCTTTAACGACCATCTCTGGCACCGTAATAGGAAACTCATGTCCCTCCTCCTCCAAGACTCTATACTCCACTCTCCCAGCCCCGACCGCCTCCTCAACATCAACCCTCAACTCATCCACCAAAACAATAGCATCTCCCTCACCTACAATCACCAAAACCTTCTCCTCCCTCTCCCCCAAAACTCTCCACTTCGGCCTCGGGCCCTCAATAGGACCCCACATCATACTGCTCACAAAACTCCCTATAAAACCCCTATGCTTGTCCAACTGCCATCCGACCACATCCGCAACAGTAAACTCCGGTCTCGCCTTCACCACAACAGCACTCTCGAACTTCGGATCCCGATTCCCCTTCAACTCATCCCCGAACGACGGATCATCTTCCCTCCCCATCTTCATAACCGGCCTCTCTTCCGGCCTTCCCCCAAGTCTACCCCTCACAATCCACTCCACCAACCCCCTCGGCAAGAACCCAGAATACATAACCCGACTCTGCCAGCCGAAATGCTCTGATCTCACCAGCCCCCCGGGAGCAAGTAACACAAGACCCTTCACCAACTCCGGGAACGCAACGGCAAATTCGGCCGCGATGCCCCCGCCGAGCGAATACCCGATGAGACTAAAGCCTTCAGGCGTCCATGCCAGAGGGGAAGAAGTTATAGCGAGCAGGATCTGCGTGCTGTAGAGACGTACATCATGAGGGAGATCCACGCTGTCGCTGTAGCCGCGCCCGAAGAGGTCGAAGAGGAGGACGCGGCAGCCGGAGGATACGAGGCCGTGGGCGAGCTCGCTGAGGGCGATGCAGGGCGTGCTGATGCCGTGGATGAAGAGGACTTTACGGCCGCTTGGGGGGCCCCATTCGTAGACCCTTGTTGTGCCGTACTGGGTCCCTCTGTTAGTGATATCCATCCAAGATACGGCTAGCTACTTAGCTGTGAAGAGTGTGGTATCAGGTGACATACCGGACTCTTCACATCCCTCCCCCCAGGCAGTAGATCAGGCGGATACGGCAGCCCATCTCTCTCTTCCTTCGAAAGATTCTTCTTCTGCGTCTCCCGTGGACTCTCGACGATGTCCCGTCCCGTTAACCGTACTTTGAAAATTGTGAAGATAGCGAGTGTCGTTGCGAGGGAGGAGGCGATGACGATGCCGAGGTTCGGAGGCATGGCGATTCGCGGGATCGTTTCTGCTTTGAGAACAGCCGTTTTGTTTTGTTTTACTGAGCCTCAGACCGGCAGGACGAGCTTGACTTCTCTGGTACCCTGGGAATTAGCATGATATTTGGACCATTGGCAAGAACTTGATCTCATCTGCTTCGGAATATTGTCCATGCAATGGCACCTACCTAGGTACCACACAACAGATGAGAAATCCAACGACCCCCACTTCTTGATCTAACCGACAGGGGATATCTTTAGGCGAGGGTGAAGACAACACAGAAATCCGAGCACGGCTTCAAGTGACTTGCTATCACAAGAATATTGTTTTGATCTTGTAGTGGTCCTCAGAACTCCGATCATCTTTGAATCTGCAACCTGGTCTCGAAGTTTAAAGAACCATTCCTTTACTAATCCACCTTCACCCCCCCTTCCCCCCACCGTCTGTCTCACACACCCAACAAAACTAACATTTCGCTTTCGGATAAATCAGCAAATCATAGAAAGAATTATACGAGCAGTATCGTCACCCCTCCAGAAAGCAAAAGGGATTTCAAATTTCAAATCTGTCCTCCTATTCGAGTATCTAATATATATGTATTACACAGCAAACCGACCAGAAACCTTCTTCCTAGACGGAAAACACCCAGATGTAGCAATCATGCTTCTGCAGTAAGGAAAACCCCAACAGTATCCAAATGGCAAACAAGGATAGGATGCATAGCGCTGAAGTCAGGTGTATAGAGAGTATGTATACGTCTAGACTTCAAACCCAAGTCTTCCAAGCGATGAAGTAACCACTAACGCCAATACCGTATACTGTAGGAATATATGAGCAATAGCCCGCATATCCCAGACACGTAAACAACCAGCATGCAGGCAACCTACTTCTCCTTCGAACCTCCAGACTCAGAAGATGACGTGCTACCTCGCTTGAATACATTCGACCACGAACGTCTCTGCTCCCGCATAGGCGGCGCCTCAGGAGCAGGAACCGCAGCAGCAACACCCGTACCCTGGACATTCGCACCCAGCGCACCCTCAACATCACCAACAATCCCCACAACCTCATCCCTCCACCCCGCACTCTGCCACGGATGCACCTGCCTCATCATCCGATCGCAACTCTCCAAACTCAAGCCCTTCGTCTCGTAAACCACGGCATACGCATACACAACCGCACACGCGCACGTGCTCCCCCAGATGAAGAAGACCTTCGACCCCAGATCCGCTTTATCCTCATCGACGAAATACGGCGTCACGAACGCGATGACGAAGTTGAGGAGCCAGTTGCTGGCCGTGGAGAGGGCGATGCCCTTTGAGCGGATGGTGAGGGGGAAGACTTCGCCGGAGACGGCCCAGCCTGTGGGGCCCCAGGTCGAGGCGAAGAAGAAGATGTAGACGCAGACGAAGGCGATGAGGGTTTTGTGGGCGGCGGAGCTGTCGCCTGTGGTGGTGCCCACGATGGCGACGACGAACTCGCAGAGGGACATGCCCAGGGCGCCCCAGATGAGGAGGGGGCGACGACCCCACTTGTCGATTGTCCAGAAGGCTACGGGGGTAGATGCGACGTTGACTGTTGAAATTTTAGTTTGAAAACTCTCAGATCTAAGGAGGTGTTGTGGATACGTACCAGCACCCAAGATGATAGAGATGATAAAAGCGTTCTTGATACCGATGGTCTTGAAGAAAGAAGTTCCGAAGTAGAAGATGAAATTGACACCCGCTGTGGACGCAAGTTAGCATGTATATTTTCTTGAGTGAGGGACGATGGGACTTACTCAACTGCTGCACAACTTGAACCGAAGTCCCAATAAGCGTTCTATGCAGATTACTTCCCTTCCTCAATCCACCCTTGAAGCAATCACCAAACCCTCCCGATCCAGCACCAGCAGCAATCTCCTGGTTCCAGCTCTCGACCAACTCATCGTGTTCATCGGTGACATAAGAAGAGTCAATTGGCTGGCCACGGAGGCGAGCGAGAGACTTGAGAGCGCTCTCCCCGTTGCCCTTCATGACGAAGTAGCGAGGTGATTCTGGGAAGAAGCAGAGACCGACACCGAGGATGAGAGCCCAAGCGAATTGAAGCGCGATGGGGATTCGGTAGGCGCCTGTGTCGGTACGGTCCTTGGTTCCCAGGTTCACACATGCGGAGAGGAAGATGCCGATTGTGATTGCGAACTGGTTACGCAGTCAGCATGGAAAACCCGTCAAGACGGTATAGGGGAGGTAAAAACTAACCTGATACCCGCCAACGACCCGCCCTCGAATACTCTTCGGCGTAATCTCACTAACATACATGATAACCGTCGCGGAAACGAACCCAACACCCAGCCCACCAACCGCACGTCCAGCAGTGAGGAGTCCCACACTCCCTTCTGCAACAGTCTGGAGCACAACACCGACGATGTAGATGACACATCCGAGGATATTCGTATTCCTACGACCCCAGCTATCAGCAGCCCAGCCCGCGACGAGAGCGCCTAAGAACGTGCCGAGCGAGAGGATCGATGTCATGAGGGACTTCTGGTAGGAGGGGAGGAGGTAGCCTCCGAATGCATTGGCATCATTGGAGGGGACACCGAAGTCGTGGTGGAATTTGTTCATCGCGAGAATTCCATTGATGTACCCGGAATCGTATCCGAACAGAATGCCGCCAAATGCGGCGAAACTGCAGATGACGACACATTTGAAGGTGATGGGAGCCTCAGCCCGAACGCGAGGGACGCTCTGAGCAGCAACTGAAGCCATATGAAGATGAGGTGGAATGGTCCGTGATGCAGAGATGATTTTCGATTTGAGGAAAATCAAAGTCAGAGTGCGACGAGAGAGGGCCCCGTCTTAAGTAGCTAATCTTGGAAATCCAACTAGAAAACTCAATACTATCACGAGGGACTGCTAGAGGCCACAAGGTGACCCTGAACATAGGTACTATATCCGTAGTTCTCTGCACCAAAGAGAGTCTGGACTTTCAATAGGTCATAGGAATCCAAGTATCTCCATCGTTACTCGTCATCAGGATATTGAGAATCGCCGGATTGACGACTTGGTCGTCATGGTCAAGTGTGAAAGTCCCATCCAAAGGTTGTGAAGAATGGTTGTAATATGATAGTGGACCCCTTTCTCGAACGGTCTAAGTGTGATCCGTCATTATCCCTGCAACGGGTAGGGCTGATCGATAGCTCTTCAAATTCGACTCAAGAGAGTATAGTGTATAGAATAAAGCCCGGTAGCGATTGCTCACTTGCTAGTAGTTCCGATACTATGAAGACACCAAGTACCATAGATTGAGGAAATCTCTAAAACGGATCTGTCCAACGGTTCGTTCTTTGCGCCCAGGGTGTTTTGCAAGTGTGCATGCTCTTTCAGGCAGAACATGGAATCTTTGAAAGGATTTCGGACGCCTTCTACGGCTCGAAAGGCAAAATATCAGAAGATAGTGCAATGTTCCATGGTACGAGATCCTGAAGGAAGTGATGTAACAGGTTGCACTAGCTTCCGCTAGAGACGCTTGCCTCTTAAGATCTAACTACGAGCCCCCAGACCACATAATAGACAACGAAATTAGAGAAACGGACTCAAAAGTGGATCAGACAACAATACTGCGGTGTGAGAGAAGTTTTTCAGCCCTTGTTTTCCCGACCACCCCACAGGTCTCCTTTTGTGGAAAGCACTAACTCTTCATATCACACACACTCGTCATAGTCGCATCACAAGAAGCATTCATTCGCTCACACGTAGTTAAGGTTAAATGGAAACCTGCACATTGCGTATTCTGATCTCATGTTGTATTCAATAATGCATCCATAACATCCCTAGGCCATCCACTAACATGTATAAAGAAAAGCAACATAGACATGGGCGGTGTCTTGGTATCTATAAGCAAATGAAAAACGCGAAACATCAGAAAATCATAACACCACGTCATCTATAATTGAAAAAAAAAATATCCTGCCATCCGTACGCCTGCTGGACATAAACACGTAGAAATCATAATCTTCATGGATGCCCGTAGTAGGGCATCTGAGGCACATTTTGAGGCGAGTGCCCGTATGACGATGCGCTACCGTGAGCTCGGTTCATTGGAACTGGCGCGAAATTTTGGCCGCCATTTGCTGACATTTGATCAAAGCCGAACCCAGGCTCGCTAACTCCGAGCATGTTCGAAGTCGAATACCCTGAAACGGGGGGAGCAGTGGAGAACGTCTGGGGAATAGAGTACCCCGAGGTTTGCTGCATGTTGTAATTCTGATTAGGAATCGCATGAGAGAAGCCAGAATCCATGGACCCGAAGCCACGGGGCTGTTCGACTTTGGGGTGCGAGAAGTTGGAATCCATAGATCCAAAAGTACGAGACTGAGCAACATGGCCCATGTTATTCGAGTCCATGTTCGTGAAGCCGCGAGATTGATCAATGTGTTGGACGCCAAATGAGTTTTGATACAACTGGTTATCGTGGCTGTTGTTATTGGTGTATTGGATTTCTTGCGGCACTGCACCTTGCATGCCATAGCCCGCAGATGCACCAGCCGTTGGGAAGTACGAAGGCTGGTCGAACCCCGTCGAAGGAAACTGGGAAGTCGCCGGGACATGGGGAGAAATGCTGTCCATGTTGAACGGGCTGTGTGATTCCATTTTCGCGCGACTGACTGGTGTCACTGGTGTGAGAATCTGCTCACCAATGGGACTGATGATCGTGTTCGCGTCGACAGTCTTAGCCTCAACCAGACGTAGGATGGGCAAGCTGATATGCTCCATGTGTTTGGCAAGGTGCACAGTTAATTTCTTCCAGGTCGGGAACGACTTGCCGCAGAATTTGCAAGGCTCATCTTGGGGCCGGTGTGGCGTTTCGTGGTGGCAGCGCTCCAACATAATCCAAGCGGGCTCGGTCAAGCGTGCCTTCTTGATAGCAGCTTTCGTCTTCTGTTTCGGTTCCGGCAACTTGTGCTCACGAACAAGATGCTGAAGGAAGTTGTCCTTTCGATAACATGGGTGCGTACAATCGTCCACCTGACAGATCCACCACTCTAGATGGCGATGCCTCTCGTTCTCATGGCGGACCCAGTCTGCTTTCCTCTTGAATGACTTCGGCTCCTTACAGCTATCATATGTACAAGTGAAGGGTTGTACATCTTCGTGGACGTGCTTGGTCCAATCGGAGGGTTTCTGGAACTTTTTGGACTTGAAGCACAGTTGGCATTCAAACTCAGCTGGGAGGTTCTTGGTCGGAGGCATTGGTACCCCTTGTGGAAAGACCTCCTCTGTCAAGGCTCCCTCACCCGGGCTGGAGTCGTTGTCAGAGAAATCTGTCACCAGGTGTAGTCCGGACGGAGTGCGGTCTTGTTCGCGAAGGTTGCCTTTGGCATCAGTCAAGACGACCGAGCCTCCCAAGGCTAAGCACTGGGGTCCGGCAGAACAGTTTCGGGCATTTACGTCTTGTGAATGCTTGACTCTCAGATCGAGCAAGTTCTTGTATCGGATGACTTGTTGACGTGCGATCCGACTCACAAGCCACCTGTGATGTGGGTCCATGTCAGGATTCAAACGGCGGACGTGGGCTTTGAATCCTTCATATGTCGGGTCGATGGGATCGGCTTGCTGCTCGGATTCCATTTTCAAGTCGGTTTCTTCTGCCTCGTCATCTTCATCGTCGTCATCTTCGCGGTCATGGTTATCCAGGTGCGGTGGCTCAGGCCGACTTGCCTCAACAATAGCTGGTGGCGAGGCCAAAACAGGAGGACCACCCGAGTTCCTCCAGAGGTTTACAAGCCCTGTCTGTCCTGCCTTCTCCTGAGAAGTCAATTCGCTTCGACTTCTTGCCCTCTTTATGATGTTGGTAAGGTTGAGATGAACTGGGCTTTTGGGTGAGGTGTTTGCGGCCCCGACCGAGGTGCGACGGGTGTGAGTTGTACCAACAGCCGTGAGGGGACCCGCCATGGCAAAGAGAGCGGTATTGACGCTGGGTGTAGGTCTCTTGCCAAAGCTGGGAGTTCTCATGGGAGGTGCGAGGGTATCTTGGTTGTTGGGTCTTTGGTCCTGGTATTGTAGAGCTTCTGCTTCTTCGGGTATATTTTGGGTGCTGCGAGTGCGTTTGAGTTTGCTGTCACTTCTTTTCCGCGCGAAGTTCGCTAATCGATCTAGCCCTTGGTCGAAGATGCTGTTCTGACGCGGGCGATTGCCTTCCTTTCCTTTGCCGCTGCTGATGGACAGCTTCTTGAGAAAACTGCCATCCGACACTCCTTTGAAGTCAGCCAAACTGGGCTCACTCTTTCGCCTCGTACCCCAAGTGGCTGCACGTGATGCGATTGAAATGGTGTCTGAATGAAAGTTGTATTTCATCATGGCCTCGTTTGCCGTCTGAGGCTGAAAGGCGCTGGTGGTGATGTATGGTACCGAAGGGTTATCTTTCCAGACTCGAGGATGATTCATCAATATAGCCTTATCGGCCTCGTTGACGTGGTCGCTGGTGAGATCAAAGTAGGTTTGGCCTTCGATGAGACGATTCTCATGAAGACTAGCTGCATCATCATCAAGGGGAGCTATGTCGTTGTTGATTTCCTCCTGGGTCCGCTTACTGCTAGGATCACCTTTTTGGTACCAGTTCTCGTGGTTCGAGGGGAAGTAAGATTGAGAGGGATGCTCGTCTTCAGCGTCACTGCTCCCGCCAGCCTGGGATCTCCACTCTTCAACTTCGTTGTTTTTGTGGAGTATCTTTCGCTTATCCTCCTCCTCTTTAAGCGTGGGGATTTCCCTATCCACGACGCCTTTCCTCGTGTTTGGGTCCAATCCGCGTTGGCCAGTTATCTCATTGGTCAGCCATGATCCATCCTCGTCTCTCTGTATAGAACTTTGCGAGAGTTGTTCGGGTTGTTGGACTGGTAGTTGACCACCAAAGTTGCGGCCGTTGCTTGCGCCATACTGTTGATTCGACTGGTCCAATGGATATACACCATTCTCTTGCTGTCCATCTTCCCAATAGGACACCATGAGATGGGGACTGTGTTCGGGACGAAGCGGTGGCATTGTGCTTGGTTCGAGACCTTCGGCGCTTGTGTGGCTGCTGCCGCTGTTATCTGGAGTCAACTGAACAAAGGCGACAGTCGGCGCGAGTGACTGCCTGCCTTGAAAGCGCGCGTTATGTAATCCACTGGTCAACTCGTGCTGTGAGATCGTGGTCTTGCTCTTTGTATCATTGGCTGCGCTATTCGGGGATGGAGTGTTGTGTATGCTGCTGTGGATTGGGCTTATGGGATAGCCCGAATTACTGAAGTTCGTAGTCGCAGGCTGGCTTTCGTTTTGTGTTGGAATGGCAGGCAACGGGCGGTTGAGGTCAGAGGATTGGTATGTTTGGGATGGATACGCCGGGTTCCCAAAGATAGGAGCGGTTGGGAGGGAGTCTATTCGTTGAACGTCGAAGTTCACACCGAAGAAGGGGTCAGTGTCGTCAAGCTCGCTGGACTGATAGTTGCTGTATTCCGATTCTCCTTGCGTGTATGGACTGGCAGAGTTACTGAGGGTCTGGGAATGATTGTAGGGCGACTGGAGGGTCGAGCCGAATGGGGTGGTAGGTATCTGATGGTTCAGGCCCAGATCGTCGAAGTCTCTCGAGCTATGAGGGTCGACAGGAGGGCAGGTAGAGTATGTTGAAGACATCGGTATGACAGGAGAGGGAGGCTATGTAGGGTTGTTGGGGGGGGGGGGGGTCTTATGAAGAAGAGGACGAGCTCTAGGAGCTCGGTGGATCGTTGCGTTAGGTCTGGCTTGTGTCAAGAGGCAGCAGGCAGGGCAAAGATCATGATGTGCTGCAGCCTTGGGGATAGCTTGCTCTGGTCAGGTAAGGTAAGGTATGGTATAGTCTGGTCCGGTCTGGTATGCAGCGCGGCTGTTGTTCAGATGAAGTCTCGGGGCTCGAATTAGAAGCGGAGTTGCAACAGACTCGGGATAGGAATGGGAGAGAAAGGGGGTGAAGGTCCTGATCCGGCAGATGGGTAAAGTAGAATTGGGGGATGCGACGCGACAAGAATGTTCTCGGTTTTGATGCTGGGGACCGAGGGTTGAAGAGGTGAAAGTCGCACGCACGCAAGTAGGAGGAGGGTTGGTTTGGGTTGGAAAGAAGAGGATCGAGGACGGGCGGGATAGGATAGGATGGAATGGGATAGGATAGGATAAGATAGGACAGGGTTGGGAATTGAGGAGAGTTTACGGGAGCGGAGGGGGAGGGGAGGGAAGAGGAGGGGAGTGAGGAGGGATGAGGGAGGAGGGATGCGATTGCCGCTAGAGCTAACGATAAGCTGCGGCGGGTGTGGATATGACATGGCAGGGCAGGGCAGGACATGGATGGATGAGCTTGGGCTTGGGCTTGGGCGGGTTTGTTGGTGTTTGAGCTTGAGAGTTGGAACTACTACCTCCCTCGTGAAGGAGGAATTGAGAGAAAGTCAAGAATGCCTCGAGGAGATGCCTCTCGCAATAGAGAATGGGAGCCAACCAAAGGAAGCCAGGAAGATGCGCGAGGATACCGAGTGCCGGTGAGAGAAGGAAGGCAGACTGCCGGGGCAGATGTGGGTGGGTGGGAGGACAGGAAAGGGCTGAATTACCTACAGACACAGACCGTAGCAGCAGAAGCAATAGAGTGGAACCAATGCATCAATTCGACAGACAGACTGACTGACAGACAGACAGATACACAGCGGGGGATATGGGCAGGGCAGGGCAGGGCAGGGCAGGAAACGCCAGTGCGATAGGTCCAGTCCAGTGTACAGAGTCCAGACAGTCCCAGTTCAATTCAGCCACCAGCATCAATCAGCAAAAGAGAGCCGCACCAGCAATCCACAGTCCTGTACTTCTGTAGAGTGCCAGTATGTACAGTACTACCGTACCACCAGTAGTAGTAGTAGTAGCAGCAGCAGTGCACTAATAATGCACAGCACTGCACTGCACTGCACTGCACAGCAAAAGCAGATGCACAGGCAGGGGCCGCCTCTAGTCCAGTCCAGCGCAGGAGCAGGAGCAGGAGTTGCTGGCAAGGCTCTCTCTCCTCTGTCTCTCTTCTGTCTCTACTTTCTCTACTTTCTCTCTACTTTCTCCCTCCTTTCTCCCTCTCCTTCTCTCTCTCTTTCCCTCTCTCTTTCCCTCTCTTTTCCCCCCGTCCACTCGTAGCCAGTCAGCCTGGCCCAATTCCTAGACAGTGGCTGTGCTTGCTGGATTGGCTCCCGCAGGATGGCGCAGTCAGACCGACTTACTTACCTTTCCTTTCCTTGCCTTACAGTTCAGTCTCCCCGCTCCTCTCATCTCGAACTTCTCTGCATCGTCTGTCTCATCATCACTTCCGCGGTAGTGAGAGATCTGATGATGACTGATGACCAGCAAGCATACTTAAGACGGTCGGGATCACGTTCGACTTTTCATCCTTACTTACGGTGATGTAATCGCAAGCAAAAGTACCTACCTACCTACCTAACTACCTACCTACCGACCAACCAAGTGAGTATTTTTGGTGCTGCTGTTGATCCATCCCATACCCGGAAAAGGGACGAAAGCGATGCGCCGAACTTACTTTGCTCGACTGTTCGGAGGTACCGCACTTAACTCTCCTCTCCTCTCCTCTCCCTACCTCCGTACCACCACCCTCCTACTCCACTTAGTACTTTCGTACTCGGCGTGCAAAGAAGAGAAGCGTGATTTAGCGAGATCCGGTCACCGAGGGAAGTCCACTCACTCACTCACTCACTCACCCACCCACTCACTGTAACTGGTCACTAACAGGATGCCCTGCTGCCCTTTGCCGCGAACAACGGAAAGAAAAGGCATCCCATCCCTCCCTCCCCAGCCTTCCACCAGCAAGCATACCTCCATACACACAATCCCCACCATCCGTATCAAACATCGTGACTTCATCGAGTTCAAGCATAGCACAGCCACATGCAGCTACCCACCCACTCTCCCTCGCACGAACGAGATGAGATGAGATTGCATGCATGCATGCTTGCTTGCTTGTCTTTCCGCAGCAGCTCAAGCCAAGGTAGCCAGCCGTCCATCTCTGTCCAACAGCCCCGTCGATACCGGCCAATCCCGCCCCGATGTTAATCCAAACTGCCGGGACCTCACTGCGGTCCATACTGCGGAGCACAAGGCCATAGTCTCACGGCTATTATTGAGGCTTCGCAGGGGCTATGGGAAAATTCTCCTACAGTAGTACATGACATCCATCCATCCCAATCTCAAGATCCAGCTGAAACACAAACCAGTCCCAGTCCTCCCGGCCCACCCATTCTATCATGCATATCGATAAACTACCTGCAGAAACCCCATGCGACCAGCAGTCAAGATGACAATCAGCGAATTAAAGTCGCTTTCCCACCCAGGATATTAGGCTCCAAGGCTCTGTTTTGCTTGGTAAAACGTTTCCCAGGCGTGAAACTTGGGCTGGATGATGAAATGGGTCCCTCGAATTTCATGCATCATCTGTATGTACGTACCTGCTCGGAAATCTCTTGGTTCTGGTTTCCTTCCTCGAGTTTACCCTGCCTCTGCCAGCTGTCGCACGGCAACTTCAAGATATCAGTCGAACTGTATCGTATTCTGGCAAGGCTCAGAGGTCAGAAGAGATCTGCAAGGACCATCCAAGAGAAAATCTGGTAGTCATCTGCAAGTAGAGCCGCCCGGTTGATATGTGGAACTTTTTGATCGTCACTGCCGCTCACACGCTTCCCCACATCGGCGCTTCTGCAGTATTCCTGCGTCAGTTTGACTTCTGAGGGATGACAGAGTTCAACCTTGGCTGTTGGCGTTAAGATATCCTTGCTCCTGAATCTTGTCTTTCGTATATTCAATGCGATTATTATTACGGGCAGGAATTCCCTATGTTGGACCACTGCGGGTCGAAGTTTATCTTGGCAGACAAGAGTCAAACTCAAAAAACGGTCGAGAGACTCAATTCTAATAAGTTGCATGACTTGATCAAATCAAGCGATCATTCAGAGTGTCGTTGGCGCTCATTGGCAAAGTAGAGTACTTTTGTGGTCTTGTTGAGCACGCATCAAGTCAGACAGGCCTGCCTCCAACCGAATCTCAAAACCACTCACATCGACAATTGAAGCGGGACAAATTCGTGTCCAGCGTAGCGAATACAGGTCTTCGCTGAGTTCACTACACCCATACGGAGTAGATCCGAGCTTGACCAAAGTTTTCAAATCATTCCAGAACACTTACTTTAAGAAAGCTCCAGGTGTGAGTAAGGCAAGCCTCGCTTCGGTCTAATTTTTAGAGCGAAGTTGTACAAAACAGTAACTCGCTTCACCGAACACAAGATTATGCCACCTCGGACATTCACCGTGGGTCACCTGGGCACATATCAACTTCTCCAAGCAAAAAAGCCGGGTATCTGATCAAGCACCCCGATTATTCTTCGGATATCAAAGAAGCTTTGCAGTTCTGAGGTAAGCTTTGCCAAAAATTCTTAACTTCCCTTCCCCACGCTCGGTCTTTCCCCGAGCCTCGCAAGCTAGCTCTGTAGGGTCTGGGGGACCCATGCCAAGACCCATGATGTTGACTGGTCAGTCCCTCGGATGCATCCGTCTAGTCGTCGAAGCCTCACGTCAAAGCATGGGAATTCTCGGAGGATGTCCCTTTTATCGCGGGGTCGGGGCGGGGGGGGGGGGGGGGGGGGGCATGATAATGTGGGGATAGCGGTTGCTTGTACGAACCGGATTGTGGAGTGGGAGATAATCGTCTCTCTCCTTGCTCTTCACAATTCCTATATATTGTGCTTGTCCGCTTGAACGTTTCCCCCATATCACTCCATTCCGCTTTACCTCAATCTCTCTCCTCCATCTCTCCCCTTACTTCTTTCACCATGGCCCGAATTGACCCTCCTACCCTCGATGAGCTCGACGCCATAGAGACTATGGACCGAGTTGAATATGCATCAAGAGAGAAGAAACTCGTCCGCAAAATCGACCTGCGCTTGATGCCCTGCCTGATCCTCATGATAGTCATGAAGTAACCTAGCATCCAACCCGAAATCACAATCCTATCACTAATATATCCTAGCTACCTAGACCGCAATGCCCTCGCAAATGCTCGTATCCAAGGTCTCGAGGTGGACTTGGAGCTCAAAGGAAACCAATTCAACACCGCCATCTCCGTACTTTTCGCTGGTTACATTGCTCTTCAAATCCCCTCAAATGCTATCATCACTCGGACAAGACCTAGTATCTACCTCGTAAGAACCTCTCTCCCCGTCTCCAATCCCAAAACCAAAACTAAATTCGAAATAGCCAGCTTGCATGGTCGTCTGGGGTATCGTGTCAACATGCACAGCTGCAGTACAGAATTTCACCGGTCTAGTCGTCGTTAGATTCTTCCTAGGATTCGTCGAAGCGTCAGTCACCCTTCAAACATGATCCACAACCAGCTGACGACGGGTGATATACAGGCCCTACTTCCCTGGTGCATTGTTCCTCCTTTCTTCGTGGTACACACGCGAAGAACTCGCTCTCAGGACTTCCATCCTCTACGCAGGAAGTCTCCTCTCAGGAGGTTTCGGAGGATTGATCGGAGCTGGTGTTGAATCTGGTCTCGATGGGAGTTTGGGCCTTGAATCATGGAGGTATGTCCACCCACACACACTCCTCCACACTCTAGAAATGAGTCTGACGACCTCTTCACAGATGGCTCTTCATAATCGAAGGATCGATCACAATCTTCATTGCATTGTGTGCTATGTAAGCAGTTGCCTCCCTCCCTTTGCCGAACAGTCAACGATCAAAACCATCAACTGACACAACACACCAGTTTCGTGATCCCCGATTTCCCACACACAACCGCATGGCTCAGTCCCGAAGAACGCGCCCTCGCAACCAAGCGTCTCCAAGATGTCAGTGGAAGCCACGACACGGAGCGCGGTTCTATATTCTCCGGCGTGAAGATGGCAGTGCTCGACTACAAAGTCTGGCTACTCGCGTAAGTCCCTATCCTTCCCTCCCCTTCCTCTCCTAACCCATCACCAACAACACCATACCACGTCACAGCACGCCACACCAACTCCCATACTAACACCACCCCCAGCCTAATCATCATAACCAAAACCTCCGCTGGCGCCGTGACATCCTTCATCCCGACCCTCGTCAAGACCTTCGGCTACAGCAAAGTGCAATCCCTCCTCCTCGTCGCACCGCCCTACGTCTTCGCCACCGTCGTCGCCCTCAGCGTCTCCTACTCCAGCGACAAGCGCGGCGAGCGCTGCTTCCACATTGTAGTCCCCATCTTCTTCGGGATGGCAGGTTTCATCATAGCCGCTGGGACCGAGGTATTGGCCGCGAGGTACCTGGCTATCTTCTTGATGCTGGCGGGTGTGTATGGTAGTTACAATGTTGCGCTGGCCTGGATCTCGAGTACAGTACGTATCTTTCCTCCTTCTTTGCATACCCCTACTCTTCCTACCAGAAGCTCTCCATACCCCCCCAAGTAGAGAACCTGCAGGAGAGATGGGAGATATGAGAGGGTATATAAACATAAAGCTAACAAACCCAACCCAGCTCCCTCGCCCAGTCGAGAAACGCGCCGCCGCCATCGCGCTCGTGAACACAGTCGGCAACTTCGCACAGATCTACTCGCCGTACATGTATCCCAAGTCCGACGGGCCACGCTACCTCGTCGCTATGATCTGCAACTGTAAGCCCCTCCCCTCCATCCTCCCTTCGCTTCCGATATTTACTCTCGCTTAACCCCCTCTCCACCCCTCTTTGTTTCTGTTTTCAATACACTCCAATCCCAATCCCAATTCCAACCCTCCAACCCCTCCCTCCCCTTCCAGAACCCCGCTGACAATTCCCCCGCACAGCAATATTCTGCACCCTCTGCATCGCCGCCACCCTAACCCTCCGGCAATGCCTCGTGCGCGAGAACGAGAAGCTCGCCGTCCTCGAGACGCAGCAGCACGCCGAGATGGCAGAGCCGTCCAAGGTGCGCGTCGAGGAGATCGTGGATGTTGCAGCTGGCGGGGAGGTCGTTGTTCTAAACGGTGGGTTTAGATATCGCTTATAGATTGCCCTTGGAGTGACGGGGGAAAGGGAGGACGGATAGATGTGTGTATGTGAAGTGAAGGGCTTGAGAGCGAGAGTTGGCTGGATTGGATGTGAAGAGGTATGTGTCACAGGATACGAGCTTAGCGGACGTGAAGATAGCAAGTAATTACATGATCTTTATGAATGACCTTTTTTTTCTTTCTTTCTTTCTTTCTTTCTTTCTTTCTTTCTTTCTTTCTTTCTTTCTTTCTTTCTTTCTTTCTTTCTTTCTTTCTTTCTTTCTTTCTTTCTTTCTTTCTTTCTTTCTTTCTTTCTTTCTTTCTTTCTTTCTTTCTTCTTCTTCTTCTTCCAAAAGACAATACGATTTGGAAAATTGACGGGATAATTCCCTACTACAGTATACTACTGTCAAGCGACCTCCTTCACTGCTCGGCTCCTGCGAGGGAGCGGACAGGCCAGATTTCGTCGACTCCGTAGGTGAAGTGAAACTGGACATCAACTCTCCTTTCTACTTTCATAGCTGAGATCCCGTTCCAAGCCTTGTTATTAATTAGGCCTTCTATTTATCTATCTATCTATCCATCGACAGTCAAGTCAAAGCCGCCCGCCCGTCCGTCCGAGCGAGGCACGTGCAGAAACAAAACATAAAGTCACTTGTCCTGAGAGATTCATTCGTCATAATATTAAACAAAAGCAAAAAAGCAAATCAGAATCGGGCTTTTTGCAAATGCTTTAAGAATAAGTAAGTAAGTACCCTTGATCTTTCGGTCAAATCTTGTATATCTCTTATTGAAGTATTGTGGGTTTAAAATAGGTTGGTCTCGTGTTGGAGTACGGCGTTAAAATCGGCCACTTTCACTTGCGGTCGGTAGTTAGGTAACGATAATCACTGTGAAAAATGTATGGGTTTGAGTGAGGATGCTTTAGTGGTTGATCTTCGTACAAGTGGATAGTTTGTAGTAATTCGCTTCGCTGGAAGCGGATTTGCGCCGTCTTGTTGTTCTGTTGACAACAACTGAGCTTGCAACTGAAGTATGAAGGACACCTAGCATTCATCCCGGGTGCCTTTCAGGATGAGTCCTAGGTACCTTTAATACCTAAGGTACCTCTTCTTAGAAATGCATTGGTTTGCACAAGGCACACCGCCTTATCCCTGGCTATATATTTCTTCTCGTGCAACTCGGTACCATGCTGTTGTCATGCTAAGAGCGGCATTCCAAATCCGATGTTTGCAGTCCTTCTGATATTCCCTCGTCCAAATTCGTGGATGGATGACAGATATCCACATCGACTCTTCGACAAAAGAATGGCGGATCCAAAGGCTATCAAGCCTCCAATCTAGCCGTCAAAACAATCAAACTCGCATACGCACCCACACTCAACGCCGTCAGGACCACAACCGCATTCCCACTCGTTCTGAACTTCTTCCTCCCCAATCCATCTTCACCCACCTCACTGAAGAATTGCCTATTTCCCTCATACCTCCGATATAAACTCACCATCAACACACCAACCCCATATGTAGCGAACAGCGCACCGATGCTATAGAACTCCGCCGTGAAGATCTTGAGCACCACCAGCGCGAACGAGAATTGTCCTAGGGCGGTCCGGATATATGCGCCTTCGAATGTTCGCTGCGCGGCTCGGATCTCGACGAGTCTATGAGGACAGGGCGTTAGTTTGTGAGATTTTGGAAATGAGAGATACGCAAATGGATGTGTATGTTTCACTCTCCTGCTTGCCTTTCCTGTTGAAGATATGAAAGGGGAGCAAATGCAGAGAGTGGCAAGCCAGTGGAGCCTGCGGTGTGTTTCAAGACCAAAAAAAGGGTAAAGCAAGGAAAGGGAGACTTACTCCTGCGCTGTCAAGACCACACTCCTAGCCCGATGTAGTCGCAG
The DNA here is from genome assembly GCA_020746875.1 of Rhexocercosporidium sp. MPI-PUGE-AT-0058. Classification (NCBI taxonomy): domain Eukaryota; kingdom Fungi; phylum Ascomycota; class Leotiomycetes; order Helotiales; genus Rhexocercosporidium; species Rhexocercosporidium sp. MPI-PUGE-AT-0058. The sequence goes on from JAGTJL010000002.1 coordinate 2,377,102, forward strand.
ATGAAGCCTGTCTTCCGGATGGGGCTGCAAGACATTCAGCAACGACATCCTCGGTAATGTTCCCCTGCCCCTATCTCTAGATCTCGTATTTCTCTTCCTTGTGATGTTGCTGCTCCCTGGATTGGGTTGAAACCCCCTTCCGGAACAGTAATCACTTATTCTGGTTGTGGAAGGTAGACAAAAGGGCGGAATCGGTCCTACCCCCCAAGCAGGCCACGGTGCAGCCAGTGCTCTCGAAGGAAACTGGTAGAGGGTATTGAAGATACTGTTGGAGTATCCAAGCAAGTCCGGAAGTGGAGGGCGAGCTTCAAGCTATTATTTCGAGCTTCCAGACTTGAAAGCTGCTCGCAGGCCCGAGTTGAGAAAACAACAATAGGAACTCACCTCGAACATGCCATGCATGCGACCAAACAGTGCCATCTTGTGGATGAATGCGCTCTGTGTAACGTGGCTATCCCATGAGATGGATGGCGTGCTTTGTCGTGAGAGCCTCGTTGGCTGTGGTTCTTTTGCGGTGGAAGTAAGTGTGGGTGGGGGTTGAAGGATCTCGGATGAAGTGCGAGTGGAGGAGGAGAGCGGGATATGCCTGCCAAGGAAAGGTCGGCCGCTTTTTCAGGGGTTTGATGAGGGAGATGTGAATGCCTCAGATCCAAGGCTCCGAACTTCACATTTTGTGCATGGATATTTATGCATGAAATCGCGATGTTGTGCACACACGCGAGAACAGACAATTTATTTATGCAGTGAGACTGTTGCTACCACTGCTACCTGCCTAGCTCGGGAAGATGCCTGCCGAAGTCAGGTCAGGTCTGCAAAGATGGGATAGAATGGGATAGAACAGACAAGTGCCGAACAGAGCTCTGAATGCCGTCGCTCCTCTCTCTCATCTTTCGTTCTCATCCCATTCAGTCCTTCCTCACATTCCAAGGGAGACAAGACAAGACAAGACAAGACAATCATTCAGAAGCCCGCACTTGGTCTAAGCAAGACAGAACGCGCTCCCTTCTCCTAAGGCAGAATATATCAAGAAACCAAACTCCCAGATTAATTCCACCAGATTCCTTTCTTTATACTGTACAGACAGAGCGCGTCGCATCTCCTGATCCGATCCCCCACCCCGTCTGCTTCTCCATCCATGCCCCCTTTGCACCTTATACATACACACAAACCCCTTTACCCGAACCTTTTCCTACGTCCAGTTGATCCTTTTCCATACCCTCTCATGCTCCAGCCTGCAATTTCTGTCTTTTCGTCTTGTTCTCAGTCGTTAGGTGTCGTTACTTGTACAATATACAACTCGTCTGGCTTGTTCACCGCCATCTGGTCTCTGTCCTGCTCTACAGTCTGCCAAGATCCCGAATATGCGCCTGAAGGTGCAAGTTTCGAGCTCTCGGTCATTTCTGGCTCATCTCTAGGCTTTCATTTGGTCTTGAGGCCCGCTGTCTTCATGTTGTTTGTTCTGTTGTCTCCATCTGGCTTTCGGTTTCCCTTGATGGCTCAATTTCGATGTCACTCTTTCAAGTTCGCTGAATTGTCCCGTTCATATTGGCATTGGTACTGTTCCTCCTTTCGTCACATTCGTTACCACTTGTATAGCATTCCCCCCCCCCCCCCACCCCCCCGCCCCCCTTGCTTCCCATCTCCAAGCAGCATTTTCGTGGATATCGTACAGCTTTACCGCCATAGTTACGCCGTTCCCTTGCTTTCCATCACCACCATTCCCCCTGAAATCCAAATTGCCAACTATTCAAAAAGCCCCCAATTATTGGCCGGTTAGATGAACGCCAAAACCGAATTTCCCTTCGTGGCCCACGCCGTCTAACGCCCTTGATGCGGTGGTGGATAATACATTCCATTTGAAGGATCTCCATAACCATAGCCAGGTAGCGGTGGTTGATGGCCCTGATCAGTTTGAAGATGTGGGAGATGCTGTTGTCCACCCTGCGATCCATTCCATCCAGGGTAGGGGTCGGGTCCAGCACTAGCTGGCTTCTGATACGAGTATGTTTGTTGCCAGTTCGAGAATGAAACTGGGGGCAAAGATTGTGCGGAATGCGGATGCTGATGTGGCTCGCTCGAAGTTGCCGAAACGGGATCATGGCTGGGTACAGTGCTTCCGGAAGTCTGTATTGGAGGCGGATACATGCCTGAAGACTGAAGAACGCGGGGCTTGGTCGTGTAGTGTTCGTTGATTGGGGGAGGTGGTGGATACTGCGCATATTGAGTATTCTGGTGTTGGTTATGGAGACCTTCGAGATTACTGTACGAGATGGATCGCTGGGGAACCGACCAGCCAGGATCTTCCCGTGGACTGGCCTCGGTGTGAGGTGTCGGCCAATTCTGCGGGGGTGGGATCTGAATACCTGGGGTGAAAGGGGAAAAGGCAGGAGTCAATGGCGAGTCTTGCGGATTTACTCTCCAGTAAGGCTGAGATGCTTCTGTCTTCGGGTTCGCTGTACTGGGGGATGCATCAGGAGCCATCCAGTTGGTAGTTCCATGGTGTGCTGGCTGCGTGTACTCAAAATTGCGAGAGGTGGTGACAACTGCAGGGTTGTTAGGAAATTTGGTGAGCGAGGAAGAGAGAATATCCTTGCCTTTGTTTTCTGGGGAAAAGCTTTCCGTTCTCTGGCGTTTCATTTGAGGGCCACCAAGATCCTGAATAGGAGGCATGCTGAGATGAGGATACGGAAGAGTTTGGGGAATCTCTGATTGAACCTGGCCTGAGGAAGTCGATGGAGAGGACTCTTCCGAGGCTCTCTCCGTACCACTTTGAGCCTTTGACCCTCGGCGTTGAGGCTCTGGAGGAGGCTGCTGGTCGACTGGGAAAAAGTTGCATTCCTTCTTCAGTCTGATACAGTTCGAGCATCGATTATGGGGATCACCTGGGGCTGCAATGCACCGAATTTTCCTTCGACGGCAGTGGCCTGCAAGCTACGCGTTAGTTCTGGGATATTCAAACGTTACATTTCACGGCTTCATCTTGAGGTCACTTACCACATGCTACAGAAGTTCTGTGGTATCCAAGTTTATTCCTCCTCTTTTCGGCGGACAACGCAAGTGCAGCGGCATCTGCTGATGCTTGACCGCGGACATTTGGCGTCGACATTGATCTTTTAATCTTTGCAGACTTAGATGCTGCTCCATTTCCTCTATTCTTTAAGCTGGGAGAATCAGGCTTCATCTGAGCAGGTGAGGATGGTTGTGCGTGGTCCAAGGCGGGGTGGTGGAAGCCGGGGATCATATTCGAAGGCTCCAACCCAGAGCTCGGCAGTGGATACTGATACGACATTGAAGTTGGATTCTCTTCGGGTCCTGAAGAGGAATATGTATTCGAGGGATCTCCCAGATGCCACATACCGGACTTCGAATAAAATGGTGCTTGGACAGAGACTGCCATCAATTGCGGTTCTTCCCCATGCGAATCCGTCCTAAGAATGCTTTTTTAATATTGGACGGGGAGAGCTTCCTCTCCAAGGATTGCTGGAAATTTTCCTCGGCTCGAATCGGGATGCGGGTACCAGTGTGCTTCTCGAGTCTTTGTTGCTGAAGATTTCAAATGGCAATGCTCCTGAGATCAGATTGGAGTCAATCGCAGCAAGGAAGCGAGCTGACCGAAAGACGTGTGATGTCGAATTAAGCTGGCTGCGGCACCTTTACTGGCGTTGAAGGCGGAGGAAACACGGGCGGTAAAGAAGGGCACCGAGACCAAGTATGCCGGTCTCAAGTGGTCTTCGAGGGCGCTTTGTATCTTCAATCAAGAAGGGATAAGACATGCGGAGACGAAAGGACTGTCTGTGGCTTAGGACTGCAGTAGTGAGGAATTGTGCTAATTACACGCGGCAGGTATGCCAGTCGATTCTTCTCTTGTGGGATAAGCAGCTGTCGCGGGGGAAAGGTGTTCAACTGTCTCGAGAGCGAATGGGAATTGAAGGCTTTCACGCCACTTGCAGCATAGTTCCTGAAGCCCTCTTCGAATTCCACCAAAGTGCTTTTGTGGTGGTGTAAAGGTTAGAAGGGAGAAGGATGAGAAGATCCAGCCCGATGAAAGATAGCACTAAGGAAGTGAAGGGAGGAAGGGATGAAGGCTAGTCAAGACCGAAGACAGTCCGCGAGCGTCAAGAAAGAATTTTGCAGTGGCAAAGAAGACGGGGAAGCTTCAGAAGAGGCATATCTGAAAGATCATCAAGAGCAGACCTAAGACTTGGGTCCAACATTGGAGGTTCGTCTGCAACGCCACGAGATTGGGTAACATTAAAGCCAAGCTGCCCCCTGGGAATTCGTGACGGATCAATTCGATGCTTGTCAGCTTGAAATCCACCGGCCCAGCCTGTGCAGCCCTAGCATACTTTTCTTCTACATGGCAGCCCCGGTCGCTCTGGCGCCATCAGTTCTATTCTCATGTCGTCCGTATCTCACTCGCTGCCGCTTACCCAATTCTAGGGATTAGTTCGCGCTAGATAGGCATGATGAAAGGGGTCCCTTGCTGATAGTCTGTTACTCTAGGAGGGGCATCTGAAGTTTGGGTCGAAGTTGACCAGACTGCTTGGAAGACCCGATCCGGCGGCGAGGAGATCGGAGCAACTCAAGGAGCATACTTCGGCACTAGATACTATTCGGCAATATTGACGTCCTGCACAATTTTGAACAGGAAGCTATACGGACCTCCGACCTGCCAACAGCCTCAAAGGGCTGCAGACCGGCCCTCCCAAGTTCAAATTCTCAACCCACTTCCCAGAGAGGATCTGGGGTGGCCAGGATTCCGGCCTACATTGCCCTTGTTAGGACGGTGTCCACTGTCCACTAGCCGGAGGTCTTTGACAGCTCCCAAGCGCGCTACCAAAAGAACCGTGAGCCCCTAACGCTCCACTACGAACGTCAGCTTCGCATCGCATGTCGGCGATTTGGCAGGGCCCCCATCCCCCATCCACCATCCACATCCATCCGCCATGAGGGTTGAGGGTCGAGTGTTGAGGAGGTTGAGCAGGGCATCGGCGTTCGATAGTCGGTTTAGTGTTGCGCCACAGCACCACCAGGAAAATCATCGTCGTTGTGTTGGTTTAAGGGGGTGTCCTAAGCGGAATGTAAGCGAAACCCAGCTTCACTTCCCCGATGACAGCGGCCAAAGTGCACCCAGCGGGCGCATCCACCCTTCCAGCATCCAATCGAACAGACCTGTGATTAGTCTACTCCAGATACCCAAAAGAATCCAGGCAGGCAGGCTGCTACCGGGGGCTTGGTGGATGCTAATTGCCAGAGGGCAAGCCACCGCTTGGCGCTGGCGCTGGCCAATCCGCGCCCCTCTCCTGCCTACAGGATGTGTCAGTGGCCTGTCCTGTCTTCTAAATTTCCTTGCACCACCATCAGCTCAGCTCCTGCATCTCTACTCGTCCTCGAGGCGATTTCTTGGAAGATATCATCCATGACGCCCCCCTCCCCTCCCCAATTCACAGCTTCTGCTTTTTCCTTAGCTATCCCGAATTTTCTTCCGCTGCAGCAGGGGCCGGTAACATGGGTAGTGACGAAGCCCTCGACACGGGCGTCGTCCCATGCTGTACAGTATTATGCTCCTCTGTTCCATTATTACTGATATTGGCATGTCATGTCAGGCACTTGCTTTGCACTTTGCCGGCTCACTTCACCCTCCTTGTCTCCTGCCATCTAGGCACTGGTTCATTGGCCGTGAGAGTTACAGAGATTAAGGTACTACGGAGCTCACTCCAGCCTGCAGTGAGGATCATAAATCCCCACGGCTATCAAGCCTTAATCGTTGGGACATCTTGTTGATCAGCCCTGTTGAGTTTGATCTCCTCGCGGGTTCCGGGACATGGGAGCGAGGGAAAAGAACGCAGAGCAAGCGAGATCCAAGTTCAGAAACACAAGAACCCACAGAATGGAGATATGGGGGAACGAGGGGTCTTGATTGGCACGTGCGAATAAGAAGGTTTCGTCAAAACGAAGATCTGACGATGGATCATGGTCGTGTGGCATTTCATGGGGATAGGCCGATCCTCTTGGCATCTGGGAACTGGTGCAGGATCCGATATAAGCACTCCGTGCTCGATTAGGGCAATGGAAGCGAGGACGACCGTGACAGTGATAGTCTTATCTGGGTGGTTTCCAGGAACGTGGATGATGGGATCTTTAAGGGAACTTCAAGGGAAGCAGAAAGAGCTGTTTGGGACCCGACAGAACCAGTTACTGCACGTGCAGCTAGGCTTTGTCGATCTGCTGGCTGGGACGACTTGGTCTGAAGTTTGAGATTGAAGTTGCATTGCAGCCGTGGGGCATCTTGGGAGTGTCTAGAATCTAGTGGGTTTTCAGAAACTTTAGGTTATTACTGCACTGCTGCAGGGAATCGATGACAAGGAATGTTTCTGCAAAGAGAACCAGGTTCATATGTGACTTAGACCCTGCTGGTGGCGGGAGCTGGAGCTGCGACGCACAGTCCGTAGCCGTCCACGATGCCACAGGCGTGGGAGCATGTCAGTCCAATGTCCAGTCTAAAGATTAGATCCTGAACACAGCTCGTTGTTTGACTAGATGGAAATACCATATCATGGACTATTGGCCGGTTCTTTTGCAAAAAAAGATGTCGACTTATCCGAACATGTTATTGGACGACAACGGCTTCCCGAAGGGGAAAGCACAAGAAGATTGCGAGCTTCAGGCGTTGCAGAACGCCCTCTGACGTATCTCAACCATCGTAGGTTCATAACCGAGTCGTTCATCACGCCGTTCGTGACTCAAAACAGCCTTTTGTGGCTGGCTGGCTGCAGCAAGTCGTCCTGCTTCCTAGATACGGCAGCCGAGTTTCTGCACCATAAGTGCCTCCTACTGATCGAGACATGCAGAAGCTGAGAGCAAAATACCAGCCCGGATATAAATAAAAGGAGAACTTTGTTCACACTATCCACGTGATGATTAAGCAGAAATCCTGCTTGGCCCGAACTACGAGGTCGGCTCGTTCACTTCGGTCTCAGGTCTCAGAGTCTCACTCCTCCTCTGCTGCCCTTCTCTCGAGGTCCTCTATACCCTCTATACCCCCCTTCTCCATGGGAGAACCCCCGTCGCACATCCTCCACGGCTCGAATCTTCCGAGCGCAACGAAACCCCACCAGCAGTCCACATCCGAGAGCCCCTGCAATTACCGCTTCTGTCGATCGATCTGCTTGCTCAAGGAGATTTCATCGAGAAAATTGGAGAAGAGAGATGTCGAAACTCTCTTAGTCTAGGCTGGCTTGAAAGCACAGAGAGTTTCTTGTAAGGCTACCCCTCATCCTGCAGTACGTGCAACATCGCCAGGAGACAGACGGTTCTTGCTGCATGCCACGAGTGGCCGTTACACCTACCTGTACAGCGAAAGCGTGAACAACCAGTCCGAAAGAATTCTCCGTCAGCCTCCTTGTACTTGATGCTTTCCCTACCTCGGCCGGCCGACGTAAAAAATTCGGGGACCTGCTACTGCTCTTGACAGACCCACGCTGGGAAATGGTGTGGTAGTGAGCGCTGCGAGTGGCTCGCTGTCGCAAGAGCCAGTGGCGATCATATCCAAGTGGAGCAGCTCAAAATCGATGGGCCTCAAAATTCTTCCATCCTGGATTGCCACGAGTTCGAAAAAGAGGCTGCAAGATTTTGGCTAAACCGCCTGCAGTAGATCCGACCTGATGTGCGGGAGGATCCCGCGCCATGTTCAGGGAATCCAGGCACATATTGTGAGCGGCCTGCCCCTTTCATCTAATTTCATGATCTTCTGTTATTACTTGCACATGTTTAGACCTTTCTTTGAATATCGAAGATGTTGACAAGATCGGAGTCCCAAGTGCTCACCGTAATCGGCTATGTATCCACTTCTGGTAGCCTTTCGGTCCGGATTTCCGAGTTTCTGGATACGATTACAATCATGAAAGTGCCCCATTATTATTATCTGAAAAGTACTCGAGACCCTCTCTGTCTGCTGCAGCTGCATCTGCAGCTGCACGAGGACCGATGCGACGAATCACAACGAGTCATAAGCTGCATGCTGCCCAAATATAGGAGACCTCAAAGTATATACAAGGCTAGATCTTAAGGGGTTAATGGGTATAGGTCAGGTCCGATCGAGTGCTCGAGTGCAGAATGATACTGAGACATCCTCGCATTAGGTCCGCAGGTAAGTTTTCCTCCTCCTGAAAGTTGAAATTAACGCAATATTGGACCCATTTCCTATTCTTGGAAGCAGATATCAATCATAAGACAGGGGTGTCAATTCAGGTCTCTGTGATCTCACAATCCGAGGCTCAATACGCAGGACAGGGGCCTTAAGAATACAGACATCTCTTATGATATCCCGAGTTGCTATCACACATACTTTTCGATTATTTCTTCTTCTCTCTTATTGCACTAAAATTAGATCTCCTGTCTTTCCTGTTATCTTCTTTGTCGATTTACTTTATATTGACCTATCGACCTTTGAGCAAGGTCTCAGGTTCGTCCCCGAGCACCCATATTAGGCGTGGACTTCAGACGATTGTACTCCGGCTGTTATCCGTCGATACAAGCAGCCTTTAATATTCATTCACTTCATGAGCCCTTGGTACCGAGCATGACGAATGTCACGGCGCTCAGTCTCCTAAAAATATCATGTCGCAAAGTGTTCATTGAAGCAAGGTATGAATTATAATCTATTCCACGGCATTCGGCTGCAGGGCTGGTGGCATATCTGCATACCAATACGTTGCTTTCACGAGACGCCTTTCCTCTCCTCAAATTTTGCCCGACCTCTCGAATTTTCCATTCAATTACAGCCACTTGTTATGGAAGTCCGGATGAGAATGTTGGAGGTCCGCATAGTGAGTAGCAAGTTGAGTGCGGCTGATTCCAATATCACAGATCTCGACGAAGTTTCATCTGGACAAACGGGTTGCAGAAGCATACCATTCTTGTTACAGTCTACCGAGACGCACTATGTTCTTGGGAATGTCGAGTTCGGTCTACCGCTGGCCAGGGTCACGGAACTCAAGACAACATCAGCATATTCTTGATAAATGCTCTGCCTCAGTGGCTCGTTCCAAAGGCCGGGACATCTTTTTATCCATTACTCCTTAGCAGCCTCTTCTCAGATCTGTGGCACCAACTAGTCTTACTTGGAAGAGGTTTCGAGTTTCATCATTCTGCATCACAAGCAAAAAGGTAGACAGACGACGGCATCTGCTGGCGGATATTATTCTTTCCGGCAGTTGACCCGACTGGCAGAACTCGATCCAATTAGTATTGAGTGCGCGAACCTGTATTTTCTCGTTCCTGCATGAGGAATTCTTAATACTCTGATTGATATCGGTCAACTGTGGCACTCTCGGGAGTTATCTCCCCGCTTTGTTGACATCAACAATCATGGAAGACGGCAAGTCCATAGTTGAGGGGGTCCATCAAGTCGATCATACCAAATCTGACTTCGAGAGGACGGCCCATAACGTCTCAAATATTGGGCAACGGACCAGTATGCATGCGGCGTCAAGTATATTGTCGAGCTGCAATAGCGCGACAGGTAATTGTTACATGTGGGACTTCGTCACTATAGGGTGGACTCTGCAATAACGAATATGAATGGACTATCTGGCATGCTTATCGATCGTTTTGTTGAGGACTCCTTGTGGGAGATTTTTGGACGTGTAAATTGGGCCTAGCCGGGTAACTGTTGACATCGTGTTAGTGCCCCCGTCCTTCACTGCATGATAACCTGCGAACTGGTGCTCCAAGCAGAGAATTTGTTTGAAAGCGTGTTTCTTCAACGTTGGCCTTGATTTGAGTGCCAGTGGGCAGCTCTTTCTGGCTTACCATTCACCTCGCTGTCCTTTTCCGGCTCCAGCTACGTCGCAGAGTAACGGACCGGCTCTCCCTAGTGTCAAGCTCACAACACATCCAGCTCAGACCTTCATCTCTCAAAGAAGACAACCAGCCAGATGCTGAGCAAAAGCAGCAAATTCGAAGGAAATTCTCCACATCGAAAAGGTTTGGCGTCTCCCCTCTCAGACGACCTTGGAACATTATTGATGCACATTTTCTGCTTTCTTTCCACAAGTGCACCGGGATGCCAACGAGGGAGATTCTCGGTATGAGCCCGTCGTTTGACATTTCCAAAATCAGCATACCCATTCAGAAGATGATGCTCTTTACAGACAGTAGCTATTCCATGACTAAATGGGCAGAAAGGAAATTCGGAAATCGCTCCAATGGATCAGTAGCGACTTTGTGCCCAACAGTCAACAAACAAAAATCAGCATCAGGTGCCAACCCACTTTCAGTGATCAAAAGGCTCCAAGGCATCATCAATCTGAAGGCATCGGTAGCTCATGTTATACCCTTCACTCTGAGCTTCTTCCGTTCTTCAAGCCTGGGTCATTTATAATCTTGTGAAGTTGTTCTTATTTCTTCTTCCCAAAGTAAAATTTTATTTACTATCAGAGGAAGTTTAGATAGGCAGATATCTCTTCTGAATATAGGACCAAGTCTAGGAAAATAAGGCCGGAATATGCATCTGCAGTTCAGGGACAAAAAATTGTTCTTTGAGAGCGGAAATAACTGGATTTGGATGAAGATATCTGTTCGGGGGAAATACCACTTCTCTTTGAGGTTGATTGCTGGTGTAGAAGTATTGAGAGCTTAGACTATTTTGGTGGAAAGGTGACACATAAGTAAATCTTTCTGTGGACCTGTTATTGAATACTTTTTATTTTACTCTTATCGGGATGATCGAGTGCAGAAGTGATACGGGTCATACCTCGTGCTCTGGCGATCCTTGGCATCCAGGCACAGCCCGTGGGGTCCCCCGCATTTTTACCCTGAGTGCAGTCAAACAATAACAACAGGACGCGTCGATCTCCAAGACGTCGGCTCGTTAGCTTTGCAACAATTGAATAGTTGATTTGCTGGTATTATAATCCTCAAAATGGGGCTCATGACATATTTCTCAAGCTTCCTTGCTTCCCAATCAAGCCTCTCCTCCACCTCCTCAATAAGAAGCTTCACAGTCCAAGTCTGGCTGGACGAATCTCCCTTAAACCATCAATTCGTATCCTGGTATCCCATTTTCGATCCAAATAAGCCCGTAAGATTCTCCCACCAACCTAGCATACTCTCACTAACCAAGTCCAGGGCCAAGGTTATTTTGGCATCCCTATTCGCGCTCCCGCTGAACCTCTCCCTGTGGAAGATCGCGCTGTCTTCACCATCGACAGTGCCTCTCCCGGGACTCTATCTTTCTCAAACGGAAGCTTCCAAAGCGGAAGCGAGAATAAAAGCAATCTTGTCTTCGTCCAGCAAAGCGGCGAGGTTGAGTATGGCGCTGAACTACCCATAGAGTTTTTCAAACCCTACACAGGCAATTTCAGCACTGTTGATTTCAAGCACTGGCCTGATCTGGAGACTATTCATGCTTTGGTCTTCACACCCCCGGAGTTGATTGTTGGTGAGTTCTCGCACCGTTTTTATAGATTTCTTTCATTTTTATGAGTTGTCTTTTTTCCTTGGGGAAAGTTTGCTGATGTGGGTTTCATTGGTGCTGTAGGTATGTTTCTGGCCTGTCCGAGAGAACTTGGTAAAGGGAAGGAGAAAGGGTATCGTTTAATGGCTATGACTAGGATGTTCAGGCATCCTGGATGTATCACTTTGGATTGGCTTGTGCAAACGGACATCAAGAAGGAAATGATCGAAGGTGGTGAGTCAGACCTGACCAGAGACTACCGAGGACTGTAAGATAGAGCACGTAATATGGAGTAAGCATTCATACTCGGTGAGAAGCATGCCTTCGATTTTCTTTGATGGTTAGGTGACACTGGTTCCTTACCTCTCTTTTTCTTCTTGTGAAGCGCAGGTTCCAAGTCTTAATTTTGACTGGATCTAGTTGTGGCGATCTAAAGGGATGCTTTGGCATTTACCTTTTCTTCGTACTAGTATGGGACGGACCTGCGTTAATGTACCCAAATGCGGTCCCACAGTGAGATTTCAATCGAATAGACTCATACCGAGCCACTTCGAACAATAGGTGAGTCACGCCTTAACGTAGAAAAAAATTTATCTGCTAACATTCACGTCTCATTGTATCCCCAAAGAGCTTCTTTGCGGCATTTAAGACCAATAAGTTTTCATTTTCTCCCGCCATCTCAGTCTTCATCAACTTGACAACACGGGACTTCCAGCAGTCATTTACAACTGGCCCAATTTCCAACGAGACTCAAAATTATCGATTTCTCAATGGCAGAAGCTTTGCCTCTCATTCGGGACGGATCTTTCACTCCAGAATTTGATGAGTTGGTAGCCAAGTCTTTGCGCCGATGGAAAGCTCCTGGACTGTCTATTGCTGTGATCAGCAACGACGAAGTCCTTGCAAAGGTATGTGGTTCAATTCTCAAACGATGATTGTGCTCAACGATTCAAGGGATTTGGATACAGTCAGTACCCTGACAAACCAGTTAAACCGGAGACGCTTTTCAATGCTGCCAGCATGACTAAGGCATTCACTGCAACTGCTGTCTCTTTACTCGTGGATGACGAAAAGCAGTTTCCTGATGTCAAATGGACCACCCCTGTTGCGAATTTGATTGGTGATGATTTTGTCCTATCCGACAACAGAACGGATCAAGTGACTGTTGAAGATATCCTGTCGCATCGAACAGGCTTGCCAGAGTACGTTTTATTTTTTCAACTCGAGATCTGAGATGGCAAATTCAAAGCGATCACTAACAGGTAGTACAGCTGCGATGATGCATGCTACGGAATTGACGCCAAAGTTCCAGATACACCAAAATCAGTCACGAGAAAACTTCGTCACATCCCCCTCAGTCAACCTCTTCGAACGACTTTCCAGTACAGTAACGTCATGTTCACAGTAGCTGCCCATCTAATCGAAAGGCTTTCCGGGCAGTACCTCGGAGACTTCCTGAGACAAAAAATCTGGGAGCCTTTGAATATGGTCAACACATTCTACGGAGGTGACGAATTGGAGAAGCGTCAACGTACGCAAGATATGGCCATTGGGTATGGATACGATGCTAAAGCTCAGGAGTATTTTACGATTCCTTGGCCGGTCCAGCCGGAGGGGAGTGGTGCGGGAGAAATGATCAGCAATGTTCTGGATTACGCTAAGTTCTTGAAGTGTATGATCAACAAGACCGGACCGATTTCAGAAAAGGGACACGAAGAGCTGGTCAAGCCTCGTATCGTCACGGATGACGAATTAAAGCCTTTTATGAGCCATACGTGCTATGCGCTCGGATGGGAAATGTTCAGCTATCACGGTGAGCTGATCATCGGGCACAGCGGAGCGGTGAATGGATTCTCCAGCAAGATGATATTTATCCCTCGACTGAAATGGGGATTTGTCTCATTCACCAATTCTGATAATGGATATCAGGTGCAGCAGAAGATATGCTGGTCTTTATTCTACGAGTTGGTGAAAGTTCCTCTTGAGAAGCACTTTGACTGGGATGGGGACTTCCAAGAATGGCAGGATAAAGACCATCCCAAAACAAAGGAAGAGCTGTATCCGAACTTGCCAGAGAAACCATTGCCGACGTCTCTGGAACTGTCTGCATACGCAGGAGAGTATTACCATCCTGGCTACGAATCTCATGTGGTGGAGCTCAAGGACGGGAAACTGCAAGTCGATGGTATGGATCGGACTGTGAGATACAACTTGACTCTCATCCATGCAACTGGAGAGTTCTTCGTCGCTGAGATATTCTTCGTTGATGAGCGAAACCCCTACAATGCTAGAGCGGAGTTTCGGATTGGTCCTGATGGTGATGTAAAGTCTTTTGGGGTTGACTACATTGAGGCCCTTGAAGGTGAAAAGATTTGGTTCGAGAGAAGAAAGTTGAAGGTGTAAGAAGAGGGTAATTTTACATGAGATGTACAGAAGGTTTAGCTGGAACTTCGAGAAGATTGGCAACAGAGGATGGGTTTTTCTACCTTCTCTTCCTGTTGTAGTGAACCTTCTTCCGTCGTCCAGGAAAGAGAGCCCAGACAGCACAACTCATCATTCTCTTGAATAGCGAATTCTTATCAAGATGTTCGGTCTAACAGCCATTCTACAACATCACCCCCTCTTCGAAATTGCCTGTGTTCTAAGCTAATGTGAGGAGGTTAGCACAAGACATGTACGCGTCGATTCTCAACGATTGAATGAAGCTGACGGTGCTAATGGTGCATTATGCATGGCGCCCCCTGATTTCTGGTTGTTGGCAATTGGAGTTTGATACCGACTAGTCAAGTTCATCACTCGACTGTGGATCTGTGAACACCAACATTCCTGCCCGTTTGTTGGGACTTGAATCGGCTATGCCTCCGAAGCTTTACGTTGAGTGATGTTGGTTTCTCCCTGCTCACAAGATTTATTTTTGGCACAGACTAGTGTCATAAGTTGGCTTCTAGATACTGCCAAATACATCAGGCGCAATTGTGTCTTTGATTCCTTGGGACTATGAGACTCGGATTTTGATTCGTGTGCTTATTGATGCCGCATATCAGCGTTGTGTTCAAACCTCCCTTGCTTCCCTTGCTTGCCAAAAGCTGATCATTTTCGCAGCCCTGCGCTCTCTACAGCTTTCGAGACAGAGACTCTCTAGCTACATCCTCAAGTCCCAAATCTCATGATGCACGACATTTGGAACAAGGAATATCTTGGTCCTCAAAAGCCTTGGTCTTTTCTAGTTTTATACCTCGTTTCTCTATCTAAAACAATGCAGTCATCTGTCACAACTCTGATATCCTTCGTCTTCAGTATACTTTCTATCAGATCCAAATGGAGGAGTTCTTAGGGCCAATGCAGTGAAGATATTCAACAGGTATTACGGAAATTAGCTTGCGAACAAGCCGACACATCGAAGCAAACTCTCCCCACTTTCTGTCTCGTAACGAGTACTGAGAACATACTCTTTCTCTCAGACTTGCATATGCAATGCACTCAGTGTTATCTCTTGCCAGCTCGGCCACCGCCGGGCGATAAAGAAAGTACATTTCCACTGGGCAAAGAGTGCAGTGAATGACTCATGGCCTTGTCATTATTCATGAACTCCGTGTAATTACCAACACACAATCTGTATTTGATTTATATGAGGATCAAAGACCCTGAGGATCAGTGCACCAAAACCATAAAAAGGAAACGCAAGTAATTCATGTCATTGAAGTTCTAGATGCAATTTGTCAGCTGTATGAAGAAACATATCGGGGGTGGAAATCTCGATGATATCTACGTCGACAAGTAGCAATGGGGGGTAGACACCTTCACAAGAGGTGGGGGCCAGTGAGTTATAATTGAACGCGGCCGATCCAGACGTCTTGGAGAAGTGTCACCTTGTTGGAGGAACATTTATTCCCTCTCCAAATGCATACAGACGCAGCATCTCATAGATAAACATCTTTCTGATATCATTGGAGATTTTACGGCCACTGTTGTTGGGGGTGGCACATGCATGAGCCAGCCACACCCACTCAATGCTCGCTTAGCCTGAAGGCGGCGGAGGCGGCTATTCCTACGGTGTGGTTTGTAATAAAATGCTTGGGACTTAATCAAGACCATCTATCGACACCAGGGAGGATTTCAGGGTTGACCACCTTCAGCACTTCGTGTAACTCGATCGAGACAAAGATCTCGAGTTGTAGTCATGGAAGAGGTAAGCGCTTTCGAACTTGGAGGCGATCAACAGCATTGGGGGCACAGATTTATCGAGTACTCCATTCGATCCCAGCAGCTCGTATCTCACCTGCGGTAGTCTGTGCTGTGCTGCAGATTGACATCTGGAATCTGCAAGTAAGATGTGTGTGGTCATGCACTTGACTGGTGGAGTTGCATGTACAGTATGCTAGCCTCTCCGCCCCTGCCTAATGTTGGGTCTTGTCTGCCTTGGAGATGCTTTGTTGGCTTTTCAGACTGCTACAATAGGACACAGTTTAGTATCTGTATTCTGCCTGCGTTGCTATCTGCACTTGTATTCCATTTCAGCACGGCTTTTTGTTAATTTTCAGTCGAGTTCTGCTGTTATGTTGTGATGCTCGGCCAATCCACAGATTCAACCGAGCCGCGCCAACCTTGTCCTGGCTAGAAATCCCCCCAGATTTTTCTCCAAAACATACAAGACACGTCTTGCATCAACCGGTTCATCCAATAGATACAATCAGCAGCCGTCATGACAAGGAATATATTTTGCCCTAGCCGGTCGGCTGGTCCTCCGGTAGTCTTCCGTGACTGGCCATCCCTTCCCTTTTCCAAGTCTGGATCCTTCGAGATGTTGTTCAGAAAAGGTCTAGTCAACACTTCCATACATAACTCCTGATTCTCGCCCCTTTGCTTGCTTTTCAATCCACTCATGTTATCCATTCACTCCGTTGGCATCACTTGATCAAGTCTCTGTCTCATGGTTCAGCGGAATTACGGCCAACAGCGAAAGGGAAAAGGACTGATCAGTCACTTATATTCCTCGAAAGACCGGATTCTCCTTCTTCGCCCAGCTTCTCAACAAGGCTTTCTTGGACTTCTGTGTTCAACACACTTGGCTTCCTATACTGATAACTTAGTACGGAACGAGTGCGCCTTCTTCGCGCAATCATAGATCGCACCTTCCTTCTTTTGTGAATCAATCCTCCGAGCTCGCCAGAGCACGTCACTTCTCGACTTCAAAACCCAGCGAGAGCACACTCATTCTGCTTCCTTTCACATCTGTGCAGTCAGTCTCCTATATAACAGGATTCACGACATCTTACGATACCTACCCGCCGTACCTTTACTCGCCCAAATTCAAGTCTATTCGAGGTTCAATAACGCGCTCAGCTCTTCATGGCCTACAACGATGCAGTCGAGGTCTTCCGAGACACCGAATATCCTATGATGAAAGGTTAGAATATCTCAACCATTCATGCTGCAGATACTAAGTCTTGACAATAGGGAAGGTATACCTTGACCATGGTGGCACGACCATCTATGCAAAGTCATTGATTGAGGAATTTTCGAAGAAGATGATCATGAATCTGTACGGCAATCCGCATTCTGCTTCGGACCCAGCCATGCTTTCTGGTCACATGGTAGACTCTATTCGCATTCAAGCTTTAGCATTCTTCGGCGCAGATCCAGAGCACTTTGACTTGATCTTCACTGCCAATGCAACGGCTGCTATCAAGCTTGTTGGAGAGAGCTTCCGGGATCTTGCCGCCAGCAACCCAAGACAGCCCCAATTTTGGTATGGCTATCACAAAGACGCGCACACTAGCATTGTTGGAGTGCGGGAGTTGTCGAACGAACATCATCATTGCTTCATAGATGACGAGGAAGTTGAGGAATGGCTGAATGGTCAAGTAGGAGCAACAGGCAAGCCGCTGAACAGTGAAGGCCTACCAGGACTGTTTGCATACCCAGGGCAATCCAATATGACAGGCAGACGACTGCCTTTAGGATGGACGAAGAGACTTCGTGAATGCCTCACGCCATCTTACCAGAACACATACTCGCTCCTTGATGCAGCCGCACTTGCAACAACGACCGAGCTAGACCTCAGTGACCCAGACTCTGCGCCAGACTTTACAGCTGTCTCCTTCTACAAGATCTTTGGATTTCCCGACATTGGAGCACTCATCGTACGCAAGAAGTCGGGACACATCTTGGGTTGGAGAAGGTACTTTGGTGGGGGAACTGTCAATGGTCTGACCGTCATCCACGAAGCTTCAGTTCAACGCAAAGATGCAACACTGCACGATGGCCTAGAGGATGGAACCCTCCCATTCCACAGTATCATCGCTTTAGGCTGTGCGATTGAGGTACACCGAAGACTGTACGGCAGCATGAAGACAGTTTCGCAACACACCTCGTTCCTCGCGTATCGTCTCTATCATGGAATGAAGAGTCTCACTCACTACAATGGTGTCCCTCTCTGTGTTATATACAACGAACCAGACAAATCCACCTACGGTGATGCCACGACTCAAGGAGCTACAGTAGCCTTTAATATCATGCGCTCTGATGGGACTTACATTGGTCATTACCTCATCGAAAGAAGTGCCAATGCCAAGGCAATATATCTTCGGTCTGGCGGATTATGCAATGCTGGTGGTGTTGCTAGTTATCTCCAAATTGAGCCATGGCAATATAAGCGCGCATGGTCAGCTGGATATCGCTGCGGCGAAGCCAAAGTGGAGTTGGTCAATGGGAAGTCAACAGGAGTGGTGAGAGTGAGTTTAGGTGCCATGAGCACGATCGCTGATGTCGATTCGTTCCTATCGTTCTTGGAAGAGGAGTTCATCGATGGCATGGAAAAATTGATGGAGATTACTAAGGTAGACGATTTGGGTATCGATCCTTTTGGACTGGAAATTATGCGGAGCAATGATAGTGGATTTGGCTCCGCGAATAATTCTGCGGGTGCTTCTGCTGGCCATTCATTCTCATCCCCTGGACAAGTCAACGCTCGTCGGATGATCAGCTCCCCAAACCTGAGATCACCCATGAGACCAAGAGAGCCACGCGTATACGCACAAAAGTCTTTCTACGACCGCCGGCCTACCACTGCGACCAGTCACGTCAGCCAAGTCAGCCAGACAAGCCAGATGTTCCGCCCACCACCAGTCTCCTACAGCCAGAGACCAGATACTGCTCGAAAAATGCTACCAGCGGAGAGTATGCGCTTCTCGAATTCTATCGACAGAGGCTTCTATCCGTTGATGCCTAGCACAGTGCAGGATACAGGGACTCAAAAGGGTCGCAGTGTTTTGAAGTTTTGGAAGCCGAGAAAGCCGCTTATGCATGCTAGCAACAACAACAGGTGATAACAAGGTATTAAAAGTGCGCAAGGAGTTCGGAGTTCATTCATTGGAGGCAGTTATAACTTGAAATAATGTGGGGTAGCATTGGCACTTGCCGGAGGGTTGCTTTGTGGATAAGCTTTTAGGCTAGCAGCTCCAATAGTTGGACGCGGCGGAAGCCTGTATAGATGGATAACATTCTTGCTTGGAGCGGATGTGTGAAGCTTTTAAACAAACCAAAGAGTAGCATTAGCTAACAATAGAGAAAACTTGCTTCAACAACAGTTCCATCGGAATGGAAAGCCAAAAACAGTTGAAAGTGGAGCTATCATCACCAGCTATGCTTGTAAGGTAGACCATTACACTTGCAGACGGAGGTAGTAAGACTACCTTTGATGCAGTGGGATACGATATGGTTCAGAGCAAGACACCAGATTGTTGAGGACACCTGAATCGAAGCCAACAGATATACATCTGTGGTTCTGAAATGATTCGAGGTCAGAGAATTTGGAGAACTCTGCAATTACTGATCTCGACACAACCCTGCTCGCACAACATATGCATACACAAGTACTCAAGTCCATGGTCCTTCCCATTCAATATCATATCTTCAGATAACAAAGGGACTGCGGGCCGAGTCCCCATCAAGAAACACCGTACGCCTGCCCTATTCTCTATCTGTCTGTAAACATATCTGTGTTGGTGTCTCCATTCCATCCCCTTCCCTTATGTACCATACCTATGCAGGTGAGGTCGTGCTTTGCCGTTACGAGAGCGATATGGCGCCTCTTCGATTATCGCGGATGTGAAGGAAGGCCTGGAAACTGCAGCCGACGAGAAAGAGCTACGGATGGTTAGCTGATATTTCGAAAGGACAGTAGAGAAGCCCGAGTCCGTTGATGTCCCAGTACGAGAGAGATTTTGAATGTTTCACATGAAGGAGGAGATGAGGGGGTTTATAAGACGTACAGCATAGACTATGACGGCGGAAAAGACAGTGGCGGCGACGGCGGCATGGTTCTCTGGATCTTCTATCGTGCCGGTCATGGAGTGGTGGTTTGCTTTGAAGAGGGCGCCGATGACAGAGAGGATTACGATGGCGAAGCAGGAGATCACGATGCTATATCCATCAACACGAATCAGCTATCATTCTTCTTGAATCTTGGTTGGAGGCCGATAATATCTCCAAGCTCGTGGAAGGTGAGGAAAATTGCGCATCGCACCAGGGACTAGGGGACAAACCATGACCATGCTTGCATTACACCGAAGATGGGCTTCATTTTGGCGGCTTGAAGTTCGAGCTGAGAGTGTTGTGAGGGGTGTTTGGAGCTGGAGCTGCTTGAAGTGTCGCGCTGTGAGGAGGCTGAAGCGTGAGGTTGAGATGCGCTAGTGGTGACGACGTCCAGAAGCTTGGCAGAAGCCTGACTTCCTTTCTCTAAATAATTGTTCTCTTATTTGAACTTTCTCACCGCAATCACGTACGGAGTCGGAAGTTTAACATTGGTCTGAATTCAGTCTCCTGAAGTTTCAGGTGAAATTCACACCTTTTCCTTATAGTTTTCCTTTGGTAGGTATCGTTACTCCGATGCTCCGAGCATCGTCTTCTTTTCGGGTCCACCAGACATCCCTTGCCAGGTTCTTCGTCTGCAACCAATGTTGCACGATTGTTCCACCACATCGGATGCCTTTGGAAAATTCATCATCCTGAGAGCAAGCGCTCGCATCAATTCAAAGGAATTTTAATCATTTCACTCATAACGAGTTTAGAACGGCAACGGCATTAAGCGGCGCCCGATATACAGATGCCTAGCTCAGCAGCTTTCTTATACCCAAGATACAAGCTGCTGTCCGTCAGATAGCACAAACTTTCCTCAAATCACTTCTACACTCCTTCCTAATTACACTTGCAAAATATCTGCAGCACCTCATTCGGATCCCACATTTCATTCCTACTAGCGGGCGAGGTCAAGCTCTATGCCACTCAAAGACTTGCATACACTCAAGCACTCTACGATGTAGTTCTCAATCATCACTCTTCCACAGGCAGAATTTTGACCTAGTGCTTGATTGTGGTTGTGGTCCTGGGCGTGCAACTGTAGATCTAGCACGTTCGTTTGATCAAGCAGTTGGAGCTGACCCCGGGGCTGCCATGATTGGTACTGCTCAAGAGCTGGGAGGCAAGACCAAGTCTGGGGAAGACATCCAATATGTTGTTTCTGCGGCCGAAGAGATCTCGAAGATCGGGGGACTGTGCATCCCGAGTCCGTTGATCTCTTGAGTGTTGCTTTGGCTGTAAGTTTTCCTGGGCGATCATGGTGAGAACATGTTGCTGACAAGCACAGGCCCATTGGTTCGTGCAGTCCTCAAGCTCCCCCATATGTCTCGTACTCTAGTCTAACATTCCACTCTCCATTCAACTGACTCCGAGTTCCTAGGTTCGATATGACCAAATTCTGGGCCGAGGCAGCCAAAGTTGTGCGACCTGGAGGGGCAGTTGCGTTATTATAGAGTTCTTGTAAGCTTCACTACCCCCAAAACTGACTATTACTTGCTAGCTGTGTAGCATCATCATTCTGTCGTATGTGTTGTCGTACGTCTGGGTTTATGGCCCTACTTTACTTCGGTACTTGATTTTTTCTCCCTATAGATCTGTCCACAC
The DNA here is from genome assembly GCA_020746875.1 of Rhexocercosporidium sp. MPI-PUGE-AT-0058. NCBI lineage: Eukaryota > Fungi > Ascomycota > Leotiomycetes > Helotiales > Rhexocercosporidium > Rhexocercosporidium sp. MPI-PUGE-AT-0058. Next base: position 2,398,523 of record JAGTJL010000002.1, read on the forward strand.
CCAATGCCGCTGAGGTCCGAAAAGTTATGTTGCGTATTGAGGAGAAGATGCTCGCACAACACCGGCTCGCTGGAATCGACTTGGCAATGAACATGTACGATGATTTACCACTCCTATGGGACGTGTCTCCGCCAGTCACGGCATTTCCCCAATCGGAGTTTACCAAACATGAGTATGATAGAGATGGCGTGCTGAGTAAAGGTGTATCTTTCTTCAATGGCAGTAAAATCATCAGCCTGGCCGATATCGAGAATGGTGGTTGGACAGCTAGTATGATCACTCGATGGCGAGCGGCAAATCCTGAGCTTGTGGGAACAGGCAAAGATGTGATGGCGGTCTTTGCTAGAGAGATAGGAAAGGCTCTGGGAGGTCAGGATTGGGTGGAGAGTGGCGGTGCAACGGCTATCCTCCTTTTCAAGAAGTCCCTTTGAAGTAAGGTTGACTTTCAATGTTCCGCACAGTCTTCAGAACAACAGCCAGGCGCCTCTCTTCTGTCCAATTTGCAAGGGTTTCAAGGGGTACATATTTCACAGAGGCTTGACTCCGCCCTCGATCACTCAATAGAGCTGTCACAATCTTTTACGAGCCAAAAGGGTCTCGCACTGACCAACATATTTTGTTTCAACTCCCTCTGATGATGTGCCTCCTTACTCCGTTCACACAACCCGCCTCAATCTTGATGGCACAACACAGACTATTGAGCAGACTTGAGGGGTCCATCGATGCCACCTTGCAGGGAGGTCAAACGAACGCTCAGCCAAGTCCAGCATCCCACTCTCGTGGCTTGAAGCTGCAGCTCTCCCTGCAGCCATCACGATAAGGAGTAGAGGGGTACTATAGTCACATGACCGAGAACGGCCTTTTGGAGCGTTCCTAGACCTCACTTTTCCGTCTCTATTCCTCCGTCTGGAGCCAAATATGAAACTATCGGTTTTATGCACTCTTGTCACAAGCTTGAGTCAGTTCACCGACATCTTAAAGTCCTCTCTTTGTTCTCGATCGCCTCGGACAAGCGACGAGCCATCCCACCTTTCCGGAGACTCGCGCTGATTCGTCAATGTCACAACCACTCTACGCGACATTGACGCGTGAAGACGCGTCGCGCATCAAAGTAATCTTAAAAAGACTCCTCATGATCAAGAAACTGGCCACTCACACATCAAGCCCCCGACACACCCTCTGTTGGATGACTCGCATGCGAGACCGATTCTCAGTTCACCTTTTCCCTCGTTGCGCCTCAGACGCAGAGCTTCCGCCCTGCATCAGGTCTGCATCCATATTGCCATGGGTTTTGGATATCTTCAAGGGAGCACGATAAGATACTGAGCTGTTTCAAAGCAAGTGACATCGAAGGTGATTTGCGTCACTGTGTCAAGGCTGGCTTCATGATGTCAATATTGACAATCTCAATTAGAGGAATCAAGGAAAAGAGCAAGGCAGTAGAAGTGTTTCCCGTCTGGTATTGACGTTGGGAGACGCGTCAAGAGCGCGTATAGTGTTTTCTCCTGCTATGGCAGAATGTCTGCAACAGTCTATGACGATGAAGGATGGGGTCGAAATCGAGGAGTTGTCTCTATGATCGAGATTCCCCTTCCCTCACAAGCAATGGCTAAGGGGGTAGTCCCAGCCCAAGGGAGTTCTAGGGCGAGGGAGTCTGTGTTTCTCCCGTGAAGTAACAATAGTGTCCGTCGGCAGCGTGGGAAGAAAGTCTCCTTACAGAGCTAGAATAGAAGTCTACATGACATCGATACACCCTAGCCGTTGCCTGGCGTACAGACCATCGAGCATGATAGAAGGGGCCATGGATCTGGGAAAGGCGAGTGATAGGTTAGACAAGCAGTCCGGGTGAACGAGGAGACAGACGGATTCTCTCTGGCGGATCGAGGAGCACTCCACAGCTAACACACAAGAGTATGTAGCATCGTGCACTAAGCAGAAACTGAGGGCTGTTCCACAATTGCTACCTCCCTGTCACCGGGCCATCACGAGGCACCCAAGTTCGAGGGCAGTCAGTCAGTCAGTACCTAGTGGGTGGTGGTTGCGAACAGGGGTGGAGGATTAGGACGGCCAGTTATTAAGGTCTGCCCACCTCAACGGCCCGCCCGCCCTTCTTCCCTCCCCTTCAACATCAAGTCCAGGACCTGCATCGCGACTATCAACGCTCGAAAACAAATCACCACGTCGTCGCACGCAGTTGAAAATATCTACAACGATTTCAGTCGGCGGTAGCAACACATTCCATCGACTTTCAACCCTCGATCGCAACGTTGCGCAGCTCCATCGACTCCGGCGCATCGATTGCTGCCTCGCTCATCCTCGTCGCATCGAGTCTCTCATCCTTCAAACCGCGATAACAACAACCACAACCTTCTTCTCGAACCTCAAGCAACATGTTACTCCCTTCAGCATTAGGCTGCGACTCCTCTCTATCCACGCCAAAAACCCGCTTCCAATCCGCTCTGTTTGCGTCGCCGCCTCTCTCACCACCGCCATCCTCCTCTCGCCCGGCAATCAACAACCTCTACTCAACATGCCGCGCACTCCAATCCATGCTCTCACCACCAAACCAACTCCCCTCTCCACCAACAACACACGCTGATCCTCCCTCCTCACCCTTCAAGCTACGTCTGCGAGCGCGCAAAGGTGCTGAAGACACAACCGCGTCTCTCACCCCGAGGAAGAAGATCACGAAGCGGACCATTGCTGCACCACCTCGCGGCATCAACAAGAGGAGGCGAGCCACAGACGACGAAATGAGCCGCGATGATGTCGAAAACGAAGAGAGTGAAGAGGACGAACATCTCGATAACAACAATCGACCCAGCACGCCGAAACGAATGCGCTTCGCACCCGAAATAATCCCTCTCGGTCTCGAGCGCTCCGATTTCCACGACTTGCGTCTAGCGGAAGTAGAAGCGCAAGGCGATACCGTGCTGCAAAGCGTAGAAGGGACAAATTCCAACTCGAACTCAGGTTACAGCGGTGAGTGGTCGACGGAAGAAGATCGGCTGCTAGTGGAGCTCGTGCTCGAGAAGCTGAAGCTGTCGAAGAGCGATTGGCAGGATTGCGCGAGAAGTCTGGGGAAGGATAGGGGGAGTGTGGGGAGGAGGTGGAAGAGCCTTATGGGTGCTGGAGATGTGGGGTTGAAGAGTAGACCGAGGAGGGCGAGGATCCATGGGACGTGGAGATGAAATAATTTGTCTGCCTTCTCCTTTTCTTTCTCTTGCGGTTCTCTCCCGCATTCTTTTATTCGCACTTGCATATGCATCTTAGGGTTTATCCAGGGCAGCTTGATATACTGCGGCGTTGGTCGGACACAGACTTGGTCGTCCTTGGTTTGGGTTGGGAATCTGTTTAGATGGGATGGTTGGTTTGATTTACCTTACTGCATTCTTTCTTCCTTTCATCGTTATTTACTGTGATATCCAACTATGACGCAGAGGGCGCCCAAATCTACTCTTGATCATTTATCTCTATATCTATAACATCATCTATATCAAGATCTCTCCAAGACTTCCATGCATTATCATGAATCTACATCAACCAATGACCGGACTTTGAGTAAACGATGTGCGTGTGGCTGCCATGTATGGCTTCTACAGTACAGTACAATTCAGTAAGTACTTACTTTACACGTCCTCTCGGAGGTGCATTCTTTACGATGACCCTCCTTGCTCACTCCGTGTCTCTCATGGCGTCAGACCAGAGCTTTCCCTCGGCGAAACAGCTCGATTAGATTACCCCTCGATCCATATGCCGCCTCACATATATCTGCACCCTCGCCCCCAATAAACACCATGGGCAGCCCTAGAAAATTTTCCGAGCCTTCCTTCATCGCCCTACGCCTCGCGCCTCCAACCAAAAGAAATCATTAAATCATCAGACGGATATCAAGCTAACTCAAAATACGCAAGATTAAGGAAGATATCGTTACACTAAATCCCAAGACGACTTCGCAGTCCTCGGCCTAGACTCACTCTCGCTCTCGCTCTCCCTCTGAAGCGAAAGTGATTTCTCATCGCTATTCTCAGCACGACGACTAATCTCAACTGTTTTATACACTTTGATCCCGCCCATCTCTTGTCCGCCTCCCTTTCCTTCCTTGGCCTCGATGTCCTCTCTTGAATCACCGAACGGACTGCGGATATTCGTCGTTACGCCGCCGGTTTCGGTGAGGTCTGGTCGGAGGTATAGCGTGGCGGTTTCGGGGGATGAGGATGAGGATGGAGACGTGAAATTGAGTTGTGATTGGGATTGTGATTGGGAATGGGTGTGAGATTGCGATTGAGATTGCGGGTGGGTGTACGATTTGAATGGTGAGAAAGAGGTGTATTTCGATGGGTGCATGAATGCTGGTTGCTGGTGGTCTAGGTTTATCATATTGCTGTCTCTGTGGTGGGTATTGCGAGTCGGACGTGAGCGGAGGGTAGAGAGGTTGTAGAATTTGCGGAAGAGAGGGCGGAGAGTTGCTCCTCCTGCTGCGCAGAGACCAAGGCCTGGTTCGACGGTGGACCAAATTGCTACGTCTCTGTGAAGGGTTAGCGATTGTTCGGAAGGAGTGTAATGGAAGGGAAAAGATGGAGCGTACACTGTGGCGAAGAGGAAGTCATCGGTGAGTGCTAGGACTTTGATATAGGGGATGCGGATCATTGTCGCTATTCCTGCTCTGCGTGTATATTAGCTGAGTTGCTATGTGATAGGGAGACTAAATGGGTGTCACTTACAGAAGTCCCAGAGACAACAAAATCCCAACCGAAACCTTTGTCCTAGTATTCATCTTCAAATCCCAAATCAACGCCACAGGAAGCAAGCCCAAAACCCAATCCGCTGTAAACGAGACAGCAGAATGTGCTATACTCGCATTCGGCACAGCAGCCATATCTATACAAGAGCCCTTCTGCCCTTCATACTGGCCCCAGAAGTAACTCGTTGGCGTACACTGGAAGATGATGAGGAAGAAGTAGAAGATCGTGAAGGCGATCATGGCGGCCGATATGCCGTATACGATGTTTTTGTGCACTGGCTTAATGCATATGCGGAGGAGGAAAACGGCGATGGAGAGTCGGATCAGGAGTGTGGTAACGGCATAGAAGATCTCGCAAAGAAACCAGTAGTAGAGGGCTTTGGGGATATCGTTCGGTGGGATATCTGTGACGTGGCGACCTGTTCCGTAGTGGATGCCTGTTGCAGAGCAAGCGCAGTATGTGATGAAGGTTATCTATGCCCAAAGATCAGAGGGAGTCTTGGATAGGGGGGGCCATGGTATGAGAAGTTAGGTAGTGTTGAGAGATAAACTTACCAGGGATATAACGAGCAAGTTATCATCGCTTCCCCAGCTTTTACTTAGGAATGTCTTGACATAGACTCTGAGAATGACGAACACTAAGCTCAGACCTAGGAACAAACCCAATACAGCGGCTGCATGGGCACGCAAAACTCAGCCTTGACCTTGTCTAAAGGAACGTATAATAGAGGTAGCCATGCAAACTTACCGAGTTCAGGACCTCGATCTTCAGCCATCGTGTCCGAATCCTATGCACCCTACCTATGGGCAAGAAATGGAGATACAGACTCTCAATCATTCACAATAGGGCACGATCAAAAAAAAAAGCCACGCAGATCTGGGGAATAGAAGGAGAGACAAACTCTTTAAGTGAGAGGCAAGGAGGGATGCAAGAAGCCCTTCCCGCAGCCCACCACTCACCCGCTCGCTGCTTGGACAAGTGTCTGTCAGTTCTCGGAAGTTTGTCCATGACATGCAGGAACGGCGCATCCTGTAAGCCAGTCCGTCGAGCGAGCTGCGCACCATTGGGAGCTAGAAGATTGGCTTTAGGGGATTATATCCTGCTTCTTGACTTCTGAGAGGTGGAAAGGCTTCCGAACCGAGAAACTTGAAGAGTGAGACGGTTGGCTTGTGAGAACGGCTCGGTTTAGAGGCTGCTTAGTGGCAGATATTGATTGGTGAGTTTTGGGAGATTGACACATCGGAACAATGACCCGCTGTCAGCGTGGTTATGGTTGACTTAAGATAGTATTGATCGACTGGACGGGCCCTGCTAAATGTTTTCTGGGTCGAATGTGAGAAAGCAGTTCGGGGTTGACGTAGGGAAGTGTGGACGGAGAGGACGAGAAGAGAAGTGTACACAGGTCGTCGTTTGGCTGTTGTAATTGTTCTGTGGGGCTCTTTTAATCTCACTCTTCTCTTTCATTCTCATTGTAACTAACCTCAATCTACTCCTCTCAAGGCTCTCATCTCAACTATCGGAACTTCCACGAGAACGAATTAAGTCTTTCACAACCACAAGAACCTACTAACTCAACTCCGGAAGACACAGGTGATTTGAGCTGCACATCAAGGATCCAGCTTAAGTCATGATTCTTTGTCTGTGAATTTCAAATCCAGATCCAGCAATCGCAGACGGTCATGATTCAGCTTCAAAGCTGGAAGCTCGTCAGCATTGGAGTTCCTACAACCACGCTCATTTCATCGATTCTCTTGAGTTTTCTGCCGGCATTCATTCATGTATAAGGACCAAAAAAAGTCTCCCTATGGAAGTATTGACAGTAACTTCAAATTGTTGCTCCTTCTATTCTTTTGGGTTCAAGCTAGAGTGACCATCTCAGGTCACTCCAAGGAATGAAACAGAAAAGCACTTTTGCTCCCTACCTACCATGCTATCAAAATTTCCCTTTTGTTTCTGTCTAGGACTGTTTATTTAGAAGTAGATACCGCGGTATGCAGAGCCTAGTCGTAAAATTGAAGTCGTTGTCGGCTCGTAAAGCACATTCTTGAGATACATGGCAGCATTGTCCCAGTCGTCCAACCCTTTGGTTTTGTTGTTATCGAAACTAGTTTGAGATTTGAGAGCACTCGAGAGCCGTGACATTTCTCTTTATGGAGTAGTTATTGTCATTTAAAGTCTCAGTACGATGCGATAAAGGTAGTACTCTTTCGCTGGCCAAGCTCAGGCAGAGTTGGTATAGACTTGGAAGGTTGAGAGAGATCGCAATTTGAGAGTAGTACATCTGGCTTGTCCAAAAGGAAGCGATCCCTTTTCTTTGCCTCTGAAACTTTCTGCAAGAGGTTTGCACTGTAGTACATCACTGTATACCAGCGGAAAACTGAAAGTCTGGCCTCCGATTTGAGAAAGTTTACATTATATGTACAGTACCTCACACACTCTCTCCACAAAATACGAATTCCCTTTTCTTACCAAACGCAGACACCTTTGCAGTGAATTACGGCACAGAGAAATGCATTCCACCCACCCGTGCCATCCAAACCCCATTGAAGCACTTACCTCACATTTCCGTTGATCACTTCAATTGCAAACAGAGCACGACATCCATCTTTCGAAGCCACATTCTTCGGATCTTCAATTCCCAGAGATCATACTTCTTTCCTTCCTTCCTTCCTTCCTTCCTTCCTTCCTTCTACACCGGTTTAGTGCGAATTAGCATTTCCGGATATCAAGAGTAACAACCTCGTCTGGCTGGAACCTACTTACCAAGTTTAAACCTACAACATTTACATTCCTAAGTCGGACTCTCAACACGAGCTCACAGAATACAATTTTACAATGCAAATAAGAAAATATACCAAGCCTTGATTTGCCCCCAACCCTATCTACCAGCACAGTATCCTCAGCCTTCACGCCAAGATCAATGTGGAATGTGGGAGTGGACGATGTGGTATACTTCCACATCCCACCCCACGCTCGGATATCCGAATACGAGGACTTGAAACTCGGGAGCGACCACTACCGGACAGATTAGGTGCCAAGGGGATGGTTCCTAAGATCTTTCGGAGTCGAGAGGTCTGAAACTGGTCGTCAGGGGAGGACGCTGACGCTCACTCGTCCGTTGGTAGGTCTTGGCATCTTGAAACCCGTAACTTTAACTAAGCTTTCTTGCGCACGGTTTGGCTCGGTTGAGATTGTTGTCCTATTCGGGGGGTGGTATGGTTTTGTAAGGAAGCTGAGCTACTGCTGAGATATCACTCAACGTATACAACAAGGTACCGATAGACATTTCTGAAAAGGCAACGATTCTGATTTGTGGTATCTTACGCTCCCGAACGTCTAGTATTACATGTGTATGCTTTGCATCTATGTATGCCTGCCAAGTCTCTTTTGTAGAACCAAGCTATCATTACCCATCTTGCAAGCGGAATAATTAGGCAGCAAGAAACTCTCTCTCCATTAACGCCACTGAAATCGCTTATTACCCCATTACCTCATTACCCGCCATAAATTCATTCAATCAATAATTACAACAAGAAAAAAAGTCCAAAGACAGCTGTCAAAGACAGCAAGGAAGCAGCACCTGCGTTCGCACCACCCGTGAATTGAACTGGTGGTCCCGACGCCGTTGGAGTAGGGCTCATAACCGGCACAGTACTGGGGAGAGTAGTAGGCTTGGTCGTAGGGTAAGGGACAGGAGTAGTCGTATCGTTCGAGCTGACAAGAGTGAAGTTGGCGCACGAGATACGCGTCTTGTTGGCGAAGTGGATGACAAACGAGCGGTTTCCGAAGAAGGCGCCGATGCCGGGGAGGGTGGATGCGAAGTCATCGCTGTAGGTTGCGAGAAAGGGGTCGGAGGCGATGCTGCCGTACTTTCCGGAGAGATCACCGGTTTGGCAGGTTTGTGGGAGGGTGGCGTTGCAGGCTGGGGTCTGGAGGGGAATCTGTTAGTGGTTTGTTTACTTTTGAGTTGGATTGAGGTATTGTGTGGGGGAAGCTTACTTCGCCGCGAATAAAAGGATCAGCGTGAGCTAGAGTCTTGGTGCAGTTTCCATCAGCTGGAACAGGAGCGTCGTGGAGATGGTAGACTGGTTCATACTGTTAGCAAGGTCACACGGAGGACAGGTGACTAGGAGGACTGAGTATGAGTACGCACGGAATGGGCCACCGCTGGTAGGCAGGTTCTCAAACTTGACAGTGAACTTGACACCAATCCCATTGGGATTTGCAGTAGCAGAGATGGATCCCTTGACGTTGCCTTTTGGGTTCGTGGGGTTGAAGAATGGCTTCTCAGGGAGAGTTGCTGTGTAGACCTTGCCGACTGGGTTGTTCTCGATGACGGTGGCGTTACCACGAAGCCCAGTGATGGGCTCGGTGGTGTTTTGCGCGCTGGCCAAGGCGAGGAATGCAGTCGAGACGACGGTGATGAGAGAGGTGTACATCTTGAATGTAGGTATGTAGGTACGTAGATACTCTTGTTTGTTTATCCGGAGACGAGGGGTATCACTGCATATCCCAGTTAGCTTCACATATCCTAAAGCAGACATATTTTGGGGATAAGCTCACCTTCGGGAAGTCGAAAATGAGAGAGTATGAGAAGGTTGTTGAGGTTCAAAAAGTTCGGTGTGGGGGGGCGGCGCTTCTTAAACGAGTGTGTGTTGGGGGAGGAAGAAAATAGAAGGACGTCTTTGTTCCAATTTCGGCAAAAGTTTAAATAGTAGAGTAGGTAGTAGTAGCCAACGGGTATTTCCAACACATTCACGTACCTTGCACGTCGCACTCTCAATCTGCGGGACGGCGTCATGATATATATTGGAAATTCGATTCGAACAAACGATCCCTACTCAGTCGCACATTCACACACGGATCCGGGAACCCTGTATCAACCACCACTCATCTACCTGCTGGGCATGACTGCGCCCCCGCCTCTTCTGACCAGCTTGCGAGGAATAAGGTCCAACCGTTGGTTCCATCCCCTCTCTCTTTTGGAAACATTCAAAGAATAAATCCGAGGGGCAGGGTTGGCAGAATTAGCAGGGCTGGGCTGGTTGGTGGGATGTCGATCATGTCACTGAGCTTGGACGCCAGGATGGTCCATCTCCCCCATCTCAGCCCAGTTGCACATCATCTTCTTTTCTCTTCCACAGGGATCGCGCCTGGATGTTTCGAGCGACGCAGGTACAGGCCCTACGGAGGACGGATGGTCGGCCAGCTGTTGTTCGGTGTATTCGTGTTCGTCGTCCACCGTCTACCTCCACTATTTTGTTTGATGTTTCAGCCCGAGCTGCACGTTTACTCGTCACACCTATTAGGTACGGGAGAAACAGCCTACCTACCCAGTCGCCAAGCTTTGATGCTGACAGGCGACGCGCTGAGAGGGAATACAGCACTTGGCGCTTCTTTCTTTCGATGAAAGGACTTTCCACGGCCACTGGCTGGACCTGGGTTGACCTGGCGTCGTGAGACTTACCTACCCTACCTATGGTACATGTAGAAATGTTGCATGTACTCGATACCATTACTTTCCTGTTGAATTCAAGGCTTGACGAACGCTGCATACATGCATGCATTGTGTGACTGACTGACGGCTGAATGTTGCCATATTGCTTGATGTGATTGATGTGGGATGGATGGATAGAGGTTGGGATACAGCGCGCGGAGTGGCTGGTTGGTGAATACCAAGCTTTTTCTCCGCTGCGACCCCTGGCCCTCCTAGCCTTCCTTCCTGTTGTTGACTAACCGAAGCCCATGATTCTCTGATATCCGACCGTACCTAGTTATTCCCAATCATCCGGGAAAAGGGACGACGGATTGCTTGTTGCGAATACAACGTAAACGCTTTGATCCGAGAGGGGTGGGGACGTGGGTGATTCACAGATCAGCAGCCCTTCAAATTTTCCCAAGATTGCCGCCATGGATTCCCAATACAGCCGGCGAGGAAGTTTCAAACATCTCTTTCGGGCGCTGACAACTGGGCTGGCGTTTACTTCGTTAGCGAGGTCATTCTTGTATGGTGCCAAGGCTATTTATATCCTGGGATCACATATCCTGTGTCTAGGTTGGGGCCTGGGTATCATTAACACCAATCACTGGTACGAGAAGTCCGAGATCTGCTGAAGACCGATATTTCACTTCCAAGAGAGAGAGTCAAGAGTGTCGAATCAAGGAGAGACTTTTGTTTGTTTCCTCTTGATATACTTTTGTACGGCTTTAAGAGCTGCCGAGAGTGAAAGTATGTGGCAGCGGTTTTTCCAAAGTCCGGAGTTCTGAAGTGAGAGGGCAGGTTTCAAACCAGATGTTTAGTACCAACGTACACCATCTTTCAAAGTTTCATCCATGGCTCTGGCCACCCCGAATTTGCGGAGCTACAGAACTCGGAACGAGCTGGCTTGACAGATAGTTCAGTGCTCGGACTGAGGTCGCCGCCAAGCTTCTGTCACTCGTGCTGGAGGTCGTCTTTCTTCCGAGAAGTGACCAGTGTCGCACGACGATGAGAAAGCTTGTTTGATCTGAACGCCGCAGAAGAAACTCTATCTCCCTTTCTTTTATATGTAGGATAAAGACCCGAACCTCCGATACTACTAGTAATCTGAAAGAAGCTTAAGCCCAGTGCGTGCCGGGTACAAACATGATCTGAGATCATAATTGTGTTCCAAGCTGACATTCGCAGAACCTTGCAACGCTGCACACTGCCGAGACAGGATTGCATAATGAGTCAAAGAAGTTTCTGGAAGGCAAAGGGGAAACCATTATAAATTGACTGGATTCACATGCAAATTAATGACCGACCGACTGGCTGTAAATTAATTTCTTTGCCCTTCCATAAAGTATTGATCTGTTCTCTCCACTTCAATGCGCTTCGGTTGCGGTTAAAATCTATGGTGTTGTTTCTGCGGGGAACCTCAAAGTTGGTACAATTCTTGATATCTGGCTTTAATTCTACTATTAACATACATACAAATGAGGCGAATGGATCATCATTGATTCATATTTATTCCATATGCATGGGATATAAGAGGGGTGATGCAGATCTTAACTTCAGATGAGGGTAATTGCTCATTGTCCACATTCCAGGTGCCGACTGAAAGAAATGCATGTCTTGGACACATTCTATGCGGAAAGCCATCCTATGCAAGATCAAATGACACAGCGGAGATGAGATGCCTGAACCATCTACTGCTTGCCAGAGAAAACATATATCAAGAGTAAAGAATCAGAGGTTGAAATGTGACGTTCAGGTGCGCCGTTTCTCTTTTACCTTACCTTGAAAGGAGACGACGACTCATCTTGATCTCAAAGCCCAAACAAATTTAAACACTTTGAGATCCACGAGACCCAACCCTCGGACATCAACAAAGGTGATAACTAGCTTTTCAATAAACGTTCCACGATCTGGATTTTCCTGTAAATTCTCACCATCCACTTATTATACAATTTCCAAACTCCCACAATGAAGTAATTTCCAAGTCAAATTATAAACCACAAGTTCAAGAATTCAATTAATTTTCATTGTAGAGAACACTGTGTAGGGCAGTCAAAAGAGGCAATCAAAAACCAAGTTTTGCTACCAATGACCAACAAAATCGGGTTTGTTTGCTCTCTCAAAATAGTCCTCTAGAGGACTTAGTTCGCCTGCCTCTATTTTCCCACCACTCCATTTACTCTCCACTGAATGTTCAATGCACTCGTTGATTTCGTCCACCCCAAGTGTACGTAAACCCACCAATCATCGTAACATTCCTCCGTGCAATGCAGTCCACACCAAAACTCCCATCTACTCATCGTCCCCATCAACTAACCCCCTAGCAATCCACAACGCCTTCCTCGAAGCATAATAAAGCTCTCTAGCCTCCTCCCCTCTCCCCTCCTCTCTCAATTGTCTCAATACTGGCTCATAACGCCACGCCTCCTTGCAGTACTCATCGAGTTTCTGACGGCGAGCAGGCAGCGTCTCCTCGTCTTCTTGTGCTTTCATTACTGCATCAGTGGCGTCTTCGAAGGTCGATTGCGCGTTTAGCATTAAGGCTGCGCGGCGGATGAGGGAGTGCTTTGTTTGGCCGTGTGGTTGTGCTTCTTGTTGAGATTGGTTATAGAATTGGGATTGAGATTGGTTGAGACGGGATGATGCGGTGGATGCAGGTTGTCTTTGTTGTTGTGATCTGTTGTTATCGGATTGTTGTCTGATGCTTGGACGACGGTCATTTATATTAGATGAGAACGAGCCTTGCTTGGTACCATCATTGAATCTTTGACTAGTGAATTCCACATCGTCGTATCTTGAACTTGAGTTCCCAGTCATGGATGCAGAAACACCGTCGTTTCGGCGGCGTTTGTTAAGCGGCTTGTTGAATCCTTCATTCTCATCGTCCATCAACATGTCCCGATCAGCATACCCTCCGTACTCTGGAGCGTTTCTGGTTGGTGGACCTCCAAATATAGTACGAGTCTCATAGCCCTAGGTAAAATTTGTTAGCTGATTCTCTCTAGTTAGGGATAGGGGAGTCAGACTTGTCCTTGGTACTTCTCATTCTCACTCATCAACCTCTGATTCGAATTGCCCATATCTCTTTGACGCGCACCACCTCTCAACTTCCCACCTTTACCAGACAAACTCGAACTCGAGCCTACCATAACCAATCCTTCCTCTTCCAACTCATCCTCCTCCTTGCCAGACCCAAACCCCCCAATTCCACCACCCAACTGACTCTTCAACTCAACCTTCTCCTCCCTAGCAATCTTCTTCTTCAAACTCCCATGATCCCTAAACTGAGGTGGCGCAGAATTCGGATCCCAATCCAGCTCCTCCTCGACATACTCATGAGCATTCTGACGCGCCTTCGGCATGCAGCTCTTGCAGTATTGCAAAGTGCAGCTCGTGCAGCGTTGCATTACTTTGTGCTTCTTTGTGTGGCAGCCGTCGCATTGTGCGCTGTGGATGTAGGAGGCTTCCCATTTGGAGTGCTTTCTCTGGGCCGGGGGAGGAGGGAGCGCGCCGCTTAGGCCGATGAGTGGCTTGGTTGCTCTGTTGATGCTGGCGGTGGGTCGGTCGAGGAGGGGGGTGCGGTCGTCGGCGACTGTTTTTTGAGACATTCTGGGCCAGTTGAGGTAAGAGTGCCTGATGGTTTTTGTTTGTTATTGTGTGCTTTTGTGTGCGGTGGATGGAATTCGAGGAGATGTTGCGGTGTCTTAATCGTTGCTGAAAGATCGTAAGACCAAAGAGCCGGAGAAAACGAGATGTCCCTTTTGCACTTGGGCCGAAAGACCTTCAGTGCAGATGCGACTAACTGTCTAGCAGATTGCCGCAGTAAAGACAGAAGTTGTGTCGCAGACTCGCAGTTGGGACGTCTCTGTCGTGGTTGTTGAAGAAAAGAGGACGAGGGAGGCAAGAAGAACTCGAGTCTTCCTTTATGTAGTCAGGCAGAAATCGAGAGCGGCGGCCTGATTAGTTGACTCGAATTAAGTTTACTCGAGTTGATTCACGGATAGCTAATTCACCAGTGTTTTGGTCTTGAGAGGATAGTGGCTGTGATTCATAGGAGAACCTGGATCTTGACCTTTGAGAGGTAATTTGTCCTTAGTGGTACGCAGCATCTGTTGTTGGTGCAGATGAAGGGGGAATGGGACGAAAGATGCTGTTTTTGTCACTGTAATTGTTGTCGCTAAAGCAAGAACGAGGTCGGACGAAAGCGCAAAAGAAGGGTAAGTGATTTCTAAAGCTGTGCTGGAAGTGCTTCAGCAGGGTTGAATCCTTCTCATTCAAATTCAAATACTGTTTTCAAAAGGACGCAATGCTCTCTATTCTATCCCATCTCTCCCCATTCTTTAGGCGGAGAAATGTTGCTTTGTTTGTTTTACCACCCTGTTGTCAATAAATAAGCGAGTATCGGGGATATGTCTTGGCCAATGCATCCCTGCGACTAACATGGAAAATCTTGTAGAGTTGCAAAGTCGCTCAGTGAGTGATATCCTCTGCTAGGTAGAGAGTATATAGCAGAAAAAGGAAGATATCTTTAGTACATCTGCGCGGTGACAAGTCGTGAAAAGCTTAAAGTAAGATAATTACAGGTATTCAAGAATCTATATATCTGCATTACACATCTACAAGTTGGCCTTGACCCAAAGTCCAAGCTTCTCTAAGCCCGCGTGTCCATCATATATGTCTCGCTCAACAGCTCGCGAGTTGATCTATTGAGTGTCAGAATTATCTAACGCAGAAAATAGAAGGAAAACTTACATTCTTTGGGCCTAAATCGCTAATCTTCTCAACGCCGAGAAGTCTCATACACGTTTCTGTCTCTGCTTTGAGGACTGGATGAATATGAGCAGTTTTCCTTGTGCTAGGATTATGACGGGAGTCTTACTCTCAAACGTTCTTTCAACACCCTCGGCACCACCAGCCCCAAGACCGAATAGTGCAGCTCGTCCAACACCAACGGCTTTGGCACCAAGGCAAAGAGCTTTCACGACATCTGTCCCTCTCTTGATACCTCCATCAACCCATACTTCGATTCTGCTAAATACTTCAGGACAGTATTTCCGAATCTCCAGAAGCGTGTGTACTGCAGGAGGGGCAGTATCAAGAGCACGACCACCGTGGTTCGAGAGAATGATAGCCTTGACTTGTGGAGCATACTGCGCGGCTAAATATGCGTCCTCGTGGGTCTGAAGACCCTTCAATACGATAGGTAGATCGGTATGCTTAGCCAACCAGGGCAGTGTTGTCTTCCAGGTGAGATCTGCGGCAGTTCCCCAGAATAGCTGTTGTCCAACACCGCCTCCACCTGGTCTGCTGGACTCGTCGGCGGCCTTGACCCCAGATGATACTGGGAGGGAAGCCCCTACCAAGTTCCCCCTCTCATCATGCTCTCTCTTGCCAGGTACCGGGGCGTCCAGCGTCAAGCAGATAAACTTGAACTTATCTGACATCTTGTTGATTCGGACCAACATATCCTCACTCTTCTTTCGGTCATTCTGGACATATAATTGCCAGCCAAAGATCTGGCCAGGCAGCGAGCCTTCAACGATTTGTTCCGGAGTCATAGATGCATTGTTCGAAACGATCTGCATAGCACCAAACTGGCTGATTCCCTGAGCAATTCCACGCTCCCCAGCAGGGTGTGCCAACCGCGCCATTGCCGCAGGCGAGACATACAACGGCGTCCCAACCTTGTGTCCCAGAAGCGTAGTAGAAGTATCGCATCTCGTGCAGTCGACGAAAACTCTCGGCCGCAGTAGAATCTGCTTATAGATCAAATTGTTGAAGCTCTTCGAGATTAGGTCGTCGGCAGCAGAGTAGTAGTACGCCCAGCACTTCTTGGAAATCTGCTTTGTAGCCACCTCCTCCATCTCATCCAGATTCAGTATATTCTGCATTGGCGGCGGACCCTGCGTCTCTTCCTTCTCGACGACATCTGCTTCGGGTTTGGGTAACGAGAGAGGATCGATCTTTCCCAGCTTTGCTTCGGGCTTGAGGTTGTCCTCGAGGGTTCCCGGGGGATGGATCGGGTCGTACTCCTCTGTTGCATCGCGGCCGGCCAGCTTCAGGATTATGTTCGAGCCGCCAGGGTGGCTGGGGAGGAATTCCGTGACGTCCCAGACATCGCCGTATAGACTCACCCAGCAGGATTCTGGGGTATTGTGCTTCGCGACTGGTGGGCGAGGGTTAGCAGTGATGCATTGGAGAAATTGGATACGTACCCTCAGCAGCGTCGAATGTCTTCGTCATGGCGAATACGAATAGAAATGTCAAAAGAATGTAGAGGGAGAGAAGCTTGAGAAAATGAGAAATCTAGCGGTCTCGGCTACAATTATACCGGAATAGAGGTCATTAGGATTGGGGTCCAGGTCGAGCCCCACCCTTGGGTTGGGGAAAGCGGGTTGGAGGTTTTGAGGGCAGGATATGGGCACTGGGCTGGTCGAATCATTATCTTGAATTGGAAATCTTCGGCTATTGAAATCGCCCAACCACCCGGCAAATGACGGAGCACAGCAGGCTGATGATGCGATGCTTTTGATGTTTTTAGACTCGAAGAATTACTACATTCGAGTCATTGAGCGTTAGAAGCACTCACGAGGGAAGTGTCAGCTGTGCAGACGATTTTCGACGGCGCGATTTTGTCTGCATGTGCAACTGAAGCTCAATGCGCCCGAACCTCGTCTATCATTTGCCATTTAGGTCGTCATCATCGGATGCTTTTCAACGGGTACGGAGTTAGTGTTTGTTCTCCAAATTATCTTTTTTAAGCTGATTGAAGGTGCTGTGTATTTTTGACTTCTTGGCCGAGGTCTATACCCTCTTATAGAGTTGTACTACGTTCAGGAACCACAGGGTGGGTGGATGGGAGGTTTCAAAGCTTCCAGCTGGGGATGGAGGAATGGAGCTGCTTTAAACTATTCCCCTTACAGAGTATATTTGTTCCTCGAAGTGGAAGCATTATGATCTTCTAATAGAAAGATGCAGCGAAGAGAACCACAACAATTACCTCATATCAAACTCCTTCACCAGACAATTTGTCTCGCCGCTCAAACAGACCCTCGATCTCACCAAGCTACCTGCTTCTACAAAGCTCTAAACCCACTGTTGAAGCTAATATCCACATCCGGCACATAAAAATCAGCAAAGCCTCTATCAAAGGTTAAACAGTTGTCGGCGTTCGGAGTCAGCGAGAAGGAGAAATAGACACAATTAAATCCTCCATCACAGATGTCCCCGCATTCCTTGTAGGTATCGGCGTGTTGCGTGGTCACACTATTTGGACTCAAGACATATGAGGCCCCACAGATAGGAGTGAAGATGCCACCGTTGCTGGCTTCGAAGTCGCCGTCTGTGCAGTAGGATGGGATGATTTCTGCGGGCGGTTGTGGTGGAGGGACGTGGATGGTCTCGGTTGCTGTTGGAGGCCCAATGAGGTCCTGTTATTTTGTTAAGATTGAGGGTGTGTTCATGTTAGATGGGTACTTACAACTGTAGTCGTGGTGGACAGTATGGTAGTTGTTGGTATGGTTACATGAATTGTATTCTATTTGTTATCAGCAATCTGGAGGGTTGATCCTGTGAAGTGTTGTTGGAAGAAGACCTTTTCAATGATAGTCAACGCAGAAGCAGTGATAAATCGACTGACAACGCTCACTGGTGTGACCAGGCATGAACAGGCGCTGCTGATGAGGCTAGGAGCGTAAGTGCCAGCCTTCCCTGGGCACTTATCCAATCGCTCATCACGGTCACGTGTTGCCTTTGGAGTCAAGGTAATAGTCGGGTTGGCTGCCGGGATTGTGTTGGTCTTCGTAGCCACCCTGTACAAGATGTTAGTACAAAATTTCCAAGTCTTCAGGTAACAAAAGACTTACACGACATTGGTGATGAATGATGTAGCATCAGTGACTCGAGCCGTGAGTGTGACAGTGGCCTTTGGAGTGATCGTCGAGATATCCGTGTAAGTGATATATGTGCTGCAGAAAGCACTGGCACTGGATGCGTACTTCTTGTCCACGAAGATTCGGTACAGATTGTCACTGTGGCACTGTTTTTGTAAGCACGTTTTCAAATGGGCATTGCTCGGGGTAAGGGTGGCTCACCTGTGGAAGGCCGCGCTTGTTGAAGCTCTCAGGGGCAAGGCGAGGAAGAGACTGAGGAGCGGCAGAGGCAAGGGTGGCACCCAGAAACAATCCGGCGATGAGTTTCATGGTGAATTAATCTGAATGGAGATTGTAGCTAGAGAGCGAATTAGATGGGAGTGATGAGGTGAAGAATGCAATGACAGAGATGAGACGAGACGCAACTCTTATATGTTTCTGGACTTGCGGGAATTTGAATTCCACTCGAGTTGCTTCCCCAATACTGCGGCTGAAGTTCATGATCTCCGTCATCCAAAGCCCTAGGAGGCATTAATATGAGCTTCTGAAGATGAGATTTTGCTTCTTTTCAGGCGTTATGGAACAGCAGGTGGAATTAGAGAAGTCATTACTCTACTCTTAGCTGTCAGCTACATTGATCTTCAGGCTATGGGCAACTGAAGGATGGATTCCGGCAGGCACCTACTACTGCTTCCTCAAAGTGCAAAGCCATCAGAAGAGGTTGCCGAGACAGATGGCAGCAGCTGTCTTGAGTCAACTCCAAGTATTGATCTCGGGTTGATCGCTCCCGTGAAGGGAGCGACGACGGGAAGCTGCATATTGAGTTCGAAGAGATCTCCAGCTCTTACAAGGACAAATTTCAGATGAAAAATGCATCCACGGTGACTGGAATTTGGCAAGAGAAGTATGGCCTGGATCATTGAGGCTAAGGAAATGCAGGAAAGTGGCCGAGGACCATCTCGCTTAATTTCTCACAAATATCATGTATTCCCTTTCCAACCCCTGACATGCCTAACTTACGCTGTCGTGTGGAATCCCACTAGCATCCGAAGTTAAGATTTCGATACTATCTGCGGGGTTTTCTTCCAATATTGTCTCTTGCTCCCGAAACCAGTACGATAAAAGTCTCAATCCGCTTGAATCTGAGAAGTTTGGCACATTGCTTACCAGAATCTATACTCTTGACAGCGCAAGATATCAGACACGACTAAGTATAGAAAAAGATTTGGGGTTCTTTATTTGATCATAGAGCTATCAAAAATCTAAGATGAAACATGTTCTTTGCTACTGCACTCCCACATCACCGCGAGGCGATCAGAAAAACGCAGAAAATAACGACTTGACGTGACGGGAAATTCAACGAGTTCACAACCATGCGGTCAGTCTTAGCCATGAAGTGACGTACCAAAAAATGACGCTTGATTCAACCCTTCAGCTCGGAAACTATGCCTCTAATACCTGCCCGCTCCCTACTCGACAAGACAAGCCCAAAATGCTCCTTGAGAGCCCCAACCCGCTCCTCCTCCGTAGCACACTTCACCACAACCTCCGACTTCTGGCGAATCCTTTTCTTCACCGTAGCTCCGGAAAGAGTCACAGCGCCAACAATATCATCCAAGCCCTCATCGAAAATCATTTTCGAGCCAAGGACCATATACGTAAACATGGAAGTTCGCCTCGTCGAAGTTGCGTAATTCATCACCTCGAAGTCCTGTGCGGTGAACTCGGTCATGCCAAAGCAGTATTTCGTCGTCCAGTCATCTAAGGTAGTGTTGCGATGTTGCATTACCCAGAGGCCTTGCATGACAGGATTCGATGGCTCTTGGTAAATCAATCTTGACTCTGCATCTGTTGCGCCCCATTTCACTGTCTCTCCATGGGTGAGATGGATGGGTCGGGTAGGTCCACTTGCTGAACAGATGGATTAGCATGGTTCTGATCATGAACTTTCAGCACTTACATCCGAACCCGACGTCTACTACGTAGACGCCGCTATCCATACAAACGAGAAGAACTTGATGGTCCCTGAATATCTCGTTAGCATCCGTCAGACGTCTTCTAAGCGACCCGACAGGAAGTATTCAGCAATACATACCAACCGTTATAATTCTCAGATCCCATGACTCTAGCGCCAGTCGATATAACCTCGAATCCCAAACTCTTCAGAATCGTTCCAAAGAACAGGTTCTGCTCCATACAGTAGCCACCCCGTCCTCTTTTAGACCCGATCATCTTTTCGAAAAGGTCCTCTAGGTCAAGTGAGATGATTCGGTCTTGTGAGTAGTGGAGTGAGAGATTCTCAAATGGGATCGACGCCAGATGGCATTTCTGTAGGATGGATAAATACTTTAGAGCGTCTGCTGAACGAGGTTTTTCTGGTACTGAGGGTTTGAACCTCTTCCCAGAAAGGGAGATGTGGGAGAGATAGGAGTTGATCTGTTCTGTTGTGTACTTCATATTGTGAGTTTTGATAATGACCTTCGATGGAGTAAATGTAGGTCATATATGTCCGAAGGGTGTAATCTCAAAGTTTATATCGGCCTCCAAGTGCTTTCTTACAAGAGGATCTTACATTTTGCTGAGCTGATCGGCATTACCTAATTGAATTGTCTTCTTCTTGTCATGAAGCTGGACCTCGAAGAGTTGACAAATACCGACGTCATGAGCAATTGGTAATAAGGAGGCGAAAAGGATAACTAATGTGGGAATGGCTTTTCCGACTATCTGAATTCCAATTCAATCCATTTGAGTTACAGGAAACCTATTGATGCAATCCTTGGGGGACAATGGGCTATGTTTGGGGTCGTTGTCCAAATGACATGCCGGGAGTTTTGTCCGGCAAAGTCCTGGAGCATCTTGCCGGCATCGCGAACAAAATACACTTATCTCCTTACATCCCACTTTCAACGCGGCTGGAATTCCCATCGCGACAGAGGGAAAATGACTCTATTCCAATCGATTCTGTGGCGTCTTGCCATAAGTAGTTTCTATTCCGCTCCAGATTGAAAGTTACGTCTGCAGAATTCTCGTCCAGATAACAACTCCCAATGACTTCCTACCAAAACATCCGAATCAATAGCGACCGACTCAACAGCACTCTACAGTCCACATGTACATCATGGGGAGCTCTATCCAACTCCACGGGAATGCGCCGGCTCGCGCTGAGCCAGGAGGACAAAGAGGTTAGAGATTGGCTTGTGCAAGAGTGTAAATCTCTGGGTTGCGATGTGAAGGTGGACCAGATGGGCAACATATTCGCGACTCGAGCAGGCGCGTCGAAAGACCATAAGCCGATTGGAATGGGTAGCCATTTCGATACTCAACCAGCTGGTATGTTCTCACTCTCAGCGAATTCCTCTCAAAACTTATTGAGTTGCAGGTGGAAGATACGATGGCATTTTGGGTGTCCAATCTGCACTAGAAGTCCTCCGAACGCTGAAAGACAATGACATCGAAACACACTGCCCAATTGCCCTCATAGACTGGACGAACGAAGAGGGGGCTCGATTTCCAGGTGCTATGATGTGCTCAGGCGTTTGGTCTACAAAATCTTCAACGGGATTGGAAGCTTGTTATGCTGTCAAGGATACTGAGGGTATATCAATGAAGCAGGCATTGCAGGATACAGGCTACTTGGGCAAAACACCGTGCGATTATCGCGAGAACGGACTGGAAAGCTACTTCGAATTGCATATTGAACAGGGACCTAAACTTGAGAACGCCAGTAAGAAGGTTGGGGTAGTGACTGCTGTGCAAGGGATGAAGTGGTTTGCTGTCAGGGTTTCGGGTGTAGAAGGACATTCTGGCACTACCCCAATGGCTGGTAGATCCGATGCTCTCGTCACAGCTGCAGGACTGATCACGGCTGTCAGCGACACGGCGAAGTCAACGGGATTGGGGGTTGCAACCGTTGGGGTCATCTCCAATGATACCCAAAGTCAAGCGACGATACCTTCTGGCGTAGAATTTATAATCGATGTGCGTTGTTCAACAGACAAGATGGTCGACGACCTCTGCACGGCGATCTTCAAGAGTTTTGAGGAGATCATACAGAAGGAAAGGAACAGCACTGACTACAAAATTGTCAAAACTTGGGGTCTTCCCGAATCTGTCTTCCATGAAGACTGTATCAGTGCCGTCCGCGCAGCTGCAATTGACGAAGTTGGGCCTTCACAGATCATGGATATGAAGAGTGGAGCAGGCCATGATGCTGCATGGACGAGCAAGGTTGTAAAGACGAGTATGATCTTCGTTCCTTCAAAGGATGGAGTCAGTCACAATCCTGCAGAGTACACGAGTCCTGAAGACTGTGCACTAGGAGCGCAGATCTTGCTACAGGCTGTTCTCCGGTATGACGAGAGCGTAAAGCGAGGACCTTTCTCATAATTCTCATCTATGGGACGAAACTGTCTATGTCTTTCGAGTTCAGTTGTCTTGCCGTGGCTCATTCTCCAAATGTTTACCTCGCGAAATTACTTTTGTCCTGTACTATCCAATACATGCGTATGGAAATTGAATCTACCTAAAGAGATGCACCATAGACCTGGCTAGTTTCTGGCTCCTCTCCTCCAATCTAAGTTACTGAAGAGGTAGACGGGACAGAAACATTCCTACCCACCTCCCTCCCAACCTACCTATGTACTCCCACCTTGAAGCTGCATGTGACTCGAGCCCATGCCTAGTACCTAGGTACAGTCCAGGCGGAACCAAAATGCGGAATGGTGCCGCTGCTTGATCCAATTCCTCCCTCCCTCCCCGCATCCCCCGCCTTTCTATTTACACTCACTTGTGTAAAAGTTTCTCGGAGTTGCATCATGACTGTCTCACAGTCCATTCCGAGTGTTCCGCAATTGACATGCACAATTCATTTATTACTTCTCGAGATTCTCGGTGAGCTTAGTGATGCCCCCTATACTTACTTCATCCACCAGTGATTGTTCCTCCTGACTTGTATCGTTGATATCAAGCGAAATGACCATCCTCGACCTCCTCAGAGCCACTCGCGCAAGTGCGACAGAGAATCCATTCGAGTTTCTCGCACACGTTGTCATATTTGTTCCCATTTTATACGTCCTAGCCAACGAAGTTGTACGCAAGCAAGCTAGAATATCTGGACTTGGTGGACCAACCGGCCTCCCTCTGATAGGCAACCTGTGGCAGATTCGCGCAAATGCCTCCGAAAAATATCGACAATGGGCTCGTACTCATGGGGCAGTCTATCAGATACAATTGGGTAATGTCCCAGTTGTAGTGGTAAATACTGCAGCGTCTGCGAAAGTCCTGTTTGGGCAGAACGCTCAAGCTCTTTCCAGCAGACCGGAATTCTATACTTTCCACAAGGTATTCTGCATCTATGTACCTATCTATGGCTCCTAACTAATACATGCTAGGTTCTATCAAATACAGCGGGCACGACTATCGGAACATCTCCTTACAGCGATTCACTGAAGCGCCGAAGAAAAGGCGCTGCTTCGGCACTCAATCGTCCCTCAATCCAGACATACGTTCCTCACTTGGACCTGGAAAGCAAAGATTTTGTGGCAGAGTTGTTGAGATATGGAAAATCTGGGGAGGAGGCCGTTGACCCGATGCCAATGATCCAACGACTGAGTCTGTCACTTGCTTTGACACTCAACTGGGGCATTCGTATGGACACTCAAGATGACGTTATGTTTGACGAGATCACACACGTTGAGGATCAAATCAGCAGGTTTCGGAGCACAACTGGCAATTTACAAGACTATATCCCTCTTCTACGACTGAACCCATTTGGATTCGGCTCGAAGACAGCTGGAGAGATGCGAGATCGCCGAGATGTCTACTTGAAGGCGTTGAATAAGGGCTTGGAGGACCGAATGGAAAAGGGGACTCACAAGCCATGCATTCAAGCCAATGTCATCTTGGATAAAGAGGCAAAACTCAATAATGAGGAACTCACTTCCATCAGCTTAACAATGCTCTCGGGAGGATTAGATACCGTTACAACCTTGCTCCAATGGAGTATCGCATTCCTAGCCCAGCGGCCAGACATCCAAGAGAAAGCTTGGAAAGAGATTTCCGAGTTCTTCTCTGATGATCAGCCTCTTTGCGATCCCTTGGATGACCAAAAGTGTTCGTATATCGTAGCTCTTGTGCGAGAATGTTTGAGGTAAGCAGCTCCTCTTTTCTAATGCGCTTTAGCATATACTCATACTATCTAGATACTTTACCGTACTTCGGTTATCTCTTCCTCGTGCTTCGATCAAAGATGTGACCTACGAGGGAGTTGTCATTCCCAAGGGCACGGTCTACTTCATCAATGCATTCGCTTGTAATTGGGGTGAGTTACGGTCCTGGCACACGAGTGAATATAAGTGCTAATAGTATGCAGATGAAGCTGTTTGGAGCGATCCCGCCGAGTTTCGTCCTGAAAGATGGTTGGAGATCCCTGACGCTCCCATGTTCACATACGGTATCGGATATCGCATGTGTGCAGGCTCGTTGCTTGCAAACCGAGAGCTCTATCTCGTGTTCATTCGAATGTTGAATTCCTTCGAGATTCGAAAATTTGATGATATTGATACTCATCCTATCTCTGGAAACACCGACCCCACGAGTTTGGTCGCTATGCCTCATAGGTACAAGGCGAAGTTCGTGCCGCGGAACTTGAGCGCTTTGGAGAAGGCTATGAAGGATTTCAAGGTTGTTGATTAGCCAGCGTAGACACTCACTTCATCAAATATACGAACCTAAATGATAGCTCTTGTATTGAATTTGCATAGCTCTATTTATTACCAGGTATTTGAGCCTGATGATTTCATGTAAGCTGTATCTCTCTTATCTCAGCTTCCTCGTCAGCACTGGAAGATACGTTTCGGTGCGATTGGTTGTTATTCAAGCCCTTCACCACTGGTAGGAAGCTTGAACCAGCCAGGCTTGTAATCTGACATGCATACTACGAGTTGTCGTACTGTGCCGCATTTCAGGTGAAGCTTCTCAAGCTATAAAGGTCTCATGTGCCAAGTACTTGCTCTGGCAGTTGTTGCCATCGGAATTGTCATTTCGATTTCTTCAGCTGATCCAACATGGCCTCTACCAACAGTGGCCCGGCAATGTACACTGACACACCTCTCCAGCTTCTCTCTACTCCTGCATTTCAAACAGGTAATGTAAGTACAAAAAGAACTTCATTCTCACAAACCCACTAACCAATGACCGCCAGAAAGACAGCTTCACAATGGCAGCCTCACACATGACCCTAAGCCACAATGCTCTCATCAGAGGTTTCAACAGCATCTATCAACAAGCTCCGAGATTATCCTCATTTGACTATGGTGATTTCATTGGATACTGCCTCGCATGGCATAGGTGTATCGAGCAGCATCATATCCACTAAGAGGTACACTACTTCCCCGCGATCGAAAAAGCTACAGGCCAAAAAGGAGTCATGGATGGCGAAGCGAAGGAGCATTGTAAGTTCTCTTACTCAAAACCCGCATCCCCTTGCTAATCCACTTCACAGCTTCTTTCCACGGCCGGCCTAAAATCCGTCAGAGACTACCTCATTTCACTCGCAACCCCCACAGCCTTCCAACCAATCCACCTCCTCTCAATCATGGATGCCTTCTCCCAACCCCTCTACTCGCATCTCGCCTCCGAACCCCAAGCCATTCTCGCGCTTTCTCGCTTCGCATCGTCCAAACAACAATTCGACCTCATGGCGATCGAGCGTGAAGAAGGGAAGAAGGCCGTCAGTCTCGACTTCGCCTTCAACTGGACGAACTACCAATCTCTCTCACCTAACGATACGCTGAAAGTGACATTCGCTCGTCCTCGAAACATATCTTCCATCACACTCGCACTCTTTTCGGATGTAGCCCGCCCAGGCTCCGTCGATGTTCCATCATCTATAGAACTATACAGCTCCAAAGGTCTTCTTGCTAACCTCTCCAACACACTATTTATCCCAAACGACTGGAATACTTTCTATTTCCCAGAGGTGGAGACCGAGTTCGTCAGTGTCAATATGTTCAACAAACTAGGTGTCTTCGTCGGTGTCTGCGAGCTAGAAGTCTAGACACCCGCGGAGAACACCTGGTGTTAGATATGAAATCCTTGAGGTCTTGTAGCGGTCACGTTATAGCTTTTGGAAGGATTGTTCCCGTTATTGATCACACTCTTGTGGTCAGCATAGTCCCGACTTGGCGGACTCACTTGAATGAAGCCGGCTTTCATGGTCCAGATACCCGATAATTTCTTGACGTGCACAAAGAGATGAAGAACACCCGAATTGTATCCCAATCTGGATGGTGCCGAGAGGTTGTCAATTTCTCAGAAGCAAGTTGTTGGTGCCAACTTGTAAACCAATCATTAACCTAGAAAGGGGATAGCTCGCTTAAGCAACCATCCAGGTCTACACTATTTTAGACAAATGCGGGTGTGTCTTCATCGAGATAAGGAATATGGGGACGGTGATGGGCCGACGACACCCAAAGGTGGGGAAGTAAATATGCGCTCTGGTCTGTTTCTGTATCTATCTGTCCATTCTTGGTTTTCTCTTGCCCTGACTAAGTCTTGGGAAAAGACAAGGTCTAAAATCCATTCAACATTTCAAATTTTTGTTCTATTCTTTGTATTATGGCCGAATATGACTTGCTTGTTCTCAATGGACTTGTAGTGACTGCCGATGAGACTGGCCAGTTTGATATTGCTGTCAAGGATGGGAGGATTGCTAAAGTTGTCCCAAGGGGTGTTTTGGATGGTGTCACTGCAAAGAAAACCATTGATGCCGAGGGAGGAATGGTTATGGTATATTCTCTAAAATGTCGATGGATGTAACTATTGCTAATACTTGGGAAAGCCTGGTGGAGTTGATGCACACGTGTAAGCCACTTTGATCTTGAATGTTGTTAAACCTCATGTTGAGCTATACTAGACATCTAGCCGAGCCAGCTTTGTTCGGAAAAGGAAAGTCTGCAGATGACTACGAGACCGGTAAGTCAAGCCCAAGAACGTCTCATTTGTACCAAAAGACTCATTCAGTTATAGGTAGCAGATCAGCGATTGCCGGAGGAACCACAACTCTGATCACATTCGCACCTCAAAGAAAATCAGAGCCATCCCTCCTGGCAGCATTGGCGAAAACCCATGATCTGGCAAGAGACAACTGCTACAGCGACTACTCATTCCATCTCATCTGCTCTAATGCAGGTCCTCAAGCTATTTCAGAATTCGCTGCTCTAAGAGAAGCAGGCATCTCGTCTCTCAAGATCTACATGACCTACGAAGCTTTACAATTAAAAGATTCCGAAATTCTGGATGTCCTGTTCGAAGCCCGGAAACAGAAAATCGTTACCATGATACATGCTGAGAATGGAGCTATCATCGATTGGACAATCAAGAAGCTAGAAGAGAAGAAGCTATTCGATCCTAAATACCACGTCACTAGTCATCCTCCAATTGCTGAGATTGAGGCGACATATCGAGCTATCAGTCTGAGCAGCTTCATCGATGTCCCAATTCTCATCGTGCACGTTTCCTCGCCGTCAGCAGCCAAGCACATCTCCGATGCACAGAAACGAGGACTTCCGATCTATGCAGAAACCTGCCCACAGTACCTTTTCCTGACAAGGAAAGATTTGGACAAGCCCGGTTTCGAAGGCGCGAAATGTGTCTGTTCTCCACCACCACGCGAAGGCGAGCAAGACCACGAAGGGATCTGGCAAGGCCTCGAAAACGGAACTTTCACAGTGCTCAGCTCCGATCACTGCCCATTCTTGTACGAAGACACGCAGGTCGGGAAGAAGTCAGTGATCAGCGTGGAATTTCCGAATGGCCATTTCAAGTATATCCCTAATGGTTGTCCCGGTGTTGAGACGAGGATGTCGCTCGCCTTATCCGCGAATCGACTCAAGTTGCAGAAGTTCGTGGAGGTTACTTCCACAAATGCAGCGAAGCTTTATGGACTTTATCCGAGGAAGGGAGGGCTGGTTCCTGGGGAAAGTGATGCTGATTTGACGATCTGGTATCCGGATGGGATGAAAGAATATCAATTGACTAATTCTATGGTAAGTATAGCTCATGTTCACCTTCTAGATTTGTCGGAATCTAGCCCTGGATGGGGATTTCTAACGTCTGAAAAAGCTGCATCATAACGTTGATTATACGCCTTACGAAGGAAAAACTATTAAGCAGTGGCCCCGTTATACTATCTTAAGAGGAGAAGTTGTATGGGCAAAGGACGAAGGCGGACTAGTTGGTAAAAAGGGTTACGGAAGATTCCTCAAGCGAGATGTTAGCTCGCTCGCTGGGAGTCTGAGTAATGAGGAGTGGAATGTTGAGAACTTCTAGTATAGTTTTAAGTAATGTTATCACTAAGCAATGTCAGACCTATTTTCGAACAATAAATTAGGTTGGAAAGCCACAATAGTAATGGATAATTTTCTTTCCACAAATAAAGCTCCGCGCACCACCAGAACGGCTGTTTGTATTAAATGCATTCATTGAGCATGTCAAGTCACATAATCTTTGACAAATTCCCTTGTTTCTTCGATCCTGCTAGAGTTTTAGCGAACGATATTCTGTAAGATCCATCAAGTTAATATTATCTTGGATGTTGGGATACATGATTTCAAAAAGGACCCAAAATTTCAGCATCTTCTCAGCGTCAAAAAATAAAATAAATAAAAAGGGATACCTCAGCTATTCCTCTTGTTTTGGGGGATAGCAAGGCGTGCTGCCCTACCAACCAAGTAGCTGGAGTCGAAGGTGGGGTGTATCTATACAACCGGGCAACTCCACCAACTGGCTCAGCGATAAGAGATCCGCTATCATAACAGTGTAAAGAGAAACGTTTGTAGTCAGCATAAGTGAGTCCAATCAACTTGTTTATGACGAAGTTTTCAAACTGCCGGGAGTGGGAGGCCTAGCTGGACTAAAAAGGCGCTTGAGTGGTCCCTTACGATGAGATGCCGGCCGGTAGGAATAAAAGATAGACCTTCTGGTGCCTCCTCTTAATTTCCCGTCTTACCTTGTGATTTTTGTATCCCTAATAATATTATCCCCCAACTGATGTACTAGATCATCGTCCCAATAAGATAAAACCTCGCCTGTCATTATTATCCGGATTAGACACAAAAATGGGCAGCGTCGAAAAGCATATACGGCATGTAGATGTCCTTATTGTTGGGGGTGGACCAGTTGGTAAAATAATCCGTGACCTGAATCTTCCGCGGAATTCTAGTTGACATGGCGCTCTAGGTCTTGTGACAGCTTTTCAGCTTGCAAAATTCGGACATGCCGGTTCAATTGCCATTATCGAGAAACATCCAAAGTCTGCCCAGGATCAATACGGTAGAGCAATTACCCTGTACCCAAGATCTAGTGAGCTTCTTGATGGGCTTGGTCTTGCGGATGAGCTTGCTCAAGACTGCTTTGCCTGTAGAAAAACTGTTAGCTATGATCCCAATGGTGTTGAAGTTCAAGGAAGGGGGTGGTCGTTCATGGAGAATATGAAGGACACGCAGTGGGATTTTGCGCTGGTTTTGAGACAGAAATATCAGGAAGACATCTTCAGGAGGAGACTTAAAGAGCTTGGTGTGAGCTTGGAAGCCCCCGTTGAGCTGACGGAAGTCAAGGTGGATGAATCAGTGTCACAAGGCGGATACAAAATCACTGCTACGACGAAAGATGGGGTGACTGGGATTGAAGAGACCATAAATTGCAAATACCTGATAGGTGCAGATGGAGGGAGATCTTTCGTGCGACGGGAACTTGATATCCCGTTCGATGGGAGTACTTCAGAGGACAAATGGGTCAGAATTGATGGTGTCATTGAGACTGACATGCCAAAATCTCGAGTTTACGGCGCCATTGAATCACCCACTCACGGTAATGTCTTATGGGCAGCTCTCGATCATGGAGCAACTCGAATCGGGTTTGCTTTCACCGCGGAACGCCAGAAAGCTTATCCGATGTTCAATGAGGAAGCTGCTGTCGCTGAAGCGATTGCTTCAGTCAAGCCTTTCAGTTTGAAGTTCAACCAAGTAGACTGGTGGACTATCTACTCCGTCGGACAGAGGATTGCCCGGAACTTTATCACCAAGGATTGTATTTTTCTTGCTGGAGACGCTTGCCATACTCACTCTTCCGGAGCTGCCCAAGGAATGAATACAGGTCTACACGATTCTTGCAACTTGGGCTGGAAACTGTCCATGGTACTTAGTGGCCTTGCACCGCATTCGCTTCTGGAAACATACGAAAGCGAACGATTGCCGAACGTTCAAAAGTTGATCAACTACGACAAAGACATCTCGAGGCTGATGACCATGCAATTGCCAATCGGTTGGAAGGGGGACCCAAACGCAGACCCAAACGAGATATTGGGTGTTGTCATGGAAGAAGCTTCAACTTTCACTTCAGGCCTCAGTATTGCGTTCGATATTAACAATATCAATGTTAAAGGGTCATTTGAGTCCAGCGCATCCTCAGCATCAGTCTCACCAGGGCAGCGTGGCCCAGATGTTCAACTGACGAAACCTGGAACGAATGAAGCCACTCGCCTACACAGAGAAACCCCAAATAATGCAAAATTCCATATCGTTGTCTTTACTGGAGAGCCAGAGCATACATCGGCAGCTCTGAAGCTGTTGACAGAGGCTTTGGGCACCTCGAAGGTCTTCTCTAACTCTGATCTACCGACCTCGTGGCTTACGATTTCGGCCAAGAGTGGTCCATCAGCGTTTGAAGTGCTTGGTGTGATGCCGTTTGGAAAAGTGTTCTATGATGAGAAGCAGACAGCTCATCTGAGATATGGTGTTGACGTGAAAGAAGGGGCTGTGGTAGTATTGAGACCTGATGGTTGGGTGGGAACCGCCACCAAGTTGGGTGCTGGATCGGTGGATGAGCTTGAAGGCTATTTCCAAAAGATTTTGCAAATCAAGTAGAAGCGTACAGTCTCATGGAAATAAAATAAGTGTATAGTAACCCTAGATTTGGTTCTAAATGATCAATAGCTTGCGAATAGTGCCATACTTTGAAGTGAGCAAATGAAGACTAAGGACCAAATAAGCTAGTCTCTTCTGTACAGACGTACTGTTTTAATAGACCAACGTCTACTGGTAGCTAAATTAGTAAATAAATGAAAGCAGAACACTTGATGTTGAATTACGAAGTATAATTTCAGACCCATTTGTCCCGCTCGGGATGTTCTCGTATTTTCAGCACATAGTAACTTCAAGCCAAAACCCAAGCCCAAGTACGGCCAAACATGACCAGAAACAAAACAAACGTTCAGTCTACTAAATTAAAAGATATGGCGTGCCCTATGGATAGTATCTTGAAGAACGACAGAATAAGTGCTGCCTCAACATTATTGTCAAAGCACTCGAAACCAGCTATCGAGCACCAAGATGATTCCCTTATATTCAAGCTGCTTTTATTATGAGACATTTCAAAATATTAGATCTACTTAATACAACAGGCATTGAAGCTCACCCTTCGGATCTTCCCAAGTCAAGATTTTGGATTTTTTTGCGAGTCTCAACAACCACAGAGGATCTCAAAATTTACCCCTCCAACAACCCCTCATTCTCGCTTCAAGCCCCTGGCACCATTCACGTAACTACCAAAGCGGTCTAGCGTAGCACTAGCGGCCGAGCCTCCCACAGCAAAATGAGGTTTCCAGATCTCTACAAACAAGAAATCGATTCCCTCCAATACAAATCCGACTGTGTCTCCGTACACCTCTACAATATGGCGCCCTCGACATCACAGGTCTTTATTGACGGGTCGTTCGCCGATCTCGCCCAGGAACTGGCCGAATACCTGCACATCGGACCCGAAATTCAACCCCTCCTCGACGAGAACAAGAAGGATGATGCTCTCAAGAAGCTCGTAACCGCATCCGCTGCGCTTAACAGCACGCCGGAGAAGGAGTTCACTGCTGCGTACAATCTCTTGGTCTACCTTGTTGTCCAGTCTCCAAGTGTCAACATGTTCCTCCCCCGCATGTGCGAGAACCTCTCGAAGCCGATCACATCTTCCCCCATCAATGGCTCGGGTCTTGCGCTGAACATCCTTACCACCATCTTCAACCTCCTCCAACCCGATAACGATGTCCGCTTCAATGTCTTCCAAGCTATCCTGCGCCTAGTCAAGACCAGTGGCCTGTTCGAGATGTTGCGACCACAGTTGACAAAGTTGGATGCCTGGTTGGCAGAGTGGGAAGTCGATGAGGAGGACCAGCGCAAGCTGTACTGCCAAATCGCGGATATCGCGGAGGAAGCTGGGGAAGATAAGTAAGTTAGGACATATCCAGGGTATTAAGACCACAGTGTTGACTTCTAACAGGCAATCCTACCAATACATCCTGAAGGCTCTCCGCACATTCGACCCCAAGGAAACCGAAGAAATTTCCTCCACCGAAGCGCAAACCATTTCTCTCCGCGCCCTTAAAACCGCCCTCCTTTCTAATACACACTTCGATTTCCAAGACCTGACTTCTCTTCCTACCATCCAAGCGCTCTCCGATTCCCACCCAATACACTCTGAATTGCTCGAAATTTTTGCCGAGAAAGAACTTGAAGATTACAATGATTTCCGAGACGAGCATGAGGGGTGGATAGAGGAGGAGGAACTCGATAACAGCAAACTTCACCGCAAGATGAGACTATTGACATTGGCCAGTGTTGCAGCAAGCACAAACAGCCGCGAGCTGGAGTACAAGCGCATCGCCAAGGCCCTGCAGATTCCAGCTGAGGATGTCGAGATGTGGGTTATTGATGTTATCAGAGCTGGTCTGATCGAGGGCAAGCTTTCACAGCAAAAGCAGGTCTTTTTGGTTCACAGAACTACGTACCGGGTCTTTGGCGAGAAGCAATGGCGCGAAGTTGCAACCAGACTTGATCAATGGAAGGAGAGCTTGAGAGCCGTCAAGGAGGTTATCAGCAGGGAGCGACAAGCTGCTGAAGCCCAGAAGGAGCGTGAGATGCACGAGGTTGAGAGAAAGGTTGCTGGTGCTTCGGGTATGAGCGCTGGACGGAGAATCGGTGGACGTGATAACATGGTTGAGATGGGTACTGACTGAGCAATGAAGCCCGTATGAGTTTTTTCGGCTTCAGCAGCGCATCAGTGTCCAAAATTCCATTTTGGCAACGGCGTTATTAGAGATGAATTGTACATTGGGAGCATAGCATCTGGCATGATGCGGGGATGGTTTTTCAACGATGCTATGATTGGGGACAAGATATCCTGGATCGAGAGCCAAATGAAGTGAAATAATAAAATGGCATTGAGCATGCATGCTATGACTACAACTGTGAAGTTATTACAAGTTCCCGTCTTTCCCATCCTTACAACCTTTCTATGTTATCCATCCTATGCTCCCATTCTAGAAATTCTTGCCCAGCCTCTCCTCCAGCTTCTGCCTCGTTTCTTCATACACCTCGTTTGGTGTCTTTGTAGCGACGATGTGGACTACTTTGCCCCTCTCCCTGAAATAGTCCACGACTGGCATACTCGTCTCCACGAAAGTCTTGAACCTCTTCTTAATACTCTCCGCATTATCATCCGACCGCCCACTAGTCTTCCCCCTCTCCAAAAGTCGTCTCTGCATCTCCTCCTCCGGACAATCGAAGAACAGCACAAACTTGCTCGGGCAAACCGTCTCTTCGAACTTCAGCGCCTGGTCCATCTTCCTCGGGAAACCATCAATCAGGAACTTCCCCTTATGGTCCTTATCCTTGTTCACCACCTCGGTCATGGCGTTCTCTAGTAGCTGGACTGTGACTTCCATGGGTACGATCTTGCCGTCCT
The DNA here is from genome assembly GCA_020746875.1 of Rhexocercosporidium sp. MPI-PUGE-AT-0058. NCBI lineage: Eukaryota > Fungi > Ascomycota > Leotiomycetes > Helotiales > Rhexocercosporidium > Rhexocercosporidium sp. MPI-PUGE-AT-0058. Next base: position 2,432,410 of record JAGTJL010000002.1, read on the forward strand.
TGATGTAGCTCTTGATTAGGTCGCCGAACTCGGAACCCTCTCGATCTTGCTCTGCGCGAAGCAGATCACCGGCCGAGAGATGCGTGAAGTGGTAGTCGCGGACGAGGTTGGCGCATTGTGTGCCTTTTCCTGCACCGGGTCCGCCGAGCACGAAGAGGACTGTTACACTGGCGGGGGAGAAGGTGGGTGTGTCTTTCTTGGGGGCAGCGATTTGTTCGGTGGTTGGAGGCATTTCTGCAGATAGTGTTTGTGTCAGTGACAAGTGATCCCAAAGATAAAATATTAGTACGACAGAATTGAAGCTCATCAATAGCTGGCCGTCTCGGAATCCAGGCCGTGAAAGGGCTCTGGGCTTGAGGCAATGAAGCCTGCCAGACCACAGATACAATTGCCCCTGCCATTGAGCAATGAAAAGAACACCATTACATACCGACTCGACTCCTAACCATTAAAGCATAAGCTCCAGATCCAGCAAGCACAATACCAACGAACGGCCACACTTTCAACGGGCTCGAATTCGGGTTGCCAGAAGCGTAGCCACGTCTCGTAGTTTGGGAAGGGTTGCGAAGTGCGGATCTGAAGGAGGTTCGAGGTGTCGAGTTTAGGGATCGAGGGAGGGCAGAAGGTTGGCAGAAGCGCCGTGAGAAGAGTCGCGGGAGTGGGTGTGCCATCGTTGCAGCTGACTACTGGATCTGGGTTTGTCTGAGATGCAGCGTGACGACGTGCAGGAAGCATGAAATAGAGACTCGACTCGAAACTGATCCTTGATCTTAGCGAGCCGGGAAATAAATATCGCTAACGGGCACTACATCCACCCCCTTCTACAACAATACATTAATTTATGTGGGCAAGCCTAGAGATGTCCTATTTTGTGCCTTTCTGTGCATTACTGGATCTTGGCTGAGACGAAATTGTTGTTACTTTCATTGTTGATCTGGAGAAGCATTGAGGCACTCAGTCTGGTGGATCTTTCCCTGCACATGAGACTTTTATAGGCAGTCAATTGCTTGTGAAAAAGCATATACCTTAATGCCCCAGCAGTCTACCAAGCTAAGCTATCTACAAGTCTCAAAGTCTATCCCATCATGCCTCCAATGCCTTTAATGATCTATCAAGAGCAGTTTGCACGCCGGGAGAACGTTCATTCTTCCTAGCCTCAACAATCATCTCCTTCATCTTCGTCTTTAATTCATCTCTTCCATCCTCGAAAATCCCAAAAACGCCTCCTACGAGACACTCGACGATCATCTCAGCAGCCTCAGCTCTCTTCAATCTCATGATCTCAGTGCCAGAGCCGCTCGCTACCTCCAGAACAATAAAGAAGTTAAGAGCTAGTTTGTATTGATTAGATTCTTGATTGTGGGTTCCCTTTCGGAGACCATCGAAAAGCATCTTGGCTCGTTCGTACAGGGTCAGGTTTGTGGCAACTGTGACTTTGGTCGAGGTCGTGACTGTCTTGACGATCTCCAACAGCTTTGGTAGGTGTGTAAGCGGAGATGAATCTAAGTGCTTGATGTTCACGGCTCGGAAGAGAGCAGAGATACCAGCTGTTGTTGCTGCCGACTCATGGGATTTATTTCCGTCCTTAGTGTCGTCGCTCGTGTCCATCTTATCCTCGCTATTGAAGTCTTCCAGTATCGGGTTGACAACGTTGTACACCTCGTCAAACATGTCTATATCTGTTCGAGCTTCAACATATCCTCCAAGGCTGGTAAATGCATGCGGTCGGTAGGTATCATTATTACGCTTGGCCTCTCGGATCGCGATCTTCTTCATCTGAGCAGCAATACTGGGCTCGGTATTCCAGAGTGATTTGCCTGATTTCGTGAATTTGACGAATGCGTCAAGAACCTTCTCCTTTCCATCGAAGGTCTTGAGCGCAAGAGCTTTCTCTAACGCAGGCCAGATAGCAGCCGCGTTTGCGCCACTCATTTCATTTCCTGACGAGACCACCACGTCGGCAATCGTCAAAGCAGCCGTATGCTTAATCGTCCATTTGGCCGATTCGAGGCGTTCTACAGCTATCTCGTTAATCTCCTTTGAATACAGGATAACAGCACGGGAACCTCCAACATTCTCGCTCCAAGTCTTCTCGAACTGCTCTTTGACGTGTTCATCGAGGTCATGCTTGGCAAAGAAGACAAACGGTAGGAAGTCTGCTGCTACGGCATTGAACCGATCTGTGGCAAATTTCGAGACAGCGTAGATGATTTCTCCCGAAACTTGACGGCGTGTTTCGTCTTCTGCATTGAAATACAAACCCTTAGCATGAGCAGCAAGTCTCAAAAGACCATCATCAGACCCAAGTCGGGAGAGATATCCGGTAGCTCTGGCATATGCAGCACTGACAGCATTGTTACGATCTAGCACTGCCTTTTCGGTGACCTTGAGGAATGCATCCGCATGAGGTTTGAAGACGAAAGCGTGTCTCATGGCAAGGCTAACGAGCACACCCGCGCATCCTATCTTCGATGGCATTCCAATGGACGTCTTGATGGCGTTCTCAAGGCGGAAAGCTAGATCTTTCATAGTTGGCTCGTCGAGTTGATCAAGGCACTTCTCAATGCCTTCCATCAAAGGGGATTGCGAGACTGCAGTCGATCGCGCGTTGTCAATTTTGGCCTCAGTAAGGTTGTATTGGGCGGCTCTTAGATAAACATAGTCGATACCTTCTTGCTCCATTGTGCTGAGAAGTCCTAGCAGTTGTTCAACCTGATTAGTTAGCGGGGAACATCGCCAAAAACAGAAGAGAAACAGTGAATGTTAGCTTACCAGATGTGGGATAAAGAGTAATAAGGCTTTACCACCATTCTTGATGATCTTGAGGACGGTCACTGTTGCAAAAATGCGAACCTCTTTCGCTGAGCTCTCCATACCTTGTCCTGACAGAAGAAACGGCAAAACCTCTTTCAACATGGCTTGGGCATGTCTCGACTCTGTTCCCGCTTCAATTTGGCGGACCAGCGTATTTGTCAATACCATACTTAGCTTCAACGCTGCCTCGCGGACGGAACCTTTGATGTCATCAAGGACCTTGAAAGCTACCTGCCAGATATCGGATAGATGTTTTTCGTATTTGTCGAATTCGCGTCCTTGGACCAGATCAGCAATAGCAGCACAGCTTGCTTGCCTTGTCCGCCACTCCTTGCCTAAGATGCTTTTGAGAAGGTCCGCCAAAATTTCGTCAAAGTACTGATTGATTGTGGCACTCGAATCCTTGACCAGAGCAGACCAAATATCATTCATCGAGCGTTGAACATTTGGGTTTGGGTCGAACCGGTACCGGTAGAGCTTGGGGTACAATTTAGGATCTATTTCCGACTCCGAAAGAATGCTGCTCAGCCCGAATCTACCGAAAGCAGCGCGAGTTGACCATGTGGCAGCATTTGACGCAAGAGACATAAACTTGTAGACGAGACTTTGATCTCCGACTTCGTTTGCCAGAGAAATGATGTCTTTGTATGAGGTGACCGAGTTTCCTTCGCCCGTTGGTAAAGCTCCGGGCTCGAACAACTCGGTGTCGTCGTCAACCTTCAGCTGAGCCGAAGTTCCCGTGAAGGATGCTACTAAGTCTTTCACAAGTTTTTCTCTGAGATCCTTGTCTCCTTGCTCATACACCAGACTCAAACCGCGGGATGCTGTCTCTTGCACGAGTTCATCTCGTGCTGAGAGAAGTCCCATGAAAGCTGCTTGACACTCTCTCAACCGAACTTGAATTTCACCGAGGTGTCCACAATTCTGAATGAGGCTGAATAGCCATATTCCGGATGATTTTTTCAGAGAAGGCTTCGTCGTCTTGCAATCCTGAAGCAGCCTCTGTAGTATGCCTTCAAGGGTGAGATGCTTCTTTGATCGGCCGTTATAGGTTGCATCGACATCAATACTCAAATGAAGAACATCCGAGTCCCAGCAAGCTCCAAGACAACTGATGGCTTCGCCCACAGTGAAGTGAATCTCGGCCTGCTTGATTTCAAAAAGGCTATAAAGTCCAGTGAGTATGAGGGAGAGTGGACTTTCAGTATCAGACGTGTCATCCAGTTCCCCGTCGAATATAGTAGCCAAACGGCCGAGCGCTGATATGGATTTTTCGTTTCCTTTCTTTGCATCCGCAGTCAGCAACTCGATGAGGCCAGCTGACTTCACAGAAGAGGCATTCAGCTGCTCGGCAGTAAGCACCCCGGACGCACTGATTTGGCCGATTGCATTGAGAACGGCTTCTTTTGTCGATGCATCTTTTGCGCCACAGAGGATCTCCAACAGCGAGGCGACAGCAGCTTGAACGGTGCTATGATCACTGGAGTCAACTATTCCGTAAAACGAGCCTCTGCTAAGCATATAACCAAGAGCTAGGATTGAGCCGTGAACTTTGTTGGCATCTGCTCCAACAGCAGTTGACCAAGGCTTGATGTCAACCAGTAAGGTCTGTATTACCCCATAGATGGTTTTATCGGTGTTTGTAGGGTGTGGTGCGAGAATACCAAATGCTTGTGCTGCAAGAAAACGAGTTGCGACATTGTTGGACTTGATGGACGGCAGTAACTCAAGTGCTCTCTCCGCAAGTCTGCCAATGACTTTACTAGGAGTGATGGATGCGATGTCAACAAAGCATCTACCGCAATCGGGAAGTCCGTTACCATCATTACGCAGCATACCCTCGAAAGAAGCTGTCAGGAAGGTGAACAGTGCATCATCGTCGACAGAACGGATATAACCCTTCATTGCTTTCCGGGATTCTTTGTCAGAACGGAATAACACGTCAAGTTGTCGCTCCCAATCTGCATCGATCATTAGTGGTGTCTCCGATTTTTGAAGAGCAGCCATCAGAAGCATTCGACGACAGTAGTTAACTGCAGACGGAAAAGCGTTGATTTTCGATCCTGAAAAATTGCCAAAAACAGAGACCGAATCAATATCCATGCCACTCTTCATGCTATTTGCGATGCTTGAGTTCTTGATGAGGCTTTGCGATGTAAAGAAAACTTTCACCATTTCGTTCCAGTTAGGGAGAGGACATTCCAAGGATGCCGCTACGGCATTTAGAAGTCGATACCAATATGGATCCTACGTGGTGGTTAGTTTGACAACCATAATACACAATTTGCAGACTTACCAAGCCTTTCTTGCCTTCTTCCACCACATCACTACGCTCGTCAGTGCGACCACCGAGAGCAAGTATGTCAATCCATCGTCCAACAACGTCACTATACTCGAGACAACGGTTTGCCCACCGTACAGTGGCGAAGCGAGCTCCCCTAACAACAGCACCGCCTTCTTCTAGTGTCATGTACTTTAGAAGGAGAAGTCGTAGATCACCCCTTAAAGTATCATCCACTGAAGAGCAAATTGGTTAGCACTCATGTTGGAGAGAAATGCTGAGAGTAAGTAAATGGAATAATGTTTCTTACATGGTGGATTGAACGCATTGAGTAGACTTGCAAGGGCCCCTTCTATGCTCACAAAAATAGTCTCTGAGGAACCTTCCTCAGTCAAAGACCGAAATAGCCACCGCACGAGCGATAGTTCTTTCTCCAGCACAATGGAAGGTGTTGTCTTTGCTAAAGAACCTAAAGTTTCGTAGGCCAAAGCACGCAATGCAGCTGCATCTGTGGATCTCTCGTGAGGAACAGGCCAACCTTGGTCCTCGATATATGTTCGCATAAAGCCAACTAGCTGTGGTGCGACTTGAGCGAGATCTCCAGCAGCTCCTATCCTAGCAACCCAATTCATGTAGTTGAAAAGAGCGTTTCGAAATTTCACTGTTTCAAGGCCTTTAGCGGGGAGGTTTGTATTGTCATCTGGTGAGATTGCCTCCTGAACTGTTTACTCGAGCGTGTTAGTATTTGGACTTTGGCCAAAGCCCAACACCAAGATTGCGCATCAAGCTAGAGCTGGGAGAATCGAGCAACTTACCAATCTTGATGACTTGTTGTGGAAAGGTTGTGGACACAGCGGATTTGGTCAGGAGTACCAGTAATTTTGTCTGAAGCGCAGGTTTTAGTGTGAAGTAAATCTGCAGCAGACTTTCGATGGTTTTTGGGTCTTCCAGAGACATCGTCGATCGCTTTAGCAAGTCATCTCCAACACCTGAAATTCGCGAGTTGGAATCACCAGATGCAAATAGCGCAGGAAGAAACCGTTCATCATCCGTGAAAGCACCACTTGATAAAAATGCCAGAACAACAATCTTCGTTTGGGTCAAGTTGAGTCCTTCATCGGATGATGGGTCCCAAGCTTCTTGCTTGCCATTCAAAGTCAGGAACTCATATTCAGGCACTGTGAGGCCGGGGCAGGTTATTCCGGAGGCGCTTGAACGGACCACAGACAGAAGCATGAGCTTGCCAAACCATGAGGCTACAAATTGAGCATCTTCAACATGACTGTCAAGCCCAAGTGAGGACCGTAATTCGGTGTCCTCTTTACTGCCACGCAGCGGAATCCGGAGCTGGGGAAGGAGTCGAAGAAACAAGTTGAAGATGGTGGCACAGGTTGGTTTTCCAGCGTCATTTGCAAGCCCGTGAATAATAGTTGGTAACAAAGCCATTTGCTCCTAGCAGCTAGTAAGTAAACAATAGCTAGCCGCACCGCACCGAAGGGGAGACTTACTGTAGATGACAACTTTCCTACACTCTGCTGAATGAACATGAGATCAAAATGTCGTATCATAGAAGATTCTGGGTTCTCCTTGTACTGCTTCAATAAAGCTGCCACCGGCAACACAATGTTTCTAGGAGTAGTCAGCAACATGATTTAACAATCTACCTAGTCACATGCAAGCATGCGGCTTCAATTTGCCGGGAGCTCCAACGTACTGGTTTCCAGCAAGGCGGATTTTGATATGCTGGCATGTTGAGATGACCTTATTGCGAACTGCTGCATGTTCGCTCGCAAGTTTTAGAAGCAACGGGGGCAAGTATGGCTTCAAGAGCGATTCGAGCTTGTCATCCTTGGCGAGTGCGATACGCATCTCCACCTTGCCCACCAGCTCCAATTCTCTGTCCATGACGGCGGGCAGAGGAGAGATATATTCCTTCGAGAGGAGATGTGTCTATTCACGGTACAGGTCGAACGTGGCTTTCGTCTCCTTTGTTTGTTGCTATGTATGAATGGAATTCGTGTGAGAGCTCATCACGGCTGGGGATTTGCGCCGTGCCGAAAAGATGATGAAGTTGCAATGGGAGTTGGCAAAGCGCAGGTATCGATCGATCAATCAATCAATCAAGCAATAAATATCAGAGCCGGCTCAAGCTGGATTACGAAGATGTCGTGCCTTCCAACTACCAGTCCAGTGTCATGTCCACGCACCCCAGGCGCTGCCTTTGCCTTTGCCTTTGCTGTGGCTTTGGCCTTCCATTTGCTTCCCGAAGCGGGCCCGGAACGGAAAAACCCTCCCGCGTCCCAGCTACAATTTGCTACTTCATCGGAAAGCAATACAGTACTGTCCTAGGAACTTTTGTTCTTTCTTTTGTTTATTTACTTGCTAGATGCGTATGTGCCTGTTGAGGTATCTCACCCACGCGTTGTACTCTCAGTACCAATTTGTGACTGATACCTAGAATCGGGCGGATATGGACCGTTTATGCTGCGACGTGCTACAGCAGTACAGGCAGATCAAGCAGCATGCACTCTGTCTGCTCTCGTAAAGGCACCAAACTGCACATGCCTCTTGTTGAGATGCGCTTCAGTCTCCAGAGCGTCTGCTCCTCACAACCAACTCCAAGGAATACAATCTTGACGAATCAGCGGCTCTAATCTGCTTCCCAGGAATTCACTGCCTGGACTAGTTGCTGACTGGACTACCCTTCAAGAAAAGACGGTTTACACACTTGCACACCCGTACAATACCGACCCCTCAGCTTAAAGGGTGAGCAGAAGAGTGAGGACGCATCAAATTGAGCGACTAGGAAAACTTTCTATGGTCGAGAGCTACCTGGGACAACCTGGATGCATTGGAACACCATATGCGCGGTGAGTCTCTGACGGCAGTTCGCTTACGGCTTTTAGCGTGAAAACCTGAAAGGAGTGCATTGAGCGCAAATAAGCTAGTAGAACAAAAAGAACTAGATGAAATGATAGCTTTACTTGAAAGAATAATAGCTCTTATATAAATTAGTCTTTTAAAGCAAAGGGTGGTGAGTTGTGCGGCTGGAGCTGAGAGGTCTCTTTTGAAAACGGCGCTAAAAGCCGTACTGCCACACCATGGGATAGGCAGGTACTTGTGATTGTCCTGAACCTCAACAAGCCCCAGGGCATCTCTCAAGGCATAGATATGGCTTCGTCATGATGGTTTTTGTTTTCTTCACCAGAGCTGTCTAGTCATTAATTAGGTGGTTACTTTAGTCCCCGTCTCTTTGAGATGTGGAGACGGGGATTGCACTACCAAGGTCCAGGTAGGGTAAGCATAATATTTAACAAATGTATGAGGAGTCCCTTCTGCTTCATAGATACTAGTTACTCTCAGAAGCTTTTTGGCGAGCGGCTCGGGGAGGAGAAGGTTGAATTGCGCTCAATATTTCGGCCACATTATCCGCCTTTTTTAGCCACCGCTCTTCACCGACGCCTTCACCCGAGTTATCGGTGCGCACTAAGGACATGCATATGATCACTCACAGCTCTCCTAGGATACTGACTGACATCCTTGACGAGATGAAAGCATTACATCGGCGCTCGTTGCCCACTCACGATGTGAAGTTATTTTTTTTCCCCGTCAGCTCTCCTTTCTGCATGTCATGAGAATGTCGTGTGCCATGCACCAGATCTGCAAGATGGTTTCCGATTCGAGGAAAACATGGACGTGCAAAGTCTAGAACAATCCCCTTCGACAAGTTTTGGACCGCTTCTCTGAAAATATAAGTACCCTGCCCAGCGTTGAAGCAGGGTGGCACGGCACCACCTCCGTCATTGAGAGGACCATACTAGTAGATCGATGGGCCGCAGCAGATGCACGACAGTCTGCAAGGTTACCCTGTAGCATCTGATAAAAAGGAACATGCAATTTTCTCATGCTTCTTGAAATTCTGGCAAGGGTTCACAACCTCGCAGGCTGCCAATGGAACCAGAGCAGAATACGGTATATACGAAGTAGCTAGGCAAGCACCTTGCGATCTACTGGGTAGGAATTTCCCGGTCGACTAGCCTCGTCTTCCCTTCAGAACCCGAACGCAAAAGCTTCCATGCGTTTGCCTTACCGGCTCAGCCACCAATTCTCGCTGCTGTATCGACAGGACGCCTCTATCTTCAGTTTCGGTGTGGCAGTTAAAGCAGTCGAGACAAGGTTGCCAAAATACCAACAAAATAAAATTAGGCAGGAAATAGTCTTGGCCCTGCAGTAGGGGGCACGCCGCACCATCCAAAGCCTGGAATATTCCGGGCGGTTCAGGCCATTAAAGGGACTTACTTTACTTTACATACGGTGTAGTATCACCATCGTGGAAGAGGTAGGTAGGCAGGCACCCTCCACCTGTCAAAGGTACCAAACACCAGAACGAGGTATTTTCAAATCATTGTCCATTTACCTCAAGTTGGCTTTACAACCTAGGTTATTACAGGAGCACTTGGTGATATTTCTGGTCACGAATTTCCTTGCAGAGCAACTGGAAGCCTGTTCTGGTTATGTTGCCACTGTTGACACTGGATTTGAACCTCAGCTCAGGTGAACCATCCTTGATGGTGAATTCCAGTCAAGTGGTTCTGCCCATCAAGGAGCAAGGGTCGGCAAAATAGTGCACCACCGCGGATCTACTACCCCAAAAGAGGATTAGTGGTGAGACGCCGTTGATGTTCAATACCAGTCAGCAAAAGCCACCTACCATTTGCCAGTGTGTTCAACATCCCCTGCTCGTCTCCCTATCATTATACTTTTTCCCTTCTCAAACTCTTCCATTACGAGTGTGGTAGCCAAGGGTTGATGTTCCACGTTTACGAACTACATGGAGCAGCCAACTCTAGGCTCATTGACATCGCGTCACGGTCATGTTCGGCACAAACCGCGAGCGAGCCTTCATCATGGTGGGCGTCGAAGCGTCCGTAACCACTGTACAGCTTCCCACGAGCACTGTTGAAATATTGTCACAATCCCATTGGCAATTCTTTGCCGCGCGTTATCGAGCATGGACCAAACCCCTTTCTAGCATTTTTCCTACTTAAGTTTCCAGCAAGCTGGCATAGGCACTTCTTCAACCAAGGACTTTTGAAACTCTCCCTATCTAGCATCTCAACAGATGATGCAATTTCTTTGTTGTTGATTTCCCCCTCATCAGTCACCTGGGTGCCTATGCATCTATACCATTCATCAGATGCAAGGAGGTCGGCGAGCCGAACCTCGTTTGCCTCTCATAGCTCCGAGGCAGCAGGTTCCGCCCTCTCTTCAGCCCGGACTCGCATCATCTAGCAATCCTCCTCCAGAAAATCGAAGAAGTAGGATCCCTCCAAGATCGAAAAGTGGTTGTTGGTTCGTTCTTGTACCGTCTTGTTTGACACTTCCGCTAACCAGACATCCAAGGACCTGTCGAACTCGCAGTATTTCTTCCTGCATCTTTCTCCAAACCTTCGCGGTGACTGACCATCGGTAGAGGTGAAATGCGACGAAGCAAGGCCCACATGTGGGGTACGTTGATGTACAATAAAGTCTGGGTACATTTAGCTGACTGGGTCATAGCAATGCGCGCGTCTTGGTTACACCTGGTAACTCTGTTGTATTTTTGACTTCTTCACTGCTGCTGACAGATTCTCCTAGTGACTATAATCCAAGAGTTGCCTTCAAAGATGATACACCCAGGATTCTGGAACGGACACAGCAAGTTTCTACCACCGGTAGTCATGTTTGGGATCGTATGTGATCTCTCTGCTGAAGATATGGGTACACCGAAACTAACGAAAGTAGCAAATGCACAAGACCAGGAACCCAGAGCCCGAGCATCGGAAGACATACTGCCCCCATTTTCAGCGCTCACGACCGATGATGAGCGAGAGAGAAAAGCAGAGTCGCGAGATCCTGGAACCTTTGTTGTAGTTGCAAACTTAACTAGCTTTGCAGATTTGCCCGAATACCGTGATGAAAGTCTAGGGAATCTACAACGGGGTTCTAGTTATTTAGAATACGAAGATGATCACGATGGTCAAGCGTCGCTATCTACTAGCATAGCTGAAGAGGTGGATGACCCCAATGTGAGTTCAAGCCTACGATGAGAAATTAATGCAGTGCTTCTCAGCTACTCTATAGTAGCAGCATTCCTAAGATTTATGGAAGAGATGACGATACTGATATTGTGAGCGACAGGTCGTAATTCTCAAGACTTTTGAAGATCCATTTCGGACAGTTTCTACGCCCATTCCCTTTCGACCGACTACAGTGCCAGTATCGCCTGCCTTTTCGCATTCGGCCGGTCATAGACAACAGTTGTCAACGCAAGACAATTCATATATCGGTCCCAGTACAGTGTCTCTTCTCGACGCTGCTCGTCTCGGAGGAAAAGATGCCGATTTGCTGCATCATTACCGAACGACGATCTCACCACAGATCATCCGGATTGGGAAGTCACAGGAAGATGAGGATATTTTTGAAGTCGAGGCTCGACAATACCCCCCAGTCAGTCAGGAGATATATACCGGGAGGTCTTTTACTGATACACAGCAGCTTTTCCATGCAATGATGGCACTCTCGGCTCTTAGCATAGCACACAAGAAAGGCTCTCACGATGCCAATGCTTTAGAGCATTATCAGCAAGTCATTCCAGCTCTGCAGGCGACAGTTCAAAGCTGTCAAGATTCCTATGTAGGTTCATTTGGCTTCTCTTTGAATTTATCAAAGGCTCAACACAAAAAAAATACCTTTCCTGCGACGTAACGAGACGAATGCTGATTTCTCTCCAGTCTGACGGCGCATTATTGACACATCTAGTTCTATTGCTCTATGAAATTGCTGCTCGTGAGTCAAACATGTGGCAGCGCCACTGCGATCAACTTCTACGAATCATTTCTATGCGACGACAAGGGTGTAGTGTTGACGATTATGACTTCATCATATGGATGATCTACTGTATCGACGTCTATGCGGTTTTGAGTGCAAGTGGAACAGGCATGTTTGTCGAGGTCGTCCTCAAACAGAATATGTTGCCGACACCAGAACGATGCTTGCTGCCAGCCAGGGCCGATCAACCACAAATTATCTACCCTGAGGAGCAGCCATACTTCCCGACACTAATCCATTTAAACCAAGAGGTCATCTTGATTGCACTGCAAGTTGGTCAGCTAGGTAGAGCCCTGCGAGCAGAGACTAGTCGCCAACAATATGAGGTTGAGACTATCAACAACGTACCGAGCATGAACCGATATGACCGTATCCAGTGTCTCCACAGACAGATTCTTGACTCAAGAATAAAATGGAGGTCTCAATTTACAGATTTTTATACGTGGTTAAGGAGCCCAGAAACTCTCCCTGACAGGGTCTTTGAATGGGTAGAGCATGTGCGTTGTACTTTTCCTGGACTTAAACTGTTTCGTTCCTGACACTTTTTAGTCATACCTGCTATTCCGAGTCTGTATACTCTATGCACATACCAGCATGTACTCAGGGCAGCTGAACGACCCAGAGCCCGATACCGAAGCTCAGATCAATGTTTGCTGCGCGGAAATCCTTCATGCGGTCAGCATAATACTCTCCAAAGAACGATTCGACATGCGATTTATCGTGCTTCCACTTTTTATGGCAGGTTTCTGTACAAGAAATGCAGCAGAGAAAGAGACTGCTTTGAGATTCATGATGGAAATCGAGAAGAATGGGTACGGAGGAAGCACTGACAATGCGAGGAGGCTCTTGCAAACTATATATGAGAAGCAACGTTTAGCAGTCATGCAGATGGGAAATGCGAACTCGGTCGATTGGATAGATGAGATGGAAAGGAGCGGGCAACGGTTGATTATTTATGGGCTATGATGGGTGAATATTGGGCAAGTGGTGCATTTACAGGGGCCAGTTGGCCAGGGAAAAGTTCATGGCTCGTTGCTGTTTGCTACAGTACGAAGTCCGGGGGACGGAATCAATTTTGAGCATTTTGGCACCTGATACCAATATAGATTTTAGCTTGCATGTAGAGTATTCAAGACAGCAAAACAGCACCAAGAAAAAAGACTTTCCTCTCCCTATCCATAACCCCTAAAGAATATAAAGGTTATCTTAGTAAATGCTGAGTAATGCACAGCATTTTCCATCAACTCAAAAGCACAGAGGCCAGTGTGTCCTTAATATCTACAAGATGTAAATATGCAGTATGTCCATCTGGGAATTGAGTAATAGTCAAGCGAAACGAGGTTGTGAAAAGAGTAACAAACCTAGTAACCCGAACCGCGAATGACCTTGGCCACTATAGCAATACAGCCTAATTATAGTTTCTAGCATCTGTTAGCAACATGACGAAATTTATGTTCAGACTTGCTGCCTCTGCATTCTAATTCTAATTTCATCAGCCTTGTTGGGGTGAATCACCGGGCCGCTTATCAGATTGCGCATCCCTGTCAACCTAGAGGCAAGTTCATCTTCAGATGGCGGACCTCCATCCCATGAACCACTTCACCACAGCCACATGATGTCTCGATCGACTGGCATATTCGCCTCCTGATGATATTCGTTCTGCCGTCACATATTCACCAACAACAAGCATCGACAAGCTCCTGAGGATCTAAGTATTTAAAAACCGTCAGTCCACCAGGCCCAAACGCACCCCGCCATCAGGGTTTCTACGTCACTTCGGCGACTTTCTTTCGCCTCAAGCCTTGCAACTGGTCTCGAATATCTTGCAGAGCGCCCAGTACATCCTCGATTCATCCTCCACGTTGCCCATCATGGAAGATAATGTGGACGCTTTCATGGCCTTCACTGGTGCAACTGCTGAAGTTGCAAGACGGTACCTTGGCCTGACCGAGAACGACGGACAGCAAGCCATCCAGCTCTACTTCGACTCCCCTGATCTTGCTACTGGTGTTGACCAGATCCCACAGGCATCTCCGCCTCCAGTCCCAAACTCCACCCGGCCACAAACCGACACGCAGAGTTCTCGAAGACCTGATCCCGCCGACTCAGATGAAGACTTGATGGACATGGACTACGATGATGGCAGCGACAATGAGGCATCACGGGCAGCAGCTATAGGCAGAGCAGCAGAGCTTGAGGACGACGAGGCCATGGCGAGGAGAATGCAGGAAGAGATGTACGCGGGTGGGGATGCCAGTGGGGGATTTGACGCGGATGGAGTTCGAGCACCCATCGGGCGAAGGACGGAGACTCTCGTAGGAGGACCGGAGGCGGACTGGGCTCCAGATGACATGCAAGCTGCGGTTCTTCAGCAGATGAGATCGAGAGCCCAAGCTAGACCTTGTATGTATTTCAGCCTCCAAGTCGTCTACTAGTACTAAATTTGGTAGCTCGGCTGGGTGTCTTCAACCAAGCACCAGTTCCTTCGATCTGGGAAGAGAACGCAGACCCAACTGCACGCCGCGAAGGCCTCGCCCGTGCAACTGGAGGTGCCTCGGAATCCTCGTCCAAGAATGCCCGACTTGCAGAGTTGTTCCGACCACCTTTCGAGCTTATGCTACAAGTGCCCTGGGATGTTGCTCGGGATAAGGGCAAGGAGGAGTCAAAGTGGATTTTGGTCAACGTTCAGGATCCTTCATTCTTCGACTGCCAGTCGCTCAACAGAGATATTTGGAAGCACGAAGGTATCAAGGAACTTGTGAAGGAGAATTTCATTTTCATTCAGTACTCCAAGGACGACCCACGTGGTGCACAATACGTCCAGTATTACTTCCCCCTCAAGGACAGTGATTCGGCATACCCGCATATTGCTATTGTAGACCCCAGAACAGGAGAGCAGGTCAAGGTTTGGTCCGGACCACCAGTACCACCCGCTGGTGACTTCCTGATGCAGCTTGTCGAGTTCCTCGATCGCTACAGCCTGGATGTTACCAAGAAGAACCCCGTTGCCAAGCGGAAGCCAGAGAAGTCGAAGTCCATTGATGTCGACCGACTTACCGAGGAGGAGATGCTGGATCTTGCTTTGAGGAACAGTATGGCAAACAATGGCTCGCCTGGGCCGAAACCGGATGACCCAGATGACTTGACCAAGAGCTTTGGAGACGTCAAAGGGAAGGGAAAGGAGACCAAGGAGGTGGAAGTAACCGAGGGAGCAAATGGTGGTGAGGTGCAAGCAGACACCCCCTTCTCACGCATATCATCTACCAATCCTCACATCGAACCTGCCGCCGGACCTCGGATACAATTTAGACACCCAAATGGTCGCGTTGTACGTCGGTTCGATGGAAACGATACAGTCAGAAGTATTTACGAATGGCTGAAGGCCGAGCCATTAGAAGGCAAAGAGGGAATTGCCTTTGAACTGAAGGAAGGTGGGGGTATGGGCAAGGAAACGAGAGACCTGATCGAGTATCTGGATGTGACGATAAAAGATGCAGGACTTGGTGGCGGGACGGTCATGGTGGAGTTTCTGGAGGAGTAGACTTGGTCTTTTATGATAGATATCACTCTACGACATACGGGATATCATACATGGCGTTATGAATCATCAGAGTCTTCATTTCGGCATTCTCATTGCAGGTTCAGGTTGCAGGTTGGGGGTTACCATCTCACAGATCCGAGATACTGGCTGGCGTTGTTTACACCCTTTCATTCGTGCTCGCTTCGTTTGGCTTTGCATGTAGAAAGGAATGGGAGCATAGATGATGAACGAGCAAGAAATTGCACCTAATCTTGCTAGTTCAAGTTCTTCAACAGCCTTTTGGATTTGAGTGACTCTTCTCGATTGTGATTCGTAGTTGAAGGGTTGGATACCAATCTGCATCTCTGACTGGCTGGCTGGATATTTGTCGCGTGGACCAAGATGATGGTGTTTTCGTGAGCCCCTAGCTGGTGTCAACGCGCCAAGGCCAAGAATTTCGAACGATTGGCTGAGGAGGACCGTGGACTTTCAGATAACAACAAAACATTCCGACGGTATTTCCGCAAAACAGTTCGTAGACGCCCTCCCAGTAAATGGATTTCATGCATTCTTTCCTTTCCGTCCCTTTCCCTCCCATTCCCCCGAACTCTGACTCTCTACGGCTGTTCCTGAATACCTCCTCCCTTCCCTCCGACTTGGCTGGCCCTGAGCTGAGCTGAGCTGACCTGGTACTCCCTTGTTTGAAGCCCTGGGTATCCTGGCGTGTCGTGCTTACCTTCCCCGGATTTTTGAAACGCCGGCGAATTGGCTTCTGGATCAGATTCCATTCCTGGACGGTACGGTACATACAGTCTCGCCGGGCACTGCAGTCTAGACAGAAGAGAGAAGGTGCTCTGCTCTGTTGTTTACAGCTCCCGCATGGATAACAACACTACGAGGAGAGCGCATTCCCTTCTTTTCCGGAAATATATTCGACTGTTCCGCTGTAATCAATTTTCCCATTCGAAGTACGAGCACCGTCGCCGTGTTGACCCTCTCGTCTCTAATTTCGCTACTCCCTCTGGCTTCGAGTCCGCGCCGAACCTCGAACTCGATCGACCCCACCATCACCACGTTAACGAACGACTCCCGCCCGCTTCTTTTTACCTCCCTCACGATACGAAACTTACGAAACCTCCCTTTTGCCGGTGTGCATAATAGCAACAGTTCGTGCCGTGGATCGAACCGAGCTCCTGTTCATGCCCAGTGCAGTCAGCAGCACCGCGCGCGTTCGCCTGACTCCTTCGTCCGCGGCTGTAGCAACCAGATTCTGCGGCAGACATCCTTGCCAATAGCTCTTAGGGATATCCCCAGGAGAGACCAAGCTTCGCCGAAGCAACAGGAGTATTTCCACTCGGCTGCCCTCCGCTGGGAAAGAAACTCTGCACAATGGCAAGTGGAGGAGGCATGATGAGTGGTGTCGTAGATCCAGAGACGCTGTATACCAAGCAGAACTGCATAGGTATGGTATCTGCCGCTTGTATGTCAAGAGGACTACTAACAGGAACACAGGTGGTGGCAGTTTTGGCAAAGTCTACAAAGGGTGAGTAATACCACGGCCGCTTCCCAAGCTATTCTAGAAACTCTGCTAAGATTGCTACAGTGTTGACAAACGTACCGGGCAAGCAGTTGCTATTAAAGTAATCGATGTCGAGAATGCCGAGGATGAAGTCGAGGATATCATACAAGAGATCTCCATTCTGTCGGAGCTACACTCGCCCTACGTCACTCAATACTATGGCTCATACTTGAGAGGATCGGACTTATGGATTGTCATGGAGTTTTGCTCGGGGGGTAGTTGTGGAGATCTAATGAAGCCAGGCTTGATTGGGGAGGACTACATCTCTATCATCATACGGGAACTGCTGCTGGGTCTGGATTATCTGCATGGAGATAAGAAGCTTCACAGAGACATCAAAGGTAAGGAACTTCTTAATATGGAATGCAACAAAGCTAATGGTTTGTAGCTGCCAATGTGTTACTGGGATCCAATGGACAGGTCAAACTGGCCGATTTCGGTGTTTCTGGACAACTCTCAGCTACAATGACTAAGAAAAACACCTTCGTGGGCACGCCTTTCTGGATGGCTCCTGAGGTTATCAAACAATCTGGTTACGATCATAAAGCAGACATCTGGTCATTGGGAATCACGGCTCTGGAACTGGCAAACGGCGAACCTCCTTACTCGGATATCCACCCCATGAAAGTTCTGTTCTTGATCCCAAAGAATCCACCACCTGAGCTAGAGGGTAACTTTTCAAAGGCGTTCAAGGAGTTTGTCGAACTTTGCCTTCAGAAGGATCCTCGGAAACGACCGTCTGCGAGAGAATTACTGAAGCATCCATTTGTACGGAGGGCAAAGAAAACATCGTACCTGACGGAGTTGATCGAACGATACGAGCGATGGGCAGTTCATCACAAGGGCGATGACGATGATTCAGATGATGGTCAGGAAGAAGCTCCACGATCAAATGCTAGCAGTGAAGATCTCTGGGATTTCGGTACCGTGCGACCTGCAGGAGGCAGAGGTACTGCTAGAGGTTCCGGCCGGGCAGGTCTCAATGCAATGGGAGAATCTGCAACGAATGCAAGATCATCAAGATCGTCCGAAAATGAGGATGATTATGCTGAACGACCACGAAGCTCTTCCCCCACCAAGTTGAAGGATTCGGGATATGTATCGAGCGCAGACACCATCAAAGCTATGAACTCTCCCATTTCGGCTCAACCACCACGACAAACCTCGCCTCAGAGGCGGCCTGTTCCTAATTTGCAACCGACTTCCCCAGCGAAAATCCCACTTCCACCCTCTCCAGAGAAGCACAGAACATATGCACCGGAAACACCAAGACCTATCCAACAATTTTATACCCCTCCAGACACTGATTCTCCCGACTATGACCGGTCGTTGCAAGAGCAACTTCAAAGAGACATGGGGTTTTTAAACATTGGATCGACGCCCTCACCTCAACTTGTCAAGTCGCATGCACCATCTAATTACCAGTCTATGGAAAGGGAGTCAGACTCTGTTTCTCGACTCCCAACACAACAACCACTCCCGAAACTTGGTCCTATTAAACTGCCAGAAATACCACCATTCCGTGGTCAACCCTTGCAGAAGCTCACGAATCAACTAAATGCAAGCACGTCCAAGCCATTACCACCATCTCATTTGCAACCCTTAGCTTCGCAGAATATGAATCCAAGAGATCTTGGTCAACAACCACTTCCAGCTCTGCCCTCGAAGTTGCGTGATAACACACCATCACGAGAAAGCTTCTCTTCTGAGTCTTCACGAACACCAACATCTATGCCATCACCAGCGCCTACCAGTCCCACTGGAGAGCTTGATGCTCTGAATGATGTTATCTTCCCTGCTCTCGAAGAGGCTCTCAAACGCAGGCAGTATCATCTTCAGCAGATGTTCCGGAACACGGGCACCACACCTAAGCAGCAACGAGCTCAGGCAGCGCACGAGAAATTGAGGAAATTAGTATACAAACTGGCTCACGTCTGCAAGGAGATTGATCACTTCGATAAGCAAGAGCCTGTCGGTATGGGCAAGGATGTCGATGTGTTCCTCGAGGGCTTACTGGAAGAAATACTTGTTAGAGTTGAGCCTGCTGATGACGAGGAGGGCGATGATAGGAGATGAAGATATGACGTGATGGATTGGGAATAGGAAGATGGGGTTTGCTATCGATGTTTGGGACGGCGTTAGATCATGGAAACCTGAGCTATTGACTGCATGGCTGGCTGGGAGATCATGACTAGGTGTTTGGCTGGCATTAGTGGTTAGGCTTGGTTGAGCTGAGATGAGATGAGAATGGTAGATGGCTGGATGGGGTGGATGCATGGAGGGATGGAGACGGATTGAGAAGTGTAAATACCCTAGAAATGAAGCATTATTCATATCATGCAACCATACCAAATTCCTTTCTTGAATGGATTTTTGCAGTTTGAGAGTACATCTCGAGTATGTCTTCGCGCCTTTGGGTCGCTGCTCACTCAGTTTCGGCCTGCCAATGTGTCTTGTTATCATGCTTTGGCTCGCCTCATCTTATAGTGTAATGCTATGATGATACCCAGTCAATTAAGTATAGAACCTCACCCTCAAATAAGCGATGCTGTACATCACCTCGCTTCATCTCAATTCTATTCACTAAATTCAAGTGCAAGAAAATTTACCCATTCTTAGCAGCAGCATCAGTGAATCAATGAAGACATACAACAGTAACCTCGGCATCTATTCACTACTATGTGGAATTTTGGAAGTGCAAGTGAGGCTCTACATAGTCGGGTTGATATTCTCGCTTCACTTAGCACAAGTGGATTTGCAGAAACGTCAGTCATTATTATACGGATGAGTATTTAAAGGTGAGGTTTAGAGGGGTGGGATTCACTTGCCTTCGCTAAAACTCTGTATAAACTCACTCTCAAGCTGCGATAAGCAACAAAAGTCATTCCTGCCTATCTTTTCCGCGTTCCTCTCTTCACTCAGCAGCAATAACTCACTTCTCGAACTGCGACGTGCAACAAAACCGACTACAGCTGAAGTCATTTTGCCTCCGGCAATGTTCTTAATTTTGCTAGTGAGATGCGATGCGCAACAAAAGTCTGTTAGTCTCCTAAGTCATTGTCCGAACTTCACTTTATGGAGCTTGCTGTGTATAAACTCACTCCTAACGATGCGATGTGCAACAAACCCTCGCCTCTTTCATCCATAATTTAAGCAAGCGAAGTGTAACTCTGGACTCATCCATTGTTGCGATATGTAACACAACAGACGGGGGTTTTAATGTTGGCAGCGATAAGCGAGCCGCCAAATCTCGACGTAAACAAAGCAGGTATAAGCTCCACTTCAACACAGAACTCATAGTTCGGCCACCTCTCTTTACGACATGCAACAATCATCCAGGAGCAGCAACTTGAGCTTCACAAGGCTAGCAAATCAACCTTCGGCCTCTACCTCAGCCTCATCAAAGTGCACCTCCCGTCCGCCTTGCCCAATACCCCCACGAACAGTCTCACCTCAACAACACGTCACAGTGCGATGTGCAACAAAAACTCTTCTAATTGTGAATTAAAAAGAGCAGTCTACCAACGCAAATCCTCGCCTTGTACCATAACAACCCCCTCTCCTGCTTTCAACCACAAGCTCCTTTCGTTCTTCAACAACAACAATATCCTCTCCACCTCACCTCAACCCAAGATCTTCCACTGATAAGTCGTCCACTATCATAACACCTGTGAACCTTCCCCATGAATTCTTCTCAGTATCATCTAAGTAAGCTGCCTTCTGCAACAAACCCCCTTCTATTTCTCAAAATCCTAACCTCACTCCACTTTTGTCTCCTTCCTACTCCCACTTGCTCCATTTCATTTCAACAAACACCACCTTCACTCCACTTGAAACTAAACCCTGTCAGTACCACCTAGCCACAGCAGGAGGTGCACTGCTCCAATACACAAACCCTCCGTTATTCGCTCTACCCATACCTGAACTTCAGCTCTGGTCAGGCCCCTAAAACAAAACCTCGACCTCTGCCTCTACCTCTATCTGCTCTCGACCTCCTCATATCTTGACAAACTCTAACATTTACTGCAACCCTCATCGCAACCCACGCCGAACACTACCTCAACCTTCTTCGAACTCAAACAAAGTCACATATCCCCACAGCTCTTCACTTCAGCGGCAACCGTCATTTTGAAGCTGAATTATTTATCGCCAAGCCACAGGTTCTAGTTACTCTTTTGACGATACGCCTCAATCTCGGCCTTGAAGTCCACTTGAGCATTGAAGACCTCACCATTCCATCGCCCACAACATCCTTTTCCTTCATTGCATTTCTTTGTAAGTGAACTTCCACATTTCCTAGCCAACATGGGTTAACATGTTCCGAGATCTAAATCTGACATTGTCTCCCATACTTGGCCATGGATCGAGCCGATCTCTCTTCAGGCCTGCTCGGCAATTCGCCAGTGGGCGAGTCTTGTGCTGCAGGACAATCATCAGATTTTGAAGTCCAAGAAGCGATTGAGACTCTCTATGCGCTCTTAGGAGGCTGTGTCTCAAAGGTCAAAATTGCGAATGGTCTGCAAGCCGCAGGAGGTGACCGCGACCTCGCCTTCGAATTTCTCTTCGATGAATACCCGATCCCGACTAGAGCTAAGGTAGAGGACACCGGAAATAGTAATGGCAAGGTAATCAAGTCAGAGCCTTCTTCCGGTACTTTTGGCAGCAGCAACGCCTTCAACGTCACGCCTCTCAGAGAAACTTCCTCCGAGTCCGAGGGCCATGGTCAGCCAAGAGCGACTCCAGGTTCAGATGGCAGCCAGTCTTCCAAGCAAAAGCTTCCCATGCGACCAGTTACTTCGAGTTTCAACAACCTGCCTGGCACTCCCGAGGCCCAAGTTTCAGTAACCCGAGTCAAAACCGACAATGATGGATATGACCTCAACTCAGGGTCGGATATTGAGACGTCGCTTATCAAGCACGAGGCTAAAGAAGAAGAAGAAGAAGATATCTACGGATTGCCAACCGAAGACAAGATTGTAAGCTTGAATTCTACCCCTGACGATGACGATGACGATGTCGAGATCGATGTCAATATGTTCACTCCCAAGGAAGACTCATCGAACTCCGACTTAGACTCACCGGCTTCAGATTCAGACGGTGGAGCTAGCAGAGCTTCGGATATGGACATATCTGACGGATCCGACGAGCAACAAGCTCCTATGAGCACCTCAGAGAAAGAGGCATACCTATTAGAGCTCTTTCCGACAGCAGGTAATCAGGCCGGAATCGAGCTGCTTGTTGCAAATGGTGACATAGAAGAGGCTGCCGCCGAGCTAGCAGAACAACTCGGCTCGGGTCGTGCAAGTGAAGATGTCGAACGTAGTGTTAGCCCAGGAGTCGGTTCTAGCTGCCTTAAAAAGCTAGAGAAAGTCAATAAGAGACGAGCCCAAGCTTCGGTAAGCTGCACTTCAAACAAAACATTAAGTCGCATGCTAATATATCACACAGACTGAAGAACGTCAAACCAAGAGATATCGCCGGGACGAGGACTCTGATAATGATGAAGAGGAGGTCAACGACTTAGACTCAGCGGACAAGTGGGTCCTGTAAGTAACTTCACACACGTGTTTGTATACTTCGCTAACTAAACAGGAAATTCCTACACTCGGATACCGGAATGCAAATCGAATTGGACTCAGGAATTCACCCTTGCCGGATTCCCGAGAATTACCTCCGTCAAGTCCCTGGCTTTCGATCGTGGTTAGACGCTAATCCACCTCAAATGCAAGCTGGTATCGATCGTCGTATTTTAAAGGTCCTCGACGTCTCGTTGAATATCTTTAATCTCGCAATGCAATGGGTAGTGTGTAGCACCGGCCAACCCAACCTCGCACAACGTCAATCGAAGATGATTGAGATTAACGCATTTATCGACTTAGCTATATTTGCTGCGAAAGTCAACATTGGACTAGGTAAAGAAGGAGGTTCATTTACGATGAAGCTTAAGGCAATCTTAGTCAAGCATCGAGCATTAAAAGGCTTTCACATCCGTAAAGCTTTCGAGAAGCTTAGAGCCGGCCACCAAGTTCGAAAGTTATTCGCCCAGGCTTCCATTAGACCTTACGTCGAGTTTCATCATGCTGGTGAAGATCTCATCGAGGCTGAATCTGACTCGGAGACGATCGACGAAAACGAAAGAGGCCATCTCAACCCTGCACAGCGTGCCGCTTATCGTAAGGACCGATTCTGCTTCCACTTAGAGTTTAAGCAGATCGAGAGTTACCAAAATGAGCTTCTCAAAGAATTCCATCGAGTCTGGTGGACTCGTCACTCTCGAGACGAGAAGCACGGCAGAAACCACTTCTGCCGTATTACGACTTTGACAGATCCATTGACGAACGAGCGCTTCGAGATCTAATCAACCAATTGCCGTTCAATCATGCTACGATAGAATCAAAACAAAGAGTTCTTCCTCTAGAGTTAAGGCGCAAGCTATTTCGGGGTCCTGGGAAGATATCGGGAGGGCATCATGCTCGCTGAGAGCGCTGCTCGGCAAACTTACGAAAATTGCAAAAGCAGTTCAGAAATTCTTCAGGGCGTGAAGGGCTCTCGGTGGTTTGCAAAACCCTGTCGGCATTGATAAATGATCTGCTGGTTGAGGTGGGGTGGAGTGATTTGTCTGCTTAATTGCGATACTCAGAGAGCGAAGCGGTTGGCTTGGTTCGCCTAGTTTTATTTACTCAAGCAGAGCAGACTTGCTCGACTTTAGCGAGTGACAGAAGGCAGTAATGAGGACCAAGCAGGTGATATGTTTGATACTCAATGAAAATCTCCTTTCAGAAACATAGACTTCCATGGTGATAATGCCTGAGGTGAATGACTACCGAAAGTAACGGAGCCGCCAGCAGTAGACCCGTTCCAAAAAGGCCCTTGAACGACAGTTCTGCACCACTATCGTATGTCATGAAAGCTTTTCAACACATTTGATACTCAGTAATGGGCTTTCTATTTCTGGATCCGGGTATTCTCGCTTCATACAAACTCACCAGAGCGGATGGGTGGGTATATCTACATCAACAATCTCCAAGCACCAAGAATCAACGCAGCGGTACCTGTCACAAATTAGCAAAAATTTCAGCAACAAAAACGACAGATAGACTTACCTGTGCATACTCCCATCAACCATTGCAGGGTGCCGAACTTCACAGATTCAAGCTTCTCCCTCAAACCAGCAACCTCTTGTTCAATCTTCGTCTCGGTCTCCTTGATCTTCAACTCCTGAACATTCGCCTCCTCTCTGATTCGCCCCTTCTCCAAATTCAAATCCAACCGCACAGATGCCTGTGTCCTGCCGACTTCGTCCCGTAATCTGCTGTTCAACTTGGCCAAGTCGTTGGTCAGACGTTCGTGGGAGGCTCTTGTGGTTGCGGTCTCCGTCGAGTCTGCAGAGAGGAGTTCGGAACGCAGTTTTGCAAAGTCTACTTTCTGAGTATATGTTGCTTTTGCCTGGTCTTCGCGGAGAACCATAGTACGGGTCAGGTTTTGAATGCTGCTAAAGGTTAGCAAAAAGTTCCTTCAGAGGTAGATGAAAGTCCCGTAAATGTTACAAGACTTTCCCGCAAAGACTTTTGCTGACCTTTCTTCTATAACATCGCTGAGAACTTTCATCATGGCTACTGATTGTGCCTCTGTAAATCCCTCTTCTTGTAGACGCTGGACGAATTTGAGAGTGTCGAAGTGGTGATCTCGATACCGGCGAGCTGTGGCGTGGAAGGCTCTGCGATGGGCTGGGTTTTGCAGGATGCTCGTTCGTGACCGCGGAATGTCATCTTGTCTTCTGCATATGATTCCATTGCTACCAGATCCATCTCTTTGCTTTGCAGGCTTGCTGGAAGCTGGTTGAGTGCTTAATGCTCGGATGGTATTTTGTTGGATGGGCGATGCTTGCCAGCTTAATCTGGGTAGTAGAAATCGCGGAATAGTTCTGGACACACTTCCGGTTGCCATTTTGCAACTTCGTATGGTCCGATATAGAAGTCCTGCCGTCGGCGTAAAAGCTGCTTGCTAGGGATGAAAACAGTTATGACAAAATTCCTGAACTTCTAATGCCGAGCCCGTTTCCAAGAAATCAACATCGGGCCGTGTCACGTGGGAGGGGAATTTAGCCCCGCAAGGTTCGCGACGCCCACTAAATAATTATGACTCTGCAGCTGTAATACAAAGAACCTCTTCAAGCCGCCACCATATCCACACGACCACACGCGCTCTACAAATACCTTGAACTTGGAATCGCACAATCCGAAACCTGTATCAAAACCCCACCAATTCATCATGGCGGCGAACGGAGATAGGTACGGTAACGACATGGATTCAGACTCTGATTCCGCTCCAGGCTCCCCCGGCTTGGATGCGCAACAGGATTTCGATGACCATGTCGAGGATCTCGAAGAAAAGCCCATCAAGTCTGCCCTCAAGAAATCTACACACAAGGAGCCTGCGCCGACGATAATACGCCCAACCCTCCCTCCACAAACAGAGCCCAAAGACCTCGACCTCAAATCCTTGACTCCCTTGACAGCAGAGATCATTGCCAGACAAGCTACGATCAATATCGGAACGATTGGACATGTGGCGCACGGAAAGTCGACAGTGGTGAAGGCTATCTCAGGAGTGCAGACAGTTCGATTCAAGAACGAGTTGGAGAGGAATATTACCATCAAGCTTGGTTATGCCAACGCGAAGATCTACAAGTGCGATAATGAGGAGTGCCCAAGACCGACATGCTTCAAGAGCTACAAGAGTGAGAAGGAGGTCGACCCACCCTGCGAACGCGAAGGCTGTTCTGGAACATACAGATTGCTAAGACATGTCTCGTGAGTATTTCTGGATCTGCTTGGAGAGCAACAGCTAACCAAGATACAGTTTCGTCGATTGCCCTGGTCACGATATTCTCATGAGTACTATGTTGTCTGGTGCCGCAGTAATGGACGCCGCTCTCCTTCTGATCGCCGGTAATGAATCATGCCCACAACCTCAAACCTCCGAGCATTTGGCAGCTATCGAAATCATGAAGCTCGACAAGATCATCATTTTACAAAACAAGGTCGATTTGATGAGAGAGGAAGGCGCAAATGCACACTACTTGGACATTTTGAAGTTCATCCGAGGAACCGTTGCAGGAGGAGCACCAATTATCCCCATTTCTGCCCAACTTAAGTTCAACATTGATGCTGTCAACGAGGCGATTGTCAACACCATTCCAGTTCCTTTGAGAGATTTCACCCAGGACCCACAAATGATCGTTATTCGATCGTTCGATGTCAACAAGCCAGGAGCCGAGATCGAGGAGTTGAAGGGAGGTGTTGCCGGTGGAAGTATCCTGCATGGTGTCGTAAAGCTTGGTGACGAGATTGAGATCCGACCTGGAATTGTCACGAGAGATGAGAAGGGAGCTATCAAGTGCACGCCTATCTTCAGCAGAATCGTCACCTTGAACTCAGAGAACAACGAACTCAAGTACGCAGTACCAGGTGGACTTATCGGTGTTGGAACTCGGATCGACCCCACACTCTGCCGAGCTGATCGTCTAGTTGGATTCGTTCTTGGACTAAAGGGCAGACTACCAGATATCTACATCGAAATCGAAGTCAACTACTACCTCCTCCGAAGACTCCTGGGTGTCAAGACCGCCGACGGAAAGCAAGCCAAGGTTGCCAAGCTGGCGAAGAACGAGGTTCTGATGGTGAACATTGGATCCACGGCTACCGGTGCGAAGGTCGTGGCTGTCAAGCAGGATGCTGCGAAGTTGGTCCTCACGAGTCCGGCTTGCACGAATGTTGGGGAGAAGGTTGCGCTGTCTCGTCGTATCGAGAAGCATTGGCGTTTAATCGGATGGGCTACCATCGCAAATGGTGTTACGCTTGACCCAAGTACCTCCTAAACGAAAATGAGGATGAATGGGAGGCATTTGTCTGTTAGTTTCGTCATGCATGTTCATCACCAGGCCGTTGCATATGGGAGTTGATAGATTGGCGGCAAAAGCTATGATAAGATGAATCGAGAACCTTTTCGAAGCATTTTGTGGTGTTCGTGTGCGGCGAGGCTTACCTGTCAAGCATGCTTGATGTCACATTCCACTGTTCCCAAGTCCTTCTTCCTATCAAGTCCTCAAGTGATCTAGGGACTTTTCTTTCCTCTCTGCGGAACCCAAACATCCCGAAGTGCCAACCCCTCCCCCTTCTGCAGCCTCATCATGACCCCTCCCTCACCTGGTATCGTATCCCCGTCTTTTCATCGGCCGAGAACAACGTTATATCCGTACCAAGTCGTTCAGGATGTTCGTATTGCTCGTTGTCTTCCTATCGACGATTCTTAAGCTGTGATTCGATTAGCCTTCTCCCTAGAGCTGTAAGTGAGGTTGGCTGGGTTCTTCGTATTTCGACACTGCTTGGTGTGTGTACTATTGTAGAAGTATTACTCCGTGATTAATTGCCCCACGGCAGATTTTGAGACTTTGCATCATCGTCAAGTCGGATGCTTGAGTATTTTGGGGATTAGCTACTCTGTTACTGACTCTTTGCAGTGTGCTTGAGGAACTTTCAGTTGGGATCCTCGTGTAAGATCCGGTGATGAAGTGTAGAAGTGTACAGCTTTTTTTGGCGATGAGAAGAGAGCATTAGGCAGCAAGACCCTGGTCTTTTCTAAGACCGCGTTCAACAGGAATACGAAAATCAAGTTGGATGGAAAGCGCGTATGTGTATTCCTCCAAACTTGGAATGTGGAGTGCACGCGTGGTAAGAATAACCTACGGCCGCCTTGTAAGGTGGACGAGACCCACTGTCCACCCCCCTTTCGCACCTGGTGTGTATCTTTGATAGTAGCTGTTTAAATCTACGTAAACATCTGCTATATGTACAGGTTACTAGACGATGATTTCGGCTGTTTTGCAACACGAAATGCGATCGACAATTGAAATCCATGATTGTTCTAATATTCACAGTGATAGGTTCTGATACCATGCCCAAAGAGTGCGATGCACCGAAGAAGGACGAATATCAAGCCGAGCCTGACGGAAGTACGGAAGTACGTGAGGCTATCTTGTTCCCGACGCACTGTGATTTGTTCGAAAATGGTACGAGACAGTTGGGCTAGGGTGGCTCGTGGACTCGTGGAGTTCCAGGTTCCTGGTCGTGGTATCCACCTCGGTAAAGGGGGCGTGGCGTAGCGAGATAGGAGATAGCAGGATAGGTAGGTACCTTTCGTACTCGTACTGTAGCGCACCGCAACCATTTCCCTTTTGGCAAGCGAAATCATGGGTTGGAATGAATGGGTGGGGAAGGAATCGCGGCATGGAATAATGATGGAATATTAGGGAAATAAACGTGTTCCGGCTGGCCCATTGATTGCATGAGATGTGACATAAGAATGAATATGTACAGCACAATGTGTGTTGTAGAACCAAGTCTCCTGACTTATCGATTGTTGTCCAAAGTACCTGCCTGGTATTTATTGAAAAAAAGTCGGGATGAAGCTGCCGCCGCTGTCGTCAGAATAGAATGTGCCAAACCGAAGCAAAGTCCAGATTAATCTTTCGCTAACCCCTGGCTGCCGACTCCGTAGAGCCAATTTACTTGTGCTAGCCTCTGGCCAAGTTTAGCCGGGACTTCAGCTTCCAAGCAACAGCGTATTCGTCTTCTCGACCCGTTTCAACCGCATTCAGTGCTTTCCGATTTGCTGCATCTGCATCCACTCCCACCTCTGGAGCCGGACTGGACGTCGGCCGAGCTAGATATCCGACGCTAAGATCTCAAAGGCTCCAAAGACCGGCAAGGGTCTGATTTTAGACGAAGGGGGCAAGGGCGGGCGGGCCTAGGCTGGCGCTGGCCCCCAGGCCAGGTCCTCCCGTCGCTCGAGATAAAAAAAACAGTCATAAAGAAAGGGTCCTCCTGCTGGCTGGCTTGTCTCTCTGGCTTCGAGCTGTTGTCTTCGTGTCCGTCGTCTTCTTCTCACTCGCATGCCCTGTACACATCCTGGTTCACTCGTTCACCAAATGTCAACAAACGTGAGCAAGACCGAGAACATGGCAACCACTAGCACTACCACGGACGACTCTGCCCCGCCAACCCTTAAGAGTCCCTCTAGTGTACTCGTCGACGAGAAGGCTGTTAGCGGCGAGGCTGACGATTCGACTATCCGAGGTTCGACTGCCAATACCACCAAGATGCCTTCGTTCGAGAATGGGATTGTGGCCAAGGAGATGCAGGCTGACCAGGAGGAGTTGACCAAGATCAAGACAAGTCAGGATGGTGTTGAATATCCAACTGGTCTCAAATTAGGTTTGATCTCTTTGGCTCTCTGTTTGAGTGTCTTGTTGTAAGTAAACATTCCTGCGCTTGCGGGAACACACATAGATAAAGTTTACTAACAGTCACGTCAGGATTGCTTTGGACAATACCATTATTGTAAGCGCACCCCCATTATATGTCTATGTGGTTTGGGTTCGTCTGTACAGCCGGCGCACGTCTGGTGGTACCCCACATACACATTCGCCTGGAAACCATCCGTCTAGTTGAATGTTCTCAAAAACCTAACTGTTCATGATGCGCTTGCTACGATATGCATTTACGGTGTTGACAAAATAATAGGCCACTGCCATCCCAAAGATCACCGATCAGTTCCACTCCTTACCTGACGTTGGCTGGTATGGCTCAGCATACCTCCTCACAACCGCCTCCTTCCAACTCCTCTTCGGAAAGTTCTATACCTTCTTCTCAATCAAATATGTGTACCTCATTGCCATCGGCATCTTCGAATTAGGTTCCTTGATTTGCGGAGTAGCTCCTAACTCGACCACTTTGATCGTTGGACGTGCGATTGCGGGTCTGGGTTCGGCTGGTATCTTTTCTGGTGCCTTGATTATTGTCGCCTACTCCGTTCCTTTGGTCAAGAGACCTATGTACTCTGGGTTTATTGGAGCTATGTATGGTATGTTTGGAACCTTCTACATCTACCCACCCACCCACCACACCACACCACGCTCAGTCCCATCCATATACTTACCACTCAACAGGTATCGCCTCTGTCGCCGGACCACTCCTTGGAGGTGTATTTACCGACAAAGCAACTTGGCGCTGGTGTTTCTACATCAATCTACCCATCGGCGCAGTTACCATGCTTGTGATCTTCTTTTTCTTCAAGGCCCCCCACAGAGATGCTGTCAAGAGTCAAGGCTGGAAGGAAGATATCAAGGCCTTTGATATTTACGGAACCATTGTCTTCCTCCCTGCTATTATCACTCTACTGTTGGCACTCCAATGGGGTGGAACCAAGTATCAATGGGGCAACTGGCGAATCATCCTTCTCTTTGTCCTATTCGGACTCCTGATCAGTGCCTTTATCGCCATTCAGGTTAGTCGTGTGACCCTATATATCTTCGAAATAAACGACAGTACTAACAAACTTCTAGTTCTGGAAGCAAGAGACAGCCACTATCCCACCTAAGATGATGAAGCAACGCACGATGTGGTCGGCTTGTTTCTTTTCCTTCGCCATGGGAAGTTTCTTCCTCCTACTGGTCTACTTCCTACCTATCTGGTTCCAAGCTGTCAAGGGCGCTTCAGCTGTCAAGTCCGGCATTATGAACTTGCCCATGGTCCTCTCACTCATCATCGTGTCCATCCTCTCTGGGGTTGGTGTCACCATGATCGGGTATTACGCTCCCTTCATGATCTTCGGCACAATCTTCGGCGCCATCGGCGTCGGTCTTCTCTCAACCCTGACACCAGAGTCAAACCACAGCATGTGGATTGGATACCAATGCATTGCGGGCATTGGAGTCGGTCTAGGAATGCAACAGCCCCTTATTGCCGTTCAGACCGTTCTGGACATCTCTCTGGTCCCAATCGGTACCTCCATCATCATCTTCGTCCAAACCCTCGGAGGAGCGCTCTTCGTATCCATCGGCCAAAACGTTTTCTCCAACAAGCTCGTCGAAGGTCTCGCTAAATATGCACCTAGCGTTGATCCACTCATCGTCCTCAAAATTGGAGCTACCTCTCTCCAAAGCTCGCCCGATCTCAGTAAAGCCGAACTCCCAGGTGTCATCATGGCCTACAACGATGCCCTTACTTACGCATTCCTCGTAGCTGCTATCATGGCTGCTGCGACGATTATTGGGTCGGGATGTATCGAGTGGAAGAGTGTGAAGGGAAAGAAGATCGATCCAGCTATGGCCGCGTAGATCGAGACAGAGCAGAGGAATGCTTATATTTACATGTTTACACATACAATACGGTACCCGCATGTATTCGTGGCATCGGGGGTTTGATTGATTGATTGATTGCATTAGCCAGGCGTTCAGTGGATGGATGGTATACTTCCTTTTTAATTTGCGCTGTATGACAAGCGAGCTTCTCATTTACAGTTGCTATAGCTCGGCTCACTCAGCTCACTCGGCTCGGCTCACTCTTCTCTGTTTACTAGATTGCTTTGTTTGTTCGCTTGTGTATGTATGATGGTGTAGACAACACAGGCATCTAGAGACGGACAGACAAGCGGATAGAAGCTAGATAAATCCTACTCTCATCTCATCATGGCTCTACGGGGCCGGAGAAAGCTATTTCCTGACTTCCCATTGACAAGTGAGAACTTTTTGGACCGCCCCAATCAAACTTTGCGAGACCCTTTTTCCTTTTTCCCTTGCCCCTAGATAAGACAATTCCTTGGCAAGTAATTCTCAAAATTACGGTAACGGTAAGTAACCCTCCCCTTCCTTCTCTTCCTTGCCTACCTACTACCTAGGTATTAGAACCTCAATCCAAGATCGCTTAGCAAAGAGACACGTCTTTTCCGAGTCGTTTTGATACATCTTAGGCTGAACCAGAAAAGAAGAAAAGAAAAAGAAAATCGCTTTCTCCTCACTTTTTAATGTGCTGAGATATTTTGAGTCATTACAGTACTTTTGAAACTGCGTAGTGGAATTGGGTAACTTCCTCCCGCTCGTGGGGGATGGATGGGTTGGATGGGAACCCCACCCACATCATGCTCAAGTTAAGGTCTCTTACGCTTCTGCGTGGTTTTACAGATTCTTTTTCACTGAACATGCATCGCGTTTCTCGGAAGTGAGATGTCAGACATTGAAATGTGGTATGTGTGCGTGAATGAATGGTCAAGAATGTTTTTTTTTCTTTTTCAGTAATCTATAATTTCGATTCCCTCCTACCAGACAGCTATGAGATAACACACTTGCTCGGCAGACCACATGGGCCCTCTTTCTCCTTCTCCTCTCCATTCTGAACACCCTGCTCCTTCTTTGCACTTGTCGTCGTTCCACCATTGGTATCCTTCGCAACCCCGTTCTTGGCACCACTATCACTGCCTTGCAGTCACGCGAAAGAGACAGAAGAGATCTTCTTGCCGAACTGCTCGCCTTGGATGGTAGCGATTTCCAGCTCGAGGGGTGTGGGTTGGCGGGAGCCGTCGGCAGCGGCGAATGTTCCTGCGCCCCAGGGGGAGCCGCCGTGGACTTCGCTCAGGTTGGCGAGTTGGGGGAAGGTGTGGGCGTAGCCCAGGGGGACGTAGATGACTGGGGGAGGGAGTTAGTATGAAATATCTAAGGCATGTGTAGAACAAAGGTAGAGCGGGAAGATAAAAGGGTGACTTACTGCCATGGTGAGCGAGCGTCGACATCGCAGCGATGGCCGTGCTCTCTTGTCCACCACCCTGTGTTCCGGTGGAGATAAAGACACCGGCGAACTTGCCCCAGAAACCACCGGATGACCATTGGCTCCCGGTGGTGTCCCAGAAGGCCTTCCACTGGGCGGGGAAGTTACCATAGCGGGTTGGGATGCCGAAGAGGAAGGCGTCGTAGGTTGCGAGCGTTGCAGCGTCGATTACTGGGTAATCAGATTTGGCTGGGGCGTACATCTGGAAAGGGAAGTATCAGAAGGGAGGCCGTGGCGTATATTGGAGTGTTTGGGCAGAAGAGGGTAGAATGTCGGTAGAGAGAGAGAGGAAAAAGTAGCGAATTGAGTAAATACCTTGGTGAGGACTTCTTGGGGAAGTGTCTCGGCGACTTGGTAGATGTCGGCTTCGATGCCAGCCTTTGCAAGACCGGCTTTCTCAGCCTCGGCGATGGTCTTAATGTGACCATACATGGAGTACTGGAGAGGGAAAGCAAGTCAGCAGATGTCACTACATACTTGTGAAGCTTAATATAGCTGTGGGACTAAGCATCATGTTTGCTCTTATTGTGTTGTGGTCACAACAAGACCTGTGTGCAACCCCTCAAGACTCCATACAATCAACGATGGCGGGGTAAACTCACAAAGACGATTGCGACCTTAGGAGCCATTGTGAGAGATTTCCTTTGTTTGGATTTGTGAGGATTGATGGTTGAAGGTTGAAGAAGTACTGAGTGTCAAGTTTATGTGAAGTAGTAAATAAGAGAATCTTTTCCAGGCAGGACGAGGCATTCTTTATACTTTACATGTCCTCTTGTCCTGGCCGCCCCGCTCTGCCCCTCATCGCCTCGATTTTCTAGCCTCGTCGCTTCCCCCTCGATCGCACCAGGCATTGACCAATCAGAAATACCGAGACAGGGGTCCACAATGACCGATCCCGGCTTAGTGCGCTGATGACAATGTTTTAATAAGCCGGTCTGCATCAAAGCATCACCAAATCATGACTGATGCTTGCAGAGCGACGCTTTCCTTGATCATCTCGAGGCGTGATGGAAGTTTATTTACACTGCACCGAGCCGGGCTTGATAACGGCTTGGTGAGCTAGCTGTCTTCTTAGAGTTTGGGATTGGACGTACTAGTGGTTGTATAACGTTATGTTACCTCATTGACGAGTCTTTCCCTTGACTTTCTACTGGCTCTTGGGGTCAATTCCCTAAGGTGTGAAGTCTACTGTTTGACATGTGTTCGTTGCTGGGTAACAACCATGGAATTCGATTTCTAATGGCATGGTGACTATCCTGCTGAGTGTTTCGACTCCCTTCTCTTTGACTAGTGCACACGAAGACGAATTGCAGATTTCAATGCGGTGTATCCTTCGATCAGAAAGCCATGTGATCCATGACTAGCGGAGTGTATCTTTCAGAAATTCTCCGTTATTCTGCGTCGCAAAGTAGAACAAAACTTCGAAGCCTCATTATATTGACCGACAAACCCATGCGATGAACGTCTCCTGTAATACAGACCAGTATATCCCAGAACATCAAACCAACCTGTAACATTCAGGCCTGCAAGTACTGTAGCCTGCTGTCCGAAGATATCAAGCAGAGTTGCTCAAATCTGATTTCGGATCCTGAGCCCCATATTTTGCTCTTCTCGCCCTGAGTCTTACCTACTGGCCTAAAGCAGGAAATGACGTGACGAATCGGCTTACAAGCTGCTTGGAAGCAGGCACAAGTGCGGTGTGTAGGGGCTGACGGGAGTGTCCGTAGGTTGGGAGAGCGATCTGCAACAAAAGATTTCTAGCACCTTCGTCTCCTCAGATTCTGCTGACGAAGGACATCGACATCCATGTATATGCATCTCACGAAAGCCAAGATAATTCTCGGATAATCCACGTGATACCGTACTCTTGTCGCACAAGTCACGTTTCAATATCTCCCCCCTTACACTTAGTCAACGCGAAAGTCGCGACACTTCATTCCAGCACATCTCGCAAAAAGCATGCCGAATGTACATCCCATACCCCTCCCTTCGAGCCATCAGGCCTCGTCGAATCCCCACCCCACAAGCCCGCTATTTTTGCTCCCTCCCCACGTCCACCTCCTCGCGTGTTCCTCGCATCCAGCGCAGCTCCTATTCAGCTTGCCGTGGTCAGAATAGAGGCAAGAAGACCAAGAGCAGCCTCAAAATCGACGATCTCCCCCAAGGCGTAATTACCCTAGACCCCCTCCCACTCGAACAAAATGCCCCTCCATCTTACTCGACCGTCGTTCAGCAGGCGCGGACTAACATGAGGAAATTCGAGAACTGCGTCTTGCTCACCCGCGTCGGCGGCTTCTATGAGTTGTACTTTGAGCATGCGGAGGAGTTTGCTTCGTTGTTGAATCTGAAGGAGGCGAGGAGGCCGACGAGACCGGGTGCACCGGTTGTTCCTATGGTGTGTATTTCCTCCCCTGAAATTATCGTTCATTTGTTGTTAATCGTGAATTTAGGCTGGTTTCCCGTTTTTCCAACTTGATCGGTATCTCAAGATTCTTGTTCAGGACCTCAATCGCTATGTGGCCATTGCAGAGGAATTCCCCAATGATGTAACTGGAAAAGTCAAAGCTGGGGGCTTGATGCATGATCGGAGGGTCACTCGTATCATCACACCGGGCACTCTTATCGATGAGAATTTCATGGATCCATTTTCTAATAATTATGTCCTTGCTATCCATACTACAGAATATTCCATGGATGAACTTCCTCGGGATTCACTTCCAGAATCGATTTTAGCAGTCCGAGAGAGCTTGCCTATTGGACTTGCGTGGCTGGATCTTTCTACTGGTCATTTTTTCACTCAGTCAACAACTCTGTCGAACCTACCTTCTTTCCTGGCTCGCATCAGCCCAAGAGAGATTGTTCTAGAAAAAGACCTCCAAGCTTCAAAAGACCATGGTATCTTTGAAGTGCTGGCTGATGACCATCATCATCTTATCACGTACACTGACCCATCCAAAACCAAAGAAATTTCCGAATGGGAGCCTATGCTGGAGTCGCCTGTCCCTGCGCGATCAATCGGCGAATTCACGGCTGAGGAAGCAGCTGCTGGGAGTTCTCTACTTCAGTATGTTGAGACTCGGTTACAAGGGTCGAATATGAAACTCCAACCGCCGTTAAGGCAGCTTGACATGATGGGCATCGACAAGAACACTATGCGAGCTTTAGAGATTAGAAAGACTATGAAGGATGACTTGTTAACGGGGAGTCTTTTGCATACTGTGAGGCGAACTGTCACAAAAGGCGGTGCGAGATTGTTGGATAATTGGCTGAGTGAGTTTCTACAACCGAGTGACCAGAACCGAGACTGAATACCGCAATAGGTTCTCCTTCAACCTCAATAGATGTCATCAACTCCAGGTTAGACCTGGTAACCAATATGCTAAACGACGATCTCCTTCGGGAACGTATCACCATTCTCTTGAAACGCAGTCACGATTCTCACCGCTTACTTCAAAAGTTTGCCTTTGGTCGAGGTGATCCAGATGATCTCCTAGCTCTCGCAAGCACCATATACGCAACCCAAGACATCATCGCTACTCTATCCCGAGCTAGTTCAGGGGATGCCTGTATTCAAGCAATGATCAGCCGAATCGACCTCACGGGCCCAAACGAACTCGCAAAACGAATCCGTGAAGCCATAGACGAAGAGGGAATAATGCAACAACAAATACTCGAAGACAGCGAAGCAGGAGAAATGCAAGCTCTAGCCGAAGCAATTGTAACATCTGAAGGGTCTCAAGAAGACTCCTCCATCCTTCCCAAAGGCACACGAAAGAGAAAACCCACCAGTATCAGGGAACACTACTCGGATGACAGCGAGCCCTGGATAATGAAACCCGCTGCCAGCCCAACCCTCACACGCCTCCACGAAGATATCCTCGCACTCA
Source organism: Rhexocercosporidium sp. MPI-PUGE-AT-0058 (assembly GCA_020746875.1). NCBI lineage: Eukaryota > Fungi > Ascomycota > Leotiomycetes > Helotiales > Rhexocercosporidium > Rhexocercosporidium sp. MPI-PUGE-AT-0058. The sequence continues at coordinate 2,469,023 of JAGTJL010000002.1, forward strand.
CAGCTGAGAAAGCAGAATTAGTCTCCTCTCTCTCCCAACGTCTCGGCGCCACAACACTCACACTACAATTCCGGCCCGGCCTAGGCCACATCTGCCACCTCAAAGGCAAAGACACCAAACTTGCTCTCCACTCCTCAGAAGACTCCCCCATCCGCACCCTCAGCTCCAGCAAAAGCACCCGCTCCTTCCACCACCCGGAATGGACCACCCTCGGCCAAAGAATCGACACCTGCAAAACCCACATCCGTGCCGAAGAACACAGCGTCTTCCACGCCCTCCGCTCCCACACAATCCACAACATTGTCAAACTCCGGCGGAACGCCGCCGTCCTAGACGAACTCGATATAGCCTGCTCCTTCGCGCTCCTCGCCTCAGAAAAACGCTGGACTAAACCCCTTCTCAACAACACCACGACGCACAAGATCATCGGCGGGCGGCATCCCACCGTAGAAGGTGGCCTGGAGGAAGAAGGACGTAGTTTCATCACAAACGACTGTTTCGTGGGCTCAGCGCCGCAGAAGAAGATATGGGTCATCACAGGCCCGAATATGGCTGGCAAGAGTACCTTTCTGAGACAGAACGCACTCATCACCATCCTCGCACAAGTAGGATCCTACGTCCCAGCCGAATACGCAGAGCTAGGCATCGTAGACCAGATGTTCAGCCGTGTAGGTAGTGCAGATAATCTCTATAGGGACCAATCGACATTCATGGTTGAGATGCTCGAGACGGCTACGATACTCAAACACGCTACACCCAAGAGCTTCGTCATCATGGACGAGATCGGGCGTGGTACGACGCCGAGCGATGGAACGGCGGTGGCGTTTGCGTGTCTGAGTCACTTGTTGAGGGTTAATGGGTGTAGGACCCTTTTTGCGACGCATTTCCATGGTTTGGTGGATTTGTTGAAGAGGGAGGGGATGGCGGGTGGTGTGGGGTTTTATTGTACGGATGTGGCAGAGGATGAGGTGGGGGATGGGTTTAGGTATGTGCATAGGTTGAGGGAGGGTGTTAATAGACGGAGTCATGCTCTGAAGGTTGCGCGGCTGGCGGGCATGCCGGAGGAGGCTATTGCTGTTGCGCGGAGGGTTTTGGAGGGGGAGGTGAGCAACCGTGGGAAGGGAACGGATGTGTAGGATATCAGTGTATGAATTTGAGTGGGATAGAGATTGGAGAAATTTATTTCTAGGATTGGAGTTATGCGAGAGTGTGACATTACTGTAAAAGTTTGACGGATTGGATGTGGAGTAAGTCATTTTTATGATTGGGGATACCTAGATGTTTAAGATACCACTGTAAAAGTTGAATGGACTAGAGATGGAGAAACCTCTACATAGAATTGGAGATACATTCACCTCTGCAGGCATCCAAGCATCCCATAGGAGATTTTGACTGTTGTGAGCGTGTTTGGAGGGAGGTCTGACGGGGAAAGAAGATCCGGAAAATAGAACGGCACGTTTTACGAAATGATAATATTAAAGAAAGTTCTGTACCAAACTAGGGATATTCACTTTCAGCTGCTCTGCTGCTCTGCAGGTGATGCGCAAGCAGAGGAGGGCATGGGAAGGGAGGGAGATCGTGAAGGATATAAATGCAGATACAGCTAGAGGAAATTCGGAAAGCAACTTTACTGGAACGTCAATGTGGAATATGGGAATCTCACTGTTACTCAAATGATGCACAGAAGATGCTGTTGTATTTCAAGACGCCTAGCGAGGATATCAGAAAGGAGATGGCATAGACAATGGTTGTTCAGTGAATATCAGTGAACGTTTTTACGAGAGAATAAATTGAACAATGTACTGCGTGATAAGAAGAAGATTGTCAAGTTTGCAGGTTCTGAAGTGTGGGAAGAAAAGAGGAGGGTGTTACTGATGTCGTGGGTCTGTAGAACTTTGGATCAAGCTGGGAATGATGGAAGGATATGTCTCGCCGGCTGGAGGACAGAAGGATAATTGCAGGCAAGTCTGGTGCAGCATGTATTGTAAAGAAAGAGAGTTAATGAAAGTGGAAATTTTCGTATAGAATTTGACAATACTATATGAGATATGACAAGTTCTGGGTGAGACTACAACCATTCAACTACTAAGCATTTGGTCATTGGGAGGGAGAGGAGGCTACCGTTGCTGTGAGGGTGTTGCAGGGGAAAGAGAAACAAATAAACAGTCAACGACAGGGCTTGAGAAGAGTATAGGATATCACTGATAATCTGTGCGGAAAATGTAGTTTTTGAAGAGAGAAAGTTGTGTAGAGAATTGGACACACTGAAAGCTACATATCGTAGGGCTACATAAGGCTAGGGCGACGGCCCTAGGAGGGGGACGTAGGGTTAGTAAGATGTTATTGTATTAATTGGCCATGCCAAGCCATCTGAATTTGGAGAGGAACAAGGGTAAACGGCATATTAGTGTAAAGAAAGTGTAGCATACTACTAGGAATATTTTGGCGTATGGATTGTAGCAAGTCCTCAGCAGAAGTGATGACATTCGAATACTGACTGTTGGGATTTCTAGACCGATTACTGTTGCGAGTAGGTGGAGGAAGGGAGGAGGATGAAAGGGAGCGGAGGACGTGTAAGTGAACCGGGGTATGAAATGTCTGGCAAAAGTACTGCAACGAATTGGAGACATTCAGTACCAGAAGTGTGGTAGCGGACGAAGCTGAAGGGGCAACCCGAAGAAGACGCGAGAAAGGGGACTTGTCGGAACACACCGCGACAGCGAGACTAGAGATAAAAATACAGTTTTAAGAAGACATTGTTGTGTAAAATAGGTAGCATGCAGTTCTACAAGTGCTACGAGAAATATTTGATGGGTTAGGGTATGGAGTGTGATTGTGATAGGGGGAAATCGACAGGGGTGGTAGAGACGAGCAAGACATCATGAGAGCGACGTTATGAGTGGAAATGCAATTTGCGAAGAAATCCCTGTATAGCATTGGAGATTATTTTCACTTCTGCAGGTGGAAGCACCGTGTAGTGGCAGGAGGAGTAATAAGGGCTTCACAGTTGGCAGAGCTAGAAAATTTGTGGGGCGGGCAATCTGGAATATATTGTCAGCGACTTGATCACGATAAATTTTGAAATACATCGAGAAATAGAGACAAAAGACAGCATTTTCAGGTAAAAATTAGAGTTGTTTAGTTCTTCAAGGAGGTGTGACTCCATTAAGGGTTAAAAAGCTTTGATTGAATGTTCATCATCATGCTTGGAGGGAGTGAGGGTACGGAAAGAAGAAAATTTAGACTGACCTTTTGATCCTGCGCAGCAACATCCAAATTCTGGATTAGCCTATCACTTCTACACGAAGTCACACATATTCGTAATGTTCAGCCAGTCGGTTGCCAAATGAGATTCGTGTATCCGCAGATCCTCTATGTGCAATTCATGATTCGTGTCGTAACCCTCCCATGAAAGACATCATTTTGATGCAAAATAACGACCCATTTAGTCGAACATGCCTCCGAAACCCTCGTCAGCGGAGTCTTCGGCCTCCTCTTCGGGCTCTTCCTCCTTGGCGGCCTCGGCGGCTGGGGCAGACTCGGTGGTGGCGGCTGGACCAGCAGATGCGTAGGCCTCTGGGTTGGCGATGCGGTCCTTCAACTCCTCTATCTCAGGCCAGCTATACTCGGTACTGATAGCGACGGCCAAGACCTTCTTATAGCTGTTGACAACGGAGTGCATAACAGATGGAAGGGTTGGGAAGTTGGCGGCCAAGGAGATAGCAGCGATGGTAGCGATGGCGCTCGAAAAGGACTTGAGCAATTGGGACTCCTCGATGTCGAGAACGCTGGGTGGGAATGCATTGCCGGCGTCGTAGACTTGGGAGATGCTCATACCGTAGGTGAAGGGAGAGATGTTCAACATGTTGAGCAAGGTAGCCTCGGAAGCTCCAACCTTGGTGCCAGCCTCTACGAGCTTCAAGTCGGCGGTAATTTCAATGGTACCACGGGCAATCTTGGTTGGGACACCGAGAGCCTGGAAGAAAGAGGTCTTTCCAGGTTCCATACCAGTGTTACCAGCTGGGATGTAGACATCTGCTGGAGCGACGGCACCAGCTCTGGCGGGAGCGGCAACCTTGTTGGCCAGAATCTTGTCACGGATCTCCTTCAAGTCGGCGTTGGTGAAGACAAATCCAACGTTACCCTTGACGAATGGGAGGAGACGCTCGTACTCGGGGGAATCGGCGAGGAAGCCCTTAATGGCACGACGGACCTATCGAAGATGAAGATTAGCCCCTGCGGTGCTGGCAGTCGCGATGCGAATTGCGACAAACTCACCATGGTGTTCTTGCCCATCAATACGACACCATCTCCACGGAGAGACTGTCGGATCTCGTGCATCTGCTGGGAGCTGACATTGTCGACGCCGACGATGAAGATGCTCTTGTACTCCTCGAGAAGAATCTTGAGCTTATCGAAGTAGCCGGCCTTGTTCTCGGATCTGCCCCCCATATCTTCTTAAGTGAAGGCAGGGATGTTTTAAGGGTCAGATGAAGGGTGTTTTTGGAAAGTTGTCTCGAGAATTTGAGACGTGAAGTTGTTGATGATGGAGAAGAAGGGAGGTCCAGGTCGGGAGCTTGGAAATAATCGGGATTTCTTTGTGGGAGATGATGCTGCGCTAAGCGGGAGCTAGCTATTTGATTGGCTGTAGTGATCAACCCCTGCTCCAGTCTCGTGAACTTTTTTCAACCTCACTTTTGAACTGGATGAGAGCATTGTATTGAATTTGATTATTATCTAAGAAACGAATTTCATGGTTGATATCTATTGTATCAATCTAAACTTCCCATAATTTCCAAAATTGCGAAGCCTCCATTCTTGAAATCAAACCACAAGTCACATTTCGGTTCCGAGCCTCACCAATCCGAGTCTTGCAGGTACCACATACAGTTCGATCGGAGACTGTCAAAAGATCAATTCTCGCAATGTCTCATACTCAGATGCCATATCAGTGTATGGTAACATGTGGCAATGTCCTGGTTGCAGCCAGAGGATCGAGTGTCGACTCATTCAACCTGGAAAGCGGTTCGCTACTTTCAACATGGACGTGTCCAGCCTCTCAAGACGCCAAGAAAGAGAGGCTGTCTCCTGCAGACGAGCAGAAGAAGGACGAAATTCCCAATCCAGAAACAGCAACAGAGGGAGGTGATCCGGAAGAGAACGGTCCACCAGCGAAGAAGAGGAAGCTGTCATCTGAAAATGTCGAAGCGAAGAGTGAAGAAACCTCAACGCCAAACACCATTCAGGAACAGCAAGATGGGAAGAAAAAGAAGCAGAAGCAGAACAACAGATCGGACGCTGTTGCATGTGGTTTGCAAGCCCCAGCAGTCATTGCTCTGGCTGCTACGAAGGATGGGAGGCACGTGATTGCTGTCACTGGAGAAGACAAGAGTATCAGGGTGTTCGAGAGTATTGAAAAGGGTGGATCATACAGGCTTCAGCATCTAAGTCAGCGGTAAATCCTCCCACCCGTAGGAATATTTTGGAATGAAATTGGACTAATTTCCATCCAGAACCATGCCCAAGCGACCATGCTCAATCACCATCTCAGCCGACGACAAAACCATAATCAGCGCCGACAAATTCGGCGACGTCTACTCGCTCCCCTTGATACCATCACTAGCATCCGTAATGATGCCCAAATCAGCCACCCACACCCCCGAGCCATCAACCAAACCCTTCACCCCCGCCGCCAACGAACTAACAATCCACTCGCAACGCAACCGCAAAGCGCTCGAGAACCAAAAGCGCCAAGCAAACCGCCCGACAGAAAAAGCAGAGCCCACTTTCGAGCACAAGCTCTTGCTGGGCCATGTATCGATGTTGACGGATGTGGCGCTTGTTGAGGTCCAAGGACGGAATTACATCGTCACTGCTGATCGCGATGAGCATATCCGTGTCTCGAGAGGGATTCCGCAAGCGCATATCATTGAAGGTTTCTGCCTTGGTCATACAGAATTCATTACTAGACTCTGCTTCCTGGGTTCGAGACCTGGTGTTTTGATCTCTGGGGGTGGAGAGGATGAACTGTTTGTTTGGGAGTGGTTGGCTGGGAGGATTGTCGCGAAAGTAAACCTGCAGACGCATGTCGATGCTTTACGGAAGAGTTTAGACCTACCCAAGGATAACGAGGTTTTGGCTGAGGCTACGAAAATAGCTGTCTCGGGAATCTTCAGTACTCAGGTAGCTGTTGGATCTGAGATGCAGGATATCATCGTTGTTACTTGTGAAGGGTAAACTCCCATCTTCGTCTTCTATACCTTGCAGACTATCATCTAACAAAACGCAGCGTCCCAGCGCTCTTCACATTCGCCCTAACATCCCAAAACCATCTCTCGCACAATCAAACCCTTCCCCTATCAGGCAACGCACTCGCAATCACCCTCCTCGCGTCCAAACTCATCGTCTCCGTCGATACAATACACTCGCCGGGTTCAACAAGCGAAACTAGGAGCAACACCACTGACAGTTTTGCTTCCCTTCAGTCTTTCGAGTTTCGGGATGGGAAGCTGCTGGGAGGTGGGGTGGCTTTTGCGAGGGGTGAGGTGGGAGAGGAGGAGGAGGTGAGCGATTTGCGGAGATTGGGGAATTTGCTGTATGGGCTTGAGAATTTGAGGAAAAGGGAGGGGGATGGTGGTGAGGAGTGAGCTGTTAAGAAGGTAGATAGATGGGAGATGTTGCTGTTGGCTATGATATGGAATGTTTTTACATCAAGCTGCGTGAAATTCCCATTCAGATGCTAGATGCTACGGCACAGGTGAGATGTATGCATATCGTATGCACTTCTATCGAATGTTTCACAGTCAAGTAGCATTGGACATTTGAGCACTTTGAACAAGACAAGCCGAGGCATGAACAGCGTATCTGGGTATTCGCATTCGTAGTATATACAATCTAACTAATCTATAGGTCCAACACCCAACACATTCAGATCCCTATCTCGCCTCGAAACCCTCGCCGAAACATGCTGATTCCAAGCCTCAACAACCTCATGAACAGTCACGGCTACGTCCGTCCCCTCAACCTGCTCTATCAACTCTAATAGCCATGCAGATCTCTCCTTCGCAATCCATCCGTCGCTCAGAATCTTCCTCGTGATCCCTGCATGGACCATCGCTCTCGTGAATTTTGGTGTTATCGGAGCGTTATGCTTGCGGAGATGGAAGAGGCATTGCATCACATTGCGGAAAGCAGCCCGTTGGGTGCGCTTAGTGCAGTGGGCGAAAACTGTTGCCATTCTCGTGAAATGTTCTACCAAAGCAGGGCTTAGGTGCTTCTCATGTCGTGATTTGTTGGAAACCAGGTCCGCTAAAGCCCGAGAAGGTAGTGATTCGTAGAGCGGTATTCCAAGAGACATCCAGATGGTTCTAGGACTGAAATCGGGGTTGTCAATCATTGAGACGACGAAGTTCGGACACCTCTCAATTCGCAGTGGCACGTCGTTGTATCGCATGAACCCATAAAGTCGAAATGTTTTCTGGGCGAGTAGAGGATCATTAATAGCCATCCTCTCGAGGGTGACATCTATGATATCGGCTGGGACTTTGACCCTGAGCCTGTTGAGATGAAGGAGCGTCGTGTGAATAGATTCATGGTGTCCAAGTTTGTCCAAGATTCCGAACAGGAGTCTCATCTTGTCCCAGCAATTCTCTCTTTCTCTGTCTATGACATACAGCAGAGTACTTTGATCTTTTCGTCCGCGTTGGGAAGTTGTAACATCAAACATCATTCTAGTCAGAGCAGGCCGCTTGATCAAATCTTGACTTATCCAGTGGTTGAGAATTATATCGGCAGCTGAGCCTTGGCGAAGCATTGCGTCAGATTTTCTCCAAGTTTCCAAAAGCAATGTCTCGTTCACATTCGGTAACTGAGCGATTAAAGACAACCAACTGTGTTGAACTGGAACCGAAGATGTCTCCATGGTATTGTTTGCGTATTTCGAAAAGCGGGTCGAACATTGATGCACTATTGTGCGGAGGATTCCATTAGGTAGACAGCCAAGAGCCACCGTGAGAGCTTTGGCGCTGTGTTGATGAGGTGTGACTCTGTGTTCCGCTTCTTGTATAGCTTCGGCGCTCAATTCAATGGCTTCTCTTGCTCTCTGCAAAGCCAAGCGAAATGCCTGTAGATCTTGCTCCAAGCAGGAGCTCCTTTGCATTGCTACGGTCAAATTCTCCACAGAAGCGACAGCGTGTGTAGCTTCTACCACCCTCTGAGCAGCCACAGCCAGTCCTGACTCATCACACTTCTGGGCGTCTTCTACTTGCCAGCTCAACACCCATGAAGCCACCAATCGAGCTATGCTGGAATGAATCTTTTGCAGTTGAGTTGCGGTGACCATAGAGAACATATTCCCGGCCAAGGTTTGCAACCCCTCTGACATTGGAATTTCGCACAGAATGGCTAAAAATCTGCTCATGGTCTTATCCCCCAAGTCAGAGGGTTGTATCACCTTGCTGGTCGAGATCCCTTTCCACATAGCCTGGCACAGTGCGAGACATTGTTGACTCGCCAGACTTGGGTCCGAAAATGCTTCTTGTATATCATGCAGAGTGAACTTCATGGTATAGAGCAAATTTTGCTCTGCTTGAAGGCCGAGAGAAAGGGTTTGCGTTAGCTTTCGATTGAACTCGTCGCATAGTGCTGGCATGTCCTCAGGTATGCACACTTTGAGGGCCCTCTGAAATGATCGAGTCTCCTCTCTAAATGATGCCAACGCCTTAGCCCGTTTCCTGGATTTTGAAATCGTTGGTATGCTTGGATCCGGAAGAGTTTCTGAAGCTGTACCCCATTCAACTAGCCATCTTGGTAGAGCAGACGTAGCTGCTTCAGTCCCGGGATTTTGAGCCGAAGGAGCCTCCCATTGCCATTTTGTCCTATCCACCTCCCCGAAAGAACCCCATAAAGCTGCAATGCCAAATGCGGGTGCAGGAGCAGCATTGGATTGAAGTGTCATCCGTCTCTTGCCTAGCCTTCGTCGACTTTCCAAAGGTCCCGGTACGAAGCTTCCATAGCGTTTCCTGGTCTTCGAGACCGCGCAGAAACGCTGGAATACTAGGCTCAGAGCTTCATCAGATATCCATACTGAATCTGAAGGCGTGTAGAGCTGTCGCTGCAGTGCTCGGCGGCAGGTAGGAGCTGGAGGAAGCATGGGCTATTGGTATTCGATGGTTTGCGGCATTCGTTGAGACTTTCTCAAATCGACTGTTCCAGGCGGAGGGGCGATCAATTATTGCAATGACGCAAGGAAAAGACGAGCACGACCCAATTGCCTCGGGAGAAGGGAATTGAAGATATAAAAGCCTGAATGTTAAATGTTGCCAAGCTGCTTTGGACATCTAGAAAATGGGTGCCTGACGCGAGTTGTAAGGCCGCTGTGGCTTGAGCTGTTGGCTGGCCCTTGTCAACAGGCTAGCGAAATGTGGAGTCGATCAGGAACCAAAGTTCAGCCTCGGCGGGGTGTTGCTGTTGAAAGAAAGTGGCATATCTTGCAGGAACTTTCTGTCCTACTAACCGTCTTCATAACATCACCAAAATCCAGAAGTAAGAAGCAATGTCACACCAATTCGAGCCATTGAAGAATGACCTTCTCCTAAGAACAGCATGGGGTGAGATCTAGCATATTCCGAATAAAGCAATGACGCTTACAACGAACGACAGGCCAGAAAGTAGAGAGACCTCCTATGTGGGTTATGCGTCAAGGTATGTGTGCATTCCAAATCACTAGAGTTCATTTTCTAACTCTTTTGAAAAGCCGGAAGATATCTCCCTGAATACCATGAAGCCAAAGGAAAGAATGACTTCTTCGAATGTTGTCGCTCCCCAGAAATCGCTTCAACCCTGACTCTCCAACCCATTGATCGATTCGCGGGCCTAGTAGATGCTGCGATCATCTTCTCGGATATTCTAGTTGTACCACAAGCATTAGGAATGACGGTCGAGATGGTTGACAAGAAGGGTCCGCATTTCCCGGAGCCATTGAAATCCCCAGACGATGGACAATACAGCCGAGTACTCAGTAAAGAGGTAAATGTTGCTGCGGAGCTGGACTACGTCTACAAGGCCATTACTATGACGAGACATAAGTTGAAGGGTCGTGTTCCATTGTTCGGGTTCTGTGGTGCTCCATGGACTTTGTTCTGTTACATGGTTGAAGGAGGTGGAAGCAAGCTGTTCATCCAAACGAAGACCTGGATCTACAAGTATCCCAAGGAGACCAAAGCTATGTTGCAGAAGATCTCGGAAGTCTGTGTAGAATACTTGGCATTGCAAGTTCAAGCTGGTGCTCAGGTAAGCTTCAAGTTATGTATTTAATCATGGCGTCACTAAAGTGTTTTCTAGATCGTCCAAGTCTTCGACTCATGGGCCGGAGAACTATCACCTACAGCGTTCAAGGAATTCTCCCAACCATACCTTGCATACATCTCCGAGAATCTCCCCAAGAAACTGAAGGAGAAGAAGTTGGAGGCTGTCCCAATGGTTGTCTTCGCCAAAGGAGCTTGGTACGCGCTAGACTCATTGTGTGACCTCGGATATCAAGTTGTTGGACTAGACTGGTTGCAAGACCCCGCTGAGGCTGTCAAGATTAGAGGAGATAGACCAGTGGTTCTTCAAGGAAACGCAGATCCCGGTATCCTGTACGGAACTCGGGAGAACATAACTGCTACTCTGGAGAAGATGATTGCTGGCTTTGGAGGTGGAAAGCAAGGCTGGATTTCCAATCTTGGTCACGGTAAGTTGTCTTAACCACTCGTTGCCGTTGCCTAAAATGATCTGACCTCTGCCTAGGTATCACACCCGGTGTCAACCCTGATGACTTGAAATTCTATTTTGAGGAAATCCACAGAATAACTAGCAAATAGAAATTGACCATGAAGAAAAATATATAAATTTGCTGAGCAACGTACGCTCTCTAGCTTCCCAACTCTATCTCACTTCGATTCCTTCGAGTAAACCCTCTCCTCCTCACCAATATCCTCATTCCTATTCCCAATTAGCGCCTCTCTCTTCCTCAATTCCTCTCAACACAATTTTCATTACAGACTCGCTCGGGCACAACTCACCAAATCTCAGGCTTCTCCTTAATGAACAAATCCATCAAATCCTGACACTCCTTATTCTCCAACACCACAACCTCCACACCCCTCTGCTTCAAGTATGCCTCTCCACCAAGAAAAGTCTTGTTCTCGCCAATGACCACCCTACTTATCCCGTAGAGGATACAGGCGCCGGTGCACATGTCACATGGTGAGAGCGTGGTGTACATTGTAGCTCCTTTGTAGGCTGAGGCTGGGAGACGGCCGGAGTTGTAGAGTGCGGATGTTTCGCCCTGGGCATGGTTTAGTGAGAGAAACAGGATAGGGGTCTTATGGGGAGATATTTGAGATTTCGTACGTGGTGGATTGCACTCCCGCTTTGGACGCGCATGTTGTGCCCTCGACCTAAGAGCTTGCCATCTCTAGCTACTAAAGCTGCTCCAATCTAAGAGCTTGAAGTCAGCATTAAGAAAAGTCTATGATCCTGATAGCAATCCAAGCTGAATCAGAATTATGCAACTTGATATCACGAGTCCTCGAATCTCGTTGTCTTGTTTGGGCGAGTGTCCTGCTGGTTTCCTTCCCCCCCAAAAGATAGCAAGACTTTCGTCTACCCCAGGTCACAGACATGCAGAGTACTACCTACTGATGCCAAAATCCCTTCTTGAATAGAATCACAAAGAAGTTCCTCACATAGTCAAAGAAGGGAGTAGAAGAGTGGGGGCTCTTACGGGCACGCCACCTTCTTGGTAAGAAGTCTTTGCCTCTTCAATGGCGATTGCGAGGCCTTCTTGGTCATTCATATTGGAGGAGGTGCTGGTAATATGGCTGGATATGGAAAGAGAAGGAAGTAATAGAGGAAGAAGGAAGAAAAAATAGTTCAGTAAATCATGAGAAAGCGTTATCTAGAGGGAGGCAGAAAACTGGAGCGAGTGTAGAGAAATCGCGGGATCTATTACATGAGGTTATGACATCTATTTGCTAGAATTCTATTCGTTCTTTCTACAGCACTGGCTGTCAGTGACAGAGATTATAGAAGAGGTCTGATTTGATCATAGGCTCAAGAAGACTTCAACACGAATTTAAAAGTGAGGTCTGCGATTGCCGCCACTTTACCCCTCCTGGTGGCTCTACAGTTCTACCCCTCCACCTAAGAATTGATAAGTTAATTAGCTTTTAGTCAATGTAGAGTCATGCACACAGATGGGAAAGCTCGAGTATGTAGAAGCGGTCTAAGATTAAACAACTGTCCTGGTCTGCATGATCAAATCAAATTTCTAGAATTGATTGAGAAAGTTCTGTGATAACTGCGTTTGCTTCAGTTCTGCACTAAGTATTTCCCTCCATCCTCCCTCCCTTATCATTGATAAGAGAGCCAGTGAGCTCACTCATTAATTCTGATTGGCTGCATTACCGAGACAGGGTGCAGTCATGTCCCGCAGCATACGCTAGACTACATTGGGAGGAGAAATGGAAGGTCTCCAGAGAAGAACTGCTTGTCTACGTCGATATAAAAGTCAGAAATTTATTTGGTGGGTTTGAGGAGTGTATTGATCATTCTTGTGACCTGTGTCTCAAATTATTTCGCCTTCCTATCTGTGGATGGCATTCTCTACTATTCTCAGCCGCCGCCGCCTCGAAGGCGATAGATGGTGCTAGAATCGCAAACTCACCGGACATCCCTGTCAAGCCCGACATTTTATCAATCACGGCCCAGCAAGAGCCCGCCCTGCCCTGCATTATTTGGTTGCTGAAGCAGCAGAAGAGAGCAGCGCAGAGATTGAAGAACATCATCATCTTCGACCCTCCATTCCTCACTCAAAGAACACCTCCAAACACCGCATACCCTCAATCATAACCCTGCCTTCTCACATCGTCGAGAAAGTTCCGAATCCCACTACTCAGCCTAGTTTGCGACTCGCTGCCAGGCAAAAGCATCCCTCGTGCGCCCAACAAGGCCTCAGCCTCAGCAATCAATCTGTAGGTCAACCATTTCTGTTGCCTGGTCTCTGTCGCCATCTTCACTCTACGAGCAGTGAATTTGATCTCGACGGATGTTCTGTGCTCTGCGGTTGCCTTTTCGCTATTGAATTCCTACTGACAGTATTCACGGTGCAGATTTCACCCGACACCCAGACAAGGCGCAATCCATAAGGCTCGATCGCATACCACAAACAGATATTGGTGGACAGTGTGAATACCTTCTCTAACCCTCCCCTCTACAACTCCAACACGCCAAAATGGCAAAGGACACGAAGTTTTACGATATCCTTGGTGTAAGCATACCTCGTTCCCTGAACGAGATAGGAAGCTGACGGCTGTGAAAGGTTTCCCCAACCTGCACGGAGGCAGAGTTGAAGAAAGCATACAAGATCGGGGCTCTGAAGCATCACCCTGGTATGTTTGGAGATGTCTTACTCGCTTTGAAGCAGAATTAACAAAGACCTACAGACAAGAACGCACACAACCCCGACGCGGAAAACAAGTTCAAAGACCTCTCCCACGCCTACGAAGTTCTTTCCGACCCTCAAAAACGCTCCATCTACGATCAGTATGGTGAGGAAGGACTGGAGGGCGGCGGAGCTGCAGGTGGCATGAATGCTGAGGATCTCTTCTCCCAGTTCTTTGGTGGTGGAGGAGGAGCTTTCGGCGGCGGCGGTGGACTTGGAGGAATGTTCGGGGGAGGTATGCAACAACGTGGCCCACCAAAGGCCCGGACAATCCACCACGTACACAAGGTCTCACTGGAGGATATCTACCGTGGCAAGGTTTCCAAGCTTGCTCTCCAGAAGTCGGTCATCTGCTCGAAGTGTGATGGCCGGGGTGGAAAGGAGGGTGCTGTCAAGAAATGTGCCGGCTGTGACGGTCATGGTATGAAGACGATGATGCGCCAAATGGGACCCATGATCCAACGCTTCCAGACTGTCTGCCCAGACTGTAATGGTGAGGGAGAGATCATCCGCGAGAAGGACAAGTGCAAGGCCTGCAACGGAAAGAAGACCGTTGTCGAGAGAAAGGTTCTGCACGTCCATGTGGATAGAGGTGTCAAGACTGGACACAAGATCGAGTTCCGTGGCGAGGGTGATCAGACTCCAGGCGTCCAGCCAGGAGATGTCATTTTCGAGATTGAGCAGAAGCCCCACGCTAGATTCCAACGCAAAGACGACGACCTTTTCTACCAAGCAGAGATCGACCTTGTTACAGCACTTGCCGGAGGAACCGTCTTCGTAGAGCACTTGGACGACCGATGGTTGAGCGTCGACATTCTTCCAGGAGAGGTCATTTCACCAGGTCAGTTCCCAGTTCCGGCATTACCTGAATCGTCCGCTAACAGAATCCAGGCACCGTCAAATTAATTAGAGGCCAAGGTATGCCATCGTATCGTCATCACGACTTTGGCAACATGTACGTCCAATTCGATGTCAAGTTCCCCGAGAAGAATTTCACATCCGACCCCGCCGCTTTCGAAGCTCTCAAGACTATCATCCCACCCTCCAAGACCATCGTCGCCCCACCACCAGACACAATGACAGAAACCGTCGATTTCGAGGACGTCGACCCTGCCCAGCAAGCACGAGCTCAAGGCGCAACCGCAATGGATGAGGATGACGAGGACGGACACCCAGGCGGCGAGCGTGTTCAGTGCGCTTCCCAATAAATGGACGTATACATGGACTTAGAAACACAAGACCAGAACGGAGACATTCTCTTTTGCATTTTTCGCATGGATTGGACTTTTCTGTCTTGCCGGGGAGCAATCGAGCAGCGACTTTCAACAACGTCTCCGCATAATCATACTCATACTAGAGATAGGAGGATAGATAGGCGGAAGGAATGAAGTTATGCACGAACACATGAGGAATGAATACCAAATCACGACAAACGGCTCCATGTGTGCGGAAGTCGCGGATCCTTTCTTTTCCCGTACTGCCACTGCTGCTGGCTTGCCAGTTCCTTGTCCCCTCGGCATTGCTTGCGGACTTTTTTTTTTTTCACGCGTTGAGCATTTGGGGTTGTATTGCTTTTCCTTCTCTCCGTTTGGTGGAAGGGGAGGCTACGCGATTTTCCCTCTCCTCAGGGGCGTTTAGACGGATAGATAGCATGGCCAAAAAATGAATTTTTTTTAAAAAAAAAGTGCTGATGTCTCTGCGGTTGAAGTGATTGTCAAAAGGTGTAGGGGATCGTGACATGCATACTGGCGGTACAAGCACTTAGTCATCGCCATACATATTGACCAAGCACCTGGATCATTTGGTGATTGAGTTGTATCTCATCCGACTAACACTGTAGTAGAAGAGACTAAACCGAAAGTGGAGACATTTTCTCTCACTCCACGACTGTCAACAAGTGATGCCAAGAAAGCGAGAATAGACAACCGTCATCGACAAAGCCCTGATATTGCTCTGAAATTCTCCCAAACACATAACTATAAACATGTAGAGTAAGTCTAGCATTCTCAACAGCCCTTTCATGAAAGGTATCTCTAATCGTTTGTTCATCATTCATCGCCCATAACAGAGCGTCCAGGCATCATATTCATTCAGCGTGAGCTTCTCCCACCTCACTCTAGCTCCTTCCGTTTTACTAAAGAAAGCAATATAAACAGATTATTAAAGTTAGTCTCTTTCAACTTTGCCCGGCTGTAGGGACATTCGGTACTAGCAATCGTGTGGATTAGTACTGCCCAATATCATTGAATGGAAACCCTGGTATCTCTGGTTCGGCGTGTTGTCGTCCAGGAGGGAAAAGTGCATCGAAAGCATCCTAGGAACAAATCAGTACAAGTTTTCTACATACCCCAACACAAGGACCGGATAAGTACAACAGAACGGGAGCGAAATGAGAAGGGAAGAACAAACCCAGTCAATATCAGCCATCAAATCATCCTGCTGTCCAACATTCTGAGCCATATTAACACCTCCTCCTCCTACACCCCCACTCGCACCAGCAATCTGCTGCCCCGACAAACTCGTCGTATCAGAACTCGCCTCGGGGCTCTGACTTTTCGGAAAAGCCCACAAACTCTCCCCATTCGACACACCCGCAAACTGCATGTCCTGCCCCAAGGGCACCCTCCCGATCGTTGGACCCATCCCCGAAATACCCTGGGTCAAAGGCGGGCCATAGCTATTCAACGGCTGGAACCCAGCTAAAGGCGACATCTGCTCCTGTCCCTGCTCTTGATCTAGTCCCTGACTAGAGCTAGATTTCTGCTCCTGTTCAGGCGCGATGAACTTCAGATCCCGCATGATATTCTTGTCCGACACCCGGGGTTCTCTCTGCCCAACATGTTTCTGCATGATGACCGGCGCGCGCATGCCGCGCATACTCTGATAGACCGCCGTCTTCTGCTGCAGCTCCATAAGGATCTTCTTTCCCTTCTCGCGGCGTGGCAGCGACGCCTCGGTCTCGAATATGTAGTCGAGGCACGTCCAGATCCGATCAGCTTCTTTGCGTTGAGGGTACACGTAGATCTCCATCAGGAGGAGGAAGGCCGTGTGGTATTGCTGGTAAGCGCCGCCGTACCAGGACCAGGGACGGAGGTCTGGGATTGTTTCCAGTGCGACGGCCATTTCGATGGTTGTTGTGCCGGCGGCGAGCATTATGTGGCGGAGGCGGTCGGGCATGGGCGCTACGACGGAGTTATGGTAGCGGTGCAGGACCATGATGTGAAGTCGGGACATGAGAAGTGCCTAGGTATACTGGATCAGCAAGAACTTTGGTTGACGAAATAGGAGGGAGAGAAGGTATGGGCTCACTTTGACGAGCTTCGCACACTTCTGTAATGGTATCTTGTCATCTATAAGATGATCATATTTCGCAGCCATATTAGCACGGAACGTCTCGATCTTGCTAAGCACAGCCGTCAAGCTGATCTTTCTCCTCTCGATCCGTGGTCTATCTATCCAGATCGTGCGCATCATCTCGTTGATCTCGAAACGAATGAGTGAGAATGTTGCATCAGTCCACTTGTCTGCACCCATGGGTGCCTTTCCGCTAGGAAGAAGATCAACGTCGTTGACGTTGAGCGGTAGCTTTGTGTCGAATTCATCGCGTCTAATAGTCGGTCGTGGTCCTTGTGCTTCGCAGGTCCGGATGTCGAGGAAGCATATTTGATGCCAGACTAGACGTCGGACATGTGTCTCTAGAGGGTTCATGCCGTATGTCAGGCCATCACGGTGAAGTCCCATGCATTCGGCCATTCTGATCGCAGCGCCTAGGAGTACTGAGTGGGCTCGTGACATTTCTGACCTGCAGAGGGGTATCTTGGATGGGGTTAGTTAAGCGAGCTTTTAGGATCTGATGACAACTTACCAGGTACATGACAAAGGCTTGAAGGGTCTCAATCTTGGTTGTTCGTAGGAAATTAGCTCTCGCGAGAGCTGTTTCTGTGCCAAGTTTGAAGTTGTCCACCAGACTAGCCTAGGGGTAGAGAGCAGAGTTAGTAATCAGTGCCTGTCAACCTGTTGACATCTATATGGATATCTAGATATCAAATCTAGACATACCTTTGAGACTCCGAATTCCCGCAAGATATCAGAATCATCCATACTAACAACGCCCGAGAACATCGCCGCAAAGACAATAGTCTGTACAGAATTAGGCGGCTCAATACCAAGCGTAACCTCGTCCCAGAATGTATCCCACTCCTTCTCAAAAGTAGGTCGGTGAACGATGTGGCAGATAGGATGCACACACGAAAAGTACTGCTTAATCAGCCGATTTGAAGCCATCCTAGACGGTAAGAAATCAATCAGCGAAGCTTGAGATCCGCTTCCGCCAAAGAAGAATCCGGACGTCGGTAGAATGTATTGAGGTCCGGCTTTCAGCCATTCGGACGCTGGTGGTAGTGGGATGGACATCTGGGGTGGTGATACGGCTTTTCCCTCATCGATGTTCTTGTCGCCTGTCATATAGGTATCTTGAATTGTGTATTCCAGCTGTGAAGATTGCTTAGTGAATGTATCCTGTATTGAGAACAAAGAATGAAGTAGCACATGACAGATCTAGTAGGAGAACAAATGAAAAGAAAAAGAATGAATGATCGTAACCTCTGAGTGCCATATTTGCCCAGCAGCGACGCTCTTTGATGTCGACTCATACAGTATATCGAACCTGGTGTGGCTATGCTAGTAAGGCACCAACTGTGTAGAAACGGTCCCGCAGCAAAGAGTATATGCTATTGTTTTTTGCACGGAATTTACAGACTTGCTATCGCTCTGACTCTCTTCAACGACAAAAATTCTGAGAACACTCCAAGCCGATGCCGTATGATTACCGTTGGTTGGTGTAAAATGTGTAAGATGACACTCGTAATGCATTTGATCCCCGCTTCCGAGTCACACTTTTATGAGGATATAGACTCTTTGTAGCGTTGAATGCCTCACTTGAGGCCCCCGTTTTGAGTTGGACTTCGTCAAGTGGAAAATCTCCGTCGGAGAGCACCAAACATCTTTGAGCAACAGGATCTAATTGAAGAAACTTGGACAAACCTCTTCGGATATCTTTGGCCTAAAGAAGCCGCCGATACGCTCCGTGATCCTCATTTTGCCAAGTTGGATTCCCAGATCCAGGAGATCATCATCCTCTCCATCGACTTCATACGCGGCATCCACAACAGCAAGAGGTGTTGGCTCCAAGTCCTTCTCATCGTCGTTCGCAGGCAAGTCATCATCATCCGGCAAGGCGTTATCTTGACTAGGAGAACTTGCTGCGTTTTGAGTAGAGTTCTTAGCAACATCTCGTTCCAGTAATCTCTCCAAGGATCCGACTTTCTCTTTGATTTCCGTGAGCTTAAGCTGGCTCGCTTGATCCAAGGCTGGGGCCAGAAAGACACAATCCCGTTGAAATTTCACGCAGTTTGTGCATGGGTGAGACTTGTTGCATTTCAGTTTGCGGCGTCGACATTCTAGACAACTCGTGATCATGCGGTTTCGTCTCCTAATCCGGGGTGCTGGTCCAGACGGTCCGGACGAGGCTGATGCGGAATGAGAGCTCTGTTGTGGAGCTGGAGCCGGTGGTGAAGCAGATGTCGACGTTGGAGAAGTCGTAGAGACTGGTTGATTGGCCTCGGGAGAACTTCGTCCTGGAAGGTTCACACTATTAAAGTAATCCATGTTGCAGAACAAGTCCTTTCTCATACGTCTAGCTAATTAGACAGTTGGCCGGGGTGCCGATGAGGGGCAAGGCTGAGAGAGTCGCAAACCTAACCAAACAGAAGACTGTTCGGGCTTTGTGTTTCGGTGGATGGAGATGCAGGACGGCACAGAACGAGGTATCACTGGGTTTCGGATAGATAGAGAATGAGGTTGAGGAAGGGATGGTTAATTTACGGCCGAAAGATATGGAGGGAGTGGATGTAGGTGCGAGGATTGAAAGGCCTCAGGCAGCGTCTGGTGTTGGCCAATGAAACAGAGCGAAACCTACGATTTGCAGATGAAGTTAGATTTTGGTAAGTTGAAGCATCTGTGAAGCGTCAGTCGAGACCAGAGGCTGTAAGGCAATGAAGGATTTGATGTTCTTCCATTATGCATGCAGGTTTGGTGAGCGGATCGGACTATGGAGCTTAGAAGGGATTCAAGCATCTGTCCTTGGTGCATAAGCTGGCAGTAGTAGGACATGACTTACAGGCATAGCTATCGCTACCTACTACTGAATACATACCATCTACCCCTAAGAGGCTATGCCTTCTCAAACACGAAGGCTGATCCTCCAGTCATGAAATGAGTCAGGTTCTACCTAGTCGTCCATAGAACCGGCGCACAGCATAGTTCAAACCTCGATGTTCTCGCGGAAAATAGTGCATTTTCGTTAGCTGCTCATAATACATGCCGGTCTTCTGCGCCATGTCTCCAAGCCAGAATGTTGATACATTTGTAATGCTTCCCAGTAAACCCACCATCTCTCTAAACATCAAGATCCATTTTCTCTCCCAACGCAGCCTCATCTCCCTTCAGCTCATGTACGGTGACATACTTGCTGATCTCTTCCCTCGTAATTATCTTCTCGTTCAAGACAGCCGTAGTGCCTCTCTTGAAGACATAACTCTTTTGCTTCTTGCTACGCTCGTTGGGCTTGATGTAACCTCTCTTCAGCGTCGTCTTCTCCTTCGTGATAACCGCAACATCGACGTTTGATCCGGAACCCAAATCGTTGAAGATACCAGCCTGGATAGCATTTGAAGCCAAGTCAATGGCCTCTTGCTCCGTCAACGATGACTTCCACTGGGTCTCGAAGATAGACATGGCTGCTAGTGAACCACTTCCCATGGTGACATAAGGAAGCTTGTCTGTACTACCGTGCGCATGTACAGTGAACAGTCCGACACCAGTGGGGTCAACACCAGCCACGACGAGATATGCGCCAATGTGTCCTTGGTACCGGAAGAGGTGTTGCTTGAGCATTGTCATACATGTAACGACTCGTGGCTTACGGCCGGTGGAGAGGGAATGGAGTTCGAGTTGGGAAGAGATGAGGGCGGTTGTGAATTCGGTATCTGCTGCAGTACCAGCTCCGGCACACCAAATCTGAGGAGCAATGTAATGAAGCTTCTCGCAGTTCTGTTTGGTGGCAGTGTCAGTCCAAACTCAACACTCTAGCTTCGTTCGAGCTCACCTTGTCAGCTACAATCGGTCCACTGGTTGCTCTGGTGTCTGCAGCGATCTATAGGAATATATAATTAGCTTGTCGTTCATGGATGCAAAGCTCCTGGATCCATCAAGCCTGATGGGCACACAAGGCTCTAGCAATAGCCTTTGGCATCAAATGTGAGCTTCAGGTACTAAACTTACCACGACGCCACCATCAAATATACAGCCCACAATCGTCGTTCCGGTACTGGTAGCCTTCGGCAGTGGAACACCTCTGGAGTGCAGGGCCGCATTGCGGGTGTGGTTGGAGAAGTCGAAGCCCGGCATAGTGGCAGATGGAGCTCAAGGAGCGTCCTGTTGATCAATTTCGAAGGTCCTATTGGGAGAGTGATGGTAGATATGCGGTCTGGACAAGATGTGTTGATGGTGGCAGACCTGGGAGCTTGTTGTTGAGCATGTATGAGCATGGAGCAGCTCCCTTAGCTGACGAGGTCGCGGTGCCTGGACGCGAGCTTTGAAGGTGCACGTGACCAGGACTTTTTTGGCGCGGAGCTTGGTTGGTTCATACCAAGCTGGACTGAAGGCAGTGCATCTCTCCAAAACCTTTCGAAAATGATCTAGCTTTTGGGTTCGCGATCTCGCCTTGAACTCAGCTTCTCCTAAATCAACTCTCATTCACCTCGATCGAGCTCCGTAGCTAAACAGATTAGGTCTTTATCAAAGCAGCAGCAAGACGGGTATTCTTTGCACCAACGCGCTTTCTTACCCAGTCCCGAACTTCGACTACAACAACACACGACAGCTAAATGCGCAGAAGCTCTCCATAACAAACACCTCCCAAGGCCGGATACTTTGCGACAGTTATGGCATTTAGCTTTGGGAGCTCTGCGCCAACTGCGCCTGCTGGCGCCAATGTGCAAAATGGACCTGATCTCGAGGACATACAAACAGAGGTATGTTGAGCCCTGGGCAGCTTCGTCTTCGCCGACTCTAACATCTCGCAGGCTCTTGGCTTCAGAGCACTCTCGGGCGACGCAAAAATCCAATTACTTCCTACACCATGGCCCGCGGATCAACTGCCACTTCCTACATCTTCTCTCATGAGCATAGCTTCGCAAAAGGGCCTTGTTGCGGCAGCTGGACCAGATGCCATTATTGTCACAACCACCGAGTCGGTTCGCAAGGCCTTTGAAGGGACAGGAGGCGGCATACGACAGTTCCAACCTCAATTAAGCATGCCCATGCCCATGCGTGTATCTCAGGTGGCATTTTCTGCGGATGAGACATACTTAGTTTTGTCTGCCGAGACTGGCGGAGGACTCGCTGTCTACGAGGTTCAATCACTGCAAAAAGGCCTTACGGAACCTGCATATCAACTGTCTACGGAGAACTTGCCATTGAGAGCTCTGATACCCAACCCAACCCCGGAAAAGGCCGAGCTTTTTGCTGTGGTGACGACCGACGGAAAGCTTATGATGGCGAACTTGAAAGAGAAAACCTTCGTTTCTGGCCCGAACGGACCTGTCTTAAAAGACGGTGTAAGCTGTGTCTCTTGGAGTGCTAGGGGCAAGCAGCTGGTGGCTGGCTTAGGTGATGGGACTTCATATCAAATGAGTCCAGAAGGAGAAGGCAAAGCAGAGATTCCCCGGCCTCCAAATGTTGATGCTGGTGACCATGGTAAGTTCGCCTTACTTTTTTTTTTCACTTCATCTAATATTTTTAGTTTCTTCCATTACTTGGCTTGAGAATCTGGTGTTCTTGGTGGTTCACACACCCTCTCATTTCGATACCAATCAAGCGCCAAATTCCACCTTCCATCTGGTTACTAGGCAGCTGCCAACCAACTTTACGTTCCAGAAGATATCTGACCCTGCGGGGCCATTTGGGCTGAACCGATCCCCACCTCACCATTTTATGCTTCGCTTGAGAGACTTTCCTCCGAATCTCCAAGATTTGATCATTGTTGCTTCCAGTGCTTCTGCCGATATTGGATTGTTTAGTAGGTCAAGAGTTGCTTTGACTGCAGACAAGCCAGCAGAAAAGGTGACAGGTGTCTTCACCATGACCGAGATGTCTGATGATTCTCGCCGAGCCGCACTTCCAATGAGTTCAGGCTTTTCGGACACTTCTCCTATTGGTCTTGCTTTGGATCTTTCAAGTAGGGAGAAGGTTGAAAAGCCAATTGTGGGTGACGAAATGGACGAGTCGCCGTATCCAGTACCTGCTCTTATGGTTTTGAACAATGAAGGAGTCTTGGCTGCTTGGTGGGTGATTTATATGGACTCAATCAGACAAGGCACAGCATACCCTGGTCTTGTCGCTGTTGGGGGATCTAAGACGACTCCAAATGCTCCAACACCAGCAGTGGCTCCGGCACCTGCTTTCAGTACACCTTCCCAACCAGCATTTGGATCATCTGCCTTTGGATCGCCCAAGACCACTTCTGCGTTTGGTGGCAACCGACCTGCCACATCATTCGGCACCCCATCTCTCTCTAGCCCTTCCACAGGCGCATTTGGAGCTCCATCCGGGCTCGGCAAAACTCAATCACCTTGGGGAGCTGCTGCGTCAAGTACGACCTCGAACGCCCCAGCCTTTGGGTCATCTAACTTTGGCTCCGCGCCAGCGGCGTCGAATCAAGCTTTTGGGACACCAAGCTTCGGTTCCACTAGCACGCCTTCTATGGGCAATCGAGCATCTCCTTGGGCGTCCGCAGCTGGCACAGGCACTACTCCAGCTTTCGGTCAAGCTGGGGGCCTTGGTAAGTCAGCTTCGGTCTTTGGTAGTTCAGCAGCTTCTGGAACCACGCCTGCAGCTACATCAGGATTCGCTTCGTTTGCTACTAACAAGGGTGGCTTTGGCGCAGCGGCAGCAAATCCAGCTAGTACTGCAAGTGTATTCGGCTCGCAGCCAGCGTCAACTGTGAATCCATTTTCTTCGCCTGCAACCACTCAACCAGCTGCTACGCCAAGCTTATTTGGCTCCCAGCCTGCTCCAAATGCAAACCCTTTTTCCACACCCTCGACTGGTCAGGCTTGGGGAACCAAGTCAGCAAATCCTTTGGCATCCGGTGGTTTCAAGCTTGATTCATCCTTCAAAGCAGATCCATCAGCCAAGGACGATGGTCCTGAGCCTTCAACTGGTTCTCAAGGCGGTTTCTTCGGCGGAAACTTCAGTAGTGCTCTTGGAGAAACAACAAAAACCCCCGCCACTGCAACCCCGGTGTCCAAAGAGTCCGATATGGACTCAGATGGCACGTCTGCCAAGGCGCAAACCTCAAACTTTCCATCGACGACCCCCGCATCCACCCCTGCGGCACCTAAGACATCTATCTTCGGATCAACAACACCAGCGAATGGCGGAATTTTTGGAACAACACCAGCCACTTCACTACCAAACTCTAAACCTCTCCCAGCCGGTTTCGGTTTCGGCAAACCATCAGATGATAAGCCAAAGCCTGGAGCATTCAGTTTCGCGAACCTAAACAACAATAATCCTCCTGGGCCGAAGACACCATTGCCTTCCGATTCCCAACCCGCAGCTACGCTACCGAAGACGCCATCATCGCCCAAGGTCAAGCCAGAGCCAGTCACGGACACACCCGGCATCAGTAGCAAGATCCCGGAAGCTCCTCTACCACCAGACACGACAAGTAAAACAAGCTTTGCTGCAGGAGAGTCATCTGGGTCATCCGTTACTGCCGATGCCCCCCTCCCCCCGGACTTTATGCCGAAAGCTACGCTCAAGTCAACTCAACCTCCTCCCAGTCCAGCTCCACTGCCCACCGTAGCTAAGCCGATACCAGCTGAGCTCATTCCACCCAGCGACGTCCCCGGTGGCCCAGATGATGACGGAGATGACTCTGGTTTCTTGACAGAGGAAGAGGACGATGAAAGCGAAGATGTCAGCGAAGAACTTAGTGAGGAGGGCAGCGGCGAGGATATCGCTAAAGATCTGAGTCCTACCTCAGAGTCGAATCAGACCCCAGCTATCTCACCAGAGAGCTCATTTGGTGGCTTGAAGAACCGTAGCCCAGAAAGCAGCATGTTCACCAAGATCTCTAAGCCCGGCCCACAAAAAACTACATTGTTTGGTGAGCTGAACGGATCTGCACCAGTCCTGCTTCCTCCAAAGGTTCAATTAAGTCCACGATCTCCTAGTCCAGTACGCAACGCCATACCTGGAAGGCTGTCTCGCCCAGAGGCCTCACGATCATCAAGCGCTCCCGGATTTGCTTCTCAACTGTTAGGATCCCAGCGAGGTGGTCGTCCAACTGGCCCTCCACAACCCACGCTTGCCCAGACGCAAATAGACCTCCAAAATGAAGAAAAACGTCGTCAGGAAGCTAGAGCGAGAAAAGAAGCAGAAGAAAAGCAGGCGTTGGTTGACGAGGAGGATGACCGATTTCACGAGTTCATGAGCTCGGAACTTGTGCCTTTAAGAACTCTTCCTGATTTTGAAATCCACAGTGATTACCAAGGCCAGTCATCTATGGACAGCATACCCGCCCAGGTTGAGGCTGTGTATCGAGACATCAACTCCATGATAGACACTTTGGGTATTAATGCACGGGCAATGAAATGCTTCATCAAAGGCCACACAGAGCAGTACAAAGATGAAGGACGGACCCGGGAAGATCTCGAAGAGGACGATGAATGGTGCTTGGTCGAAGTCGAGAATCTGTCATCAATCGTTGAGAAGGACCTGGCACAGGAACTCGCAAAAGGTCGTGTGAAAGACATTGGCTCCAAGCTACAGAGCTGCGAAGCTCTACAAAAGGAGCTCAACAGACTACGAGCAAAACACGAGGATGTTAAGAAGATGATTGACTCTCATCGGGATCCCGATTCTCTGGCTGTGGCTCGTGCACAGCCTTTAAATGCCGAACAGGCTGCGCAGCAAACGGATTTGCGGAAAGACTTCACTAAATTCCAAAAGTTATTAGCAGAGACAGAGGAAGCTTTGACAGTTCTGAAAGCGAAGATCGTATCTCAGGACACTTCAAACAAACGGGGTGGTGGATCTGCTGGTCCAAGTGTTGACGCGGTCATGCGAACCATCACGAAAATGACGACGATGGCGGAGAAGAGAAGTGGAGATATCGATGTTCTCGAGGGCCAAATGCGAAGACTTCGCTTCGGCTCTGTGGATAGTCGAGAAGGGTCGCCTTTCGCTACACCACAAAACAACCGGACTTCCATGCGCAATCCAGGTGCATCCAGCACATTCGGTCTATTCTATACCCCGGACAGCATCAAGGAAACTCCACAACGATTTCAGAATTCGTTCATGTCCTCAGTTGGATCACACGGTTATAGCTCGCCGCCCCGGAAGAAGCTGAGTGGATATACCATCCAAGAAAAGATGCAATTGAGAACTGAGCTGGCGAAGAAGAAAGCAGTAACCGAGAGACTGAAGACAGCATTGAAAAAGAATGGTACGAGAGTGCGCCTTATGGATGATGATGAATAGGTGTGTTGCAAGCACCTGGAATTTATGGCGTTGCGGACTTGAGCGCTTTGGGGCATGAAAACTGCAACGGATATTCCTGTACAAGATAGCGGTAGGAGTGGTCCTCGGAAGTCAATAGAATGAAAGATCTCTTGAAAAGAAAACATTTTATGTTGGCCTTAGCATGATCATGATGACCCTCGAGATCTGAATAGGACTTACACCGAGCCTACACCGAGTCTCTCCTAGAGGTTTGACTTGCGATATCTTGAAGCAGCATCTGGGTTACTTCCAAATTGTGTGTCTGGAAGCCAGCTATTGGACCACACAATCAACCCCACGGTTGTACCCCGCCTTCTCGATGCTTCCCCAAAGTATAACACCCCGAGTTCCGAATCATTCATCTCTCCACAGCAAGGAGTCCACTATTTACAGAGCGATCCAGGCACATCGACTCGGCATATCTCGCCAGTACCCGACGCCCTGTCCCTAACGCCAACATGATCCGGGGCCATACCCGACGCCGATTCTCTGTACCAGTTCCAACCAGCCTTCAGCCGTCTGCTAAATCTGAATAAATAACATCATCGCCAACCGCATTTTTTCGCAATTCTCTTCCTCTCTACCTCCCATCCTATTTTCTTCAACTTTCTATCAACCAATTCCTTCACGTAAATTGAACATGACTGTCACGAATACACCTAAGAGCGATTTCCATGTAGCTGTCTGTGGTATGTGTTTTGCAGAATTTTATATTCGAGGCCCAATTTCATGTCTACGTCTACATCCAGATGTCCAGAATATGTATATTGTACATCTATATTCTGTAACATACATACAACATATCACATCAAACTACGCTAACACCCCCTCCAGGCGGCGGCATTGGCGGGCTCTGCATGCTCATCGGCCTCCTGCACCAGAACATCTCCTGCACACTCTACGAAGCCGCCTCAGCCTTCGCCGAGATAGGCGCAGGCGTCTCATTCGGTCCCAATGCCATTCGAGCCATGTCCCTGATCGACCCGGAGATCAAGAAGGGATACGATAGGATCGCTACTAGCAATGCGTTGCCTGAGAAGAAGAAGTTCTGGTTTGAATTTAGATTGGGCCAGATGGAGAGTGGGTGGAGGGATTTGAAGGCGCCGGGGAAGGAGGGCGTGCGAATTGCTCAGGTTGGTGGCTTTTCGTTTGCTTTCTTTTTATTTGATCTTGATAGAGTTGTGATGGAGGGGATGAGGTGGGATGGTATGAATGAAATGAGATGAGGACTAGTGAGGGTTGTCATGTCTGTACTTGGAAACTGACACTTTACTCTGAATATCGTGCTGATGTATATCACAGGTTGTAGCAGGAGATGTAGGACAAAGTTCGGTCCACAGAGCCCATTTCCTAGACTCACTGGTAAAACTTGTCCCCGACGGTGTCGCCAAATTCGGGAAACGAGTTGAAAGCGTCTCAGAAACAGGCTCGAAGATGAAGCTCACCTTTCACGACGGGAGCACCGCCGAAGCCGACGCAGTAATCGGCTGCGACGGCGTGAAGTCACGCACGAGACAGATCCTCCTAGGCCCAGACCACGAGAGCACGAATCCTACCTTCACGGGGAAGTACGCTTATAGAGGTCTTATTCCTATGGAGAAGGCTGTTGAGGCGCTGGGGGATGAGCTCGCGAGGAATAGTCAGATCTATCTTGGGAGGCATGGGCATGTCCTTACCTTCCCAATCGAGGGCGGTAAGACGATGAATATTGTTGCGTTTCAGTCGAAATTGGATGGGAAGTGGGAGGATGAGAGGTGGGTTCTGCCGATGAAGAAGGAGGATATGTTTAATGATTTCGAGGGGTGGGGGACGAGCGTGCAGAAGATTCTCTCGGTGAGTGATATCCTAGCTGCTTTTATACTCACGTATGAGAAGAGAACTTTGGGTTAAAGGCAAGTTCATTAACGTGGGAGGTATTAGTTGATGGAGAAACCTGATGTGTGGGCACTGTTCGATCATCCTCCCGCACCAACATATTACAAAGGCCGGCTCGCTATCCTAGGAGACGCAGCGCACGCATCGACACCCCATCAAGGTGCCGGAGCTGGCCAGGCAATTGAAGACGCTTTCGTCCTATCCAACCTCCTCGGCCAAGTAAAGACAACAAATGAAATCGAGAAGGCCTTCCACGCTTACGACGCCGTGCGTCGACCGAGAAGTCAGAAGGTGGTGAGGACGAGCAGAGAAGCGGCGGCAATTTATGAGTTTGAAGACGAGAATCTGGGAACGGATCTGGAGAACATTAAGACGAGATTGGAAGAGCGTTATGATTGGATCTGGGATGAGGATTTGCCGAAGCAGTTGAAGGCGGCGCAGGATATTATGGGATCGAACGCAAGTTTGTAGAAATGACGGCGGCTAGTCGATTGTGTCATCTCGGAGAGCGAAAAGTTCTTTCATGACCCCGTCGGTTTTGCTGCGAATTGCATCGTGGTACATGGAGTTTGTGATATATCTAGAGATTTTTAGCAGGCTCTCTTTGTGGTCTCTTGCAGCCGCAAAGCTTAAATGTATGACTTCTTCGAAAGGTTCGGGAGGTACTTACTGTTTGCAATTCTTCACAAGCTTGGCAGTCTCTTGCGCAAAACCGTAGTCAACATACATGTCGTCGATGAAAGTTGCTGAGTACAAAGGAACTTCATTCCGAGCCAGCTTCCAGATCCGTCAGTTTTCATGTTCCACAAGTCAGACATCACATTCACGTACCTGCCAAGTATCATATAGCTCGGCCCAGCCGGCATAACTAGCAATTATATCGGCCACAGGTGCCATCTTCTCCAGTTCAGGAAAAATATCAAAGAGGAAGGGGTAGATCATCTCTCCAGAGAAAAACAAAGGTGCTTCTCGAACAGAAGATGGGGATTGTGGTGACTGAGATAGCCATTGAAACTCTCTTAGCGTCTTTCCTACCCGATCAGCAGCCCAGTTACTCGCCTCATTCTCGCAGTAGACCGCTTCGTGTATGATAGCGTATAGTACGTTGTCATCAAAGCTGAGTGCGCTTTCTAGAGCCGAAAGCGTTCTGCGAGCTGTGAGCACATATTCTCGCTTAAATTGTTCCATTTTCAAGCGGGAGTAATGTTACTTACGGCCGAGTCACAAACTGGAATTGCTCCAAGTCCCTCTTCATTCTAAGCACCAGATCATGCACAGAGTCCAAACCGCCGTGGGCCCCAAAGTGTCTCCCAAGGGTCAGGAATCCTCGTACAGTCAGAACACCGCCAGAGGGAAGCTTCAAACCTCCCTTGCTCTTGATATGAAAGGCTAGCCCGTGGACTGCGTCAACGTCTTCGGGATACTTCTTGTAGTAAGCCTAGCAAAGTCAACTCTTGGCCTCAAGTTTACTAGCAATTGTTCTTTACCTTGTTTCGTTCTGTTACTTTCTTGAAGGTTGCCTTGTAGACCGCCTCAGGGGACTGACCAATTGGTGCTAGGCCTCCTGATGTGAAAGCTTCTCGAAGACCGTGAGGATATTTGGATAAATACCTGAACGCAAATGAGCTTAAATTAGATGGCTGGTAGTACGTAGTTCGATCAAGCGCTATTCATATGCCAAGGGCTTCCCAGAATCTGAAATAATACAGTACGGAAAATAAAGGAGGATCAAGATCAAGACCATGCTTACGTGAGAACACAGAAGCCGCCAAACGACTGTCCAAAGACCGACCTATGTAGTGTTACCCGATGTCGCCGTTAATTCTTTGAAGCATTGTCAGCACTTGTAATATTTACCATTTCTTGAGTTCGGTTGGGTAGTCATCCGTGAGAGTCCTTCTGATTGCCTCACAGTCCTTGACGATACTATCCGCTCGAAAGAGCTTCAGGTAGTCTGCCTGCCGATGCGGATCACCTTGCAAAGCAAGCGTCGCCGCTGATATGGGAGTGCTCAGACCAGTTCCTCGCTGGTCTAGATAGAGCATTTGATAGCCCTTTTCGAGGACGGCATTTGTGATACTCGAGTTCTGAGGAGGGGAACACTGGAAGCCCGGGCCGCCTTGCAGGTAAACAAACCAAGGTTTCTAGATTTTTATGTGTGAATAACAATATCTTGAAGAAGGCAAGTAGCATCACTTACCATAGATTTCTTCTTCCGGTCTTCCTCAGATAAAATTGTTGTGGGTTTCTCATATCTTGACACGGAACGTGCAAAGAGCTGGATAGTACCACGCTCAGGGTTTCCGTAGTCTTTTGGGACTTCGAAGAACAGTTCGTTTACGGTCAATTTCCCTGGTAAAGGATTCAGTGAAACATTCGTCTTCTTGGATGTACCTTCGATAAGCAAAAAGTGTACCTTCAAGAGGGGGACACTTCTAGCACACTCCAAACGGGCGACGATCACATGACTTACCAGGAATGAGGTGAGCCTTCGACTCGAGCAACCGGGCAAAGGCCATTTTGAGGATACGAGCTCTGATTGTACGTTTACAAAGAAAATTGAGTAGTTTCGTGATGATGAATGACGCAAGAATGAGGCTACCTCTACCTGAAGTTGGCGTGTCCGGGTGAGGTGGTTAGAATGAAGTGAAGGTGGGTGAGGTGAGGTGGGGAGATCAAGACCTCACGCAGAAGCGAATGAATTCCATTGGCAAGCCTTCCATTCCTTTTGGGGGGCATCACACAATTTCAAACACCCAGTCCTTGCACACAAAATGCACTGCAGAGCTTGACTATCCATTCATTCTACCACAGGGAACCTCAAAGGTAATTGCGAGCTTCATAATGCCCTCTTTCTATTTCTGAATAGGGTAGCCTTGCTGTTGTGCGACCTCGGCTGGGATCCTCGCAGAGACTTCACATTGTCCTGGCAAGTTATTGGCAGCTGCAGCCAGAAATTGAGGCTTGAGACGATTGTATTCACTCGATACATCGACTGACAGCGTCAAGGTCCTCATTCATACGAATTCGAGAACTATTTGTCCTTATCCTCTCACGTGACCTGTGTGAGTGACCAGAAGGTCGAAGAAACGTCCCGTGCTGAAAGCATTAGTGCAGCTTCATATAGAAAATGGCAAAAGACAAGAAAGGAAACAGCGAAGGCAAGAAAGCTAAAAAGGCAGAGAAAAAGCTGAAGCAAGAGAAGAAAGGCGAAAAGAAAGAGAAGGTCAAGAAGTCCAAGGCAGAAGATAGCGATGCCGAGGACGTGGATCTGGATGCGGTTCTCGCAGAGTATGCAAAGAAGCAGGAACAGTTCCTGAAGGTCACTGAAGCCCCTTGTGAGCCTCCAAGAGCTCGTGCCTCAGCTACTCTCATTGCATCTCCGGCCAACGACAACGAGCTATTCCTCTTTGGTGGAGAGTACTTCAATGGTGCTCTGGCTACGTTCTTCAACGATCTCTATGTTTACCAAATCAACAAAGACGAGTGGCATTTAGTCACCTCACCAAATACTCCTCTTCCTAGATCAGGACATGCTTGGTGTCGTGGAGGAAATGCTGGAGGGGTCTACATGTTTGGTGGGGAGTTTAGCTCTCCGAAACAGGGAACTTTCTATCATTATAACGATGTAAGCAATATACCGTTGATCTACCTGTCTGCTCCAGTACTAATTGACCTCAACAGTTTTGGCGTCTTGAACCATCCAACCGAGAATGGACCAGGATCGAGACCAAGGGCAAATCACCACCAGCAAGAAGTGGACACCGGATGACTTTCTTCAAGAACTACATTATCCTATTCGGTGGCTTCCAAGACACTTCTCAGCAGACTAAGTACCTGAGCGATCTCTGGATCTATGACACAAACAGCTTCGTTTGGCATAATCCCGTTCTACCCCTGGCTACGCAAAAGCCGGACGCTCGATCGTCATTCTCCTTTCTACCTCACGAATCTGGCGCTGTGCTCTATGGAGGCTATTCTCGGGTCAAGGCCACCGTTACCGGAAAACAGATGAAAGGTGGCGGACAAGCGCAAAGAAACGTCCTCAAGCCATTAGTTCACGAGGATTGCTTCTTTCTACGTATCATCCAACCAGCTGCAGATGCACCTCTAAATACCTTGCCGACTGTAAGATGGGAGCGAAGGAAGAAGCCTGCAAATGCTCCAAACCCTTCGCGAGCAGGTTCGACTATGGCTCATCATAAAGGTCGTGGAATTGCCTTCGGAGGTGTCCACGACGTCGAAGAGAGTGAAGAGGGGATCGACAGCGAATTCTTCAACACCTTGTTTGCATGGAATATCGAACGAAACCGATACTTCCCTCTTGCTCTGAGAAAAATACGTGCCAATCAGCGCAAAGTGCAGGAATCCCGAGGGGGTCGCCGTGGAAGGGGTCAAGCTAACGAGGACGAGCTTCTCCGCAATTTGGCTGCTCTTGAGACTGGGAAGTCTTTGGACTTTGCTGATGAGATGGATATTGAGAAACCTCAAGTGAACCTGGACGAGCCACAGATTCCTACGAAGGAAGTTCTCATGGAGTTCCCACATCCTAGATTCAACGCCCAGTTGACAGTTCAAGATGACGTCCTATATATCTATGGAGGTACATATGAAAAGGGTGATCGGGAATTTACCTTCGATGAGATGTACGCCATTGATCTTGGCAAACTCGATGGCGTCAAGCAGATCTTCCGTCGCGAGCCTGAGAACTGGCAGGGCAGCGATGACGAGGAGAGTGATGATGAAGACGGCAGTGATGAAGACGAGGACGAAGAGGACGAGGAAGACGAGGAGGGAGATGTCAAAATGGTCGACGAAAAGCCACTCCACACAGAAAGTACCCGCAAATCGAAACGCAAGGACAAACTCGCCGCCGCCCTCGACGAAGCTAGCGAGACCTCCTCAGTACCGTCCACCACCTTCGACGACACACCAGATGATGCTACGACCGCTACATCTGTTGATGACAACCTCCCACACCCGCGACCATTCGAGTCTCGAAGAGACTTCTTCCAGAGAAGCGGTAATGAGTGGCAGGAGGCTCTCATGACTAGTTTAAGGTGGCAGGGTATCCAGCCCGAGAGTCTCTCGGTTAAGGAGATCAAGACTAGAGCATTCGAGATGAGTGAGGAGAAGTGGTGGGATTGTCGTGAGGAGATTACTGCGCTGGAAGATGAGCAAGAGGCCGCTGGTATTGGTGAAGTTGTCACTTTGGCTGATCGAGCTGAAGCCAGTGGGGGTGTAGGGAGAAGACGATGAAGACGTTCATCAGCATACCTAGATTAACGTCGCTCACTTGGCTTGGGACATGGTAAAATCTTGGTTTTCCGTCGAATCTTTTATTTGATATTTGCCTAGCGAGACTGAAGAGTTCTTTACTACTTCTTTTTGCTGCTAGCTACATCCCACAGCACTTCATAAGATGTCATCGAAGAGGTCACCCCACTTAGAAGCCAGGTAGGCCCCAAGACCGCGCTTACGAAGTTATAGTCTAACCTGACCTAAACCTCCTTAACAAAACCCACCTCAATAACGCGATCGGGCTGCACCCTCAAATTCGCAATCTTTGTCCTCGTATTATCCCTCAGCCACAAGAAAGCATGCAGCATAGCCCTCCTCCATAACCCTGTCCCACTCCTAACCCTCATCTGTTCCTTCCCAATGATGTACAAAACCTGCCTATCGAAAGCATGCTGCAGCTTCGCCAGATCCGTCGCGATAGTCTCTTCCGTAGCGCGACTCTTCATCTCCTGCCGCTTCTCGTCGTCGGATCGGGGGAGAGGTGTGAATGATACTTCGGTCGTTGGTGTTTGGATGGAGGTCGAGGGTGTGGATTTTAGCGATATGTCTTGGCAAATGATGAAGTTCCGGACTTGTTCGCAGACGAGGGAGGCGAGGTCGGGAGTTATTACTTCGTCCATATAGCCGTGGCGGACGACAAGCCGGTAGCAATTGGGGATTGCGACGCGGGTTACGGTGTAGCGGTCTTCGGGGGCGATGGAGGGTGTTTCGAGGGGTCGAAGATGGAAGAATACCATGATCTGTAGGTCGGTTAGTATGGTGTCTAACCTCGTCGCTACTAGATAATATTGGATGAAAGTTAGACGTACCTCGGGAGCAGCTACCAACTTGCTGAGGAATTGAGTGAAAACTGCTGGAGTAGTCTCTCCAGCTTTGTCAAAGAAAATGCCAAAGCCCTTGATGGAGCTCAAATCATCCCCACCATACAGCTGCGTGAGTCTAACCGCTCCATCATCACCTTTTTCCACAAGATGGGTAGTTGGGAACCTGTCTTCAGCTTCCGCACGCCATTGATTCTCTTTTCCGAATCGCCATAGGATGAGGAAGCAAGTGATGATCCCGGCTAGTAAGAGAGTGAACCAGGCTCCATCGGGAACTTTGATCAGTGATGCGGAAAGGTAGACGCCATCTAGACATGCGAAGACTAGCCATGGGAGGAAGACAACGTAATATGGCAAACGCCAGACGATTAGCGCGGCGAGGGATACCATGCATGAATCGAAGAATGTGACAAACATGACGCAGACACTGTAGGATTCTCATCAGTAAGGGAGGCAAACGTTGGGGGATTAAAGACGTACCCGTAAGCATTTCCGAGAGATGTGGTCTGTCAGATATGTCAGTTTGTTTTCATGCTGAATGGCCGTTCTGGAAGCTTACATTGTTATAGATCCCGGCAGCTAATACTGTTCCGATCATAAGGAGCCAATTTATCAATGGGATATACACTATTATCGTTAGGGTGGTTCTTGAGCACAAAGACAGACAGTCATACCTTGTCCATGGAATATTTTGGACGTGTGAACCACCTTGATTTGAGGGAAGTAACTCAACTTCATCACCTGAGCAAGCAACTGTATTTCCATTTTCTCAGTATGGAATGTAAGCAATTTCTCGGGGATTCATACCTGGAAAGTTGCTGTAATGATAGCTTGACTGGCAACAATCGCAGCCAGAATAGCAATGACTAGACTCGGGTAGAGCATGCCAGGAGGCGCCGCATTGAAGAACGGGTTCTTGTAGGCACCCTCATGCTCGCTGATATAGGCCGCCTGTCCAATGTAACCCAGAAGCAGACATGGGAAACAGTATCCCAGCCAACTCATCTGAATTGCCTTTCTGCTGAACGCTCCCAAGTCTGCGAATAAAGCTTCGACGCCAGTGAAAGCGAGCAAGATTCCTCCAAGCGAATGCCACCCGTCATATTTATTCCGTACTAGGTAGTCAAATGCATAGCCAGGTGAGAATGCCTTCAACACAGAGTGGTCGAAGTTGACTAGGTTGTAGATTCCAAAGCTGGCGTTGAACCCGAGCCAAATGATGACGATTGGCGCGAATGACGATGCGAGTTTTGTTGTTCCGAAAGGTTGGATGAGGAAGAGGAGGATCAGGATACCGCAGGTTGTTCCGACGATTGTAGATTTCTCGATGTCCGATTTCACGACACTCAGACCTTGGACTGCGCCGAGGACTGATTGGGCTGGAGTCAGGACACCATCTGCCACTACCATGGATCTGTGTCGTGTTAGTTCTCAATGTCGTAAACCAGATTTGAGCTGGATATCCAACGTCAATAGGTTGGCAGCAATTGAAATCAACATACACGGCAAGTACTCCAATCGTCTTCAATATTCCACGTACGAACTTGCTCTTTTCCATCCTAGAACGTACATGGAGGTTGGCACCTTCAATGTCACCTGTAAGATGCCGTTCCATCTTTATGAGAGAAGCTTCACGCGGGTCTCGCTTAGTAATGTTTGCCTGGGCTTCGTTAGACGAGACCAGGTCGGCTGCCCAAAGAAAGCTGTGTACGTACGAATCGAGAGAGCAGAGAGTAGGTGCTGAAGGTTCCACCCTCGCCTTCATTATCCGCGTATAGGATGATGAGGACATATTTGACCTTTGATAGTCAGCGATGATGCGTAGGAAGTAGAGAGTTCGACTTGCCGTCACCATCATAGTGAGAGACCATATTATCACTGTGTCTGTATTAGGGAGGTCCAAATCAACTGATGTCGTTATTTTTAGAAAGTACTTACAGGATAGCACACCGATGAGATCCTGGTGGGATGGCTCCGAAGTGAAAGTGGAAGAGTACACGTAAAGAGGACTGCGAATCTCAGTTAGTATCAATATGCCCCAAGATTTCCTTTGAAGACGGAATGGCCCCAAAGGACCTGACGATCCCTATTGCTAGTACGTACCTCGTTCCAATATCACCATAAATAACCTAGAGGGTTGTTTAGTTCCTCATCTCGCATTGCGTGGGGGAATGAGTCTTACACCGATGCTCTGGTAGGCTAGCCAAAGAAGGTATTTCCCTTTGAAGGTCTATCGAATGGTAAGCAAGGAAGCTAGAAATAGACTGGCACGGAAGCATACCTGTCTCTTCTTGAAATCACCTTCCTGACGCAGGCCCTCGTCATCATGCCCGCTGTCATTCAGCTTGACACCTCGTCGCTCCACGGAACGACTTCTGGTAGCCCGAAGGTCGACCAGCGAAGGATTCCTGATGGGATAAACACCGCCAGCTAAGGCGCTGCTCGTCCCATCATTCGATCTTATTGGATGAATGCCATCTGCGATTCGAACCGTAGCCATGCCCTGTGAGGGAATTTAGGTAATGAGAAGCAGCAGAACAAGCTTAGAATGTTTCTGATGCGACGTTAAGTGTCAGGATTGAGGCAGGTGAGCTGTCAAAGATGCAGATGAAAGCTAGAATCGTAAATAACGCAAGATGGAGATCTGGGTTGAGATCGGACGAAGTAAGAGGGGGAGGGATGGAATGATATTAAGCAGGCAGACTAATATTCCTGCGCAACTCGACTTGGAATAGAGTTGCCCGTGGATAAGCGCACGCATTGCCATCACATTCAGTCGAGAGGAGACCAGTTCGCAGACCGATGCTCTACCCACATGTGAAATTTGGCCGTGTCACACCACGATCTCCAAAAAAAGAAGTTATATGCGCGATTTTGTCTCGTTTGTGGGAGAATCGCGAGATAAGGTTTCTGGTCGAATCAAAGAGCTGCTTTCTTTGATAGTCATTGAAGTGACCTAATCGACCGTCTCCGAATCCCTGGAAAGGGGGCAGTGCTTGACAAGTTAAGAGACGCTTGTTCCTCGACGCGGACCAAACAAAATGGACTCATGGGGAATTCCCGACAAAAATCTGGAGTTGAGGTTGTAGTGTCCAATGAATGAGCCTTGTCATTGCGGAGCCCACTGCCGAGAATGAGGGATATATTTCCCCCCGGCAAGCCACATGAGAGCTAGGAAAGCTTCATTCCAACCAAGACCCTTGAGTACCCAGCAAATCTTGGAAATTGTTCTCGGAGGCCCTACTCTTACACCAAAGATATCATTTCGGCCGCGGTTGGAGACGAAATTCAACTGACAGCTGGGAATGAGCGACTGAAGTACTAAAGTAATATTTGGTATCCACATGAAGCTCG
Source organism: Rhexocercosporidium sp. MPI-PUGE-AT-0058 (assembly GCA_020746875.1). NCBI lineage: Eukaryota > Fungi > Ascomycota > Leotiomycetes > Helotiales > Rhexocercosporidium > Rhexocercosporidium sp. MPI-PUGE-AT-0058. The sequence continues at coordinate 2,506,493 of JAGTJL010000002.1, forward strand.
CAGGACTTTCAACACTTCCAGATTCCCAGTCTGTCAACTCACTCATTTTGTACTGGTATACATGACGGGACAACCGTAGTATGAGGTATTAAAAATTTCTGGCCGTATCTCATTGCGCCGATAGAGTAAAAGCTATGTTCCCCGTCGATGCTCCACCCACGCAGGTAGAGCTGAATGTTCCAGAAGGGCAAACAGCTCTAGCTGCACGAACACACCCTTCCCATCGTCCTTTGCTGACGTTGATGGTCGCTCCCGCGTCGACTACATTGAGCTTGAAGAGCGCTGTGCCAGAAGAACCAGTGGTTGATTCTGGAGCTCCTCCACACTTCGTAATGGCACCGGCGATTCCGCCGCAGATGCCAAGCTGAGCCACATTTTCGCTGATGTAAGTTAGCATTCTGTTCGATAACTGGTGCTTTAATAGATTTAGATGTAGAAGTCATTCCAGGGTGTAGGTATCATAAGCTCAGCCGAAATCTTGGAACGACTTACTCATGGAACACTATATTGCTAGGAGTAAATTAGCGTGTTGTAGGCATAAAAGGTACTCCCAAAGGCTACTCACGCAGAAGTATCAATGCACTTAGTACCAAATACAGCATCGGGGTTGATAGACTTTGAAGCTCGGATCTGTAGGACCTCAAGATGGTCATGGTTGATACCGACAGAAGCGAAGGGAGCTGCGGTCACACAAGCAGTAGAAATGGCCAGGAGGAGAGTGATAATATTGGTGGAAAACATCATGATGTAGTGTTAATGGATGATGGATGCGGAGTAGCTTTGTGCCGAAAATTAAAGGTCGATTCCGTGGCAAGAAATAAGTGTATATACTGTTAAAGAAGAGAATGAAGATGGAAAGCAAAGAATGACACCGATCACAGATCGTAGGATTGAAAATAAGGATACGAAAATAGAAAAGGTCGGAAAGAACAGACGGAAAGATGTGTATATGCCTATGGCTATGTATATGTATGTATCATACCTACCGCTCGGTTGCAATTCCAGTGGCACCATGCCCGATCTCCCTGATCTCGGTTGAGAGCGCCACAACTCCACCAAACCGATCCTCTCGAAACAAAAATTATTTCATGAGGCGATCATACTTAGCCTTTCATCTCGTCTCCAAGATCTCCGTCCGAGCTTTCCGATATCGTTGGCGTGTTTTGGAACACTGGGCTGTTCTTTACAGGGGTGAATTCGCTCGCTTCGGCGTCTGAAACTGCGTTCAAAACAAGCACCCCTGCAGTGATAACCGTCCGTGTTTTCATCATCCGGTCTTGAAACATCGTCATTGAACGTCAGAAAGAAGATGCGCTTCCTTTACCGGGTTAGCCGTCATTTGATGTGCACTGGGCAGCCTATTCACAGGAGCGCATCCGATTGATGCGAGTTTGCAGTTAGGATGAAAATTCTCCATTTCGCAGCAAATATGGTGTAAAGCAAAGTAAAGTCCTGGTATATCCCCAACGCCAAGGCCATAATCAAGGTACCATCCGTAGGAGCACTTCTTACTTCCTGGTACCGCAAACTCCACACAAGCCAACATCTCCAGCATTGACGTATTGTCCGTCCTCGCATGCTGAGCTCTTGCACCGCCAGGAACCTGCAACGAATTCTGGCTTCAAGACGTTCGCGCAGACCATGCAAGTTAAAGCGTTTGGTTCGTTGTTGACTGAACAGACTGGGCAGGATCCCGGTTTCTCCGTAACTTGAGGCTTTTTGTACACAGCATCACCACCTTTGGGAGCTGGCTCTGATCTAGAGGATCCTCGAAACCTCGTTGCCTCTTTGCTCGGCCTCGTAACTGGGACCTGAGCAGATGTTTGCGGGTTTAATGTCTGGTCTGCCTTGAGGATTTTAGAGCTTGACGTCGAGGGTCTGGAGGATGACGGTTCTGACTTGATAACGGTTTTCGAGAAGTATTGTTGCGAGTGACCAGGAATACTCTGTAGCTCAAGAAGCTCTCTTCTCGCATCGTCATCGTTTTTATCTTCATCCTCACAGACTCTGACCATTCCACGTCCATGGTTGTCAATCAGCCTCTCCCCATTAATATCAATAGCATCGTCCGGCTCGGGCTTGATGTAAACACCACCCTCAACATCGCTTTCCGCCTCACTATCGGTGACAAAATCCTCATCCTTAATCTGTGGCTCTTCCCCCTTGACCTCGAATCTTGCCAAGGCAGCGGCAGCACGTAACTCTCTTCCTCTCGCGCTCCCAGCAACACGCGGCTTGCCAGCAGGTTTCTTGCCCTTTTCTAACTTCGTCTTGACTTCCTCGTCCGCACCAAGAGCAACACCACTAGCACCAAACTTTTTCCTGATCCTCCTCTCCTTCGCCTCCTTATACGTGATCTTGGGCTTGACCTTCCTCTTCTTGCCACCTCGCGATCTGAAAGTGCCTCCACACATATGTTCTGGCAGAACCTCCCCACTCTCAAGTGTATCCCGAGCAAACGCTCCGTTCTCCAAAAGTACTCCCCTTCCCCATAATCCCTCCCCAGTGTATTTCTTCTCCCATAGACCCTTCATCTCGGCGGCGAATTCGTTCCTAACTGCCCAGAAGGCTTTCGAGTGGTTCATCTGCTTGTTATGTGCTAGTTCGTGCATCATGACCATCTGGACGAAGTTGAAAGGGAGCCAGTGGCCAGTTGATGGTGACTTCAGTACGAGTTGAATGACCTCTCCATTGTTGAAGTTACGTCCTGTGAGACCCATTAGCTAATTTTCCAGCGCCAGGAACAGATATTAGCAAAACCCACCCCAGAATTCCAGGTTTGGTTCGTACTCCTCAAGAGAGACCACGGCCAGGTGATGGCGATTCATGATGGGAAGACATTGCGCTGCTATCCTTTCGAGGTAGTCCTTTGACGTCGTCTCGTCCGGACCTGGGAGAGGCTTGATGAAGACGATGTTCTTGTTAGGTTGGGATTGCTTGACGTTTATTCTTTCCCAGCCGAGAGGCATTTTTGAGATCAATTGTAGGACTTTACGTTGGTGTTTCGCTGTGGGACAAGGTTGACGAGGTGGGGTTGCAGGTGGTTGACGCGACTTTCCCAGACGCCACCCGGCGCGCAGTCACGGGGAACAAGATGCTGGCCCAGCATTTGCAAGTCTACTCAAGATGAATGTCCGAAATGATTTTGAACATTTGCATAGGATGAATGTCAAGCACGGGAGATCCTCAAAGAAAAAGGCACTTTTGTCGAAATTTGTTACTTATCAGGGTTACAGCTACTTTCTCTTGATAGGTTCAGAGATCAAAATTTACCGGCCGAGTGAATCAAGGGAACGGCTAATTTAGATGGCTACGAAATCTATTCTAACATTCATTCCCATTTTCGAAGCACTGCGAGTACTCCAGTGACTTCCTGAGTTCTATTCCCAAACGCCAATCCGTGGTCCTGCTCCTAGAACGCCATACACTTCATCCTCAAGCTCCATACCTCTGAAAGCAATCCTGCTGATGCGTATTCAAACACTCCAAAGCACAAACCCTCCCCCCACACCTCATACACTTAACCCTTCCCCAATACCCACAGATCTCACAGAACTGCTTGACTGGCTTTCGCATATCCTCCTCGACCCAAGGTCCTCTCGCCTCATTGTAAGTCAATGGTGGAGCAGACAGCAACTTCTCTATCTCTTCCTGCGAAGGCATTCCCGGGATCCTCGACACGAGAAGCGCGTCCTTGTCTCCTGGGTGGGGAATCGGTAATGTAGAGTTCCCCTGCGAGAGGACTGGCGCATCGGGCATAGGTGTGTCTTTCGTGCTCGGCTCGGATTTGATGGGTGCTGGTGTTGAGGCTGTAGAGACTCGACGCAGAGGCGTGGGAGCTGCGACGGCATTGGGGACTTTCTTCTTATGTGACCTTGTGCCTTTGCTTGTGAGGTGTGGTACTGCTGTGCCAGGTGCTGCTCGAGGAACCGGTTTTACTGGAGTTGAGGCAGGTTGTGAGGGTGCAGGAACAGCGGAGGGGTTCTGGGCGAGAGCTTCGAAGTCTGATAGGTAGTTTGCGAATGTCTTTTGAGACTGAAGGATCTTCCGAACACCGGATGTGACTTTGCCGTGGCTCACTGTTCAACCAGAACTGTTAGCATACATCTTACATAGGCCCGTCCGTGGAGAAAAGAGTCTCACCTCGTCCAGCATTGTCGCGATGCCTTATAGGCACTGGAATCGATACGTCTTTCGCATTTTCGCGATCAAGAGCAGCTAGTTCTCGGAGTATCTTAGCATCCTGTCGGGCTGTGGTTTCGTGGTTGCTGGCGACGTTCTGGTTGCGAGCGCGTTTTCGAGAAGAAGGCTGTAAGGCTGCGACGGAGGCATTGACTCCTGTGTCTGGAATGTAGGCCCAGCCTGGAGCTGGAGCTGTCTTGGAGTTTGCGACCTCTCTGACACCGAAGTTCATCATTGTGTCATAAAGTCATGTCAAGTGTGTTGTTGTGCTGAGTGGAAAAGATCTCTTGACGTCGCGCGTTGAGTAAGAACATTTGTTTGAGGCGAGGCTAGAAACTCATGCGGAAGAGTAGGCTGATCGCCACATTTACGGGGGCGAAACCTAGATATCAATGGGGATCATAGAGTTGAGATTTGATATTGCGTCATTTGTAGATAATCTGCCGTTTGGTATCTCATGTGCTTGCCGCGACAATGCAGTAGAAATCGAGAGAACTGTTGTACACCCTGCTCGGGAATTTGCCATGATGTCCCCCGTCCCCTCCCCGACCACAATCATCCCCAACCCAACCCAACCCAAATTCAAAGATTATGTCTTCCATTACCCTTTTTGATTCCATTAACGCCCTCCCCTTCACTTCTTCTTCTTCTCCAACTCAGCAAGCTTCTCCTCCAATGTCTGAACGTAGCTGTGGACGCGTTGTACCGAGGCTTGCAGGCTCTGTAATAGAAGTCAGCTTCCAGCTTCAAATGTCTCGTTCCAGCAACCCAGATAAGGTCCGCCGCCACTTCCGGAAGGTGTTCTACGGTATGTGTGAGATGAAGAACTAGATGCAAAGACGCACATAGATATCCTCAGAAAGCAGGCCATTCGACACCTTGTACTCGTCAAGAACGTAGTAGTAGACACCGGCTCCAGCGAGTGTGCTTCCTAGCAGAAAACCGAACAGTCTGTTGGGAAAGATGGTCAGCCAAATGAACTTCGTAAGTATCTAAATGCAATTCTTCCAGATGTGGCGGGGAAGTAGCTCATGGAGGGCATCTGTGTTATGCGGTCTGCAAATAATGCAGCAGAGCTTGGGAAGCACCCACCCTCCTCTAAATGCACCGACTGGCTTCCGCACCGGTAGAGGCGCTGCAACTTCTGCGAATCTTCGAGTGGAGGTTTGGAAGCTTCGGGATGTGAGAGCTGCGGAGGGGGAGAGGCGCATTGCCGGTCTGAGGATGCGCGATGCCATCTTGTTGTTGTGATGAATGTGAAGCCTTGGAAGAGTTTGCGTGCGACTTGTGGTTGGAAAGAAATTCTGTGCTTCCCTCGAATCAATTGGGTTGCTTTGAAATGGTCTTGTGGTGTTGTTAATCTTGAGCTTGCGGTCCCCGGATTCCCCGTCCAATTTGAACCTCAGGCTAGACACACCCCTGTAAAGGTTGAATACAGCAAGCGAGTTGGACAGAAAGGGGGACCTTTCAAAACAAAGGACACTTTCGATTTGGCTGAAGCCGAGGTTCGTGCTTTTGCAATTGAATATTCTTTCGAGCATCATAATGATTTACTATAACACGCAAGCCATCAGAGTTCGGAGAAGAAAACAATGTATTCACTTTGGGGAAGTTCAGTAATGAGTAGATATTCAGAACAATTTGCTGGCAATTTTATTATGTAGGCTTTTTCCAGAATCCCGAAATGCCATTCATATCTCCTCGCTGGATTTCAGGAGGTAAAATGAATACACGTTATGAAAAATTTGCTCCAGTTGATCGCACTCTCTACAACTCATCATGATCCTCAACTGCCTCCGTTGCCTTGCTCTTGACTGCCTCAGTAGCATCTTCAGCGGCCTCCTTAGCAGCCTCAGTTGCGGCAGCGGCTTGCTCGGCCATCGACTCAACGATTGGCTTCTCGGCCTCAGCAGCCTCTTCCTCGTAAGCGACCTCAACAGCGTGTTCGCCGTTCTCCTTGACGAACTTGATGAGATCCTCAATGCTACGGCTGCCGCTGTAGGTGACTGGGTTCTTCTTGTCGCCAGCCTTGTAAAGCTTGATGGTTGGGAATCCTTGAACCTCATCGGGCACGTCGTTGAGGGTAGCGTCAACCTTGGCGATTGTGACCTTATCGGTGAAGCCACCATCGACGTAAAGCTGGGCGAGGATGTCATACTTGGGAGCAAGAGCCTTGCAGTGACCGCACCATGGGGCGTAGAACTCGATCAAGACATCCTTCTTGTCATCCAAAACAATGTCGTCGTAGTTCTTGGCGACAACGATTTGGACTGGACCTTCTTGAGTCTCGGGGATGGGCTCAGACTTGATGCTAGGCTCAACTTTGCCCTCAACGAATTCGGCGACGAACTTGCCAATGGTCTCGGCAGTGATCTCCAATTCTTGATCATATGGGTACTTCTTGTTGTTGACGGTGTCTTGGATGGCGAAAGCGGGGAACTTGTCGGCTTTGAGGTTCAAGTTGCCAGCGTGAGCACCGAATGCCTTAGCATCAATGGTAGCGAAGCTGACCTTGCCTCTGTGAAGCTCAGCAACATCCTTGAGAGACTTGGAGATAGTGGTTCGCTCCTCCTCGGTCTCCGCGAAGATATATGCCAAAGGAATTCCAGTGGCCATGTAACCGGCGTATGTCTCTGGGCCAACTTCACCAATCAAAGGAATGGATGCAGTGTTGGCAAACTTCTCAATGGTCTCTGCGTCGAAGGTCTCAGCGAAAACGGTCTTGCCCTCATCGAAAGACTTGTAGAGAACAACAGCTGGGAAAGAAACGCCCTCGGCCTTGGCCACATCAGCATCGTTGACGGCACCAAAGAGGAAGTTGTCACGAAGCTTCTCAGCGACGGTTGTGAATGTGGTGTTGGAAGTCTTGTCATCAGCGGCCAGATATGCGACCAAAACGACTTTGTCGGCAGTCTTGAAGTCCTCGAGGGTGTCCTTGGACAAAATCGAAACAGCAGGGAGAGACTGCTTGGTCATGTATGAGACGATCCTGTTTGGAATTGTTAGCCAAAACTCGAACTGTGCCCGCAAGTAGTAGGCTACTTACGCAGGTGCCTTTCTTGCGCCGGAGTATGGAGAGATGTTATCAGCACCACGGAAGACCTTCAAAGTTGGGTATCCCTCGACGCCAAAGCTTTGGCAGAGATCAGCCTCCTCTGTGCAGTCGATCTTCGCGAGCTTGATGTTCTTCTCCTTTAGGGTTGTGGCAGCCTCCTCATATTCTGGTGCAAGTGCTTTGCAGTGTCCACTGTAGCGTAATTAGTAATTGGCTTTGGACAGGTGTCATCTCTGAAAGAACTCACCACCATGGCTGAATTGAACGAGCATACGTTAGTAATGTTACAAGATATGTATGGGACATTGGGAACATACTGCGAAGACTAGAAGAAACATTAATGTTAGCTAGAGTTCGCAGAACAGTCTTGCGCTTGGGGGCGCCGCTGAGGGTTATGTACACTCAGCTAGAACCAGATCGTTCTCTTTGACGAAATCTGGGAAGGTATCTTTGGTCAAGGATGCGACATCTGAAGCCGATGCGACAGCAGCGGAAACGAGGCCAGCGGCCAATGCTTTGAAGGTACGCATTTTGGTGTATTGTGGAGAGTAATGTGGCCTTGTTGAACTGTCAGTTTGATGTCTGCAAAGAGGGCAAGCAGCGGGAATAGCGCGAGCAATGATAGATTAGATCTGCCAGACGCCTGATTGATCAATGGGGGTGCGAAATACCTCTTCAGTTCTCGAGATGAAAGAAAGGAGTTGTAAGAAGAGGATAGACCAAGGTGGCAATGAGGGGAGCTTATAAATTAGGAGAGAGGAAGGCTGAAAGCTAACGAGGACGGAGGCGGAGGGGTTCAGCGCTAAAAATAAGAACACAATCTGTCCTTACGGATTCACCTCGATAACATAACTTCAATCGTGGCACTACGCTGACAGGGATTGCAGCAATCCTGGCAAAGCAAGGAACGAAATACGGCACATTCAATCAACTTTCGAAGCGCAGTAGTAGTAGTACTTACCCTGCCAGAGATCCGGCTCACGACCAGGCAATTCCTGTACACCGTCATTGACATTCACTGCTGCCGATCCCAATTGCTCCTGTACCATCGCATAAAGGGGCAGTAAATGTCACTAGTGAATTCAATCAAGTACTTAAGTCGTTACAAATCCACCAGCTACATTCATAGACTCCTGTCATGCAATGGCCAAGGGGACATCTCGGAGGATGAGGCTACATGTATGATCCTTCCATCCCCCAGCACGCACTACCTTTCTAAAGTTCTAAAGATGACATTATCCACAGAACTCGGAAGTAAGCCTCTACCCAAAAGGTATTCGGGCCACTTTGCCGCCGCCATTGTACAAGCAACCGTGTTCACTGTTCACATAATCACGGATGATGCGAGACGAAGAACACCTGTTCTTCTTATTCGATTGATTGACAAAAGTCCTTGGCAATGGACCTTTTGTGTCACAGGGGCGCACCTGTTCTAAAGTTAAAGTTAACAAGAAATTTCCGAGGCAAGCAGCCCGTGTCTGTAGTTAAGTGACCTGGGACAATTGCGGGCTAGAGTTTTTCTCCTCCTCTCTGGCTTCTGTTGGAATTTTGAACTTGTTCAGTGAAACTCTGTGCAGCATCTGTTTAGTTTATATTATTTACTCAATCATTCCCTTGAACACAATTTACTGCTCTTTCGTGCGATGAGCATGGAATCCCGCAGTCACTACAACTAATTGAGGATGAAGCATTCTAACCAGTCCTCTCTATATACAACATCCTGGGAGATTCGGTTCCAAAGAATCCAGACATTCAATGTCTGAAGTCGTTTTGGGACGGACATTCACCGTTCATTCTTCAAGTTCACTTGTTCTCGAGTCACAGTGGACCGGCTTCAAAAGTTCACGTGGAACATAAAGTCATCCATGTGAATATGAATAGTGAGTGAATTAACCTCTCTACACCGCTGCGGTCTTTTCTATGATTTTCTCAATCATAGACTGATTTGTCTCATTGCATTTTACTTTTTATCTCTTACCATGTATACATCGCTAGGTAAAAGCGCACCAAACATTCAAGCCTTACAAACAACTTTTCTTCATCTAGATGGTCGTTTCACACCCTTTCTTCCTTTCATTGTTGTACCAAAGCTCGCTGTCTCTTACAGCGATAACCAGAATGGCTTCTTGGACATGTTCAAGCTGCTGTTATGATTTGGGAGCCTGCTTTTGATCTCAAATAGTCCCAATTGCATTTCGATATTATTCCAAGATGCGTTTAGATACGTACCTTAGCTCGTTTTAGAGACCTTCTTCATAGTGTACCCAGTTCAGTCTAGCCTAGTACAAAAAAAACTTGCTGTTTGCTCTATCATAAGCATTGCAAGCTCCTGTGGACTTGAAAAATCCGCTCTGTCTATTTTTCCTATAACTTGGGCATCTATGATGTCTTTGCACTAGTATTCAAAGCTTTGCTAGGAAGACCGAACCTGGAATACTTCTTGGCCGCATCAGTTGTCCTTGGGACATATAAATGGCACGCATTCGTTGACCTATAGCGGTGACAGAAAGGGAGACTCGTCACGTGTTGGCCTTTCTTGGTAGAAAGACATCTAACCGTGAAAGTCGTATTCATCTTAGATCACGCATGCTGGGTAGCTTGGAGGCTAGCCAATGTCATCAACAGTGCTCCAAACTCAACCGATCCGCCTTTGGAAAAGTGCCTTACTCAAAGAGTAACGGTGTTGGAGATATCAAAAGCCATAGTATGGATTATGCATCAAGATACACAAGTAGGTAGTATTCCAATCCTACTATTCTGTGTTGAGTCTCGAAAATTTCGCCGTCTGGTGACTGCATATGTCTATCGGCTTCGTCAGGATGGTCGGGATGGTCGGGCGTGCCGCCACTTCCTGTTTGGTCAGGACTAGATTCGAGACCCGTTGATGTTCCTGCCTTTTCTGCCGAACAGCACACCACCCAACAGTGTGTTCCCATCTTCAAAGCTCGTCCTTAGTCCTGCCCATCTGTTTCCATCTTCATCTCGTTCATTCACCTCAATCTTCTCACGCGTCGACAGATAGGAACAATGCCTCTGCCATTCGCATCCTGACCACATTCTAAAACGCCGTGGACTCGATCAATGATGGATGCTGGCGTCTAAGCTGGGGAACTCTTCCTGTCACTCTTCAATCCATCTCTTCTAATACCGTACTGTAACAGCAGAACCGCCTCCCAGCACCTGCGGATATGGAAACTGTTCAAACTCCTTTCCGGCCACCTGGCCAAGATAAGGGACATGGGGGAGACAACATTTTAACGCGTCCTCGAGCCAGCAGCGAAAAAGACCTGATGCGGAGCAGCATGAGCATTCAGCGGCCCGACGAAAACCGGTCTCCTGCCAATTTTTCCAGGGCCTGTGAGGGCATGCTCAAGACGACTACCGAAACAGGAGATATTGGAATGTTCTCCATCAAACCATCACGCGTTCCTCAATCACTCGGCACACCTCGAAGACTTGGTGCGGGCTACAATACTGAGACTGGAAACCAGAAATTCAGACAGAACTTCCAGCCATATGGCGTTCCTGTCGTCGATGATAGGAGACGACTACCTTCTTATGCTCGAGACGCTACATCGGAGGTCATATCCATGTACGAAAGTGCCAGCCAGAAGTCCGCAAGCCGTGTCTTCGACGAGCCTGACTATCGATCTTACTCAATGACCCAAACATCCTACTCATCTTATACTCTATCCAATCATCGGTCTTACAACAGTCTTCGTAGCCAAGCAGATGCGAACACTCAAGTTCAACGCCCAAGGTCCCCATTCGCCTACCCAGCTCGATTGAAGCGGCCAGGATTCCGCCCGTCGTCTCCTGCATTAACAGATGGAGGCATCGTGGATTACAGTCGCCGTGCCGAGATTGAGAGGATACCGCATGTGAGTGATACATACCTTGTACTCTCCTTTTCCAGATGGCTCAACAGCCTGCTCGGCGAGGATAGATGATATTTCAGATGAATTCTAACAAGATGCTACTAGGGAGCCGGCCATAGCACATCCTCCCCATCCTCTTTGTACGCACAGAGGCGTAGACCTTACCAGTCGCTCCGTCCCGATGCCAACAGATCAACACCATCTCTGCTGAGTCAATCTTCTCCTCCACGCCGGTCGTCAAGCCCACTCGTCTCTCGCAGTAATGGAATATCAAGCCATGATTGGGCTCGTAGGCCAGGACCCGCATCTGTCAACACATCTCCTTCTCGAAGCACTTTCAGTCTCGCCTCCACTGTCAATCTCTACGCAACTACGCAGCCTCAATCAACTACAACAACACCCGGAAAGGTTCCTCCACCATCACCACTGTACTATGACTATACCGAAGACTTTGAGGTCGAGGTTTATAACGAACCGGCGACTATGGAACCACCTCCTTCGTTTCGAATTGATAAGACTATTCCAGAGGATCGTCCTATGAGCTCTGAGAGACCGCTGTCAAAGGATCCTGGCTTGGACCACAGCTACAATGCGTTCCAAGCCTTATTGCCTGGACGATCGGTTCCCCTCAAGTTCAGTCAAGACAGACAACCTGACCAAAACGCCGTGAGGGTAAGAGAAGAGGATATTCCTTTCCAGTCGATAGCAAATTGTAGTAACCCGGCTTCGCCATCTGACCGTGGGAGCATTTGTCAGGATCGCAAATCTGTCAGACTGTCAGGCCTAGGCTACGGAGCTCAGCAGTTGCGAAGTCATGTTGACGAAGCCTTCGGAAATTTCCCTTCGTTGGCTTTGGAAATAACGGACCTCAATAAACTGGAAAATTGCTTGAATGTAGAGCCCCGAAATGCTCAAACACTGAGTGAAAGCCTTGAGAAAGACTTGGATTTGCCATCTGCTAGGAGCTCATACAGTGTTATTACCAGCATTCCTCACTTTCCTTCTCCACCGAATGAAAAAGATGTATTGCAGTCCAAGGACGCAGCAGACACGTCTACCGCAAGCCCCTTGATGATGTCTTTGGGATCTCAAGAGCCAGTAGGGGACTCCAGTCTGCCCCCTCAGCCATCTTTCACTAGGCAACATCAATGCATCGATGCAAGCCACAGTGATGCTCTAACCTCTCCTCCCGGAATACATGAAAACATGGGGTCAAGCGAATCCAACGCTTCCGAGGTCGTGATTCCCGAATCGGCAGAGCACATCGATGAAATCGAGGTTGGCAACAGACACAGAAGTACGCTTGAGAATCAACCGGTGCTGAAATCCGTAAGAAGAACACCCATGACATCTCCAACAGTTCCCGCAGGATTCAAATTGCGGAAGACTGACTCGGATCGTGGTCATACTCCTCAAATGTCGCTATTCAATCGGCGGAGAGCTGCAGATGGCCAAAGTATGTCACAGATACAACCTCTGAAGCACAGCCAGTATTATGGAGGCCGAAGAATAGATCTTTCTGGTATATCAGATCATGGGGCAACCAACGTTCCCAATTTCAGTCACCAGATTCCGAAAAACGACAAAGCCCGCTCAGAATCGCCCATGCTGGCACCAAAGCCAATCTCACCAGCAAGACAATTGAAGCTGAAGAACAGTGTCCCGCAACTCATGAAGGCTCTTCCACCACTACCACCCGAGCCATCGAGTCGATCAGGCTCTCCAACAGGCGAACATGAATCAGAGGAAATCGAGCTTCCTTGCAAATTTTCACCTCTTGAACAGGGCCTAGGCAGCAGCTCAATTCAAGCGAAGCCAAAGGTGTCGCCGACGATCATTTCGCCAAAATCAACATCAAGCACCGAGATTGTCAAGAAGGAGGAGCCTAAGTCTGTAGAATTAGCTCTTACAATTTCTGCGGCCGAGGAAGTCGTGTTTCTACCTGGAGATTCCGAGAGCTCGCTTCCTCTACCTCGAATGAAGCTCAAGATCAAGTCTACTGGCTCTCAACGTCCTACTTCTCCCCCTGACTCCCGCCCATGGAACTTGGCCGAGAACTATCCTTGGTCGTCGCAAAATCCAAGTTTCCGCCTACCATTAGTCGTCCAAGACCCCCAAATCCCAATTTCGAAGCCCCCAAGATTCAAGCTGAAAGTTACAAGGGCGTCCAATTCTACCCAAGGAACGGTTCGCGTAAATCATGATTCTGGTAATGCAAAGCCATCGACCGGACTGCACCTGCGAAATCCGAAGGACCTCTTCACGCCCTCTACTGGCATCGACAACATATTCCGTCAGGTTAGCAGACATCTTCATTCGAGGAAAGCCAGCATGGCTAGTAGTCATGTCGGTCAGAACGATACGACACTGCCATCCAGCGCAATCTCAAATTCCACATCCACAATCAATCCTCCAAATGTGGATCCAAACTTCACACAAGTGCCATTGGTATCAGCAAATCCGCTCAACACCTCTGAAGCACGAAGTGTGTTCTCGGATGATAGTTCTCATGTTCATGGAAACCATAGTCTACGTCTACGGGGGAAACTTTCAAATTTAAGGGCCAGAATTGCAGCTCCCTACGCGAATAGCGTAGGAACTCAATCTCACGACGACATCACATGGAGAGACAGACATGGCGCAGAAGCTCCCATTCCTTCCGCTACTAGGTCAATACCAGATCTTCATTCCAACAGAAAGAGCACCGATAGCGTTAGACCAATGCGGCGTTGGGTCGAGAAGGCGCGTCGTCAAAAGTTGAAAGCCAAGGTTCATGTTCAAGGCTGGCTGAAGGAGGCCAAATCGGCGATCGTAACTCGAGTTAGGACACGTAGTAATACAGGAGATGGAGGGGATTCGAACACCATCAAGGACTAGCGTTGATTGTTTATTTTGGGCTCGTGTGTATCATGGTGTGGAGATGCTTCTGTTTGTGTTTGGTTTTCCGGGCAAAGGATAATGTGCCTGAGCAGCTGTTAGGCTGTAGGAGGAGAAACCATGCTTGGTGTCTGACCTGCTAGATCACGGCTTTCGCTCTGTACAAAGCAGCTTTCTGATATCTTGTCTGGGGGAATGCCGCAGTGATAGGGCTAAAAGGGCTTAATGTTGTCAGTCTAGGGATTGACTTAGCTTAGCTGTCGCTTAAAATATGTTGGGAACAAGAAAGTGTCAAACACGGTTCTCTTCAACCAATCTTGCCACGACGTTGCTTAAGTGCCAGTCCAGCCCCCTCCAGTCTCCACATTACTTACCATTAACTATATTCGCAATACCTACAGCTCTAGAATCTATCATAATAAAGGGCTCGATTCAATTCGCCCTCGGAGTAATGACTGTTCCTCGGCTAACTCCCTATACTGTTCTATAGCCAGACCCATACCCATCACTTCCCCATGATGGCCTGACCCATAGCGTGGCTCCTTCATAGAGCATTGCTGTCCCCCAGAGCACTACAAATTCCTCGGAGAACCCCCAAAATTCTGTCCCTGACTTACACTCTATTTCTACGACTGCCGCTAATCTTGTAAGACTTACTTTTCGCTTGACGAATACTGCTATTGTATTCACACGATCAACGTTGAACATTGATACTAGTAAGTAAACATTATCTTTGGAACTCCTAAGTAGATGTAAACCTAGCAGTTGAGACTAACATCTCAAAGACAGCAAAAACAACATCAAACATGTCTACTACCTACGAATTCAATATCCAACCCCAACTCATAATAGACAAACGCCCATTCTTCAACCCCTTCAAGCCCTTCTGCCACGCCAAACCCCGCGCATCCACCCCCCACAAACGCACCGCCCTCCCAGTCAACCCCGCCGTCGACCCCCGTGCACGAGCAGAAAGCCAATTCTACATCTCCTACGAGCCGGATTTCGACCCTCCATCTCCCTCTCCCCGCCTCTCCCTCTCTTCTATCTCATCGATTTTCTCTCGCGGCTCGCGACGCTCTTCTAGAGCAACCTCGCCTGCTAGCTCGGCTAATGAGGAGCCTCAGATCGATGGGTGGGAGATTGTTCGGTGTATTCAGACGGAGTATGGGGCGGTTTTTGATGGGTGGCGGTGGAATCGGGCGGAGGGTGAGGAGGGAGTTGGAGAGGAAGGAGTGATTCAACATCCAGGAACAAGACCAAGTCTGAAGAGGAGATGTGCTTCTTGGGGGTTTCTTGCGAGGAAGTTTTCATTTCCATCTTCTTTGAGACGATCGTCTGCTTCAGCTGGTGTTGATGTTGATGCTGGAGATGGGAGTGATGCGGAGGGCGTCAGTGAGGATCCTTTGGCTTTCACTAAGGAGGGGGTTGTTGAGGTTAGGATGGGAGACACGGAATTGGTTACGCGAAGGAGTCCGAGGACGGTTGATGTGAGGTACAAACCGAAGGGTTTGAGGGAATCTGTGGGGTGTTCGATTGAGGGGGTGGTGACGAAGAGGAGTGGGAAGGATGTTTAGGGTATGGGAGGAGGGGGATGTGGGGGTTTGGACTTGTTTGGGTTGTTTGGTTAATCGGCTGCTTTATTACTTAGAGAAGATGAATTAATGTTAATTTCTAGAGGTAGAAATGGAGGTGAAAAAGCTGCTTTGCTATACTTAGATGTGGTAGTTTGGGTTTGGGGTTTCGAATTTTGATTTTGTTGTTATTAAAGCCTTATTATCGGAGCGAAAAATTGCCTTTTTGGTTTATTAGCTAATTTATGGAAAAACTACTGTGGAATAAGTAGGAGAGAGCGTATCTCCTGCTGGAGTAGAACACTTTGCCACATCTTCTATGTCCATGTAGTTTTGTGACGCTGGTTGTTAATATGTGCTGTGGCTGTTAATAGTGGGTGGTGACATGGTTGATTTCACAGGCGCAGGTGATGGTCTCTGATGTTTGACTTTTTTCCCCCGTCTTTTGATTTTCTGGACGTCTAGAATACAGCACCGCCGATAATGAAGACTCGTTCTTCCTCCCGTTTCACCCATTGAATAACCTTGTTTGCACCCTGGGCGAGGCCAGCGCGCGACGCATTCGGCCCTGCGACGCAGTAGAATTCAAACAATGGTGTTGTCCACGCCAAGGAGATACTGTCTCGGCTAACACAGTGAAGCACCTTGAGATGGGAATGCTTAGCGTGTGTCGAGGCATGGAGATTATGATATAGCGTCATGAGTCTGCAAGTACACGCGGTTAGCATTTGTTTCAAGACGTGTTGGTGGGTTTATGACGGAATACACTTACTTTCTCCGTGCTAGAGGACTGCTGAAGTGGGGGGAGAGTGATGGCATGGTGAACTGGACATTTGCACGTGATTTGTACAGGAAGTGTCGTAATGGCGTTCCAGGCACAATGTCTGTGGTGCTAGGCCTGCCCTGGCGGACTGCTGTCTTGATGATTTCCATACTGCCATTCTTTTGCAGTTGCGTCACCACCTCATCCCGCATCTGCTTCAAGTCGTAGAAGCTTTCCTTGTCTGCGCTGATGAGCAAGACGGCAATTTCGTCTTCTCGGCTGCTGCTGTTTGCTGTCGATGGCCGTTCCTCTGATTCACCTTCGTCATCCAGGGCGCTCAGAAAGCTGACGTACATGTAGAGATATCCTCTGTTATTGAATCCCGGGAGACAAACGGGTATCCAATTTTCTCCACCACCAGCCTTGATGCTTCCTGCTTCGAAAAGCATATTGAAGATCAGAAGGAGGTCACTAGGATGTAGCGAGTGTCGTTTTGGTCTGATGACACTCACCAGTCGCCCACCAGCGACGACAAGTCCGTAGAGCAGCTTGTCTGTCCGTGCTTTCAGAAGTGTATTGTTGATCGCATGGCGTTGCGACTTTCGAATTTTCAGACATTCTAATGCCGAAAGCAAGGCCGTTGGCGACCCTCTCGTGAAAGTGTCCGCAAGGGAGGACAGCAAAATCTCTGTGCCCTCAAGAGGCCGCCGAAGATCTGTGTTTGGCCGATTCGTGAATAGCTGAGTCAAGGTTGGCAGAGTGAGAGTCGAAAGAATTTGCATGTAGAGAGCCTCCAACTGAGATCGGAGTTGAGCATCGCTCTCCCCAAGTTTGCTTATGGCAACAAAATAGAGAGGCCCATCAATAGATACCACGAACCGAGTACTTCCAGCTGTGAATCCCATCAATGGATCTTTCGCTCCTTGGAAAAATGATATGATGGTCTGAATGATGCCGATATATCCATTTATTAGGTTTTGGTCACCATGTCGGCTGTAAATTGGTTTACCAGCAGAGGACAAGATAAGATAGTGCTTGAGTTTGGATTTCCACTGCTGAAGGACTTCCTCTATAGAGGTACAGTATTAGTAATAGAGCTTTTTGTATGTCCGACGAGACCAAACCTACCTCCATTAACACCTTTATTATCCACTGGTTCTATATCATCGAATTCATTCTCAAAATTGACCAGCAAAGTATCATCGTAATCCACAGCTTCAAAAGCATTCACAGACTCCGTTTGTGTACTGAGCAACTTCCATGCTGCACTCTGTGAGTTCAGTCCTTCATCTAGCAGACTTGCAAGATCTCCGTCCGCCCTCAAGGTGGGGGCATAGCTCATGAGGCTTGCACTGTCATCAAAGTCACTTCCATTGCGACTAATCTTCCTGCTTGGTGTGCTCTGCCCTCCGGATGCCCCTGATATTGACACCGATTCCGAGACTGACCGACCAGCTGGAGTCGAGAACGTCCCCCGCGATCCATCAGGGAATGATAGGGTCTGAATATCGATCGACGAGAGACCAGTTGTAGGTTTACTCGCATATGCCGAACCAGGTCGATTTACAGGCTTCAGGAGGGAAGGTCGCGGAGGAAGAGGAGGTCGTGATTCTTCTGCTGCTTGCCCTCCAAAATATTCCCCCTCCGTATCCCCAGGAGTAGTATCTTCCTCCGCCTTCGAGCTTCCCGTCCCTCCTGAATCACGGTTCTGCTCTTCGAGGTTCATCGGATCGGTGGCATTGTCTGGAGCTGCCTGCACCGTCGGCGTTGAATCAGTAGGCGCATTTGCTCGATCATGAGAAGATGCAGGGCTCGAGGGTCCCATCCAGGACGAAGATGCAGCTATTCACAGGTCGTCATTGATGATTGATTACTTAAGGGTTCAGATGTGGCGGGTGATGCAACGGCAGCCAGGGATCTTTGGCGTGGGGTCAGTGGCTGGAACTAGCCTGCAGCCTTGGGGGGAGGAAGAGGCCGCGCGGAAACTGGAGCTTCAGCCTTGAGGAATGGAATGACAGAACAAGACAACCGACTCTACAGCACCAATACAGTACAATACAACACACAATATCCTTTACAACTATGTGCCATCCCCGAAAGATGTGTGGACAATGCCAATGATCCTCATCCCAATAGTACAGCGCAACAACGATGGCCCTTGAGGCCGGCAGACAGTCGGTCTCTCCCACAAGCTCTGGGAGAGCTTCGCCAGTTCCAAGGAAATGGAGAAACCAGCTAGGCTCTGGTATAGCATTCCAATCGCTCTGGGGCTGTTTGTACTAATCTGGTCCTAGATGAGCCTTTAAGCAAAGACAAAGCATTCCGCAGATATGCCTCTGGTGTGGAGAGATCGCTCTCATTATTCGATACAGCTTTACAAGAATGGGCAGACTACATTTCCTTTTTGGGACGGCTGTTGAAGGTATGGTCTAGATTCCTCGTCCTAGTAGATGGAATGCTGACAATGCCAGTCTCTCCAAGCCCATCCCAAGGACATCAAAGCTGTTCCCTCAAAAGCAATTGTCGCAAAACGTCTTGCACAGTGCTTGAACCCTGCCCTACCTTCCGGTGTACACCAAAAGGCCCTCGAAGTCTATGCTTTTATATTCTCCATGATAGGAAGAGATGCGCTGTCAAACGACCTGCCTCTATACCTCCCAGGCCTCTCGTCAACACTTTCGTTTGCATCCCTCTCCGTGCGAACACCATTTTTAGAACTACTCGAAAAGTATCTCCTCCGATTAGGTCCTAGATCCCTTCGTCCAGCTCTGAAAGCTATCATACTTGCGCTGCTTCCTGGTCTTGAAGAAGAGAATAGCGAGGAATTCGAACGGACTCTCAAACTTTTGGACGGTTTCAAACACGCCTTAAGACCAGGGAACACCGAGGATCTTGGGGAAAATCATAGCAGCGGGGACGAATACTTTTGGCAGTGCTTTTTTCTTGCAGCCATAACAAGCAATGGCCGACGGCAGGGCGCTCTCTCATATTTGGTTCGCAACTTGCCAAAACTTAGCCAATCTCTTTCCCCTGAATCGATAACTGCACCTGCCATCGGATCTCAAAAAGAAGAAGAATCAGCGAGGCGTTTAGGAGAAATTGTGACCTCTCCCGAACCCGGTCTCTTACTGCGGTGTTTTGCTGCTGGTCTAGGTGATGAACAACTCTTAATTCAGCGAGGGTTTCTTGATCTACTTGTCACACATCTACCTCTACATTCTCATGTTCTTCAGAAACGAGTGAAGGGTGAAGATCTGGAGCTTTTGATTACGGCCGCAGCCGGTGTAGTCTCACGCAGGGAAATGAGTCTCAATCGGCGTCTATGGACTTGGCTGCTGGGTCCGGAGCCTACAAACAACGATGGCGAGGGAGGACCAGAATCTCCAACTTCTGTGATAGGTGATCCTCTCGGGTCATCGCCGTCTTCGAGAACGCGGTATTTTGAAGAGTTCGGTCTACAGCCGTTGGTACAAGCACTACTGAAACTGATTGCACGAGACTCGGCAAATGCGGTGGAGCGAGCCCGACCATTTCGAATATGTCTTTCCTTGATGGATAGATGGGAAATTGGAGGTCTCGTAGTGCCTGACATATTTTTACCTGTCGTAGACAGTGTTCGCAAGTACAAAGATGTCGCAGCTACAAAAGCAGACTTCTCGGAGGTGCTTCGTAGTGCCAGTGTCTTCTTCGACGGTGTTGAGAGTGGACTGATATGGGGAGAGATACTTGGATTGATCGCGCAAGCCATTGGTGCTGGCGATTTCTCCACAGCTGAGAGAATTGACAAGCTCTCTTTAGTGAACTTCATCATCGCGCATTTCAATGTACGAGAAGAGGAGATGCTCATGATACACGCGCCATTGACAACTTTGACACTCCTTACATTGCTGGAAGATGCAAAAGGAAAAGCAGAGCAGCAAGGTGTTAAATCTGGAGCTCCAGAAACCGTGACAAGACTAGCTCTGAGCATAGCTATGGATCTGGTCGATCTCATCCCAGAAAGAGCTTTCCAAACCCGGCCCTCGACAAGTCAGTCGACGTCTACCTCTCTCTCGGAGAATTCGATGCGACAACTTTCGAATTCTGAAATACTGCGCAAGATTAAGACATTTTATGTCCAGGACCAAGGGAATCTAGATGCTTTTCCACCACCATACTCATCCCATGATGTGAGCGAGCTTCTCATGCGCGAAGTTGGCAGCATAACTTGCCAAAGCCTGTCTGGTTCAGTATCAAGTGCTGATGCTGGTATCAAAAGCAAGCTATTGGTGATGATGGTTGCCAAAGTCGCAAAAGCTGTTAGCCTGGATATATCAAAGCTCCTTTTGTCGATGCAAGAGAAGTTGAAGGCTTCGTCACAACTCCCGTTCGTGACTTTTAGTTCGATAGCCTCTCTTGCCACCAATCTATACTCGACATCATATATTTCCGCAACAGAGTTGTCTGAACTAGTCAGTCCTCTGGTACGCCATGCATGGTCCTATCTATCAGCCTCTCATCCTAAGTATCACGTGGAAACCGTTCGGTGTCTTTGGCAACTTCAAACGGCATTGTCAGTCTCAAATCGTGAAATCGAGGCTGCTATATGCTCCATGATGGTCGAAAAGGATATAAATGGCACTTTTGCTGTTCGAAATGGGGATTCCGGTAGAAGCTTCACTGTACTCTGGACGCATACCATGCAAGATACCGCAGCTCACATGGATCGAAGAACCTCGAAAACATCGACTCAAGAGACCAAAACACCGACAAGGCTCCTGGGAGTTGCACATTATGAAGTGATGCTCTCTAGGCCATTGTTCCTGCTACTCGACTCACTTCTCGACGAACGAACGCAGCTCTTTATGACTGTGAGAACTTGGCTTCAGAGCCTTGTGGGCATTGACAGGTACGTATGGTATTGGAAATACTATACCTGACTAACACCTTTCAGACTATTCCATCTTCTCGTGTCAAAATTTTCGAACTTTACCTTTCTCCAAAGCCTCTCAGAGGAAGGCTCTAGTTATCAGGATAGTGCAGTGCAGAAATACAGCAGCGAGGATGATTTAGATCAGTGTTTGTACTATCTCCGCACAGTGTCAAACATGTTACGCTGGTCATCGGACAGTATGTGGGCTGCTCTCGCAGAGAACAGCATTTCAACCGATGCCAGCTACCCTTCGCTTTACCAAATCAGTATGTCCTATACCACCTCGAAATTTACATTTCCTAACTTTTTTTTAGCTGGTCGTGATGGGGAGATCACACTTCTCGAATTCTTTTTGCACGTCTGTCTGCGTGCAATTTCTGGAAGTACTGGCACAGAAAAACCCGAAGAGTCCCGTATCAGCCAATTTCACCGCACTGCCCTGACTACGCTCCATCAAATTCTCTTGAGTCCATACTCACTTCCTCTGGCGGAGCTTCAACTGGAAAATGTGTTGATCGTTCGATTAACACAGTCGCTCGATAGCCCTGATCCTTTTATTCAGGTGCTGTTATTAGATGTGGTGTTTGATGCACTTAAACTTCGCAACACGTCTAGACCAACACTTGCCCCACCTTTGTCACCAACATCAGAACACAAACGATCACTCGTAGACACTCCCCAGAACAGTAGACTTTCACTAACGACAGACCGTAACGAGCATTACTCTTCGCCAAGTTTACCACCTCCACCTCCGGCGCTGGTGAAGTGTCTTCAATCGGGATTTTCAGCTCCGAGTAGCCGACCCGTTTTGGACAGCTGGGTCAGCTTTCTCACAGAGTGCCTACCGTTATATTCCGATACCATTTTCCAGATATTGATCCCGCTTGTCGAGACACTTTGCACACAGGTCGGGAGTACTTTCAATGATTTGCAGGAGACCTTCAAGAGTTCTGGCGCAATTGCCAATGACTCTGCTGCCCCAGAGTCAACGCTTATTTCCCTTCTAAACGGCCTTGAGCATGTCCTTGCCCGAGGTCATGATCGACTATTGCAAGATGAAATGAAGACCCCTCAGGCCAAAAGTCCAGAACAGCCGCAAGGTTTCTTTGGCAACATGGTGTCTGGAGTTTTCGCATCGGAGACACCACAGGCAAGGAGTGCTACAGCCAATAACCGACTTACTGTTCTTCTTTCGTTCCAGGACGCTGTCCGAATTTGCTTTCTGATCTGGTCATGGGGTGGCAAGAGTGGGTCTACGCAGGATGCAGATTCAGCAGCTTCATTTAACTATACTTCTTTGCGAATGAGAAATCGAGCTAGGAGACTCCTGGAACATCTTTTTGCCGCAGAAGCTCTCGAGTGTCTGGAGACCGTCGTCGAGATCTGGCAAAAGTCTGCCAAAGGACCTAACGACCTGAAATCGCCAGTAGTCTTCAATCTTCTGCATGTGCTTGATGGCTCCAGGCCAAAGCATACCATACCAGCAATATTCAACGCAATTTACAGTCGCACCAATCCCTCTGCTCTAGACCCTGCCCGAAAGTCAACACTGACAGCCTCTCTGAGCGACACGGATCTCGTTGTATTTTTGGTAGAGTACGCTCGATCATTGGAAGATGACGCTATGGATGAAATATGGACGGACTGTATGACATTCTTGAAAGATATACTAGCAAACCCATTTCCACATCGACAGACCTTACCAAGTCTACTGGAATTTGCAGCCATATTAGGCGAGAAAGTCGACAATACGAATTTCGGGGAGCAAAAGAGGATGAGAAGGGAACTAGGAGTGAGTGGAACTATATTCTCAACAATGAAACTCAACTAACAGCGTAGGATTTGTTTCTCCGACTTCTCGCAGCGATATTCACGACTCGCCCCATGGGATTCGTAGATGGTACTCCTGAAGGTGATGATCGTGGTTCGTCAAGGCCCGACGATATCGTTGGAATATTGGCCTCCATTGCTCCCAATCTTCCCAAGATTCTGGTTGAACCCGACCGTATTCTTGCAGCAGCGAATACAATTTCTGCCAGTGTCATTGGGCCGACCTTCAAATCTAAGTCCTTCCCAGAGAACATTTCCAAGAGTACATTGGTACTGCTCTATCAACTAGCAAGACTACCAAATACTCAAAAGACATGGAGGAAGGATATCAGCGATGCTTTTAACGATGCCAGATTCTTCGCAAACTCCGTGCCACTCATTGAGAGCGACTGGCTCCCGCTTTTGAAGCAATGGACTCTAAGCGACAAGGAGAGAATGCCCGAATTACTTTCTCGCCTCCTCCCGCCATCCACAGCTGGAATTGTCTTCGGAGTTGGAGCTACATCGGCTAGACTCGAGGCAGATAGGAAAACTCAGCTCAATCTGCGCCGTATCGCTACCCTTGTCCTTGCAACGATGAACGACAATTTCGTGGGCGATGTTCCTCTTATGCAAGAGAAGATTGTAGAATTACTCGCAGCCTCGACGACCTCTTCACCATCATCTACCACTCGAGCGGACATTTACCTTCTCCTCCGTGCTCTAGCTCTGAAGACATCGGCTGTGCACCTCGCCACCCTATGGCCGATCGTGAACGCGGAGTTGCACGCCGCCATCTCGTCTGTCGTGGCGCCTGATCACAGTGCCGCTTCGGAGACTTTTAACAACAACTCGATTCTGCAAGCTTGCAAGCTTCTAGACACATTACTGTGCATCGCACCGGACGACTTCCAACTGCACGAATGGCTCTTCATCACCGACACAATCGATGCGGTGTACCGGCCTTCCCATTTCTACCCTGTCGCCCTCATCGACGAACTGTCTGAGGAACTCGGCTCCACAGCACTCTCATCAGCGGTTCATACCGAATCCGCAGCCGTGCAGGCAGCAAACGGCACAAGTCGCAGACCACTTCTAGGACCAGGGGGCATAAGCGACGAAGGGACATGGGAGAGGAAAGATGAGTTGGTAGGTAAGGTATTAAGACCGTTCTTCAGCCAGCTCAGCATTTTCGCGTTTGAGAGCACGTACTCGATGAGTGTGCCTGATTGGGAGGCTTGTAGGATGGGGCTTTTGAGGGATTTGTTTGATGAGAAAAGCATTGTTAAGGCGTTGTAGATGGGGGAGGGCAGAGGTTGAAAAATGATTCACTTTCTACATTTCGTTGCTCTACTTGATGTGATGTCTAGAACTCAGCTACGATCATGTTTTAGCCAATCAATCGTCAGATAAGTACAAATGTCATGCATTGCCAGTTCTAATGCCTGAAGTTACAGGCAATCTTGAGGCAAACCACCTGTCGACCAGGGGTACGAGTCCTGACTTCGAAGCAGGCAACCGCAGGGCGACTGACAACCAAGACATACCAGTCATACTCTAATTCGACTCGTAGCTTAAAACCTCACAAGATATACTCGCATGTTGCAAACCGGAAACGCACATTTTGTCTCTTGACTTTTCACTGTTCCTTTCTCTGGACTTTGATTGTTTGTTCAATTGTAGAAGCCTTTGAGCTAATGTGAGCCTGCCTTACGCCTCAGGAACATGCAGAGCGACGTGCAACAAAACTTCTCAGTGGAGTGCGCCGCTGCCAAAGGTGGGAATAGCTACCTACACCTCAGGCTTCAAGGCACGATTTTCCCCTCTCCCCGTCTCTTCCCCACTCTGCTGCCCAGTTGGTTCCCTGCCAATTCCATTGCGAGTCTCAAGCTTCTTCCATTCTTCCTCGTGAAATTAGTGTGCCATCTTCTGTAATTTTTGTTTTCACGAAGTAGAAAGAGCCGGAATATAAGCCACCATCGCCTTACTCGCGCCATAAACACAATACTGCACGACCTCGATCTTCTTCTCCTCTGGCGCCAGCCTCGCAATCTGTCTCAGGTCACTCCCTCGCGGTAAGTAAAGCGCCGAATCCATACCCTTCACAACCTCATGGATCTGCTCAATGGAATACGGTTGCATCTTGCTCAGATTAAAGATATCGCCCTCCATGTAGCGCGGCCCTCCCCACGGTGGCGAAGCGAAGACCACAGTCTGCGCGGGATCGATCGATGAGGAGTTCTGCGCGAGGTAGGCGAAGGAGTCGGAGTTGATCCAGGTTATCTGCTCGGCGACGCCGTAGATGGCTGCGTTGTGTTGCGCGCAAGCTATCACGGAGGCGTCTTTCTCGATAGCGATTATTTGACTCCAGCGTTCTGATAGAGCGAAGGCGATTACGTTCCCGCCGGCCCCGGCGAACATGTCGATTAGGATTGTTTTGCTTGGGTGGATGAGGGTTGCGAAGTCTTCTGCTACTTTGCTGGGGGCTGTTAGTAGATGTTTGTGTTTGAGGAGACGGGCAGGCAAACTTACTTTGCGACTGGCTCGGGAGTGACGCCGAACCAGGCATCGTCGGTCATGTAGATTCCTTCGTTGTAGAGTGACCAGATGCTGAATCGCTGTTGCCAATACCTAAATTTGAATGAGCAAGACTACTGCAGCAAGACGAGTCAAACTTACTTCTGGATGTCATATTCAACTTGACTTAATTTCGTGTAGTGGTGGCACTTGTCAGTCAACTCGAAAATCTGAGATCCTTGGTCTGGCGACGCCTCTTGAACCTCCATTGCGCTTGGCATTATGACTATGAAATCGATAGTCTGTGAGAGTTGCTTCCAGGTATCAGGTAGGTACTGTTATTTGGTAGGGATTATCCGCTTGCGTCCAAATCTTCGTCAGAGCTTGCTTCTGATTCCCAAGGTGCAGGTGGAGTGAAGATGATTGAGGGATGGTGTGAAGAAGTAAGGCTGGTGGGGAGACAGTCGAGGGAGTTCGGTTTGTCACGGCCCTCTCGTGACTTAGGAGTATGACCTTTGGCTCGATGACTCGCTCTCAACCACAACTTCCTCTCCACTTTCTTCAACTCTTTCAGAATCCCAAGTTGGTCTAGGTGGGATTGCGAAGCGATTTCTCGAAGGCGAATCGTTCGGCACGCAGTTGCTTTTTCGGTGTTCGGCCTAACCTGAGACGTAGTTTCTTTAAGATGACTAGTTTCGTGAAAGGTGCAGCTAGAGATAGAGATAGAGAAGGATAAGGGTAGGCTTTGGGTGGCCTTGCTGCGCTGTTCGAGGTTGGCTCTGAGAAGACAGCCTCTGCTTCTGATTCTGGCGTGCCAGGAGTGCCAGAAGGCTTTCCCTCAAATATTAAGATCTCTGCTGTTTCAGAGTCTGTAGAGATTTTCTTCCTTCCGTGATGAATGCTTTTGTTCGATCCTGGGTGTGTTCACGTGGCTGTGATTCGATCACAACTTCAACAGAGCTCGATTTCGGGATCTCTGTCACCTTACGATAGCGTGTTCGTCTGACAGGACTACCCTCCAAAAACTCGGTCTTCGGTCTGTCCTGGCCTGTAGATCTCAAAAGTTCCCAAAGTTCTCGTTCTTTGCACTGCGAACGACGTTTTTTTGTCGTTCTTCCAAAATCTGTGTAGCAAGTGCAGATCTTGTTTGCATTGATGGGCTGAGATCAAGGTGTTGGAATCCGAGGTAGTGATACAGCGTCTTTAGATGACAATGGTGGCTGAGATTCTGTCCACCTGTTCGACGAGGTACACCGATAGGCAAGGCAGTTGGATTTAGAACGAGAGGACGTACTGCGTTACCGACTCTCCAACACCGGACTATGCAATGTTAATATATTGATCTCCGTGTAGAATAATACAAATAGATCCATACTTACATCTCTCTTGTTCTTTTCTAAGACACACCTTCGTTACTTACTCGTCCACGAGAAATAAATGTGTTCATCCATCTCAAGAAGAGTTGATTGAGCTCGGACCACTTCCAGACTAACTACTTTTAGACTAGCCTTCTCACGACTTTAACCTCAACGACGACGTCTCTCCAACCTCGTCATAAGCAAGATTATTTCTCCTTTAGATTTAGGAATCTCGAATGCGTTAAATATACCTTGGTAGATATTTCGAAAAGCCGCCCGTGAGTCTGGGCAATAATGACTCCCGTCGTTCTTTCCCCGTGTACATGTACTAAGGACGACCCTCAGCACCCTTTCGGTTCTGTCGCTCTAGTAAATCAAGTCCCCATAAAATGGCTCTTCTCTCTTTTATTCCGACGAAGGAAATTGAGATGCATGGGGAGAATTTATAGTATGTACTCTTGCTGCCATCCACCATTTTATATAGGTAGCACCGATCTATGATGTCGCAGTCACATATTAGCCGAGTAATCCAAACACAGCCCGAGCAAGATTATTTGAATTCATCTCATTTCTTCTGTCATTCTCGCCACAGATCTCCTGGACTCTATTTACAAATATCCACTGCGGGACTACCTGCCTCAGCAAATCTCAACAAGCAAGCGAGCAAGCAGGTGCAAGGTAGACAGAAGTCAGATGTCGTCGAATATCCCTTTCCCCCCAGCCGCCAAAAAGAGAAAAGAGATCCAGTACTAGAATGTACCGAATGCAGATGAACGCCTCTATGCAAACCGCATAATCATCAGCGCAGGAAAAATTCAACCTATTATGCCCTTCCTTTCTCCCTTTCCTGATGTGCCTGCCGTATTCTTTCTTTTTCGCGCCCGCTATGCCATATCTGCCCAAAACAGAATAGAGAATGAACGCCATTCAATTCAAATTTTCGCTCAGCCAGAGTATCGAAGCCAGAACGCCGCGCCAAAGAATCCACAATTCAAATCAAATCTCAATTCCAACTTCTCAATCCTCATCATCCCCATCCGTCGCCGTGTCATCATCGTCCACATCCACATCGTCCTCGCCATCTTCCTCGCCTGACTCATCATCCGAGTCGTCTTCCTGGTTCAATCCAGGGATGCTCTTCCACTGCACGTAATCCCCTTCGATCCATCGTTTGCTGACGGGTAGTTGGTACGGATCGAATGGGAAGTAGGCGTCAAGCTGATGCCAGCTCTCGTTGTTTCCGCCATTGCCCGTATCTCTCAGCGCACCGTTGCCTTGGCCAGAAGAGTACTGACTGAGGCGGATCCGCTTGTTGGTCTCAAGTAGCGGATACACGTACATGAAGCGTAGATGATGAGCTATCTTCGCAAACTCCGCGACGATAGGGGGAGAGCAGATTTTGAGAGGATTGAGTTTAGAGTAGATGGTTCGGGTGAGTGTGTCCTTGATTCCAGGTGCCCAAGTGAGGTCCTGTCCGATGAATGCAGCGGGGTCTTCCTCTTCCGAGATATCGGTGGAGGTGATGAGATCTCTCCATCTGAAGCAGAATATATACAGCATGGCCTGTGTCATGGCGTAGAATGTGCTGTATCGCTTCAGATCCGGACCGCGGCATGTGAGCTCGTTGTCAGTCCGGATGACGTCCAAGTTCTTGCCAATAAATTCGAAGACTGTGCGGATGACATGCGTTGGGACATGAGCACCTCTTGCAACAAAGCTTGCTAGGTAAGCCGCCGAAGATTGTCTCAGCACTGCAGGTCGGCTTGATTGGAAAGCAAGTTGTACACAGGTACCCGCGAACTGATCGACGAGATGTTCTGCCGTTTGTGCAAAGTGAAAGAGGAGAAATTGTGTATGTCGGGACCGATATGTTGGAAGTATGATGTTGGAGAAATGTCCGAGTAGGGTCTCGAACATTGAGGCGGCCTCGACACTGTTTGGGTCCGCGAAATATGGACTGTAGATTGTAAATAGTAGGTCGAGTATGGCATCCATTTTTTCGACATTCGCTTGGACCTCCTTTATCCGTTTGGCATCGGCGTGGATATCTTCGTCGCTAGTGACTGAGTCTGCATCACTGTCCGAATCCTCTCCATCTTCGTCATCGTCGCGGGAAGGGGTCAGTGAGATAGCTTGCACGATTGCGGCTGCAACCTCGTCGTCCAAGTCGTCGAGATCCACCTGCATTTGCACATCAATCTTGACCAGACGATCCGTAATTAGAGCAAAAGTGTCCGACTTGAGCTCTGGCGCATACTCGATCAGACGCATCAGGTTGTCAATGTATGTAACATGGATCTTCTTCGTTTCGTCCGAGAAGGGAAATTTCGTAGCGAGGATAGGTGATAAGATGCCACTGGCCGAGGGGATAAGCCGTAGCAGGTACTTCAACGCAACATGAACTCGGGAAGTTAACTGGTCTCGATTTACATCAGGGCAGCCTGGCAGTCGTCCACTTGATAGTCGAACTGAAGAAGGCATTAGCTCTTGATTGCTCGCCATGACGAGGAATGTCTTACCTCCATAAAAGTGCCCCACCAACATTCCCAGTACCATGCCAACGTACGCACCCTGGGCACTGGCCAAACTCCCCAAGAACTGGACATATGCCTTCACGAAAGGTTCGTCTCTACCCATCCACTCGCATGCGAGAAGTGCCTTGACCAAACCATTACAGTTCTTGTTCAGCAGCGACGTGTAGCTGGTCAGCGCAACCAGGTATGTCTTCAGATCCACACTCGACCCCTCCCCCTCCTCCTCATCTTCCCCTCTCCTCGGCGCAAACATCTCCTTGATATTATCATACCCCTCACTGCCGCCCTGATTCTTGACATGAGCCTCGATCGAGCGCTTTACCTCCGCTCGTACGGAGTCCAAACTCCTGCCTTTCGCCTGGTACGCCTCCATGACTTTCTCCTCGACCGTCGGGTTGAATGTGACTCGGGCTCTCTTGCTCGGACTGGGCGGGACTGACATCAAGTCTGCATCGAGTCCAGCATCCTCGGATTTGCGGATCGTGCCAGAGAGCGTGGCTCGTCGAAGGAGCGGTTTGCTTGGTTTTGGTGGAGGCGCCGAAGCTGATGCTGAGGGCCGGGCGCTAGAGACGAGTGATACCATGGCGAGACCACGACTCCTCCTTGAGCTAAAGAAGATCTGCTGCTATCATGGGACTGCGTATGGATATTTCGAGAGTAAGTAGTGGTCGAAGGCGTGTTGCTGGGTCGTGGTGTTGTAGCGAAGAAACGGGTGGCTGCCTTTGAAATAATTTTGGTATCCCCGCTAGCTCACGCGATAGATCTGCAGGGTTATGTGGGGACCAGTCGTAGTTCACAGCTTGAACTTTAAATCCATTGCATTTGAGTGATTACTTCAAATATTTTCAAACAAATCGCAAACCCACTCAAGAATTCAACTCGTAAATGCAACTCGCTCGTTTACTTCTTAGGATATATGACTGCTGGAAAGAATCAAAGTTATCGGCAAGCATTACCACGAAAACCACAAAAGCCACCAATTCGTTGTGGCATTTGGATGCAGGGCTCATCATTCGATAAAGTGACAAAGACAATTCAAATATGCCATCTAGTTGCCAAGAATTTCAAAGGCGGCAACGATGTGTGTAATTTGCCATAGCAAGGTCACGCCGGTAAAGGGGATCAGAGGATCGCCCTCAATCAGAGAAGAATGTTCCGAGGCAAAAGGATACTATATTGACACGCGAGGACTGTTTATCCTACACCCATACCTATCTGTTCTTGCTGCTCGTAAGATTACCATCGTCCATGGATCTCCGAGCTAACTGTTGGTGACTGACTGTTGCTCACAAGAGCGAAGAAATCTAACAAAAACACCCTATACTTTTTTGCCCATTTCCTTCATGTACAGACCATAGATATCTCAAGAGCCAACCCTCATCCCAGCCAGCCATACCTACCATCAAATCCAATACCCTAGTCAATACACACGCAGAACTTAGAACCCTTCCCATCCAGCCGTCAAGAACAACTCCCATACGCCAATTTGCTTTGGTGAGAGCCGCTGGGATCTTAGTAGCCATCGCCAGTGGCGCCGTTGTGTCCGCTTGAGACTTGGCCGCCGTAAAGGTTTCCATACGAGCTGGCATCGTGGTCGCCACCATCTCCTTGCTGGAGAATGTTATTTGATCCCTCGGGTCCACCTTGAAAGTTGGAGGAGGCTGTATTTGCGGCTCCGGCTCCACCTGGCGCGGCGGATCCGAAACCACCTTGGCTTCCAGGTCGTTGTTCACCTCTGGTTGATTGTGTCTGTAACAAGCATTAGCACAACAGCTACTCGAGTCGTCCTTCCAATCGTTGCTCATCGCAACTACTTACTTCTCGGTACTTTGAGAGGTAGATCTTGAGCGCTTCGGCGTAGTTCTCAAAGCCCAACGAGGTCATGGCAAACAGAATGTCCTCGCCGTTCACAGTCTTCCGCTTCTCTTGATGACATTTCTCGGAAGCTGGATGCGGTATTAGCTTGTAGAGGTAAACGGAGTAGGTTGAGCAAACCTTCACTGGTGATGAACGAGATGAACTCGCTCACGCATTCTTGCATACACTCCTTTGCTTCCTTTGCGATCTTTGCATTCTCTGGAAGGGCGGTTTTCATAATCCTCGCGACTGGAGCAAAGTTGCGAATGTTAGAATCAGAGAAATCATGTTTGGATGCCTTGGATGGATGAGGCGCCTCTGGAGATTGAGACGGGGAATCGTGGGACATGATAGGACGTGTGACAGCAGTGACACCACCCAAAGAATGGGAAGCGTTTGACCTTCAAACTCAATGACTGGCCAGTCTATAGAGGCTCTGCATCTAATAGCTACGTTGTTCCAAGCGATGCCAGTCACGGCGGGGTTGGAGATGCGGGGATTTTCTTGAGCACAAATCAGAGGAGAGAGAACTAACTAACCATTTGCTATGGGTAACCAGCGATCTTGTTCTTTCACCTGGAGCCAGCTTAGTAGCTATCAGTTACACACAGAGGGGTTTTCATACCTCGAACTCGACTTGGAAGAGGGTCAGTATCTACAGGTAACTCGGTCTACAAGTGACACAGGAAGGGGGTACTTACATTGGAGGCCGGCGTTGTGTGGATCATTCATCACTGCATCTGGGTCATCTGGGCTCTGGACACCAGCTTCGTGGTCCGTTTCTTTCGGTGATGCAGACATCCTTATGAAGAATGGCAAGCTGCAGATTCTCGGATAGCGGCGTGCTCGAAATTGCTTGGTTCTGCCAGGTGGCAACTCTCAAGTCAGGTTATTGCAAGGCTTGCGAGCGAGATCGCAGGCAGGAAGGCAGGCAAGCAGACGCAGATCAGATCCTCGAGGAAAGGCTTTTGCTACGCTACCCAAATCAGGATGAGGCCGGCAGGTACACTAATGCAGTTCTCTTTGGGGGGTATATCCAGGCGTGGGCGTGTGTTTTGGGACAAATTGGCTGCAGGTATCCTGGATACGCAGAGTCGCGTCAGAGAGTCGAAAATAGCGGCTGGGGGCTGGCCACAACCGCAGGGCTTACACAGCTGGCTGGGAGCTGTCCGGAGAGTTTCGAAGCAGCTGCAAATGCACCAGGCGCCCTGTGTTCAGTTTAGTCGTCAAGATGTAGGGTCGGGTCGAGGAATTGGTCGCATGCAATCGTGATTGTCTGCAGAAACGTGGGTTTGGGGTTTAGGTTTTGGGGTTGGATATGGCCGGGTTGATTTGCTTGCTTGCTTGTTGATGCCGCGGGCCGCTGCTGAGGACGCTTTCTCTCTCTGCAATCCTAGCTGCCTTCTCTCCTGCCCTGGTCTTCTCAATGCGGGCCAGTCGAAGGAATGGTGGAGGATGGGATCAATGGAGGAGAGTCGGTGAAGAAAACAACAATGCGCGCGCGCGTTGGATGCGTGCTTTGCCCTGCCCTGCCTTGCCTCTTTTCACCTGACTGACTGACTGTCTGCGTGCGAATTGCCGGGAACGATGCGTGATTGCTGGTGGCCGTGGAGATAGGTACTGTAGTGTGGTGTGGTGTGGTGTAGTGTAGTGTAGCTTGGTGTAAGTGTAAGTGCAAGTGTAACTAACGGCAAGGACCGTACTGTACGGGAGAGGAGTGGATGCGATGCGGATGGCAGAGAGGGGTGATGTGGTGCAGCTGTGATGTGATGCGATGCGATGCGATGCGATGTGATGCGACTTCGAGCTGGTGCTTGCTTGCTTGGTGTGTTGATTGCCCGTTGCCGTTGCCGTCGCTGGCCCGGTCGCCTAGGTAGGTGGAGGAGAGAGGGTACAGTAGGGAGGAAGGAGCAGGGGAGGTAGTCAGCACGCTAGTCCGACCCTGGCAGCCTCTCCCTCCTCCTTCCTCCTCCTCTCCCTCCCCTGCCTTCCTTCCCTTGTGGGTTTCGAAATCGAATCCAGGCACAGCCCAACCAGCGCAGCCCACTCGCTTCCGGGCTGAAGGATGGTTCGTCCACTGCCTTGCCTTGCCTCGCCACGCCTCGCCACGCCTCGCCTCGCCTTGCCTTGTCACCTGCTCGTCAGTCCAGTCCAGTACGGGACGGACTGTGGGCAGTTCAGCCTTCTCTTGCGCGTGACGATATTGGTCAGAGTGTCAATCTCGTTTCTCTTCCAATCGAATAAATGAAGATCAATTGCAGCCGCTGACTGGCGGTCAGAAGGGCGGATCCACGAAGGATGGGGCCAAGAACCTCCAATCGTTCAGCCGAAGGGCGGCTTGACAAATGAAGTGGTTGCTGTCAGCAGCCTATCAGCTGGACACCTGCATCAAATTCGAGGGGATGTTAGATTTGCTCTTTTGGTAAATACAGGGACGCGAGGGGAAGCAAGGCTTCCGTCTCTTCTCTTCCTCTTCTCGGACAAACCGTCGGTCCATTCTTTGAAAGTACCAATTCTTTTACGCGCGTTTCCTCTCCTCGATGCAAAGCAAGCTATTATTATTATTATTATTTTGTCTCAGGCATATTCAAGCCTCCCAGACACGATTACCCTACCTACTCGACGATTAGTCCATCTTCATGGATATTATCCTAGCTCTGTTTAAATCTACGTGTTCGGGACCACCGATCTCTTCTTAGTCCCCTAGTCCGTTTCTTTCTCCCTCCCCCATCGAACTTCTCATGGTTGCATGGCATCGCTTTTCATATGCCGCACTTGCCGGCCTGCATTTCTTTTCTTTTTCTGTTAGTAGGTCGGAGAACTGCCTAAGTAGACCAGCTAACATCCCGTTCTTCAAGGCGAACGTGGGCTGAGTTGGTGCATCGCTGCCCGTCAAAACGGCCTCCTGCTGTCATTCAGATATCGAGCCCGAGGAAGGGGGTCAGCGTTCCAGACTCAAGGTATGAAAAAGTCATGTCATCACGGAGAGATAACCATGCCGGTGGATAGCAGCCGTATTAATGTATTCTCTTCCTTTCCATACCTATCTCACCTCTGCTGGCTCGCTGGCTGGCTGTTCCTACCACCAAGAAATACGACATTCCACCCACATGAAGGCGCATTCTAACCCCCACCGCTTGCATGCTGCAAGAACAGGGTTAATTATCAGCCTGATGGTGTAGGTGTGGAGGCCAGCACATCACCCTCTTCCATCCGCGCTTCTTCGAACCTAGCCCCTCTCCCCCTGGAATCTTGTCAACCACTCACCAGTTCGCCTTCTTTTAATTGGGCACCAAAACCTCCATCAGAGGCTTTCTCGTTGGGCTGAGAGGCGCGCCTTGCCGCCTCATCGAATGACAGTACTGAGCCTCACTTGAGGGAATCCGAATGGGCTGGCTGTACAACGCATCGCATCATATCAAATCATTGCATCAAGCAACGTCCCAGCGATCTGGGATCTCAACATGAGGCAGGAGAGTGACGTCCTACAGATACCTCGTGACGGGAGAAACAGCTTTGCAGAATTCCAGTTCCACTTTCCAGGCTTAGACTTGGGCATTCTATTTGGGGAGGAGACTTGACTTGGGCATGAATGCTCGCTGCGGGTATCACACATGGCCTTCCCCGGAGGAGGGAGGGTACGATGCGTTCTCTCATCATCATCGTTTGATTGACCGCCTTATGACCCAGAACTCCAAAAAGTCTCCTAATCCTCCATGCAACCTGACGTAGGTAACTCCCAGACTCCGAAGCCAACCTTGACAAGTTCGTTGCGTTGTCGGCGAGTGCGAAACCCTACAGTAGATACACATGCCCATGCGCATCCCACACATACAAACTAACCAACACTCATTGACTCATTGCTGAACGACCTGGATATTGTTCTTCTTCTGAAAAAGCACCATGTCAGCTGACCGCTACAAAGAAGACAACTCGAAATCAGGAGACTTACCTTCCACTTCTCCATCTCCATCTGCTTCCCATTATACTGCTTAACCAGATCCTCCAACACCTTCTTCAAGCCCTCCGAGTTGGTCTTCAGCGCCGGAACGACATCCTTCACCGTCCGCTCCACCAGCACGCCGTTGATCATGCGGAAGCACTTCCTATCTCCCGGCAGAGGTTCGAGGGTCTCCAGAACGAGTCTGTCGACGGAGAAGAGAAAAATCCCCCACGGTCAGTACAGAAAGAGTAAAGGCGAGAAAAGCGGTGAGCGGAAACGGATCAGTTGAGAGAGAAAAAGATATCCTCATGGTTCCGCCACGAGAGCAGCGGTGAGGTACGAGCGCTTGCCAGATATGTAATAGAGAGGGCAGCGGCAGCAGCAGAAGCACCACCACCATCATTAAAAAACCCCTCCCTTGGAAGCGGGTTCTCCCCTTCCCGCCGCGCGAAGGATGATGGACATTGCAGTTGCAGTAGTGAAGAAACGAAAGGAGAAAAAGGAGAGATGGGACGAACTTGTGTTCTTCAGCTTCGGATTCAACGTCACCGATCTTCGAGGCGATCTGTTGTAGACCATTCTTGTAATTTGTGTATTGCTGCTGCAACTCTATGTGCAACCCAGAGTCTAGTCAGTCCTCTCTACTATCTTAAAGAAAGTGAAAAAAGTAATAGTCCGTCGGGCATTTCTTTACCTTGCTGCTTTTTCTGGGTGATTTGTTGCGCCATGGTGTATCGTGCGGTACTGTATGAGTGAAGTGGTTGTGTTCTCAAGGGTTCGGGATCAGAAGTTCGACGAGGCTGCAAAATGAATGAATGGCTCGACCCGCTTTGGCTGCCTTCCTTGCCTTGCCAATCCCGTCCATGATCTGATCGGATGAAATCCAGACCCCGAACTTACACTGTACTGTACTGTAAATCACCACATCAACCAAACCAAACCAAACCACCACAAAAAAAACCTACCAACCTCTACAGTCTCCCTCTCCACGCCAGACAGACACCACAATGCATCCTCATCTCCACACCAAAGACAACACCGGTATCTTCCCTCCCACCCACCCCCCATCCAACTAGCAGCTCCCCGACCAGAAGACTAACCAGCACCCGCCACCCCCAGCCTGCGAGGAAGTAATGCTCGCCCTGGACGAATGCCACGCGCGCGGCTTCCTCTGGAAATCAATCGGCATGTGCAACGGCGCGAAGACGCAGGTGAACAAGTGTCTGCGCGCCCAGCGGCTCGAGAGGACGAGGCTCAATCGCGAGAAGGCCAAGGTGAAGAATGAGGAGATCAGGGCGAAGTGGGCGGAGATTGATGAGAATTCGTGAGGGGGTCGGCGATGGTTTGGGAAGGGAGGTGGGATGGGGGTGTATGATTGAGCGAGCTGCATTTGGGAGGGAGTTTGATTTGAGGTTTGGGAGAGGGTATAAATGGCGTTTCTGGGGATGTTGAAGGCGGGTTGGGTGGGTGTACAATATCAGAGGTGATGGCTATAAGTCAAAATCCACGACTTGTTACTAATGCTTTGGGCTTCGAATATAAGATTATACATGTCATTGAGGTAGACGGATTTTGGCGAGGTAGTCATGAGTATGGTGGCGAGCACAAGAGATCAAGAGACAAGAATACCAAACTAGCAATCCATTGCCCATCCAGCTACCCTGTAACACCATCGCCGTTCCCTCCATCCATCCATCCATCCTACAATTCATAACCCGCCACTTAAAGCTTAGCCCGATACGCACTTCCGTACGTATACAATCCGTACAAAGCTAACAAGCTCAATCCAGCCGGCAACGGCTTCTGGCTCCTGATCGCTCTCGGAATTGACGATCCAGCAAGGACGATCGATGCCAGGAGTGCAAGCTCAACGCCATAGCTCTGCCTGTTCTGAATTCGATAACCTCCCAATAGGTACTTCGTTGTTCATCAGTAAGATCTTTACTGCATGTTTAGTTGGGAGAAGGGGTGGAGGGGAACGTACGAGTGCGCCGACAGTAACTCCTGCTGCGACAGAGGGAATTGATCCTGTCTTGAGGTATCCGAATGTTCCGCCGCCTGCGGTGAGAGCGCCGATGATGAAAGCTGGAGTTTCGATACCCTGTAGAAGGTTGGTGGTGTTAGATATAGCTCTTGAGATTCCGAGTTCCGATCTATCGAGAGGTACCTAATGTTTGTAGTGAGGACGGAAGAGGTGCTTACCATGTTTGTAGATTTTGATTTGATTTGATTTTAAACGTGCAGAAGAGCTTGAGTGGCTGGTTTTGATGTATGATTATGCTTCGGGATGTCTAACTTCTTGAGAAAGAGGAGACGTGGAAGAGTTTACACTAAAAGTACATGCCATTGATGACGAGGAGGTCAATAGCCTCATTACCCCACACAAGCTCGCCTCGGTGTTCTGGCTCGCTCCGTCCGACCCCTGGAGCCCTGGCCCATGGCTGATCGCTTGGCACACGCGGCTTCGACATCGTGTCCTTACAGCTCTACAGTAGAGCTTCACAAAAGTGTACTGTACCAACCA
Organism: Rhexocercosporidium sp. MPI-PUGE-AT-0058; assembly: GCA_020746875.1. NCBI lineage: Eukaryota > Fungi > Ascomycota > Leotiomycetes > Helotiales > Rhexocercosporidium > Rhexocercosporidium sp. MPI-PUGE-AT-0058. The sequence goes on from JAGTJL010000002.1 coordinate 2,544,276, forward strand.
CCAATTCAACACCACAACACCACTTCAAAACCTCAACACCTTTGCCAATTCCCACTCCATCCTGCTCCTCTCCACCATGGCGCCCAAACGTTCCGCCCGCGAACCAACCCCTTCCTCAGCCAGCACGACCCAAACATCCACCGCCTCAGCGGGCTCCGTCCCAGCCCTCACCACACCCTCCAAACCCTCCGTCAAACCCAGCAACAGCAACAATCAATCGCCACAGGAGATCGCCCTGGGAATATGGCAGAACTATCTCGACAAGACGCCGCAGCGCACGAAGCTGATTGATGTGTTCATGAGCTTCTTGGTCGTGGTTGGCGTGCTGCAGTTTGTGTATTGTGTTATTGCGGGGAACTATGTGAGTTTGTTCTATATCCTAATTGTGGATGGATGGAGAATGGGAGAGGAAGTGGCATAGAGGAGTGGGAGGGGATGAGTTGGATTGATACTGGGATGAGTACTGATGCTGTATAGCCTTTCAATGCCTTCTTGTCTGGCTTCTCGGCTACCGTTGGACAATTCGTTTTGACTGGTATGTCCCCCCGTCTCCGTTCCATATCGAGGAAATAACTAATGTTTATCATAGCTTCTTTACGGATACAGACGAATGTCGAGAACAAGGCGGAATTCAGCGAGGTGTCTCCAGAGAGGTATGGAATCCCTCCCTCCTCAGCAATTGAAGTCTTGCTAATAGATACTTACTCAGGGCATTTGCGGACTACGTATTTGGAAGCTTGATTCTACATTTCTTCTGCGTCAACTTCATCAACTGAAACTGTATCATACCCAATTGTAAGGAAGGAAGGAGGGAAGCATGGGAAAGCACAAAAGACTGAAAGACGGGTGTAGGAATAGTTAAAAGTCATCTTGGAATGAATGGGAGAAAGGTGCAATATGCGTATAGCGATGAATAGATGGTATTTCAACAACAATGATGTCTGTCTATCTATCCATAAGAGCCGAAAAGTAGTGCATCTAGTCAACATCACTGTTCTCAGCTTCTTCCTTCTTCTCTTCTGTCTCGGCTGCTTTTGGTGGACCTCCTGCTTTTGGTGGTGGCGGGGGTGGTGCTACCCTTGCATTGGGAGCATGATCCAACTCTCTACTCTTCTTTTCTCCTTCCATGAAGTAATCATCCTGCCGAAGTGTGTTAGTGTATACGTTTTTGGAATGCCGCTAGAGCTGTCGCGGCTTGCAAAGGCCAGCTCTTGGTAGCAGAATCGAGAATAAACAATATCGGAAAAAAATGGGCTTACCATAACCTTATTCGGACTATGCCCACGCCCATGCTTCTTATCCTTCTTCCTCCCACCCATCGGAGGACCGCCCGTAGGCGGCGCCCCAACAATCTGAGCCGGAACCAGAAAGTCCCCAGGCGAAGAAGATGCCTCTCCCGGAACGAAATACTCTCCCGCCCCAGACAACGGCCGCGCCTGCTCATTCGAGAACCTCGCGTTCTCAGTCTCGAACAACGTCTCTCCTGGTCCAGCAACAGGCTCGCTCAGCGGAGCAGGCAATCTATGTAAAGCTCCATAGCCCAGCACGCAACCTAGGGCTCCCTCTCCACCCCAGTCGCGGCTGGGGTGGATGGTTACCTCGCGGGTGACGTCGTATTCGTTGTTATACACATACAAGCGCAAAGGACGGCCAATATGGTCCTCTACCAGCTCACCCAGTCCGCTCTCGCCGTGTAAGACTCCTTCTGGTGTCCCGAGGATGTAGTCGCTGTAGGGCAGGAGTCCTGCGACGTCGGCGGGTGAGTTGGTGGGTACGTCAAGAATATGCCAGATGTTTGAGACGGTGGAGATGGATGTCCACTGCAGAGTTAGGCCGAGGGAGGGGTTCTCTGCTGGGACGGGGATGTGGATCGTTCTTGTTCTTTGGCCCTTGATTGAATTTTAGAACATGTTTTGTTAAAGACAATATAACCAAAGAATCCTACCTTCGCGCTCCAGAGCCCAAGAGTTACAGTACTCCCAGCGCAGTTCCTGATCTCTTGCGCGAATAGAGCGGGATCAGAATCGTCTATTAGACGGCCATTGATCCCTACGATGAAGTCGAACCAAGGCTCGATTGCGAGTTCGGGTGTTTTGTTCCTGAGGACTTGGAATCCGAAGGTGCCGTGATCGGATCTTTGCGGTGGAGCGTCGGAATCGAGCCGGGATATGAAGCGGTTTAGTGCGTTGAACATGGTAAATATTTGGGCTTGAGTGTTGTGGACTTGGAATTGGACTGGAATGGAGGTTGATATGAAGTAAAGCTCTCACTGAGATCTGGTCCCTCTGAATGGGGACTAGTGTAGCCTCGTCTGGCCCAAGCTCAGAGGACGTCTTCCCGCTTCCTCTTTCAGACTTGCTCATCTCACTATATCTCGCAATCACAATCTCACATACTGATTTTTAAACATTAGGATAGTAGTCACAACTTTGGCTGCTCTACTTCAGCTCTAGTCTAGGTAGTAAGGTTCCAGATCAATTGTTTGCTACCTCACATCTTCGTCCTCGCTTCCTCGTGCCAGTAGGGACGCTCTCCAATGTCAATATTTACTCCACCTTTCCTATCCAATGGACAGCGGCCAACATCCAACATCCAACCGCCAACCGAACTTGATTTTTACCTAGCACACACAGACACACACTCCGACAAACTATATTTGGGTATAGATTACGTGGTCGTCTTAGTCTTATCTCCTGCCTTCCTTTGGGCGGTTCTAGCTTTCTCACATCCTCCGTATTTCTAGTTGCAGTGCTAGCGATAGTCTGCGACGAACTACTCTCGCGATTCTCATACTTGACCTATCCTGTTTCGTGTTTTGGTTCATCATTCATCGGCATCATGGAGCTACTTGATATGCCAGCGGAGTTGGTGGCGAAGTTGATGGAGACTGCGGTTGTGGTTAATGGTCTTGACCAGGCAATGATGTTGCGTTTGGTCTGCAGTGAGTAGACAAAATTGCTCTCTCCAATTCTATGGATGAAGTCCCTGACGAAACTCAGAGACCTTTGACACCGAAATTCTACGCGCGATATCCACCACGAAGGCTATCGAAGAGACGGGGATTCAGCCTCGCTATTGTGGGGAGCGTCTTATATCTGGGTACCTCTTGGCACGTACTCTTGCAGACACCCAACGGACGTACTTGTCCTCCAAGGTCATTGGTGAAACCATTGATTTTATCATAAGCAAAATGCCAGAAGTTGGGGGTCTGAAGGCTCACTGTACCTCTTCCCTGTGTGTTGCGGCAGCGCGAGCCTTCACAGGAGCCGATGCCGGAAGAGTTTACGAATTCATAACTCCCGAGTACGATCCCTACTCGACGATACATGAAAGACAAGCTCGTACTGTTGAGGAAAATTCTCTAGCCGCAGCAGTTTTCCTTAATATCAAGCCCCTTGTTTCTAGTCTGATCCGCGCTGGGGTCAGAGATACCGAAACATACTTCGGTCAGCCGATGGAAATTGCCGCCAGGCAATGTGATATTGAAATTGCTATCTCTATAATCGACATTGAGATTGCTGCCAAGCCATCAGCCTTGAATACTGCACTCTGGAGTGCGGTCCGTGGTGGGAATATACCACTGCTTGACAAGCTTACCGGACCGGCATACAACACGGAATTTTCTCTTGTCAATGCGTATGGGAATACATTGTGGCGGTGGACATATGACTGGCTGCTTCAAATTGCCTCCTGTTCAGGCGACTGTAAGTTTCCTCTTCCGTTATTTCAGTACTCTTTACCTAGCACATTACTGGTGAAAAAGGAGCTGCTTATACCCATCCCCCTTCCTTTTCACCGAGCCTCAAGCTTTTCATTGAAGATCTAACCTGTTAGTGAACGTGATAACTTATCTCAACCAACAAGCGGCATGTGGAGAAATTCTTGCCACAAGGACTCCGCTGAGCTTTCTAGCTCTCGAGCACGACAAGAAGCCTACGTCAGAGTACATGCAGGACCTCATACTCTGGGTAGCTGCTAACCAGGGTCATGTAGACTCAGTCTGTCATGCTCTCAGCAATGGAGCGGATCCAAATGTAAGTCGAGGTGGACATTGGGGGATGCGCCGAGCTGCTTCTGCCTTGACAGCAGCTACCATGGGAGGTCACGATGCAATTGTACGACTACTCTTTGCTAGAGGCGCTTCTATTTCCGACATTCACCTGGCTTCGCCGCCGCTCAAAGAGGCCGTAAGAAATGGCTGGCTGAATATCGCCAGGTTCTTGATCGACCATGGTGCCATCATCAACGAAGTGCCGAAGTATAACAGAGGCGAAATACTCGTTCCTGAATTGCCATTCGAATTCTGTAAGGAGGTGCTTCCCTTGTTCATCGCTATTGATCATGGCCAGATTGAATGCGTTCGTTTGCTACTTGAAAATAAGGCTGATGTCTCTCCTTACCCCAACGCTGGCAAAGAGGCATTGCGATACGCTAAGTCCAAGGGCTACACGTCTATCGTGCAACTTCTGGTCAAGTACGGCGTTGAGGACGTCCCTCTTCTCGGATAGCTGTCACTTAGTGATGAAAGTTCGGAATTTGCTCGAACTTTGGAAGTTATCTCATCTTAGGGACAAGCGAGTGTATTTATTCGCGGCAATCATAGTATTTTTAGCTCTCAATCATCAGATGAACTCATCGCACTACAAAGAAAGTTCCATCACTGCTTATATCAAAGGAACAACTCTTATGCAACCATCCGATTCATCCAGCACATCAATCAACCCCGGAGAACACCGTCATAGAATTGCTTGCCTCTTCCAACCAGCCAGCAAGCACAACTCATTGTCTGATGGCAGAGACTGGAACGTTCATTGGGAAAGGAATCGCTCCATCGCTTTGGACCCAAAGAACCTTGGGTGGCGTACCCTCCACTGGGCTGACCCAGCTAATCTGCGTCACACGTCCATTCTGCACCAGTTCGGGCCATTCGAAGTCAGTCCAAACATTTCTAGACGTCATTCCCTCCTCAGGAAGCATCACACTGACTTACCACTGGATGCTCTTGCAAATGCTGCGCTCGTTAGCCTAACGAATATGTCGTCCAACTGGGTTTTGTCGAAACCGGAGGCCTTTTCGTCAAAGTCGGTCCATTCGGGCTTTTTAAAACCCTCCAAAGATTTGCCGTAAGTGATAAGTTTATTGTTTCCTGCAAACGTATCCTGAAGATCGAATATTCTGTTTTCTGGAGATGACCCTCCATAGAACATGCTCTTGTCTCTCCCGAGAGGTGCGCCTCCGCCAGGACTCAGCCATGTAACGGCTTTGGAAAATGTGTCTGCTAGTATTGGTGGCGGTGAGGGGAAAGTGGGCGTCTGTTCAAAATCGGCTATTCGGAAACACGAGTGATCCAACATGAGACCTTACAGTCGCAACTAAAGAGGCTGTGAAAGCAGACCAAGTGTGACCAGATATCGAAGACGTTCCAAAATAGGTTGGGATGCAGCACTGTTGGAATAGCTAGAAAAGGTACATATACACGCCTCCCTTTGAAGTATATTCCATGCGATCCCACAAAAGCAGACTGTCACGGTTCTAAACCATCTACCTTTGTATCTCCATTTATTCCAACCATCTTTCAGCACAACAGCACTCCTCAAACCTCTCCGATTGCAATCATTGCCACCTTCGGAGTCTCCCAAGTCAACTGTTTCAACGTCAAGAATTTATCGTCAACCATAATCAGTAAGTCGGGTGTCCGATTCCCCCTACCCTCTTTACCCCGGCTAATACAACACAGGGCGCCATTTAGCGAAATTGACAAAATGGCAATGGAAGTCATAAACATCTTCGCACTAGCATTGGGTGGTTTAACAATGATACCTTTCATTGACTCCCTTGCGGCAGATCCAGATCTTCCAGCTCGTACAACTAATGTCAGAATTGCCGTTGGGATTGATTCTACAGGATTGACAGACAAAGCTGAGCTCAGAGGAAACACACCCGGACTTCGTCTCTTTGACGTGGGAGGCAACACCATCAGCAAGTCGTCGGGCAAGAAGGGACAGGTCCATGGCTTCAAGGATATAGCTCTTGTCGCAGATAAAGATGTCGGTGGCATACAAGGCGAGTACCTCTCGGTCTCAGCCGGTGGTAACGATCCCATCTGTATAGCATATATTACGGTGATCCGGCCGGATGGAATCAAATATTTGTGGACAGGGGATGTTGGTGCAGCTTGTGATTACAAGGGGTACCGCTGGTATGAATCACAGCTCTCAATCAACAAAAGCCACGATAAGCCAAAATGCCTCTGGATTGACGATGATGGCTTGGATGAAGACACCAAGGATCCTAATGGAATCGGTTTCAGAGGCTTCGGATTTCATCTTACCGACTTTGCACCAACTGAAGACAGAGCAGCTGTGTATAGAGCTGATAGAGATCTCGTCTGTGAAAGCAAGCCACGATTCTGGATGTACCCAGAAATCACAACGGACGAATGCTTGCCATACTTTAGCCCTCCCTTGGAATACAAGCCTGGGACAATGGTGGATGTGGACCGCAGTAAAGTACTAGTGGAAGGAAGTTATCAGAACTGCGAGAATCCTATTTTATGGACCGACAAGCCTGGCTATCGAGGACCTACCAAGGACTATCGAAGTCTTGACAGATCGTTGAAGGAGAAGAGAGGCAAGCCTTTTATGGACGGCCGTCTGATCACCAGTTCATACGAGGGACATAGTGCTCTCAATCTATGCAACAGTGAAAGCTCCCTTGGTCCTGACTTTGTTGCGCTCAGCGAAGGTTTCTATTGCGACATGGACAACAAGCAAGCCTATCCACTCTGCGTTGTCGGCTCGGGTGATGACCGAGATGCATGCTTCAATACTACCACCAATACCATTCGATCTCCACAAGGTCTTCATAACCGAGGCCAGCTTATTCCAAGAAAGGAGTACCACACAGTCGAGAATTGGTGAACTATGGTGGTTCTGGGACTGGGAGAGGAGATGATACTGCTTTCAACTAAGTTGGGCTGAGCGACTGCGAGAGAATAATTGAAGGACTGCTTTCCATACCTAACCTTTTTTCCCCCATTAAACCAAATCGATAACTTTGACTCGTCGACTTTCCCAGTGATTTGGCGTTTTTCGATGTGTGTGGTTGGGTTGAAGTTCACGGTTACCTAAATACCCCCCGATTATTAAGGAGGAAGGCAAGGAACAGGTTTGAGACAGCTAAGCTTATGACCTATCGTCCGAGTCTTTCAAAATAGTAATAAATTCTAATCTCGATTGCAGAAATCTAAATGCTCCCATCATTCTGTCGAGTTTGGATGACCATGACTGGTAAGTAGGCGGAATTCAAGGTGTTCGAGGGGAAGAATCTCGTAGTCATACTTGTACTCGAACATCGAAAAAAGTTCCTAATCTGAAGTTGTGTTCTGATGGATGATCTGAAGAAGGTTAACGAAAAGATTCAACTCATTTGAGCCAGCGTAAAGTCAGCGTGACCCCTGTACTCCATCGCTTAAACCCCCCTTTCTCAGCGTCAATTCGACCATCCATTCTGGAGCTTCAAGTCCCATTAGAGCATCCGCCAGCGCGCATCCACTCAAAAAATATCCTCCTTATGAAGACTTGTCTGATGTATGGGGGCTACTCGACGAACGAGATCCTGGTTTCATATTCTTAAACGATATGGGTTCGTGGCCACGTCAAACCTTTCACGGGCTTTGAACTCTTTTCGAAGAGGGGATACCGACAGCATCTTATGGATCGACGCTATATATATCGATCAAGATGACCTGGGGCAGAGATCGAGCTAGGCGTAGTGATGCGAGATATATGCACAGTTGCCGGCGGAACGCTGTCTGGCTAGGGGAAGAAGTACGCTACACGAACCGCACTTTCGATCTTTAATATCTCTGAGTGTCGGATGGGGAGTAACCAACGATGCTAGTGATGAACATGTTAAGCAAAGGGTTTCTCAATTTTACCAAGTTCTATCGGCAGATGATAAGCTCCGGAATATTGTTCAGCGAGGCTTTTATGGTGACATTGCCCAACGGGATTTCTGGACTCGAACTTGGGTCGTTCAGGAGGTTGCATTGTCGTCGAACCTTACAATTAAACTATGTGTGGAAGCAATGAGATGGGAAGGCAAGGGTTCTCAGATACTATTTATGGGTCTGCTCAGTGATCGCAATTGTCCTCCGAGAGGAACTTTGATCGGATTTGGTCGATTGTTTAATGTTGGGACTGAATGTCCAATCAGGGAATCTCGATGAAGCATGTAATGTGGCAATGACAACTCCGGAGGACGAATTGGACGCCCGTGGTCTGTCGAATATAGAGAGACTTTTAGCATCATGTGGGAGCTGTTGAGAGAAGCCGCGGTACTGCGGCTGAGTGATATTACGGCCTTACTCAGACGAAGTCGATCAACTGACCCGAGAGACATGATCTATGGACTATTAGAACTAGTACCCAGTAGCTCCATAAGAAGAGACTGCTTCCATACAAGCACAAATGATGTGTACTTGGATCTGGTACAGCGATGTGTAGCGGAAGAGAGATCTTTGGATATTGTTACCCTGTGCAAGGAAACATCTAGATTCCAGTCTTGAGCTTCCTTCCTGGGCGCCTGACTGGATTGATTCCTGGGTCTTGGGGCTACCGCAGGGACTACAAGGATATGGCGAATCCGAATCCTCCAACTTTGCCCCTCGTTCTCAAAAAGGGTCTGGATCACTTTTGAAGAGATTTATATCACACACGGACTCAGATCCCAATTCGACATCTTCACCAAATGCAACCATCGACAAAAAATCTTCAACTACGACCGCCAAGGGGTTTCAATTGGCAAAATCAGCAACCTCGGTGTCTTGACTTATGAAGGAGATGATGAGTGAGAGATATTCTTCTTCGATAATTTGTCCAGCTGGGAAGACGTGATAATTCGGAGGATTGGCATATGTAAAGATGTAAAATCTGGCCGAAGGATCCTGGATGTCTTTGACACGTTACTGGGTATCATGATCAACCACCTCGGTGATAGCGCTGTGGACATTACAGAGGAGAAAAGGGATATGATCGAAAGACGACTTGTCCAAAAGCGGGAAAGGAAAGCAGATACCAAGAAATCAATATTCCATATGTCCGTGGTGGCAGTATTGTTGAAGCTTTCATCCGGTCTGTTGTCATTGACACAGATGCAAGCTTTCAGCGCTTGAGTCTTACCAAGTACGAAGCATTTTGGGATACCAATGTTACTGGATCTTTGGCATGGGGTTTGGAAACCTATTCGCCGACATTTACTATCAATCGGAGATTTTTATTACTGATATAAGCCACATTGGCCTTGCACCAGTTCGTACAAAACTTGGGGATAGACTGTGCGTCCTGTAAAAATGCTCTATTCCCCTTTTACTTAGGGAAGAACACGAGAGAGTCGAACTCATAGGTGAGGCCTACACCCACGGGTTCATGAGAGCTGAAGCTGTACCTATTGTACAAAAGGGTACTTGGCTGGAGGAGTAGTGGATTATTCGATGAGTAGATCCTACCTAGTCATACATCTTTGAAACTCGCCCGTCATGGAAGGTCTGTCCTGCGGCTGTGCCCATACCAAATCGAATATTGAAACTATTTATCGATGTCCGATTTCTATGCCGTGTAGCGCCGAGAAAAATAGTTGGATACAAGAAGATGCCAAGTTCTGGGCCTTACAGAATGATGATGCTTGATTTCAGCACTGCATACAATCAGTCGAGATGGGTCAAGAGCTGAGATTTCATCGCAAATCTTGCTCTCAAAGTTATCATTCTTACACAAACAATGGGACTTAGTTACTGGACCACGGTAGGCGACCAATTCGTTCCAAGGAACGGCATCGAATCCTCGTACTCCAGATTGGCAGGCGACTGAGAGTGATTGACTGACAACCCCAGCTTCTTCAACACGCATTGCCACGCAAGAAATATGAGCCGCAGCTTTGGCGGAGAGTATACTCAACAATACTATGGGTCACATAAACTGAAGTGGCTATGATCGTCATCCATCCCAGAAGCCTACATGACACCTGTCGGACCTGTCGGACCTGTCGCCAGCCGAAGTGGGACCTTGTGGCTTTGAACGGACCGTGCTGGCCGTTCCATTGGGGTAGTGGAGTTTCGAGACTCCACGGTCCTCATCCTGGATATATCCTTCCGCTTGAGTATTTACAATCTCGTCCAACCAAATGAAAAGGAGTTCAGAAGCTGGTGGAGATACGCGACTCCCCGTTTCAACTGCTGGCCTGTTTGCTTCGCACTAGTACCTTCGTAAGTGGTTGTAAAGAGCATAGCTCGTTCTCTAACTGGTTCGACTTTGGCCGCAATCGAACTTCAGCCTTGTCGAAAGGTTGAGACGACTTTCTCCAGCCAAAATTTCAAGATAAGATCTTTTGATTGCCTTGGAGAGTTAGATTTTAGTTTGCGTGGCGCTTTGATGACCTCCGATCTAGAATGTTTCACATGGTACGTGGCCAGTCGGATCCCTGCTGAAGTCGAATGATTTGTCAGAAGAGTCTCTGATGCTGGCGATGCTGATGATGGAATCTACTTGTCAAAGACACCATCTTTCAGGTTGTCTTTCAGCATTTTCATCTCCTCGAGCATCAAATACATTGTGTGTGGAGTCATGGCAGAGCTAACAGTGTCCTCTATAATTTGCCCGAATTATTCTGTCCTTCTCATTCCCGAAAGTCTTAGCTACAGGACAGAACCCTCGAATATTTCAAATAATTCCCAGTAGTTTCCATCTTCAGCATGCATAGTGGCAACTGGGGTTGAGAGCGGCATATATCAGCCATCGCCAGGTCGTGTGCTCAATTGCTTGTTTTAGCCTCGACGCGCGAATACTTGCTTCACAAACAAGCCCCTGCCGATCTCGAGGCCATAAGCGAGCTCCTGAGACAACAGATAGGCTTGCAGTCTTCGACTACACTTGCTGGTCCGAACAGTTCTGACGAATTGTCAGGGATGCAAGCCCTGCCATGAATATTCCCGACGACATACCAAGAGTCTGGGCAGTCTCAGCTGCCACCACCACAACCACAGCCAAAACGCCCAGAATATTGGCAATCGGTAGCGCCCCCCAGAATCGTTCGATCGCCGTGCTGCACACCAACCACGATGAAGCTCTTCTTCCTCTTGGTGCTTTAACGGTACAGGCTACATCGCTCTTCTCACTGGCAGATTCATGCAACGGCCATTCTAACATCCACTTGTCAGTTCCAGGTAGCTGCTTGGCTAAACTTAGCTATACACTACCTTGAGCGGCTAGCTGCTTGATTTCAAGTATACATCGCCCCGGAACCAACGTTGTCTCGTCTTTCTTGTCCTTCTTGACCCTTTCCATTCTACTTTCCAACTTCTAGCCAAGCTGGTCTTCTTGATTGTTTCCTAGTCCTATTTGGCAGTGCCATTTTCATCCGTTCTTTTCAAATTTACTTTTCCTCGTCAACCTGCTCAGGAGCTGGATTCCGTATTTTAATATAATCAACAAAATGTCTGAGGAAAGATTCCCGTTCCCAGTGAGGGACAGTGAACGAATTATGAGGAGGAGGAGGCGGCAAGCTCTGCGTCGTCGACAAGCACCCGAACCAGAATCTGACAGCGTCACGGATGGAATTGAATCTGACAGCGTCACGGGTGGAATTGAATCTGAGAGTAGTGATGATGAATCTTCATCGTCAGGTGCCTCAGTCCAATCCCAAACCGAGCCTCCTCCTTCCTCAACTTCGGCCATTGCTTCCCCTCCAGCTATCCCAACACTGGTGAGTTTAGGCTTTCAAATCTTTGGTAGACAACGCTCATTAGATCGTAGACCGCTATTCTCCCACCTGCGCAAGCAACTTTGTTGACAACTTCATCGGGCCGCGTGGTTCCTACACTTGTAAGTCGTTTAATCCTCAAGTTTTTTCTTCTTTCGTACTGATTCCAGAATACAGACTGCTATCCTTCCGCCAGCCCAAGCGACATTGTTGACACAGGTGTCTTCGTCCACATCCGCCACAACAGCGCCACCGAATGTAAATACCTCAATCCAAGGCAACAGAAATGAGCCTCCATCCATTTCATCCTCAACAATACCAGCAACAACATCATTACCTCTCTTATCAACTTCTAGCCTACCGATCTCAACATCAGCTGCAGTAGTTTTTCCTGTGGGAGGCGGCCTCACATCAACTGCCTTAGCATTGACGACAGCGACAACCTTCATATCATCGTCTGCATCAGCCTCAGCACCAGCTTCGGCATCAACGACCACCAAAGCACCCACTCCAGCTAATGCATTGGGAGAGACCAACGATGCACAAACTTCGGCAACCCCATCGAAAGACGTAGTTCTCTCGAAAAGTGTGGAAACAGTGATCATAGTGATCTCTGTGGCAGGTACGCACTTCCAGATTTTCCCTTCAAAGGACCCACAACAATGTTTTGCTACATACTGACCAGTAGTTGGCAGCTGTCTTCGCTCTCCTGACATATATCGGGTTCATATACTATCGAAGAAGCCGCCAACGCAAACTTGAGAACACAACCAACTTCACCAACAGGTCACGCTCACTTTGGGGTGGCAGCGACGGAGGTTCCTCACAAGGACCACCTCAGATGGCGTCGATGCAATCAAACGGACCTCTACCAACCTATGTCCCACCTCCACTCAGGGAACAAGCGCCGCCACCAGAAAGTAACCCCTTCGCAGACCCCTTTGTAGATCCCAATCAAAGACGCTCCGCCCTTTCCAACAACGCAGCCGAGCGACAAGAACGACTAGGACGCGTCCGCGCGGATCTCCTCGCACCACGGGAACTCACAGGCGGCCTCATGCGCTCTGCTACGCAACGCAAAGGGGACTTACCTGAGCCAAATCGCGGACACATCAGGACTGCGAGCGGGAATAACGTGGTTAGTAACGCAACGGCTAGACCTGGTGCTTTCCCGTCTGGAAATGAGAAGACGGCATGGCCCGGCGGAAGAGTTGATGAGAACAATATGCCGCAGAACCAGGGGTTGGATATTGAAGCTGGAGGACGATGGGATGATTCTGTGACTGTGGCGAGGTACTCGGCTGCTGATACGGAGAGGTCGATGCCACATTGGAGAACACCTAGTCAGTGGGTGACGGATCAGGCGAAAAGATCTCAGGGTATGAATAGGTTGCCTGGTTGATGTGATGATTTGACAGGATGAGATGTGGTGTATGATGTCTGGGAGAAGAGGAAACGTGGGAAGAAGTTTGGAGAAATCAATATCAATATCTAAATTGCTTCCAAGCTGTATTTACCATAGGGCCAGTACGCTCGTTTTTGTATCCATTTGTGGTCTGGTGTATCAACACAGAAGCTCTTTGTTGGACTAATAGATGATATCTTCTTGATTGGGACATGTGAACGACAGAGTTCTTTGCAGTGAAGAGACAATTTCTAAAAGGCCACCGTTTTTCATGTGGGAGATAAGCTCTTCATAGGGCGTTTGCAAGGACTACGATAGCGTGGATAACATGGGCCAGAGTTACTCCGGGCGTTACATAAGTGGCTGGTGACATAAGGACTAGTAACACAATTAAGATTACCTACTCTATATAGCTATCCCAATCTAAGAAATCTCATTCTCGAGTATTCTTTGTGGCGATAGCCTGATATGCATGATTGTTTCAGGCCACTCCAAAGTAGTGACTAATACTCAACAAAACAACAAACAAGTTTCCTCAATGAACCCGTACTCGTGTCTCATGAAGCCATTTCGTAATCTCAAACAAGGAAGTTATTTCCCTCTTGCCAGAATTCGAACCAAGACTATAGCCAAGTAACTCTCCAGGCTATGGCAAACAAGCTTCATATTCCACCCCCCCCCACCCAAGTTTCACAAAAGACATTGAATAGCTTTTCTATTTGAGCCTGATGAGCACCTCATTTTCGATGCTTACATTAGCACCTGTCTCTGAACTTCGAATATTTGAGTAGTCCACTCCTGTTTTAGACTGCACGCCTTCCATTCGAAATCGTGCCATGAACAAAGAATCGAGTCCTTTCCCCCTGCCCATTTAGGACAACCGCATCATTCCTCTTTCACAACCTTGTTCCTCACGAGCGAACCAACACTATGTAAGAGCCTCCGTTCCAAGGGATCGACCACCTTCAACATCATCACTCTTCTTCTTCTTCTGCTTCTGCTTCTTCCATATAGGCTCTTGTGTATCATGACCATGCCAGGGTATGGCCCAATAAGCTTGCTTTGTCTCTGCCAAAGAGATGTTGCCCCACCTCCCAGAGCGAGTTCTTGTACGTATAGCAGCACCAACAGCACAACGGCTTTGGGCGGCCCAGCATGAGCTGTGCAATGAGCGCACAGCAGCCTCTCTCTTGTCTGCTGCGGAAAACTCAAGGCTTTGATCCTGCGCGATAGGTCACTATTGAGGTTGTTCTAATTTTCTTGCGCCACTACCGCTGCAGCCGACCGGATCCACAGTATCTCGTTGTCTTCTTGGGCGAGAGCATTGTAATTAATTGCAGGTTTGTATTCTTTGGAAAATGTGCTATTTTCAAAAGGACTAGGTCGGGCTGGACAACTACCTTTCGACCAAGCTGGCGGTGCGCTCACAGTTGACGACAGTCCTGTGAGGCGATGCAGATTTAGCCATGTTTTCACTAAGGTCAACAATTCCAACGCAACTGGATCTTGCCTGTGATGAACTGCTGGGTTTGGCAGATTCCTTTGAAGAAGATGTTTGAAACCACTCTATTCTTATCTTCTGAAGGGAGCTTCAAATCCGAAGTAATTTGGCGCGGATTCCTTGAGGACATATTCAATCCTGGGTGATTTTCAGAAGCTAGCTTAGCATTTACCGTCTCGAATCGGCTAGCGATTTAGCGTGGCTTGAGAGACTAGCGCCCGCTTTTAGTTCGAGCAGCCCTGCAGCATTAACGCCTGCTGTTCGAGGCAGCCCCCAAAGTCTTATTTGGAGGTCAACCGTTAACAATGAATAATACTTTCGCTGGAAAGTATTGTTCTCCTAGGCGCGGCGCTTCAAATAGTGTATACGCAATGCCAAACGCTTGCGTGGCTGTTGTGTTGTGCCCCGTCAGGCGAGGGGCGCAAGGGGCTTAAGCGATGTTGACGAGCTTCAGCAACATCAACAGTCGGAATAACTAGGCCCACGCCGATAAATCAAAATAATTGATCGCACGCGTAGAACAACAAACCTCACTTTCTCTTCGCCTCCGCGACTTCATATTCATTGCCTCACTCAACAACGCACATTCAGATCTTGCAGCTTGCAGACTGTTATCTTACTTGCTTTCCTCTCCATCATCAGCGCTGGCGACACAATATGCTTTGGCTTTGAGCTATCAACGACGGACGGCCTCTCACAATGGGTATGGTGAGGCCGTTTCCCAGTCCGGTGCGGGAGCTCCACAATCGAGCATTACCGCATACGGCATGGGGGGCGATCCATGGTTGGAGACGCGCAAAGTACATAGTCGCCTGGAGGCAGAATCGCCAGTACAGTGCACGTTTTCGGAAAGCGAGATTCCTATTACGATTGCGACGGGAGCTACACGGTGAGAAGAAGAAAGATCATGACAGTAAGTTCAAACATCTCCCTCACTCTGCGAAACTCTCTTGCTCACCTAGTCCTGTAGAACCAAAGGACGTGGCTCAAGACGGCATTGAGCAGCTCCCAGGAGCAGACTTGCCCTCACAAATCACAACCAATGGTTTGAAAAAGCATGGGGTTGCAGCTGGCGAGTATCCGATCTAAATATTGGAAGCGATCTTGCTAATAACAAATAATAGCACGCGCTGCGATCAAGGAAAAGCGATTTGTCAAGAGATACACAAGTTTCAAACAACTGCCAAGAATGCGATACTCCCGAGAACTACTCAGAGCTTGTACCAGCAATGACAGACTCCCAGTTTCGGTCCAAGCAATGGAGGCAAGATACGATAAGTATGAGAGAAAAGAGCCCAGTCTCTTGCAGGTGCTGAGAAAGACAACTACAATCTGGCAAGTAAGCAAACGATTCCGATTCAACGAGTCTGGAAATATCAGAGTGCAGTTTCGCAGAAAGAAAGTTCCCCCCAAGAAATTTAACTACCCATCGGTCGCTAGACTTCTGAGGAAGCTCGAGCTTTTGCAGGCCTCGCCCGTTCAAGAATCAGCAAGTTACCGATATGTCAATCCGGCGAAGCCTCTACGACTGTTCTCAACCTATGGACAGATGTTCGATAGTGTTCTACCACGAATTTCAAGAGAATGGATCCAAGAACATCTTCGAATGGACGAAAGCGATTCGGATATTGGAGAGCCCTCGATTATTGAAGTCCAGAGAACGCCAATGAAGGAAAAGAGAATGGGAAAGTTCTATAAGGCAGTTCAGTACCGAAAGATCGGTGGCAAACTCGTTGCTCTGGCTAGAAATGTGCGACTTCTCCCCGACACAACATGGCGACATCTCGTTCGAGTGATAGTTGCAAAGCTTATGTCCAAGCAAAATGGGTCAAATGTACATGGCGAAGATGGTACCAGAGCATTTGCTCTCGCTAGAGCCCATCATGACATCACATATGCTGCCTTGGGCGAAGGTCTCGCATTTCGGAGGGCATTGCTCCAAGTACACCACAGACGTTTGCGCATGTCCCTCCAGGGACGAGCCTATGCAGCGGGCAGATTAGAGGGTATCATACTCGACGATCCGAACCCAATGCCCTATCATTTGACAGAAGATGATGACATTAGGCAGTATTATGAGGCGTTGGAGATGACAGAGGGGTTTGTTGGCCTCGACTATGTCATTGACACCAGAAACAGACGAAGAAGAGCTGAGCAGCTCTGGGTACAGACTAGTAAAGTTCGTGATATCACAAGCGATCAAGACTACCAAATTCCTGAAATTGCGGAAAATTTCTCGATTCTGAATAATGTGGGAGAAGGTTCTTCTTCTGCTCCTCCCGGAATGCTCAAGCGTTGTGAACTCGTTGACTTCGATGCTCTTAGGGAGGCTAACGCATATGAGAGTGAAGAGATCGTCTCATCGTCAGATATCGGGAAGGAACCAGCAGTATCTTCCAGATCGTCAGTCACAATTCGAGGACAGCAGTGCCACATCTCAAAGTTATCATCGGATCGTAGTCTTCCAGATCCCATTCGGAATGAAAAAGAGAAGCCCAAAGGTACACGAATGTCTGTGGAGAGCAGACTTTTGGAATTGGCAGAAAGCGAAAACTTGCGTAAATTGGAACTCGCAAAGGAGATTTCAAAGATCGGATCAGGTGTGCTTGTACAAGATGAATTCAAAGGTCTCGTTTCTCTAGAGATATTCTCGGATTCCCCAGATTCCCTGGTCGGTCAGGATGCCGAGATCTTCGAAACCCCAGAACTCCCAAGGGCTCCCCGTTACGACGAGAGAAACCATGCGGACACAGCTTGGACGAGGCCGTCTGAAAGACAAGAAAAATTCCCTGATTTCCAGCTCTATCATCGCTCCAAGTCGTTGGGTACTGATCACGATGAAAGCATGGTTGTCCCACACGAAGCTTCCTTCTTGGGAAGTGGCGAAGAAGAGACTGCTATGAAAAAGACCCTTGAGCAATTTAACAAGAACGGAGTTCAACAACGTGGTACTTTTGCACGTGGAAAAGCTGTTACTGTACCTAGACGAGGTATGTCAATTGACCCCCCTGTAGGGGAAATTTTCTCACCTAGTATTCGCAGCGCCGATAGGTTTGGATCTGTCAAACAATCCAGACTTCAGCATCGGCCCTCCAAGAAAGAGATTCAATACCAACGGCGCAAGTGTTACGCAAGGACAGGCTGCAACTTTGACAAAATTCGCGCCCGAAGGTAGACAAGATCTAAATATGAACAACTTTGTACATAAGCCAGTGAGTCCATTTGTTCCCAGTTGACATTGGAGGGGAGAACAAAGAATCGAATCTGACAAATGGTGTCAAACACAGACCAATCTTCAGTCAAATTGGACCAATTCTCGTCAACCCGCACTGGTAATTGTTGCATGAGCTTCTCATGAGACGGAATTCGGGCTGACTTTCCGCAGGGCAAACAATTTCCTCCAGGCCATCGACCCAGTTCTAGATTACGTCCTCTGAAGCTTCTGAGCCAGCAAGCTCAATCTCCAAGCAGAGATCACTGCTCATTTTCGACTCCATACCGACCCGGGGTTATTGTTGGTAATGCTGAGTCTGGAAACTATTTGCAACAGAGCCATGGACTTAGCAACGGAATTGGACTCGGACTAGCGATGGACAGTCAAGATGCTGCAAAAGTGCCAGATACTTTGCGTCCCAGGACACCAGAGGAATATGCCAGCAGGTCTGCAGAGTCCTCGAGAGCCACGAGAAAATGCCAGAGAAACGGGAGCCAGCAAAGCGCTGAGTCTGATGCCGTTTACAGGGTTCAAAGTCCAGGGACCATTGACTCTCACGTCGATAGTGATGAGCGTGAACGGATTGAAGGAAACAATTGGAAGCCACCAGTACCCCGAGGATCATCTAATGGCTTTCAACTGTTTCGACCTAGGCCCGGCGAAGTCTATCCGGACTACCAGAGACGGATGTTTAAACCGCGAGGTCATCCACTGCCGATGTCTAGGCCCCAAGCACCTACAGTCCCGATGTCCAGACCACAACCTCCTCCAGCTCCGATTTCTAGACCTCGAGCTCGTCCACTGCTGATCATCCCAGCACCAGACATTCTCTGGGCGAGAGCTCGAGATCAAAGAATTGGGCTCGGGTTGGTTGACGGGCTGTCCGCAGCAAAGAATGAAGTGGATGAGGATCTCTCATATCGCCCGGATGATACATATGAGCGTGCGCTGATGCGTCGAAGATTGTATTCATCTCATGTTGGTGATTTCGAAACTGAAGTTGGAGTTGGAGCTGGAGCTGATGTCGATGTTCTGGGTCGTCGTCCAACACGGCGATTCGGAAAAGGGACTAGTTTTCAGCCTCTTCGGTTAGGGGACCAGATTGGGACTAGACCGGGTGAGAACCTTAATCCGAACATGGATGTGGCTGTTAATGCAGGCACGACCACGACCACAGTCCCACAAGCCACCATTAGATCTACGGAAGCCCAGATCTGTCACAAAAGCAATCTCATTTGCATCTGCAACGGCGACGGCGACGGCGAAGGCGAGAACCACCTGCACCATCAGCATCAGAACAACACCAACGCAGACGCAGACTCAATCTCAGGATCAGGACCAGGACCAGGACCACACCCACACACCTGCATCGACACAGAGGCAATTCGGGCAAGTATCTCCGGTACCCCTGGACCTGGACCTGAACTCGTTGCGAGAGCGTCACGTTTCCCTAGGCCTCGTCAACATCCTGCTGGGCCCCGTCCTATTCGTATTCCTCCTCCTCTTCCTTCCCCTCCCCTCCGTAAGCTGCCTCGCTTTCGGCTTCTCCCCCGAATTCCTGTTCGGCCTCGGCCTTCATCTCCTTTTCCCCTGTTGTCAATCCCACTTCCGCTTGCGTCTCCATCGCCGTCTTCAGACCTATACGGTCCAAAGGAATCCACTGCATCTACCAGCTCTACTGGTTCAGATCCAGGGTCATTCCAAACAACCATCACTCCGCGCACGGCACTGTTCCATCGTCAACCATACCCACCTATTCCTAGCGACTTGCTCCTGACCACGCTAAATTCTCCAAATTCATCTATATTACCCACGTCCACGACATTAGACTTAGACATGGAGAACAATAGGTTAACAGTCCGCTCTCCAGAGGTCAGCCAAATTCGGCTCAAGGCTATGGACGATGCTCGCCAAATGCAGGCCAAGGTCATGGAGGAGTGCAAAAAGTTGAAAAAAGAGCCGCCTCCTTACGTACTAGAGGAGCTGATTGGGAAGGGAAGCTTTGGCCGGGTTTATAAGGGGCGAGTCAATCAAGTTCGATCACGTTCTGATGAGTTATTAACATGCTCGTTCTCTAGGAAAAGCGTCAAGACAGCTGCTGTTGTTGCGGTCAAGATCATTGATATCGACGAGAGCGACACTATCAATCCGCGGAATGCGGATTCCTACAGCGACTTTCTCAAGGAGATCAATGCCTTACAGCTCTTGGGCGAGAAGAACGCAAAGAACATAAACTTGGTCATTGAGG
Organism: Rhexocercosporidium sp. MPI-PUGE-AT-0058; assembly: GCA_020746875.1. Classification (NCBI taxonomy): domain Eukaryota; kingdom Fungi; phylum Ascomycota; class Leotiomycetes; order Helotiales; genus Rhexocercosporidium; species Rhexocercosporidium sp. MPI-PUGE-AT-0058. The sequence goes on from JAGTJL010000002.1 coordinate 2,564,401, forward strand.
CCTTGCCTGTCAATCAGGCAATGTGGATGATCACTGAGTTTTGTGGTGGTGGAAGTGTAGCAACACTGGTAAGTAGATCTTCGATCCTCGTCCATGGCACCCACCGCTCACTTCGTCCGAGATGAAACCTACTGCTCCTGGAGGACTGAATGAGAAGTGGATCATTCCAATCCTTCGAGAAGTTGCTGAAGCCATAGTCTGGGTACATGAAGCTGGAATCATTCATCGTGACATCAAGTGTAAGTAAACAACGCAACCGATCCTCCCCAATCGACAGACGATTAACCGAATTAGGTGCAAATGTACTGGTCACTGAGGAAGGTAACGTCCAACTCTGCGATTTTGGTGTTGCTGGGATGATTGAGGGCAAACTGGACAAGAGATCAACTATAATTGGAACGCCTCATTGGATGGCACCGGAGCTGTTCGAACCACAGCCGAGCTATGGAAGTGAGGTAGACATTTGGGCCTTTGGATCGATGGTTTATGAAGTCGCGACTGGTCTTCCCCCGAACGTTGCTAATGGCGTTTCGTATGATCGGCTTGGCAGTCACTTGCAGAACAATACGCCTAGGCTTGAAGGTGGCAATTACTCGAACAATCTGCGACGCCTGGTTGCATTCTGTCTTGAAGAAGACCCAAAGGCGCGTCCTACCATTGACCAAATTCGAAAACACCCATACCTATTGAACACCAGCTCTTCGCATCCGACCTCGACGCTAAAGGCACTAGTTGGGTCATTCAAAGTCTGGGAATCTCGGGGTGGTAGCCGAGGATCGTTATTTATACAACATGGTGCCCAAGCCACACCAGCCCTCGTATCACAAGATGATGAGTGGAATTTCAACGGGACTGAGTACTTCGAAGACAACGTTTGGGGGCAGTATGGTGTCAAAGACGTCATTGAAGCATATGGCCCTGAAGCAGTTGGGTTCTCGGATGAGACGACACGCCCAACCCCCAAAGTCTCAAAACGGCGTCCACCACCAGAAGCTTTATCCCGTTTACCTGCCGCACCGTTAGAGAAACTTTTCGACCCAAATACCCTAACTAGCTACGTGGATAATAGCACGACGTACTATGGTCGGGCCATGCCACAACTGGGAGCTTCTGACAAATCAGACCTTCCTCTGCGGGACGATTCTGCTCAAATATCTATCCGCGATACCATGATTGACCTTGGTGGTCATGACCCGGAGACTGGTCTTTCGAGTTTCCCAGACATGGATACCATCAAAGCCGGACGACGTGGGCGAGATGAGAGCGAAGATGAATATAACTCGACTCTACATGACTTTAGTAGACCGGCGTTGAGTGATCCCGCTGAGACGAATAATAATCGTCGAACACAGGATTGGAAATTCCCATCTATGGCTCCCCCAGCTTCGGCAGATCCAGAATTATCCCGATTCCCTACGACATATGAAGTCCCTCGGCCTCTGATGACTCCAGGATCAGGTGGACGTCCGGCTCTGATTCACCATCCCACAGAACCTTTAGGTGCATTCAGTGGTGGTCTTGCCCCTACCGTTGCAGCTCCGATCGAAAGACTGTCTATGCGTGAATCTCTCATAGACTTGGATATGAGTATGCCCGAGCCAATCCCGGACTTTCGCCGGCCTTCAACAGCAAATTCTGATGTCGGTTCTGCTACCAGCGAGCAGATGACTTCTGCAAACCCCTTCGAACTCGAAAGACATGCATCCTTGTATCAGCCAATCCCCGTCGACGAGGGCAGAGAACCATCGATCTATGTCTCTGATGAAACTGCATTACCCCACGTTTACGGAATGGAAATGTGTTGCAAGAACTCGCAGAGATGTCAGACTTCTCCGCATCTGACGCTGAAGGCTCGAATAGTCGTACTCGTCGAGACATGAATGGGATGTATGAGGATTCTGACGACAGCTATTATGTTGTCAATCCAGGTCCAAACGAATCACGAGAGAGTCGAAACCGGGTTCAGCAATACGATGGAACCGATGATAGAGACTACCTCTCTATGCCACCACCTCCGGTACCATCAGTACGAGAAATCCCGCTTCCACGATCCGACTCGTTCCCCACGCCGAGACTCCCAGATTTGCCAGCACATCCATCACACTCATCACTGACTGGTTCTGCGACTCAGATTGAGATGGCAACGGAGATTACGAGAATTGTAGCAGCCATGAACTCTCAGCTTGAGGCGTTCAAGGATATTTATGATTCCAGCGATGTGCTCCAACGATCAAACTCAAATCGCAGAATTGATCGCCCAGAAGCAGGTGCCCAATGAGATGGTGCGGCCGTCAAGTTGATCACAGAACAAACATTAGGGACTTGTTGGGCAAAGAAATAACCAATTTTCTGAGACTGCAAGAGCCCGTTCTTGAATTGATGGCGTAGATCATGGGTAAAATCTGCAGCATGCTTTCATATATATGTTTGAGTTTGAAGTTACTCTATGTTACGATACAACATGAGACTGCACTGCCGCGGCACTGCACTCTCACTGCATTAAGAAAGAGGCGTCTCGAGGAGCAATTTTTGGGAGGACTCATAGCGATGGTGTTTGATGCTTGATCTTTACAGGGAGGATGAAAAGTTGCCATTGCGATTAATAGGAGTCAACGTTTTTACTGAACCGGAACTGGAACTGGAATGGAGGTTTGAGGATTTGATGATACAGTCCATCACGGCAAAGCGCTAATAGAACATTTGAAATTGAGGTGATGATGTGCCTCGAACTTGCTTGTGATTTGTGACATTGTGATGATCTGAATGTCCTTTTCGCATTTCTACTTGTGCTCTGAAGCTTGCGTAGAATTGTATCACGGTTACGTGAGTTCACGTGTGGTAAAGAAAAAAAACCCATTCTCGCAGTGAAGAATATTTGCTGTGCTCTCCAAAGAAAGAAAGAAAGAAAGAAAAAAAGGTCTTGCGCCTTAATCGATTGTACCTCCTTATCCTCGGCAACAAGAGATAATATCCGAATTAGTAGCGCAGCATCGAATTTATCCCTTGCTTCTATCGCAGCGCATCTGATTCTCGGACAATATCTCACCTCGCATTCCAACTCGCCAGAATAAACGGGCTAGATGAGGCTCTTCCCTCGCTCCGGCACTTGCATCTTCTAGCGCCGGCATCTGACAAGCGACAGACCCTCAGGGCGAGGATGGGCCCGTGCCGAGACTCCACTGCCAGTTACCTAGCGTCGACGCTGGACGACGTATCACGTGCATAATATTTCTCAGAGTCTTAGGAATCCCCCGGGAAGTCTTTCAGTAGCCTGGGGGGTCTTATGTTCGAGAGAGTTGTAGTGAGCGGGATTTATGATCTTTGTGCAAGATTAGGTGTTCTGCGCATGGTGTAGCGTTAGCTTTCTTTTGGGCAGAATTTATGTTCAGGGGTTTGTTTACTTTCTTTGCCGTGAGACTGCATTGCGCTGAGGGGGTTTTAATACTTTCGCAACCGCTCTGTTACGTGCTTTTCGCAACTGCAGCCTCTATCCTCTTCCCACTCCCAATATCTCGTACTCATACAAACCTGCAAAGGTCGGTACTGGTTCGCACTTTCCCCTCACTGCTCTCAGAGCATACGTAATGCGACACTTCACAGTTTCTCGATTTCTCAGAATCTCGGAATTGGGAGTGCAAGTGCAATTGCCATGTGCTTGCAGGAAAATTCAGGAATAGCGTCGGAGCCTGTCGGTTTGTTCTAACATTCCCTACTCTCAGCTGTTACTGCAGTTAGCAGTTGACTCTAAAGCAAGCCGACTGTTAGGCTTGAGCCTTGGACAGTGGGCGCAGCAAGCGAACATGGGTGTAGGGGCCAGTCTTCTTACCAGTGTTGACCCTCAGACCCCAGCGCACATAGTAGAGGCATCGTTATAGCTGTATAATCTTGGAAAGGAATACCATACCAACATAACCAGGGCTTCAGTGTAAGGGCAAGTCCTTGACTGTGAAGTTTCAGTAGAGATGGAACATCAAGTTAGCCAGCATTCATGGAGCTGCCTGCCGGTATACAGACAGAACATCAACACAGAAGACCGGACATCCACTGCTGAGCTAGAAAGGCAAGTGCGAAGGAAGCGCAAAGATGAACAGTGATGTAAGAGCTAATTGACGAGGAAAGAGCAAGCAAGAGAGTCCAAAGTGAACAAATTGTTGCACTAGGCAGGAGCGAAGCTGCAGAAAAAATTCCGCGATGTAACAATGCTACTCAGTAACTCAACTTTCGGATGCTTCGCAAGAAATGCTGCTCAGTTTCTAACTCAAAGTGTACCTCGAAGCGAAGATATTGCTAATATCTCCCAAACTTTCTGCATGTGTTCTGCGTAAAGTGGAAAATCCCGTTGCCAAGAGCGCGAACCAGTGTTGATACCTCAACCATGAGTGCGCGATGCCACTTAGCGCAGCAAAACTACTCATATAGGGTGTTTCGCAAGGGAAAGAGACTTCTTTAGCCCAGACATGTGAAATACAGAGATATCTGCAAACAATGCAAACCCCATAGCAATAGCGTAGAGTCCTAAATTAGAGGGAATTGGACGTCCATAAGTTCTCTCCTCTCCCTCGAGAATGCTCCCTTCTTTTCTTCTCCAGACATCGTCTTTGTTAGCACTCGAGATTCCACTGTTCACAGTTCTATTCTCCGCTTCCAAACTTTGATTACGCTTTTGCATTAGCAATACTTACCGACATCAACCACTCTCGACAACCTTGCACCCATTTCGCCATGGGTCTCTGCAAGGTCCTCCGCAAGGTCTTTTGCCTCCAGGCAAAGCGACAACACTCCGGATCCGCCACCCCCGACAATTTCGCCATGGCCGCCACGCCCGCCAACTCCACTCGCTCCTCTCTCTTTACCATTGGTGAGGAGGAGGAGGACAAGTATTATCGACAATGCGCCGCCGCGCAACGGTATCGCCGACGCCTCTACGAGGTGTACGAGCGACTATCACCAAATCCTGATTTTGCTTTCCCCGGAGAGCGCTTGGAGAGTTTTGGTCGAACCTTCGACCACCTCTTCGCCATACCGGCGACTCTTACCCGACAGGAGGGTAAGAGCCTTTTCTGGACCAGGCCACCTCCTGGTGGTGGACACACCGTCACTCATTTGGTTTATTGATTTCTTTCCTTTGTTTTGGTTTTTGGATGTGAGTGATTGATGGGGGCGACCTCATCAACCCGCAGCTGGTGTTTTTGGTTTTGTGGGTTTTCGCGGGGCTTTCTGATGAGCGACGACACACCTCCTTAAGGCCACTGTCTTAGCGACCAAACATCAAATGCCCTGTCTGCGCCCACTCTTTTGTATTCTCCTTTGTCTGGCGTTACCGGTTTTGGCTTTGCCATTGCAGTTGATGAGCGACGACACACCTCCTTAAGGCCACTGTCTTAGCGACCAAACGTCAGTCCCACCATTACACTCTTTTGCGGACTCAAGCTGGGCATAGCCGGCTTCTTGATGAGCGACGATACACCTCCTTAAGGCCAATGTCTTAGCGACCAAACATCAAGTGTCCCATTTACAATCGTTCCCCATTGCGGATTCAGTCTTGACTGGACCGTGAAGGAGAATCGTACCTTGTCTTTCCTTCATTGCGACTCCGGACGTTGTCTGGATCGTGAAGTAGGATTATATCCCGGCTCTCTTTCATAGAATTAATTCGAACTTCTCCATCGTCCACTTCTATTCCCAAGTCTGCTTGTCTGTGACTGGCCGGTGCGTCTCTTCCATCCCTCTCTTGTCGCTCCTTCTCCTTCGTGACGGTAGCTCAACCTTTATCCCGCCGAGTAATAACAGGTCTGCCCCTCCATCTTCTGTGACAGAATATAGCAGCACAAACCCCTCTGAATCCCCTATAGAGCCACCTTCTTCTCTGCGCGCATTATCATACCTTCACTATCGTGGCTGGTAATAGAGGGATGGTCTGCTTCGAGATGTCTTCTTAGACCGTCTAATCGTGTGCCGCCATCTGCCTTCCCAGGGCTTCTTTTCTGTTCCTCGATTGCATTTCCTATTCTCGCCGTCCGAGCCCCCAGCATCTCTCGCACAAGTTCCAATTAACATGCTGTTGAGGCTTCACTTATCGCAGTCTAGATGCCTGAAGCATCACCACACAGTCCACCATCGTCAGTGCCTTTTCGAAATGCCGTACATGCCTCGTAAGAAAGCGCCGGTCTCGCTCCATGGTTTACACATCACAATACCTCTCGTGATTCCTCCCTCCTCCCCGTCACAATCGCCCTCCCGTTCTCTTCCAATCTCTCTTCTGTTTCGGAACATCCAGACTCTCGAATGAAGTTGGGAGAGTGCAGAAAGCACAAGAAGGTCCACCGAGTAGACACGAATACAATCTTCCCCATACATAAAGCCATGAAACCATGGATGCGCTACGTTCCAGACAGGGTGGTCATGACAATTTTGCATTTCGAATATATTCTCCTCGTCCTCTTACTTCTCCTTTCCTTTCGGACCTACTGCCCTCAAATCGGAAGCTCCGCTCTGAGCAGATCTTTCAGGCATACACGAGGGTGCGAAAAACAAAGACGCGGTATGATGCGCTGAGGTAGATTGGAGCAAGGGAGAGACTGCCCTTCACTCTGCGAAATACAACATCCTGTCTGAAAGCATGTTTTCTTCCCTTCTTTGCGGCACAAGCTAAGACATAAGCACATGCGCAGAAACAGGCCCAGCATAGATGGGAATAACTGTACGACTTTACAGACCATTGTGCGGATGCCCTTCCTGATTCCAAACGTAGCTAGCTGAGCGACGAGACTGTAGCAACGGCGTCAAGCTGACGAATATCATCATGCCTCAGAGATGTGGATACAATTGCGACAGACCTTATATACCGGGAGGAAGGACAAGTCGCACAGCACAAGGGTAGAATCAGGACATTTGGTTGGAATATCCTTCGGCGGGATAAATGCCATACCGGAAGCGCATGAGACTTGGCACCAATCTCCTGGTCGGAGATACATACAGCAGCATCCTATGATGGGCATATATGTTTGGGGGAAGAGTGCCCATCTATCAACATTGGCCCATCATGCGAGGTGAGAGAGGGGGCAATTCTTTTCATATTGATGAAGAACGCAAATAAGCCTTGGTTCCTGGGACCTGGCTGTGGCCTAACAAGCTCTGGTATTCTGCGATAGGTCCGCCGACCTTCCAGCTCATCCAGAGACATTCTTCGGAGTGTTGGATAACGGCCAGTTCCTTGAGTCTCAGTTACGGCTGGTCTTCTCTTCAGCAGCCGGAAAAGTCTGGCACAATCCGAGTTGGGTTGGGACCGCGTCGCAAATCGCTTCGTATCGTCTGGTCCTTACTCAAACTCAGCAAGTTTCCCTCCTCTTCCAATAATTTTTTTTTAAAAACGAATAATGCATTCGTTAGCGGCCGGGTCAGATGTGGCATTGCCCGCTTTTTGCTTCAAGTCTTGCTTTCGTCGAGACGAAATGGTATCCAATGTGGGGAAACGGCAGGGTCTCTTTCCTCTTCGCCAGAGCGAGCGCAAGCTCGGGTACATTGAAAGAAGAAATTGTTTGAAATGGATGGATGGCATGTGAGACTCATGCCAGCAATTCCCAACTTGGGGGATATTTTCCTGGGAGATGCGAACATATGTATGCCTCGTTCGCTGGAGCCTTGTAAAAAGCTAGAGCTTGCAGCCGAATCACGTCCGCTACCCATTCTTGAGCCCGGGGTTTTTCCAGCTTCTCAGACACTATAGCCACTTCGAATGTCCCTTGGATGTCCTTTAAGGGAGGAGAATGATGTCGTTGGAATATTAATTGAAGCTTAAGCGAAGTCATCGCGAGGACATTCTGTTCGGGGAGTAGTGGCGGATCGGCCCGATGACGGTCATTACGGAGACCAGAGGGGACAATGTTTATCTCTCTCCTGATATTCCACGTTGCAGGGTTGTTGGTTTTTTTCTTCTTCTGTCCAATGCATCAGGGTGTCATTCGAATGTTTTTTTTCGGCAAGAGAGAAGTGGGATTGCTCTGGCGTTAATGGCATGTATTTTACCCCTGAATGCAGAATACGGCGACAGAAAAACGGCCTTGCGGTCAAAGAAGACATGTGAGGTTCGTAAAATAACTGAGTTGAAGTAAAGTTTTCTAGATTGACATTTACGGCTCTTCACTCCCATATCATGTGCTATAATGACTATGCTGTCACCCATCATCCCTTAAAGCTAGCCATGTCCCCCAAAAGCAACGCCTGGTACTTCTCCACATTCTCCCTAATCCTCACCAGCACACCCGCAGCCAACATCCTCACCCTCTCATCCTCCTCAGTACCACCTGCACCCAGCCTCCCAAAAATACCTTCAACCCACTCCTGCGTCTCTAACATCTGTCTACCAAACCCCTCCACCAGCCCCCTCTTATCTCCATTAACCTCCAATATCGTCAGGAACGCAAACAGCAACGCCTCAAGCACCAATATATCCCCCATACTCTGTGCTCTGAGGCCAAGACACAGATCCCAGAACTCACTCGTCATCTGCGGTAACGAGAGAGTGTTTGGCCCTGATGCGTGCAGGAGTAATGAAAGTGTTTTGAGGAAGAGGGAGAGCAGGTAGGGGTGGAATGTTATGTTTGTAGAAGAGGAACCGAGGGTTTTCAGGTGCATTGAGAAGCGGCCTGTGAGGGGGAAGAAGAACCCGTTTGATACTACCTGGGCGAGGGTGTTGGTGGTGGGTTTCTTTCGTGAGGCTTCGACAGCCATGCGGGTGCTGAAGGTGCGGATTTTGAGGATAGAGGGACCGGTAAGCTTATCGGCTAGAGAGGCTGCCATAGGAGCTATCATTGTGTTGGACAGGTTTGTTGTGAGGGCGTCGAGTGCGGAAATGGATGTTGGCGCTAGGGCCTTTTCCTGCGGTTGGGAAGTGTAGTGCGTATGGATGTGTGGTGGGAGGGTTTTGCTGGGGAATGAGGGGTTGGATCCGGATGGAAGATTCTTCATCGTTGTGAGTGATTCGTCTTCGGTGCCAAACCCGCCCAGTTCTCGTGCTCCTAGACCGAGAGTCGTGAGGACAGAGGCACGCTGAGAGATGGAGTAGTCGCCGTCGAAGAAGGTTTTCGAGAACCATTGACCCATCTTCAGAGGATGAGCGACGAGAATGGCGATCATGCCTTGGATTCTCATGTCTTGGAAATTCTCGATTTCGTATTTATCTTGTAGACCTACGAGGAGAGTTGCGAGTTCTTCTGCGTGGGCACTGACCTCGGTGCCGAAGCTGGCCTTGCGACGGATGAGTGGTGCGGCTGTTGCTAGAGCTAGCTTTTGGCGGTCGTAGTTTTCGATGTCTCGTAGGTAGGTGATAAGATCGCGGATATAGACTGGTGCTGCAGGTTTGTTGCGTGTGATAAGTGTTGCGTCTTCGTCTGAATCTTCTGCATCAGAGTCTGGTTTCGCGTATGGCATTAGGCCATCATCGTCTGAGTCCTCTTCGTCCGAGTCTTCGATCTCTTCGATGGCAACGATCTTTGAGCCTGTGGGCACTGGCTTGGATTTATTTGCTTGTTGCGCGATCTTGGGTGTTTGCTTCCCGGAGGTTTTGACGACCGCTCCAGCTTTGAATGGGTCCAATGATCCAATACTGTCGGATACAGTAACCAAGCTCTTATACCACTTTGCTTCATCTGTGCTCATTTCTTCCACTTTAAAATCCATTCTCTTGTCTCCCTTGTCAACTAAGCTGGATAGAGCTTCTCCGATACACATCCCAAGGAAACGAGCTCGAGGAGATGAAGCAGCGAGTCGATTGGAGACTACACTCAAGTGACTTCCGGATCGCATTATCATTGTGAACCGAAGTGGTGCTTTTCGGTGGACATAGCCTGCCGCGAGGAGTAGTACCTGGGCATGAACTTGAAAGAAATCAGCTTGTGTGAGACACATTGCGATATGGACAACGGTACCTTCTTGTTGTAAAGTAGGAGTGTGCCTAATGTACAACTGGTCCCCAAGCTGTCCTAAGCTCTTATCCAGAATATTTTCAATGTCAGACTTGTCACTAGCAAGAGCTACGAGCACGGCTCTCCGGATTGCGATACCATCTCCAACACCAGCCCCAGAGGAGCTGGTCAGCCAGGATATGAGGAGGTTCTTGCGGGCTTGATCGTCTGCAACTACCAGACTGATCAAGCTTGCGGCTGCCCCAACAATAGCTGCATCTGACTTCCACCAGCCAGAGTCCGCTTCAGTTGTTAAAGGGGAGGACAAATAGTTCTTTGAGATAATTTTGAGAAGTGAGAAAATTAAGTTGCGCTGATCAAAGTTCGGTAGGCTCCTAATAAGCTTCAAGAACTGGGGTTTGCGTTCCTTCTCCCGCAGAAGTAAGGAGGATACGATTTCCATTACGATGCTATCTGTGGGGATGTTAACTTAATTCCGGAATAAAGTAGAACATGTCTTACCTGTGTGGCCAAGACGAAATGATTTGCTGAGTAGCTCCGCACAACTATTCCATCCATTCTCAACTTCGGCAGGAAGATTCTTCGCCCAGTAAGTAACATTTTGGGACAGCCAACGGCTATAAAGTGTTCCATCGGCTACCCAGTATCTTTCTCCGATTCTCTTACTGATATTGTTGATTACATCCTCCGATTCTGCAGCCGTACCTAATATCTTGCCGCCACCTACCAACCCCAAGAACTCACTCCAGACAGCCTTTTGCTTTAATCGAGTAACTGAGGCGGCACAGACGCCAGTCCAAATTGTGTTGACCGTCTCGCTGCCTTCTAAAAGAGCTTGGAGAAGCTGCAAATCTATGGCCAATATGTCTTCAATCTTTGGTCCCCCAATGCCTTTCTCTAGTTCTTTTGACTTTTGAATTTGCTGCTTGAGACTCAGCAGAACTGAATTCAGGCCTGTGACACTTCGAAGACAAGAGAGAAGAATATCACGCTCTGGTGGGCTCCGACCATGTCTTCCGGCATTTCTTTTCTTGCCCTTAGATGACTCCTGTAGAACATGCCAGTAGTTTGGAACAGTGTCTGACACCAACGTGTGGACTAGCTGTGCTGCCAAAGGGCTTGGAGATTTGATATCAAAACTCTGGCCCCCTTTCCCCAAAAATTGTAGGGTAGATATTAGAGTTTCGTGATCTGGCTCATTCCGTAGGATCTCCAGAGCTTCTACAGGTGTCGATGCAGTCTTGAACTGGGTTTTCAATTTGGGTTCCGCCTCGACTACTTCGACCAGGGCGTCTTCGTTCTCTTTACTTCCGTTCTTGTAAGAAGTACTCACGGGAGTAAGCAGGCCTTCCATATCGACGTTTGGATCCAAGAAATTTCGAGCCTCCTTTAAAGCAACACTGGCTAGGTAGCCACAACGAGGTGACGAAGATGAAGATAAGACTGCAGGTGACTAGCGGCCAGTGGCGCTAGTCCTGCAGCCAGATAAGCGATAAGAAAGCCACTATTCGCCCTTCTCAAGTCAACAAACGCCTTCTTCATTTCTACGTTTCTCTCACTTCTACAACCTTTCGAACAAGATGTCACAGCCAATCATGGTTTCCGGTACAACACCAGCGACTCTTTCGAAGCCCAAGGCACGATGGTAAGCTCTAGCCCCAGTGCACTCTCTGCAAAGCTGACTCTTGTTTCCCCTCTTCAGGTCATACTTGGACAATTTCCTCCGCCATGCCGGCCCATTCTGCGAAGACGAGTTTGAGACCAATGATGAAGCAGCTACCAGTATTGAGAGAATGAACATCTTGTCAGTTGCAGCAGACTCAGCACGTCAAATAGAGGCTAACATATCACAATAGAGTCATGTTGGTTGCCTGGATACTTGGGACAGAATGGCTGCTAACTGCTGGACAGAGGTGCTGGTGGCCTAGGGTGTGAGATATTGAAGAATCTGGCTTTGTCAGGGTTTAAGAATATTCATGTCATTGATATGGGTAAGTCTTTAGGCTGCTTGCCTCTATTCTACAGAGTGCTAAGTTGGAATAGATACCATCGACGTTTCAAACCTCAATCGCCAATTTCTCTTCCGCCAAAGCGATGTTGGAAGCTCGAAAGCCGAAGTTGCAGCAAGATTCGTGGAGAAGAGAGTCAAGGGCGTTTCAATTACACCACATAATTGCAAGATTCAGGACAAAGATGATGACTTCTACATGATGTTCAATATTGTTATCTGCGGTCTGGACAGCATTGAAGCTCGACGGTGGATCAACTCTACACTTGTGAATCTGGTGGACGGGGAAAATCCAGAAAGTCTCAAGCCTTTAATTGATGGTGGTACCGAAGGTAGGAATCTCTTCGTGGAATGCTGTGGATTTACGGGACTAAGTGCTTCGCAGGTTTCAAGGGGCAATCTCGTGTCATATTTCCCACAATGACCTCCTGTATCGAATGCCAGCTCGATATGCATGCCCCGCGAGCCGCTGTTCCCCTCTGCACACTCGCAACTATCCCTCGTCAGCCGGAACATTGTATTGAGTGGGCACATATTATCGCTTGGGAGCAGGAGAAGCCGTTTCCAAAGCTTGATAACGATGACCCAGAGCATATCACATGGCTATTCCAAAAGGCTCTGGCTCGAGCCAAGGAGTTCAATATCTCAGGAGTCACCTATTCACTGACGCAAGGAGTTGTGAAGAATATTATCCCTGCGATCGCTTCGACCAACGCAGTTATTGCCGCCAGTTGCTGCAACGAAGCCTTCAAGATCGCCACGCAGACAAATCCATCCCTGGGAATTGAAGAGAATTACATGATGTACAGCGGCAACGAAGGCATCTACACCTATACATTCAAGCACGAGAAAAAGGATGACTGCCCGGTCTGTGGAAATCTCGCACGTAATCTCGACGTTGATCCTAATCTCACATTGCAAGAGTTCATCGACTCGTTAGCAGCAAGACCAGAGGCACAGCTAAAGAAGCCATCTATTCGTTCTGAGAGTAGAACCCTCTACTTCCAAAATCCCGAGAGTTTGAGGTTGCAGACAGCTCCAAATCTTGAGAAGAAGGTTCATGAGCTCATTGTGGATGGCGAGGAAATCGGAGTTACGGATCCATCACTTGGTGCCGTTAGCTTCAAGTTCAAGGTCAAGTTCTCTCGGGAAATTCTAGGTTCGGAGAAGACGAACGGCACTGTGGCGTAAAAGGGTAGAAATTGCTGAGAACGTTTACGACGGTATGATATGCACGATCACGGTAGTGTATGCTTGTGCACATGGACGGGGGTTACGAGGTCACGATGTCATGAGGGATTTGGCTTTTCTCTACGCAGAAGCTTCTGCTCTAGTTTAGCTATTAACGAGCCATCCAAACGCCTAAGCCATAAACTCCTGCAATGCTCGTAAATCACCACTTCTCCCCTCCCTATCGTGCCATATTCGCTAAGTTCTTCTTCATGGTTAGGCACTTCAGTCTGAGAACCTTAATCGACTCCAAGAAGAGCTCATCGCTGTCCCACTGTCCGACACTTTCGATGGAGAATATGAAGTGATCTCGTATCCTTCCCAGCTTAACCTTACCCTCGAATTCCGCATGTCGCAAGCACTCCCTGCTCACAGTATCCTTCATCGTGTCCAAGACAACGGCCTTCTTCTCGCCCTCATGTCTCTCGTATCCGCTGCCCTTTTTCGCAGCCTCCTTCGTAGTGACCGTCTCGAATCCAATTACGCCCTCCGGGAAGCATCTCGCGAATTTCTCAGCGTCCTTTCCTAAGATTGGCTTCAGAATGGTGATTGTAGGCAACAGACGGTATGAAGCCGTAGCAACCGGTGAGTATTTGGCATGATCACTTCCCACACCCTTGATCGCATGCATCTCCACATCAATACACTGTCCCGGCCGTAACTTCGCAACCAAGATATCCGGATTCGTAGGTACGATGGCATTCTCGCCGCTGAAAAACTTATGCTGCTGTCCGAACGGCTTGAACTTGATATCCCTGGCGTAGACATGAGCATTGTGGTATAGCTTCAACGGATCCGTCTCTCCCTTCTCTGCCTCCTGGTTCCGTGTGCATTCGATCTTAAGATCCAGGCAGATGGTATTGTAGTCGAAATTTTGCGGCTCCTCTCCAGATCCCTCCTCTGGTTTCCTATACCACTTCAGATACTCCAGAATACCGCGTTTTCCACCCTTAAATGGCACAAGACCCAGACGTCCGGCAAGGACTTCGTCTTGGATTATAGAGGTGTTGTTGTTTACGAAAACGGTCTCGATTGCTAGGGAGGGGATCTCGGCGATCATAATGCGCCGGAAGGCGTTGGCGACTGAGGCATCGATGCCGATGAGGGAGAAGGAGGATTCGGTGGGCTCATTGTGGTGGAATTGGACTTGGAGGGCTTCCTTGAACTTTACAGCGTCCCAGGCGTGGTCTTCGCCAGGGTACTAAGTGGAAAGGTCAGCAATTGTACGTCTTGAAGTAGCTGTTGGAGGACAGCAGTTGGACTCTCAGCGCGGTTGCGGTCCGTAAAATGACAGATTTACGGAGGAACCTCTGCATGCTGAGATATTCTCCAGAAGTATTTTAACGTACATGGCCTGGGAAGTCGGTCGAGGTGATATCTGTGACGGTTTCTGCGTTGACTCCTACAGTCTGAAATATGAATTAGAATATGTCGGTAGGTATCTGAGGGCATTTCTTACTCTTCTGCGATCCAGCTCTGCCTGCGACGGCTGGTAAGGTGCCATCTTTGCTGCTATGAAATCGCGGTTGTTGAACGGCGGGGTCTTTGTCGCATCCCGATAAAATAAATTTTGAAGTAGCTTGACAGGGATTAGAAGCTAGGTGCATTTTAGATCCGAGCTTAATTTGAGTGTACCTCATCATCAACCTCAGTTGAGGTAACACTTCTACCTTACGATATCAAGGACACTCTCCCCTCCACCTCAATTGCAGACGATTGAGCTCTGGTCACAATCATCAAGAGCTTTCTATCTATTTCCTTGATCACAATGGCGTCCTCCCTCACCCGGCTGGCCGGCCGCCATGCCAAACGTCTCTGCTTGCGACCCGCACTACCCTCCGCCTCCTCTCCACGCGCCTCGATACGCTGCTTCTCTGCTGCCCCAGCTAGGAGATATGCAGAGCAATATGAAGGCACAAGATTGATTCCAGTCGACGACCGATTCGGACATCCCACCAATGCCGATGACCCTCATCACACGAATATCACCCCCGACTCGAACCTCCCAGATGGCGAAGCCATTGAGAACCGCAAGATCAGACATTACACTGTCAACTTTGGGCCACAACATCCTGCTGCTCACGGTGTGCTTCGTTTGATTCTGGAGCTCAACGGAGAGGAAATCGTGCGATCGGATCCTCATGTGGGCCTGTTGCACCGTGGTACGGAGAAGTTGATTGAATACAAGACATATCTCCAAGCCCTACCGTATTTTGATCGATTGGACTACTGCTCCATGATGACAAACGAGCAGTGCTTCTCGTTGGCCGTAGAGAAGCTCCTGAACATCGAGATTCCAGACCGTGCTAAGTGGATCAGGACATTGTTTGGGGAGATCACCAGGATTTCCAACCATTTGATGTCTATTCTATCTCACGCAATGGATGTCGGTGCTCTTACACCTTTCTTGTGGGGATTTGAGGAACGTGAGAAGTTGATGGTAAATATGTTTGGATTGTTTTGCTATAGATATTTTGCTAAATCTGCGCAGGAATTCTATGAACGAGTTTCCGGAGCACGTATGCATGCCGCCTATGTTAGACCTGGAGGTGTCCATCAGGACATCCCAGTCGGACTTCTTGATGACATCTATCAGTGGGCCACCCAGTTTGGTGACCGAATCGACGAGACTGAAGAACTTCTTACGGACAATCGTATCTGGATAGGCAGAACAAAGGGAATCGGAGTTGTGTCCGCAGCGGATGCTTTGAACTACTCCCTCTCTGGCGTGATGTTGCGTGGTTCAGGCGTACCCTGGGACATCCGCAAGAGCCAGCCTTACGACGCGTATGGAGAAGTTGATTTTGACGTCCCAGTTGGTGTGAACGGTGATTGTTATGATCGTTATCTTTGCCGTATGGAAGAGTTCAGACAGTCGCTGCGCATCATCCATCAATGCCTGAATAAGATGCCTGCAGGACCAATCCGGGTTGAAGACTACAAGGTCTCTCCTCCACCCAGGGCGGCCATGAAGGAGAACATGGAAGCTTTGATTCACCACTTCTTGTTGTTCACCAAGGGGTATACTGTGCCGCCTGGAGAAACATACTCAGCAATCGAAGCTCCAAAGGGAGAGATGGGGGTGTTTGTTGTTAGTGACGGGAGTGAGAGGCCATACCGATGCAAGATCCGAGCTCCAGGGTTTGCTCATCTGGGTGCCTTCGACCAGATCTCCAGGGGACATCTGTTAGCGGATGCAGTGGCCATCATCGGAACGATGGATTTGGGTAAGTTGAATTCTCAGTCGTGTTTTTGTTGCTGTGATTGTTGAATATGACTGCTAACATTTTGTGCAGTGTTCGGAGAAGTAGACCGCTGAGCTGAGACGAAAAATGGAAGCTGAGATTGGAAATCCACACAAGTGATGGGTCATTTGGTGGGTCGTTGTACATAGTATAATACAGTGTGCTATACGGCGCTGAGTTAGCAATTCGAGCGCAAAATTCAAAAATGCCCTTGGCCATCCTTCACTTACGGGGTAATACGCCTACATTGGGACGGTGGTAACCACGGTATTGCTGCTGACAACTACTGGTGAATCATCTTCTTCGGTCATTCCAACATCTTCTTCATCATCAAGGACTCGAATGGAATTGGAGGGAGAAAGAGGAGAGTAGCGAGATTCGGCTGGCTCCGAAGCTGCCTTCTTCTTGTAGAAGCGCGGGAAGGTATCTTGGTAAGTTGTCCACGGAAAGAACTGGGGTGAGGCGAGAGGCTCGGCTGGCTGGGTTGGAGAAGGGGCCGCCATGATAGTCGAAACAGTTGAGGGAGTCGGACCGGATGGGAATGGTGGAAGGAGTGGAAGATGAGCCTGATGCTCTGGGTACCACTTCATGCCTGCGCCTGGTTGATTCATCATGAGTGTGTTCGATGGGAGGAATTGAGGAGGGACAAAGCCGTCTTGGGGAATTCCGAAGCCACGAGCAAGATGCTCGAGGTCGGAGCGGTTTGGGCCGGGACTTTCGAAATTGTATTCTGTGTACTCATAGGAGAAAGTGCTGTTTTGACCTTGTGGGCCCCATCCTTGTTGATTGTCACTGGCATGATCACCCCCATTGTCATATTGACGTGGATCAGCGGGCCCATCGTTATCTCGATGGGCATCATATCCAAAATTGCTGATCACATGTCTGTCGTCACGCAAATTCTCACCTATGATAAATCAGCAGTAGTCTTTGTCTTTGAAATGTGATGTTACGAGGAAGTTGCTCGGATATCATTTTAGCTTTCTAGTGGGACGTTCAAGAGAGGAGAGCGAGTCTAGCTTTGCATACCTTCAGCTCTGTCAGCCCCAGATGGCTCATCCTGGATGAGTTCCTTGCCCTTATTCTTAGCTTTTCCACTACGATGTCTGAGTCTGCGCTCTCTGTCCGCAGCATCAAAGATTACTGGGCAGTCGCAGTCTCCCGCGGCATGTTGCTTGCGGTGCTTCTCTTCATCCGCCAAGACCTTTGCGTTCCAAAGGACTCTTGAGCAAGGATGGCAATTCTCATTTGTGAAGATAGGTCGCTCGGCGGGGTACTTGCAGGGAGGGAAGGTTGGGTTGGATGCGCTAATAGGGCATTGGCGCAAGTATGGGATGGCACAGTGGCCACAGTTATATCCAAGAAATTCCTTAACACACATGACTGCTGTGTGTGCCTCGGAGGGTATGTATTGCTTGAAGGGTGGTTGTAAGTCTTAAACTTGAAGTTGTCTAAGAACAGTAGGAAGGAATGGTCTGGATGAGGAACAAGTCAGCCAATTATTTGGAGAGCCAGGGAGAGCAGTTTTCTCCGGCCGTGGGAAGAGATGGAAAGAGTCTCAAGTGAGTCACTTTTTTCTTAACGGGGTAAATCAAGGAACTGTAGATGATCGAACGGAGGAAGGATGAAAGAAATTTAGCAACGTTGATAACTTACCTGATGATCGATGCTTGGAATTCTAGGCGCTGGTAGACGAAAGGATTCCTTGTCTGGTGTGTCTTGATGATCTCTTGAGCGATGCTAAGTAGCAGCGCGAATGTATCCAAAGTGTAGCTCTCAAATAATGTCTCCTAGGACTGGATGGGCTCAGCGGCGAATGCAGGTCTCTGCTTTGTCGAGTCTGTATCAGGACACTGAGTTATGATGTTAGTAAATGTTGCATCTCTGCTGGAGAACAGACTGTAGAAGTACGCTTTGCAGACATGTTTTCCGTTTGAGTCTGACCTTACGGACGTGGATGAGGTGAACCGTTTGCTTTGCCGGTGTCGCACAAGCAGAATTGTATGTTATCCCGACTCCGGCTTGAATTGTCGTGCTTGCTTCCTTTTTGATGAGCTGAGGGTGTGAGCCTGAGTCTGAAAGGGCTGGTAGTGCTATGTGCTGTTGAGTAGATATGGGTGTAGGGAAGATGATGATTGATGAGGATGATGTGAAAGATGAAGTCGAGGTCGAAGGACCTAGATTAACGAAAGAAGACTTTGCTGTATGAAAAAGGAGTGAGGCTGCAGGTAGGAACAGGAGGTAACTTGAGAGTTGGGTTGGCTTGCAGTCAAGTTGTTGTTGAGAGAAGAGGTTGTTGTTGTTGTCGTTGTCGTAGGAAGGCCTCGAGAGAGAAGGGGAGCCTCCTTATATAGTCGGCTACCTGTGTTGTCGCGAGCAAACGATTAAGCACAAGGCTGGCAAAGCCGACGCGCTAGTTCCGAACGGTAGTAGAGACAAACAGAAATTTCAAGATGGCCTTGAAGCATTTAGTGAATAGGAAGGAGGGGAGGGGTAAGTGAAACCAAGGGTATCTGAATACTTTTACGCTGATATTAGGGCAGTTGTAAATTCTCAAATAATTTCACAGAGTAAGATTGCTTAGGTCGTGTGCGAAGAAGGGCTGTCGTTGGAGCTGTTGATGAATAGAGCTGATGTAGATGTGATGATGTTGCGGTTGGAGAAGAATTAGAAACAGACTAGGAAGATGTCGTGCTTGAATGCATTCGATCCCAAGCTACTGCGATCACCTTTTTATAGGAAGAGAAGTTCAAACCTTGTATTATTGGAGTGCTCACTAGTAGCTAAGCAGAGCGGTAGGTATACAATTGTTAGGTGTGGTTAAGGGCGAGGGCTAGGACGAGATCTGAATGGGCAAATGGTAGCTATTCAGCACTTTAAATCACCTAACTATATCTATTGCAACTTGAAAGATATATTCACAGTCTTACTTGTCTGTAGATAAATTGTAAACCCGTTGAAACCTAATGATCTTGATTTGCAAGAGATTAAGTAGTCGATGGTAATGAGATGTCTTGAAATTGCCATCCTCACTCTTATAACCTTGAGAAAAGTAGAGAGTTGAGGAGCGTAATCATCTATAAACAGGCATTGATGGTTGATCGAAGTACCAAGTTCGGAAGGCTCATGGTTCGAAATCAGGAATCTACTAGACCTACATATAGATAGCCGTACGTAACCTAGAAGGGGCTAGGTTATGGTAGAGTCTGTAGGTATAAGCTTTGATTCCTTCATGAGAATCCCCGATATATTCTAGTTTGATGTATATTTCACTAGTCGATCGTTCGGGCAGGGCTTTTGTTATTGTGAAGTGTTGTAGCAGATGCAAAGTAGGTAGAGTGAGCATAGACATATCAAGGAAAAACCAGGTCTAGAATCTGACTGAACTTGGGACAGACTACACCAGCTCAGAGTATCATGATCTGAACCGCAACATTCTGCTGCTCCTTGGCAATTGGTCTAATCTTGCGGCGGTTAATAGGTTGGAGTTATTAACAAAACGGAGCTGTTCTCGCTAAGCGAGCCCAAAGTCAATTATCTCAAAGTTAATTGTTGACATTCACATAATGATAATCAATATTAATGCAATGTAAATTCATTATATCTCCAAAATGACTTCATCACTGCATGCTAAGGATACTTTGGCCCAATATTCGCAAGTTACTCCTTTAGCTTCACATTTCTCTCGGGCCTGATTCAATCGTGTGCACGCCTCTTAGGCCTGCCCACTGCATGGTTGATATAGTCTGGGTCTTTTCTATTGGTTTAGAAGTTAAGTGTTTGATATGCGCATTACTTTTGAAGTAATGCAAGAATTTCTGTCCGCAACAAGTCAAGCACATGCAACCGGTTGTGCTCCACATGACTTCCACTTTTGTGTTCCACGTACATTAACGAGTTGACTTTTCATTTGAACCAAGGGTAATAACTATCTATCTTTTTTCTGGCACCTCAAGGATAACGCAAAACATGCATAAGCGAGAGCCCATTTGTTGACACTAAGAAGGTATCCCACGTGATGGTATTTTTGCAATGCATGACGATACCCATCTCGAAATTCTTTGACGACCTTGTCAATCTACTCCTCCAGTGCATGCCAAGCAGAAGAAACATGTCATAGATGTCGAAGTCTCTCGCCCTTCTACTCAGAAACTCACAAATCGGCGGTGTCGTGACAGGTTTGCCACAATCGGATATCCCGAAGCCGGCTCATTGTGTGACCCCGCCTATTCTCGCCATTTCAGCACATGCTAGTTGTGTGCCAACTGTCCAACCGCAAGAGAGCCTCAACAAACCCACTTTTGCTTATTGTGAGCTGTTGTATGCCGTCGACGGCTTATCCGGCCACACGAATGATTCAAACCGAAGCTTTACGGACGTACCTCCTATGCCTACCTAATTTGGCAATGATCTTGTGGCCAAGTTTTTGAAGACTGAAATTCTACACTTCCTTTTGTACTTCATGAATTCTGATGAGCTGGCTAAGAATCATTTTGAGTGTTACATAATAATTCCGAAAGCTTAGAAGCGTTCACTGTCCAGACGCCATCATTTACAAGCTCGGTCCAACTCTTGTATTTACATCGTTCGATCACATACAAACCTTATTCTCCATTTAACCAAGCAATGACGAACATTGTTGTTGTTGGGTAAGTCCCCCGATTCAGACCTATTGGGGCTCTAACTAACGCGATGAAGAGCCGGTGTCTCTGGCTTGACCACTGCACTTCTTCTTTCGAAGGATGGCTACAATGTCACCATTTTAGCAAAGCATATGCCAGGCGATTATGACATTGAATACACGTCGCCATGGGCTGGAGCGAACTATATGCCGTGCGTGTTTCCATCAAGTCCCAATGTGCCAACAATAGTTGACAACATTAAAAGCCACGCTCACAAGGTAGCCAACGAAGCAGAAGTCCAGTGGGAGCGTGACTCTTGGCCAGAGCTGAAAAGGCTCGCGACAGAGGTACCAGAAGCTGGTATTCATTTCCAAGGCAAGTCCGATTTTCGCAGAATCCAGTCCAAAGAAGCTAACAAGGGCAGAATGCATAAATTACCACAGAAACAAGGACGATGACACTCCGAGTGGGAAGTGGTCCAAAGAGCTAGCGAAGGAGGATTCGTGGTTCAACACTGTCGCTCCGAACTTTAGAGTTCTCTCAGCATCCGAGCTCCCAAAAACTGTGGATTCAGGGACTGCTTTCACTTCAGTGTGCATCAATACGATGGTGTATTTGCCATACCTAGTTGGCCAATGTCTGAAGAATGGTTGTACATTGAAACGCGCCAATCTGAAGCATATCTTAGATGCTGCCAAGCTCCATCACTCCGGGAAGCAAGCAGATGTCATTATCAACTGCACTGGGCTTCTTGCCTCAAGGCTGGGCGGAGTCATGGATAAGAAGATTGTCCCTGCTCGCGGCCAAGTCGTTGTGGTGAGGAATGATCCAGGGATCATGATGGGCATTTCTGGTACGGACGATGCAGAGGATGAGCTCTCTTACATTATGACCCGAGCTGCTGGAGGCGGAACCGTTCTGGGAGGAACATATCAGCTCGGAAACTGGGAGTCTCAGCCGGATCCTTCTACCGCAACGAGGATCATGCAAAGAGCTGTTGATTTGTGCCCCGCGTTGACAGGGGGGAAAGGAATCGAGGCTTTGGACATCATTCGGCATGGAGTTGGCTTGAGACCGACGAGAATCTCAGGAGTGAGGATCGAGAAGGAGAAAATCGGTAGTACGTGGGTTGTGCATAATTATGGGCACGGTGGATGGGGATATCAGTCGTCGTATGGTTGCTCCGAAGCCGTGAGAGCGCTTGTTGGTGAAGTGTTGGAGCCGACTGCAAAGCTCTGAGGTGCTTGTGTTGGCCCCTTCATCTCATCCCATCTCACTGGCTATCATGCCATATAATTGACCAAGTCATCAGAATACGTATCGCCCATACCCAATAGTTCACTCAGTAATACATCGTCCGAGGTCGGGAATTGCTCCAAAAAATTCGCCTCTTGCGTTTCGGGTTCTTGTGCCGATAACTTTCCTCCAAACAGGTCAAAGAGGTCATGTCCCCGAGTTGGTAAGTAGCCTTTCCATGCTTCTGGCTCTTCTACGGATTGCCCGAAGTGTAACAATTTCGAGCGGATTTCAACTAAGGCTTTGTTTGCTGCCGGTCGAGGAGGGATTTTGTTTCTGCTGACTAGACTGTTTTGCTCAAAGTCTATTCGAAGTGCTTTCACCTGCGAGAGTGTTAGTGAAACCTTACAGTGGAACAAAGAAAGCGTACCCAGTATGCCGCCACTGGCCAGCTTTCTTGGCATTGAATGAGATATCTTAGATCGTCGATCAACAATTTCTTTACAGGCTCTCCCATTAACAACCCCTCGCAGCTCTTCCAGCTGTAGAGGGAGTACCAAATGTGAAAAGTGCTGGAGGTCATCAAACAGTATCCTAGAAAGGGGTTGACCAACGGGATCAGATCCGCTGAAGCCATGGATTTGTAAATTGTCGAAATCGCCACGGCTGAAGAAACTCCATTCCGAATAGCATGGGCCCACCATCCCGGATTGGAGGTATCTATAGCTAAATCTGGGCCGTCACAAGGTCCTGTCCCAGGATCCCATCCAGGAGGTATAACTACTGGGATATATTCTCTGTAAAGATGACCTCGTGCATTGTAGAATAACATGTGCATGGTACAGAACGACTTGCCTTCACCTACAGCCGCATGTGCTTCTTTGTTCTCTTCACTGAAACGCATGTGACTGGGTAAAGCTCTCTCCCAGGTATCTAAGGCTCGTTCAAACCCTGAAATTGGATGCCCTGGATCCCACGGGTTCCGATTTTCATTATGTCTCCCTCCAGCACCTGACCAATCAACTATGTGGCCTAATATGTCAACAAGCCGGATAGAGTAAGCCAAGAGAGGTTCATCAGTTCCCACTTCATCGTTGATGGTACAGGCCGAAGTCTTGCGGCCGAGCAGAAAATCAGACCTTGTACCAGGCAGCCTGGTTGTGATGGAAGAAATGTCGAACGTCAATCTTCTGTCCCCACCATTTGCCATGAGTCGATCGAGAGTGAAACATGTCCAGAAGGTACGTCGCTTGATCTCAGTTGACGCCACGTCGTCTTCAGGAAAGGAATCCTCGAAAGGGAGTCGTAAGGACTGTGCGATTCTAGTCGCCACTCCGAGTTGAAACCATGCTCGATGCTCGTCTCCATGTCCTGTCCAGTGTACACATAAGATTAAGTTGCATTGCATATTGAGAATGCTAATCTCATCGAATGTACTCATCATCGAACTCCGGGCGAGGGATGCGAAGTGCTCGCTAGCTTCGACTGTACCATTGTAAATACTGAAACATGGTTCGATGAATCTTGCCATTAAAGCAAGAACACAAAATTGCAGTTTCAAGGGAACTTTCCCTTGCTCAAGGTCATTCATCAAAACGAATTCTTTGAAGAAGCAGAAAGTCGAGTCGCCATAATACTCAAAGTATAGCTTGAATGCCTCGAACACAATCTCTTTGCTGGGTAGCCTACGTTGCATTAGTAAATCATCACAGAGAATCCTGCATAACCTACTGTTGTGCAAGTTCGTCCTCATTTGAAGATTTCGGGGTTCCTGGTCTGGAATGGAGCTGCCGCTGCATAACAGCTTGCGGGTTGTTGCCCGCATAGTGGCAAGCTTGTGATCTCTGTGTGCATGCTCTGCACGAAGGCCAATCGCCAGAGCACTTAGTCTTCCGTTTCCTATAGATGCCGAGTCAACGGGATATCCGAAAATCTAGAGCCAGTCAAAGTACGGCGAGAAAATGAGGACTTACCGACACGCCGCACATGCGAGCGGAGCACGAGCCCCGGGTTTCCTAGCAGAACGCTGGCCTGGAGTTTCCATTTAGAGGGATTGACTTCAGAAGGAATACCTGCAAAAATCGAAATTCTTCTCCATTGAGGAGGTCAAAAATACTGAAAAGTGGAGTTTATAAATGCCTCAGGCTTGAGATATCCGAGACTGGGACATGACTCGGCTCCACTAATTGACCACATTTAGCACAGTGTTTACCTACAAAGACACCATTTCTACATTTCATTCAAGCCCGAGATTTGTCCATAAAGGCAAGTATACCTTCCTCTAACTGGCAGACCACGCTGACCGATCTGAATGCATGTTACATCACGTGATTGTTTAAAATAAAAAAGGCGAGAAAGGGTCTCCTACTTCCAAGAAAGTAACTAAACGAGATGCCTGTAAAGACTCTCCTTGTTTTATACCGAGTTATCACGGCTGTAGCAAGGTGGCGAGGTCGTAGTTCTTCATACGAGAAAGCGAATACATTTCCCCTTTTTGCTCTCGGTTGAGCACCTTCTCGGTTAGGCTAGTGTCAAAGAAAAACATCAATCGACTTTACGAGCTACATATTCCGGATCACGTCAAGCAATAAGCACAGAATATATTCAATACGGACGTCATTGAATTGGCTGCTATACTTTCCGAACCCGAGTGCTGAAAGAATCTGCTCGCCATGTGTAGCGGTAAGCCCATCAGTCAGCCCGAGACGGCGACAAAGTCACGACCATTCGCGCCACTGTCAGATGAGAGAACGCTTCGGCAGATCTGATCCGAACAAGTCAGCCAAAGATGTTGTACAGGATATACCTACGATAAGCAGATTAGGTATTTTCATACCTTGCTTCTTCATCGTCAGAGCGGACTGAACTTCCGCACTGAATATCCGTCCGTACTCTGGTGGTTGTGCGTCCTAAAAGGGAGCGGAAGTTCGGAATTCGACTTCTATCCTCTTTCGCGATCTGTAGGTGCATACGAAGCCTCTCCAATTCTTCGAGTACTCGCGGATTTCGACGGCATTAAGTGAGTGGTATTTTGAAGCTCTCGGTCTAGGATACCATTGACCGCATTGCCTTTAGTCTGTCAAATTTGCCGTGTGCTACCTTATCCTATGGTACGCCATGTGCCCCTAACATGTTGCAACATAAGTAATTCGACAGACATTCGAGTTCAACTTCGTACATACCTTACTCCCATTCATTCCACTTATTGTAATAATACATCTGAACCATCTCCTGGGGCTTTATCTGTACATCCCGGATCGTCAACACTTCTCGAAGTTTTATTTGCAGTATGGCTACCACCATTACTTTAGCAGACTTTCTGTTCGTGCGTCTACACCAGCTTGGTCTTAGATCTGTACACGGCGTGCCAGGAGATTATAACTTAGCATCTCTCGATTATATTGAGAAGTCTGGTAAAGATTCCTCGAATCTACAACGGGTCACTAGGAGTGCTGTGCTGACCACAACTTTAGGACTGAAGTGGGTTGGTAATTGCAACGAATTGAATGCGGGATACGCAGCAGATGGATATGCTAGAGTCAATGGAATCGGTGCAATGATCACCGTCATTGCCGTTGGAGAGCTGTCAGCCATCAACGCGTGTGCTGGTTCCTACGCCGAAAATGTTCCAGTGGTAAGGACTCCAGGTGGTAGATAAGCCAACTTAGAGATCACCGCTCTGACGTACGACATCAGGTCTACCTAGTAGGAACACCATCTCGGACCGCTCACAGAAACAAAGCTATCCTCCATCACACCCTTGGGGATGGCGATTTCGATGTTTTTGCAAACATGTTCGAAAGGGTTACCGTCGCACAAGCGAAGCTCATGGATATCAACACTGCTGCCCAAGAAATCGATCGTGTTCTGGAGACCTGCTGGCGGCTTAAGCGACCAGTTTATATCAGATTGCCAACTGATATGGTTCCTCAGAAACTGGATGCGGCGCTTCTAGATACCTCATTGAATCTGGAACCCGTTCAGAATAAGGTTGAGGCAGAGTCTGCTATCGTCGACAAGATTGTCAATCTGTTGAATGAAGCGAAAAATCCGGTGTTCCTGGTTGATACTAATGCATCCCGGTTTCGGGTATGCTATTTGAAAAGTACACATGGCTTTTGCTAACTGAGTTAGGTACTTGACGAAGTCGACGTCCTCGTTCGAAAATCAGGACTACCTACCTTCGTCACACCAATGGGGAAAAGCACGGTCGACGAATCACTAGAGAACTTCAGCGGCATTTACTTCGGTGCTTTCACCGATGCAAGGACGAGAGAAGCTGTCGATGATTCAGACTTAGTTTTGTATATCGGACCAATTAAGAGTGATGTCAACACTGCATGGTTCACATCCAAATTCCCGAGAGAGAAAACTGTTGAATTTCACAGCAACCATATCGACATTGGATATGCCAAGTACGAGGGTGTACAAATGAAAGGAGTGCTCCAGCAGCTCGGCGCGCGTATCGAGAGTTCTCCGCCTCATTCCCCGAAATTCGGGTTGTTGAATGCTAGCGAAGGTCCAGCTGCTTTATCGGGAGAACAAGTCCCTGGACCGATACTGCATGAGCATCTATGGAAGAGACTTTCTTCATGGTTCCAGCCGAATGATGTGATCATCACCGAGAACGGAACAGCAAATATCGGTATCTGGGACAGTAGATTCCGGCCTGGAGTGCACGCTATCAACCAGACGCTTTGGGGATCGATAGGATATTCGGTGGGAGCTGCACAGGGAGCGGCACTTGCGCTGAAAGATGCTGGGTCTGAGTCGAGAACGATTCTGTTTGTTGGTGATGGTATATACACTTCGTCTGGAACAATTCTACTTAGATATTTAAGCTGACACGGAACTGCTGCAGGCTCGTTCCAACTCACAGCCCAAGAAGTCAGTACCATGATCCGCCACAAACTTCGCGTGGTCATCTTCTTGATAGAGAATGAAGGATACACCATCGAGCGTTTCATTCACGGCATGGAAGCGGGTTACAATGATATCGCGGGCTGGAAGTACAAAGATATCCCCAGGGTTCTGGGTGCAAGTGGAAGTGATGTTGGTATTCACGATATTAGGACGAAAGAAGAGCTGGAGATTTTGTTGATGGATAAAGAATTTGCTGAGGCGAGGAATATTCAGGTACGTGTGCTTTTGCTATGTGGCTCTCGGAGAGGTGCTAATGAGTCTTTGTAGTTTGTGGAAATGCATATGCGCGCCGAAGATGTTGAAGGCTGTGGGAGAGGGTGCTGCGAAGAGTAATTCTAGGGATAAATGAGCTTTTGCTTTGGTAAGGGTTTTGTTTGAGATGGGATGGGAAAGTACTAGATGATAGACATAGAAATGGAGTGAGAGTGAATAGAATACCACACAGGTTATGGCCTCCAGATGACCGTCTTCCTTTGCGATGAGTTATGAATCATCGGATAACGACTTGATTATTCACTTAAAGAAATGCTTTACAGACGTCTTAAGGTGCAATTCTTCTCGAAGCTTTCCGAGAATACTTCCAACATCAACTTTGCCAACAACTCTCCATGTTAAGCAGGTATTAAAACATTCCAGCATTAATTTTCGATCTCAAAATAACAGCAGTCTACTATGACATTCCAATATCGCTTCACTCACACATGCGGGCATACCGGATTCGGACCTATCGTCAATCAACAACAAGCCTCCATACCCACAACATCCTTACTTCCATTTCCCTCCCTCAACACAACAACCATCCCCCTTCCGCTCCTCTTCCCCTGCCCCTTCTGCAACCCCTCCACATCAAATCTCCTCCCTCACACACCTCCTGGGTCCGGCCTCCTCACAATTTTAAACAGCACACCGACCTCCCCCTTCCCCACCGGTTGGACAGTGCTCAAAGCATGTGGATTCGAGGAATTGGAGCCTAGGGATTGGAACCCGGCGCTTGAAGGTGGGCTGGTGGATGGGAGGTTTAGGCAGATGGCGTGGATTGCGAGGCCGTGTGGGGAGGTGAGGATGGAGGAGTTGGAGGAAGGGAGAGTGGTTGTTAAGGTTGGGATGGGGTGGAGGTTAAGGGGAGGGGTGGGGGATGTTGGGTGAGTGCTTGTGGTTTTGTTGTGATTATTGTGGGTGAGAGTGCTTGCTAACTTGGGTGCATTGTTAGACATGGGAGGTTTGCTGGCTTGCTGTCGAGCTTGCATAAGGTTGTTTTGGAGAGGGAGGAAGGGACGAGGTTTGCTACTGGTTGGAGTGAAGAACGCCCTTGAGCGTGAGTAGAAAGGGAAAGCAATGCATGGATTTGTATGGAACTATCCACTTAGAATAAGTAATGGCATTTCTGGCAGGCCGATGTAAACGAAGACTTGAGAGAACTTCCAGGTGCAAATCGATACTCTGGTACAGAGAAGCCGGACTTTAAATTTGGTTGCGTTGGTACAGAAAGAAATTGATTCTATCGGGCCTGGGAAGACCAGAAACTGCTTGACTAGACTACATATTGACAAATCTCCTCTACTCCTCGGAGGCGGCGGCACCAGTGATAATCTCGACCAACTCGCCAGTAATGACGGCTTGACGGGTTCGGTTGAAGAGAATTTGGTACTTGTTGATCATGTCTCCGGCGTTCTTGGAGGCATTCTATGTCACATTAGCACTTGGTGTTTTGTGAGACGGAGAATGAACCACTTACATCCATGGCATTACGACGAGCGGAGATTTCGCAAGCATGGCCTTCAGTAAGAGCCCAGAAGAGAGCATTGGACAGAGCGTATTCTCGGAGGTTGCCGAGCACCTCGTCGTCAATCTCGAAAGCAGAGAAGTTGGCTATATCACAATTAGTCCTAGTTTTCAGATATCTCATAGTTTACTTACGAGAGTTGATAATGGCCTCTTCGGAATAAGCCTCAACAGGGGTAGCCTCGTAACTGGTGGCATTGATGAACTTGTTGTAGACGATCAGAACAGAAGCGTAATCGGTTGGGAGAAGAGAGATCTGGTCGGCAATGGCTTGGGACTCTGCGAAGGTAGGGATGTTCTTTCCAACGGCAGAGAAGCTCATCACAATGTTCTTGGAGCTTGAACGACTCAACTGAGCCTTGCACTTCTCTCCCAACACAACGATATCGGCATCTGGCTTCTCAGCGAGAAGCCTGCGGACTCTCTTTGACAGTCCAGAGTGAATACCACCGCACAATCCCTTGTCCGAACTGGCAACGACGATCAAAGTCTTCTTGTTCTCTCCCTCCACTGCCTTGGTCTCGGCTTGCTCGAAAACAGTGTTGGAAGTTTGTCCGTAGGATCGGGAATCAGTCATGGCACGCTGGGCGCGATTGAGCTTTGTGGAAGCAACAATCTTCATCGTCTTCGTGATCTTCTCGATGTTCCTTAGGTTCTGGTTAGATGGGATCGGGAGAAACAGCTAGCTAGCCCAATGATGGTAAATACCTGATGGACTTCAATCTATCCTCGATTTCACGTAGAGTCGCGAAGTTGGCGGCATTTTGAGGAATAGGTCTATCCAAAGAATTTCATTAGCCAATTTCTCAATAAACCCAATTGTATTCGTCCATTGGACCCTTCAATTCCATCTTCTGGAGCTTCCAGATAGCTTGTGGTCGCCCAATTTCTTTCCGGTCGAGGGGAGCTTACCGAACGGACGCGGCAGCGCCAGCTCTCAAAGCGGGACGAGCAGCTCTGGAAAGCATCTTCTTGATCGACAAAGGGAACTGGATCGAGCCTTTGGTGTGGAGGCTCAATTGATAACAAGGCGTGGTGTTGATGGGGTTTTCTTCGTTCTGTCGGGTTGTCGGCAGCATGCAGATTGAGCCTCAGAGCCTCAGGCCGAAGTCACTAGCGTTGTCTGTGGGTGGGACTGTCTTCGCTCACGCCTAGAGCATGAAACTGCAACTTATTCTTCATTTCACTTCCGAATATCATCAATTTGCTTGAGAATGCAGTTTTCATAATAATAATAATATTAATTTGCTACCGATAAAGCGGCAAGGTGTAGCGAAAATGAGACCAAGTGCTTGTCCATACCAAGAATTTTAACTGTTTTGGTTGAATCGCCTACCTTCGCCCAACCCCACTTTTTAACCGCCCTCCCACCAATCACAGCCAGATGGCCACCTTAGAGAAATTCATCGCTCCCTCTTCTAGTTCCAGTTCCAGTTCCGCCTGCACGCCGAAGACCTCAAGTCTTTCTTCCCCCATTCCATGTCAACACGCCTCTTTCTACAACCACCATTTCTCTTCAAGCATCTGCGAAAAGTTTGCATTCAAGGCTCAGGCTCCCTAGCTTTCCGACGCGCTCAGAGGCAAGCCAAACCTCTGCAAGCAATCTAATTCGCGTCTTATACTGACTGACTGCTCCTGCTCTTCAGCTCCTTCCACCGTTTCACCCAGGTCAAACCTCCCTCAATTCCATTTGAACGACCACCGCCATTCCCCTTCAAGATGTCTTCGGACTCGGACGATGATATGCCCCTAGCCAGAGCGAACGGCAAGCGTGAGTACCTTCCTTCTTTCCCTGCGGAGAGGCGCCGTTGGACAAAATCTAGAACCTCACCATCTGGCGCATTCCCGTGTACAGCACCTCACTTTCTCCCTCAACCACCTGCCTCCTTCGCGCACGCATTACAGGCATAAGAACTAACGCACCTTCTTCACAGTCTCTCAGGCGCATATTTCGAAAAGTGAGGACAAGGCTATGGATCAGGCTATCCCATCAACTTCCGCCCCGGCAGGAGTCTCGGTTCGGAATGGCCCTGTCATAGAGGAAAATATGGACGTTGATGGACCTACGACGAACGGAAATGCGAAGCGCAAGTCGCGGGCTAGCATATCAAAGCCAGTGTACAAAGATGGTACCGATGAGGATAGCGATGAAGATTCCGTTCCATTGGTATGGCCGATCCGCTCACCTATACCCAGCTCGCATATTGCCCGATTCGGTTTTGATATGCCATGCTAACAATACACCCAGGCCAAGCGTCAGAAAACCAAGAAGGCTGTCGAGTCCGACTCCGACGATGATACTCCACTCGCAGCTGCGAAGAAGCGAGGCGGCAAGCTACCGCCCAAAGCTAAAGCTGCTGATATTGGAGAAGATGAGTCTTCTGATGATGAGCCGTTAACCAATAAGCTTGCAAAGGAGAAGGCAGCCATCGAGAAGAAGGCAGAGAAGGAAGCCAAGGCAATCCGAGCCAAGGAGAGCAAAGCAAAGGCGAAGAAGGTCAAGAAGGAAGAGTCTGACAGTGAGGATGTCAAGCTAAAGACCAAGCGGAAATCTAATGGCACCGGTCCTGCAAAGAAGGCAAATGGCGTCAAGAAAGTCGAGTCCGATTCGGATACGCCACTGATGAAAAAGGCTGTAAAGAAGACCAACGGCAAAGTCAAGACCGAGGATGCCTCTCCCAAGAAGGGCAAAGCCAAGAAGGAGGACAGCGAGGAAGCAGAGGAGGTGTACAGATGGTGGGACGCTCCAAAGAAGGAAGACGACAGCATCAAATGGGAGACCTTGCAACACAACGGCGTCATATTCCCACCTGCTTACGAGCCACTTCCAAAGAACGTCAAATTGATCTACGATGGCGTTCCTGTCACGTTGTCAATCGAGGCGGAGGAGATTGCTGGATTCTTTGGTGCCATGTTGAATTCTACACTCAATGTTGAGAACCCTACATTTCAGAAGAACTTCTTCGAAGACTTCACTGAAGAGGTCAAGAAGACAGGTGGTGCAAAGGGTCCAGACGGGAAGAAGATCGATATCAAGCACTTCTCCAAGCTTGACTTCAGCAAGATCTTTAACTACTATGATGGCAAAAGTCAGGCTAGAAAAGCTCGTTCCGCCGCCGAAAAGAAAGCTGAGAAGGCTGAGAGAGATCTAGCCGAGGCCGCATACACAACCTGTCTCTGGGATGGCCGCAAGGAACAAGTTGGCAACTTCCGCGTTGAACCCCCTGGACTCTTCCGTGGCCGTGGTGCGCATCCCAAGACTGGCAAGGTCAAGCGCAGAGTCCTTCCAAACCAAATCACTATTAACATTGGCAAAGAAGCTACCGTACCTACTCCCCCTGAGGGTCATAAGTGGGGCAAGATTCAACACGACAACAAAGCCACCTGGCTTGCCATGTGGCAAGAGAATATTAACGGCGCCTACAAGTATGTCATGTTGGCGGCCAAGAGCAGTGTCAAGGGACAGAGCGATTACAAGAAGTTCGAGAAGGCTCGTGGCTTGAAGTCACACATCGACCAAATCCGAAAGGACTACAACCGAGACCTTCGCGCTGAGCTGATGGCAGACCGTCAACGAGCTACCGCAGTCTACTTGATCGACAAACTCGCTCTGCGTGCTGGTAATGAAAAGGATGGCGAGAACGAAGCCGAGACCGTGGGATGCTGCTCTCTAAAGTATGAACACATCACCCTCAAGCCTCCGAATGTCGTCATCTTCGATTTTTTAGGAAAGGACAGTATTAGGTACTACGATGAGGTCGTGGTCGATGACAAAGTCTTTAAGAACCTGAAGATGTTCAAGCGCGCACCAAAGAAAGAAGGTGACGATATCTTCGACCGTCTTACCGTAAGTCCAGATATTTGAATGGCGGAAACCGCAAACTAATTCGAACAGACTACTCAACTCAATAAGCACTTGAACAGTTACATGCCTGGCCTCAGTGCAAAGGTTTTCCGTACCTACAACGCCTCGTATACTATGTCGAACTTGTTGACAAAGCTGAAAGACACCAATATCACCATGCAGGAGAAGGTCAAGCTCTACAACGATTGTAACCGCAAGGTTGCCCTCCTGTGTAACCACAAGCGTACCGTCGGTGCTAGTCATGAGGCACAGATGGAGAAGATGACCGATCGTGTAAGTAGAATCGACCTAGCAATTCTACTGGCTGCAATCTAACCATTATCACAGATCAAGGGCCTCCAGTATCAAAAATGGCGCTTAAAGCAAATGATCTTGGATGTTGATCCCAAGCAAAAGAAGAAGCATCCAGCCGAATGGTTTCAGCTAGACAGCGACCTCGATCAAGAATGGATCCTCGAACACCAGGCATTCCTTGTCCAAGAGATGCGGACGAAGATCGAGAAGAAGTTCCAGAAGGACAACGAAAAGCTCGTTGCTGAGGGTTCGAAGGAAATGAAAGCCAAGGAACTCACCGAAAGACTTGAGGTTGTTGATGACCTGGAAAAAAAGTTCAAGAAGGAGAATAAAACGAAGAAGGTCGAAGCCGAAGGCAAGGGGCCAACAGTTGAGAAGTTCGAGAGCGCTCTCGAGAAGCTCGATGGTCGTATTGCGACTATGAGACTTCAGGCAGAAGACCGAGAGGGCAACAAGGAAGTTGCGCTCGGCACGAGTAAGATCGTGAGTGTCTTTTTCCATGTCGAAATGTCATCAGCTAGCTAACAATTTCAGAACTACATTGATCCACGTCTCACCGTCGTCTTCGCCAACAAATTTGACGTCCCGATTGAGAAGTTCTTTTCCAAGACCCTTCGAGAGAAGTTCACCTGGGCCATTGAATCTATTGGAGATGACGATGCGTGGGAATTCTAGGCTCGCGTATCATCAGGATCAGAATAAACCAACACCACAGTCCAGCCATTCGACATTACCTGGACACCGAGCCCTCAACTTTGTATTTTGCTTTGGGATAACCCATGCCATTCTTTTTTTGATTTTCACATTGCATACACATTGCGAGCGGTGGTATAGTGGGAAGGAAAATCGTCCAGCGTGACTGTAGTTTGACGAAAGACTTGGACACTCCAGATTAAGATCTCCCAGAACCAGGCTCTGGTTGCTGCTGCTTTCTCTCCGTGGCATGTTCTTTTCGAGGGACTCACAAAGGTTCTCTCTCATCGTCAACTAGCTTAGCTTTTAAAAAAGAGCAGCACATTTGAAAAGAATAGATGAATATAGGTAGAGAGATCAAATGAATCAAAAACAACCACGTTACCGTTTAATATGAATATTTACCTTCCGTACATTACTTCCATGGTAGCTGTTCTGTCAATTCTTCAACTACCACCTGTCTTATCGCACGTGGCGATAGCCATCTAACCAGTTGACATTCGAAAGCTTCCATCCGCCCTCCGCATCCACCTACGTCCAACAATCAACGACAAGATGAAGCCTCTGCCGCGGACTCTGACACCTCGCCGGCTTGGTGGATATGTGTGTCATACTTGTACTCGTCAATTGGGCCCACAGGGGAGGAGGTACGCTTCCGCGTCACCATCACCACCAGATATCTATGATGTTGTCTGCGTAGGAGGTGGACCAGCAGGATTGAGTCTGCTAGCTGCTCTGCGTACGCATCTGCTTCCTTAAACCAGCCTGAAGGACCACCGGCTTACACTAAGTTATCAGGTTCTTCACCCGCAACAGCCAATCTCAAAGTCGCCCTCATCGAGACTCAAGACCTCAGCAAGACCCAGGCATTCTCTCTACCACCGAACCAGTTCTCAAACAGGTGCAGCTCGCTCACGCCATCCTCAGTCCGCTTCTTGGATAAGATTGGAGCATGGAGTCATATACAGAGGGATCGAGTCCAGGCGTATCAGGAGATGCAGGTCTGGGATGGCCTCACGGGCGCGAGGATCGAGTTCGACTGGCCGGGAGAGAAGCAGGGCGGCACGATTGCTTACATGAATGAGAACCTCAATCTTACCTCTGGATTGCTGAAGAGGATTGGGGAGATGGGAGGGGTGGAGGTGCTAGATGGGCAGAAGGTGGAGGATATTGCGCTAGGAGAAGCGACTGAAGATGTTGATTTTAGCAGTTGGCCTGTAGTGCAACTGAGTAGAGGGAGGAAGCTTGCTGCTAGGCTGTTGGTCGGCGCTGATGGAGCGAATAGTCCTGTGAGGACTTTTGCGGGGATCGGGAGTAAGGGATGGGATTACGATAGGCATGGAGTCGTGGCTACGATCCAGTTGGAAGGCAATGGATGGGGAGGAGATGAAGTGAAGACTGCATACCAGAGATTCTTGCCTACGGGACCGGTGGCGATGCTTCCTCTACCTGGCAATTTCTCGACATTGGTCTGGTCCACGACTCCTGCATTGGCAGCTCATTTGAAGTCTTTAAGCGCAAAGGACTTCATCGCTATGGTCAATGCAGCTTTTAGGCTATCGCCGGTTGACCTGGCGTATATGCACACGCAAGCTGAGGGGCAAGCAGAAGAGTTCAAATGGCGCTCACAGCATACCGACTTCGATACCCAGCGCATACCACAGCTTGCCGTAGGGGTCCAGGAGGGAAGTGTAGCATCATTCCCGCTGAAGCTACGCCACGCCGATACATATATCGGCGAACGAGTTGCTCTGGTTGGAGATGCTGCGCATACCATCCATCCTCTGGCTGGACAGGGACTCAACCAAGGACAAGGAGACGTCGAGAGTCTAGCGAAGACAATCGAGTTTGCAGTCACTCATGGGCAGGATATTGGGGTCCAGATGTCCTTGGAGACGTACAATGCGGAGAGATATGCGGCCAACCATGTGCTGTTGGGTATATGTGATAAGCTACACAAGCTGTATGCTGTTGAGAGTGGTCCCCTGGTGCCTCTGAGGAGTCTGGGACTGAGAGCTGTGAATGCTCTTGGGCCTGTGAAGCACTTCTTCATGAGTCAAGCAGCAGGGACCGGCGCGAAGATATTGTAGGAGTAGAACTAAAGAGGACACGAACGATTTCCGAGTGTATTATTATAAGGGGCGGGGGAAGGGAACGGGGGCGAGAGCATAAATAAGCATAAGAAATATAGCAGTTTGCGCGGAGAATTAGAATTACGCCCACGAGAGTTGGGCTCTGACTGACCGTCAATCTGGAGATGAAGCGTCGTCAGACGTTCGTGCACCAACGTCGAAGGCTTGTGGTGAATGGTGATGCTGCCATCGATGATCTGAGTCTATGGCGCAAAATTTAAAGCCTTGACAACGATCGTCGGCGGAAGGGGGTTAGGATGATACAGCTCAGGCCAGCCCCAAAAACATAACGAACGGACCTGGATGCGTGGAAGTTTCTCGGGCTGGTTCTTTGACAGCAAACTAACGCTGCAACGGCCGGAGATGCAGGAACATGACAAGTGAGCTTGCTGTACCTCGTAGTGAAGTTATCCAGGTGGTCCAAGTGCAACCAACGGCAGGCCAGCGACCTTTTGTCCTGTTGATTCCTCTCGGCTAGATGGCATGGTCTGTCTACTCGAGCTACTGTACTGTACTGTATGTACTGTATAGTACTGTGGCTACTTAGTACAGTAGATAATAATCTGCTGTGGAGTAGTTGGGAGGAAAATGCCGGAGGGACGAGCACAACAGTCCCACCTGCCTCTTGAAGTCTTCTTTTCCACTTTCTCCCGTCTTCCTCTACTCCGTACAGAGGTAAGTACTGTACGGAGGCTCCTCTTCACCTCGGCCAGACTGTCTTAACTCGGATGCCCCCGCAAGAGTCTGTCAAGTTCACGTTCGTTTGCGTTTGGCGAGCGAGGAAACAAAATGTCTGACCACCGGGACAAAAGTCTACTTTACGAAAAAGTCTCACTCTCCTCTCCCGAATAAGCCAAGCAAACGGGCTGCAGGTGTCAGTCCCAGTCGCTTAAAACAATCGTTGGCAGATTATCGTCAACGTTCAGCTCAACCTGAACTGGGGGGGTGGCCTTTTCCCGCTGTCGTGCAAAGGGGCTTTAAGCTTTACCATCGCAGTTGACGTGCATTTTGTCACTCCTTCTTCCAGCACTGCGATACACAATCAGTATCAGTACTCCCTGGTGGTCCTAAGTAGCCCCAAGTCTCACCAAGTTGGGGTGTTTGGAGATCGCCAGGAGGATCAAACCGCGAGTCAATCCGCCATCCACTCTCACACCACTGCGCACCAACAACAATCAACGCCCCCTCATCGCCCATGGCCACGATGCCCACTCAGAAGTTCAGACGATTATTCAGATTTTCGGAGACTTGTTCACAATGTGGAGAAGCGTGCGAACTCTCGGACGTTGGGACTTGCAGGAAGGCGGTACGTGCACAATCCAGCAGGGTCCAATTGCCGCACGCTTTGTTGTTTTGTTTACTGCCTCCCCTGCTGCAAGACCTGCAACGCCTCCACACTGAGCCGATCGCTCACTGAGGATTCTGGCCTGAGATGAGCGCCTCACGCTCCCCAGTGATGGCATTGGCTCGCGATAACCTCAGATCCTGGCCGGCGATGCGGTGCAGGGGAGACGTCTAGGCGTGTGCGCTGAACCTAGAGGGGCCGAGAGTCAGTGAGCGCAGTGATGGAGTGATGAGAAAGAGGAAAGATACCTTGTTGATGCAGGGGCTCGTCCTTTTCCCTCTTTTGCTCATACAGTACATAACCGTTGGCGAATCCTGATCCTGATCCAGCTGCTTCATGTTTCTGTTTTGTTTGCGATTTCATCCGATCCGATCAAGCTCAAGCTCAGACTCCTGAAGAACGGACGCTCCAGCCCCAGTCCAAGTTCTCCTTTCATCACATTTAGTGCCGCCACCGCCTCCTATTCTTTGCTTTTTCTGTGCTGTCTGTGTCTGTCTGTGTCGGTGTCGGTGTCTGCGTCAAAGACGCACAGCAGCAGTTAATAATACCCAGCCATGTCGTCCACAACCGTCCGCCGCCGTTCTTCCCAATATTCGCTCTTCCCAAGCTGTTCTCCAACGCCATCGCAGAATAGTCCCGCTAGTTTCACTTCAAACGGAAAAGGAAATATTGGCAATCTACCAAGACAAAACCTACGCAAGCGCCATTCAGAGGGTTCAGTACGGGAGCGAGCCACAAATATTTCGCATCGGGCCTCCTTAAGTACAAACGAGCTCCCGCCGGTGACGACGCGCAACAATAATAATACTCCTTCCGATCTCGCTACTATCATTAACCACCCGCAACAACAACAAGCGAAACAAACGGACAATATGAACCGGCTCATTCCTCTCAAACTCGAGGCGAGCATGTCTGATACAAAGACCCCGCCAACCTCGCAAAAACCTCTCCCATTACTTCCTCTCGCAGGACTCGCTACAATCTCAAATCCAGCACCGCTCAACCCCTCGCAACCCACCAAGAGATCTCGCCCTGGCCCCGTCACCGATCTGACTATTCTCCCATATACTCAAAAAGAGTGGGCCGCAGTCATGGAAGAAGTCAGGATGTTGTACTCGAAAGGCCAATACAAGCATTGCGCCATGAGATGCAAGCAGATACTCGACGGAATCAAAGATCCTGTAAGTTCGATCTGAACCTCAAATATGAACCCCAAAAATTCTAACAAAACTTGCCAGTATGGAGTTCACCCTCTCTATTCGATATACTTGTCTTTCTTCGCTGCTAGCTCGCTAGAAATGACAGCCAGCACGCTCCACAACAACTCGAGCACTAAACTCCCCCTCTTCCAGGAATCGCTCGCTTTCTACCAAAAAGCCGAGTCGTTTGTTGAATACGCCTCCTTCTCCTCAGACCCCAACATCGCCTTCGCCACGCGCCAAATCTCCATGTACGGACACGCATCCCACTCCTCCATCTCCTCCAGCATCCGCTCCTCAGTGGACTCCGTCTTCTCGCAAGCATCCACCTCTTCCATGTACTCAGCTTCCTCGTCCATCTACGGGGACTCACCGACCTTCGAAGAATCCTCTCTCAAGCGCAGCGCCTCAAACTCCTCCTCAGAAGAAAGCGAAGGCTCCAGACGCCGCTCGGGCCGTTTCCAGAACCGCAGGAAGAAAGTATCCTTCTCTCTACAACTGCCCACCCTTGACTCGGAAACCTCTCTCGAGCTCTCCCCAAAATCCTTGAACCCCAACGCTGCAATCGCAAACGCATCCTCATCTATCCCCGACGCCTCAACACTCCTAGACGCCTTCCCAGCACCCCCTTCCGTAGAAACCTCCCCCTGTCGTGGTTCTGCTTCTTCACCCACGAAATCCCCCCGCCGCGAAAGCCTCTCTACTTTCTTTCACTCGCAATCCGTAGCGCGGTACCGCAAACACCTCACGTCGCTGAAAACCCAACTTGGGTTCCACATCTCTTCCATCCACGATCAAATTAGCTCTCTCTCTGAAGTAAGGAGACCGAGACGCTCGAATACGCCGACGCAGTATTCGTTTGAGGCGGGAGAGAGCGAGGAGAAGGGGAGAGGTGTGAGTGGCGCGGAGAAGGAGAGCAGGAGACCAGAGTTGAGGGAGAGGATTGAGAAGTTGAAGGAGAGCGGGTGGAAGAGGAAGAGATTTGATGGCGAGAGGTATCGTGTTTTGTGCGAGAAGGCGCTGGATGAGGTTAATGAGCGGTCTTGAAACCTGCTCCTTTTCATTAAAGCACTGGCACCTTACGACATGAGAAGGGATGAGATGAGACGAAGAAGATGAGCTGAGATGAGATCCTTCACGAGTTTACGGAAGCCCTTTTTTCCTTTCAGCATACACGCGCATACGATACACGAACGCATTTCACGCATTTCTACTTTACAGTTCACGTCTTTTCTTGACGATGACGAATTCAACGACGATGAACGAGACAAACCTTTTACGGTGTTTTGAAACTTAGCGTTTTTCTTCTGTGTTAATAGCTTTTTTGAGAGGGAGAGAGGTGAAGAGAGGCGGAGGGGAGACTTTTTGTGTTAGAGTTTACTGCTTTTGTTCGTACATGATACCACTTTGATTAGCTTATAGCTAGTCAACTGCTACTGTTTCCTGTTCTTGTTCATACTAAATAAAATCAAAAGATAATGATATTAGATTTGAACTAAATAG
Organism: Rhexocercosporidium sp. MPI-PUGE-AT-0058; assembly: GCA_020746875.1. Taxonomy (NCBI): domain Eukaryota; kingdom Fungi; phylum Ascomycota; class Leotiomycetes; order Helotiales; genus Rhexocercosporidium; species Rhexocercosporidium sp. MPI-PUGE-AT-0058. The sequence goes on from JAGTJL010000002.1 coordinate 2,604,401, forward strand.
CCCATCTATGTGTGTGTATGCGTGTGCATGTGCATGCGACTTTGGGATCGCTTGTTCTTGATTTGTCCGGGAACTTGTATTTACGAATGAGTGCCCTACACTGCTCTGCACGTTAGAAGAGAGAAAGAGCAGACTATACATGACTGTGCTAAGCTAGATTCACGTATCATAATATTCAGTGAGGCGGGGAAATATTACTTTAGGGGAGACCGTTGCAAGAAGTATTTCGGTAAGCAAAGGTTTTGTATGAACTGTAAAATTTTTTTTGGAAGAGCCTCCAGGTAAAATAAAGCGTCACTGGCTAATATCGACAAGCGCAGAAGATAAAGGAAGAAGAGGAGACGGAACGATTGAAAAGTGTAACGTCAGTCCCTATTTCGGGTATCGGCTTTCGCATAGAGTTGAGAACGAAGGAAAACCCCTACGCAGAAGGATCAAAGAAGCAGAGAGAGGTCATACAACAAAACACAGGAGGCGAAATTAGACCAGACCAGACCAGACCACGTAACCCAAGAAGAAAGCCTAGTGCGAAAGGAAGTCTGTCGGTCTATTTCATCCGGAGAAGCTCTTGCGTTTAGTAGCATTTTCCTGCGCCTCCTTCTCCACCTGTAATTGCTTCTCGGCCTCCTTCATCTCCCGCACCTTCGCAAGTACAATCTCTCTAAAGATTGCTCCCTTTGCAATCTTGCTCAGGGATCTCTTGCCCTCTGGTGCGCTGCCTGCTGATGTGCTACGTGATAGACCTGCGCCTGCGTCTTGGCCGCTTAGAGCTGCTCCCGCTGCTGCTTTGGCATCGGCTGGAACGTCGGCTTGGCCTGGCATGTCGTCCTCTTCATCCTCTTGCATCTTGAGCATTTCGATGCGGTTGGCAAGTTTGACGATTTCGATACCGCGGCGTAGACGGGCCTTGGCCATGTAGGCCTTGATCTCGGGCAACAAATTGTGGTCCGTTGCGTTCTCTCCACTTAGCCAGGAGTGACGAAGAGCTTGCTATATAGATCGTCAGACCTTAAACAGCCAATGGGGATAAAGTAAACATACCTTGCTGGAAGATCTATCGTCTGCATCTGGTTGCAAAAGATGTCCAATGAAGTCCTTGGCATCATCACTGACATCCTTCCAGTACCGCTCATGGAAAATGACTCTGGCACTGCTACATTCCTCGATGAGCTCTTGGAGGTTCTCGCTTCGGAAAGGAGAATAGCCGCAGAGAAGTGTGTAGGTGATTACGCCGAGAGACCACATATCGACTGGCTTGCCATGCCCCTTCTTCAGCATGACTTCAGGGCGGCATAGCCAAATGAACCAGCCATTGTTGTGAGCACTTCGTCCTTCGAATCAAGCATCTTAGCGATTCCAAAGTCTGCAAGAACAAGATCGGATCCGGGCTTGGGTGTTAGGTAGAGTAGGTTTTCGGGCTTGAGATCTAGAGCCGTTAGACGCTGGAATCGAGTGAGGCACAGTAGTCCTACCTCTGTGGACGACATTATTGTCGTGTAAGTAATCGACAGCTTCAAGAACCTGTCGAATAGTTTGTGAAGCATCTTTCTCAGTGAACTTCCCCTGCTCGCAGATACGATCGAACAATTCTCCACCAGTCGCGAGTTGAGTGACGATGTAGTATTTATCCTGGATGTTGTGAGCTTCCATCCAAAATCCAGCAGCGCTTCCTTCAGTATCTTACTCTCGACTCGAACCAATCCACGAACTTGACGATATGCGGGTGTTTCATCCGTTGCAACATCTCGAGCTCATCGTAGACCATTTGCTCGTTCCCCTTGACATTCTTCTTGAGGATGATCTTCACAGCGACCTTGCCCGTCGGCCCGTCTGCCTCGCGGACAATACCATACGTACCAGCGCCCAGCGTTCGGCCAAATCGATACTTTGCTCTACTAACTGGTTAGCAAATTCTCGCGGCGGCAGAGGGCGGCGTGCATACTTCTTATCGTAGCTCTCGGGCTGGCCGTGCAGCTTGTTGAGCATATTGGAGACTTCGACAGGGCGAAAGGCCATGGTTAGCCAGCGTTTTATAGGGATTTTGAGATAGTTGAGGTTAAGGAGGACGTCCAGCGCTCCCGGATACAATCTAGCCATCTGCTGATACAGAGGACGATGGTTTCCTGCCTTCGCTGGCGCGGTGCTTGCAGGTTAAGTGCGGGGTGAAACTCACAACTCATCGTCGCTGCCAATTCTGATTCCCTTGCTCAATTGTCCTGTCTTCTGGCACCTTCCGGCTGCTTGAGGTTGGATGCAGAGAACAACGTCGAAGCAATGAACAACGCGCAAGGAGGGAGGGTTCAAGGCTGTTGTCGTTGTTGACTTCAAAGGCTTAGCTGAAGCTTGTTGGTGGGGCTGAGATGAGCTGGCTGATGATGATGAGGGGTTAAAATAGAGTCAGTAGGAAAAAGAAAAGCGTCGTCAACAATGGCGACGTGAATGGATTTGAAGAGGCTCCGTATCCAAGTAGTGAAGATGCGTAAGAGAGGAGTATGAAGTCACCAGCAAAGTATGACTTGCACAATATTGTTGTGGTCTGCCTTGCCGTTGTTCCCCCTCAGCCGCAGTCAGAATCCCAGGTGAGGAGGGGCAGGCAGTGGCTGAGCATCCCAGGGGTCGGCCTATGGGGATCGTCACGTGTCCTTACGGTATTTTTGCTTTTCACTGCGCTCGTACAAGTACCGTGGATTTACAAGTGTGGGTGGTCCAAATTACATCATTGAGGCTATTCGGAATAATATGCAATCAAACCACCAAGTGTTATTGGCAAAGTAGCGGTACATGGTGCTACACCCCGAGTTCTAGTTCTATTATAAGGACTCCCTTAGCTTGACTCTGCCGCCTATCGATAAGCTCTTCTTGCCTTGCCTTGCCTTGCCTTGCCTCGCCTTATTCTCCACAGCCTTCACTTGCAAGCTTGAATATTTGGATTGCCTCAAACAATCTCTGCCCAACACCAGAAACCCCATAGACCCTTCACTCCTCGAGGTTAAAGACCCTCGATCAAGTAAGCTAGAGCGCCTTTCTCTCTGCAAAAGAATCAACAGCCTCGAAATCGCCAAAACAAAACACTCCTGAACTGAAGGCGAGCAAGAATGAGCTTCGCAACCAAACGTCTCTCGAAGGAGCTGTCCAAGGTAAGCCCTTCATTCCCTCCACAATACCACACAACGAGAAATAGAACGATATCTAACTCATGTATCTAGATCCACGGCACGCTACCTCCAGGAATCGAGTTGGTAACCGCAGAAGGCTTCCAAGAATGGCAACTCGACATCAAAGTCCTCGACGCAAACCCACTGTACATGAACAAGGTCTTCCGTCTGAAATTCAAGTTCAGTCCACAATACCCAATTGGTAAGCTCTATTCCTTTCCATCCTTAATGTAGTTTGCTTCTCAAGCAAGCAAGGCAAGCTAGGTCATCTGATCACTCGCCGCCTGCTCACCTACCCCGCCACCCATCCCTCCTCTCTACAGACCCTCGAGTCCATATCATAGTCCGAGTCCACATTAACTAATATTCATGTCCTGAACAGAACCCCCGAAGTAACCTTCATGCAAACAGCCGACCGCCCCATCCCCATGCACCCGCACATCTACTCCAACGGCATCATCTGCCTCGACCTTCTCGGCCAGCAAGGCTGGAGCCCCGTCCAGAACGTAGAGAGCATATGCATGTCCCTGCAAAGCATGCTGACGGGTAATTCTAAGAATGAGAGACCCGAGGGCGATCAGTCGTTTGTAGCGAATAATAGAAGGAGGCCGAGGGATATCGATTTTTATTATCATGATAATACTGTGTGAGGCGTCTGGGGTGGGCTGGGAAGGGAAGGGACTTGGAGGACTCGACTAAACAATGGTTCGGGCAGGTTGGTGAGAGATTGGGGATATGGTACGGGTGGACTTTACTTCTAAAGCTTTGGCTGGTACATGGCATGGAGAGACGTGGCATGGCGTGGCGTTTCGAGGGTGGGCATATGAATGGATTGTATGAGGGCCGACTTCAGTGTGCTTTAACGGCCTTGGGCTAATACAAAATGATGGCTCAGCGTGGGGGATTCACAATTGGTGGTTACAAACAAGCCCTTGTTTCTGGGATTGTTGGCTTTTACTCTGAAGAACGGGCATTCTAGCATGGCGTCTGGTTCCCTCTTTTTCTACTCTCTTCTTCCTAAGTAGGTAGCGATGATTTTGTTTGATGAATGAGGGAAAAGGAAATAGAAGTCTGTCTACCGATTTTGACTTACTACTCGACTTTAGATTGCGGAAATAGTGGTTATAGATGTGTAGTGAGTTGTGAGTTCACACGTCTAGGAGGGTTTCGTGTGTGTTGTGTACTGAGTGCTGGAGGATACATCATTCCGAACAGAGGAAAACTGTTGCAAATCCAGTGCTTTTTATCTCCATTTCTCACAGCCCGGCCATCTTCCTATCATGTTGGATTCAGCACTCCCAAGCTCCCTCCCCTCCATATCTAGCTTAGTTACCCACCAACGACGCCTGGAAATCCATGCCCTGCTAAGCTCTCATATGCCTATCCATCTACTTGTACAAATCTAGTTCTTGTTCATTTCTTTTCATTTATTCTTCTGTCTGTCTGTCTGATTACGACGCGGGAACGGCTCCAATAGTTTCTTGCGACGCGGGAGTTTCCTCAGCTGACTTCTCTGGGTCTGGTACGGATGTAACATCTGGTGCTGTTGATGACTCCGGTGCGGCTGTAGTTGTCTCGACTGGCTTCTCGGAGTCTGCGACTGGTGCGGCGACGGCATCTGTAGCCGCGACCTTCTCAGCCTCACCCTTGATGCCATCGACGACTCTCAGTCCTTCCGCCTCCTGAAAGAGACCTTCGAGATCTGCCTTCCGTCTAAGTCTCTGCTTGACCTCGGCAGCGACATCGACCAGGTCAACAAGAATGCCTTCTTTCTCTGGGTGGCCCTCGCGAAGACCCATCTCTTTGATCTTTACTTTGCCTTGGGCTACTTCATCCTCGCCAATGACGATTGTGAAGGGGACGCCGTTGACTTCTGCGGCTTTGAATTGGTTTGGTAGCTTGGGCTTGACTTTGTAGAGGAACTCGGCCTGGATTTGCGTTAGCATGTTTCCTCCTGAGATTTAGACAACTCGTACCTTGATTCCTGCTTCCCATAATCTAGAGCAAATGTCCATTCTCTCTTTCAATAGCCCTGTAAAGCCCTTCCCTCCAAATGCCATAACAAAGACATCAACCTCGTTATTCCGTACCTGAACGGCATTCTTCTCTGCAGCCATCCGAGCTTTGGTAATTGAGAAGATTCTGTCTACGCCAAACGAGATTCCTACACATGGAATTTGGTTCTTGCCCGAGAACATGCCCACGAGCCTGTCATACCGTCCGCCAGCAGCCACGCTCCCCACACCTACGCTAGGATCCGAAGAGCGATCCTCATCAGCGTCTGCTCCTGCTTTAGAAGGCTTTTTCGAGGAGGATTTGGGTGGTGCAGCCGCAGCGGTGGATGTGGCTGCGAGAGGTGCTGACCCAGATGACCCTTCGGTGATTACCTCGTAGATGAGACCAGTGTAATAGTCTAGTCCACGTGCTAAGCTCAAGTCAAACGAAACATTATCCAGAGCTCTGAATGCCTCCAGATACTCAAACAGTAGCTCCATGTCCGCGATACCTGCTTTCATCGACTCATTTGCCGCAAGCTTCTCGTCCGCCTTGAGTTTGGCTAGGAGATCCTTTTGCCCCTTCAAGACAACATATTCGCCAATCTTGTCTGCGATTTCTGGTTCCAGGCCTTTTTCTTCCGTCATCTCCTTGCGTACTTCCGCCCATGGCAACTTGTCTAGTTTGTCAACTGCAGACGATATGGTACGAATCTTGTCTGTTGGTACTCCGCACACCTCGAAGATACCGTCTAGGATCTTGCGGTGGTTCAGCTTGATCGTGTATGCTCCCTTCCATCCCAGTCCCTCGAAAACCTCAGTTGTGATGCGAATAACCTCCGCATCTGGTAACATAGGGTCGTAGGTACCCGCAATATCGAAATCGCATTGGTAGAACTCTCGCATCCGTCCCTTGGTCATAGCCGGTTGATCACGTCTGTAAACCTTCGCGATGTGGTATCTCTTGATATTTTGTACATCTCGGTTCATGGCCAGCCATCTTGCGAATGGCACAGTCAAATCGTATCGCAAGGAGCAGATCTCCCCACCCTGGTCCGCGAGGTCGTAGATGAGTTTACTGTCTTCGCCATATTTTCCCGACAGGATCTCTTTCAGTTCAAAGACTGGGGTATCGATTGTGACTGCTCCGTGGCGTTTGAAGACGTCGGTGATGGTAGAGAAGATCTTGTCACGGATCACCATATCCTTTCCCTCCCCTAGTAAATGTTGGTATTGAGTCCAGTCGCACGTGGTTTTGGAGCCAACTTACAATCCTTTGTCCCCTTAGGAGTTTTCAACTCGAACTTTTGGCCTTTTGGAGCCATATTCTCGTCTTCTGTACTGCGCCTCGCAGTTATTGAGAAATTGCGGGTATTTCGAAATGCTGCACGCGCTGGCGTGAATAGAGTGAGTGGACGTGAAGGCTGTTTAAGTCGTGTTGATCTCGCAGATCTCAGCAGTTGTAATTGGAAAGTCTTCATTCACCCTTTGCAACAAGATTCGGCTTAGGAAGGCTGTGGAGGGGAAATATCAGAGTTCTGAGTCATTGGTGGGAGGGGAAGTTGGTTCGGACGAGGCTGAAGAATGGATCCTGCCCTGGCCCAGAAATATTTTTGGTGCCCGGACTTCGCTTGCCTGACCTCACTGCTGGGGGGACCCGCTTGCATCGGAGCTTGAGCCTTCACTTGTGCCGCCCGCCTCCTCTCTTCTCTGCCCACTTTCATTCCTCTTCTACTCCCTCACTCATCGTCGCCCCCATGTAGAAGCTCAAGATGGCTCCTCATGCCGGCTTCGATACTGACCGGATCAAAGACAAGGCCCGGAAGGACCTTCTGTACTTGCTCGAGGGTGTAAGTAAGGACTCCCACCGACTCGACGATCTATACAAGGCATCAACTGACCCGCTTGCTTGCAGGTACGAGGAAAGAAGAATCTGGTCCTTGAGAGGTCTCTGGCTGGTCCAATCGGCATCTTCGTCAAATTCTCGACACTTCAGGACTATGGAGTCGACAAGGTCTTCTTCTTGGAGAATGGCAATGCAGATGTGAGCCAGCGAAATGTAGTATTCATTGCTCGGGGCGAGAGTGCGAAGCACGCACAATCCATAGCCGGTACGTTTCTCGATATCAGTCCTCATCCAACCGAATGCCCTCCCTCCATGGGCTCTAAAAGTAGACTTCGTAGACGACTGCTTCCACTCTACCTAGTCAGTCTTGAGCCCTACATGAGTTCACTCAAGCATGATACGGCACAATTTAATAGTGACATTTATCGAATATTTCATATGCATCTGTACACTGCCATCCCGTGCTGACAATCATACAGATCATATCAAGCGCCTGCAACGAGAAAGCCAAACTGGACATGAATTCTCAATATTCTGGGTTCCGCGAAGGACTCTTGTCTCCGAAAAGATACTCGAGGAAGCCGGGGTTCTAGGCGATACGAGCATTGCAGAGTTTCCACTCTACTTCCTTCCTCTCGAAAAAGACCTGCTTTCACTGGAGTTGGACGGTTCGTTTTCAGACCTATATTTGAGGAGAGATCCCACGCCTACATACCTACTGGCACGTGCTTTGATGTTGATACAGCAAAAACATGGACTCTTCCCTCGCATCACCGGTAAGGGAGACAATGCAAAGAAACTTGCTGATCTTCTTGCTCGTATGCGACAAGAATTGGTTGCAGGTGAGGATACAAACGAGAGCAACAGGCTAGGCTTGACTCCAAGTACGACTGTCGAAAGCCTCATCGTGATCGATCGCGAAGTCGACTACGCTACTCCTCTTCTCACACAACTGACATACGAAGGATTGATAGACGAGGTTGTGGGGATCCAAAATAACCAGGCCGATGTGGATTCATCTATGGTGGGTGCTGCTCCCCAGCCTGCGCCTGGTTCCTCGAAAGCGGTGGGTGGAGTGGTGCAACCTAAGAAGCGAAAAGTCACACTGGATTCTTCGGACAAACTTTACGAACAGCTGAGGGATACAAATTTTGCGATTGTTGGGAGTCTACTGAACAAAGTTGCCAGACGCCTCAAAACTGATTATGATGGCAGACA